>JAVQMF010000053.1:30007500-31353928 GCA_032878935.1 Erythrophleum fordii
CTACACTTTGTTCTAGTTGTCACAATATGGTTCCATTAATGACCTAATGAAGCAACTACCACAAATAAAATTCTTGGTTCCATTACAAATGAGTTGTTTGTATGTAATTAAATATGAGAATGTGATGTATGAGCTCATATGGTCCTTGTGACACCGAATGGAATTTTCATACGCGACGCAACCCAAAATAAGGCATTATTTTAAGGCCATTTTTTTTACTCCCTTTTATGCAATTCATCATGTGAGACTTAGAAATGATAAGAAGTAAGTTAAAAATATATGGTGTTACAGGTTCACCCCACATTGTGCAGTTCGTGATATCACTAGAACATTCAAGAAGTCATTTTCAGGTGCATGGCCTACTTGGACTTCAGTCCCTTCCCATGTTAGAGACCAATGGTTTGAACATTTAAATGTATGTTAAGATAAATTCTACTTCTTATATTTAAATTTGAGGAAGCTTTTGGCTTGTGAATTTGACTATTATTATTGCAGAAATTATATCATTGGGAAGAAAATGAAAAAGATTTGATTAGAGACATCTTTGAAGCTATTGGTTCTAGACAACTTTGTGACATATTTTCTAAAGAGAAAGATAAGCTAAAAAAGAATGAAGATTATGTTCCAAATTGGATTAGTGCAGACCATTGGAATGAACTTAAACAGCATTGGAGCACTCCAAAGTTCCAACTGATGTCAACCACCAATTCAAAAAATAGATTGATAAATCCTTCTTTGCATACAGGAGGATCACGCCCTACACATGAATATGCTTTTAAATTGGTAAATTCTAAGTTATTGAGTTGTAAAACTCCTTTATTTGTATCATTTATGTCTTGATTTTAGTAATATATTGATGATTTTTATTTTGGTAGGAAAAAGATAATGGAAAGAGACCTATGTTATCCCAGCTATATTTGGCAACACATAAGAAGAAGAAGGACAATCAATGGGTTGATGATAAATCCAAAAATACATATGTAAGTTTAGACATTAAAAATGACATAATACCTCTTTATTTTTGTTTACTCACTAATTAAATTGAATTTTGTTAGGTAACGTATAAAAAGAACATTCGAATGCATTTGACTGGAAGCTCAGGAGAAATGGGCATGGAAGGACAATCAGTTGGGGAAGGTGAGCAACATATAGATGCTGAGAATGTTGCACAATTTGAAAATGGAGGAAGAGCTGAACATATTGATGTTGATGATGATGATGTGTTCATTGAAGCCCAAGCTTCTCTCCCTTCAGATTAAGTGGCTCAAGCATGGTTAAAGGCAATTGGTGGGATGAAGAAGAGTGGTCAAGTTTATAGACTTGGATCACATGCTGCCGTGGTATGCGGCAATTGTGGCAAGACAGTTTGTAACATTCATACTGTTCAACCTACACCTCCTTAGCCTACACCAAATGTAGGAGATTTTGTTGGGATGCCTGTATTTGAAGAAGCTGTCAACCGTGTAGTAGAAGAAAAGATAGAACATGTATTGAATCAAAAGATTTCAGAGATAAGATTTTCTATACAGCAAGACATTTTTGGGGCTATTCGATCTTTAGGTGAGATGACCTCTGCTCCAGAGCGACGTGCTAGTAGTGCAAATTCTTCCAAGCAACCAGATCCAAATCATTATGAAAAATGATTGTATTATTTGGACCTTTTTATCCTTCAACTTCTATGTATGAAATAACTTTATCACTTTTTATCATACATTATGACTTATGATTATGGTTAAAGAAATGTTGAACCACTTTGTGTACTTCAGATTACTATTTAAAATTTGATTTGTGGGACAGTTGTGTGATTAAACAGGATTTATTTATAACCAAAATTTTAAAATTTTGTAAATGTGTTTTTTAGCTAGGGATAAATTAGCGAGGAGATCATTCCTCTCTAAAATAGTATACTATTAACTAACTTAGCGAGGACATAGCAAGGAGACTTTCGTCACCAAATTTTGCGAGGGATAAATTACTCGCGAATTAATCACCAAATTGCATGAGAATAGTGAGGACTTAGCGAGGAATTTCGCTAATCTTAGCGGGGAAAAACTGGCTCGCTAATTTCTCGCAAACATTAGAAACAATGGCAACGGATTAGCAAGGACATTGTCCTTGCTAACGTTAGCGAGGAAAGACATGCCTTGCTAATTCCTCGCTGAGTTAGCGAGGAATACAAAGTTCCTCGCTATTTTTTAACGACCCGTCAGTTAGCTACGAAATTAGCGATGAACTTTTTTCCTCGCTATTTTTAATTTAGCGAGGAATAAAGTTATATTAGCGAGGAATATTTTCCTCGCTAAATCGACTTTTTCTAGTAGTGCTTTTCCCATGATATCATAAGCCTTGTGCATACGAAACTGTTTTAATTTAACACTATACTTAAATGGCGATATTACATTAAAGGTATATCTCACTACAAATAAACAGTTGATTTGCAACATAATTTAGTGATAGAATTTTGTTCCGTTGCAAGTCTGTCGTAAATCTGTTACTAATTCTGTCATAGAAATTAATGATGGAATTAGCACCAAAAATTTCTATCACAAACATTTTTGTTGCAAATTAATTTAGTAATAGAATTCAATGACAAAAAGTTCTGTCACTACTAAGTCAGATAGCCAATGTCAATTTTGTGACAATAAATTTTATTGCTAATTTTGTGATAGAATTAGCGATGAAATTTCTGTCATAAACTTTTCCGTTGCTAATCCATCACAAATACTAATTTAAATTTTCTAATAATTTATATGGTATAATGATTTATATATATATGTCAGAAATGATTTAAATATTATTAATTCTATAGATATCTATAATATACTTTAAATTATAAATTACTAATTTAATAACTAAAGAAGAAATAAATGCTAATGTTCTTAATTATTCTATGGTCAATAAAAGTTCTCTATTTTTATTCAAAATTTAAAAAATTTATAATTTATTTATTTTAAATCATATATTAAGATAAATATAGAATATATTTAATTAATTAGAAATAGAAAAAAACTTTGCAAATTTAAAATCATAATTTAAACAAATGTACATAATGAATGATTTTACTAAAAATATAAAAAAGTAAAAAGTAAAAAATAAATAAAAGTCAAATAAATATTTAACTCAAAAAAATAAATAATATAAATAATATTAAAAAAATATGATAAAATGTCTCTTTTCCAAAATAATAAAGTGATATTAGAATTTGTTTTTTATTGTAAGATTGAGCCAAAAATTAAAATTTGTTTTTCAAGTAAAAGCAAAATCAAAAGACTCTTTTTCTTTTTAAAAAAACACATTCACTCAAAATTATCAAATTTATAATTACTTTTAATATTTTTACTTACCGTTTTAAATACATGCCATTTTAATTAATTTGATAATACAATTTATTTTTTTGAAAAATCTGCAAAACACATAAAAAAAACTTATCAAATGATTTTGTTAAATAAAAAAACTTTTTGAATTGTGCTTTATGAAATTTCATTTTTTAAAAAATTTAAATTAAACAAATTTCACAAAACATCATGCATGCTCTTAATTCAACTATTAAAATCATTAAATTATGATTGTAATAATCATTTTTGGCCTTGGTAAAGTTTTCATTTTGTTTTATATATATATATATGTTCTCTTAAAAACAAACAATTCATGTTTTTTTTTGAATGAAAGACAAATTATTCATGTTCAAATCAAATTAGAGAATTTATCCAAAAATTTCTTGCCATATTATCTCAAGAAATTAACCAAGTAAAATTTTTCTTTTTCTAATTTTGCAAGTATTTTTTAAGGTTGTAATATATATTTGAATATCAATACACTAATGAAATGTTAACTATTGGATGATGTAGGCTAATAACTCCATTCTTGACCACTTTGATTATTTTAAATTTGTAGAGATTGGTTTGGATTAAAATATGAAATGAACTTATAATGTTTTTGTGGTGCCAGTGTTTGGTAATGTGTGTGCTCTCTCTCTCTCTCTCTATATATATATATATGAAGAGAAATTCAGATATAGAAGCCTACAAACAAGAAATGTATCTCCACACCTCTTGACTATTGATGTAATTTGACAGAGATACCCAAATCTTCATAAAAGTTCCAAAGCTCTAAGAATATTGAATGTAGAAAATTTTCAAATCTATGTAAAGTAAAAGTCGTACCATTCTATCATTACCACCACACTCTACCCACCCTGACCTACTCAATCTTAGCTGCTTCAAATTCCAATGAAAACCTTTAGCCTCTAAATTTTGCTTTAGTCTCTTCAACTCTCAAGCATCTAAGTAAAAAGTTTTATATGGGTTCAAAATTTTAGAGGTTTCTATCGTTTTTGGCTTAAAAATTTGAAGTGAATTTTTGAGTTTTCACATGTCTATACATATATATTACTTAAATATATTTTAAGTTCTTAATTTATCTATTTGACTTAGTTTGGTAATTTATTTATTTAAAATTTAATTGCATAATTTTTAATTTATGTCATATTTATTATTTTGTATATTACATTCATCAAATTTTATTCTATAACAATAAACAATGTTAAGAGATCATTTTAAGATATTTAAGATTTGAAAGAGAAATAAATCGAGGTTAAAATTTTTAAAATGATAAAAAGTCAAATAATTTAGTTTCTTTAAATAAGAAATAATCTCATATCAATATTTGTACCACTCTTAGTGAGAATAAAAATGAAAATTGCTTTTAAAAAAAGAATTTGAAAATATTTCATTTTTAATTGGAAAAACTAAAAACCAAAAAACAACCAAAAATCAAGTTGGAATTTAGAAATCCACCAAAAACCAAAAAACAAAAAATAAATAAAAATAAATCTGTTTGTTTTAATTTTGAAGAATTATACCTTTAACAAAAATTGGAAAGTTAAGAAAAACAAAAACAAAACAAAGAAAGGCTTTAAAAAATAAAAAACAAAAAAACAAGAAACAAAAAAAAATTATAATAATAAAGAGAAGAAAACACCAAGAAAAAGAAAGAAAAGAAAACAATAAAAAATAAAACAACTTAGTAGAAATTAAAAAAAAAACCAAAAACAAAAAAGGAAGAAAACAAAAAAACACAAAAAGAAAGAAAAATAGTTGGTTAAGAAAAGAAAATATAAGTCAAAATATATATAAAACTAAAAAATATTAAAAAATCAAAAAATTAAAAAAATAAATAATAATCAAACAAAGAAAATCATAAAAAAATGTAAAAAGCCCTCACGTTTTTTAAAAGCCTCAACGCCACAAATCAAAAACTAATGTTTTTCATAATTTAATTAAATTCTAAATATTTCTTTATTATAATGGTTATTTCCTAGAGCCTTTTTTTTGTTTTTGGGGGGGGGGGGGGGGGGGTTTGGGGTATCAGATCAAAAGAATTTAAAAGACATGGGATGGGGACAAACCTTATACGGCCCGAAGCCTTGCTGTCGCTGCTTGAGTTCGTTCTTTCTGCCGTCAGTTCCTTCTTTCTTCTTAGCTTGAGTTCCAATCGCTTTCCTGCTTGCTCTGTTCTTCAGTTCTGTTCAGATTGCGTCGTTGGTTCTGTTTGCCACTGCTTCGTTGTTTCCGTTTCAGATTGCATCGTTTGATTTTGTTTCTGCTTTGCTCCGCTATTCTATTTTTCCCTTCTTCCAATTGGTCTTGGTAATGGATTTTGCTCCCTATTTTCAGATGTTTTCCAGCTAGATTTGTTGATTCCTGGTATTGGTTATTATTGTTCAGATATGTGTTGATTTTTTTATTTATTTGGGTGATTATGTTATTTTCTGTGAAATAAACTTATCATTATTTGGAATGAAAATTTTTGATAAAATAATTACAAATTAGAGTCATCCAATTTACACATCCTTCCTGCCACTAACAACAAAATGGGATCCCCCCCCCCCCCCCCCCAAACAAAAAAAGAAAAGGACCATATGGGAATATATGTTTCAGCTTAATTGATAAATTGTGCAATTATTTACAAAAACTATATGTTTAATTGATATATGTTTTGGGGGAAATATTAGGCGCATGGTAGGGGGATGTTGTTTAATAATATCAATGATATAGAATTCCAATGGTGTACATTTATGAACCAACAAACAACTTGAATATTTTCTATTTACTGTATAGGTTATACTTAAATAAAAGAAAAAAATAAGGGTTATGAAAGTGCTTATAAGAGTTACAAGTGACTCATGCTTCATATTATTAACTAATATATACTATGGTTGACTAAATAAAAAGAAAAAAAATCAAAAGCTAAATTATTTGGTTTTATTAACTAATATATACTTGTATAATGTATATTATGTTTTTATAGTTACTATTTGATAAATTTTATCTTTTATATTATTTTTTAAAATAGAGATATAATGATTTTTTTATTTTCATTTTATATTTAACATTTTATATACTAAACAACTTATGGCAAATTTATAAGACTAAACAATAGGTTTAGTCTTATAAACAATATTAGTATCTACCTAATATTGTAGATTTAATTTAGGCATTTCTTTGGAAATTTGAAAGTGTGCTAACCATGCATGGTTGGGAGTTATATACTTTCTCTAGTTTCTTCTGCGAAGGATGATGAATGGGAAACAATTGAGAAGTTTGGTGAGGGCTAAAGGTGGGGAATAATTTGAAAGGAAATGCTTATTTTATATGATCAGTTAAAGTGTTTTATTTTTGTTTTAACTGTTTGCAAATCTAGAAGATTGTCTTTTAAATGTTTATATGGATTGATATGAAACATTAGTCGTGGACTACTAATGAAGAAAATGCATATCTTAAACTGTTGATATTTTTTTCTTTTTGGATGAATTATGTCAAAGGGGAATTAAATAGAATTATTTCAACTGTGCTTTTTTTAAAATTTCCAAATTATATTGTACATTTGTTGTAATTCTGAACTTCTATCTTATATTGAGTATTAGCCCCAAATTTCAGTTGACCCTCTCCATTGTTGTTGATATTAAAACCCAAGAGAGAAAAAAGGAAACATAATATCAGGAGTGATTTAAACCGTCGCATGGAATATATGTGAATTTTCAATTAACGCCACGTAAATTAATAAATTATTACCTGTTTACTTGATATTTGTGATACTTATAAATTTCTAATTTATCTCAAGTGGATTGATAAGTTTTATATTAAGCAAAAATACAAATATAAGATAGTAATTAAGTTATAAGACATTCACATCCAATAAAACTAATACTTTGAAATGTATTGTCTTCATAACATGAGTTATATCAACGGTTTCCAAACATGTGCTTTGCCTTAGTGTAAAAAAGAAGTACATAAACGAGTACAAAACCAACCTACGTGGTGTCAAAATTGCAAAATGTGGTATAATGTTAAGACTTGCTTTGCACTCTGAACTTTAAGCCTCAATTTTTTTTAACTATTATTTGATTCTAAAAATGTATGTTTTATTAATTTAGTCTTTACATGATCCTGCTGTATTTTCTTTAACCATCAATTTAGTTCCAACAAAAAACATACTTATGGATCTCTAAAAAAAATTTTGTTGCTAATTTCGTCTCTAATGAATTAGCGATAGAAAATTTCGTCACTAACTTTGTTGTTCTTGCTGTGCTTGTACCATGCTATCAATAAAACTTCTATTATTCAAATGAATAGCTATTAAGATGTTTACTTTGGTTTATCCTGCGTAAATTTCACACATTCAACAATAAAATTGGCATTTTATTATAGTCTTGTTGTCTAAGTTATTTACAAGTGAAATATTCTTGAGTATATTTAGTATATTAAAACTAGATAATGTATTCACAGAAAAAATGACCTCATAAGAATATTTAGGTCAAAATATATTTATAAGTAAAATAATTTTTCTCTTTTAAAAAATATTTAAATTATATGTACTCTCTTTTTATTAAAAAAATATATCTAAACCTTCTCTAAAATTAAAAGATGATCCAAATATTGATTTATTTTATAAAAATATAACTTATTAGATAATTTTATTTCTTAAATTTTTTAATATTATTTATTTTGTATTAACAATTATAATTTTATTAATGTATAACAATATTTATGTTTATTAATGTGTGTGTGTGTGTGTGTGTGTGTGTGTGTGTGTGTGAGGTGAACGATAGCAGTGAAAGAAACATAAGAAAAATGAGCCCTTGCATTGTATGTGCGGGAGTCGGAAGTTGAATGGAAATGACTTCCATTACAAATTATTTCAATTAGAAGCTTAATATCTGTATGCTTTCGTGGTAGAAGGATTCCTTTCAATATAATTATATGTAATGTTTATTATAATATTATAATCATTATTTATTATTATTTAGTAATATTTATCCTTTTTTAAATTAAAATTAAAATAGAGGTACAAAGTATTTTACTATCTACACACATTTTTATCTTTTATATTGTTTTTTCCATTCACAAAATCAAATGGAAAAGTATCCTCTGTGTAGAGTAATCCTTTACACAGTTTCTGTATAATATTTATTATATTATTACTAGTATTATTATTATTTAATACATTTTTATTGTGTATTTAAAATATAAACATGAAAGTTATTTTTTCCATTAAAATCATTATTTTTCTTTTCCCTACAATCATATTCTTTTCACATCCTGTCTTCATAACTATCACATAACATTCACTAGAAATCTTGTCATTTTTCATTTTGAAAAAATTATTTTTTGATCTTTATATTTTTACTCAATTTTTAATTTGATTTTTATAATTTAAAATTTTATAATTAAGTCCTAATAGTTTAAATATTTTTTAATTTAGCCTGTGTTATTATATTTTTCACAATATTTTGTCATGAGTTAATTTTATTTTGTTATTTATATTTTTACTTTTTTTGTTAGCATAAACTATATATATTTAAAGTGTTAAGATAATATATAGTTAGTTACATAAATAAAATTTAATATAATACTGACAGAATTTTAATAGTAGAGATTAAATTAAAAATTGGTAAACTATAAAGATCTAATTATAAATTTTTAAACTATAGTGATTAAATAAAAAATTAAATAAAATTATAGGGATTAAAACTATAATATTTTCTTTATTTCTTTTTTGGGTGAAGAAATTAGAGACCGGAGAAAACCTGATTCTATGGGAACAAGGGAAAAATCTGAGAATAAGATTGATTGAAGGAGGCCAAAAAGGGGTCCAAAGTAATATTAATTGGAGAGAAAATCCTCTGACGCACTATCCCCGCAGCGGTGTTTGAAATTTAAAGGTGAAAAATAAATTGAAAGGGTGGCCCCCGATTTGAGGGGCCACGCACTGTGCTGTAAAAAGCTCCCGCAGCGAAGGATGCTAGCCCTATTAATTGATATAAAAGGTATTTTTAATAATTTTACGTAGTTAATATGCTTAAATTTAAATGATAAAAAATGTATTATAATAGAATTAATTGATAAGAGACTCAATTATAATTTTTTAAAAAATTAAAGAGACATTGCAATTGAAAATAAAGACAAATAAGTGCAATTTTTTCTAATATTTACTTTTAATAATAATAAAAATTGTGTCATATATATATATATATATATATATATATATATATATATATATATATATCAGCTTTGTTGTTTCTGAGATAATAAAATCCAAAATTGTTTGTTTCAATTAACAGAGTCTGCTTGTCTCGGTGATGATGAAAATATTAAATAATAAGAAAAAAATATTTTTAGTATTTTTTATATAGTTAAAATTTTTAAATTTAGTTGATAGGGAGCCTATTGCAATGGAAATAATAAATCAGGGAATCAATTGTGATTTTTTTTTTTGGACTAGGGGAGAGGTTGCAATTGTAGGGGAAAAAACACGGTAGATAAGTGTAATTTTCTAAATATTACTAACTATTGGGGCAAAATTATATTTAAATATTTAAATTTTGCAAAATTTACAATAAAAAATCTTTAAAATTGAAATTATTAAAGTTATTATTAAATTTTAAAAAATTTATTACTAAAATTTAGGACAGTTATAATTTAGATAACTTTAGTAGTAACTTTTCTAATACTTAAAAATAATTTTTTTAAACCTTAGTAGCAAATGATAATAATTTTGGTCATTGGGAGTATTTTCAATTTTTAAGGTTTTATACTATAAATTTTATAAAACTTGAGTCTTTAAATGTAATTTTTTTTTATTATTATCCTTAAATTGGTTAATTTTCAAAATTATTTTGTAAATATATTTTTTGTTTTTGATAATCAATTTTTTATCGAATAACTTTAAAATTTGCTAAATTTAGAATAATAACTATTTTATAATCGATCTCACACACACACACACACACACACACACACACACACACACACACACACACACACACACACACACACACACACACACACACACACACACATAACACTTGTTATATTATATAACTAAATAAAGGCCTTTTATTGAAAATAACTGTAATTTTAACTTTTATTACAAAGGCGGTAAGTGGAACAAGGTGTGAGCCCCACATCTTGTGGCTGTTTCTCTCTAATTTTACAATAAAGTTTATAGGTTGAAATTTAGAGGATTTGGACTCAACATTTTTCTGATTTTATAAGAGAAAAGTGTATATTTTTATTTAAAATAAAAGAGAGAGTTGTGCCATTTAAATGTCGTTAAAAGGAAAAAAAAGGAATATTTTACCCTCCTTTTGTTTGGTGCATTTTATGGGAAGTTCACGTAAATTTTTATAATTACTAAGCTATGTTTTAGAAGAAAAGATAGTATTTTATTTTAATTATATTTTATTAATTAAATTAACTTATTTAAGTAAAATGAATAAACCCAAAAAATTGTAAGTCATCAACGCGAATGATACACCTTTCCTTTAGAGCATGGATCCTGTGCGTATTCTCTGGATGTGCACAATGTGTGTATCTTTTTTGAACCATTCAAAGTCTAGATTTTATATATTTTTGTTTAATTTTAATTTTTTTTATTTCATAAGATACAGAATGTAAAATAAGAGTAATTTTATAATTAATAATTATAAAAAAATGATATTTTATATCAAAAAATTAAAAAAATATTTTATAAAATCTTAACAATTTAAATTTAATTTAGACGATTCAAATTGGAATGTGCATGATGCAATCCCACCCAATTTCGTAGAGAATCTAAATCCATTCCTTTGCCACTTTACCAGTTTGATAGACCAATTAAATTCAGCTATACGAGATCGAGTAAAGCTTATTATACATTTTAATAAGCTTGAATTTCCCCCTTCAAACATGTCACTGATAATATTAAATGACATTAAAATATATGACATGGCAAGTGGAAGAAAGGACATGACATTAGAATAGGACTAAAATCTTGAAGAAGAAGAAGAAATGGCGACCCCCTTCGCTCTGCTTGGTTGGACAGTGAGTCCCACTGGAGGCAAAGACAGGCAACGGCCCATCGACAAACATGTCCCTTTCCTGTTATCGGTTGCCTTGGCCTCTGTTTAAAACGAAATATTGTCATTAACTTATTATAATTGCTACTCCATAATTAATAACTGGTGCCAAGATTTTAGATACTCGCTGTCTTCCACCGTTTCAAGTTTACTCTCTTCTTATATTAAATACGCAGAGGATATTTTGTCACACGTTATTGTCACTCTACGTTAGCTTTAAGAAGTTAAATAAAAGAGTAAACTATGGAAATTCCTTTGAATTTTATTGAAATTACATAATTATATTTTATTTTTAAAATATATATAGAATTTATTTGAAATAAAAATTATCTTATATTGTAATCTATTTTTAAATTTTTTTTGACAAAAATATTCTTTCCTTCTTGAGACTTGTGTATGTTTTTAAAATAAAAAAAAAATTTATATAATTTTAGTAAAACTCATAAAAAGTATATGTACTTTATTCTAAATAAAAGTTTATGAATGATTTTATTATAAATTTAAATACAGTAATTTCATTACCTTAATGGAATGGCTAAGTGATCAAAAGAGGTATGCTTTTATCTTGAATTTTGGGTTCAAAGATTGAGATTTACCTAAAGAAGAACTTGGTTGATGTGCAACTTGGCCGAAGAATACCAAATGCATAGTCTAGTGTTAATACATTAAAGAGTTGCCCCAACTAGTTGTTGTAGTCCCTTATATTTTGGCCAGGAGAAGCAACCCTAATTCTTGTTCTATATCTGATGTGGGGGAAGGAAGAGAAAAAGAAAAAAAGAAAAACAAATGGTGCCTCTGCTTAAAAGAAATCTGGAATCAAGCGAAATGTGGTCAGGAAAACTGATACCGATGCTGATAGAGACAAGAGTCATTCATTTAAAGCTTTTGGTGAATTCTTTTGAGGGGTCGAAGGTGGTCCCTTGGCCAATTTATTTGATTCCATATAATAACATCATTCAGTTGTATCTTCCACCATACACCAGTGCTTAATGCTCTCCATTCACTCACGAAGAGCCTTTAGGACTTTACCTGATTGCTTGTCTCTTGGCATTTTCCCTTGAATTATATGGTTATCTATTCATACTTTGGATTGCTGAAAATATGGTTGGTTGCTCCCAAGAGGTGTTGAATTTGTAAGGAAACTTTTAGGTTTAGAGATGAATAAGGAGTGCCAATAGAAATTAGAATGGCAAATGACTAATAAATTTCCTTCTCAAAAGGTGAAACTTCATTTGAAAGTTTCTCTTCAACATGATGTATAATAACAGCATTCATTTCATCACTATTGCATAATATGGCTCCTAAGTAAAAATCATGAGTATCAATTTAGTCAACAGCACGAAGGAACTGGAAATGGCCCTGAACTGTGCAAGAGAGCTATCAGTATCAACATCCTCCTTCCAGTCAATGTCATCAACCATTGATTTTTTCGCATAAGGAACATGGACAGGGCATCGATGGCTTGACTATTTTTTCTCTTCCTTTTGAGAAAGCTAGCGTCTCCACTCTTGCACTGTCCAATTTCCTCTTTGCTGGACCAAAAAGGGTGACACGGAATGGAAGCTTTTTCATAATTTTCTTCTTTTTCTTTTAAGTCTGAGACCAAACCTCCCTTTTGCTTCTTTGGCATAGATGCTGCGGTCTGGCACTCAGAAGAGGGAAAGAGCGAGTGTGCGCTGTATTGAGAGAGAGAGGGAAGATATCGAGTGCAGTATAAGATAAAAAAATAAAGATAAAATAGAGAAAAAATTATATATTTTGTTCCTATAATTTGCATGTTGTATTTGGTCACTCCAGTTTAGTTTTTTTAAATAAATCTTTACAATTTGCTTTAGTTTTCAATTTAGTCCCTGCTGTTAGGATCTATTATAATACTGTGATTTTGAAGTTAACTTGGCTGACAGAGCGTACTGAGCTGGAAAAATATTTGCCATGTAAGCAGGAGGTTGGCATCAAGTGAAATTTTTAACACCACTCAACACCCAGTCATCCTTGCCTCCATCTCTGCATCTCAATGTTCTCACGTTCCAATCATGCTGCTTTTGAAGGATACCCACAAGAACTGTGCCAACTCTTTTGAAGATGGAAACTACGACGGCCATAGCAAACGCAGAGTGTATGGGTCTTTCCTTTCCCCTGTTTCAATTATGAAGCAAAAACACGTGATCCTCCTCAGCTCAGAGTCTAGCTCAGCATGTGAAGCACCACAGGCCTTCTGCGATCTATCTTGAGTCAATCAACACCAAAGCTTCTGTAGCAGAGTGAAGCAATAGAAGAGATCATAAATAGACTGCTGAGGCAATCTTCCTTTGCCCCTGAACCTCATTTCCATAGGTAAAGGAGCAGAGTATGGGTGCATGCATTGTGGAATTTATCTGTATATGGGAAGCCTCACATTAAACTTGCAGAGAGTGATATCCTTCCGTTGATTATTAAACACCTTGATGACGAGGATATGATGGTGAAGGATGCTATATTGGCAAATTGGTGAAGCAGGTGTCAGACCAAAATTGGTGACCCTTCCTTCGATTTTAGTAAGTAATTGAAAGATGGTTATTTTCATAGTTGACAAAATATATGCATGACATGCTGGTTTTACATTCTGAGCCATGAGAAGCAAGTAAATCCAGTCAAGATAAGTTCACTAAAAACAATGGTATTAGAAGCAAACCTCTGTCTTTCTAATGAGCTTTGCACCAACGAGTACTGGTACTGCTTGTAGAAAGAACTTGATTCCATATATTATAATCAAATAGACAGACATTATTAAAAAGCATAAAAGGATTTTGGAAGGAAATGTCCAAATGTGGAAGATTCTGAAGCAAAAAGTTAGAAGTTTAAGGAAGCCAAAATAAATGGTGAGCATGCTTGAGGATGATTAAATTCCAAGGATCCCTGTAAATGAATGCAATTCCCCGTTATATGTTGAAGCAATCAGAATGCTAAGCTAATATTTGCAGTACTGGGAGATAATAGATGATGGACAGAGTAATGACTATTGAGAGTCAAATATACAGGGCTAAACCTAAAAGTGATTACTAGCATCTAGCTAAGCCTAATATAAAACAAACTTCATAAGTATAATTATTGGAAATATTGGAGGATTTTATCCGGTGAATAAGAACATGTCTACTATATAGCATCAGAAAAATGATAAAGCACTTTGATTAATGTATTTTACCTTGGTCCAGAAAAGTCAAAGAAAATATAATTAAAAGGAACAAACAAAGAATTGGGCATATGTGTCTACACTAATTCCAAGTAGTCCAAAGACATACTAGATGCATGCTTCCTCTGTTTTTGCTTGATTGAAATAGGGAAAAGGAACAGGTGGTTCCGAGAAGAGAAAGAACAAGACCCACAATACTCTGCCTTTGCCGTTGCCGTCACAGTTTTCATCTTTGGAAGAGTCGCCGCGGTTCCTGGAGGTACCCTTTCAAGGGCAGTATGACTGGAACATGAAGACAATGAGATGCACTGCTGTGTGATGTTACGAATTCCATTAGATGCCAACTTCACACTAATCTGGCAAACATTTTTTTAGCTTAGTCTTCCCCTAGTGCCACGTGCGCACTCTGCCATGTCAGCTTCAAAATTATAGTGTTATAACAAATTCTGAGGGCAGGAACCAAATGGAAAAATGAAGCAAATTATAAGGATTGGTTTGGGGAAAAAATAATTATAAGGACCAAATTAAAAATTTAAATAAACTAATGAGACTAAATGTAGAATTTTCTCTAAAATTAAAAAAAATGCTCTTGCGCTTTTATTTTGGGAAACAATTTGGTTATCAGATTGGTTTGGACACTATCCAACCGAAAAGAATAAATCGGTTGACAAATAAAAAAAATTGTCTAATCCAATTAAAATGACCATAAGCGAAACAATCCAATACATCCTTAATTAGTTTAGATTGGTTCGATGGTCTGCCTTATAAAAAAGAAAAATTCTTATAATATATTTTAAAATTTGGAATTTGACATTTAAATACTTTTAATGACAAAAACAAACATTTTAAATATTTCATCACAACAAAAATACTCATAAAAAATAAAGAAAGAGTTGAGAAATATTAATTACATGAGAAATTTAGAAAAAGTATAATTATTCTATATAATATAAAATATTTAAATTATTAATAAAGAATCTGATTGGTTTGATTGCAATTGGATTAATAAAGTGGACATCTAATACTACAAGAATTTTTAAATTTAGTGAGGGAAAATTTCTTTATTTTTATCTCATTAAAGCAATTTAACGAAGGTTTAATTAGGGAACAATGAAAACCTTATCCTTCACTATACACTAGTCACTAATTAGTAAAGGAATTTTTCCTTTTTTGATCTCTCATTGAATTCCCCCATTAGTCGATTTGTGAAGGAAATCCTTTGCCAAATCAATTGCTATTTTCCCCCTAATTTCCTTGTTATTTAGTAAGGGAATTAAGAGGGAAATTCCCTTATTATTTGCCACTGGAATCATGAGAAAAAATCCATCACTATCGCTAGGTAGTTGTGAGGGTAAATCCTGCTAAAGAGAAAGGAAAGAAATTGCTCAAAAAGAGACTCAAACTCCTCCTTTCCTTATCGACACTCAACAAGTTACTGAATGCTTCTAACTTCAATTTGGGGGCATCCAAATGGGTCACACACCATGATCATGATGTGTGTCCCAATTGAATGCAATCTTATTTTAATTCAAAACTTAAGAATGATAAATTTGTTGGGTTTCTTGGTGATCATAAGAATAGTAAAATTTTAAATTTTTTTATCATTGAAACCCCTTTTTAAGAATATGCACAGAACTATAAATCATGATAACACAAGCAAATTACCTTTTATTTGAGTTATTAGGATACGCTTCTCATTATCTAGGGTTAGTTCTAAGTAATTTGGGACTTAGGAGGCACTCTTATGCATATTTATAAATTTAGGATTTGACACTCTCTTAATCCCAGTTAAACTCTTAATCCCACGTAAACTTTTAATTCCTAGCCTATGCCTAATAGAGAGTAAAGAGACATAGACCCAACACAATATAAATTATTTAATATTTTTTTAATATTAAATAATGTTACATTATATCATTATTTAATATTATCTTAGTATTAAAGAATACCATGTAATCATATTATGCAACTATATTATTATTTAATAATATAATGTGTTATAATATTAGTTAATATTACTCTAATATTAAATAATATATTGCACTATAATATAATAAAATTATATTATATTGGATCTTATTATTGAGATTTTTAGTCTAACTAAAACTCTAATAATATTATAATATTTCAATTTTATCTCTACTTTTTGTGTATAATTCTATAGGTTTTTATTATATTGACACTGACCCATTTCTGGGTCATAAATAGTGAGCTATAACTGGTAATACATCATTATCACCTAAGAAATAAAAATTTATATGATTTGACACATACCTATTTCATGTCCAATATCATACAATTTAGTCCCATTTGTATCAATATCTAGATTGAACTCAAGGTATGAAATATGCCATTATCGTCAACGTTCAACCTACGTTTCTTGACAATGAGTGGACCAATTAAAACAAATGATCAATATCATATATTGATTCATTTGAACACAGCCATGCCTTTTTTTACTCTCACTCAATTAAGGGGCCCATGGATATCACTCCTCCTATATATGAAGGACAAAATCCTATCTATATCACTCACATTCCTTTACATGATTCATGATATGCCCAATAATTGCTATTAAAATCTGAAATTTTATTAAGAAAAATAATAAAAAATGAAGTAATTAATTAAGGGACAATAAGGTATTATTACATAATTTTGGAATAAATTATAGGGAGATATCATTTTGGGTATTTTGAGATAAGTAATAGTTTTTAGTTGCCCTAGACTAAAAAATAAATTAAATAATGGATTTGGGCTGATTAAAAAAATTATTAATTTAGAGAAGATTAAAATTTTATATTTGGACCTAGGATTAATTAATTTATGCTAAGAACCATTTTTATAGAGGCCCAATTTCAATTCTAAGGAGACCCAACTTAAACAAATTCATATGTCCATGCCCTAACATGTAAAGCATAAATCGACTTGGACAAGAACCTCAATGGACTAGTTTATGCTCTCTAAAATCCTAAGAGGCCTATTGCTCACTCATTTTTTGTGCTGAAACTTACATGTTTTGTAGACTGAGCATTTTAACACATACAAGGAAGGCTATGGTTTCACCACCATTTTGCCCCTAATTTGCACTATTAGAGAGAGATATGGCCAAGGTGAATTATATAAAAGTTAATCCTCTCATCTTCCGTCACATTTTAGTCTAATTAGTTTTTTGTGTGGTAAATTTTCATCTCATCTAAAAATCTCAAAGTGGGTGCTTAGTTGTTTGTTACATGATTTTCAGAGGTTGATACTAAAGGGACCATTGGGTAAGTATTTTCTCTTCGTTTTAACATATTTCATGCTAGAAGTTGCCCTAAACACTGACTTATATATTGGGTTCTATTAATGTACAAAAATACCAAGAATTTGGAGTGAGATGTAATACCATATTTTTCTAGCCTTCCTCATGCAATTAACATGCTCCATAACATGCATTGTTTAGGAGTTGTAAGAAAATGAGATATAAATAATGGATTAAATTTGCATTGCGCTACATATGAAAATTCCATTCAATGTCATGTGGGCCGTATGAGTACATACTATACTTTCCCATATTTAATTACATCAATACAACTCTTTTGCATCACAAAATCATGCCCACAATTTATGGAAACCGAAATAAAGCATAAAATGTGGCTCTTTAATTTTGGCCAGATTCGGCCCTCTTTTTGGTCAAATTTTGAAAAATTATAACTAATTCTAAAAAAATAAAAATCATGCAATCTTGGTCATTTTGAGAAGCTACGGATGTCTACTTCACAAAAAAAATATGCCCAAACTATAACATCCATCACAGAGGACGTTTGACATCCAAAATAGTCTAGAGGTTAGATTGCATTCTAGAATTGTCACAGAATTCTACAGAAAACTTTGAAAATGTCTAATTAATTCTAAAAAAATCCAATCCATGCAAAATGATACCAATATGAAAAGCTTAGATTTTAAATAGAGAGAAAAAATATCTCCAGACCAGTTCATAACGCTAAATCTCAGAATTTAATGGAACACTAACTCAGGTTGGGTAAAATTCCTAGTACTAGACAGAATATTCAAAAATTCATATATATCTCTCTCTAGACCTCCAAATGAGGTGCTTCTAGTTGGAATGAGTCACTGTGAATGTCTAGTTTCTCTGTATAAAATTTCATAGCAATTGGTCATTATTTAAGCCTCGTGTGACAGAATTCATTTTCAAACCAAATAAAAAGTGCAGCAGACCAAAACCATAAAAATTGCTAACTTTGAAAAATCATCAAATATTTTGTAGATCTCTGAAAATTATGATCTTTAGTTTCCAAAAAGCTCTTAATGAGATCTAATTACATGCAAAATCTCATATCAATACTAACTCATTTGGCCAAAAAGTAATAGAGGGATCTATTATGGTCAATTTTGGCTCCATATGGGATACCAAAATTGCCAAATGGCTTTCGCTTGATGTTGGCATCTTTTGGGAAAGTCTAAAAGCATATTTAAGACTTGTGTGAGCTGTCCAAATAGTCTCAAACCCCATGCATCTCATTTTGGCCATTTAACCCACACTTATGCACATTTCCATAAACTCATTCATGAAGCTACCTTTCCCATACATGCTCAATTCACATGCTATCATTCATATGACACATTCTTTCATTTCTACATCACATAATATCATAAGTACATATGTCTCAAGGGTCATAGATCATTCACAACAATAATATACACCATGAAGCATCATTATGGTTCAAAAAGGCAAAAACTAGACATATTGATGTCAATCCCCTTCCTTCAATGTTGTTGGCTCCCATTACCCTAGCCACTTGGTCCACCTAGCATATTAGATTATTGGAAAGGAGGAAATGAGATTCAAAGAATCCCAATAGCTCATCTCCCTTTCAATCATACATAATATATGTAAAGCAAGCGTTAAAAATGCATGCATGGACATAATACAAATCATGAACATTCAAGAAGCAAGTTTGGCATATGAACACATCATACAAGACATTTAAGAGCTCACCAAGTGTTTAGATTGGCTTTACACTTCTTCTCATGGATTTTGGACTTGCCTCACCTATTCTTTAAGAGCTTTGGATTCAACCATACTCTTGAGAGCCCACTTTGCTTTTGGGAGACTCTTTACTTTGTCTCAACCAAGCTCAAGGGTTCTTGGCTTATCCTCACCATGGTGAAGAGTTCTTGGCTTCTCCACACTCAAACAAACTCAAACAAACATCATGTATTCATTTAAAAACATAATATGACATCATGAAATCATGCATTTAAAATCATGCTAGCATACTTTTCATGACTTGAAAATAGGCATACACACATTCTAAGACAAGCTAAACACACATCCATGCATGAGAGAAGGTAGAGAGAGCTACTTTGTACACAATCACATACTTTTTCCTTGGATTTCAAGTCTTTTCTTTCGGTTACACACCCAAAAGCTTGTGGAGACGGTTTCTCTTGGCCTAAATACAATTTATGGGAGCTAATTAGGTTCATGAAATAGTCTCTAAGGCTATACAATTTGCTTAGATGTTAAATTACTCTATAAGCTCTATTATAGTCCATAAATGCACCTAATAAAGCAACACCCCTCAAATAATTTCTAGGCCCCATTCTTTCCTTTCAAATATGATTCTTGATTCCTTTTAAGTCTCTTGGAGTCATCACACCATTAAAAAAAAGGGTCTAACATCATGTTGCTTCTTTAGGTCATAATATGGAACCTAAGACACCAAATCACTTTCTATGAGTTCTAAATTTTTTCCAAGGCCTCCCCTCATTTTCATTCATCAAATATGACTCAAGAATGGCCTTAGAAAAATTTTAAACTCCTCCTAGCTATGAGAACTTGCTTAGGCTGAGACTATGCATGATTTAGGGTTCCTTAGAGTGTGTTTTGTTTTCTTGAAGGAGGAAGCTTATGGGGAGCATCTTAAGGATCTTAGGAGCTTATTTAAACTCTTAATTAGGCCTAGGAATTATCATATGAAATCAGATTTTGGAAGGTACACATAAAACCCTAGAATTTGCATCTTGAAATCTAATGGTTTTTTGATAATTCCTTTTGCATATTCTTAATCTTCACACCCTTTTTTCTTAGATTCATGCTTGGTTCTGCCTAAAAATCATCTCCTCCTAGGGTTTTCTCAAGTGGGGCGAAATGGTGGAGAAGGGAACCAAAGATGACAACCATAGGAAGAAAAATTACCTTGTTTTCATGCTTTTTCTCACTTGAATCTTGTGTTCTTTGAGCTCCTCTCTTCAAATCCAAATTTTTCTCTCAATTTCTCCCTTAAAACAGATTTATAAACTTCATTATAATCATAGGAAACAAAGGAGAATGGAGGAGAAGAGATTTGGAAGAGAAAGAGCATGAAAAACTATGAAAATCCATACCTTTCTACCTTGAATTTCTCCTCCTTTTCTTCCTCCTCTTGTGCACCTTATCCCCTAGGGATTTCCTCTGGTTTTGGGCAGAACTTGTTCATGCATAGTGAAGGGAGAAGAATGGTACATAATATATATAGGTAGGAGTAAGTTACACTTTTCAAAAATTTCCATTTTGTCCTTCGTTTTTGGCATTTTCGTTTCTCCTTTGTTTTAGCTTCTTTTTTAGAACTGTCTTTTATATTATAAAATTTAAATTCTTAATTTAGTAAAATACCTTTAGAATTACTCAAATTGAAGCTAAAACCTTCTCGAACGATCTGTCAAAGTTTAGGCACACCGACGTTAGAAAACATCCACCAGAGGAGTTTTAACTGTCCCGGGGGTTTCCATAGTTTTCAGGGCCTTTGAGAACCCTGGAGAACTCAAAACTTTCATTTAAAAGGCCCTCCTATGTGAATTCCAAAATTTGTTCAAAATTACGAAAATGCCATTATGTTTCGTAGGCTTTTTGTAAGCAATTGTTTCTTCATTCTAGCTCCAATTTTCTTTTTGTCTGAGCTTGAGATTCTCATTTTTAGGAGTCTAGAATGCTTCCCAAATTTTTTAGGACCATAACTATCTCATATTGGGAGACTTTCTTTTGTATCCGGTGAATTTTATTTGTTAACGAAGAAAATGTATGTTATGTTTCTCACATTTTCTTTCATTTTCAGAGAATTGGATATTACAACACAATTAAAACAAAGAGCCTAACATCATGTTGCTATGAGTTCTAAACTTTTTATGAGTTCTAAACTTTTTCCAAGGCCTCCCCTCATTCATCAAATATGACTCAAGAATGGCCTTAAAAAAATTTAAAACTCTCTCTAGCTACAAGAATATGCCTAGGCCAAGACATAGGCTAATTTGGCTTCCTTGGAGATTTCTTTGTTTCCTTGAAGGAGAAAGCTTGTGGGGAGCATCTTAGGGGTCTCAAGAACTCATTTAAACTCTTAATTAGGCCTAGAAAGCATCACACAAAATCAGAATTTGAAAGGTGCACACAAAATGTAACATCCAGACCTTCCGTAAATGTGAGAAGCACAATGTTCGGTTTCTCCGTAAACGGCAGAAATGGGCCAAATATAAAAGGAAGTTCCTGAAATAGAAGGAATTGGGGCCAACTAAAATTATGATAAAATTTTAAATATTAGAAAATGAGGATTTGAGCCTTGAGTTGCCTAGAAATCAAGGCTAGAGTGATTCAAAAAATTTGCCAAAAGGCCAGTGGTATTTTCATAAATATGGGTACTTTTTGAAAAACACACAGGAGGGCTTTTTAAATGAAAGTTTTGAATTCTCCAGGGTTTTCAGAGGCTCTAAAAACCATGAAAAGTCCCAGGATAGCTAAAGCCCCTCCGGTGGACGTTTTCCAATGTCGGTGTGCTCGAACTTTGACAAATTCGTTCAGAAAGGTTTTAGCTGCGATTTAAGTGATTCTAAAGCCATTTTTCTTGATTGGGAACCTAAATTTTTTAATGGAAAAGATAGTTCTCAAAAAGGAACTAAAACGAAGGAGAAACAAAAATGCAAAGTATGAAGGGTAAAATAGGAATTTTTGAAAAGTGTAACTTATTCCCACCTATATATATGATGCACCCTTCTCCTCCCTTCATTATGCATGATCATGTTCTGCCTAAAACCAGAAGAAAACCCTAGGGGATGAGGCTCACAAGAAGGGGAAGAAAAGGAGGAGAAATCAAAGGCTTAAGGTATGGAAATTAGTAGTTTTTCATGCTCTTTCTCTTCCAAACCTCTTCTCCTCCATTCTCCTTTGTTTTCTAAGATTAAAATGAGATTTATAAATTTTATTCAAGGGAGATATTCAAGGGAAAGTTTAGATTTGAAGAGAGGAACTTGAAGAAATCAAGATTCAAGCCAAATTAAGCAAGGAAACAAGGTAAAAATGCATCATGTGGTTGATACTTTTCATCACACTTCTTCTCCATTTTGACCTAGACTTAGACGGACCTAAGGAGTCAGATTTTTAACCAAACTAAAGGTGATTCTTAGGTATTTGATGGAGAGAAATAAGAATATGCAAAGAAAACCAAGAAATAAGCATTAGAAATCAAGATGCAAAACCTAAGGTTTTAAGTGCACCTTCCAATTTTTGAATTTGTATAATGCTTCCTAGGTCTAATTTAGAGTATAAATGAGTTCTTGAGACACCAAAGATGCTCCCCACAAGCTTCTTCCTTCAAGAAAACTAAGAAAACTCCATATGGCCTAAATGGTGTCTATGTCTCGGCCAAGAAGGGATTGTGTAGGTGGGGGTAGTTCTAAATTTTTCTCAAGCTATTCTTGAGTCATATTTGATGAATGAAAGTGAGGAGAGGCCTTGGAAAAAATTTAGAACTCATAGAAAGTGATTCGATGTCTTAGGTTCCATATTATGACCTAAAGAAGCAACATGGTGCTAGGCCTTTTGTTTTGATGATGTGATGACTCCAAGAGATTTAAAAGGAGTCAAGAATCATATTTGAAAGAAAAGAATGAGGCCTAGAAGTCATTTGAGAGGTGTTGCTTCATTAGATGCCAAGATGGACCACAATGGGGTTTATAGAGTAATCTAGTACTTAAACAAGTTGTATGGTCTTAAAGATTGTTTCATGAACCTAATTGGCTCCCATATATTGTATTTAGGCCAAGAGAAACCATCTCTACCTATTTGTGGGTGTGTGGCCAAAAGAGGAGACTTGAATCCTAAAAGAAAAGTGTATGTTTGTATAAAAGTAGCTCTCTCCACCTTCTCTCATGCATGAATGTGTGTTTAGCTTACTTTTGAATGTATGTATATGCATTTTCAAGCTTTGAAAAGCATACTAGCATGCCTTTATATGTCATGATACTTGATGTCATGTTATGTTTTCAAATGATTACATGATATTTGTGTGAGTTTGCTTAAGTGTGGAGAGACCAAGAACTCTTCCCTTGGGTGAAGATGAGCCAAGAACCCTTGAGCTTGGTTGAGACAAAGTAAAGAGTCTCCCAAAAGCAAAGTGGGCTTCCAAGAGTATGGTTGAGTCCAAAGCTCTTAAAGAATGGGTGAGGCAAGTCCAAGGTTCATGAGGAGAAGTGTGAGGCCAATCTAAGCACTTGGTGAGCTCTTGGATGTCTTGTATAATTAATTCACATGCCAAGATTATTTTTAAAATATGCATGTCTTCCATTTTTACTATGTATGTATTTGAAAAGCTTGCTTTGCACATATTATGTATAATTGAATGGGAGATGAGCTATTGGGATTCTTTGAATCTCATCCCCTCCTCTCCAATGATTTCGCATGCTAGGTGAATCAAATGGATATGCCAATGGGAACCAACAACACTAGAGGAAAGAGATTGACGTTCATATGTCTAGTTTTGTTTTATGGAACTATAATGATGTTCAATGATGTATATGAACATTGTAAATGGCATATGACCCTTGAGACACATGTAATTATGCTATTCTATGATGTAGAAATTAGAATATGTGTTATGTGAATAATGGAATGTGAATTGAGCATGTATGGTAAAGATAACTTCATGAATGAGTTTATGGAAATGTGCATAAGTATAGGTTAAAAGGCCAAAATGAGATGCATGAGGTTTGGGACCATTTGGACAGCTCACACAAGTCTCAAACATACTTTTAGACTTGCCCAAAAGGTGCCACAACCAAGGGAAAGCCATTTAACAAATTTGGTACCTTATATAGAGCCAAATTTGATTATAATGGAACCCTATATCATTTTTTAGCCAAATGAGTTAGTCTTGATCTGAGATTTGGCATGCAATTAGGTCTCATTTAGAGCTTTTTGGAAAGCTAAAGATCATAATTTTTGGAGGTCTACAGAATATTTGATGATTTTTTGAAATTAGAAATTTTATGGATTTGGTTTGCTACACTATTCATTTGGTCCGAAATTGTTTTCTATCACACAAGGATCAAATGATGTCCAATTGCCACGAAATTATATACAAAAAAACTAGGTAATCACAGTGACTCGTGCCAACTGGAAGCACCTCATTTGGAGGTCTAGAGAGAGAGAGATACGAATTTTTGAAGTTTTTGTCCAGTATCAGTGATTTTGCCCGACTAGAAGTATTGTTCTATTAAGTTCTGGAGTCTGGGCTTAATGAACTGATTTAGAGATATTTTTTCTCTCTAGTAACATCCACAGATTTTCAGATTGGTATCATTTGCATGGATTGGATTTTTTTGGAATTAATTGGACATTTTCAAAGTTTTTTGTAAAATTCTATGACAGTTCCAGATTTCAGTCGGACCTTTAGACCATTTTAGATTTCAAACGTCCTAGGTGATAAACATTGTGACCTAGACATATTTTTATTGTGAAATAGACATCCTAAGCTTTCTAGAATGACCAAGATTGCATGGTTTCAATTTTTTTAGATTTAGTTATGATTTTCCAAAGTTTTCCCAAAAAAAAGACCAATTCTGGCCGAGAATGATCTTTAAATTTCCATGCCCCATTTCAGTTTCCATAGGTTGTAGGTAAGTTTTTATGATGCAAATGAGTTGTAATAATGAAATTAAATATGAGGAAGTATAGTATGAGCTCACACGGTTCACGTGACACCAAATGAAATTTTTTAGATATAGCGCAATGCGAAAAAGTCTATTTCTTTTCATCCCCTCTTTCATATACTCTTGTGGGATTGATAATACAAAGCTAATAAATGGTATGACATAAGCTAGAATTATGGTGTTACACAAAACCCTAGAATTTGCATCTTAAAATCTAATGGTTATTTTGTTATTTTCTTTGTATATTCTTATTCTTCTCCATCAAATACCTAAGATTTATGCTTGGTTGGGCTTGAAAATCATATCCTCCTATAGCTCCTAGGGTTAGGCAAAATGGAGAAGAAAGGTGGTGGAAGATATCAACTATAGGATGCAATTTTATCTAGTTTCCTTATTTAGTTTGGCTTGAATCTTGCTTTCTCCAAACTCCTCTCTTCAAATCCAAAATTTACCTTGAATTTCTCCCTTGAATTAGATTTATAAACTTCATTTTAATAAAAGGAAATCAAGAAGAATGAAGGAGAGGTGGTGTGGATAGAGAAAAGCATGAAAAACAACCATAAAAACATACTTTTAGCTTGGAATTTCTTCTTCTTCTCCTCCTATCTTGGTGCGCCCAAAACCCTAGCTCTCCCTTTTGAAATTATGCAAAATTTTCTGATTCCAAATGGGGAGGAAAGTGGGATGCCACCTATATATAAGTGTAGGAAAATGACTTTTTCAAAAATTCTAATTTTGCCTTTCATATTTTGCATTTTCATTTCTCCTTTGTTTTAGCTCCTTTTTTATAACCATCTTTTCCATTATAAAATTTAGATCCCCAGTTAAGAAAAATGCCTTTGGAATTACTCAAATCAGAGCTAAAACCTTCCCGAACGGATCTGTCAATATTCGGGCACACCGACGTTAGAAAACGTCCACCGGAGGGGTTTTAACTATCTTGGGGATTTCTATGATTTTCAGGGCCTCTAAAAACCATGGAGAACTCAAAAAATTTCATTTAGAAAGCCCTCCTGCATGAATTCCAAAATTTGCTCAAAATTACGAAAATATCATTACATTTAGTAAGCTTTTCGTAAGAAATTATTTTTTCATTCTAACTCCATTTTTCTTTCTGTCTGAGCCTGAGATTCTCATATTTAGGAGTCTAGAATGCTTCCCAAATTTTTTGGAACCTTAACTACATCATCTTGGGGGACTTCCTTTTGTATCTGGTAAGTTTCGTTCGTTAATGGAGAAACTGTATGTTACGTTTCTCACATGTTTTTTGGTTTTCAGAAAATCGGATATTACATGAGACATTGTAGTTTTTGGTGTTGGAAGGCTAAAGTCTAAATTTGGAATTCATTAGAGACTAGGTAGGTGATTCTTAGGTAATTCTTGATGCAAAGGATGAATAAGTAGCTAATTCTTGTAATTAATGATAGCTAAGAATTTGATTTTAGTTAACTTAGGGCTTGTAGAAGGTTGGCATCTATTTTTAGCTTTGGAGGATATTTGCAACTAAGTGAGGTAATAAGGTTTAATTCTCATTTCTTACATATGTTCATTTTTCATCTGATATTTACTGCACAGATATATTCTCTATGCTAAATGATTGGTTGGCTATTTGATATTTTAGACCGTGAGTATGTCCTTGGTAGAGCTATGATCATACTACCATTCGTGCATTATATTATAATCAGGCACTGAGTTATGGTCAGACTTAATAAATACACTAAGCCTTGAGCGTGCTAGATGGAGAGTTGGCACTATGGATGAGCCTTTCCTTATGTTTTCTGTTATTAATATGTTGTATGTGATTATTAATATAGGATAGCAATCATTGGTAGTCTAACTAGTTCATTTATTGAGTATGATATTGCTTTCAATATTTTTCTATATAATATGCATTTATATTAATTAATTTGCACATATGTATAAAATTTTTCCTTTGGTTACTGAGATTTATATCTCACTCCCATTTCATGGGTTAACAATTTCATGTGAAGGTTCATCGGCTAAAGAAAAAGGGAAGCAAGTGGATGAGCACCCCTAGGGTTAGACCTTGTTGTGGGACTCCTGTACTTGGATGCTTTTGGTTTTGTATAGATACTAATTTTGTCTAACTTAACTTGTATAACATCATGATGCATTCATTTTTGTCATGTATATGTATTTTGATATTTTGGAACTTGGGATATATTCCCTAAGATTAGGCTTTAATGTACAAGAATTCTAATGTAATGGCATTTTTAAGCAATTATGAACTAATATGTATGTATAGAGCTTGCCTTATCAATCTAATGAACATAGTTGTGATGTCAAATGTGTATTTGTCCTTGATTATATGATACACATTATTAATTGTTATGTATGCTTTATAAGTGGATTAGGGATGTGCCATAACCATATTTTATATCTGAGGTTGTCCTAAAGTTTTAAAGAGTTCGATATGTATACTTTTGCTAATATAAAGGATGAATTGATGATACACAGTAAAGTTCAATTAATCTAATTAATCCTCAAGTCCCTAAATAAGGAAGATTAATAAAGGGAGGTAGATAGGAGATTATTTATCATTAGAACCATGTATTTTAACCATAGAAGAACCCTATAATTCAATTAGAAGGAGTGCTAAATGGTTGGGGCAAGTATTTAAGAGTTTAAGATCAGAGGTTACCCAAGTGGTGGTTGAAACATTTTTAAGTTATGGCTAAAATGGGTTTAGAGGGTAATAGAAGCTAAGTGCACTATAACACATGCTCTTTGGCCACATTACAACTTAAGAAATTAGGGGGGAAGTGCTCCAAAGAGCAATCTTACTATGGTAAGAATTAGGAATTTTGGAATAGTGCATTAGGAGGGCACCTTGTCGCAGCACAACCACCTTAAGTTGCACGAGGATCAGGAAATTTTGTGTTTTTGGTTCTAATAGCAAGCTAAGCCACAATGTGGGTTCTTTAAGTCATGACACAAGTCCAAATTTTTAGTTCCAGAGTTACAAAATCGAATTAAATCTCGGCCAGAATTTTCTAAGTCATGGTGTGAGTGTATTATAATGCTTTTGAAAGTTATAGTATCCATCTTGGCTGCGGTGAAGTTTTCCCAAGTCGCAGCGTAAGTCCCTAAATCCCCATTTTAGCTTCTAAATCCTAATTCTCACTATGCTAGTGATAAGTAATGACTTGTAAACCAATATAAAGGAGTTTTTGTGCTTTTAGATCCATTTATGGATGAATTGGAAGTCCTTAATAAGAAATTACCTTTCCTATGGACCTAGATCTTCTAGCTTATTTGAATGGCAATGATTAATCATTAAAAAGGTTTAAACTTCCATATATTTCATCCATTAGTAAACTAATAATGGCTTTAAACTTTAAGTATTGGTTATCAATTATATAGTTATGTTTGATTAGTATGATTAGGAGTTAGGGTTGTTATATTTGGTATTAAAGTAATGGTTCAAGAAACTAAGACAAATTTTAAATTTTGTGGCTAGAAAACTTGGCAATTATGAAATATGAATGCTAGGAATAGGAATATTATGGTCTGATAATGTCATTTCTATCTATATAAACATGCCATAAATGAAGTTGTGCTTGGACTTGCCCTGGTGGTTGTAGCTTAATAGAGAGCCTCTTATTGTGCTTGTGGCATTGCAAGGCACCATGGCTGCATGGCATGAAACTACTAAAATGTTGAGAGAAGTGCAACAGGCCATGACTACAATGGCCAACCACATGAGAGGGTAAGCTAAGGCCTATGAGACTACTATAAGGACTATGACTTACTAGCTTCAGGAGTAAACCAAAGCATATGCAGCCATTGTTGTTACAATAATTGCATGAGACCATGAACAAGCAGAATCAAGAGGTGCATGTAGGAAATCAAGTTCAAACAAGCTAAAACCTTGGTGTGAGACATCAAAGGGTAGAAGATGACATCTCAACTATATTGGTCAAGTTTAGAAAGGCTGATCCTCCATCATTCTTGGGAGAGTTAGACACTGAAAAGACTAAAAGGTGGTTGATGCAACTAAAAGTGATATTTGAAGTTATGACATGCACTTCTAAACAAAAGGCTGGGCTAGCCATTTATAAGCTAGAAGGTAAAGTGGAGCATGGCAACTATTGCTGAATTGTTCCAAATAACTTGGTTGTGAAATAGATTTGTAGTAAGTGAGGTAACCAAGATTGTCTCCCATAGAAATGGATTCCACTTACTACAGAAAGTTTTCCAAATGTCAAAGACAACCTAAAAGCTAATAATTTCAGAAATTTGTTAGGAGTTTAATGACTAAAATTAAAGGTAATTCAAGAAGTAAAATGCAACTACTAGTTAGAATCAAAGAAAGTGACAATAACCAAGCATTAAAGTATAGCTAGCTATGCATGAATTCCTTGAAGTTTAATTTTCATCATCTAAGTTATATTTCACTAAGGTCTAGACCTAATCTTGTTTGGTATATTCATAATGAATTTTCTTAAGTTACCACTTAAGATGCAATAAACTACTAAATTAATAACACTTGAAACCTCAAAATTACACTAGCTTTCTAATTCTTGAATTAAGTTCATTAAATATACCTAAAATAGAGATTAATTGATCTTTAAAATTTTTGTACTTTCATCCTAGATGCCTAATTAACCAATTAAACATCAAGATTCCTTAAACTAAAATTTAAGCACAAAAATTCCAACAAGTTCATACAATAACCATTGTATTAATCAAAGTGAAAATTAAGAGAACAAGAGAATGAAATGTATAGCTATAAAAATAGAGAATTATTTGAATAATTAATCTTCCAATTCAATCACCAAGGTGTCTATTTACTAGCTCAATAATCTCAAGAATCCAATCCAAGAATAAGATCACAATCATCAAGTTAATATAACCTAAACCTAGTCTTATATAACTAGAAAATTATAACTAAAGAGGAGAAGAGAATTAGCCAAATCTTGGAGTAATTGTCTTGGATTCAAATATGTATTTCAAGACCTTCATCCCAAGTAAGCTCTATGGAGAAATCAAGCTCTATTGACCAAAATTAAAGAAGGAATTTCTAGTGCAAAGCTTCAATCATGGAAGTTTGAAAAGTGGGATGTTAAATGGCTAATCTGTGTGTTAGTGAAAGTCATGTAGCGTGATTCATCCATGCGATGGATTCATGAGTGTAGAGATTCATGGAGTGTGAGGAATGGATCTGCTCTCTTGCGTGGAAAAGCCACACCATTCATCTCCCTTTTTTTTAATTTTTACTTTCCAAAAATTCATTACAAAATTTGGGAAGTTATCCACTACTTCAAATTGTAAACATGTAATTTCCATCTTAAGATCATGGCCCTTGATTTAATCTTGTAGTCTTCAATTCTTCTCCAAATTAATCTCCACCATTTAAATTCCATTTGCCCATTAAAAATCTACACAAATAATAGAAAATATTAAGTAGAAAAATTTACAAAATTATTTAATAAGAATTTATGTGTTAAAAGCCAAGAATTGTGCAAATTAATTCCTAGAGTGCAAAAATGACCAATAAAAATGCTTGAGTCTATGACCATTCACTTTAAATTTTCCTCCCATAGCCTCATCCAATAACTCCACTGCACTAAAAGGAAAAACATTAGAAACAATATAAAGACCTTCCCATTTAGAACAAAGCTTACTGGGCATAAGCTTTAAAACTTTGTCTTTAACCACAAACTCCTTCCTTATAATCCTCTTATCATGGAAAGCCTTGGTCTTTTCTTTGCAAATCCTGCATTGTCATTGGCCTCTAAACACATCTCTTCAAGCTCTTGTAGTTGAAATCTCCTTTGAGAACCCGCTCTATGTAAGTCCAAATTGTATTTCTTCACAGCCTAATAATCTCTATGCTCCACTTATATTAGTAGGTGACAAGCTTTCCCAAATACTAACTGATAGGGTGACATACCAATTGGAGTCTTGTAGGTGGTTTTATAAACCCATAAAGCATCATCTAGCCTCTTGCTCCAATCCTTCCTATTGGGCTACACCGTCTTTTATAAAATTTACTTCACTTCCTGGTTAGAAATTTCTACTTGGCCATTTGTTTGGGACTAATATGGAGTAGCCACTTTATGAACAACCCCATACTTGCTAAGCAAGCTTTGTATACTTTGGTTGCAAAAGCGAGTGCTCTAATCACTAATGATGGCCTGAGGAATACTAAACCTATAGAAAATTTAAGAGTGAACAAACTTTACAACCACAAAGAATTGTCATTCCTAGTAGGCTTTACTTTCACCCACTTCGAAACATAATCAATAGCTAATAAGATATATGCAAAGCTAGAAGAGATAGGAAATAGAACCATAAAATTAATACCCCAACCATCAAATATCTCACAAAATAAAATAGAATGTTGGGGCATTTTAGTTATCCTAGATATGCTCCTTATTTGTTGACACCTAATACACTTTTTACAAAAATCATAGGCAACATGAAATAAGGTAGGCCAATGCAATCCACAATCTAAAACCTTCCTAATTGTGCATTTTTTATTAAAGTGACCTCGACATACAAAAGTATGACAAAATCTTAAAACAGACTCAAAGTCTACATCAAGCACACATCTAATCACTTGATCACTACATATCTTTCACAAGTGTGGATCATCCCATATATAGTATCTAACTTTACTCCTGAACTTATTCAACTGATGTCTACTCAAGTCAACATGTAATTCAGATGCAATTAGATGATTCACTAAGTCCACATACCATGGGTAGAAACTATGCACAACATTCATTCCAAAAGTCATCATCAATGGGGAAAGAAACTACCTTTGAAACAACAATTTGGCTCCAATGGTTAGCCACCAAATTCTCCGCTCCACTTTTATCACGTATGTAGATGTTAAACTCTTAAAGCAAAAGCATCCATCTAATCAACCTCAGCTTCGCATTAGGCTCCTTCATCAAATACTTTAAGACTGCATGGTTAGTGAAAACAATAACCTTAATGTTAAGCAAATAAGATCTAAATTTATCCAGAGCAAAAATAATAACAAAAAACTCTTTTTCTATAGTAGTATAGTTTGCCTAGGCCCCATCTAAATTCTTGGATGCATAAGCTATCACATATGGCTTTTTATCCACCCTTTGGCTCAACACTACTCATAAAGCATAATTGGAAGCATTACATAAAAAGCTTGAATAAAAGACTCCAATTAGGGGGCTAGATGATGGGTAAGGAAGTCAATCTCCTCTTAAGCTCATCAAAGGTTACTTTGCATGTGTCATCAAACTAGAACTCAAGATCTTTTTATAAAAGTTTAGATAATGGCAATGCAGTCTTGCTGAAGTCCTTTATAAACCTCCGATAAAAACCTATGTGACCTAGGAAAGACCAGATTTCTCAAACACATGTCAGGTATGGTAAAGAAGTGAGAACATCTATCTTAGCCTTATTAACCTCTATGCCCTTCTCAAATACAACATGACCCAGTATATTGCATTTGTGACCAATAAAATGACACATTTCAAAATTAAGTATAAGGTTCTTCTCTATACATCTCTCTAAAACCCTATCAAGACTAGATATATAATCCTTAAAAGAATTCCCATACATAGTGAAATCGTCCATAAATATCTTCATGCAATTTTCTGACAAATCATTAAAAATGGAAACCATACACCACTAGCAAGTTCGAGGGGCATTACAAAGATCAAAAATGAATTTTTCTATAGGCAAAAATTCCAAAAGGGCAAGTGAATGTTGTCTTTTCTAGGGTTATGCATATTTGGAAAATACCCTAAAAATCCATCAAGAAAACAATAATGAGACTTCCTTACTAGACGCTTAAGCATCTTATCAATAAAAGGAAAGGGTCAGTGGTCTTTTCTAGTGACTAAATTAAGATGCGTAATCAATGCAAACCCTTTAGCTATTTTGCATAAGAGTTAGCACCAACTCATTCTTTTCATTTTGACCCATTGTAACCCCTGTCTTTTTAGAAACCATTTGCACAAAACTAACCCACTGCCTATTAGAAATCGAATATACCAATAGATAAGAGTTTAGATACTTCTATTTTAACCACATCAGAATAAGTGAGTTGAGTTGCCTTTAAGGTTGCCTTACTAGTTTAGCTCCATCTTCTAATAAAATCTAGTACATACAAGTCTCTAGGTTAATGCTTAGTATATCTACAAATGTTGTCAACGATTATCACATGGATGCTTCATGATGTCAAAGATATTAGAGTTATTACATTGCCAACAAACTCCATAGAAAGAGTACCCTCATGAGTATTTATGATTGTCTTAACAGTTTTTAAGAAAAGTCTACTTAGAATGAGTGGTGCGTGACCACGATACCTATGTCTATCATCCTCCATTTTAAAGACATAAAAATCAGCTAGAAATATTAAGTCATTTACCTTTACCAAGATGTCTTATAGTACTCTTGAAAGATAAGCTATGCTTTGATTCGTAAGCTATATAACCATTCCAATTGGCTTCAATTCTCCCACCTGTAAAGATGAATACATTGACTTCAGCATCACATTAATAGTAGCACCAAGGTCAATTAAAGCATTAGAAAACTCAAAATTGCCAACAATGCAAGATATTGTAAAAATGGTTAGATCTTGACACTTAGTGGGCATTATAGGCTGTATAAGTGCTAAGACATTCTTGCCAAAATTGACTTTCTTGTTCCCCCTTAGTCCTTCTTATTGGTACACATTCCTTTAAGGAATTTGGCTTACTTAAGGATGGTCTTAATGGCTTCTAGCAAAGGGATGTTAACCTCAACTTTCTTAAAGGTTTCAAGAATCTCCTTCTCAAGTTCTGCTTTAATTTGTCTCTTCCCTTAGATAGGTCTAAGTGGGAAAGCCAAAATCTTCTTTGGCTTCTTTTCCTCCTTAATTTTATCTAGTGCAATATGTGTTTTGTTGACGTTGACTTATCAATGGTAGTGATATCCAAGGACCCTTGAACCTTCTTCCCACTTCTGAGGGTGATGGCACTGACATTACTACTTTTGGGATTAAGCACAGTCTGTGAAGGTAATTTCCTAGATCCTTGACTCTTTATCTCATTCATTAAGGTTGCTAACTGACCAATCTGGGTATGAATATTCTACATTCTTGTCTATAATGAAGTTTACTCTATTGAAGCCTTTTTATAAGTTGTTTCATTATATCTTCTAGGCTATTTCCCTTACTAGACTCCTCCTATATTGGAATAAACTATCTCATAGGTTGTGGAGGTTGTGTAATTGGCCTTGTAGCATTGTACTTCTGTTGTTGTTGTCCTTATCCATATCTGAAGTTTGGGCGATCTCTCCACCCTGGATTATAAGTGTGGAAATATGGGTCATATCTGTATTGTCCTTGCTGCATTAGTTTTCCTGGAAAGATCCCAACAAAAGTTTCAATCCAATTGTCTAGTTGTGCACACTGATCAGTGGCATGTTTGTGGCTAAAGAGTAGATACCACATAAAGGTTCAATCAAAGCTGTAGATGTGGAGGCCTATTATCAAGGATAGGAAACTATTTGCTTCTGAACTAAAATCTAACCATAGAGAAAAGCTCTAATAAAGTGTTTTGCATCTTTTGCTGGGTCTAATCATAGTAAAAAGCATACAACTCAGTAATACCTCTCATTGGCTGCACCCTTCTAGTACTAAACTGCTGACCATTTTAAGCCATCTTTGAAATAAGCTCTTAAGCTGCCTCCAAAGTCAAATCAACTAAGGCACCACTTATTGTAGCATTAATCATACTTTTGTCCATCGGTAAAAACCCTTTATAAAAATATTAAATCAACAATTGATTAGTAATCTGGTGGTAAGGGCAACAGGCACTAAGCTTCTCGAATCTTTCCTAGTATTCATAAAGAGTCTTTCCTGACATATGACCGATCCCATAGATTTCCTTTAGAATGGAGGTTGCATGGGATGTAGGGAAGAATTTCTATAAGAAAAGACATTTTAGCTAGTCTCAAAAATTGATGGCACTAAGAGGACGGTAGTATAACCAATCCTCAACTATACCATCCAGAAAGAAAGAAAATGCCCTAAGCTTTATTTGTTCTTCTGAAACTCCCTATGGTTTCATGGTGGAGCAAACAAAATGGAATTCCTTCAAGTGCTTGTGAGGATCATCTCCTATAAGTCCATGAAATTTAAGAAATAAGTGAATCAATCCAGACTTAAAATCAAAATTTGCATATAATTCTAGGTGCTAAATACAAAGATTTTGTTAGTGCACATAAGGAGTTGTAAATTCCTTAATGGTTATATCATGCATATTACCATTCAAGTTCCCATTACCATTCACATTAGCATGTACATACATGTTCATGTTAGCATTTGCTTGCTTTTATTCAACTACATTACAATCAGCAAAATGAGACACATAACCAATTTCTTGCACACAATCAAAAGCATAAGAAGTACTACCATTATCCTTTATACTAACACTACTTTTCTTGATCCTTACTTACCTTTGGAAAGTTCTTTCAATCTTGAGGTCCAAATCAACCAATTTTTTCCCAGAGGATCGTGTCATAAACTAAGTAGGCAAGTAAAAACTAAAAAATAGCATAAAAAACCAACAAATAAAAATCAAAGTAATAAATCTAGAAAAATAGAGAAAATGTCCTCAAAATAAGGAAAATAATTGAAAAATAGAAAACTCAAAGAAAACAAAGGAATTTGGCCAATCCAGGGGCTACCTTATTGCAAAAGCTATGACTTTTACTCAACATCACCCAATTATCAAAGTACCAAATTTCAAAACATTCTAGAGAGGTGATTTAAGAAAAGGTAAAACACAATGAAAATCAAGTTGGTAATCGAATTAGCACAATTTCACATATCGAAAAGCAAGAGAATTAAAATTAGATCAAACTAACAACTTCCTAACACACAAAGACACTCAAAAACAAAGAAATATCATGCAAAAGGAAGCACCCAAAAAGATTTAAAAAATTGGAAAAATTTTTAAAATTTTGAGAAAATACTAAAAAATTTAGAAAAGTGCCCTAAATGTTTGATTTTGGCATAAAAATGTGGTACTCTATAACTAAAGCTATAACTCTTATCTACCAAGAAACTTAAGGATACAGAGTTTCATAATTTTCTAGGTGAGTTAAACAAAAATTCCAAAAAATAGAACAATTGGTACACATAACTATAAAGGCCAAAAACATAACACAAAACAAAGCAAAAGCACATCAAAAGATAGTATTAACACCTAATTAACTTTCTCAAATAATTGAGAATCCAATATTCCTAGCAACGGTGCTAAATTTGGTAACTATTACTAAATAGTTCCAAATAACTCGGTTGTGAAAATAAGTTTGTAGTACGTAATGTAACCAAGATCGTCTCTCATAGAAATGGATTTCAATTACTAAAGAAAGTTTTCTAAATGTCAAAGATAACCTAAAAGCTAAAAATTACACAAATTTGTTAGGGATTTAATGACTAAAATTAATGTTAATTCAAGAAGTAGAATACAACTACTAGCTAGAATCAAAGAAAGTGACAATAACCAAGCATTTTAGTGTAACTAGCCATGAGTGAATTCCTTAAAGTTCAATTTTCATCATCCAAAATATATTTCAGTAAAGTTTAGACCTAATCCTCTTTAGTGCATTTATAAGAAATTTTCTAAAGTTACCACTTAAGATGTAAGAAACTAGCAAATTAATAACTCTTAAAATCTTAAGACTACACTAGCTTACTAATTTTTGAATTAATCTCATTAAACACAGTAAAAATATAGATTAATTAATTTTTAAAACTTCTGCGCTCTCACCTTAGATGCCTAATTAACCAATTAAATATCAAGATTCCTCAAATTAAAATTTAAGCATAAAAATTATAGTAAGTTCGTATAACAACCATTGCATTGTTCAAGTTAGAAATTAAGAGGAAAAGAAAATGAAATGTACAGCTATAAAAATAGAGAATTATTTAAATAATTAATCCTTCAATTCAATCTTTATAGTATTTATTTACTAGCTTAATAATCTTAAGAATCCAAGATGCCATTGATCAAATTAATGAAAGAATTTCAAGTACAAAGCTTCAGCCATGGAAGCTTGAAAAATGGGAGAATGTTATGTGACTAATCCATGCATTAGTGAAAGTCATTTAGCGTGATTCATCCGTGCATTGGATTTGTGCATGTAGAGAACCGTGGAGTGTGAGGAATGTATATGCTATTTTGCATAGAAAAGCCTCACCATTCATCCCCCTTTTTTTCAATTTTTATTTTCTAAAAATTTAGAAAGAAATTTTGGGCAATTATCCACTACTTCAAATTGTAAACATGTAATTTCTATCTTAAGATCTTAGCTATTGATTTAATCTTGTAACCGTCAATTCTCCTCCCAATTAATCTTTACCATCTAAATTTCATTTGCCTATTAAACATTTACACAAATAATAGAAAACATTAAGTAGAACCTTCTTTAGGCCTATGACCTCTCGTAAATAATTTATTCTACTATTTAGAAATTATTTTAAATTTCTAAATCATAAGATATTATAGAAGATAGGTTAAAGGATATACCTACAATTAGAACATTCCTATAAGTTTTCCCTAAAGAGATTAGCTATCTACCCCCACATAGAGAGCTAGAATTTTTATTGAATTAGTTCCTAGTATAGGTTTAATCTTTAAGGCTCTATATAGAATGATGCATATTGAACTCATTGAGTTGAAGAGTTAAATAGAAGAATTACTTGAAAATGGATTCATTAGGTTGAGTGTGTCTTCATAAGGAGCACCAGTGTTGTTTGTCAAGAAAAAGGATGGTAGTTTTAGGCTTTGCATTGATTAAAAGTAATTAAACCAAGTGACCATCAAGAATACATACCCTTTACTTAGAACTGATGATTTGCTTAACCAATTAACAGGAGCATCGATCTTTTCAAAGATTGATCTTAGGCCTGGATGCCATCAGCTTAAAGTGAAAGTAAAGCACATATCTAAAATCACTTTTAAGACTCGACATAGCCATTATGAATTCCTAGTCATGCTATTTAGATTCACAAAGGCCCCTGCCATTTTTATAGACTACATAAATAGGATTTTTAGGCCAATCTTGACCTCTTTATAGTAGTATTCATTGATGACATTCTTGTCTATTCAAAGACTAGTGAGGAACATAAAAAGCATCTTAGGATAGTTCTTTAGACCTTAAGAGAGCACCAATTGTATGCTAAGCTTAGCAAGTGTGAATTTTGGTTGCAAAAGGTGAAGTTCTTAGGTTATGTGATAACACATGATTGTGGTGGATCCTAGTATGGTGGAAACGGTACTAAACAAGGAGAGGCCTAAGATAATGGCCAAAATCTGTTGTTTCTTAAGTCTAGTCAGCTACTATAGGAGGTTCATTAAGGAATTTTCTTAACTAACGATGCCATTAACTAAGTTAACTAGAAAAGACCAACCTTTATGTAGGATACCAAGTATGAGGATGCCTTTCAGGAACTTAAGAATAGATTGACCTCTGCACTTGTGCTACTTATACTGAACCCTAAAAAGACTTTTATGGTTTATAGTGATGCATCTAAGAAGGGTTTATGTTGTGTTTTGATACAACAAGGTAGAATGATAGCCTACACTTCTAAATAACTTAGACCTTATAAAGAGAATTATCCTACCTATGATCTAAAGTTAGCTGTTGTGATTTTTTCCTCTAAGATTTGGAGGCACTACCTTTATAGTGCATAATTTAAGGTGTATAGCAACCATAAGAATTTGAAATATTTGTTTAATCAAAAGGAACTTAATATGAGACAAAAGAGGTGGATGGAATTCCTTAAGAATTATAATTTCTTCTTAAAGTATCATCCAGGAAAGGCAAATGTGGTCACTTATGCCTTGAGTAAGAAATCTATTCATATGATAATTATGATACTCATGGAACAAAGGTTAGTTAAGCAATTGAGGGATTTGAATTTATCCATGACTATGCACCTTAGTAGCCTTCTTTTAGGAGAATTAAGAATAAAGAGTGATTTTAGAAAAAGGATTAAGGAGGCCCAAGGTCTAGATGAGCATTTGGGTTGGATTAGAGAGCAATTGGGGAGTGGGGAAGTCAAGGACTTTAACTTATTAGATGATGATTTGGTAAGGTACCAAGGTAGAGTGTGCATACTTAAGAATAAGGAGATAAGGAATATAGTGTTATCTGATGCCCATAAGAGTAGGTACACCATACATTCGAGCACTACTTAGATGTATAAAAACCTTAAGAAAAGTTTTTAATGGCCTGGAATGAAGTTAAACATAGCAAATTTTGTTGCCAAATGTCTAGTTTATTAAAGGGCTAACATTAAATATAAAAAACCCACAGCTTTGTTACACTTTTTAGAAATTCTAGAATAAAAATGGAATAGTATATCCATGAATTTTGTGATGGGTTTGCCTAGAAAATCCTTAAGTTATTACACTATTTGGGTAATTATGAATAGACTAACAAAGTTTACCCACTTTCTACCTATTAGAGCCACATATCCTCTAGATAAACTAGTACAACTTTATGTCAAAGAGATTGTGAGGTTGCTTAATGTCCTTAATAGCATTGTGTTTGATAGAAATCTCAGGTTCACATTAAAATTTTAGCGATTCTTATAAGAAATCTTAGGCACCAACTTTAACTATAGCACTACCTGTCACCCCCAATCGAATGGACAAATTAAGAATACTATTTAAACTCTTGAGGATATGCTTAGGGCTAGTATGATAGAGTTAAAAGGGAACTAAGATGTGTACTTGCCTTTAGCATAAGTTTTTCTACAATAATAGTTACCATTCCAATATCCAGATGATGCCATTTAAGGCACTTTATAGGAGAAAATGCAAATCACCCTTATGTTGAATAAAACCAAGTGAGAGAAGCCTCTTAGGTCTAGATATATTAGATCAAACCACCAATAAATTGAACTCATTAGGAATAAATTACTAGCTACTTAGAGTAGGCAGACAATTTATGCAAATAAGAGAAGAAGAACCTTAGAATTTGAGGTGGAAGATCTTGGGCTCCTTAAGGTTACTCCAATGATAGGTATAGGGCATTCTATTAAGTCAAGAAAGCTCAGTCCTCGTTATCTTGGTCCTTTTTAAATCCTTAAGCAGATAGGACCCTTGGCATATAGAGTGGCTTTACCTCTCAATTTGGCCAAATTGCATGATGTGTTCCATGTATCCCAATTGAAAAAGTACCAGTTGGACTCTTCACATATCTTGAGTATGAAAATGTACATCTATAAGATAATTTGTCTTATATGGTCAAGCCGAAAAGGATATTAAACTCAAAAGTTAAACAACTATGTAATAAGAATATCTTCTTGATAAAAGTGGTATGGAAAAAACTATCTCCTAATGAAGCAACTTAGGAGCCAGAGAAAGCAATGAGGAAAAACTATTTAGTACTCTTTAAGTATGGTACATCTAATTTTGAGGATAAAATTCCTAAAAGAAGGGTAGAATGTAATGTCCAAAAATTTATTAAGGAAAATAATAGAGAATTAAGTAATTAATTAAGGGAGAATAAGGAATTATTACAAAATTTTGGAATAAATTATAGGAAGCTATCATGTTAGGCATTTTGAGATAAATAGTAGTTTTTGACCACTTTAGACTGAAAAATAAATTTAATAGTAGAATTGTGCTGATTGAGAAAATTATTAATTTAGAGAAAATTCACATTTTATGTTTAGGCTCCAAGATTAATTCATTTATGCCAAGAGCTATCTTTATAGAGGCCCAATTTTAGTTCTAAGAAGACCCAACTTAAACAAATTTATATGTCTATGGCCCAACATGCAGAGTATCAGTGCACTTGGGTAATAGGCTCATTAGACCAGCCCATGTTCTCTAAAACCCTAACAAGCCTATTGCCCATTCATTTTTTGTGCTAAAACTTACATCTTCTGTAGACCAAGGTGAGCATTTTAGCACATACAAGGGAGGTTAGGGTTTCACCACCATCTTACCTCTGATTTGGCCAATGTGAGTTATATAGAAGTTAATTATCTCATCTTCCTTTACATTTTAGTTTGATAAGTTTTGTATTTGGTGAATTTTCATTTTATCTAAAAATCTCAAAGTGGGTATTTTGTTGTTTCTTGCATGATTTTCGAAGGTTGATGCTAGAGAGACCATTTGGTAAGTATCTTCTCTTCATTTTGGTGTGTTTCATGCTAAAAATTACCTCAATCACTGACTTATTGGGTTCTATTGATGTATGAAAATACCAAGTGTAATACCTTAACCTTTTAGCTCTCACACAATTGTCCTATAAGCTATCCCAACACATCTCATGCATATTGGAAGAGATTTATAAGAAAACATATACTTTTATACATAAAGAATTCGTAATTAGGAGGCCACATACATGATTTATAGCTTTAGGGACCATATGAACTCATCACATCATTTTCTATCCATAACATATCCATAAATATCATAAAAATCATTTATCTCATATACCATAGATTTGGAACCATGCCCCAGAAAAATAGGAAGTTACTCTTGGGTTTGTTGTCATAGCTTTTTAGTGTGAACTTTGAAATTTCATAACTAATTATAAAAAAAATCAAAATCATACATATGATAGCTTTTTGGAAATTTCTAGATGTTAACTAATGATTAAAAATTATACCAAGAAAATTGCATTTAGTATACAAAAATTGATAGAACAATACTAAAGGTTAAGTTGTATTACTAGTACTATCATGCAAATTTTAAAAATTTGATTCTCCCTCTACAGAGCTCCAAATAAGGTGCTCTCAAGTGATACAGAAAGTTTATCATGTCTAATTTATGATTGTAAAATTTTACAAGTATTGGATTTCATTTGGCCCCTGAGAGACCCTAAAACCGAAACTAACCATTAGCATAATAACTTTACCATTTCTACATAATTTAGCAAATTTTGAAAAATCATAATAAATTCTCTAAAGCTTCAAATTTTTTTTCTTTAGCTTCGTGAAAAGCTTTAGCTGAGCTCTGTAAGTGTTCCAAATTTCATCTCAAGACTAGTCCATTTGGTCAAATTTTGGTTCAGGGTTAGTTTATGGTCAAATGTTGCTTCTAAATGGCTCTAATGGGTACCGAATGACCTTCTTATGATTCCATGGCTACTTGAACATGTCCCAAAGTACAGTTACAGCTTAAGGAAGCATGCCAAATGGTTGAAATCACTATCTCACCATGCCACTTACATATATACACTTGCATACCATGGTGCTAGGATGTCAATCTTCCATATATACATTCATTTGGCTTCAAGATTCATACATACGTCATAATTATACACATTTAAACTTGTTCAAATGGTTACATCTCATATACATCATATAAATACAATTTTTGATATTAATATGCTATAAAATTGTTTATTTCTCTACTCCTTTGTCAAAGTGTCATACTTCAAGACCTTTAGCTGCTATTCTTTGGTCCACTTGACTCACCTAGACATAATTAGGCGTATGGAGGGGAAGATTGAGATTTAGAGTCAATAGCTCTTTACCCTTTCACACATATATAATGGATACTAAAACATGTCAAAGAATGCATGCATGTCATACAAGCTTCTCATGAATATACATAAAACATTTCCTTGGTCATATGAACTCATACATATCAAACATAGGCATTCAAAAGCATTGGTCTAACCTCACCCAACATTCAATGGACTTTTAGATTTTTCTCATCCATTTTCAAAGGACTTTTAATTAAATCTCACTTTTCTTGAGACTTTTGGCTATATCTCACCTAATTTTAGGGACTTTTGGCATCACCATACCCATTCAAGCTAAAATATATTCATAAACTCATTTCAGGATGCATAATGGTACCATAGCAAGTAAGTAATATTTAGAAACATAATTCATAGTTTAAACATACACACAAGCACTCAAAGACAATAAAACATCTAACTCATGCATGTGAGAAAGGTTAGAGAGCTACTTTGAAACAAATATCACATACTTTTCCTTTGAATTTGTCTTTCCCTTTTTGAAGATAAATTCTCTCCGCACTCAACAATCTTTTCTTCAGAATTAGAAAGAGAACTAATAATTTCATAGGAGAACACATCATTGGCATAATTCCAATAAATGATTGTGAGAGTGTAACCCCAAGAACTCATTTTAATTTTTAGTGCAAAACTTAGGAAAAGTAAATAAAGAGGATTGTTGTCTTATTAATTATTATCTTATGCACTATGAATGAGGATGTGCTTAAGGAAGTGAAAATAATTATAGTATTTCCAACTTTGATTCGGTATATTGATTTCAATTTCAAAGATGTGTTTTAAGAAGTAAAAACGATGGTGCTTTCTTTGAAACACATCTTTGAACTACTAACTAGGATCAATAGTGATTTCATTGCTAATGAGCAACCATCCTAAACACAAGAAAATCACTCTTAGGAAACCTAAGACCCTTTGAGACTTAGGTTTCCCCAAGTGTGATTATCTTGTACTTGTGGGGTCGCTCATCAACAATGAAATCACCATCAATCGAACACAAGCCAGAAGTTGGCTTTTCTTTTTTCTATATTAAATTTCCATTCTATGACACCTCTACAATAATTCACGGACTTCTTATTTCACACAAGTATTTCCTAGTAGTCTACAATAATTCTAAAGAGTGTTGTTATTTCTGTAATACTATAATTCTCTAGCTTATCTCATGCTATTTTCATGTCCTATCCCATGTATTTCACAAGAAGGCAAAAGAATGACATTAAAAATAATGAATAAATTTGCATTACGTAGTGGATAAATTTTTCATTTGTTATCTTGTGGATCATATAGACTCATTCATTTCATTCTCATATTTAATTACACAAATAAAACTCATAACCATCCCAAGAAGTGGCCTAAAACTCGTGCAAGTAGATGGAATACATGAAAATGAATGGTGTAGCCTCAAGTTGAATTTTCAAGTTATTGTCATAAATTTTGAAAAATCATAACTAATTTTAAAAAAATCAAAATCACATATAATCTACTATTCTAGAAAGCTACAGATGACTATTTTATGTTAAAAATATATCCAAACCACAGTAGAGGGAGCTAGCCACCAAAAATTGATAGAATAATACCAGAGGTCGCCTATCACTACTGATACAATCCTCCAACTTCAAAAATTCATATTGCCCAGCTCAGAGGTCCAATTGGGGTGATCTATATGGCTTGGAAAGCTTATCATGTCTAATTTATACCTATAAAATTTTATGAGCATTGGACATCAGTTGACCCTCAAATGACACAGCCCAAATAACTGACTAAATAAACAGTGTCTGCATTAGTTCAGCAGAAAAATGCCAATTTTGAAAAATATAATTAATTCCACAGAGCTCCAAATAATTTGGTCTTTAGCTTTCTAAAAAGATCTAGATAAGATCTATATGCATGCAAATATCAAGGATAAATTCATTCATTTAGTTAGATTTTGACATTGGGTTGCATAATAGTCTATTTTATGTCACATGAAGGCTCCAAATGGTCCATTTTGGTTTCTAAGACACTCATGACCAGTTGAGCACATGGGAAAGCACCAAAATGGTCTACTAAACATGTCTCAATGGTGCATAAATCTAAAAATTGAAAACTCTCTCACCCCATGCCACACACAAGAATCCACATGCCTTAAGTTGTCATTCACTACCTAAAATGCACATTACCATTCATTTGACATCAAAACTCATATATACATCAAACATTTGGGTAATTACATATGTTCAAATGATTATACAACAATTCCATCATGAGATTACATCATATGCCATTCATATGGCTACAAAAGAGACAAAACTAGACACTTTGTTGTCAATCTCTTATCTTTTAACTTGGTGGCTTCCATTACCTTGCTCATTTGGTCCACCTAGCATGTTAAGACATTGGAAAGAAAAGAATGAGATTCAAAGAATTCCAATAGCTCATCTTCTTTTCAATCATACATAAAAAATGAAATTTAAGTCTTAAAAATGTATGCATGAGCATAATAGAATGTATGATTATTCAAAAAGCATTCTTCGCATTTGAACAAGTCATACAAAGTATACATAAGCTTACCAAGTAAGTAGATTAGCCTCACCCATTTTCTTTAAGGTTATTAGAATTGTCTCACCTTTTTTCTTAAAGGCCTTAAACTAAGCCTTGCTCTTGGGAGACTCTAGACTTTGTCTCAACCATTCTCAAGGGTTCTTGGCTTCTCCACACTCAAGCAAATCAAGGCAAGCATATAAAACATTATTTGAGAACATAATATTATATCATGGTACCATCATACATATAGACATGCTAGAACACTTTTCATGGCTTCAAACACACATACACACATTCAAAGACAAGGCAAACATTCATCCATACATAAGAGATAGTGGAAAGAGCTGCCTTTGCCACACAAGCACACTTTTTCTCTTAAAATTATACTCCCTTCCTCGACCACACACTCACGATGATGGGAAACTTGTTTCTCTTGGTATAAACACATATATGGAAGCTAATTAAGTTCTTGGAATCATTTCTAAAGCTGCATATCTTCCTTAAACATTAACTTAGTCTAATAGCTCCTTTATGGCTCCAAAATGCACATAATGAAGCAACATCTATCAATTGAGTTTTAGGCTCCATTTTTTCTTTTTATTTATGATTTTTGACTCCTTTTAAGCCTCTTGGAGTCATCACATAATTAAATAAGGAGTCTAACTATATGTTGCTTCTTTAAATCATATTACGGAACCTATAATACCATCTCACTTTCTATGATTTTTAAAATTTTTCCAAGGCTTCCTCTCATTCTTTTCCATCATATATGACTCAAAAATAAGATTAGAACAAATTAAAACTTCCCCTAGGTGTCCCAACTACATTAGGCCGTGGCTATGGAACATAAGGATACCAAGGGAGTTTGATTTGTTTTCTTGATAGAAGACACATATGAGGAGCCTTATAGGGATCTTAGAAGTTCATTCAAGCACCCATTTACGCCTAGAAATTATTGTATCAAATCAAATTTTTGGCGGAATACTTGAAACCCTAACTTTGCTATCTGGATTTTCCATAGTTGTTTGTTAATTCTCTTTACGTATTCTTATTCTACACACTTAATTTACTAAGGTTCACCATTGGTTCTACCTGAAAATCCATGTCTTTTTGAAGCTCTTTGGGTGGGATGAACCAAGGAGAAGAAGGGAAGAAGGAGTAGCTACCATGGAATGAAGATTTACCTTATTTTCTTGACTTTTCTTGCTTGTTTCTCACTTTGCTTGGCCTCCTTTCTTCAAATCCAAATTTTCCACCTCTATTTTGCCCTTAAAAAAGATCCAAGAACTTCAATAAAATCATAGGAAAGAAGGAAAGATGGAGGATAAGGAGTTTACTTAAGAGAAAGCATAAAAAATAAAGAAAATCTATACATTTTTCCTTGTTTTTCTCCTCCCTTTCTTCTCCTCTCGATGCACATCAAACCCTAACTCTCTCCTCTATTTTACGACAAAAACAAATATGGCTAAATGAATGAAGAGGTGGGGCGTGACATATATATATAGGTAGGTTAGGAAGAACTTTTCAAAAATTTTAATTTCGTCCCTTCATCTTGGCATTTTTGTTTTCAGTTCATTTTAGCTCCTTTTTTAGAACCATTTTTTCTATCATGAAACTTAGGTTCCTAATTTTATAAAATGCCTTTGAAATCACTCAAATCAAAGTTAAAACTTTTTTGAACAAATCCATCAAAGTTCGGGTTAACTGACATTATAAAACATTCACCGGAGGCGTTTTAACTATCCCAGGACTTCCCATCGTTTTCAGGGCCTCTAAGGCCCCAGAGAACTCAAAATTTTCATTTAAAAAGCCCTCCTATGAGAATTCCAAATTTTGCTCAAAATTACAAAAATATCATTACATTTCGTCAACATTTCATTAAAATTCATTTATTCATTCTAGCTCCATTTTTGTTTTTGTCTGAGTTTAGGATTCTCATTTTTAGAAGTCTAGAATACTACTTAAATTTTTTGGGACTTTAACTAATTCATTTAAGGGGACTTGCTTTAAAAACGTATCCGTTTCTGTCGTTTTTACGAAAATCGAACATTACAATTTCTAAGAGTAAATTATACTAATCTTTTATTAAATTTGCCTAAGTTACACTATATACACTTCAAAGGAAATTTTAGACTATTTGGAAACTTTATAGATGATTTCTATTTTATTTATTTTTTGATTTTTAATTTTTTTATTTATTTTATCTCTACATCATAGACTCTTTTTGTTTAAATCTCAAAACTATATCACACAAGCATTTCTTAGTAGTCTCTTTGCTAGTAAAAAGAACTACTCTAACATATTTGTACAAATAAAAGAAACTTAAAATCTTATAGCTAATGAATAATCCACCAGTAACACTAGTACAAATAAAAGTGATCATGAACAACATTAAAAGCCAATATGTTTTGATCCAAGCAACATCTTTACTACAAGAAAAAAGGAACATTCCTATGCTTGGCCGAGTAGATCACAACCAAAAGTAAAGAAAAAAATTATGAATGTTTTTTCTTTTGGCTATTTTAAAATTCTTAGATCTATAATCTTCTAACCAATTTTATAATTTATTTGAAGTTCAAATAATGGATTATGACCAATTTTAGAAAATTCATTTGTTTTCTATGTTTGTTATGCTTTTTCTTCTTGATTATTATTATAGAAAAAGAATTAACTTCTATGTAGATGAATATAATATTTACTCTTATTTATCTTTTAAAATTAGGTAATATCTTGTTGATTTTCCTGATAGGTTTTGGGACAAAATAGGCCATCCTACTATACCATTAAGTGTTATTTTAAAGGTTGTAGAAATGCTGTTTTTTTAGCAAAAGACATTATTTTCATAAAAAAAAAAGTGTCAAATCCACATCAGTGAAAAGAATTGAACCCATATGCTTTAGGAGGTTGAAAATCAAATTTGTAGCTTCCAATTTCATAAAAAATCCTATTTATTTAGATGAAAAATTATTATTATTAAATAAATGCCAAAGTTGGAATGAAAAGTTTTAACTTCCAATGCAATTACGATGCCCCTATCAGTTGATAGGGGGCACAGTGATTAAAAAAGTAATTTTTTTAAAACTTAACTAAAATTGATTCAAACAATCCAACTTTAGTTAAGTTTTTTTAAAACTATATTGAAATCATATTTGTATAATCTGACTTCAGTGTACATATATTTTTTTAATAAAAAATTGAAGTCATATCCATACAATCTAACTTTAGTTCTACAAACCTCGCCCCCTATGCCAAAATGGTTATATCATCACAAGGGAAATGAATTCCCTTCATGCTATAAGTACTCTAAGTTTGCTCTTTACCCTTGTTCAAGTATTCTCATTTTGTCCTTCACCCTTGTTGTTGATCATCTTATTTTATTTGATATTGGTTGCTACGGTGCTCTTCAATATTTGGTTCAAAAAATTTGAACCTTTGTCTTCCATTTATATTAAAGAGTGGATTGGTTTAGCTTCTACCTTCAGTGTTAATTCAAGATTTCAACTCTCCTTTTATGGATTAATTTTAATATTTTAAAGGATAAAGGTAAGTTAAAATAATTTATGTTAAATATATTTCTTTACTAATATGTTAAATATATATTTTTTTACTAATATGTCATTTTTAAAAGATAAAGGTGAGTTAATTTTTAATGATGATATATGTAATTATTTTGTTTGTCTTCATTTTATTGTTGTATTTATATATTCTGCTTATAGTGAAATTAATTTTATTATTGCCAATATGTTTCTTAATTTTATTTGAATCTGTAAATAACTAATATGTTATTCTTCTGGACATATGGGTATTTTAAATTCTACGGTTGCACTTGTTTTGTGTAATTGTGATTGTATTTTATTTTTTAATAATATTTACAATTATTTTGTTTGTATTTAGTTTGTTGTCATATTTATGTATTGTGCTTATGTTGGTACAAATTTAGATCTTGCCAACATGTTTCTTAGTTTTGTTTAAATTTGTAAATAACTAATATTTTTTATGGACACACACACACACACACACACACACACACACACACATATATGTAATGCATGTCACATTTATGATTTTGTTTGTAGTTTTTTGTCATATTTTTAGATTTTGTTTATAATGGTATTAATTGAGCTCTTGCCAATATTTTTTTTTCGTTTTTTCAAAAGTGTAAATAACAAATATGTTAATCAAATATGATTTTATGAGTTAACTCAAATTAAAAGGGTTTTAATTTTAAAAAATATACATGTACCCTTTCATGAAATCAATTAAAAAAATACTTTTAAATATCATGAAATATATTTTTTAAACTAGAAAAATATAATTTAATTGAATAATTTTAACTATAATGAAAATATAATGAAATAAATATATTTTAAAAATATAATAAGATTTAAAAAAACATTATATTGTCCTAAAAATATAATAAGTTCTTAATTTAAAAAATAATAGGTTCAAATCCCACAACATAATAATTTTTTTGAAAAAATATAATAGGTTCAAAAAAAAATATGTGTAAACATAAATTTTTTTTGAAGAAATATGTTTAAACATATTACAAAAACATTAATTTTTTGTTTTAAAAAATATTATATTTTTTTCAAATCCTACTATATTAATTAGAAACTTTATATTTGAATCATATTATATAATTTTTTTAAAAAATATATTTCTTTAAAAAATTATATTTAAATCCTAAGAAAATATAATAGGTTTTTAATTGTAAGAAAAAAACATTATAATTTTTGAAAAAAAATATAAAAAGTTTAAATCCTTAAAAAAAGTAAAAATTTTTAAAAACATAATAGGTTTAAAAATATAAGTTTAAGCATTATATTTTTCTAAAAACTATGTTTAAACATATGCAAAAGAACTAACATAAATAAATAAATATAAAGATTAAACAAACATTAATAAAATATTTTTTTAAATTATTTTATAGATTAAACTAACATAAATAAAAAAAATTCTATATATTAAACTAACATAACTAAATAAATAAATATAAAAATTTTAAAATTTTATTATTTAGTCTATTAATCATATATTGTTGTAAGATCTTATGTTTAAATTAAATTGTAGGAAAAAAATAATGAGCAATGCAAGTGAGATTATGTGCATATATATGAATGGACGAATGCATAATAGTCCAAATAGCATAACATTTAAGTGTCCCAAAGTAAAAGTAATGAGAGTTAACTCAGACATCACATTAGAGCGGTTGAAACAATTGATTGGGCAAAAGCTACGACTTTCCTCAAACTAATTTGCATATAATCTAATATATAGGTACCCAACTTCTCTAAATCCAATGTAGTACCAAGCATGTAGCTTAAAAGACGATTCAGATATTCAAGAGATGTAACAGGTGAACTCATGATACCCATCCCAATTGACAGGTGCTAAGTTGTATGCTTGTATTTCAACTAATCAACTAGATTTGAACCTTGAATTGCAACCAATAGAGGAAAACATTGCATACATAATCCCATCCATGAGCCAGTTGAATAAGTATCCTTATTTAGCTCCTATGTTGGAGATATTCACTTATTTTATCCACAGCCAAGTTATGTTCCACAATATAACATCTCTCCTGTGGCACCCATATCCTAATGGAGCTCATAGCATTAAATGGTCGACAATAGTCTACCTTGATCTACATTTATGGTGACAGAAGACATAATGGATGAATATGAGAATAAGGATGAATATGATTTTGCAATCAATTTTAATGATGATGATGATGACAACAATGAGTCCAACGAGGAGAGCAATGTTAGTAGAGATGATTTAACATATCATAGTTTTTGTGGAATTATAGGTGGATATAATGAGCCAGCTGCTACCTCTTTTTTTACGGGTCAACACAGAGATAGTAAGCGGTCCTGAATTCCCCAAAAGGGCGAGCCTATTAAACTAAGTGATAGCCCAAAGTTGAATGGCGACATACAGTATGTAAATATAAAGGCATTACATTGTGCAGTAAAGTTGTACTTTGTTTGACTGCACCACACATTCCATGTGTATTATTTTTCCAAAAAGAACAAAGAATATTGGTATATTAATTATAGCGGTAGTTGCAATAGGAGAGTTAAGGCATGCAAAAAGGCAAATAGAATACATTGGGAGATTATAAAATATGGGGGACCATAAATATATATATGTCTTTTTATGGCGTTGTCCCAAAATCACCTAAAATTAAATTTTGATGTCATATCATCTTGTGTCATGGTAACAGTGACCGATAAACTTGAGGTTAAAGTTTCCCTAATCATAGAAAGGATGCAAAGTATATTTGGATGCAACGTATCTTATAGGAAGGCATGGAAGGTGAAACATCAAGCCTTTGCTATAGCTTTCGAAAATTAGGAAAGCTCATATGTTTTACTACCAAAGTGGTTAGCCACACTTCAACACTTCATGCTTAGCTCAGTCGTACATTTTTCTAATAAACAATGCTTGCAAAGTAGTTCTAATGGACAGCCTTAGGAAATGTTTTGTCATGTTTTCTAGACATTCATGCATTTGACAATCTTAAGCTAATTGTCCAAGTCAATGAAATGTTCTTATACAAGAAGTACAAAGGCTCATTACTTATGGTCATATCACAGGATGCTGATAGGAAAGTGACAGTCGTGTCGCACAACTTCAAAATAAACTAGGTTGAAAAAGATTTATAATATAGGGTGCAACCTATATCGTTTCCCTCAGAAATAGATTTTAATGTTTAATTGAGTTTTCTAAATATAAAAGAAAATCTCAAGGCTACTGAACTAAAGGGGGGTTTGATTGAATTAAACTAATTAAAGTTAGATTAAATTAAAATTCCTAACTACTATCTAAACATATGAATTAAGAGGCAAATAATAGATTTGTTATTAGTTTTGGATACATCCCTTGGTATCTACTATCCTTATCCTAATTCAATTATCTTTAGTTATGGTTTAAGAGTTCTTATTTGTGTTCATAGCAAGTGATCTTGAGTTACCACTCAAGATTTAAGAGACTAGCAATTTAATATTAATTAAGACCTCAATTCCCATTATATTACTAATTCTTATGATTATGATCTTCGAATACTTAAATGAGTGATTAATCAATCAATTAGCCTTTGAATTTTCAACCTAAGATGTTCAATTAACCAATCAAACTCTAAGGAAACCTTAAATTAGACATTCAAGTACTCAATCTCTCATATACATTTCATCAAACACATTGATTGCATGTATAGATAATTGTAGGAAAATAAAAATTCAACACTTAATTCAATCCATTAATCATCCAAATGCTTTCTTAATTAATATCTAACTAGCCACTAATTACAAACCACACCAATTTTAGTCAATTATAAACTCAACCAAGCAAGTATAAGAACAAAAATTGATGTAGAAAGAGAGAAAATAAAATAAAAATCTTAGCCCAAAATCCCTTGACAATTTCCTTAGATTCAAGCTTCAATCTAAGGTCCTTCTCCTAGCTAGCCACAAAAGGGGAATTAAGGCTTCATGGGGTAGAGTATGATAAAGGAAATGGGTGGATGTTGGCTACAACTATGGAGAAGAGTCATGAATGGAATGGAGTGTGTGAGATGGATGGTGATGGAATGGTTTCTCGATGATGGAATGATGATGCCTGAATGATGAGATGCGTTCTCCTCCTGCCTACTGCCCGAGTGTGTTATTAAATCACGTGCCCCTCACTTTCCTTTTTAATGATCACCTTTTCTTTAGATGCTACCCAAGCTTCTTATCTCCCCCTCGGTGCTTCTCATATGCCCTTATTTTTCTTTTATTCCTTCACTTGTTCTGCCCGAGCCTCCTTAACATGCTAATCAATGTGCTTCTTGTCTATAATTCTCAGCTTATTCCTCATGTGCCTATGGCTTCTTTAATCATTCATACATGAAACTCTTCCCCGTGGCTGCTCATGTATGACGTGGTGCTTCTTGTGTGAGTGAGAATGGAGAGTTATAGTATGGAGGGAGAGAAATGGATGATGAATAGTGTTTTGGATGGCGTGCTCCCTGTACGTGTTAGTATGCAGCTCCATGGAGGAACCCATGCTTCAGCTTCTTCTAACCCCACGTGAGTTTCTTCTTAAAGCTCTCTCTTCTCCTCACCAAAACTGTGGCTTCATGCATGTGCTTCTTCCTTCTCACATCTGTTCATGTTCTATAACCTTCACGTGAGCTTCCTCTCTTGAATATCCAAGCACAAAACTCCTCTACGTCAAAACCCGTAGCTTTAGTCTCTCCTTTAAGCTTCTCTTACTCTCTCTTCTGCATGTTGCCTACGTGTTTGAGCTTCCTTCTCCATGAATGAAAGAGTGAGCCCACCTGTGATGTTGTGCTTCGTGTTGGTATGTGTATGAGCTACAGGACATGTGTGTTGAGAGCCTCTGACCTGATGCGTGTTTTGGTGCATGTAATGGAGCTATTGTATGTGGGTGATTGTGAATGAAACCATGTATCAACATGTATGAAGACCACATGAATGAGAGACGTGAGAGTGAGAAGATGGAGTGCCTAGCTACATGGATGGACTGCGTGTTTGTTTCATGTGAGTGAATGGCTGTGGGTAACGTGAGAGTATTTCCATGCATGAACGTGTGCTTATGTGAGTATAAAAAGAAGCTGCTCTCAGCTAAATAAAGATGGAAGTGCCTACGTGTATGTGTGAGCTTATGGAGTGAGTTGCCTACACGCGTGTATGAACAAGAATGAAGCTACTGCATGTGGGTGATTGTGAATGAAGCAAGCTACATGGAAGAGTGACTAGTGCTGTATGAATGGATGGAGAAAACAGGGAGTGGAAGCTTGTGGCATATTTTTTTTCTTCTCCAATTATTATTCCATATTTCCTCCAAGATTTAAATTTAATTTTCCCAAAGTCTGCACAAAAACAATGGAGACAATTAAGTAGGAACAATTTTACAAAATTATTTAAACAAATTTATGCATTAAAACAAAAAATTTTGCAATTTAATTTCTAAAGTGCAAACAATGACCAATAAAATTAATTATCGTTTAATAAAATGCAATAAGCCATATTCAATTATCAAAGTACCTAAATTAAGAGGATTAATTGATATAAAAATTATGTTTATCATAAAGTTGTGCCCTTTGTATTTGTTGTAGTAGAGTCAGAGACATAGTGGGTTTGGTCATAGTTTCTTTTTAATCTTCAGGGATGTGTAGTAAAGGACAGAAGGGGAATATGTTTGTTATCAAATAGAAATCCTTCAATTTTGGCTACTATCTCTAATGTGCACATTGGGTAGCAACCGCTATATGGACATAATGTTTTTTGCCTTCAACATGTCAGTTTTAACCTTTACAAAGCACATCAAACTAACTAGCTAAAAGAGAAGTTTAAAAATATTGGATATGAATATGAGTGTCGTGTGATTGATAGAAAATTGGCTGAACTGGTGATTTTACATAGCCAAGTAGCCGATTGGATAGCTGACATTCCAAAGGAATAATGGTCCCATGCATATGATGTTAAGAGTTATTAATATAGCCATATGACAATGAATTTAGCCGAGACCATGAGTGGTGTCCTTAAAAGTGTCAAGAGCTTGACCATTATCAACCTTACAAAGGCAACTGTATATAGGGTAAATAGATACTTAGTTAAACGGGCTCAGCAAGTACACATGTAGATAGAAGCTAGTCAAGTATTTTGTCCTACACTTAATAAGAAGATGGATGTAGTTGCACAAGCCACTCCTACATGTGTTATGCACCAGTTCAATAAGAGAGCCGCATCATTCAAGATTCAAGGACCCTACGATGCACGAAACCATTAATTTGGTCGATATTGCAAGGTTAGCTTGCTTAAGCATAAATATGATGGTGGTGACTTTCAAATCAAGCACATCCAATGGCAATAAGTTATTGCAGCCTCTGCCCACATTGGCCTTGATGCATATCAATTTGTGGATCAAATTTTCATTTGGAAACAATGTGTTATGCATATAGTAATAAGTTTCGACCTATTAGAGGCAAGATGCATTGGCCATAGTAAGAGATTCCAAAGTTGATTCCTGATCCTTCAATGAATTGAGCAAAAGGTCTATCTCACTCATCTTGTATTCGAAATGAGATGGCTTAAATGTAGCCAAGACAACTAAACAAGTGTGGGTTATGCCGATAAGTTTATCATAATCATTCCACATGTCCAAACAATCAACGTGGCCAATAGCATGACTTATATTGATTGAACTAATTGTATCTTTATTATATTAATTATTCCTATATTGCTTAAACCACAATTGAATATGATGCATTAAGTAGATAAATTGTAATCATTGTTTTGTGTTTTAGATTGATAAGTTGAAAACTTCTTATAACTTTACTGTGTTTATAAATTGCTTATACTACTTATACCTAAATTGGTTGTAAATTGTGTTTATATACTATGTTTTGAATTAATTGTATCTTTGTTATACCCATGCTGCTTATATCAAAATTTAATATGTTTATAAATTGCTAAATTTTTTTTTATAGATTTGTATATTAGTCTGATTGTGTAAACATATTAGAAAAATGGTACACCCATCACAGGTTATGCAACATTCCAAAATTAATTAAAGATAATCATGATTAACTAGGGATTAATATGGATTTAATTAGGAAATTACTTAAAAGAGGTGAACATTAATTGAGCCTTATGGTTAATTTAATTATGTTTTAGGTTAAGTGTAGAAGCTCAATCTTAGCTTTAGAAAGATCCAATTCCATTTCTTAAAGTCCCAATATTTATTTGTGCAGACCTAAATGTTAATGGACCTTTTAGCTTGGCCCAACTCTCATATATGACCCATGTAACCTTATAATCCATAATCCAACAAGCATATGGCTGAACCCACTTGGATTTTTGACCCTTGGGTCAATCCATAACCCATCAAAACCCTAATTTTACTTTAGCCTTCCCTTCATTCTATAAAAACTTTTAAAGACACAAAGCAACATCATTTCCCACTCTTAAGCAAGATTTAGCCAAGGTAACTTATATATAACTTAATCTTCTCTTCTTCCTCTTCAATTTGAACTAATTGGTTTTTCATTTGGAGCATTTTCATCTTTTACCCAAAACTAAAACCTATTATTTGGTGTTTTTATGGTGGATTTTCAGAGGTTAAGGTTAGAGGTGTTGTTAGGTAAGTATAAACTCCTTATTTTGATGCATTTTCTGCTTGTTTAAGACCTCTATTGATTTATAGTATGGGTATTAATTTTGTGTAAATTTACCTAGATATTCTGAATTTACTAGTGCAAAAATAATCAAATCTGAAATTGGAGACTTATAGTGGTTGGGTAAGTGTTCTCTAGGTAGCCATTAGTATTTTAATTCTTTGGGTACCTATTTACTGCTATAAATTGATGAATTGGAATGGTAATAGTCTGATTTTGTGTTCATACACTGAGTAGCATTGTTATTGGCTTTTAAGGAATTGTTTACAAGTAAGGTAACTAGAGTTAATATTAAATTTTATGCATATATCTAGTTTAATTTTATATTTACTGCACATGTATGATTTTAAAATGTATAATGAATGATTAGCTATCTAATATATTATATTTAAACCTTGTGAGTCCATAGTAGAGCTGTGGTGCGACTGCCACCCATGTATTGTGCTTCGATCGGGCACCCAGTTGTGATCAAACCCTTACATGCATTGAGGCTAGGTTGTGCTCATTGGGGAATTAGTGCCATGAATGGCCTCTCCTAGTGTTAATGGCTTTTAACATGTAAAAATATGATTACTAGTATAGGATAGTAATCACTGATAGCTCAATCATTTTATTTACTGATATGACTGTTATTTCTTATACTTATTTGATTAATTGCATATATGTTTATTAAATTGGAATATATGAATAGAATTTACCTTTAGTTATTGAAATTTGCATCTTACCCTATTTCATGGGCTAACTATTTCAAGTGAAAGTCTTTCGAGTAAGGATAAAGAGAAGCAAGTGAATGAATATCTATGAGTTAAGACTGTGTGGGAAGTTCTGCATTTGGATAGATCTAATTTAGGATAGATGCTATTTTTTGTTATTCTTTTGTATGGCATCATCATCATGTAATCATGTTGCCAAGTATAGGTACTGTGTTTTGGTAAATGTTGATGTAACTAATAAGGAGTTAGAGTCTTTACAATTTGGTGTCTAATGTATGCACTGGTATATATCTGATATGAAACCTTATTAGATGGATATATATATGACTTGTTTCTTGGAAGTATGTTATGGCAATATTATGAATGATAATGTTAGTAGATTATGAATCCTTTTGTTGTCATTAACTCATGAATCTGCTGATGTATGGAAGTTTGGTGAATAGGAATTAACACTTAGGATTTGATTTGGCTATAAGAGACATTCTGAGTACATTAGGTAGATAAAAGGTATTAAAGCCTCACAACCTAAGGTAGAGTGGCCTTGGAGTGTTACTAAAGGGAGAGTTAGAGTGTATGGGACAAAACATAAGGAGAAATGGTGTAGAAGAGGGTCACGCCTTAGCCAAAATGGGCTGAGTCTTGGCCAAGTGTTAGGCAGAGCTAAGGAGCACCACAGTGCGAGGTGTCTCACTATGGCTCAAAACAAAAAAGTTGCCTGAGGAGGGTAACAGAGAGTAATCTCGCCACAGCGCAAGTCGAGGGGATCAGAGGATCAGTGTTCCAGTAGCTAGTTTTGCCACAATACGAATCGAAAAATTTTCTACAGTAGGTTCTAGGGTTATTTTTGCCACGGTGAGATTTGCAAAAATATGAGAAGTTGAACCGAGAGCAACTTTCCCGTGGCGCAAAAATCTTAGGTCGCGGTGCAATATGCGAAACTTGGATTTTAGGTTCCAGTAACCAACTTAGCCACGATAGGGAAGGTTCAAGTCACGGCAAAAGTTCTTAAACTCCTATTTTTGATTTAGAAACCTTGAGATTTTCTATGATAATATTGTGCAATGACTTGGGAATATCTATAAGAGGTTTTTGTGAGTTGAAATCAGTAGCAAGATAAATCAAAGGTCTTAAATAATAATAATTATTATTTGTGGATTTGATTAGTTGTGATTGCTTAGCTAATGACCCTAATGATATCAAGGTTCAAATTTTTTCACTTTTTTCTATTTTAATTAATTATAATGACATTAGACCTTGATTTGCAATTACTAATCGTGCTATTAAGCCTAATTACGGTAATTAAGAATTAAGGTTATTATAGGTTATCCAGTCAGGACTAAAAGATGACTTACTTTTGTACCTTCAAACGAGGCATGTTTCACAGGTCATTGGGGTAAAGGAAAAATAGATTGCTTCATCAATGACGAGTCATGCATAGTGATTGTCTGCTTGCTCCTCCACCTGCCATTGTTGACTATCTACAATAAATTGATTTTTATATGGTGGCCCACCTAGGGCAATTCGAGCATAATCCTGCACTTGTATCGATACTTGTACAGAGATAGTGTCTTGAGACTCATACTTTTCACACCACCCGAGGAGAATGTATAATAACTCTAAAAAATGTTGTTATCCAGTTAGGTCTACCTTACACGAGAATCCCCATCATTACTCATGAAAATTACATTTGGAAAGACACATGTGGGTGGTTACTTAGGATCAGACTACCAAATGATCAAATCTATAAGCAAAGGATGGTAATTACTTGGCTGGTAGAGAACTTCAATCACCCACCAGACAATGCAGATGATGATAAAGTGCAACGATTTGCATAAAGATACATCTAGAGATTGATCGAGGGTTTCTTAATGCCAAACAGATCTAATCATAAAGTATATTTGATGTACTTACCATTACTATGGGATTTTAAACAAGTCAACAGATACAATTAAGGATTTGCATTGTTGGCTCACTTGTAGAAAGAACTTTGGAATGTAGTCAATCCCACTGAATAAGGTATAGATAGATATATGATCCTTCTCTACCTTTGGACATGGGATAGATTCCTAATGTTAGCCCTAAAGAGACCACTAAACCTAAATCTCTAAATAGATATCTATCTAGTACTATCACTTTTAAGTTTTAGGTAAGATAGTTAATAATATTTGTATAATGCCATGGGTTCATTCGTTTTGTTTTAATATGTTATAGCTTCTTTTTCTACAAATATGTTGTGATGTGCTTCTTTATAATCACATGTGGAGAAACGTAGGTAAACCTCCTTATCTATAAGACATGACCTTGTGACAATATCAAATATTATTGGATGCAATGTGAGATAATAAGGTTTGATTTTTCCATAAGAACAAAATTTTTAGTAAATTGCCTCTTGAATATGGGGTAATTATTATGACACGTTAATATTTGGTGCATAAATTATTTAACAACCATATGAATAAGATGATGTTCATGATCTCATTCCATAATACTACTTGGATGGTTGAGATATTTGGCTAGCCTTGATACCACTCATTTGCTTTTATATCATTGAGTGGAACCACTTAAATCAAGTGTTACACCAGTTTAGCTAACAACAGCTAATACCGATACCTCTAGTTAATTTGGGGCCTTATATACATTGCAATTGCATGGAAAAAAACACTAGAAATTGGTCAAAAGAGCACTTCACATTTGTTGAGTTTTGGAATTTATGGCAAAATCATCTAATTTAGGCCCCCCTTGCTACTATACTTGTGGATTGTACTTTTGATTACATGTAATGGTATTGGACACATACTTGATGATGGATCCACCCTGTAAGTAGTGCTACTGGTTTTACATAAACTTAAAATATTTATGGCCATTATTATTTTCCTTTACTTATAAAAATATATTTCATTGTTTAATGATATATACTTTTTTCAAAGCTGATATCGCTGATGAACTCTATAGGTTGAGCATTCATGACCCTCCGTCGATGGAGTACCATGACTTTCGAGAGAAGGTGAGTTAAGACCAAATGAACATTTTACTTGTTTTCAGGGAATAGGGTTTCACAATGATCTCCCAATTTACTCTATCAACACCTAATTTATCAGTCCTAAAAATTCTTAAAGGGATGCCAAGTAAGAAGCATGATAGTTATATGTCAACCTGGTTACCCATTGTCACAGAGGATAAATCACATCATGTTGGCACCAGTGTAGTGATATCAACTATACCAGTTGGAGATACAACAACACAACAAAATATTGACACTATTAATCCATCTTCTATGCCAATAAGCAAATATACTAATTTTTGAGGTGTAGGTCCCTCCTATTATGTGCCCCCATGACTGTTGTCACAATTTAGATCCCTCGATCCCTCCCACTTTAAGTTATTTATATCATTATTTAATGATCTAAATGTTTTTAATTCTAAATGCGATGGTCAATTTTTGAAATTGAGAGATTGTCACATTAGGGGGTTTGTTATCCAACAGCAATTGATTTAACCAGTTTCTTTCCCAACATTCAATTTAAATACACCACCAATTAATCCTCTTAACAACTAACCAAATTAAGAACATGAAGAATCTATGAGCCAAAGACAACCACAACGTGAAAAACAATGGGCTCGTTGTGTCATTGGCAGTCACTATTTTTTATATATATGATCGAATATATCATTTTTTTAGTATATTATGAAAAATAGTCTCAATAATATTATTCCAATTTATCACATCTGTAAAAGCGCTATATATTGTTTTTAATCTTTCACATAATATTTTATATTTTTTACAACATCTTCATATAATTTTTTTTTCCTTTTTTCTATCTTTATTTTTTAATTTATTTAATGCATTAATAGTTATTTTAATTATTACTATTTTATTAATAATTATTAATATTTATTGTCTAATTAAATTTATTAGTCAATCATTATATAGTTATTATTTGTTACTAAACCCTAAATTTATACATATAAATTATGACAATATTACGAAAATCACTACTTAATTATGCTAATCATTGGCTTTAATTATATTAATCATTGACTAATCATATGACAATTATTGTCTAATTATAACATTTAACTTTATTTAATCATTTCTTCATTATTTGCTACTGGTTAAACAATTATGGGCTAATCATTATGTCACAAAAATTGCCTCCTATTTCTTAAAAACCATGCAACCTCTACGTTGAATTCATTACATCCGATTTTCCATTGGAGTGTAGAATTTAGAGATAATTTTTTCCTTTGACATGGATTTCACAAAAAAATTAATGAAGAGTCTGGATTTTGATAAAAAAAAAGGCCGTAAAAATGCGGCTTCATTACACTGTTGACAAATCCTTCCATATATGGTAATATGTGGTTGCAGAGACTAACTGGTATACAATCGGAATTTCCAAATTATACGTTACATGGTAAACCCTGGCTCAAAACATGAGTTCTACACAGTGAGGTTTGCAACGTGTTCAGGAAATTACAACAATGCAACAGCCACCTCCACAACAAAGGTGAGTAATTGTACCAGGCTTAGACATGGTTACACCTCTTGGACATGATGTAGCCATCTTCTCCAATAATTTACAAGTTGCTGTTCATTGTACGAGTGACATTGAAACCTTTGACTGTACTGAATATCCAACACAGATTGTTGGGAAAATCAAATCTTTCTCCACTGTTGGTTGGGCAGTACCAAATCTTTCGACAAGAATGGATCAATTTATGCTTTATATACTCAGTTGAAAACCAAGCATTGGTTGATGGGGGAATTACTGAAGCTATAATAGATGAGTTACACAACAAATGTGGGGTTTCGAGGGGCTCAACAACGGGTGGTATGCAGGTTTTTAATGTCGCCATTAAAGCTTTCAAAATGAATATCGAATATGGGGTCTACCATGCTTGCAATGGATTTCGAATGGATGGGCCTTCATTATTCCATCTCTATAGCTTGTGCTACGAGCAACTTCTGTACATTGAAGGCTGCTAACCATCCCATTTGTGATGAAACGAATGTGATGCTTTATGGGGGCTCGATGGCTGCTATTATACCCATGGGCTTAGAAGGCTTTCTAGCATATAGGATACTCTTACAGAAGTATAGTGATTCTATCAAAGCTTTATGTCCTTGGGCCATTAATCATGCGGATTCATCATGGAGGAAGGAGCTGGAATTTTGCTTTTGAAAGCACTAACCACTTTCAAGGCCAATTTTTCTCAACTTTGAGGACAAGGTCAATTTCAATGGATGGAGTAGGTAACATAATGACTACTCAGCCACTAGACATAGTTAGCCAAATTGGATAAGTGGCACATGATGCAGAAGGCAAGGAAAAAGAAAGGATTTGAGGGTGACGTGGCAGCTTTAGTAAAGGTGGGAGACGGAAAAGCATACCCGTAGAGGAAAAAGGACGAAGGTGTGAAAATTGTAATGTGTTCTCCGTCTGGCTCTTCTTCTTCTTGTATTTTTTAGTGTTCTATTATTTTCTAAAAAATTGTAATAGAGATTTAATACGTCTAGAACAATGGAACTACTCCCAAATGAACTAGAACTTAGAATTAATTCAGAGAATTGATTCGGCTAACCATTTTTAATTATTTCTGCTGTGATTTTCCTAGTTTGTTACCTATCATCACAGGTGGCTAAAGATGTTGGCAGAGATGTGTACATCTCTCACGTGCTTAATAAATCTACAGCAGCTCAGCCTAATCTCATGGGAGTCACAGTGCTTGTCCATGACAGGTAGACTGACGCTGGTGCAATCCATGTGCAGAACAATAAGATTCCCTCGGCGGTGTTGAATGAAATTAAGAGGATTTTTTTTTATGAATTACGAGACTATCTGTCGGCCTAACTATCTTTTGGGGGGTGGAGGGGCGGTACCCCCACTGATTTGACTCAAGGCTACGGCGTGGACCTGTTAGAATTTGGCCCACGAACGTCGCTTGCACCGTGGGTAACGGCAACCTTGCACGTTTCATTTTCTCACGCTGATCATTTGAAATAAGTTATGTTTAGGGAAAAAAAAAAAAATATATATATATATATATATCATGTTACTTATATATAAATGTATAAAAATAAATCATATTAAAAAATTTATATACAACATGTTTTTATTTTTATTATTTATTAGTTTTTTGAAGACAAATATTTTAATTATTTAATTTTAAAATTTTAAAAATATATAATTTAATCTTTAAGATATATATTTTTTAAAATTATTTAATTTCTAAATTTTACAAATATACAATTAAGTACTTAAAAGTTCTAAATTTATTACTCGTTAATTTCCAGGGAGCCAAAAACTTTTACAAACTCAATTGTGTATTTTTAAAATTTAGAAACTAAGTTATTGAGACATATATATTTTTCAAGAGACATGTATATTTTAAAGATAAAAACTATTTTTTGTAAATTTAATCTATTTATTCTTCAAAATTAAGTATAATTAAAAATTTTTTAGCTAAACACATTATTTTTTTTAACCCATTTCTTGTATTCATGTCATATATAACGCGATAGAATTGACATTAGGAATCCCCGTCATTGGCTTTCAACTATTGCTCTCTTCTTTTTTTATTTTGTGGGCGTACAAGCTTTCGAACCCGTGGCCCAGTTCGGCGCATAGCAGTGAACCACAAAGGCACAGGTTAGCTAGTACCATTGCTCTCTTCAACCACACATAATTTCAACTAAAACTTTATCCATCCAAAGCAATTAAATGGCCTAGCGTGCTCAAATATCTACGAACATGAGGAGCAAAAGAAATCATGCCCCACATCTCTTGAATGGTTCTTCGTGATTTGAAGAGTTGCAACATTGGCATCGTAGTATATAATTGGGCATATCTGTAAGCAACTGGGTGTTTATATTTTACATCAGATTTAAATAGCAATATTGGGGACTTCACATCAATCCGATGTCTACCTGAACGAATAAAATATCTATTCTCTACGAAATTTTGTCAAATTTAATGGTTTGAGTATAAATATAAAAATTTTTATTAAGTTCTTATAAAATTATATAATACATATTTTGTTCCAGACATGTAGTGTGTATATATATATATATATTGATTTATATTTACTTTACATATATTAATTAATATAACTTATTAAAAATTAAAACTTATTCAAATAAAATGTCATAAATTATATTAATAATTGTTTGAGAAATTTTTCCTTTTGTGATTTTTTATGAACATATTTTATATAAATGAGTCTCAGCTAAAAACTTTTTTTGGTATTATAATTTTTTTTTAAGTAAATAGGTTTTGGATTTGAGAATTGAAGAATTCAATAGGGATAGGGATAATAACTCACCAAATATAAGTATGGGAGTTGGGACTACAGTACCCTACCAATGATTATTTTTATTTTTGTGCTTTGACACTAATAAAACTTCTTTCAGGTGGATTTCAGACATGAATAAAATTTAATATTTTATTATACTCTTAAAAATTTTGAATTAATAAAAATAGATATATAAATATATATATATATATATATAAATGAATTTTGTTAAAAAAATTCTTTAATGTATCCAAATAATCACTTCTCATTATGGTCTAAACGAGCCAATTCTTGACACTCAAGCTTGGATCATTTAATAAATAAATAAGTTGCTTGAGTTAGACTTGCAAAATGAATGAGCTTGACAATAAGATCATATCCGGCTTTTTTTTCAAATGAGAATTCGAAATCAACTTGAACCTTGCCTAGGATTATACATAAATAAACTATAATGAATTAAATTCATTTTTATGACATTTAAAAAAAGTATTTGTAATCTATAATTAATATTATGTTCATTTAATTAAATAAATATAACATTATACTCAAACTCATTTCTTTAATAAATAAATACAATTAAGTAAATTTTTATATGAGTCAAACTACAATTATTCACAAATAAACTGGATTCATTCACTGTACTTCTCGTAAATTTAGCCTATCTTTAAACAATTTGGGTGTACGCAAGATAGTTTACCAATAATATGATTTAACAACACGGCAAAGGAATGAAAAGACTCGGGAATAGAAAGTTGGGACCGTATGAGAAAGGTAGTAATCAATTCCAATAAATGTCGAAGAAGAGTTAGTGACCTCCACCGCTGGGCAGTGAGTCCCATTGAAAGCAGAGACACACAACTTTTATCTCCTTAGCCCTTCGATGAATAAGAGTTAGGTTAAATTGACCTTTACTTATACTCAAAAGGATATATATACGATAGGAGTTTAATGAGACAAAAGAGACGAGATAAGGATAGAATTTAGGTATATTAGATTTTTTCAGTACTTAAATTTAATGTTGGGTTCACTTAAATCAAGATTACCAAGATTTTTGGGCTTATAATGTTGTATTTTATTGTCATTAATTTAATTTTGATTTTATAAAAATATATAATTATAATTATAATTCTATCTCAATTAAAAATTATATTCCTAGGTGAAAAGTAAGTATGCAATACGGCACATTTTAATTTTTTGTGTTAAATTTTGTTACATGTTCCCGTGAACAGATGATAAGTCAAGTTAGACAAGAATATTTCATGTCATTAATTCCGTTGATATTGCCTTAACAAAGTATTATAATTAAAATGATGAATTTTTAAAACATTAAGACTAAATTAATAATAATAAATTTTTAAAAACTAAATTAATCATATAAATATAGTTCAGAGACCAATGCATATAATCATTTACTCTGATACAAATCTGCCAGGTGTGAACAAGAAAACTGCTGTATACAATACTGCTTGGGCTTTTATATGCGTATGTGATGAAGGATAAGAGAAAAAATAGTGGCCTTTGCCCGAAAGAAAAATGGGAATAAGTAGAAAAACTGACACCGATAGCGGCCTTCATTATTGAAGGTGGTCCCTTGGGCAAGTTGTTTGATTCCAAATAATATCATCATTCCACTGTATCTTCCACCATACACCTCTTCTTACTGCCCTTAATTCACTCAGTAGAATCCTATATGATTGTCAATTCATAATTTGGATTCGCTGAATATATGTCTGATTGGTTCAAACAAGGCGTTGGAGTTGAAAGGGAGCTATTCTGAGTTTAGGGATGAAAGTTCAAAAGATAAAATTTCATGCTACCACTGTTGCATCATACGTACAAATCTCGAGATGATCAGACGAGAGAAAACTTGTCGTCCCACAAAGTCAAGGTATTTGTAGCAAAATAATAATAATAATCGTAAGCACAAGTTTAACCTAATGCACCGATGAACTCAATATTTCTGTCAATATCATCAACAACTGATTTTTTTTTTTTTCCAAAGGAATGTGGACAGATTGATGTAGTTCTTGGCGTACGTTCACTCACAGCAGATTGCTTAGTTTCTGTGGTAGTAGAGAGACGGTGTCAGTGTCGATGCATTCTGGAATTTAAATTATCTCATTGCGGCTAATGGTAATGAAATCTTCAACTCTGGTTATTGGAGTTGAGCTGAAGTTGAAACTTAAAGTTGTGCTTGAGTAGCAGAAATGAGATTTAGGGAATTGCACAAATGATAGAACAGAATCTGATTGTGGTTTGTCTACAGCATATGGCAACTTCAAATAGAAAGACAACAAATTGTTAGCTTTCTTCTTTTTAATACATTTTTTAGAACATCATAAAATATCCAATGTTCTCTTAAAAGCTAACAAAACATGTTAATGTTAAATGACGTTGAGAATTAAAATTTTCAATTTTTTTAATTTAAAATAATAACTATTATATTTTGAAATTAATATACTAAAATTATAAGTAAACTTTAAATCTGGGTTCCTTCTATAAGTACTAAATTAGGAGGTAAATCTCTCATGCTTACACATTTGGTACACAAAATAAAAAGTAATAAAATAAAAAATATGATTTTAAGAATAAAAAATAATTGTTATACATTTATTTAAAAAAATAAATATTATTAAATAATAATTATAAAAACATAATAACTAATTAAAAATATAATAAATATCACACAAAATAAATAAATAATACTATTTTCTCCTATATAACCAAACAATTCTCTGGTGTTTACAATCATATATATATATATATATATATAAAGAAAATCCATTATCATTATTTATTATTATAGAATCCTGTTGCCAATTTGTCCATAAATCCCATTTTTTAAAAATTTTTTTTACTTCTTTCTTTTAAATTTAAACTAAATGTGGAACCATAGGTGTCATACCTAGAGAAATATTAATACATCATCAAGTAAAATGCAAGTTGATAGCTCCAATTTTCTTCTCACCATAACGAGTTCCTTCCATTGTAGAAAAGTGGGAGCTAACGGAGACATTGTTAACCTTAATTTTGCGGCATGTTTTTGTGAAATTTTTTTATCTCGTCAAATATCATCCAAAAATCATGAAAATTGGTAGAATGATTTTTTATAATGTTAATTAAAAGTGATTAGCACGGTTTTTAAAAATTCCTATGGATAACCCCTTAATCACACCCATTTAGAACCCTACCTAGTTTGAACTAACCGCATACTATCCTCTCTGTATTTAATTTAGTTGGCATAGTAAACAAACCTTAAAAATTCTAAAACTTTCCAAATCTGAGTTTATATGTCTTAACTATTCCTTCATAAAATTTTGTATATTAATTCATTCATTTACCTATTTGACAAGATTTATTATTAATCCTGCTCAAAGCTGTCCAATACAAAAGTGTAGTTGAGTTGGTATATAGTTTTCATGATCTAACTTATTCAAAAAATTCTAAAATTTTTCAGATTTCAATTTCAAAGACTAGAAAACTCACAATAAAAATTTAGACTTAGAAATCCCTCTCTAATTACCTCTACAATAGACAAACATTAGGTACATGGGTTACTTACTAATCTGACATTCTAACTTGGTGTATTATGTTATTATTTTACTAAACTCAGAGGATCCATGCATATAATTTCAAAAGTGGGCTTACTATAACATCAATCAAGCACTTAATAAAATTCTAGAGTTATTTCTAAAATTATGATAATCAGTTTCATGCAAAAATGATAATTGAAATTACTTTCATATACAACTTGGCATTTCTGTTAAATTTTATCATCAAACTAAATAGAAAGCTACTCATGTGTCATTACCACACAGATCCAAGATAGAAGACTACAGAAATAAAATTACAATCACAAACTAAATTCATACTTTAACTTTTACATTTTTCAAAAGATTTACAGAAGCTAGCTATATTAATAATACATAGTCTATTATTTCGCTTGTCTATTTTTTGGGGTTTTGTCTCTATCGACTATTTGACAGTTACCTAGAAAAAGGAGTTATTTTCACAATGAGATAATAATTTCGTTAGTTAACAATGCATTCAAAAGGTATATATACAGAAATGGCGCTGAAAATCATCCATGATATGTTTAATGTATAAGTCAATGTAAAGGCATGCAATTAACAGATAACAACATACATTCATTCATTAGGCTAACATACTTCAGTCATTGGCCAATAATAGAGGGTTAGTGCCCATAAAGCCCTTTCAATTAGAAAATGGACATATATGCAACTATACACAACATAGGAAATTTATGAACTTATCCCGTGCAATTAAGAAATATACATATTGAATACAGAGTTAACTACTTGTTCTGTCACCGCAGTTCTGTCAATTTAGTCCTTAGCCCTTGTTGTCACAATTCTTTCCCTATAATTTCAATCACATAATACCCTAACTGAGAACAAGTCATGGTCAAGATTGAAAATAAAATTAAGCTACTAATTTCCCATACAATAAATCATAATTCATTTTTGTTAGTTGGAAAATTGGGATTCCCAGTATGAAATTAATCAAATTTTTGTTTCTGCTTCTCCTTATTAATTTAATACCATTTGAATTAATTATATTGAGTTCAAAACCTTAAGGTCTTGCCTCTAATCATTATTTGAATGGCAATTTGGTTCATTAATAATTTTCTTCCTTAGTCTTAGTGTTTTCTCCTCATTGTGGCAACCACACACATGCACTTTCCATTATGTATGACCATATGATTCCATTTTCATGTCAAGACATCATTGTATGTTATGTCACTTTTTATTCTATCCTTCAACTTAAATTCAAGAAATCCATATGGTGAAGCTCTCACAACCAAAATAATTACACATATTCAAATTTCACTCCCTACCACTCTCGACCCACTTAGGTTTAAGGAAGAAGGATTTAATTACTTACATCCAAGACCCATGGCTTCCTCCTAGGCTCCCTTAGTGACCTTTTCTCAATGTTTTATAGCTGTCCAACAATAACAAAGTATCTTAATTCAAAACTTCAACTAGGTAAAATGATAGTAATTAAGGAATTTAGAAATTTCTATGCTTACTTTCAATGAGTTTCTTGGAAATCCTCTTCTTAGATTCACAACTTCTTCTTATATTCCAAACTCTGTGGCTGACCCAAGGCTCTTTACTCTTCTTCTTACCATTTTTCTCAACCTAAATGAAACTAATGTCGAGAAAGTGTTTGCAAGTGCCACCTCATGCTTTCTAGCTGAGATGAATGCAATGAAAGTGGATAGTAAAAAAATCATTTTCTTCCATTCACCGTTTGGTGGCATGCAAGGTGTCACTCTCTCCATTTTTCATATCCAAGTCATGTATTTAATTCATGATCCATGACTCCCTACAGCTGAAAATATATTTGCAAGTGACCGAGTGAAATCTACATACTTTTGTATGTAACGACCTTAAAGAATGTAAACTTACAATTGTTTATTTTATTTTGCTTCACTTGGCCCCACTCACCATTTATGCTATATGTCTCCTTCTTATATTGTCTAAGCCATTAATTTAATTGCAATTCATGGCAATGCCCATGGCTAAATGGAGATCTAATGCCTTGATTGAATAAGCTTATGTATATGGTGAATTAGTGGAATGTCAAGGTGGCATGGTTTTGTCTTTATTGTCTCTTGCTTATTTATTTCTCCCTACACCAATTACTCGACCATACAAGACACCAATGCTCGCATATTCATCCTAGCACTTCATTAGTTTTCTAGTTCATGGTTTGCACAATTCCAAGTGTACATGTACAACCGAATCATGAATATGTATATTCCTAATTGTTTGTCTCTTCTTTCTTCTACTAAAGCACAACTCATTCACCCACCATGTATGGCTATCTCCTTGTTTACATAGTCAAGAATGCTACATGTTAATCAAGTACCCACATACATATATACTAATGTAATCATGGGTCACAAGATGTCATGTGGCTAGTATTTAAATGGTGGTATCTTAGTCATTTGTGACATGCATGTAAGTCACTTATTATGTAACCATTACGAAATGCATTTCTGTATGCTTCTGTATTAGGTGAAATAACATGCCAATGTCTCATTAAAGGTCTTCTAACATTTATCCTCCTCCTTAGTCTTAATCAAATCAATTAGCTTCTAATTACCCTTGATTAGTTCCTTAAGACTTACTTGAGGTTACCCCTTGATGTTTTTTCTTGGTTAATTTGGTTATATTACCATTCAAAGAAAATTTAGATTGTGACAATTCCTCTCCTTATAAAAATTTTTGTCCTAAAAAATTTACATACCTTAGGAAAACAATGTTAGATAATGCTTTCTCATGTCTTCTTCAGTTCCCTAGTAGCTTCATCCAAGGATAGCCCTCTCCAGATTACTTTAACTAAGGAGATGCTCTTGTTTTGTAATTGTTTGATGCATCTGTCTATTATTTCTTTTGGTTCTACAACATAGGATAAATTGTCTTGCACATGCACAAATTCATATTCTATAACATGCGAAGGGTCTGGTTGATATTTCTTTAACTGAGAGACATGAAAAACATTACGAATTTGGGAAAGGTTTAGGGGAAAGGCAAGTCTATATGCAGCTAGTCCTATCCAATCAAGAATTTGGAAAGGACCCATATAACAAGGGTTGAGTTTTCGAGACTTCAGGGATCGACCCACATCTATGACTAGAGTTACCCTAAGAAATACATGGTCACCTATTTCAAACTCTAGGGGTCATCTTCTTTGGTCTGCATAGCTTTTCTATCTACTTTGTGCAGCTAGCAGTATTTTCCTAATAAGTTCTATATGCCTTGAAGTCTAGTCCACAATATTTGGTCCTAGAAATCTCCTTTCTCCCAACTTAACCCAACGTGAGGGGGGCCTACAGTTCCTTCCATAAAGGGCTTCAAATAGAGCCATTTGAATACTGAAATGATAACTATTATTATATGTAAATTCCACTAAGGGTAGGCATACATCTCAATTCCCTATAAATTCTAAAACACAAGCCTTAAGCATATCCTTAAGGGTTTGAATGGTTCACTCCGTTTGTCTATTTGTTTGAGAATGATATGCTGTGCTAAGCCTTAATTAGGTGCTTAAAGCTTTATGAAGAAACATCTAAATTTTTTATATAAACTTGGGGTCTCTATCTGAGATAATACTACTTGGCACTCCATAAAGTCTCACAATCTCGCCACTATAAAGTTGGGCTAGTTTGTCTATAGTATAAGCAAACTTGAATGGTATAAAATGAGCAGCTTTGGTCAATCTGTCCACAATTATCCAGATGGAGTTATGTCCTGAAAAAGTTTCAGGTAAATCCATAATAAAGTCCATGGAAATGTTGTCTCGTTTATGCTATGTGTCTCCTTCTTATATAGTCTAAGCCATTAATTTAATTACAATTCATGGCAATGCCCACGACTAAATGGAGATCTAATGCCTTAACTAAATAAGCTTATGTATATGGTGAATTAGTGGAATGTCAAGGTGGCATGGTTTTGTCTTTATTGTCTCTTGCTTGTTTATTTCTCCCTACACCAATTACTTGACCATACAAGACACTAATGCTCCCATATTCATCCCAGCACTTCATTAGTTTTCTTGTTCATGGTTTGCACAGTTCCAAGTCCACATGTATAACTAAATCATAAATATATATATATATATATATTCTTAATTTTTTGTCTCTTCTTTCTTCTACTAAAACACAACTCATTTGGCCACCATGTATGGCTATTTCCTTGTTTACATGGTGAAGAGTGGTACATGTTAACCGAGTGCCCACCTACATATATCCTAATGTAATTATGGGTCATGAAATGTCACATGGCTAGTATTTAGATGGTGGTATCTTAGTTATTTGTGACATGCCCATAAGTCACTTAATATGTAACCATTACGAAAATGCATTTTTGTATGCTTCTGTATTAGGGGAAATAACATGCCAATGTCTCATTAAAAGTCTTCTAACATTTATCCTCCTCTTTAGTCCTAATCAAATCAATTAGCTCCTAATTACCCTTAATTAGTTTTCTAAGACTTACTTGAGGTTGTCCTTTCATATTTTTTCTTGGTTAATTTGGTTATATTACCATTCAAAGAAAAGTTAGAATATGACAATTAGGTTAGCTTTTAATTTACATAATTAGACAATTCTTAAGGTTTCGTTTAGTATAGAATTTTTTTAAAAGAAATAGAAAGTAAATATTATATTGAATATAATAAAAAAATTATGTTCAATATAACTAAAAATAAAATAAGAATATATTTACGTATTTTTATTTAGTTTAATAAAATATAGATGAAATGAAAAGTAATTAAGATAAAGAAAATCTATTTTGCTTTCCCTAAAATTTTTTATCTATTTTGTTTTTAAATTTAATTTTTGTTTCTATTTTTAAAATACTATCAAACGAGGCTTCAGTAATTTTCAGTGACTCCAACATCGAAATTGCCGCTTTTTAATTTTTTTTTTTATTGCGGAATCCCTCGAATAGGTGTCAATATCAAATTTTACAAATTTAGGCTTCACGTCCATTTGCTCTTTCATAAATAACCCCACCGGCTCGACCTTCAAATTCAGATCAGAGAGGTTCTCTTCTCTTCCTCACTCCTCAATGATGGTACCCAAAAACATCATGGTATCAACTCCTCCTTTATCCTTATCCCCTGCCTCACCTTACTTCCCTCTTCTTTCCATATCCTCTGTCAGAACCGAAGACAAACCCCAAACCCAAAACGTTAGAACCACCCCACCACCACCCACCATTACTCTTCCCTCACCCTCCTCCCCCACCGCCACACAGAAAACTATATCAGAAGCAATAAAGAGAAGACCAGAACAGTCTGTGCCTGCGTTAATTTTCAATGCATTCGACAGCATCATCGACAACTTCATAGACCCTCCAATCAAACCTTCTGTAGACCCAAAACATGTTCTTTCCCACAACTTTGCCCCCGTCGATGAGCTACCTCCAACAGAATGTGACATCATAAAAGGCTCACTCCCACCTTGCCTTGATGGTGCCTACATTCGAAACGGCCCTAACCCACAATTCCTGCCTCGTGGACCTTACCACCTCTTTGATGGGGATGGCATGCTTCACTCCATTCGCATCTCTCAAGGCAAAGCCACTCTCTGCAGTAGATATGTCAAAACCTATAAATACAATATTGAAAATGAAGCTGGGTACCCTCTCTTTCCCAATGTGTTTTCAGGCTTCAATGGCCTCGTGGCCTCTGCAGCTCGTGGGTCTCTCACTGCTGCTCGAGTCTTAACGGGACAATATAACCCCGTTAATGGAATTGGCCTGGCCAACACTAGTTTGACTCTTTTGGGCAATCGTCTTTTTGCATTGGGAGAGTCTGATCTTCCTTATGTTATCAAATTGGCATCAAATGGAGACATAGAGACTCATGGTCGTCACGACTTCGATGGGAAACTTTTCATGAGTATGACTGCACATCCCAAAATAGACCCTGACACAGGTGAGGCCTTTGCTTTCCGTTATGGCCCTGTGCCTCCGTTCCTCACCTACTTCCGTTTCGATTCCAACGGTGCCAAACAACCCGACGTGCCTGTTTTCTCCATGACCCGACCCGCGTTCTTACACGACTTCGCCATTACCAAAAAATACGCCATCTTCGCAGATATACAAATAGGAATGAACCCACTTGAGATGCTTGGTGGGGGGTCACCAGTGGGTTCAGACCCATCGAAAGTTTCAAGAATCGGAGTCCTTCCTCGATACGCAAAAGACGAATCTCAGATAAAATGGTTTGATGTTCCGGGGTTCAACATCATCCACGCCATTAACGCTTGGGATGATGAAGACGATGATGGGAATAGTATAGTCTTGATAGCACCCAACATTTTATCCGTAGAGCACACACTAGAGAGAATGGAGCTCGTTCACGCTATGGTAGAGAAAGTAAAGATCGATCTCAAAACTGGGATTGTCACGAGACGACCAATTTCAGCTAGAAATCTAGACTTTGCGGTAATTAATCAAGCTTATATGGGTAAAAAGAACAAATTCGCATACGCGGCGATTGGGGATCCGATGCCGAAAATCTCGGGGGTGGTGAAGCTGGATGTGTCGAAAGGGGAGGAAAGGCGAGACTGTACCGTGGGATGCAAGATGTTCGGCGAAGGTTGCTATGGGGGAGAGCCATTCTTCGTGGCGAGAGATCCAGAGGACCCAGATGCAGAGGAAGATGATGGGTATGTGGTGTCGTACGTGCACGATGAGAAGAAGGGAGAGTCCAAGTTCTTGGTGATGGATGCAAAGTCGCCGGAGTTTGATGTTGTGGCGGCGGTGAGGCTGCCCCGGCGAGTTCCATACGGTTTTCATGGGCTCTTTGTGAGGGAAAGTGACCTCAGGAAGCTTTCTTGATCATGGGACCAGCCCACCGTCTCCCTGTGACGCTACTGTTCATTCATACTTGGCATGCAGATAAAGGTTTGTATTCTTACATTCCTTTTGGCTCTATATGAAATTTATTAAAATAATAGTAAATAATTTAAAATTGTTACATAAATTTTATGAATTTAAAACATTGAAATTTAAATTATTTTTTTCTTTTTGGATAAGATGACAACTGTCAAAGCAAGAGAATACATTATTTCTTTATTTGATAATACTCCAAATACATAAGCGAAAATCATAGAGGAATGACCTTCAGGGAAGCGGATCGTCTGAAGTGGGAAGCGGATCGTCTGAAGTGGGGAAGTGGTGAAGTGTCTCTGAAGTGTGAAATCCAACGATCCAAAATGCGTCACATGGAAGCACAATGGTCCAAAATCCAACCGTCCATATAGCATAGCAAAACGCATCATTTACCGTCCATATATCAGCCAAAAAATCCAAATTAGAAAATACTTAAGAGCCTTTGTTCCTCAATGCCAAAGTTGTCTCCTTCGCGTCTCGACGGTAATAGCCTGTGTTTCTCTTCCGTTGGCTTCTTCCAAGGAGAATCCCCTACAACAAGTGCAGCTACCCTGCATAAACACGAGATCTTCTCTTTCTAGTAAAATTTTCTTTACGTGACCCATAGATTAAATTCATATTTGGAGAGTCCAGTAATACATGCTTCATCTGCTTGTTCATGGAATAGTTTTTCTTACCTTAGGAAGTCGAGGCTATCATAGGTTTCTGCACTAGTGGATCTCTTCGGGACATTCAACCATAATTCTTTGAAAGTTTTATTACCACTTTGATTTTCTTTTTCTTTTCTTTTTTCGGAAGTTGAGAGTATATTTTGCAAATGTGCAAAGATCTTGATACTGGCTTTGGGCTGTGTTTAAACTGGGACTAAAACGTAATGGTGACTAAAACGCAATGAGAGATGAACTGGAAGCTATAATTCAAAGGAAACAATCAGAATTAAAGAGAACAATTGCAAAAAATATATATATATAACCAAAAGAAAACATTCAGATTTTACATTCAAAATGTACAAAAAAGGATTTTCTATTCATCACTTTTACATTCAAAATTTTTTTATCATGCAACCAAAAGAAAAAAGGCAAGTTTTGTATATCCTAAATAAATGTCTAAACTTAGAAGAAATTTCTGTCAGATGTAAAAGCTGCTTTCATTTGATCTTTCTTTGCCACTGATGCTCGAACCTAGCACCATTTAGAGAAGAAAAAAGGAGGGAACACGCTTAGGTTGAAGATGAAGGCAGAGCTCCCCTGTTTTACTGCAAAAACGAAGATCCCGGCCATTCATCTCATCAATGGATCTATTTATGCGCCACGTGGCTCGTTCTGTATTATCCAATCTTTCAATGACCTAGATTATAACGTGTCAGTTGCCAGATGACAAAATGCTATGCTATATGGATGGTTAGATTTTGGACCGCTGTGCTTCCACATGGTGCATTCTAGGTTGTTGGATTTCGCACTTTAGAGAAACTTCACCGCTTCTCCACTTCAGACGATCCGCTTCCTGACATTCAGTGGGTAGCACTCGGTAATTAAAAAATTTCCTGTTTCTCTCGCACCACCTGCGGAGACAGAGGGGCACATTGATCCAAGAAAATACATTATATAGAGCCAACACAAAAGTTAAATCTTCTTGGCATTGCTGCTGGGTGAGTTACCGTAGATTCTCAGGAGTACGTCAGGTAAAATAACTGGTCAGTCGTGGAATATCCTCTCTAGACTTGCCCATAATTGAAAATTGGTTGCCAAAAGATAATGACGTGAAGAAAACCGGAATATTCATAGGGAAATTAGCAGGGTGTGAGATCAAACTTTGCCGGAGAAGGAACAGGAAAGTATGTCGGACGGCCTCCATAAATACCATAAAACGGGATTCATAAAATTTATCTATCTAAGTCCATTGCCTAAACACAGTCAAATCAAACCATACCAAAATGAAAACATGTGTACACAATCTTTTGCGCTTTTTTGAATGAGGAATAAACCAAAAAAATAGATGCTACCCATTTGAGCCACAATGAGCAAAGGCATTATCAGACTGCTGAACATGAAATTGTCTACGCCGTGGTTCAGAATGAGAGTGAATCTCCAGATATTGCAGGAAAAGACGTTTGATGATTTGGAGAGCCTTCTCCTGATCGTTTTGGTAGGTTGTTGCAAGATACGTTGACCAAATAATAACCACCGTATGATTTGTTGTAGTATGATTCAGAGCTTAGACTTGGTCAAAATGATAGTAGGTCAATCACAATCTTTTTCTGTTTTGGTTAATAGGCCATTTACTGTTGTTATATTTTCAGTTTGTTGAATTTGATCTTATTTCAAGTAGTAGTTTAGTGGTTGTTGCTAGAATTATAGTAGTGGCTAATGTGACTGAGTAGTTTAGTAGAATATCGTGTTAATTGTTTTGATTTTAAGCCTATAAATAAGCATATTTATTTTGTTTTTAATATAAAGTGTAGACTTTGAATCACTTTAAATTTCTCTGTTTTATATTATTGTTTATTATTATTTTTTAACATATTTTGGTATCAAAGCCTTCAATTATCTTGGGCCCATGTGAGTTAGTCGAGGGAGAGAAATAGTTTGTAAAATCAAACACGGGGGAAAAAAGTAGCTCAATCTATGATTTATGCAATCCACAAAGATGGCTCCTAATGTTATTGCCTTTTTCCTTTCAACCTTTGATTCCTATATTCGAAGTTGAGAATTATGAATTTTAGAGCATAAAAATAAGAACTTTGTTTATGTCATAAAAAGTTGAGAATTATGGATTTTAGAGCATAAAAATAAGAACTTTGTTTATGTCTTAAGAGTTATGGGACTTGGTGGAAACTAGGTACCAAAGACCCAAATGATATGCAATGGCTTTGTGATAATAAGAAGGACAAAAGGCCTTTGGTCTTCCTCCAACAAGTAGTCACTAATGATATTTTCTCTCACATTTTTGTAGCAACTACTTCAAAGGATGTAAATGGGATAATTGCAATTATCGAACTAGTTAAGATTAGTAAAAATTATTGGTTTGCTATATGGTACTCATAGGTCATCTCTCAAGGAACATTTGATCAAATTAATCAGGTTAAGAATTCACAAAAACAAAATTGATTCAAATGGGAGTTGTAAGTAAGATTAAAAGATTAATTAAAACAAAAAATCAGCTATTAATGGAAAATAAGTATAAATCTATTTATCAAAAGTAGTCAATTCTAGGTTTCCTCTCCTAATATTTCACCTTCTTCGTCATCTAAATATTCCTCTAGTTCGATTTTAATCTCCTGGTTATTGATCTCTAGTGTCCTTAAGCTACCACTTAAGGGTATGATCGATTCCATTTATTACACCTAATGCAACTACACCAGATTAATAATACAGAACCAATCTAATGCTTATTCAAACACACTAGAATAGTCACACAAAAACCTATAATATGAATACCAAAATGAATGTAATTAATTAATCAACCAATTAAATCAAACACAATTCTCAAATAATATAAACAAATCAATAATTATGCAATTTAAATTGTTCAACAAGTATAATCAAGATTAACATAAAAATGGAGAGAAACAAAAATGGATATATGTTTGTAATTAAAATCAAACAAGTGTTCACTCGAACCATAAACTTAGGTTTAACATCAAGTTCAATATTCCCAAATTAATTATAGAAAAAACTCAAAAAGCCATTACAAAATAACACTCTAGAGGGAAAAACATTCATGGAGGCTTTGGAGGGATAACGTTAAAAAGAATACCTACCTAACTAAAGATGACTTAAGGGAATAATCCAAAAACACCAGTGGGCCAAGGTTACATTAGATGGTTTGAAAATTATGAAATTGCATTATTAGTTTCTAATTGAAATAGGCCCAATGTCAAAAGCCTATTTTTGAAGCATCCAAGCCATTTATTTGCTTATCTTATTTGCAAAAACAAAAATACGGCCTCTGTTAATCAAAATATAATAATAACAATCAAAGTCCAAATTCAATAATAACGCAATTAAACATATTAATACCCATTTGACCTAATTAAAAATGAATTTAAGGTTATCAAATTAGTCTCACCAAATTATTATAAAACTAAGTACAAGGTGTATAAAATAGATAATTACTCGAATTATCAAATCCCCTCACATTTAATTTTTTGTACTCCTGAGCAAAATAAAAAACAAAATAAAACAATGATGTGAAAATTGTAAGGTTAAAGACAATTCAAGCTCTATAGAATCTCAATAGTTCAAAATAGTTTTTCCTACAATTAGAAAAACAAGTAATATGGCAATTTCATTTAAGAAGAATGAATCAAAGTATGCAAACTCTCACCGGATGTGTGTATGCTCTCAATTCTCTCAAGTATTTTGAGTAAGTGTTTTGCTCCATTTCAACCTATCATAATCTCACTAACATAGACTTGTTTATCTTCTCAATTCCCACTAACTATGTCACACATAATACACAAACCAAAAGGACTTATATTAAAGGTTCTAATAGGGTTAAGATAAAGGTAATGATAAAAATAAAAGGAAAAGTGGGCAAATGCCTCAAGAATTAAAAAAACATTGATCAGACAAATACAATAGAACAACTGTATAACTATGCATCTTAGTCAAATATTTATTTCTCATCAAACAAACTAAATATATATGTATGTATGTATGTATGTATGTACATATATATACTTTTTTTTTTTACTTTTTCTTTCTTTTTTTCTTTCATGGGTTAAGTGCATTGTACACTCCATCTCAACCATAATTTTTATCATCTTTGTTTTTCTTTTTTTTTTTTCAACAACCTAACTTGATGCTTTAATTAACACTTTTTTTTTAATCAAATACAATGCTCTCCAATTACTAAGGTAAGGTAGGGATATTTTTGGATTTTGATTGTAAAGGGTTAAAATTTAAAGAAAAGGATAATAGGCTCAAAATGATTAAACAATGGATAGTATGTGTGGGTTGGTTATTTGGCTAAGTGACTAATAAAAAAGAATGCTTTAATCATCTTCATGCATGCATGTGCAGTTATAATCTTAATCAAGAATCAAGACAAGTTTTAAAGTGAAAATCATGATAGATGAATGCTCACAACAAGAAGGAAACAATATAAGGCTTAACATTTTCACATGTTAAAGATGACCAAAATCAATTCATTAAAATTAAATTTATTGCCAATTTATTTGAATTCAAGGAAACAAGATTGACTCTTAATCATGTTAAAATACCTTTAAACCTAAATTACTTCAACTTGCAACTTTCACACCAAAAAAAAAAAAAAACCAAAGAAAACAAAAAGGCAAGAAAAGAAAAAAAAAAGGGAAAATAAATAAAATAGCAAAAGAAAGGCTATACAAAATAACAAAAGTAATTCCTACCTCTCACACTTAAATTTTACATTGTCCTCAATATAAACACAAGCTATCAGTCAAATATAGGTTATGAAAATAAAAGAGAAGAAAGAGATGTATAACCAGGTGGGTCAGGTGTGTGTGGGATTATAGAGATGCAACTCCTCCACTATATGTTCCTGAAATCCTTCATAGAAGTGCTTTAGCCTTTGTCCATTTACTTTGAAGTGCTTGTTGGTTGACTCATTGTAACACCATAAATTCTAGCTCATTCTAACTCATCTCATGCCTTTACATAACTTAATATCATGAATCATGTGAGTTTTGCATGAAAAAGGCAAAGAAATAATGCTCATTTTAGTATTGCATTGGGTCTCAAAATTCCATTCGGTGTCACGGGAACCGTGTGAGCTCATACTATACTTTCTCATATTTAATTTCATTATCACAACTCATTCACATCACAAAAACATGCTTACGACCCATGGAAACCGAAATGGGACATGGAAACTTAAAGATCATTCTTGGCCAGAATTAGTCCTTTTTCTGGACAAACTTTGAAAAATTATAACTAAATCTAAAAAAATCAAAACTATACAATCTTGGTCATTCTAGAAATCTTGGGATGTCTACCTCACACTAAAAATATGTTCAGGTCATAATATTTATTACTCATGACGTTTGACATCCAAAACACTACAGAGGTCCGACTGAAATCTGGAACTATCATAGAATTCTGCAGAAAACTTTGAAAATGTCCAATTAATTTCAAAAAAATCTAATCCATACAAATGACACCAATCTGGAAATTTGTGAGTGTTAACTAGAGAGGAAAAATATCTTCAGATCAGTTCATCAAGCCCAGACTCCGGAATTCAATAGAACAGTACTTCTAGTCGAGCAATGTCACTGATACTGGACAGAAACTTCAAAAATTCATATCTCCCTCTCTAGACCTCCAAATGAGGTTCTTCTAATTGGCACGAGTCACTGTGATTGCCTAGTTTTTGTGTATAAAATTTCGTAGCAATTGGACATCATTTGGGCCTTGTGTGACAGAAAACAATTTCAGACCAAATGAATAGTGCAGCAGACCAAATCCATAAAATTTTCCAATTTCAAAAAATCATCAAATATTCTATAAACCTCCAAAAATTATGATCTTTATCTTCCCAGAAAGCTATCAATGAGATCTAATTGCATGCCAAATTTCAGATCAAGACTAGCTCATTTGGCCAAAAAGTGATATAGGATTCCATTATGGTCAAATGTGGCTCCATATGAGGTACCGAATTTGCTAAATGGTCTTCCCTTGGTATTGGCACCTTTTGGGCAAGTCTAAAAGCACATTTGAGACTTGTGTGAGCTGCCCAAACGGTCCCAAACCTCATGCATCTTATTTTGGCTATTCAACCCACATTTATACGCATATTCATCAAACTTTAAACTTGCATACTATGGCATTACATACTCAAAACATGTGCTAGTGGTCATATATCATTTCCATACATCTAAACATCACATAATAGTATCTTTACATATGTATCAACGTTCATAGTACATATACAACATCATATACATGATAAACTATCATTATGGTCCCAAAATGGCTAAAATCAAGGCATAAGTTTGTCAATCTCCTTCCTTTAGGGTTGTTGGCTCCCATTAGTATATCCACTTAGTTCACCTAGCATGTTAGATCATTGGAGAGAAGGAGATGAGATTCAAAGAATCCCAATAGCTCATCTCCCATTCAATCATACATAATATGTGCAAAGCAAGCCTTTTAAATGCATGTTTAGAGAAAATAGAAATCATAGACATTTTAAAGGCAACCTTGGCATGTGCATCAATCACACAAGACATTTAATAGCTCACTAAGTGTTTGGATTAGCCTCACACTTCTCCTCATGGATTTTAGATTGCCTCACTCATTCTTTGAGCACTTTGGACTCAACCATACTCTTGGGAGCCCACTTTACTTTTGGGAGACTCTTTTCTTTGTCTCAACTAAGCTCAAGGGTTCTTGGCTCATCCTCACCCAAGGGAAGAGTTCTTGACTTCTCCACACTCAAGCAAACTCATATAAACATCATGGGTTCATTTAAAAACATAACATGGCATCAACTATCATAGCATATAAAGGCATGCTAGCATACTTTTCAAAACTTGAAAATACACATACACACATTCTAAAACAAGCTAAACACACATCCATGCATGAAAGAACGTGGAGAGAGCTACCTTGCACAAAATTACACACTTTGTCCTTTGGGCTCAAGCCTCCTCTTTCTGCCACACACCCACAAATTGGTGGAGATAGTTTCTCTTGGCCTGGATACAAATTATGGGAGCCAATTAAGTTTATGAACCACACTCTAAGGCTACACAACTTTATGAAACCCTAGATTGCTCTATAGGTTCCATTATGGTCCATATTAGCACTTAATGAAGCAACACCCCTCAAATGATTTCTAGGCCTCATTCTTTCTTTTCAAATATGATTCTTGACTCCTTTTAAGCCTCTTGGAGTCATCACATCATCAAAACAAAAGGCCTAGCACCATATTGCTTCTTTAAGTCATAATATGGAACCTAAGGCACCAAATCACTTTCTATAAGTTCTAAATTTTTTCCAAGGCCTCCCTTCATTTTCATTCATCAAATATGACTCAAGAATGGCCTTAGAAAAATTTAAAACTCTCCCTAGCTACCCAAACCTTGCTTGGCCAAGACTATGCCCCTTTTTGGCCTCCTTGGAATTCTCTTTATTTTCTTGAAGGAGGAAGCATGTGGGGGGCATTTTAGGAATCTTAGGAGCTCATTTAAACTCTTAATTAGGCCTAGGAATTGTCATACAAAATCAGATTTTACAAGGTGCAATTGAAACCAGAGAATTTGCATCTTGAAATCTAATGGCTTTTTGATAATTCCCTTTGCATATTCTTAATCTCCACATCCTTTTTCCTTATATTCATGCTTGGTTCTACCTAAAAATCATCTCCTCCTAGGGTTTTCTCAAGTGGGGCGAAAATGGTAGAGAAGGGGACCAAAAAATGACAACCATGGGAAGAGAAATTACTTTGTTTTCTTGCTTTTTCTCACTTGAATCTTGTGTTCTTTGAGCTCCTCTCTTCAAATCCGAACTTTCCCCTCAATTTCTCCCTTAAATCAGATTTATAAACCTCATTTTAATCATAGGAAACAAAGGAGAATGGAGGAGAAGAGGTTTGGAAGAGAAAGAGCATGAAAAAAATACTAATTTCCATACCTTAAGCCTTTGATTTCTCCTCCTTTTCTTCCCCTTCTTATGAGCCTTATCCCTTAGGGTTTTATTCTAGTTTTAGGCAGAAGATGGTCGTGCATAATGAAGGGAGGAGAAGGTTGCATCATATATATAGGTGGGAATAAGTTACATTTTTTAAAAATTCCCATTTTGCCCTTCATACTTTGCATTTTCGTTTCTCCTTCGTTTTAACTCCTTTTTTAGAACCGTCTTTTCCATTATAAAATTTAGGTTCCCAATCAAGTAAAATATCTTTGGAGTCACTCAAATTGGAGCTAAAACCTTTTCGAACGAATCCGTCAAAGTTTGGACATACTGATGTTGGAAAACTTCCACCGGAGGGGCTTTAGCTGTCCTGGGGCTTTCCATAGTTTTTAGAGCCTCTAAGAACCCCGGAAAACTCAAAGCTTTCATTTAAAAAGCCCTCCTGTGTGTTTTTCAAAAAGTGCCCATATTTACGAAAATGCCACTGGCCTTTTGACAAATTTTTTGAATCACTCTGGCCTTGATTTCTGGGCAACTCAAGGCTCAAATCCTCATTTTCTAATATTTAAAATTTTATCATAATTTCAGTTGGCCCCAATTTCTTCTATTTCAGGGACTTCCTTTTGTATCTGGCCTATTTCTGTCGTTTGCGGAGAAACCGAGCATTGCGTTTCTCACGTTTACGGAAAGGCTGGATGTTACACTCATTGTCATAACTAGCTTGCTACATACTTATTTAATCCATTCATACTTAATAGCAACAAATTTATAATTGTTACTAAGTTTTTGACAATAGTTTTAGTCCATTTCCCACACTACTTAGAATTATAAGGGTCAAAATTTAATTTTCTTTTATTCTTCACTCATAATCATCCTCGACAAGTTTGTTTTAGTCCATTTGATCATAAGATACACCTTAAATGCCTAAAAGAGTGATGCAGGTAGAATTCTCCATTTTGTCATATTATGCATCAAATTTTAAAAATTCATAACTTGGGCTACATAACTCCGATTTACACAAATTAGTGTCTACGAAAAGCTTATGATGTGAACTTTATACTATAAAATTTCAAATAAAAATGAATTCATTTGATCTATCAAAAACCTATGAAACCAATGCTGCATTAGGTGCTACAGTATTAGACCATTTTGCATAATTTTGCCAACTTTAAAAATTCATAAAATATCATAATTTTGTATACCTTCAAAAATTTTCATTCTTGGCTTATTAAAAAGTTCAATAAATTGTCTAATTGCGTGCCACCTAAATTAGGTCATTTAGGCCTTTAAGGATAAAGGTACAATTTATGGCTCATTTGAACTAAATTTTGATTTTAAAGTGGTCTAATTGACTTTTAAATTACACTCTTTCACTTTGAGCAAATTTTAATCATCCTAAGCATCCATTCCATATAGTCTAACACAAAATAAAGCTTACATCAAAATATGACCATCCAACTCGTAAAGCTACACATAGTCTATATAGCATGCCATATTCAAGGTCATACACCATTGGCCATATTACCTCACAAATTAACATATGCATATGCTAAAACTTATACATAAGTTTCCATTACAAAACCTTGTCATATCCATCATATATTACTATAATTACATTATACATTCTTGTCAAAAGATTCTAATATATACACCAAGTTTAGGTACATGCAAAATTCCTATTTTATCATTTCTAGTGTCTAGCTTTTCTCAACTCCTTTTCTTTTACTTAAAGAGCTTGAAATGATTAGTAGGAATACATGATGAGATTCTGAGAAGAATCTCAGTAGCTAATCTTAATCAAGTCAATGCATACAAGAATATCATAAGAAAATGCAATACATATAATATAAGTATATGATTCATAGATATTATCTAACTAAGACATAGCTTTTAGCATAAAAATTCATTTGTCAACAAGCCATGGCATCAAAACAAACTAGTTAGACTCAATTAAACTTAACTCTAGGCCAAGGAAGAGTTATTACACTCAATTCCATGCCATAGGGAGCTAGGAGTTGTAACATAGCCATTTCACATGCATAAAAATTATAATGGAAAAGTATATCAAAGTATAGCTCATGAATGCATCAAGTAACTCTATATATAAGCATCTTAACTCATTCAAGTATTCAAATATATGCAAGATAGAGAGATAAAGTTACCTTGTGATTTTAGAAACTTGGAACTACTACTAATCCACTTGTTGGTTCTTTTTTCCTTCACTTTCTTTAACTTGGCACTACAAATAGGTGAGCTTGAGCTAGCTTAGCCTACATATAATAAATACAAGGCAAATTAACTCATCTAGATCCTTTCTAAGTCTTATTATTATCATTTAATTCTATTAGAGCCTAATATACAATTTCAAGCTAGTTTAGGTTCATTAAGAGACAACTCTTAATTTTCATTTCTTAGGCTCCAAACTTTCACTTGTTATGGATCTTATAACTCTAATGGAACTCATTTGGCTCATTATATGCTTGATTAAATAAACTTAAAGCTAATTTGTTTTTTTAGGCCTAATTAAACCCTAAAATTTCAATTTTCAATTTAAGGTTTCTAAAATCAATCCAATGATTCCATTAGTATTTATTCATCACATTTAGGCCTATTGAATTATTAGGATCTATCAAAACACTCCTTAGGTGATCTAACTATCCCTTGGCTAAACCTATGCTACAATGGAGGGTTTTAGGAGTTTTTGTGATTCCTTTTAAAATTTTGGCACATATAAAGGTTCTTTAACTTCTTTCTAGTTTAATTATGATCTTATATGGCTTGAAATGCCCTTTCAAGGTTCTAAAATTCTTAATGTGCAATTAAAACCCTAAATTGCATTTTGTTACTTCTTACTTAATTTTGTTAGCATTATCTAAATATCCATGCTTTCAAAACCATGATTCCTATTAAGTTTTGGTTAAATTAAACTCCCTTTAAGATGCTCTTGTCTAGGGCGAATTGATGAGAGGAAAATAACTCAAGGAGAAACAAATTTCCTAATTCAAAACATATCTTAATTGAATCCTTACCAAATGGAGATTTTTGCATTGGAATTAGTTGTTTCAAACTCTTTTCTTTCTCCAAGAGTTCAACCACCAAAGTTCTTCTTTCAAGAAACTAACCACCAAGAGAAAGAGTTCAAAGAGAAGAGAATTTTTAACTAGCATAAGATGAAAAAGAATTTGTTTTCTTACCTTTCTTAGCCTTTCTTTCTCTCCTTTCTCCCTTCTCTTATTCATCTTCCTTGGTACATTTCAGAGCTAATTAATGTTGTTTATGAGGGCTGGGTGGTATGGTTGAACCTATATAAGGGGAAAATAAAAGTTTTAAAACAATTACAAGAATTTTCATTATGTCCCGTAGGAAAAGAAAAGTTTTAAAACAATTACAAGAATTTTCATTATGTCTCGCAACTTCAATGCCTTTGTTTAAGCTTATTTTAAGTCCTTTTTAAGAACCATTAGTTCTAAATGAAAATCTAAGTTTTATAATTTATTAAAAGCATTTACTTCAAAATTTTTGAAATTCTAAATAATCCAAAATGGCTCAGTTAAAGTTTTGGCCAATTGACAACTTAAATTGCACACCGGTAAAGTTTTAACAATTCTGATTGTTTCCATGTTTTTTAGGGTCTCTAAAAACTATAGTAAACTTAATTTTACCATTTAAAATTTCTTTCTCTGAGTTTCCAAAATTTTATCTGAAACTACCATTTTACCACTACCTTTTTGATTTAATCTATTTAGCAACTTTAGCTTCAGTTTTAAGCTATTCATGGTTTTAGACCTTATTTCTATATGCTCAAATTAATATTTTATCCTTATTTAACCCTATTTGATTTTATTTTAGGTTTCTTTTTTATTGTCTTATTGATTTCAATTCATTTTTAGAAAAGACTGGAATTCATGATTTCAAACGCGCCATAAGGAAAAATATGAGCAATCACAAATGGACCAATCTATTTAAAATGTAACTTAGCTAGCATTAACTTGAGGCTAAATTAAAGAGGAAGACTTTTACGCCAACATAGAACTCTTTCCTTTCTATCATTTGATCATGTATGGCCATGGTCTTCTCTTCATATATTTTGGAGTTCTCATAAGCTTCTAAATGAATTTCTTTAAATTTTTGAAGTTGAAGTTTTCTTTGAGAACTTGCTTGAGATATATCCATATTACACTTTGTCACTACCTAATAGGCTATATATTCAATCTCTACTGACAAGTGACATGCTTTATTAAAGACTAACCTATATGGCGATATGCTTATAGGAATTTTGTAAGTAATATGGTAAGCCCATAATGCATCATCCAATCTCTTGCTCCAATCTTTTTTGTTAGGCTAAACCATCTTCTCCAAAATTTGATTTATCTCTATGTTTGAGACCTCAGTTTATTCATTTGTTTATGGATGGTAAGGAGTTGCTACTTTGTGCATCACACCATACTTATGAAGTAGGGCTTACATGTTTCTATTGTAAAATGAGAGCCTTGATCATTGATGATGGCTCTAGAGATACTAAACCTGTAGAAAATATGAGATCTAACAAAATTCACAACAATAAAAGAATTATTAGTTTGGTGGCTTTAGCCTCCACTCGTTTTGAAACATAATCTACAACAAGAAGAATATACACAAAACCGAAGGAAATGGAAAATAGTCCCATGAAATCAATGCCTCACACATTAAATATCTCACAAAATAGTAATGGTTATTGAGGCATTTCATTTCTATAAGAAATGTTACCCATTTGTTGGCATCGTGCATAATTCTTACAATATTCATATACATTCTTAAATAAAATACCCTGATATGATCCAAAGTCTAAAACTTTCCTAACATTAAGTTGAGGACTAAAATGACTATCACATATGAGTGTATGACAAAAATGTAAAATAGATATGAACTTATGATTAGGAACACACTTCCTAATAAGTTGATCACTACATATGTGCCATAAATAAGGACCATCCCAAACATAATATTTGGCCTTACTCTTGAGCTTACTAATTTAATGCTTTTTAAAATATGTAAGCAATTCAAATGCAACCAAGAAATTTATCATATCTGCATAACAAGGATCTTTACCATACAATTGATATAATTGCTCATTTGGAAAATTATCCCTAATAGTGTAAGACTATAAAGAATGAGGAATTCTGCTTAAGTGGTCAGCTACAAGATTTTTTGTTTCACTTTTATCTCTAATCTCAATGTCAAACTCTTATAGTAGCAACATCTATCAAATGAGTCTAGGCTTTGCATCAAGCTTCTTGAAGAGGAACTTCAAAGTTGCATGATCAAAATAAACCATCACTTTAGAACTAAGAAGATGAGAATAAAATTTATCTAAAGTAAAAATAATAGCTAAAAGCTGTATTTCAATAGTAGTGTAGTTAACCTGAGCCTCATCTAAAGTGCAAGATGCATAAGATTTCATATGTGATTTTTTGTCCACATGTTGAGAAAGGATTGCACCCGTTATAAAGTTTGATGCATTACACATTAAATCAAAAGGAAAGTCCCAATTGGGTGGCTAAATGATTAGTGAAAAAGTAAGTCTTTTCTTCAACTTGTTAAAGGCTATCTTTCATTACTCATGAAAATTAAAACTCACATCTTTTTGAAGGAGTTTAGAAAATGGAAGCGTAATCTTGTTGAAGTCTTTGATGAATCGTCTATAAAATCTTATATGACCAAGAAAAAAATGCACTTTCCACACACCAGTGGGGTAAGGTAAAGGGGTAATAACATCAACTTTAGCCTTATATACTTTAATGTCATTCTTAAAAACTACATGCCCTAAAATAAAGCCTTACTCTACCATAAAATGACATTTCTTATAGTCAAGAACCAAATTGTTCTCAATGCATCTCTCCAATACTCTACCTAAAGTCATCAAATGAAGTGTCATAAATAACAAAATCATCCATGAACACCTTCATGCAATGTTTAAGAAAATCAAGAAAAAAAAATGCTTACCATACTTCGTTGGAATATACCTAGAGTGTTGCAAAGTCCAAAAGGTATCCTCCTATAAGTAAAGGTAGCAAATGGACAAGTAAAAGTGGGCCTTTCTTAGTCCTCTGGTGTTATATGAATTTGAAAATATCTAGAAAACCTATTTAGAAAACAATAAGGAGATTTTCCTACCAATTTCTCTAACATGTGGTCTATGAATAGGAAAGGAAAATGATCCTTTCTGGTAGCTTGGTTGAGCTTTCTATAGTCAATGTAAACTTTCCAACTATTCTGCACTTTTATGAGAATGAGCTCATTCTTCTCATTAGGTACCACAATAATACCTGTCTTCTTGGGAATCAATTGCACTAGACTTACTCACTTGTTGTCAGATATCGGATAAATGATACTAACTGAAAGTAGTTTACTAACTTTTTTCTTAACCACATCCAGAATCAAAGGGTTGAGTCTTCTTTAGGGTTATCTTACGAATTTCACTCCTTCCTCCAATAAGATCTTATGCATACATGTAGAAAGACTAATCCTTGAAATGTCTACATGTGTCCACCCTATTGCCTTCTTATTCTTCTTTGATAAGTCCAGCAATCTCATTTCTTGGTTAGATTAGAGATTATTTGCTATTATAATTAGTAGTTTCTCATTTTTTTTCCAATAAAGCATATTTCAAATTATTAGGTAAGGGCTTGAGCTCAAGTATAGGTGGTTGCTATATGGAAGGCACTAATATGTTTGGAATCAAGTTTACAACACCATTCACTTATTTACTATGCTCAATAATCAAAACTATATCTCTTGAAAGCACATGAGAATCAAACAAAATGGCAGAACCAGTTTCTTCAATAATACAAAAAGATTTAGTGGAGTTTAAATATGCATCAATTTTTGAACATGTAGCATATTTATTCAATCTATCACAATAATCTAATCATTGAAATCTATAAATTCAACAATATCATGAAGCATATATTTGGATAATCTCTCCACCTAAGATTGTATATGGCTATATAAGGATCATATCTATTTTACTGTTGTTATTACAAAGGTCTACCAAGAAAAATGCCAACGCATAATTTAGTATTATCTTGTAATTGAGGGCACTAATTTGTGGTATGTGTGGCTAATGAACAGATACTGCACAAAGGTGCAAGAAATTATTGTGGTTGCTTTTATCCAAGTGTTAATAGTCTAACCATAGAAGCTAACTCTTCAAGCTTGATCTCTATCCTCTACTAATCCATAGATGTGGTGTAAATCTTATTGACACCTTGAGTTGGAATGATCAATTTGGTACCAAATTGTTGTACATTTTGAGCCACATTTGTAATTAAATTTCTGACAGCAGTTGGTGTAATATCCTAAAATTAATTAAGAGTAATTATAAAAAAATATAAAATTATTAAGAGAAATTTATGAAGATTATAAAAAATAGGAATTTTTAAGGAAAAGGATTGTTTTTGGTTTTTTTAAGGCATGTAATAATTGTTTGGTAATTTTTATGGAAAATAAAATATTGTTGTAGATTTGAATTTAATTGGGTTAAAAATTTTATTTATACCCTATGATTAATTTAAATATATCAAGGATAAATTGTGGAAGCCCAATTTTAGTTTTATAGAGATCTAACACAATTGGGCTTGCTTATCTTTAACTTAAGACTTAAGGAAATTAGGCCATTTTGAATATAGGGCCCATTGGACTAGCCCATTTGGTCTAAAACCCTAAGAAGCCTATTTGCCATTTACTTTAGTGCTGAAATATACATGTTTTGCAGAAGCAAAGAGCATTTTTGCATCTTGAGAGGAAGCCAAAGGTTTTTCAACATCTTGCCACTTATTTGCACTTCTAAAGGGAGATTTAGCCAAAGTAAGGTATATAAAACTTGACCCTCTCATCTTCCTCTCTATTTTGGTTAATTGGTTTTTTTGTTTAGAGAATTTTCACCTTCTTCCCAAATCTAAAACTTGTTATTTTGTTAATTTCTTGTTTGATTTTTGGAGTTTGAGACTAGAGGGACTATTAGGTAAATATCTTCTCTTCATTTTAATGTATTTTATGTTGGAAATTAGCCCTAACAGATAACTTATATAATGAGTTTTGATTTTGTGCGAAAAAACTAAGGATTTGGAATGGGATATTATGGTTTTTATTGTTAGAAGGCTCAAGTTCGAATTTGAAATTCATTAGAAACTAAGTAAGTAGTTCTTGATGTTAGGAATAAATGAGTAGTCGATTTCTATAATAAATGATGATTTAAAAAATTGTTTTGGTAGTTTAGGACCTCTAGAGTGTTAAAAATTTATCTTAGCTTTTAAGAATTTGACATAACTAAGTGAGGTAATCAAGATTAATTCTAATTCTTTACATATGTTTATTTTAATATAATATTTACTACACTTATATAATTTATATGCTAAATGATTGGTCCTGTTACTACATATGCATTATGTCATGATCATGCACTGAGTTGTGACTAGACTCAATAAAATACACCGAGTCGTAAGCATGGTCATTTGGAAGTTGGCGCTGTAGATGGGCCTTTCTTTATATTTTTGGCCATTAACATGTAAGTGGTTGCTAGTATGTGATAGTAGTTACTTGTAAACTAATTAGCTCATTTGCTGATTATAATAATGTTTCTAGTATTTTTTATATAAATTGCATTTATATTAATTATTTTGCACATATGTATAGAATTTTTCTTTTGTTACTGAAATTCATATCTCACCTCATTTTATAGGTTAACAATTTTAGATGAAGGTTCCTCGACTAAAGAAAAAAAGAAAAGCAAATGGATGACCACCCCTAGATTTAGGCTTTATGTGGGACTTGTGTTTGGATGCTTTTGATTTTGTATATATGTTAATTTTTGTCTAACTTAACTTGTATAGCATTGATAAATGTCATTTTTCTATATTTTATTGCCCTTAATTTAGATATTTTGATGATTAAATATGGCTTGATGATTTAATTAGGTGAGATTTGATTTGATTAGTCATTTTTGCAAACTAGGATTTAATTTGTAAAATTATTGGTTTTTAATGCACAAATTCCTTTTAAATAACTTTGTAAATTTTTCTACTCAATATTTTTTATTATTTATGCAGATTTTTTATGGGCAAATGAAAAAAAAAATGGTGGAAATAAATTTGGAAGAGAATTGAAGGTTATAATATCAATTAAAGGGCCAAGATCTTAAGATAGAAGCTACATGTTTTGCCATGCAAAAGAGGGAATAAATGTTCAAATTTTTAATGAAATTTTTAGAAAAATGGAAATTAGAGAATGGGCTCACTCATTTCACACTCCACAACCCACTTGCACCATTCTTTCCTACACACACACACGTAGCACGTCCAGCCATTCACAAATTCACTCGAGTATTATGCACACACACTTATGTGGATAGCATTCTCTCCATTCAACACGAGCTCACACATGGATACATCATTCTTCCACTCACATGTCACTCATATACACACATGGCTTAATGCATGGCACGATTCTAATAGTTGAATCATGCAATACTCCAGCTTCTTACACACACAACACTTACAAGAAGCCTTATTCCTCATTGCACATGCACTCTTGTACATTCAGCTATAGGATAGAAATGAGAAGGAAGAAAAATATGATGCACGTGGCTTTCTTATCCATTATACACACATCTCTCACACAGAGCATACACCCCACTCATGAGATCTGAAGGCTTCATTTTCATGCAAAATAGCTCACTCTTACATGGCATTTCCATTTACTTACATGTCACTTCATTCACTCATATAGTCATACACAATCTGATTTAGGCACGAGTTTCATGTGAGAATGATGCACACATAGACAACACACATATTCATGCATGGAAGGAGTCTTGAGTTGAAAAGGATTGGATCTTGTGGGGGGCAGATGTCTTACCAAGTCAGATACACTTACACATCCATAGCTCTCTTTACATTCATAAAAGAATTATGTTACACATTGGCACATATACATATACATGGCACTCACTTATTTATGTAGGAGCTTCCTGAAGACATGTAAGCATGAGCCTAGGAGATACATGGGAGCTGGCTCGAGTTTGGATTGGAAGGCAAAGAATAATACACCAGATTCATATGGATGTTGAGAAAGTTTTAGGTTCACCAAGTCTAATGTCAAAGGGGGAAGAAGGCAGCACACATGACACACACATGAAGGGAGAATCACATGAAAAAAAGAAGCATGTAGGGAGCATGATTGGTACATGAGAAGAAGGCATGGGAGATCACGTGATTGTGGCTCGAGGAAATAGAATGTGAATGACGTGAGTGGGAAGAGAGAAGAGGAAGAGGGCATGTGATTCAATATTGGCTCGAGTAGAGAGGAGATTCAAATATATCATCCATTCATCCATTTTTCAAGCTCCATGCCTATGGCTCCTTTCTTCAATTTCTTCCTCCATTTCTTGCAATCAATGGCTATTTAAATCCTCTTGGTGGCTAATCTTGGATGCAACTCCTTGATGGAAACTTGAGCTCTCACCAATCAAGACTAGACCAATTTTCTCATCTCTTTTTCTAATTTTGATGTCATTTTATTCAATGTTCTATTAACTAGGTTTAGTTGATGGAAACTTTATTGTAGTGACTAATTTAGCTTTGTAAATTCTTTGAATTTTGTTTAAAGAATTGGAGATGTATCATTGCACTTAAGGTGTTCAAAGAATTGCTCTTGAATGGTTGTGCATTTCCATTAATTTTGCTTGCAAATTTCAACTTATTTATGCAAATGTTATTGTGTGATTAATGTTGAAATTTATTCTTGATTAGTATAATTGAAACTTTTAGGAGTTTGAGTGGTAATTTAAACTCTTAAATGAAATGTCTAGCAACCTAAAAGAATGATTAACCTCATATTTAGGTGTATTCTTATCCTTTTATGCAAGTATTAATTAATTGATAATGCTATAGTCACAAGTTTTTAATTAGTTAATTGAGAATTTCTTTAATGAATGCATCAAACAAGGGGATTAGTTTCAAGTCTTAAATCAATTTAATGAGAGCAATGATAATTAAAGTCAAGGAGGTGAGTTTAGGATTAGCTACTTTGCATTACTAGTTGAGTTCACCACTTAGTTATAGTTTTTAACTTCTTGTTGTTACTTTAATTCAATTTAATCCTAGAAACTAAATCCTTCTAATTCCCCATTGTTCTTGTGATTTTACTTAGTTTTCACATCTAAAAACTCTCTTGTAAACTATTAGAATCCAACTCCAAGGGAAATGACTTAAGTTGCATCACTAATTACAAAATTTAATTCAACTTAGTTATTTGAGGTTACTTGGCACAACCATCAAGCATCATGATACATTCATTCTTGCCAAATGTAGATATTTTGATGTTTTGTACTAAGGATCTAGTCCTCAAAAGACTAGGTTCTAATTTATATGGATTTCAATGTAATTACAGATGATCGAGCACATAAGAACTCATGTGTATGTATGGAACTTTCCTTGTCAATCTAGTAAACATGGTTATGACATCAATTATATGTTTGAGCTTAATTTTGTTACATGCATTTTCAGCTATCATGTATGCTTTATAAGTGAATTGGGGATGTGATGTAGCCATATTTTGCACCTAAGGTTATTCTAGAGTTTTAAGGAGTTGGATATGTTTATTTGATCTCTTGAAATTTGCCCAAAGCAGTTTGAGATTAGTTGGAAGGGAATTGTATATTTTGAGGTTGGCACTTGTGGCTTCATGTACACTTTTACTGATACAAAGGATGAAATGCTGATGCATGATAAAGTCTAATTAATCTAATTAAACCTTAAGTCCCTAAATGATAAAGGTTAGAATAAGGAGGTAGATAGGAGACTATATATCATTAAAGCTAAGTATTTTAGCCATAGAAGGGCTCTAGAACTTTATTAGAAGGAGTACCAAATGGTTGGGGTAAATATTTAAGAGTTTAGAATCAGAGATAAACTAAGTTACAACCAAAACTACCTAAGTTATGGTTAGAGCTCATATAGAGTCAAGGAGCTTCGCAGCGTGAGGTGATTTGCCACAATGCAAGTCAAATATTTTAGCCCAGGAGTCTTACAGAATCAAGCCATGTTGCGATGCAGCATGTTTCACTATAGTGGTAGTTGTGAATTTCACCTAATGAGGTTACAATATGTAAACTTGCAACTATAACACCATATATTTCTAGCTTATTTTATAACATTCTCATGCATCACATTATGAATTCCATGAAGGAAGTGAGAAAAGTCCATTTAAAATAATGCATTTAACGCTGCGTTGTGTATAAAAATTTCATTCGGTGTCACGTGGATTGTATGAGCTCATATAATACATTTTCATATTTAATTACATGATTACAACTCATTTTCATCATAAAATGTGGCCCACAACTCATGGAATTCAAAAGGAAGCTCAAAATACTCATGTATATTTTCGGCCAGAATTTGGCTCTTTTCTGACTAAACTTTGAAAATTCATAACTAATTCTAAAAAATTTGAAATCATACATTCTTAGTCATTATAAAAAGCTACGGATGTATGCTTCATACCAAAAATATGTCTAAACTATAACATTCATCACAGAAGATGTTTGACATCTGAAAAGGTCCAAAGGTCAACTGCTTTCTGGTGCTATCATAGATTTCTACAGCAAATTTTAAAAATGTCCAATTAATTTCACAAAAATCTAATCCATGCAAATGATACCAATATAGAAAGTTATGGATGTCAGCTAGATGGGAAAAATATTTATAGACCAGCTCAGGCACGCTCAGACCCCGAAATTCAATAGAACAGTAACTAAGGTTGGGTAAAGCTCCTGATACTGTATAGAATCTTTAAAAATTCATATCTCCTTTTCTAGACCTCCAAATGAGGTGATTCTAGTTGAAACAAGTCACTGTAAATGTATAGTTTCTTTGTATAAAATTTCATGACAATTAGACATTAGTTGAGCCCTGTGTAATAAATTTCATTGTCGAACCAAATGAATAGTGCAGTAGACCAAAACCAGAAAATTTGTCAACTTTGAAAATTCATCAAATATTCTGTAAACCTTCGAAAATTATATTCTTTAACTCTTCAAAAAGATATCAATAAGCTCTAAGTGAATGCCAAATCTTAGATAAAACAAACTCATTTGGCCAAAAAGTGACATAGGGTTCCATTATAGTCAATTTTGGCTCCATATAGGGTACCAAAATATTCAAATGATCTTCCTTGAATTTTGGCATCTTTTGGGCAAGTTTAAAAGCATAATTAAGACTTGTGTGAGCTGTCCAAATGGTCCAAACTCCATGCATCTCATTTTGGCCATTTCATCCACACGTATGCACATTTCTATAATGTTATTCAAGAAGCCTCACTAACATTACAAGCTCATTTTACATTCTAAGATATATATACCATAATCTCTCACTTTTACATGATACATCAACATATTTATACATGTTCATAACTTCATACGACATACACATCCACGAATTACAACATATGCCAATTGTATGGTTTCTAAATAACAAAATTCAAGCACTTTATTGTCATCCTCTCATCCTCAAGGTGGTTGGCTTCCATTATCTTACTCTCTTGGTCCACCTAGCATGTTAGAACATTGGAGAGGAGGGGATGAGATTCAAAGAATCCCAATAACTCATCTCCCATTTAATCACACATAACATATGCAAAGCAAGTCTGGAAAAATGCATGCATGGATAAAATGAAAGTCAAGAACATTCAAGAACCAAGCTTGGTATGTGAATAAGTCATACAAGACATTCAAAAGCTTGCCAAGTAGACGGATTGACTTTACCCTTTTCCTCATGGATTTTAGACTTGCCTCATCCATTCTTTAAGAGATTCTTAGACTCAACCATACTCTTGGGAGACCACTTTTTTTTTTGGAGACTCTTTGCTTTGTCTCAACCAATCTTAAGGGTTCTTGGCTCATCCTCACCATGGTTAAGAGTTCTTGTTCTCTCCACACTCAAGCAAACTCAAACAAACATCACAACATCATTTTGAAACATAATATGTCATCATGAAATCATGGCATATAAAATCATGTTAGCATACTTTTCATGACTTGAAAATACACATACACACATTATAAGACAAGCTAAACACACATCCATGCATGAAAGAAGGTGGAGAGAGCTACCTTGCACACAATCACACACTTCTCTTAAAATTCCCTCCCTTGCTTTAGCCACACACCCACAAAAGTGTGGAGAAGGTTTTTATTGGCCTAAATACAATTTATAGAAGCCAATTAGGTTCATGAAACAATTTCTAAGGTCACACAACTTGCTTAGACACTAAGTTGTTTTATAAACTTTATTATGGTCCATAAATGTACCTAATGAAGCAACACCCCTCAAATAAATTCTAAGATCCATTCTTTCCTTTCAAATATGATTCTTGACTCATTTTAAGCCTCTTGGAGTCATCACACAATTAAAATAAAGAGCCTAACTACATGTTGCTTCTTTAGGTCATAATATGGAACCTAAAGCACCAACTCACTTTCTATGAGTTCTAAATTTTTTCCAAGGCCTCTTCTCATTTTCATTCATCATATATGACTCAAGAATGTACTTAGAAAAATTTAAAACTCTCCCTAGCTATGCTATCCTTGCTTGGACAAGGCTATGGAGGAAATGGAGCTCCTTGGAGTTTTCTTTGTTTTCTTAAGGGAAGAAGCATATGGGAAGCCTCTTAGGGATCTTAGGAGTTTATTTAAACTCTTATTTAGGCCTAAGAATCATCATACAAAATTAGATTTTACAAGGTGCAATTAAAACCCTAGAACTTGCATCTTGAAATCTAATGATTTTTTGTTGATTCCTTTTGCATATTCTTAATCTCCACACCCTTTTTCCTTAGATTCACCCTTGATTCTACCTAAAAATCAAGTCCTCCTAGAGTTTTCTCATGTTAGGCAAAATGGAGGAGGGAACCAAAGATGACAACCATAGGAAGAGAAATTACCTTGTTTTCTTGCTTTTTTTTTTACTTGAATCTTGTGTTCTTTGAGCTTCGATCTTCAAATCCAAATTTTTTCCTTAATTTCTCCTTTAAAACATATCCATATACTTCATTATAATCATAATAAATAAAAGAGAATAAAGGAGAACAGGTTTGGAAGAGAAAGAGCATGAAAAACCATGAAAATTCATACCTTTCTACCTTGAATTTCTCCTCTTTTTCTTCCTCCTCTTGTGCGCCTCATCTCCTAGGGTTTTCCTTTGGTTTTAGGCAGAACATGGTCGTGCATAATGAAGGGAGAAGAAGGGCACATCATATATATAGGTGGGAGAGAGTTACACTTTTCAAAAATTCCCATTTTGCCCTTTGTTCTTGGCATTTTCATTTTTCCTTCATTTTAGCTCCTTTTTGAGAACCGTCTTTTTCATTATGAAATTTAGATTCCTAATTTAGTAAAATACCTTTAGAATCACTTAAATTGGAGTGAAAACCTTCTCTAACAAATCTGTCAAAATTTAGATACACCGATATTAGAAAACGTCCACCGAAGGGGATCTAACTGTCTCGGGGCTTTTCATAGTTTTCAGGGCCTCTGAAAACCTCCGAAGAACTCAAAAATTTCATTTAAAAATCCATTCTGTTTGAATTCCAAAATTTGCTCAAAATTACGAAAATACCATTACATTTCGTAAGCTTTTCGTAAGAAATTATTTCTTCATTCTAGCTTCATTTTTCTTTCCTTCTGAGTCTGGGATTCTTATTTTTAAGAGTCTAAAATGCTTCCTAAATTTTTTGGGCCCTTAAGTATCTCATTTTAGGGGACTTTCTTTTGTATCTAGTGAATTTCGTTCGTTTACGGAAAAACCATATGTTACGTTTCTCAAGTTTTTTCTTGTTTTCAAAGAATTGGATGTTACATTTCTCCCCTCTTTAAATAAATTTTGTCCTCAAAATTTGGGATATGCTTTCCTCTTACTCTTTTCTTTTTCTGGCTAACTGTTCTTTTATTTCCCTCTTTCTTAGCTCTATATGCTTTTCTCAGCGATTTCACTAGTTTGAATTTTCTCTCAGCCAAAGAATTTTCATACTAGCTCTTAATGAGAGCTTTATTACTATAATGTACTAGCTAATTCTTTTTATAAGAGAAAGAAATTTCTAACTATGGAGGCTTATCCTGGGAGAACTTACTAATTATATTGGGTTATTCTTAACCCGTTTGCAGGGATTAATGTTTCTTTCAGTGGACTCATTTACATATCTTGGGAGGTAACTTATTTCATATCATATCTCCCTTATCATCTTTGAATGGCTTCTCATAACATCTCATTATCTTTTCTGATCATTATAGCCATCAAAGGTTTCTGTCTATCTAATTACTTACTTACATGTATCATCCACTGCTTATCTCTGTGTTCTTCCTTACTAGCTCATCTTATGATTACAATTCACATTGTTTCTGTCACAAGTCTCATATCTCAATTACTTACTGGGATTACAACTCCTTTGAGGAGTTTCTACTTTTAATGATCCCAGCTTTTCTATTTATTACTGCATCTATCTCTGCAGGCCAGGACTTTTTTTCATTTGCTTTGCTCACTTATAGTGGCATTTTATAGTTCCTCATTTCAATACTGATAAGCTTAATATGCGCGTCTCATACTAGCACCGAAGAGTTACTACCACTGACTACTACTGGGCTCTGATGGGATGCTAGCTATTCTCACAATTTTACTCATTGGAGATATATTGTACCACTTACCTCATATAAAAACTGCACCTGACCCCTTTCTGGATACATAAGCTAGCATGCGGGGATCTCTCTATCCTTCGGTCAAGGCTATTATCTGCTAGGTAGTGGTTCATTTAGCTCTAACTCTGGAAAGTTAATTTCTTACTTTCGCCATCCCATACACTATGCTCATCTCTAAAGAGAGCTAGTCAGTGGTTTAACTGTCTGAGTAAAGCCTTCATATTTTTGTGGCAATAGTCTACTAAACTTAGAAGATCTCTAGTCTATGAGACAAAAGCTAACTAAAACTGTACTGGTTTCTGAGATTAACTACTTTCTAAAAACCATGTCAGGCCATCATCTCACCAGAGAACTATCATACTGTGGTTAGGGCTCTCTATAACTCTGTGGGATCTACTATGACCCCTGGATCTACTGTGATCTCTCAGAGCTCTACTAAGGTCTACTACAACCGTTGTGCTATGCTAGGATCTACTGCGATCCATCTCTGGGAGACGTCAAAGCCTAAGATCACTGTATCTAACAGTAAAATACATACCCACTAAGTCCAGTAACCATCACTCATAATAGCTGAAGCCAAACTCAGAAGTACATCGTGCTCTTCGTGTGAAGTAAGTTCTGTGTCATCTCATTCTCTAGGACCCTATCATATAAATACTCAGGAGTATCTAACTTTTCATTCATCACTCCTCATGGGATCCTCAGATTTCCACTTCAGTCCTTTTTTACTTGGGCTTCCTTTTCTTATTCTATTGACTTTCTTACTTCACATATGCTCGTTTTAACCTTCTTCTCATATCCTGCAGTTTCTAACTATGCTCACATTCTACTTTTAAGTGCCTTAGCACTAGGGCATTTCTCATATTGAGTATGGCTAACATCTCTAGCAGGAGAGAGGCTATACTCTGGTCCCTGTTTATTTCATTTATACATACTATAAGAGACTCAGGCTATGCATACTGAATCTGAACATCCTCTACTAGGGATCCCTTTTTACATGCTTTCTTTACTATTTTGATATTACTGGAATCCCTTTACCTTTCTTTTCTAGCTCATCTTGTTCTTTAACTAGGATACCTTTTGATTATCGAGACATTTTATTGATTGATATTGTCGTTTGCTATGCACTTAAGTCACATTACTACTAGGTTGGCCAGACCCAATATCATGTAGTCTCTGTTGCAAGTAAACTATAACATCAAACACTAATACACTGGCACTTTATGACCGACTTTAGAGCCATTATCACTAGTATCTTACAAGTTTCCTAACAATCTAAAGTATTCCTTTCTTATTTTTCTTTATCTGCCCTATTCTTGTAGGATACTCGGAGAAAACATGACTCTTTCTTTTATTTTTCTTATCCTTGTACATGCAGCACAATTAAATGCATGATTTTAAATGGACTTTTCTCGCTTCTTTCATGGAATTCATGATGTGATGCATGAGAATGTTATGAAATAAGCTAGAAATATATAGTGTTACATTTATTAGTATCAGAGCAAAATTATAGGCTCTCTTGGATTAGATTTGGCTTAAGGATGTAGCAATAGGGCTATGTAAAAGGCATAAATAGATAGGTAAAGCCTTGTATGAGATATGTTGGGTGTGTAAGGATAGGTTGTGGCTTTGTTCATGATGAGTAAGTTGTAGGATGGTCTTAGAGTAGCTAGTGGACACTAGGAAAGGGTGGCCTCTAGAGTAGTTTGAACAGAGCTAAGTTTGAGCAGAGCTATGGGATCTGACGGCTAGAGTTTGATATGATGTGATAGCTCATCGAAATCAGTAGCAAGCCCTAGATATAAACAATGAGAAATGATCTTATTGATATGAAGAGGCATGCTAGAGAGAGTATGTGAGGCCTAATTCCCTTTGTAGTCATACTCAGGCCATTCCCAGCTGTCGCGCGTAATGCAGAGACAAATAGGTGCAGTGCGATATGAGATAAGACTGCGGCTACACAAGACCAGTTTAGAAAGGAAATGAGAAAGAGAATTGCCCCTTTGCCACAACACCTAAATGTCTAGATGAATTTCAGAGCCTAAAAAGCTAATTCCCTCAGGCCAGAGGTTGAGTTATGAGCTACACCCTAGAGCCCGATAGCCTTGAGATGACAATTAGTTATGTATGAGTGAAGCAAGAGGTAGAACCCTCTAGCTTGATGACGAGCTAGATATAAAGACCATGAGGCTCGGGTTGATGGCTAAAGATGAAAATCCAATCCCTGAAAAGAAATAAGCCAATTAAAAGCTATTAACCGCGGCCAATTAGTTGCTTAGCCGTGGCCAATTATTCTGATAGCAGCGAGGCAATCTAGAGAATTCCTCACCACAGCCAATACTCAGACAGGAATACTAGGGTGAACTCGAGGCTAGTTAGCCACAGCGAATGGCAATATAATAGAGCTTGTTGGTCATATTTGAGCCAATTTGAAAAATGAATTATTAAAGGATCAAACAACCCACAGAGAGTGGGAACCTCTAATACCAGTAGATAAAAGAATAGTGAATAGTCTAGAAGGTTAGTAAGTGATGTGAGACCCCATAGAAACTCGTTCTAGGAACCCCAAATGACATGGATCAGTGATTGAAATTTGGCATGCAACACAAGAATAAGCAAATAGATAGATTTGGACAATAAGCAACAAAGAACAAAGAAAGGAACGAAGAAGAAGAAGAGATGTTGGTCAATGGAATTGAACCCTAAGAGAACCCATCTCTTAGAACCCTAATCCGAGACACCACAAAGGAAACCACTCCTTTGATAAGTCAAAAATTTTCTCTAGCACACAAAGGCCACAAGAGAAACCTCATAAGTCAGAAAAGATTCTGAAAAGATAATTCATTCAATCTGCCCATTCTTGGAGTACAAGTAGGCCTTATATAGGCATTTGAAAAATAAAACCCTAAACATAGAATAACTCCTAGGTGGCGGTGCCTTTTACATGGCAGGAAAAATAAAAGAAATTTAAGTCTGGACAAATTCACCAAGAATGGTGCCTAATAAAGCTAAAAATCTTAAATAGAAACAATCAAATTAAAACAAAGTAAAACTAAGACAATTTTGTGGAAAATGGCTGGGCTCCTTTAATTAGGCTCCTTCTTGGGCTAGCATCTTGTAGATATGAAATAATCTTTATGCCAATTTGTTCCTTTTGGGCTTCATATTCAGCTAAGACTATGGGCTCCAAGTCCATTAGTTTTTGGATCACTCCATTCAAGGCCTCCTTCATAGCTTTGGCTTTTGATCTTGTGCATGAGCCTCCCATACCTTGCAATGGGTCTTTAGTAGGCCATCTTTTAGAGTCATGTCCAACCCTTTTGTTTCCAAGTTCTTGATTTTGTTCAAGCTCTTTCAAGTCTCTTAGCTCACCTCCATCATTCCCTCCCTCCTGAAAAGGATTCGTCCTCGAATCTGAAATATCAAAAAGAGAAAGGTTAACCACATTGAAAGTTGTGCTTACATTCCCATAAGAACTAGGTAAATCAATTTTACATGCATTATCATTTATTCTTTCCAACACTTGAAAAGGACCATCGTCTCTTAGGTGTAATTTGGACTTCCTTTGTTTAGAAAACCTTTCTTTCCTCAAATGAACCCACACCCAATCTCCTGGTTCAAAGATAACCTTCCTTCGGCCTTTATTAGCATGTTGAACATATTGCTCATTCTTGTGCTCAATGTTCGCCTTAACCTCAGCATGAAGATCCTGTACAAACTTAGCTTTTTTTGCACCATCAAGGTTAGCAAACTCATTACAAGGCAAAGGAAGTAAATCCAAGGGATTCAAAGGATTAAAACCATATACAATCTCAAAAGGAAAAAAACTCAGTTGTAGAATGTAAGGTACGATTATATGCAAACTCAATGTGAGGCAAACACTTTTCCCAATTCTTTAAATTTTTTTGAATTACAACACACAATAAGGAAGAAAGTATTCGATTCACCACTTCGGTTTGTCCATCTGTTTAAGGATGTGCAATCGTAGAAAACATAAGCTTTGTACCCAGCTTAGCCCACAAAGTTTTCCAAAAGTGACTAACAATTTGACATCACGATCACTTACAATCGATTGGAGGAAACCATGCAATCTAACAGTCTCCTTGAAAAACAAATCAGAAATATGGACAGCATCATTTATTTTTGAGCAAGCAATGAAATGAGCCATTTTACTAAATCGATCAACAACAACAAATATGCTATCCTTTCCACTAGATGTTCTAGGCAATCTAAGCACAAAATCCATTGAAATATCTACCTAAGGATGAAAAGGAATAGGTAAGGGAGTATACAAGCTATGTGGTTACACTTTAGATTTAGCGTGCTTCCATACAATGCACCTTTTACACACAGTAATCATATCCCTATGCATATGAGGCTAATAAAAATGTTCTTTCAACATGAATAAAGTCTTTTCTATGCCAAAGTGCCTCATCAAACCACCACTATAAGATTCTTTAACCAAAAGCTCACGCATAGAACAAATAGGCACACACAATTTATTTCCTTTAAACAAGAAACCATCAAATCTAAAGAAATCATGAGCACTATGTTTTTCACACAACTTCCAAGTTTCAGCAAAGTCAGCGTTACATTCATACATGCTTTTGAAAGATTCAAAACCAATCAACCTAGCTTGCATAGATGTAATAAGACTATACCTTCTAAATAAAGCATCAGCCACAACATTTTCTTTCCCCTTTTTATGTTTAAGCACATAAGGAAATGACTCGATGAATTCAAGCCACACAGCATGCCTCTTATTCAACTTATCTTAGGTTTTTAGGTATCAAAGACTCTTATGATTAGAATGCAAAACAAATTCCTTAGGCCATAATTAATGTTGCCAATGTTCCAAAGTTCTTTTTAAAGCATACAATTCCTTGTCATAAGTTGAATCATTCAAACAAGCACCACTAAGCTTCTCATTAAAGTAAGTAATAGGCCTAGACTCTTGGTCAACTTCAAAAATTTTAGAGAAATTAGGAAGAATAAGTAGAGGGGCATTGGTCAATTTATCTTTCAAAGTGTTAAAAGCCGCCTCTTGTGCCTCACCCCATTTAAAGATAACATTTTTCTTTACCAGCTCATTTAAATGTGCAGTAAGGGTTGAGAAGTCCTTTACAAAACGTCGGTAGAAACTTGCAAGTCCATGGAAAGTCTTCACCTCAATAGCATTCTTAGGTGTTGGCCACTCCCGAATTGCCTTCACCTTCTCTTCATCCACCCAGAGGCCATCAGTACCTATAACAAAACCAAAGAAAATAATAGAATCCAAGCAGAAAGAGCATTTCTTTAAACTTGCAAAGAGTTTATTTTCTCTTAAAATAACAAACACAGAATGCAAATGCTTAACATACTCTTCTAAATTCTTAGAAAAGATAAGAATGTCATCAAAATACACAACAACAAACTTTCTTATGTAAGGGTGAAACACATGATTCATTAGGCTCATGAATGTACTAGGAGCATTAGTTAAGCCAAAGGGCATAACAACCCATTTATACAAACCAAACTTAGTCTTAAATGCAATCTTCCACTCATCACCCTTTTTCATCCTAATTTGATAATAACCACTCCTAAGATCTATTTTTGAAAACAAGTAAGCACCATGCAACTCATCAAGCATGTCATCAAGTCTAGGAATGGGATATCTATACTTAACTGTGATTTTGTTGATGGCTCGACAGTCCAGTCCACACACATCCTCCATTTGCCATCCTTCTTAGGCACAAGTATTACTGGAATAGCACATGGACTAAGGCTTTCTTTCCTAAACCCTTTTTTCATGAGTTCCTCCACTTGCCTCTGAATTTCCTTAGTCTTTTCTGGATTTGCCCTATAAGCAGGTCGGTTAGGAAGAGATGCTCCAGGAATAAAGTCAATCCTGTGTTCAATGCCTCTTATGGGAGGTAATCCATCCAGTACCTCTTCTAGAAACAAGTCTTTATATTCCTGCAACAAACTGAAAACACTAGAAGGAAAAGATTTATCAAGGTCACTAAGGGTTAGATAAACATCCTTATACAAGAGTACAAAAGATGTCTCACTACATAAAGCCCTCTTAATCTCTCATCTACTAGAAAATAGTGTTACTTTCTTTTTTTCACTCTCTTGACTTTTCTTTTCAGTAGCTCTCTTTCCTTTTCTCTCTATCTCACTTTTTTTTCTTTCTTTCTCATGCACTTTCTTTTCTTTCTCTCTTAGCTTGCATTCTTGAGTAATTCGCTTTTGATCTTCATATGCCTATAAGGGTCTGAGAGGGGTTAGCATAATGGTTTTCTTATTAAACTCAAAAGAATACCTGTTAGTATAACCATCATACTTAACTTTCCTATCAAATTGCCAAGGTCTACCCAATAACAAGTGTCCAGCATACATAGGAGCTATATCACACAAAACCTCATCATGGTAACTTCCTATGGAAAATGCTACAACAACTTGTTTAGTAACTTTAACATCCCCATTATCATTAAACCACAACAAATTATAAGGAGTGGGGTGTTTTCTAGTTGGCAAACCTAGCTTTTCAACCAACAAGGTATTAGCAACATTAGTACAGCTCCCATTGTCAATGATAAGGCTACATACCTTGTTGTTAACAAAACACCTAGTGTGAAAGATATGCTCTTGTTGTTCTTTTTCAAACTCCTCTTTAGGTTGAATGCTAAGAGCACGCCTTAACACTAGAGCCTCACCGATCACAGCTTCAACTACCTCCACATCAGATTCATTACCTCTACTGAAGCTCAACTCAGCTTCCACATCTTTATCACCGTTGCTTTCACTAGTAACAACACCATTCTCAAGCAAAATCATAGTCCTTTTATTTGGACATTGTGAAGCAATGTGACTAAAACCTTGACATTTAAAGCATTTAATTTTAGAAGAACTAGAAGAAGATTTGGGTTCAAATTTACCTTTAGAAGTAGGTGTTTGCATCTTCAACTTATTCTCCTTTTTAGGCTTGGTCTCTCCCTTAAACTTGAAAAAGAACTTGAAGTCTTTGTTGGAACTAGCATGTGATTTCAATTTCTGTTTTGTCTTAAAATGCTTCTCCACCTTAATGGCTTTATGCAACAACTCCTCCATATCAAGGTAGTTTTGCAATTCAACTTCTGTAGCAATTTTAGGGTTTAAGCCACCAAGAAATCTTACCATTGTAACTTCTGAATCTTCCTCAATGTCGGCTTTGATCATGGCAATTTGCATTTGCTGAAAATATTCTTCCACACTCATAGATCCTTATTTGATTTTATGGAGCCTCTTGTACACATCCCTATAGTAATGGGTAGGGACAAATCTCTTCCTCATGAGAGCCTTCATTTCTGGCCAAGATCGAATTGGACCCTCTCCAGAATGCCTCCTACTAGTGGTTAATTGATCCCACCATAGCCTTGCATAATCTATGAACTCCAAAGCAGCTAATTTTATTTTACTTTCCTCTAAAAAAGATTGGCAGTCAATAAAAACTTAACTTTTCTTTCCCATTCAAGATATACATCAGGATTAACTTTCCCTTGAAAGGAAGGGATTTTCATCTTGATGTTACTAAAGGCATCTTTCTTTCGAGGGAGAGCTCTCCTAACTCTTTCATGTTGGCTTTCCTCCTCAAAATCAGATTCATCTCCTCCTAGAACAATGTTTTTACCACACCTTGCCTTGCTATTGGAAGAAGAAGAATCCATTTGATCTAACCTAATATTTAGCCTCTTAAATTGTTCTTGAACAGATTTGATGAACAATTTAAGGTCAACTTGGTTATCCTCACTTTTAGACATGATTGTCACCTAAAATGTTAATGAATAGCAAGAAAAAAGACCTGACTACTCCCTCACGTGTTTTACTTTAAATGATGCAAATTCACTCGTGTTTCACACTTGTAATGGCTTTTACAATGATGAAAACACTCTTGCCTTTTTCCTCTCAACTTGCTTCCTATAGTGTACTGAATTAAATCCAACAAATCAAAAGAAGCAACAACTGAAGTGGCAATCTCAAATTAGAATCCAAGATGCAAAGTTCTCAAAAAGACAACAAAAGTCCAACATTTTAAAGAAAAATTGTAGGTGCAGCCAATAGACAATACAGTAAGTGACTAGGAAAGGAAATCAAGACAATAAATTTATAGAACAAATGGTGTGTGGCAGATTATGGGAGATCAAATGGTTAAATGATTAATTATCAAGAGGAAAGGATGGAAAGAAAATTGGAATTTGAAATCAGTAATGAAGCAATCAGAAATTTGAAATTTAGAATAAGGTGAATGAATGCAAATTTCCTTTTATGAATTGTGCACAATATGACATTTAATGACCAGATCAACTCAAGGAATCAGAAATGGTAATTCTAAGAATAGATGATCTTCAACAATTGCAATTCAAGTCAACAATTCAAGATTTACAATTTCCAACACAACTTTCTTTTTCACAGATTCTGGCTTCTTCTTTTTTTTGCAACTTTTCCTTTTTTTCTTTTCTTTTCCCCTTTTTTTTCACTGTAATATACTCTCTCTTTTTTTTTTTCAAATCTCAAAGGTGCTGAAATTTGCAAACAGAACACAAGATTTTTGAAAAATTAGACTGACATACATGAAAGAAATAGCTATAACTTGCTCTAGAAAAATTAGATTGACATGATTCCAAAACGAGCAGAAAGAAGAGATCTTAAGACACAAGAAAGACCTATTAAACGTCCAAAAACATAAAGGAAAACATCAAAAATAGGCACACGAAAAATGAGGACGAACAGAACTAATCAAACGAAATAAGGGAAAAGAACAAGGAAAAAGTGGATGAAACCAACCTCAACCAATGCTCTAATACCAGATGATGTGAGACCCCATAGAAACCCATTATAGAAACCTCAAATGACACGGATTAGTGATTGAAATTTGGCATGCAACACAAGAACAAGCAAATAGACAGATCTGGACAACAAGCAACAAAGAACAAAGAAAGGAACGAAGAAGAAGAAGAAGAAGAAGAAGAAGAAGAAGAAGAAGAAGAAGAAGAAGAGATGTTGGTCAATGGAACTAAACCCTAAGAGAACTCGTCTCTTAGAACTCTAATCTGGGACGCCACAAAGGAAACCACTCCTTTAATAAGTCAAAGATTTTCTCTAGCACACAAAGGCCACAAGAGAAACCTCACAAGGCAGAAAAGATTTTAAAAAGATAATTCATTCAATCTACCCATTCTTGGAGTACAAGTGGGCCTTATATAGGCATTTGAAAAATAAAATCCTAAATATAGAATAACTCCTAGGTGGCGGCACCTTTTACATGGTGGGAAAAATAAAAGAAATTTAAGTTTGGATAAATTCACTAAGAATGGCGCCTAATAAAGCTAAAAATATGAAGTAGAAACAATCAAATTAAAACAAAGTAAAACTAAGACAATTTTGTGGAAAATGGTTGGGCTCCTTCAATTAGGCTCTTTTTGGGCTTGGGCTAGCATCTTGTAAATATGAAATAATCTTCATGTCATTTTGTTCCTTTTAGGCTTCATATTCAGCTAAGACTATGGGCTCCAAGTCCATTAGTTTTTAGATTACTCCATTCAAGGCCTCTTTCATAGCTTTGGCTCTTGATCTTGTGCATGGGCCTCTCATACCTTGTAATGGGTCTTTAGTAGGCTATCTTTTAGAGTTATGTCTAGCCCTTTTGTTTCCAAGTTCTTGATTTCGTTTAAGCTCTTTCAAGTCTTCTAGCTCACCTCCATCAGTAAGTAACAGATAATTAGTGGCCTAGTAAATAAAACTGAGAAAAGAGCTAAGTATAGAGAAAGTTAGACACAGGGATGATTAAGTTATTGAGATTCACCTTTAAGGCGTTGACTCCAACTTAGGATATTATCCTGTGAGACACTGAATAATAGAATGCTAGTGTAGCCTTGAAATAACATAAGGTAAAGCTACCAGTAGTGAGACACATAGTGAGTGACCTAGAAAGGTGTGCTTCATAAGTGACACCTAAAGATGAGTATAAGTAGCCCAGTAATAGAGGCTCATAAAGGAATGAGGATAGTTAGTAAGCTACAGGTCCGATGAGAGGCTAACTTAGGCTAAGTATAAGCTAACGCTTGAAGGAGATGACCAGTAACATCGTTCCAGGTGAGATATGTAAATAAAAGGCTCAGTGAAAGTTCTCCCTAGATCAAGAAATGAAAGATGAAAAATTCTAAGTCGAGGAAACCACCCAGTAGTGGTTAGTAAATTCCCCTAGATAGACCCTTTGAGTCGTAAAATATAGTAATAAAGGAAGCGAGGAAGAGTTGAGAAACTAGCTACAAAAAAGATGCCCTTGCTGAGTCATAATTAGATGAGTAAGCTAAGCCCATAAAGGTAAATAGATAGAGGTTTGATAGTTAGTTAGATGAGCTCCTTAATATGAGAATGATATAGGGTTAAAGCACGTGAGTGATTAGAGCACCCAGTAGAGCATAAGTTTTCAGTAAGATAGAGTTTAGACATTGAGAACACGTGTCCTAGATTGGGTTATCAAAACCCTAAAAATAGTATACTGTGCTCCTGAGGATGAAATTAGAGAGGCTAAAAAGAGAGAAAGCCCAGCTCTAATTCGAATGTAGAAATAAGCTGAGACAGACAGTTAGTGCCTTACTACCTCAGGGAAGCTCAATGGGGCTAGAGACTGCCTAAGAAAGTAAGCCTCATTTTATGTAGAGAAAGAGTATAAGCTAAAAGTGCCATAGAATGAAATTCCTGAGATTATATAAGATAGAATCCTTCTTACTAAGGGATGGTCTAGTTAAGAGCAGAGTAAAAGTATAACGAAAAGCAGACCCCCTTAACTTAGTTACTGTTCTATTGAAATCGGGGTCTGGGCGTGCTTGAGCTGGTTTGAAAATATTTTTCCCCTCTAGCTAACATCTACAGCTTTCCAGATTGGTATCATTTGTATGGATTGGATTTTTATGGAATTAATTGGATATTTTTGAAGTTTGCTACAGAAATTTATGACAGCACCAGTAAGTAGTTGACCTTTGGACCTTTTCGGATGTGAAACATCCTCTATGATGAATGTTATGGTCTGAACATATTGTTAGTATGAAGTAGACATCCGTAACTTTCTAGAATGAATGCATGATTTCGATTTTGCTAGAATTAGTTATGAATTTTCAAAGTTTAGTCAGAAAAGAGCCAAATTCTGGCTGAAAATATACATGAGTATTTTAAACTTCCCTTTGAATTCCATGAATTGTGGGTCATATTTTATTATGCAAATGAGTTGTAATCATATAATTAAATATGAGAATGTATTGTATGAGCTCATACAATCCACGTGATACCAAAGCATATAGGAAGTTTGCTTTGTTTTCTGAAGGGAAGACGCATATGGGAAGTCTCTTAGGGATCTTAGGAATTCATTTAAACTCTTTTTTAGGCCTAAGAACCATCATACAAAATCAGATTTTACAAGATGCAATTGAAACCCTAGAACTTGTATCTTAAAATCTAATGATTTTTTGTTGATTCCCTTTGTATATTTTTAATCCCATACCTTTTTTCCTTAGATTCACCTTTGGTTTTGCCTAAAAATCAAGTCCTCCTAGGGTTTTCTCATGTTAGGCGAAATGGAGGAAGAGGAAACCAAAGATAACAACCGTAGGAAGAGAAATTACTTTGTTTTTTTGCTTTTTCTCACTTGAATCTTGTGTTCTTTGAGCTCCTCTCTTCAAATCTGAATTTTTTCCTCAATTTCTCCTTTAAAATAGATCCATATACTTCATTATAATCATAGGAAATAAAGGAGAATGAAAGAGAAGAGGTTTAGAAGAAAAAGAGCATGAAAAACCATGAAAATCCATACCTTTCTACCTTGAATTTCTCCTCCTTTTCTTCCTCCTCTTGTAGGCCTCATCCCCTAGGGTTTTCCTTTGGGTTTAGGCAAAACATGGTCATGCATAATGAAAGGAGAAGAAGGGCAAATCATATATATAGGTGGGAAGGAGTTACACTTTTTAAAAATTCCTATTTTGCTCTTCGTTCTTGGTATTCTTGTTTCTTCTTCTTTTTAACTCCTTTTTTAGAATCATCTTTTTCATTATGAAATTTAGATTCCCAATTTAGTAAAATGCCTTTGGAATCACTCAAATCAGAGCTAAAACTTTCTCTAACGAATCCATCAAAATTCGAGTACACTGACGTTGGAAAACATCCACCGGAGGGGATTTGACTGTCTCAGGACTTTTTATGGTTTCCAAAGCCTTTGAAAACCCTTGAAGAACTCAAAACTTTCATTTAAAAAGCCCTTCTATGTGAATTCCAAAATTTGCTTAAATTTATGAAAATGCCATTACGTTTCGTAAGCTTTTCGTAAGAAATTGTTTCTTCATTTTAGCTCCATTTTTCTTTCCGTTTGAGTCTATTCTCATTTTTTAGAGTCTAGAATGCTTTCCAAATTTTTTGGGACCTTAACTATCTCATTTCGGGGGACTTCCTTTTGTATCCGGTGAATTTTATTCATTTTAGGAAAAATTGTACATTATGTTCTCACATTTTCTCTCGTTTTCAAAGAACTAGATGTTATAGCAACAGTGCTAAGTAGCCTCATCATAGCGAGATTCAAGAAATTTTGAATACTAAGGCCCAAGGGAAACCTTGCAACAATGTGGGTAGCTTATGTTGTGGCGAGGATTGGAATTTTGGCATGGCTTAGTTCTAGTAGCAAGCTAAGTCATGGTGTGGGTGTTTTAAATCGTGACGCAAGTCTAAAATTTTAGTTCCAGAGTTACAGAATAGAATTAAGTCGCAGCGGTGAGTGCTCAAGTTGTGGTGTAAGTACATCCTGATGCTTTTAGAGATTCTAGTGGCCATCTTGGCTTTGGCCAAGTCCTTCCAAGTCACAGACTAAGTCCCCAAACCCCTATTTTGACTTCTAAATCTTAGTTTTCACTATGTTAATGATAAGTGTCAGCTTATAAACTAATATATAAGAGTTTTGTGTTTTTAGGTCTATTTAAGAATGAGCCAAAGGTTCTAAATAAAAATTTAAATTCCATATCAGTTTAAGTCTACTTGCTTATCTGGATAGTAATTATTAATAATTAAAGGGTCCAAATTTCGCCATATTTTCATCCATTGGTAACTAGTATTGGCTTTAGGCCTTAAGTACTGATCATCAAAGTACAATTATACTTAATTAGCATGATTAGAAGTTAGGGTTGGTACAACTAGAATTTTATTAACTAGTGCTCCTTCTATAGCTGCATCAACCATGCTTTTATCCATGGGTAGAAGACCTTCATAGAAATATTGAATCAAAAGTTAGTTACTTATTTAATCGTGGGGGCAGCTTGCACATAGCTTTTTGAATCTTTCATAATACTCATGTAATGTCTCTCCATTCATTTGATGAATGCCACATATTTCTTTTCTAATAGCAGTCTCTCTTGAAGCAAGAGAGAATTTTTTTAAGGAACAACCACTTTAAATCATTCCAGTAAGTAATAGTAGTAGGCTATAGGTAGTGGAACCAATCTTTGGCAACTCCATCTAGTGAGAAAGGAAACGTTCTTAACTTGATGTGCTCCTCTAAAACTCCTTAAGGTTTCATAGTAGAATAGACTACATGAAACTACTTAAGATGGTTATGAGGGTCCTTACTTGCAAGGTCATGAAACTTTGGAAGTAAGTGTATCAATCTAAATTTCAATTTAAAGTTAGCATCAAATTCAGGATATTCAATACATAAAGGTTAGTAATTAACATTAGGAGCTACTTATTTCTTAAAAGTTCTATCATTATTATCATTCTCAACCATGGTTACTGAATTATAATCAACCTTAAAAATTAATTCAGAATCAACCTTAGTGTTATCAATTAACTCAAAAATCAATTGAACAACTATAGTTTCTCTAATCTTATGGTTTTTTATTTGCCTACGAAAGCTCCTCTCAATTTTTGGGTTAAACTCAACCAAATCACTATCAGATAATCTAGTCATACAACAAACATGAAACAAAATCAAAGATAACACCTAAAAATTGCAAAAGAAAAATTAAAATACGTTTTAAAAAATGAAAAAAATTGCTAAAAATAATAGAAAAAATACTAAAAATTTGAAAAAAGTGGTCTAAATAATGAAATTTGGCCAAAAAATGGTTTTCCTCATGAAAAAATGGTGACTTTGAGTCCTTACAATACCTAGAACATATATACCAAATTTCAACTAAATTGGAGTTAGTCACCCCTGAAGTTAGTACTATCCAAAATTGTCTTTGCAAATCAAAATTGCCTAAAATTGGCCACAAAAAACAAGGGAGCTAAATTGAAATAAGGATAATGAAATTCTTACTCTAATTGATTATGATTAATTGGCTTCCCAGCAGCGATGCCAAAATCTTGGTAATCAGTATACTCATAACTATCAAATCAGCCAAGATTAGTAAAAATCACTAGTTTGCAATATAGTGCTCACTGGGTCATCTTTCAAGGAGCCTTTAGTTAAATCAATTAGGTTAAGCATTCACACAAACAAAATTGATTCAAATTGGGGTTATGAGCAAAATTAAAAGATTGATTAAAACAAAAAATTAGCTATCGATGTAGAATAAGAACAAATTTATTTACCAAAATGTAATCAATTCTAAATTTTATCCTCTTATATCTCACCTTTTTCATCATCTAAATGCTCCTTTGGTATGATTTTAATCTCTTGATTATTGATATCTAATGTCCTTAAGTTACAACTTAAGAGTATGATTGATTCTGTTTGTTACACCTAATGCAACCGTACCAGATTAATAATATAGAACCAATCCAATTCTTATTCAAATGCACTTGGATAGTCACACAGAAACCTTTAATGTGAATAATAGAATGAATATAATTAATTAATTAACCAATTAAATCAAATATAACTCTTAGATAATGTAAACAAATAAGTAATTATACAATCTAAATTATCCAACCAGTATAATCAAGATTAACATAGAAATAAAGAGAAATAGAAATAGAAATTCATCTGTAATTAAAATCAAACCAATGTTCTTTTAAACCATAAACTTAGGTTTAACATTACAGAAAAACACTCCAACAAGAAAATGTTCATGGAGACTATGGAGGTATGACATTAAAGAGAATGTCTACCTAACTAAAGATGACCTAAAGGGATAATCCTAAACACTAAATGGGCTAGGGTTACATTAGATGGTCCAAAAATTATGAAATTACATTATTAGTTTCAAATTAAAATAGGCCCAGCATCAGAAGCTCATTATTGAAGCATCTAAGCCGCCATCTGTTTACTTATGTTATTTGAAAAAAAAATACAGATAATGAGGCCTTTATTGATTAATAATAATGTAATTAAACACATTAATTCCAATTTGACCCAATTAATATAAAATGAATCTAAGGTTATCAAATTAGTCCCATTGAATTATTATAAAATTAAGTATGAGATGTATAAAATGGATAATTACTTATATTATCAAAGCATGGCAGATTATCAAAACCAAGTTTCAAGGCTCAACAAAGGTAATTATTGTTAAACTTTATTCTCTTATCAAAACATTTAAAATGCTTCAAATGGGCACTTCTAAATCAATTTAAACTCATTTGTTGAAAGCTTTTACAATTGTCTCTTAAATGAGGGCATATAGTGAGAAAGTTTCTAATAAGATTGTAGTTCTAAAAATATTGTGAATTCTAACTCTTAAATTTGATCATGTGATTGCCATAATAGAAGAGTCCAAAGATTTTTCTACTTATTCCTTTCATGATTTAATAGGTTCTTTGCAAGCTCATAAGGACAGGTTGAATAGATCATCAACAAAATGAAGAAAAGGTATTTCAAGTGAAAAAGAGTCTTTTCACATCACTAAATTAGATGACAAAGCACCAAGCAGAGATGGCTTTCATGGTGGTTATCATGGTCGTGGTCATGGTGGAAATAGGAGACAAGGAGGATGATTTAGTGAACAAAGTTAGTTCAAAATTAAGTGCCATTATTGTAGAAAATTGGATCATAAAGAGGTTGACTGCTAGACCAAGCAAGGAAATAAAAGGAAGTTTGTCAATTTTGCTGAAGAAGAAAGTATATTGTTTATGGCTCACTCTTCTATCTAACAATGTTACTGATGCTATTTGATTCTTGGATAGTGGTTGTTCTAATCACATGTCAAGTATGAAGTCATTATTCAAAGAGCTTGATGAGATACAAAAATAAGAAGTCCAACTAGGTGATGATAACCTAATCCAAGTCGAAGGGAAAGGTACAATTACCATTAAAACATACCACAGTAACACTAAAACTTCTGTACAATGTACAATTTGTTCCTAATTTGGCTTACAATTTGTTAAGTGTTGGGTAATTGATGACTAGTGGGTATATAATCTTGTTTAATAATAACTCCTATAGTGTTCGAGATAAAAGCTTTGGCTATATCATAACCAATGTTCAAATGGCATGTAACAACATGTTTCCACTTGAAGCTTCCTAATTTGATAATTTTTCCTTTGACTAGTGAGTCTAAACTATAACATTTGTGTTATAGGAATTTGAATGAGAATGGATTAAAGTTGCTAAGTCAAAAAAGAAAAATGGTTAATGGGTTTCCTACAATTAAATCTCTTGAGTTCTATGAAGGGTGCATTTTGGGCAAACAAAGTAGGCAATCCTTTTTAGTAGGAAAATGTTGGATAGCTAATAGTTATCTTGATTTAGTGTATATGGACTCGAATATATAATCATTAGATGGAAATTGGTATTTTTTGTTGCTTGTTGATGATTACAGTTGCATGATTTAGGTTTAATATTTTGAGATATGAATTTGAAGCTCTTGAAAATTTCAAGAAATTCAAGGCCTTAGTAGAAAACCAAATTGGTAGTCGTATTAAGTGCCTTTGAACTGCCAGGAGTGGTGAGTTTATGTCTATTGAATTTAATAATTTTTTTATGAAGGATGTGACATTAATAAGGAGCTTATTACACTACATACACCAAATTTTGTAGGGTAAAATGTAATTTTGTAAAGATTTATATAAAAATTTAATTTTTAGGGTCATTTTATAATTTTTATGAAAAATTAAAAAAAATGAAGTGGGTTGCCCAATACTTACTTGGCCCTATTCGATATTAGACTAACCTGGGTAATATGCTTCAATTTTAAAACCTATTTAAAATTAGGCCAAGTACTAAGCTAGGTTAAAAGCTAGCCTAACCTAATCTATGTACACCCTTGTTAATATACTGCTTGTCCTATTTCAAGATCATCGAAAAAGAAGCCAAATGTAATACCTTTGTTACTCATTTCTTCTAAGGTAACATCATAACCAAACAAAGAGTCATCTAATCAGTTAGGATCAAATCTATAGATCTATTGAAGAGTGAAAGTTATGAATCCCAACCATGCTCTAGTTGAAAAACAAGTCTGGAGACTCTTTCAATACAAGAATTCCTTGCATAGTAGAGTCATGGGAAGCAAATTTAAAGTTGCATTTTTTAAGATAAAATGTTTTCATGATGCTTATCCATTTTGGAAAGGAATTTTCACCACTTTTGATATCATTTTTTTCATTATTGAAGTGGTGAGTGGGGAATGAAGAAGACATTCCCATTCATAATAGGTACTAATTCCCATCTCGGCACTAGTTCAAAAGTTAATAAGGTAAAATATCTTATCAATTAGGATTGTCATTAGAACCTAGACAAGGTCACTTTTTTTTTTTAATAAAGCCTTGGTCCCTTTATAACAAAAATCCTAGTCTTTAAGCATGGAGGAAAGGATAAAATGAAGTGGGAAGGAATTAAATTAGAGATTTATATTGTCAAAGGTGAAAACAAAATTATTAATAATGAAAAAGGAACTATTAGGAATTATGTGAATTGGAAGGTGATTTGGAAGTTGAAACTATGAATGCAGATTCTCTACATTTCAAAGAGAAGCAACACATTTGAATGATGCCACTCCTCTCTTCAAATTTGGACCGTCCAGATCTAATCTAAATAGTCAAGATTTTCTTAACATTATTTTTTTTAAGTTGGCAATTGAAAATTTTTTTTTATTCTACATTTGCTTCCTTCTAAATACAAATAAATATCAAAATAAAAAAAATTAATAAAATCTAAGGCATCTAGATTCTGCATGCTTAAAACTACAATTGAAAATCTTTTTCTTTCTACTAAAAGTTATATCATAATTCACTCCTAATAACAAAATCCTCCTTAACAGAGGATTCATAAAGACATGGGAACTACCTTTTTGGTTGTGATCAAATTGAAACACTTGATTACTTTTGTCTGAATTGCCTATTTGCCAAAGGTTGTTGGTTTGGCTTCAAATTTGCTATCATATTTGAATGCATTACCCCTTAATTTGTAGTGGCATGGACTAATAGCCTTTTAGATAGTTGTGAAAAGTGTGGTTGAATCTAAGGAGAAAACAACACATCTAGAAGCACAATTATTAGAAGAATTGATTATGTTGTGTTGGTGCATTTGTTTCCATCGTATTAAAGTCTTGTTTTATTAAGGGATTAGGGCTATATCATCAACACCTTTGGAGGTAGTAATGAATGTCATGTCAAAGGTGGTAATGGCTAGAGAGTTGAATAGCAATTTTAGATCTCTCAAATATACTGAAGGGTAAAATGCATAATGATATTTCATGTAAACAAAAGAAGAGGTGATATTATCTTTTGTAAATTATTATCACTTCTCTTTAGAGATGTTTAAATTACATAGTTTTCTTCTTTTATTATGTAAATATACACAAATTCATTTAAAGTAAAAATATAACCAAAATATTTTTAAAAATAATATTGATTTCTTATATAAAAAATATAAGTTATTAAAAGATATATTTTTAAACTTTTATTTTAATGGCATTTGTTTTGTGTTAAAAATTATAAATTTAATTTATTCTAAATTTAGAAACTAGAAAGCTTATATAATGAATCTCAAAGGAGTGAAAAAGGGTGTTAGGAAAATATAAAATCCTTCACCATAGGTCTAATCTTAGTTAAAATTCCTAACAAAAATATTGTCCAATTGTTAAACGAAAAGGAAGGCTTTGAAAATGAACTAGAGATTACTGTCTTGGATATTGTTGCATTAAGGTTGTCCTTTGGGAAGATGATGTTCTCTTATGATATTAACTACTACTACTACTACTATTATAATTATTTCTTTGGGTCTTTTTCTTTAGCCCAAATGAGTTGGTTTGTAACTCCTATATCTTTTAATTTTTTTGGCCACTTGTAATGCCCAAAAAATAAAAAAATTAAGATTGTTGAGATGAGGTTACATGTCTAATTTTTTACGGAGCAATTAATATTAAAGTCAAGGTAACGTGTTTGATTATCCTAATAATAAATGTTTAATCTAATAATTAATGTAAGAGTTAAAGTAGTATGTTCAATTCTTAATGGGATAATTGTCAAGGGAGAAATGATTTGATAAGTTAATATCTTTTTTGTAATTTCATATTTTTCATTTTTCATTTAAAAAAATTCATAAATAATTAATACTCTCAACCTCTTTTTTTTTTTTTTTTTGGGATCACATAACAAAACCTTACATTTTTAGTTTGTTCAATCACTTCTTGTCTTAGTTAAACCTAATCATAGAAAAATCTACCTAATTCAAAATAAATAAATAAATATGAGCTTGATGAAAAAAATTGATAAAAAATAGACCCACTTTTAAAAAGTCTAAATTTAAAATGAATTGGGTTTAAATTTTTCTTTTAAAACCTAGCCCAAATCTAATTTATATTATATAACCTTTTTATATTATTAATTAATTATATTATGTTCACTTTACTTTACTCTAGGGAAATGCTGAGAGCAAACAACTTATATGCATTCTTTACATGTTTATTGCCAAGATTTTTAATCAAAATAAAAAAAACATAAATTTTTTTAATAATAATATAATAAGTATATAAATTTTATAAACAACTACGTGACTTTTACATTTAAATCTCTTATAATAGAGGATTTTATTATACCACATTGCAATAAGGCATTTTAACACCTTTTAAATTTTTTTAAGGTTTAGAGTTTAATGAAAAAAATAAAAATTATAATTGTGGCAATAAAAATTTTAATAGTGAAAGAAAATCATATTTAAAAATTTTAACTATATTATATAATTAAATTTTTTTCATAATTAAAATTTTTATCTTTACAATTATAGTTTTTACTTTTTTTATTAAATTTTTTAATCTCTTAAAAACAAAGCATTAAAATATGTAATATGATTCTTAACTTTATGATATTTAAATGTATCACTTTTAATTAAATTATATATATATATAACAGTTTAAAATAAGTGAGATCAACAAGGAGTAAAATAAAATTAAAAATAAAATTTGACCGAAATTAAATCGGATCATGAAATTCGTCATTTCTCATGCAAAGATCTTGTGTAATATAGATGTTATTATTAAAATTCATTAATTTGTCATATATTTTAATTGAAGAACCTCACCAAAAGCCATATACTCCGGGCCGATGCACAAACCCTTGCCTTGCTTCCTGGACGGCGAGCGGCGACGCTGGCGGAAGTTGTATCGCGCTGGCCTCCGTTCACGGTAAGCTCTCTCTTCTTTTTCTCTCGTTCTCAATTCACTTCTCTCTGTTTTTATTCTAAACGCGCTATATGGATCTCTTCTGACCCCTTTCTCCAATGCTTCCCATCTCCTTCTCTGGTTTCCCAATTTCCAGTGCTTCTTCCCTCTCCTGGCTTTGTAAATTTGTTGTTAATGCCCACCTCGGGTTGAAATTATTGATTTTTTAGGAAAAGATTCTAGAGCGGGTTGTAGTGTGATGAAGATGGAAATGCCATACAGTTGATGTTATTGCACAGCGGTTGCCTAACCTTTTCAGAAATTATCTTATGGCAATTCTATTGGGAATTGGATTCATAAGAGACAAAGTTCTAGGGGAATTAATAGTATTTGTGTGTTCGGGTTCAGAACAGAAAGAGGTGGAAGTTTTGGAATTCAGAACTAGCAAGCAGGTGGTAGTTAATGTGTTATGCATCAAAGGGTTAAAGATATTTGATGAGTTCAAGGAAGCCCCCACAAAATAAGAAACTTAAACTAAACTAATCAAATAAATAAATTAAGATTTGGAAGTTTTAAGAAAGTAAATCATTTTTCTTTTTTATAAAGAACTTAGCACACAAATAAACTCTCTTCCATTGAGTGAAATCAAACAATTTGAAGTTATTTTTAACGACTCTTCCTCATCGTACAGCAGAATGTCGCTCCTTTGTGGATTAAATGAAATTAAATATTTCAATATATCCAAACTAATACTACATTTAGTTTCATCCTCTGTTTAAAATACCTTGTTATTAGTCAATTTACCTGTACTTATCTAATCGAAGAGGGGTAAATACTACATTTGGTGGATGTATTTATGTGGTAAATACTACATTTGGTTGTTATATTTATATTGTCTTATAAGTAGTAAACAAGAGGGATAAGTTAATTTGGCAATGTGTTGGCCTTCATGTGGTATGCTTCTGCATATGATATTATCCTTGTTGAATGCATCACAAGGCAGCGCAAGAAAGCCAATGTCCAAAGCTCAAAGGCAAAAACAAATGTTATTATTTGTGCAGGTTTATCTTGGGGTCGGGTCTAGCTATGTGGATCAGCAGGTTTATTTTGAATGTGCTTCGTACATCTTTCATTTTGTTTGCTTAGGTATCTATCTTTGCTCAGAAGTGTTATCCTGGACAGTGATTGATGCCCATCTAGAACCAAATGAAAACCAGTTTCTGTTAGAGCGTTAATGTCTATTTATTTGGTCCCTGAATCTTAAAAATACACGATTTAGTCCCTCTAAGATTCATACCTCCAATTATTTGGTTTCTAAGTCTTAAAAACACATAATTCAGTTCCCTAAAAGATTTTTATCTGATACTCATTAGTCCCTATCAGGACATGTTCCAGGGACTGATAAATATCGAGTTTAAAACTTCCAGCCTTCTTGGAACTGAATTCGGGCACTAAAAGGCATGTATCTTTCAAGGATTGAATCGTGCATTCTTATGATTCAGGGATTAAACAGTTAAAGCATGTGTCTTTCAGGGACTAAAAAGTACATTTTCTCATTAAATTTACTTATCTACTTCATTGAACATTGAAAGCATTGCAAATATGAGCTTTGTGAATATTTCAACAGTGTAGCAACCATTTTCTGTGGTTGCTTCATAGGAACCTTTGGAATGTGAGAGGTGTCAAAATGGACTTGGTCCAACTGTGTATATAGGGTGGATTTTTTTTTTGGGTTCAAAATATGGGGAGGGTTGGGCTGAGTTTTTATTGTCCCATTTTAAAATAAGCTTTTAGCCCACCCTGTTACAGCCCCTGAAATTGGGCCAGACCAGCCCAATTGACCATTAAGATGGTGAACCTGTTTCCTTTGCAACCACAACAAAATTTGAAAACTCTAAATATATTATTTGAGGATGCTGGGATCTTTCTAGTTGAAAGTAAATATCTCGAATTCTTGATTCTTCCATGTTCCTAGCAGCGTCCCTCATTCCTCAATAGCAAACCCTAAGCTGAAACTGAGCAGCCTCAATCCCACCACGCGTCCAGGCTTCTTTGTCCGCCCTTGGTCCTCCTCCTTATTCTTCTTCTTCTTCTTCTTCTTCGTCTATTACTCTTTCATTCTTGCAGCCTCCCTCAATCTCTCAATTCCCCTCGCTTTGGTGATTTCTCTAATTTGATTCCTTGCCATATCAAACCCTAGGAGAGCAAGGATGTGCTTGATTCTGACGTGTTCCCCTCCATTGCTGAAGCAAAATTTCGAAGTGATTCCATCTGGGTTCACACACAGACACAGAGGTATAGTGGATGCTTTCTTCGCTGTGACAAACATAGAATTTTTAGCTCCTCATTTTCTTCCCTATGTTGCTCAAAGGCTTTTTACTATTGTGATAAATCGTAAATTGATTTTGGTGCCATTTAGTTGGAATTCCAATGTCTTATTGTTCTTATATTGTGAGCTATAATTGAGCAAGAATCGGTTTGTTTTAACTTTTATTGCACAGTTTAAATTTCTCTATTGTGACAGCAAAATGTGACGTAGATTCAATCTAAACGCTAGTTCATTGAAATGACTAATTAAGTAATCCCATAGCTTGGATGGTAAACACAATGAACTGATGTCTGGTGAAATTTATGTGATGAGTTAAGGAAATTGCCATTCTTCTGTGTTGTGCTTGATGTTGTCATTGTTGTAAGTAAATACTCGAACATAGTGATACAGGAAATGTGGCTAGGCTAACTTGAACTTTCCACATGGAAGGACTTGCTACCAGTGTAATCGTTTCATTACTTTTAGGATTTGATTTATTGTGAAATTGAGTTCTCACCAACTTAATGAAAGATTCATGTTCATTTGTCCTCTCTTTCAGTTTAATGATTTTTTTAACGTCAAGTTTAGTAACTCCTTTGACTAGCTTTGTCCAGTTAATGGGCCTATACCCTAGGCTGCAGCTTCGTAGATGATGGATGGGTTATAGTTTAGAGTAAAAGTAACTTAAATACTCATTTTGTGTGTTTGGACCATTTTAGTTGGCTCTTACCCTCTTTTTTTTTTGGGTTTTACCTATCTTCTATGAGGGGCTATAATTATGTATTTGTACTTTTCATCTAGAAGGAAATATCAAATGACCAAGCATGGTGGAAATGATATTTGTGCATTTAAGATCCAAGTAGGTCAAACTTATTTCACGAATCTAAGGCAATATGAACTATTATTTTAAAATAATTAAACTAAAAATTAAGATATTGGAGGAGATTAAAATGATAATAGTCATAATTTTATGTGTTGGTATAAATCAATTTTTTTTAAAAAAATAAAGATTAATGTGGAGGTTGCAAAGATTGCAAGTCGCTTTAGTTCTTTATTAATAAATTTAAAATCTAGAAAAAAATCATGTTAATAATTGTTAAAGATTAGTCTTTATTTCTTTATTATTAATTACTGTAATTTTGTAATTAGATTAAATATATCTATAACTATGTTAGAAAGTTGACCCTAAGAATTACTTTTGTAATTGTTAGGATTTATAGGATTTTATTTTGTTTCCTAGAATAGTTTTCTTTCTTAAAATAGCTTTATTCTTTCTGTATAAATATCCTTGTACTTTGATCAAGTAAAATACACATGAGAATTTTTCAATTTGTGTCATAGTATCAGAGCTCTAGAGTTCCTATAACATCTATCTCTTTTTCTTTGTTGGGCCTTTCTTATCATTTGTTTTTAACAAAACCTTCAATAGTACTACTTCCTTGTGTTTCGTGCATACCCACTCAATCCCACCGCCACCAAAGACCTCAAACCACGCTGATCGGCATTTTCCTGGTGATTGTACCCTGTTCGGCCTTCCCACGCGCTATCATAGGTTTTTTGGAGCGTCCCTCATCTCTTGCCACCGTTTTTTTCAAATTTAGTCGCCTCACCTTGCCACATTTGTCCCTGGTGTTGTTTGGTCATTTTGTGGTCTATGTGTGCTTGTTCTTCTTTTGTGTGGGTTCTTTAACACTCATTGGCTGCCATTTATTCCTCTGCTCCACGGGGTTTGCTATTCCCTTGTGTTTTAGACCATGTCTAAGTCTACTGTCACCAGACACCCTTCTGATTCAGCCATGGGCAACTCCTCTGGTCCTACGGAGTCGCAAAATATTCTTGTGACATACCGGTTGAACGACAAGTACTATTTAAAGTGGTCTCAATTGGTTTGCATCTTTATGAAGGGCCGAGGCATATTTAGTCATTTGCTTAGTGTGTGTTTGGATTCCCGTTTGTTACCCTTCGAACCACATTTCAGAAGAAGCAAAGGTTGGGAGCTTCTGCATAAACGTGATTTTGCACCGGGATACCAAACACGCACTTAGTACTGGTCTGAAACCCAATGATCCCTAATTTTCTACATGGGATGAAGAAGGCTTTTTGAACATGACTTTATTGCTGTTTTCTATGTCCCATGATATCAGTGATATCTATATGTTCCTGTGTTCTATTCAAGAAATATGGGAAGCTATTTGGCAAACCTATTCCAAAGTTCAAGACACCACAAATTTATGATATTAAGATGAAAATTATTCATACCAAATAGGGGATCTTGTTGGTTACTGCATATTCTAATCTCCTGAAAAGTCTTTGGCAGGAAGTGGATCACTACTAGTGTATTCAAATGAAATGTAGTGACGACGCCATTATTCTTAAGCGTCTTATAGAGAAGGATAGGATTTATGAATTCTTTATCAGTATCAATGTTGACTTTGCTACTGTTAGGATTCAAATACTAGGATGGGAGAAGTTACCATCATTGAATAAGGCTATTGCTCTTGTCCTGGCTGAGAAAGGTAGGTGGAGTGTCATGATTGATGCCCCACAATTGCAAAATTATGCTTTAGTCTCCAAACATTTTGGGCCTCGTTTTGATGCAACAAAAGGACAATCTAAACACCTTTAACGGTCTAATAAGGACACCTTATGGTGCACCTAATGTAAGAAGTCTTGCCACGCTAAGGAGAAGTACTAGAAACTCTATGGTAAGCCTCCACACATGAAGAAGGGACCTTCCCAAGCTCGTATGGTGACCATTGGTTCCAGCAGTGAGGATACTTCTTTTGTGGTTGATTTCAATAAGAGGAGATTGAGAAGTTACAAGGTCTTTTGGGAACCTTGGAGAAAAGTCTTCTATCTACCACAGGTATTTGTTCTTTGGTTTTCTTAAGTATTTCTTCTCACTCTTCATTTGTCTGTAATTCTGTCTTTAATGTCTCAAATAAGGTTTCCTCTACCCCTTGGGTCATTGACTTTGGAGCCATTGACCATATGACTCATTTTTCTTAGCATTTTCTCTCATATACTCCTTGCCCTAGTAATAAAAAAATCACTACAGCAGATGAATCAATCACTACTGTGGCTGGTTAGGGAGATATGTGTTTAAATGTTAATATCGTGCTTTAAGAATGTTCTTTATGTTCAAAGACTTTGCACCAATCTTATTTCTATTTAAAAACTTACAACTGATTCTCATTATAGTGTGACTTTTTATCCTTCACATTGTGTATTTTAGAAACAGGGCACAAAGAAGATGACTGGACTTGCTAGGGAAAAGGACGGGTTGTATCATTTTGCAAAAAATAATGAATGCAATAGAGTCCAACGCCTGTTACCTATGTCTTTTCATTTCAAGTCATTCAAATCCAATAAAGATAAGATTTGGCTTTATTATTTTTGTCTTGGATATCCATCATTTAATATTACCAAAATTATGTTTCCTACTAGTTTCAAGGGTTTAGAAATTGAAACTTTATATTGTGAGACTTGTAAACTTGCTAAATATAAACTTGCTTTTTTTTCGATTAGTAATAATAGAACTTCTATTCCTTTTAGTTTGATTCATAGTGATATTTGGGGTTCGACCCCTATTTCTAATATTTCTAGAGTTCGATGGTTTATTTCATTTATTGATAATTGTACTCGTGTGTGTCACACCTACACTTAGCATACGCTATAATTTACCATATGGAAGGCTCTGGTACTACTAACAGAAGACCCTGTCGACAAGGTTTTGAATTCCATAGTGTAAAAATCCAAGATCTTGTCAACAAGATCCCAAACCTAGGAGATCTGTACTGACCTATCTAGAGAATTTTCAACACTAATCCAAGTATGTTCTGTTATCTTTTCATGCAAAGGTAATAATCAAAATTTACTTTTACATAACGTTAAACACTTTTGTTAAATGTAATCGTTAGGTCATATTGAAAGTTTCTCATGCACTATATTCATATATATCAAAAGAGAGGTTAACACTATAATGTTACATCTTCACTAGAATCAGACTTTACATTCAACACTTATTCAATGGATTCATAAGATCAATTATAGTTAGTACGTAACTTATTTGTCGGTTTGTTTGTTCTCTATTTGCCTGGCTCCGTTTGTAGCATAGTTAACACCTGGAAAATGGTTAGTTCATAATGAGATAAAATCTCAGTAGCTAACAATGTACTCAGGAAGCATACATATAGACAGTACGGATTACTATTCAGGATACATTCGATGCATACTTCGGTGGTGGAGCACGTAGTATCTAGGTAGCAGCATATTCTCATTCATTAGACTACCATGCTTCAGTTATTGGCTAATAATAGTAATCTAGTACTCATAAGAGTCATCTTAGTAGACATACATGCAACCAAACATAGCATAGGGACTTTGGGAATTCATCTAGTGCATTAACGTCAATAGCAAAATGAATACAGTGTTAACTACTTGTTTTGTCACTGTCATTCTGTTACGTTATTCCTTAGCTCTTGCTGTCCCAATTGCCTTCCTAAATTTCAATCATGCATTGTCTTAATTAAGAATGAGTCATGGTTAATATTTACATTACAATTAAATTATTAACAAAATTCCTAAACCCCTTTCGTTAGTTGGCTATTGGAATTCCTAATTGTAAACAATCACATCTTCGTTTTCTTTTCCTTCTCATTAATTAGTTACTATCTAAGTTATTTATGTGGTGTCCAGTGCTATGAAGCTAAGTCTTAGTCCTTATTTTCAAGCTTGCTTCTCTAATTCACCATACAAATTCACACTACAATAGTAAGAAATGAAAGTTACCCTAGTCTCAATTTAATTACATTTTTGGACCTATTTTTGTGGAATTTCTTTCCTCCATTAAATGACCTCCAAAAATCATAAAAATTAGTAGAATAACCCCTTATTATGTTTATTATAAGCCACAGAAGTAGTTTTCCATAATTTCCCAGGATAAGCCCCCAAACTCCTATTGTTTTGGCTACTACCTCAGTTGAGCTCGCTGTACACTGCCCTTGCTGTTTCTGGCTTTGTTATCCCACCAAATGAGTTCAGAAAATTCTAAAACTTCACAAGCTTAAATTTATATGTCTTAGCTACCTTTCCACCAAATTTCATGCATTGGTTCCTTCATTTACCCATTTAACAAGATTTGTTATGAAATCAGCCCCTAGCTGTCTCATCTAGGAACTAGGTTGGGTTAGTATATTATTTCTTTAATCTACCTTGTTCCAAAAATTCTGTAACTTTCTAGAGTTCAAGTATAAGGAATGGAGAACTTATTATAAAAGTTTGAACTTAAAAATCCTTTTCTAGTTAATTCTACTAAAGGCAAACGTTAGGTGCTTACAATACTTAATCCCTAACTAACACTTTCCCAGCCTTGGTACTACCATTTCAGATTTGTGGCGAGTTACATGGTTTTGTTTGGTGCCTAAACACTCATCATATATTCAGTTCTTTCATGCTATTCATTTTATTCAATTTATGCCATTCTCAAGGTGCTATTCCCATGGCTACTAAATATACAGAATTTTCTATCCACCCCACTCCCATTCTCGTCTTACATGATTTCAAAGGGATGGTTTAAGCATTCACCTTGAATTGTTCGTGGCTCTTTCCCCCAAATTCCTATATTGGCTGGTTCCTTGGTGTCCCATGGTTGTCCAATATTAATAAGACATCCCATTTAAGCAATTTAATCTGTTCAATGGGAGTTGTTAAGGAGTTCAGATGGTTTTCTATGCTTATCTTCATGAGCCTCCTTGAAATCCTCTTCTTCCTTTCATGGTTCCTTCCTGCCTTCTAATACCATGGCTTAACCGAGACTTATGCTCTCTTCTCTTGCTTCTTCTTTTAGCCTAATGGAGTTTTAGTGCAGGGAGTTATTGTATTAGCCACTACCCATTGCCTAACCACAAGTGGATATAACAAAGTAATTAAAATTTTATCTCAGTTCATGTCATTCGGTGATCTTGCTAGGTGGCAGCATATAGATATACTCTTCCTTCCCATTTAAGCATGAGGTGTAGCTGACCTTTATTCCATATGGCTAGAAGGGTGAAAACAGTGGTTGAATGCCATTTACCTATGCATGTATATAGCTTGGGCGGTGGAAGCATGAGGTGTCAAGGAGTATTTGCTTAATTATTTTCCTAGCTTCTTGCCTTCGTTGGATTATCTATCTAGGTGTCTCTACCATCACACGTTGCACTCTACACTATCTCTATTTACCCCATGGCTACATGTAAGATGAAGTCATGACCAATTGCTAGTTGTATCCATATACATCAAGTTTGGATGGTGAAAGCATGAGGTGGCAAGACTTGTTTATTTAATTCTTTTGTTATCTTCGTTTCCTATTTGGTTGTCTAGGCAAGGTGGCAGCATGAATGTGTCCTAATTTCATCTAAGCTATATATTAGATGCAATAGTTAATTCCCACAACAACTAAAATAGGAGTACTAACCAACGGCAATTATATATACAAGTATGTATCTTAAATAGTGATGCATGAGGTGTCAATACCTTGATCACTAAATTCCTTTCTCTTATGGCCCATACCATCGTTCCACTAGATGTTCTTCCTTAGATTATATAAGCCATGTAATAGATGTAATCCATTACTATCCTCCCAGCTAAAGAATTTAGCAACACTAAATACCATATACATATTTATGATCTGATGAAAGCATTGTGGTTAGATGTATGGAATCTATTTGTTTAGGACTTTCATTGGTTCTCCTTGGTTGCTTGCTAGGTGTTTCTTCCCCATGTCTCCCACCGTTTATGCTAAATCCCACTCTTATCTTATTAATTCAAATGGAGCATTTAGCAATCCATGCGGCTAATTATTCCATTTGTACATCGGGGCACATACATATACATACAAATAAGAGATAGCTTCATTAAGTGTTTGGTCCTAATGTTCTAAGACACTACCCACTCATGTACATATATCTATTCCTACACCACATTCTTGGTCATGCAAAATGCTTATGGGACTTAGATTAACTTAGGTGTTTCTTTAGGTCTTTGCCCTCAATATACACGGCTAAGTGAATGGCTATCCCGTGGTCACATGTACCTACTTACACTTCCATGTTAACTAAATGGTTAAGTTGATGTCTCAATTAAGCTTCCTAACATATACCTTCCTTTCTAGTCCTAGTTAAATTCCTTAGTTCCTAGTTAACTCGGATTAGTTCTTTAATGCCTTCCTTGATGTTCTCTATTAGCTAGTTGGGTTGCGTTATTAGTTACAGACAATTTGGAATGTGACAGTGTGACTTGGATTTATTTGTTGAAACAAAAATCTAATGTGAGCATTATATTTCCTATTTTTTATAGTACGATTCAAACTCAATTTAGAAAGGGAATACAAAGGTTTCTTTTTGACAATGCAAAGGATTTTTTTAATTGATTTCTCTCTACTTTTTTTCATGAAAAAGAAATAATACATGAATTTTCTTGCATTCATACACCTCAATAAAATGGGGTGGCCAAACGAAAGAACGGTTATCTTCTAACTAGTACAAGGGTTCTATTGTTTCAAGAAAATGTTCCAAAGTATTGGCTAGAAGCTTTTTTAACTGCTATTCTCATTATTAATCGACTTCTTACTTAAGTGCTTAATTTCAAAAGTTCTGTGCAAATTTTCACATAATTTTTTTCAAGTGTCAATGCATCCGACAACCTTGTACAAAGGGTTTTTGGATGTCCAGTATTTGTGTATGTGCATTCTCACCATAGAATCAAATTGATCCTCGAGCCCTTAAATGTATATTGTTTGGATATTCTTCCACTCAAAAAGGTTACAAATGTTGTCATTCTCCTACAAGGAAATTTTATGTATTTGCTGATATCACATTTGCCGAACTTTATTCTTATTTATCTAGTCAAGGTAACACAGTTGTTGATCTCTCTATACGAAATAAATCCGAGAACTTATTACCTTTGATTTCCTATCATTATCCGCTCATACTTTACCATTGTTATCACCTAACAACACATCTGAGCCTCTGTTGTGGCCAAAACAAACTTTAAACCCTATTCGTCTATTACAGGTATATTTTCACAAAGAAGGTATCATCTTCTCAACTAGAGTTAGTCCAATCACCCTTTTCTGCTCTTGACCAGGTTGAGGTACCTTCTTTTCCCACTAATAATATAGATCTTAATGATTATGAAGTTCTTATTACTTTACATAAAGGCACATGAACTTGTACAAAGTATCATTTGTTTTTCTTTTTTTCTTATATGCATTTGTCTTCTAACCACAAAGCCTTTTTCAATACACTAAATGTCACTTCTATTCCTAAAACCTTATCTGAGGCATTTAAGAATGAGAATTAGGTCAATGCTATGAAGGTTGAGATATAGGCACTTTAAAAAAATGGAACTTGGGATCTCGTGCAGTTCTCAAAAAGAAAAACTAGTGGGTTGTTGTTTAGTATTTACCACTAAATATAATTTAGATGATATTTTGGGAATATACAAAACTTGGCTTGTTGCGAAAGAATATACCCAAACTTATGGTATTGACTACATGGAAACTTTTGCTCTTATTGCAAAAATTAATATAGTAAAGGTATTATTGTCAGTAGTTGCTAATCTGGGTTGGACATTACACTAGTTTGATGTCAAAAATGTATTTTTGCATGATGACCTAGAGGAAATCTACATGAAAATTTCCCCAGAATTTCATTCTCAAGATCAATTAGGCTTGTGTGTGTAGGCTTAAGAAGGCACTCTATAGGCTGAAACAATCTCTACGAGCATAGTTTGAAAGATTTTCTAAAGTCATGATTGGTATGGGGTATAAGTAGAGTTAAGGTGATTATACTTTATTTTTGAGGCATTGAGCCTCATGGGGAGTAACTGTACTCTTAGTATATGTGGATGACACGATAGTCAAGGGAAACGACCATGAGGGGATTGGGTTGTTAAAAAGGCAACTAGTAAAGGAGTTTGAAATAAAAAAATTGGACAAATTAAAATACTTTCTGGGCATTGAAGTGGCTCATTTACAATAGGACATTTTTATATCTCAACACAAGTATATGTTGGACTTATTAATAGATATAGGCAACTTGGGATGTAAACCTATAGAGACACATATAGAGTTAAATTATAGACTATCTGATGCTTCTATAGATACACCAGATGATAATGGTTCTTACTAAAGGCTTGTGGGACGACTTATTTACTTGTCTCATATTAGGCCTAATATAATTTATGTTGTGAGTGTTGTGAGTCAATTTATGCATGATTCAAAAGAATCACATCTCAGAGCACTTCATAGAATATTACAATATTTGAAGTGTACATCGAGGAAAGGACTTCTGTTTAAAAGAGGTGAGGGTTTGACTCTTAAGGCTTATACTGATATAGATTATATAGGATCTCTTGTTGATATGGAGGTCAATCTCAGGATATTGCACCTTTCTAAAAGGAAATCTTGTTACTTGGAGAAGCCAAAAACAGAATGTAGTTGCAAGATTGAGTGTGAAAGCCGAGTTTAGATCGATGACACTTGGAATATGTGAGCTATTATGGTTAAAAATAATTTTGAAAGATTTAAAGATCAAGTGGGAAGGCCCATTGAAACTTTATTGTGATAATAAATCTGCCATCAATATTACTCACAATTCGGTATAACATGATCATACTAAACATATTAAGATAGATTGTCACTTCATCAAAGAGAAATTGGATAGTGGTTTGATTTGTACTCCCTTTGTTCTTATTTGAGGTCAACTTGCAAATGTGTTTACCAAGGGATTATCTAGTACCACGTTTCAAGACATTGTCATCAAGTTTGGAATGGATGATATCCATGCACTAGTTCGAGGGGGAGTGTTAAAGATCATTCTTTATTTCTTTTTTATTATTAATTACTGTGATTTTGTAATTATATTAAATATATTTGTAATTATGTTAAAAAGTTGACCCTAGGAATTAGTCCCTAATTGTTAAGATTGATAGGATTTTATTTTGTTTCCTAGAATAGCTTCATTTTTTTTATATAAATACGGTTGTACGTTGATCGAGTAAAATACACACAATAATTTCTCAATTTGTGTCAATAACAATAAAAGTCTAATTTACTATTATATTATTATTATTATTATTATTATTATTATTATTATTTATTTACTTGATATATTAATTTCTTATTTTTGATTGTTGCTCCAAAATCAAGACTCAGGTAGATTGCGCTCATAAGGGTTTCTGTATAGACCTAAAATTCAGAGAGAAAGATGGAGAGAAAGCTATCAGCAGATTTGATCCCCCTTTTCAGTGAAGGGATTGCTCTTATTCTCTATCGCTGGTCGGCTCTCCGTACGGCCGTTGAGAACGAATGGGGAGGCCATGACTCTCGCCTTAAGGCTGAACAACTTGGCACTGACCTACTCTCCTGGTTCACCCAATCTAAAGGTTATCTTCTCTTTCTATAGGGGCCCAAAAAACGACCTGGTTTGTTCTATCAAATGCAAAATCCAGGGGTATATTTAAACATTTGAGTTAGTAATATTTGGTTTAGAATATGTTTATATTTAAGCTAGATTAAGAGATGAAGTTGTATTATATTTATGTTAGTTAGAAGTTAGATTTGAAGTTGATTATGGTTTTCCTTTAGAGAGAAGAGCGATAATTTAAAAGGGTATATTTTAGGATTTTGGACCTACTATTCACTTTTGAAGTTAATTACTAATTTTATTGCCTTTTGCTACGTAGAGCCTCTGTATATTGATGACTTGGAAAACATACTCGATGAAGGTATGCTGTCACTCAATGTAGAGGTTGAGGATGGCAGCGTTGAAGAGGTATTTTTCTGTGATAGTTGGTTTCAGATTCTCACATCAGTTATTATTTGTGGTTGTAATCTGTTATTAACGTTCATAACAAGCATGTGTGTGGTATCAACTAATTTTTGTTTCATTATATTGCCAACATTTGAACGGGAAAACACACTTATGTGGACATAGTTTTGTTTCTATTCCCTATCATGATATAATAGATAATGCTCTTTTGAGAATGAGTCACATAACATGGTACATGAACGTAGTGGGTTTTGCATAAATATTCCTAAAGCATATATTGGCCTATTGGGTTGTTGGAACCCTTCTTAATCAGACTTCATTAATAATTAATACCATGTTGTGTCTGCTGAATACAGTTTAGGATCTTATTTTCAGATGCATGCCAGGTGAATGAGTGTTTAATTGTTGTTGGCCAATTTCCGGTCAGATCCCTTCCATTTATTTCCGTGGGTTATCAATTAAACTTGAATTATTGAGATGCCTGCTGATGGGATTTTGGTCAAATAAATTTTTATGTTACTTCTGGTTACAAGTTTCTAATTCACTCACTCACACACACACACATGCAATGGCGGTATGCAATAGCTGTTCTCTTTTTTTTTCTTTTTCTTTTGTGCAGGTAGCTGAGAAACTAATGATTATGCATGAAGAGTGTATAGAAGGTAACTTTAGGTCTATTGAGATTCTAAGGGAAGCTGATCTTAAGCAAGCTGCATGCCCACATGTAATACAGGTATATTGTGGTAACATTTTTAGAACAGAATTAATGTTTTATAATGGGATTACATTAATTTGTTGGGTTATATATAATGAATTTAGCTCTTACAACTTCTACATGATGGAGTATGTTGGGAAGGAGGAGCAATGAGTTATCATTTGACATGATGCATGAATTGGGTATGCCCTATTTCATGAAAATGACAAGATCTTGTGTCGTAATGCAATGCTTATTTGTAATTTGGTTGAAAATTAAAAGACGTGGCCTTTTCACATTGTATAGAAGGATGATCTGTGTTATTTTAGTGTTCTAGGAGACTGGGGCTGAAGTTTCAAACGGTTGTAAAATATTTCAAGAGATTGAAGGGCTTTGCCGTTTTGATGTACCTTGCTTTTCTTTTCTAGAGAAATGATCTTTTCTTATTTTGGCAATGCAATACGAGGATATCTTATCATCTGGTCTTGTTTTTCTTTCATTCTTGTAAATGAAAAATGGAAGTGGAATATGTAAGAATTAAGATTAGAAAATCTTTTGTGCTTCAGTGCCAGCATGTCATATTCTAGTGGCAATCTTTTTGCCCTGCCTGTAATTCTTAGTCGCTTGAGTCTTTAGTCCTACATTTTACATCTTTGTGGGTGCTTTTGGCGTCCGTATTCCTTTTTCAATGGCATATGTCATCAGATACTATGAGAATTGATTTAAAATAAGTAAAGAATTAATCACGCTTACTTCAATTTGAAACAAAGTCATGAATTGCCCTGGTTAACCTGATGAAAGTAATGATCTTATTGGATGATGAAGTGAAATTAGGAAAGAAATGGCATTACTCTCATCCTTGTGAAAGATTTATATTCATAGGTACGGTGATTCTTATCATCTGCTTCCATATATGCGATTTGCCAGTTGCCATTTATGTTTGTTCAGTAAGTATGTTTGGATGGTGCATGCACAGTGTTTCCCTTTGTCATCATATATGCAAAAAAATAATCAGATGATTGCCTGCTTGATTTTGAATGATGTAATAATTATAGACATTTGCTTTATTAGGTCATGAATGGTGATGATGACGAGGATGACGATGAGGGTGAAGGCAAAGTTATTGGGGGTGATAATTCTTCGAACATGATGATGGACGTGCCAAAATCTGAATCAAACTTGAATTCGGTGGACATGGCAGTCAATGAGCCTATACCCAAGGCTGCAGCTGAAGCAGATGATGGATGGGTTGTAGTTTCAAATAGACGAAATAAGGGTAGAAAAAATTAGAAGCGAAGTAATTTAAATACCCGTTTTGCATATAGTTTTTTAGTTGTTTGTTACTTTTATTTTCTGGGTTTATACCCATCTTTTGGGAGGGGTAACAATAATTATGTATATGTACTTTTCATCTAGGAGGAAATATCAAATTATTTGCATTAGTGGCAACCTTTTGGGAGTCGTCTCTAAATATATTGGTTTCTTAAAGCCTTGTTTCAGTGAATTAATGAAGATATCGTGGCTACTTTTACTGCCACAAAAGATGTTACGTGATGACCTTTTGGAAACTCTACTTATTTTTTTAATAATTTACTCAATTATTATTTGTTCGCGTAGTCATTTTTAGTGTGTAATGGTGCGTTGCAGAAGCTAACTATCATATTACAATATGAAAGTAAAGAGATTATACAGATGTTTAATGACCGTATATTATCTTTGATAAGTTATATTAGACTTTTTAACTAGTGCTAGTCTTATTAGCGAACACATTGAGTAGAGTTAGTTCTTTACATTATATTAATCAAAGTAATTTGAATCAGATCGTCAGACTATGTATAAATATACATATATCTGTGTGTGTGTGTAAATGTACATACACACACACACACACATATATATATCTAAGGGGCGTAAGTCATGCTCATAGTGTGTCTAAAGGGCTAGTAGGGTCTGCTTCTCATTTATTTCATGTTTACAATTATTTGGACTTGTCTTGGGCATTTTAATGTATAGTAAACTTAAATCTTAGCATTCTTGTCATCCAAATTTGACCACATTGCTACAACATGTGAGAATTATAAAACTTTTAGTAAGACATTTTTAAAAACTAATAATGATTCATTTTTTATGTATGTAGAAAATGTTTCTCTTTTTCCCTTGTCTAGTTGAGCAACAGCTACTAATACACACACACAATCATACTAAATAATGCTGTTGCATCACATGCATACAGGATCAAGTTCCTTAACACGATAATCTCATACTAGTCATAAAGTACTATGCACACTCAGCATCATATGTATCTCACCATAAACATCATACAGCACATGATAAGACAGTGTGCTTAATATCACATTTCTAGATGTCAAGGTAATTTTATTCTTTCTAAGGAAACAATGAATCCCTTCTCAAATATGCTAGTTATAAGGATAAAAATTTCATAAATGTCACACTAAGTATCTTATACTACTTAATGCAGACCTAAGTTTTTAGTATGATTAAGAAGGAAGAGCTACTTTTCTTGATCTTGCAAATCATGAAATCTGTTGATATATATTTGTATAATCTTAACCATAAACAAAAAATACTAATTGCATATTAGGATGTCCTTTAGAGTAGTTCCATAACATATAACAATTCTCATATTAGAGACCATCTTTTATCAAGATTTTGTCTCTTGAGAACCTTGTTTCTTAGAGATCATCTCCTATCAAGACTATAATCTTTTAAGAACCTTGTCTCCCAGGTACTAATGATTTTTTTATGTATCATTTCATTTTCTGATAAGAACCCGCAAGGTGACTTGCCCTAAAAACCTTTGAATCAATTTGTTATGCGCACCCCATAAAGCCAAAAAACAAGTTGAGTTGCTTAGATTAGAATCGTAAAGAAGAAAAGTCATTAAAACCCTAATCTTAAGATGCCACAAAAGTTGATCACTTCCTTGATAAGTCAAGAACTTTGTATTCCACCAAGAACACAAAAAGGCCAAGCAAAGCTTGCTGCAAATACTTCAATATTATTAATGTATGTTGAAATTTGTAATACATCCCAAGGCCCCTTAAATAGGCATCAAAATAATAAAATCCTATAACAAAAAGGTCTTCTTTTCTTTCTTATTCTGAATCATACCTAAATAGGAAAGCCTAACTAAAAAGGATTTTCTTTAATTAAAGAATACAAATCAGCTTTGAATTTAGAATCCTTCCAAAAATAAACTAACAACTAATGATAGTTAAGGAAAGATAAATTAAAATAAGAAAATTCCAACAAAGTCCAAGTCTGAGCCTTTCACAAAGGTAAATTGAGCCTTAATTAAAACAATTGTATCCATGCAAGTCAGCCTAGCATCTTGGACTCCAATCTTTGTTCTTCATGTGTTAAGTTTGGTCCATCATCTTGTATCTAAAGATAAGTGACTAACCTTGGTAATATTTTAGAACCTTCAAGAACAGCCTCCTTCTCTTCCTTCTCTTGTAACTCCAATGATCAATCCTTGCAGAACTTCTTTCATCCGTCTTTTACCTCTTCTAGTCATTGGGCCTTCAATTCCTTACAATGGATCTTGGGAATCTTTGGTAATATTATCTTGAACCTTTCGGCCAATATCTTGATCTCCATCATTTTCTTTTTTAATTGCCAAATCATAAACATCATACATGCCAAGGCCCAAATCTTGGACATTATATATGCTAAATACAATCATCATAAACATCAGTCCATATATCAATTTTCAAATTAAATTAGATATATAGTACATCAGTTATACACATGCATCTAACTATAGGACACAATAGTTACAAGTTGCCATCAATTTTGGCAAATATTTTTCCTTTTACCATTTCTTTTAATGATTTCAATTTCTTAAAAGGTCTATATTTCAATTGTGTTCAAGTACTCCAACATTTTTCTTTAATTACAAAAACATATTTTTCTCAAGAAATTTTGGTAAAAAATTTACTTTTGTCTTTTAAATTTGACCCATAATTTAATATAATCTTTTAAGTTATTTTTTTTTGAATTTAATTTTTGAGTTTAACACAAGGTTCCAATTTTTTGTTCTTTTTTCCTAACAATATTTGCATGGTAAACAAAAATCTCTTATGTAGAGGCTACGTGGAGATTAGGTCAATGACATGGAAACTTAGTCAACACCTTGTCCTTCTCTTCCTCTTCCTTCCTCTCTATCTCCCCCCTCTCTCGTCTCTATTTTTCATAGGGTTTTAGGAAAAACTCTGCCATGATTTACACATTTTTAGAATCATGATATTATTAATGACTCATCAGTCTCCCATAATCCCACAAAAATTGATCCAAACAGGGTAGGTTTGAATGTTTTTCAAGACACCCGTTTAGAGCTTCATGGCATACCCCAGCTTGAACTACGATTTAATCACATATAACCTGAAAAAGTATCTTTCAACATTGATCATAATATCAAATGAATCTTTTTTGACACATTTGTTAATAAAATCGTGACCTTTGAAGTTTGGTTTAAATCCATAAGGTAACTTAACCAGACATTCACTGAAAATACCGAATTCAGAGATTCCTTCAAAACTTACCAGTGGGAAGCTCCTAAAAAAGTTGCAGTAATCTCTCTCAACTTTGGTTTAAGGCAACAATATTTGAGCAAAAAATTTGCACTATATTTTGCTTGGCAGAGAAAAAAATTCTGTATTATTATACTATGACTACATACGAATGTGAAACTATAAACTTTACATGATCTAATTAAATAAAATTTTGAATTATTCTTTTTTCTTTGATGATGAGAATGATATAGCATTTGTACTAATTATGTGACTACTTTTTTAAAAAATTAAGACATCATAAATATTTCACCATACAATTCATTTGTTCTTCCTGGAGTGTTGTAATTTTAGTTTTTTACATAAATAAAAGAATAAGCAAGAAAAAAAATCACAGCGTAAAATCTAATACATAATTCATGATTAGTCACGTTTCGTGAACATGCCTTGAAATTACTATCCTCATAGACATGGTTCAGCAAAAAATGATTATGATATTCTCCAGGCAGCCAACTTCACTGCATTTATCTTTCTCCCTCTGTTTTTTTTTTTCCTCCCTTTTGGGTTAGCATCGTTTGAAATTTGCTGAACAGTAGCCTAGGTGTGGTTGTGTGTGCAATTGCTATCTAGATGTTTTAAGAATCCAGTTGAATAATTTTAAAAAGCATAACATGGACGAAGTAGTATGCTATTCATGGGACAAAAAATTGCATTTTCAAAACTCAATTTTGAAATAAGAACCAGCTTCATAAGATTTGATAGCACTAACAAGGTCCTTTCTATCAACATCCACAGACAAAATCAATAGAGCTTTACCTATTTGAATGACAGCTGTAACAGGATGAAAAACTGCGAAAAACCTTTACAAGGAATTTCATAATTCATTTCCTTAATCAGAAGACTTCGGTGACCCAGAAAAAATGTGACCTATCTGGTATGAACTCTTGCTCATTAGTCCTTCTGTATGAATAATTTGTTCGGTGACCCAAGAGCCCTGAGGAGTAACTCCAACAGCTGCTTGTCTTTCTCTGTAAGATGCCCAAGTAACCGCATATAGACCAACAACGATTAAAGATCCCCCAATGACACTGTTGCGATGGATCAAAAATAAAAATGATAAGAAACCCAAATAAAAATATATTCCAGAATTCCACCTCTGTTTTGTAGAAACTAGACAGAAATGATAGAACTTCAGTAAGTTCAACATGATAAGACATTTTATTAAGTCTGAACTAGTACAACTTTGCTCAGAAATGGATAAGTGAATAAGGGATTTTTTGGTTAGCAATAGGTCTCTATCTAGCCATTTAATCATATTAAAATAGATGTATCAATAAATAAAAGGAGCTCTACCTTCCCAGGAAAATTGGACTTCCAAGGAAAATTCGTGACAGGAGGGCAGAAGCCCCGGGTTGAAGAGGATTATAAAGGGCAACCATAGCTGGACCCAAAATCTTGTTGCACCATGTCAAGAGTCCATAGTTAAGGGCAGATGCAATAGTTCCCTGGTTAACACACGAAAATATTACCAGTTAAAAATAATATAATGATATTAACAGAATGATACAAGGTCAGCTGAATTACTGTTCTAAATTGCAAGATCATAGACAACTTGCACACCTTTCACGCTCAAATAAACAAACCCTCATTACATGCCTTTAGCCCTTTACCTTAGTGGTTGATGAATTACTTCATTCCTTTTCTTACCTTGGGGCATAAACTTTAACACATTCTTCCATTAAAATATATACGTTCTTTTCAACTTCTGTGTAAGTCATCTTTGACCTCCATCCTTTTAACACTATGGCTTCATCAGCCAGAACATACCACTAAACCATATCAGAGAAATCCCACCTTATTCTAAAAAATTACTCCTCCCATAGAGAAATAATTCTTCCTAATAAAGCCTATGCCAGGCCAAGTTTCTTAGTTCAGTAATAGGTGTATTACGGTTCATATATATAAATGAGAAGGGCTACACTAGCCTGACAGCTATAAATAAACTTGAACATGTCTTATGAGTATGAATGCTTGACAGAAACTGGAGTGATTTTATGGATTGTTTATAACTTCCAAAAAGGGCTGTTGTCAATTTTCTTTTCAAACAACGAATAGTGGCCAATGATTATAAGGCCACTTAAAATACTTGATCAAGTAAAATGGACCAAAACTGACAAGGGTAGGAAGATCAACAATAACTGATAAGGGTTGATGAGATTGAAGGTTGACTCACAGCATAAATAACAGCAAATGTTTCAGATGGCGTCAAGCTCCAGTCAGTTGACTCATTGGTCATGAAGAATGCTGTTGTCACCATTAGCACAGCTCCAAATAAGTATGAGTATGCTGTGACAGATAGGTTCGCAGGATACCTTTTCAATAGTGGAGCCTGAAAATTATTCATGGCAATAAATTAAACATATCAAATATTTCAAGTATGAGAAAATTTAAGATTGATGGGTACCCAAATGAGATGGGGAACCCCCCTCCAAAAATTAACTATTGAACATGGAAAATCACTCTACTTAAGTATCTCATTGGGCAGTCTTATACTATTTGATGTGGAACTTTATTATTCTATATTACTTTGGCCTACATAAAAAATCAAAATAGTTTGTGAAATTTGAGAAGTAGTTGCAACTAATTAAACAGTAAACAAATTGGGATTGCCTAATTTTAACAGTGATTCATTTGGCAATATGCATTTCATTTAAAAATAAATAGACAGGACAGGGAAGTCTTCCATTATAAATATGTGAAGTTACCTACAATTTACCATATTAACAAATTAAAATTAGAAGAAAAAGGAGACAAGGGAAGCCCTTTTATTCTAAGGTTTTCAAACCTACAAAGCTACCTATCAGCAACTTGATATCATGTAGCTTACCGGGATGCTCTAATAAGATCTTCAGGGAAATGTAAAAAAAGGCAAAGCAGTTGCATGTTAGCCCTGTTTCTAGTCAAGTCAGCAAGGACGTTCTAAAGAATAATTCAGTCTAAGAAAAAGTACTTGTCTGAAAACATTTGACCAAATAGTTAGGGGACCAAGCCTAAATAGGCCTCCAAACTGGAGATAGATAATTACTATCACTTATCAATATTATTGAGAACCGTAAACCAAGCAAAAGTCTTAGCCTTAGAAACTCAGCCATCCAAAGTGAATTGGAAATAAGGAACTTAACCATGTTTTGAGAATAAATCAGGGAATGAAAGTGGTGATTACATTAGAAGGAAACCAGAGAATTGAAAAGAACTTGAAGTATTTAAAAAAAAAAAAAAAAAGTACCAAAAGTTCTCTATTTTCTGTGTAAAGGCAAAATTCTTAAGTAATAAGAACTACCAAGGTGACAGAGACAAGAAGTGAAACTAATAACTACTATTTTTCCCTTAATGCTCTAATCAACTTTCATTTAAAGGATATATATATATATATATATATATATATATATAACGTACCTGAATGGCCAGAAAAGTAGCCATGCACATGCAGTTTCCTATCAAGCACAGAACCCCAAGATGAAAATGGTCTAACCCAAGATCCATTAAACCACCAATTAACCATCCATATGGCTCTGGTTGACCTCTTGCACTTATTTCACTATGTGCTATAATGTCCAATTCTGTATATCCTATCAATGCTGGACCACGATACAAAACCATAAATATGGCACCCGAAACACAGACAAGAGTTCCTCCAACCTTTGCCAGACCTTCATACCTGAGCAAGTTCACTCTTTCTGTACTGCAGGAACAAGTTTATTAATATAAGTATGATTATATGTCCTGGTTTTTCTGAATAAGTTTATTAGTGAACATATTTCATCACTATAACAAAGAGTATGCATGCATGTGTCTTTGAGTTCTGAGGAAAGATAGATTACTAGGAAATAGATATTGTAGCATCCACTATTCAAGTTGAAATTGGTAAGAATAATAAAACTGACCCCATCATTACAGCCAAAAGAAACGTAAAGACTGGAATGGCTGGTTGTATGGCAGCAGCATAAGTTGGGTTAGTATAGCTTAAACCAATAAGAAACAAAAGCTGGTTGCCAAATATCCTGATCATGAATCAAGAAGCGAAAAAACCAAAACAATCAATAAAAGACTGTATCATTCAAATAAAAATTTGATTAGCAAGAGTTTGACTACATCAAGAACCTTACCCTGTTAATCCAAGAAAGAAGAATGTTATCAGGAGGTGCTTAGTCATGGGTGGCCGTGTCCGTCTACAGATAACATGGAATACATACATCATAAAGAATGCAAAGATTGTGATAAGTGGCTAAAAAACTAGTAACTTAAGATATCACTGCAAAAGTGTGAATATGTCCACGTGCAAAGCTGGCATGACATCCACCGCCAATAAACAAAGTACCATCCATATTCCAAACTCATATATAATACCATCATATGGGAGCACTAAAATACCAGAGAAACTAATGACTAGCAATTACAGTCACTCATGGATTGAGCATTTCTAAAAGCAGGGTTTAGATGATAATTAATGGCCTCAAACTAAAGCACAATAAAGATAAGTCAGTTTATACTACTAGAAAATTTGACATGATTTTGATTAGCAGGAAGAAAGCTCCAGATATCAATAAATCTCTGCACATATTTTCACGCAAACTTAGGTATACCCTACACCCCAGAGTCATGTGGCCTGAAAATGTAGATAAAAGAATCGGTGCATCCGTATGACACGCAAACAATTTATATGCATTGTGGAAAGTCTATTAATAAGAACACCACAGAGTGTTACTAGGGCGGACGACTCACATAAACATAGGCGAGCCCAAATATCCCCAAGTACAAGCACACATGAGAATAAGATTTTGCAAGCATCTTCTTCTCTCCTCCTCCCCCCAAAAAGAAAAACAAAAAAAAAAAAACAAAAAAAAAGAAAGAAAAACCCGCCCCTTTCCAAATAGTGAATTCGGAAATGCGAAAAAGGTGTAAGAGCATCCAATCCCAACTTATTAAACTCTTCCGGAACTAAATGGAAATAAAATATTTGTAGAGTAGAAAAACCCTACAAAATTTAATGTTCATTCAAGGGAAACCGAAGAAAACATTGACGAGCATTACGCTGTAGCCTCTATCGAATATTTCAACAGCGTCCAATCAAGAATATGAATGGTACTGTAGGATCATATCTATTGGAATCTGCAGAGTCGTAGCATTCGGAAAAAGGAAAGAATGGAAAAAGAACACATACTTTTCACGTATGTAAGCAATGGGAGCAAGAATAGCGAGGGCAAGGAGATCGCGGAAAACGCAGAAGACTAATTGGTTGACCCCAACATTGAGGGCCACTTTAGTGATGACATGGTAGCCTCCATTGAATAGCTGAACCATCACCATAGCCACATGAGCCTTCGATATGTCTCCCATTGCGGCTAGCGATCCTGATACTGCCGCCATTATCACACAGACAGAGAGAAGGAGAAGACGATATCGGGTGGTTGGTTCGTTGAAGCACTGAACACAAATTCAATAATAAAGGGTTGCTTCGTCAAACCACCAAATGCATAACAAATCTGATGCTTCGTTTCGAAGGTCTACTGTCTTTTGTCTTTCGCTTGTCTGATTTTGATTGGGACAATCGCCCACATCCTTTCTTTTCTTCCCAATTTACTTGTACGGTAACCACAATTTCGCCTTCGTTCTGATGAACTCCAATAATCTTTTACACAAGGTCATTTTGACGTTTTTTATTTTTTATTTTTTTTGTTTAAAGATTAATGAAAGAAAATAAAAATTATAATTATAAAAATAAAAATTTTAACAATTACAATTTTTTCCTTTTTTTGTTTAGATTTCAAGTTTAATAAAAAAGAAAAAAATTGTAATTATAAAAATAAAAATTATAACAAATATAATTTTTTTCTTCCTCATCAATCACTAAACCCAAGCCAACAAACAAACAGAATGTCAAAATAACGTGGCGTGCAATAAATTCCAGGGAGGGAAGGGGGAGGTCTGCGTAAGTTTTTTTTTTTTTTAAAATACCTTTTTTGGGAGGGGAGTAAATTTTTAAATAGGGGCCAACGGTATTATTCTATTATAAATATAATTTGATTTAAATTGTATTAAATAATTGCATAATAATTTATAAAACATTTTTAAATACTATTTTTTGTTGACTAATTTATAAACTTCATATATATATTATCCATACTTTTATACCCTTGCCTCCTCCTTACTCTCAAATAGTTAATTTGTGAAGTTTAATAATTAATAAAGTATATAGGTTAAGCTAATTACGAGAGTAAAATATATTTAAAATTTATGTATCAATATTATAAATATCATTAATATCATTTAATATTATTAGTGTTAATATAATCATTATCACTCTCCTTTAGTCCGTAATACTCCTCAATAGTTGCATGATATACATTAAAGTGTTTGTCAAATTTTTAAATTAATTTTAATGTTTTTAAAATTTTTAACGATAACAAAGAGAAGTGATAAGAAATTAAATAACTTCTGATTCTCTTCTACACACATTTTTACCTTTTTTTAGATCATAATTTATATTTACATTAAAAAAATATCTTATTTTTTAATAATAAGGTGTGCGCCATTTTAAAAGATCATTAACATCTTCATTTCAATAGAATTCCTAAACAAATTATTTTATTCTTTCCCCATTTAACTCAAGTTGGAAATTACCTGGAAGTACCTAAAATGAAAGTAGATACTCCAATAGTTAAAACACCACAACAAGAATGAGTAGGTACTTAAATAGTGGCAAGTTTGAACTTATTACTTGTCTCATGTATGCAAATGATACGTAACTATTTTTTGAGGTCTCTTCTTAGGCATTTAGTTTGGTTCAAGGCACATTGCATAAATATAGGTAGCCCTCTTTTGACGCTATTAAACCCACGAAATTTGAGCTCATTTTCAGTCCTAGTGTCCCACATAAATTTAAAAAATTCTTGTTAGGCACTTCGAAAACTTGCTATAATTCTTGATTAGGAAAATATCTTGGGACCTATGCAGATATAAATAAATCCACATCTATACAAGGTTGTTGAAAGGATTGATAGGAAACCTCAAGAGCGAAAATCTATGTTGCTTTCTTTGGCTATTGAGATGACCTTGATACAAGTAGTATTGAATTCTAGCGTTGAGTATCTTCTATCATATTTTATGATATCTAGGAAATATTATTAGCAAACAGATATGAAGATAGCTATTTTTATGAAGTTATATTCATATGAAAGATAAAAAATTCATTTATTTCATTGGTTTATACTATGCAATTCTAGGGATAAGGGTGGGTTGAGGTTTAAGCATACCTTCTTAATCAATTTGACATTATTTAGCTAAGCATATTTGTACTCTTCATATGTTTGGGTAATGCAACCCAAATATTATAAGGATAAATGTTTTAGAAAATTGAATGAACACTCTAACATGGCATAGATGTGGAGGGATATTTGTAAGGTTAGTAATGTCATTTGTCCAACCGCCAATGATAATAGGAGATGATAAAGATATTTCTCTCACAAATTACCTTTGGTGGCCAATGTAGCCAAAGGAAGTTTAATTTGATTAAGGACCTTATTTTGCAAGATAAGGAAGCTATAGTTCTTAGGTTCTTCACTTATTATACTCTTACCTAGTGGTTTGACAAATTTTTCAACTTGCATTTTCAATCACTAGTCTATCAAATAAACTCATATGGATAGGGAATATGAAAGGTCAATATACATTGGCATATGGGTATCAATTTTAGCATGAGATTTGATCATTCTAATTAACACTAATTTTTAGGCATTGTGTTAGGATAATAAGATCAGAAGAATAATTAGTTAGCTTATAATTGAAAGTTTTTCATTTGTTATTAACTAACTTTAGTTATAAGGACTGTTGCAGACAACAGTTAATTGTGAAATGAGAATTCATAATGGTTAAAATTTGTTATCTCTCTTTCGATGTCAAATGAATATGTTCTTCAATCTCACACAAAGATGATTGAAGTTAAGTTGCATGAGCCATAGGTTTAATAGATCAGCTTTGATACTAATGATAGAGGAAAGGAAAAGATAAGGAGAAATAGAGAGATAGAAAGAAAGACAATATATTTTAACTACAATGAATTCTCATTTCATGATTAACTTTCATCTACAATAGTCCCTATAACTAAAGTTAGTTAATAATAAATGACTAACTTCCAATTTTAAGTTAACTACTTATTATTATGATCCTATTATCTTAACATGGGATCAAATTTGGAAGGTTTGGTAGCTAGATAGTTTTTTTTTAATTTGGCTAGAAATTACTAACTAATTATGTTCCACTTGTTGATACTTTATAGAAGCACCATATGTCTATTGAGATTATTGCTATTTTTGTCATAGCAGTGAAGAAATATTAATGATTTTTTTTGTTTGCATTGCCACTTTGTGAGGTAATATGATTTGCTTCTCTCTTGTCCTTTAGGGTGGATCATTTTTAACCCTAACACATATAATAATGGCTTTAAATATAGTTTTCCTAATCTTCCAATTATGGTTCAGAATTAGGATTATACCATAGTTATTATGTTAGTCTTGTATGTGTATGAAAGGAAGCCACTTGGATGGTAAACGTATGAAACAAGGTTATATTGATGAGGTTGTATGGCTTATGCTATTATGGATGTATCCAAGGCTCAAAATAGGAAGGAAGAATAAGGTTTTGATCTCTATTTGGTTCTAGACTTCTCTACTTGGCAATGGTGTTAGGAACATAGGTTTTCAACGTGTTGTTCTCAAGTCTTCTTTGATGCATCTCATAATTCAATTTATTTCATTTTAAATTATAAAGTTATCTTAGATGACACCAAATTTTTGTTGCATTTTGTTGTCCTTTATGCTTCTCATTACAGGTTATTCTTTAAGGACTCAAGGATAGATCCTTCCTTTTAGATGTTGAGATGGAATTTTTGACACTTATCCAAAAGGTTTATCTCTATAAAAGTTAAGCTTTTGTTGCCCATAAAGAGAGATATGCATAAAGTGCTATATTAAACTATCACCTTTCATGGTTGACCACTCAATATTTCTTGCTCAGCATTAAGCCTACTAAATATTCAAGAGCTCAATGTGCTCCTAAAAAATGAATTCATTTGCCCTATCAAAATATACAAAATTCAAGAGCTGTGCAGAGTAAACAGTAATTGCAAAACTCAACTTTTTATGATTAGATTAAAAAATTCATCAAATGTAATATGGAGCTCCAAAAAATGCAACTTTTGACTTGTTAGAAATCTCTATATATATTCTACTTGCCTACCAAATTTTAGCCCTGAACTATATTATTTGAGCTATTAAGGGTAAGGTTGTAATTTATAACTTATTTGGATCTAAAATGGTCTATTTAGGCCCTACTGTGCAATCTTTTTCTTTGAGAAAAATTTAATCCATTCATAATTCATTTCTATAGGGGCCAACATAAGAAATATGGCTAGCTTCTAAAAATCACTATCCTACTTGTTTCCTTGCACATCAAACTCATGGTATATTTTAAAACAATTTATGTTGTAAAAGCTCACACATACATTGAAATAGTATCTTTCCATGGTCTTTTATATGCACATAGCTTTCCATCACAACTCATCATCATATATGACATGGTTGGCTACTAATTTATTTCAAAATGAACATTACAATCACATATACATCAAAGCTCCTCGCTAAAAATCCCAATGCTCTAAATTCTTCTCTAGTTCTTTCTCTTCACTTGTTAGGGTTAGTGGAAGAAAAAAGGGGTGAGATTCTTAGGAGAATCTTAGTAGCCAAACGCATTCTAAATCAATGCACACAATAGTTAAGCATGAGGAAATGCTAACATATAGGTTTGATGCATAAAAGCAACTTAAACATGGAATTTGCATGCAACTCTTGTACTCATCAAGTCATGACATAAAAACATACTAGCTAGGCTCAACTTTGGGCTAGTGTCATACCATATCTCTCTAGCATCTATATATCTCAAAACTAGCTAAAAGTATCAAACTAAATCCATTTTCATGAAATTCACACCTTTAGCAGCGGAAATAACCGACGATATAAACTAAAATAATGCTTTCTTGGCTTTGTGGACCATATGAGCTTACCATATTTATTTTCCATCCTTATCACATGTAATCAAATTGAACTAACACAATTTGAAACACCAAATTCGAGTTCAAGCCATTCAAAATGAAAGGGCATGTTAGTTTGCATTTTACCAAGATTTTCATATTTTGATATGAATTTTGAAAAATAATAATTAATTCTAGAAAAATTAAAATCATATAAATTATACCATTTTGAAAATCTACAGATGTCCTCTAACTACCAATTTTAGATCAAAACAACTAGGTTTGCCCTATGAAAACTGATGGATCAGTAACTCTGGTCACTAATGCGTCCTGCAATTGAACTGAAATTTAAAAAATTCATATCTCCCTTTATAGAACTCCAAATGAGATGCTCTCAGTGGCTATGCAAAGCTTATGATGTCTACTTTATGTTTGTAAAGTTTCATGAGTAATGGATTTCATTTGTCCTCTAAATGACACAGAAATGTGAATTGATCATATGAACAATATTTAGACAATTCTGCATAATTTGGCCAATTTTAAAAATTCATACTAAATTCTCTAGAGCTTCAAATTGGGCGCTCTTTAGTATGTGAAAAGCTCTATATGAGAGCTATATTTATACCCAATTTCATGCATAAAATCGTCCATTTAGTCAGTTTGTGGTTCACCTCAAGATTATGTCAAATTTGGAACCATAAAGGGGTCAAAATTGCACCAAATGGTCTTCTATTCATTTCACTGCCATTTGAGCACATCCAAAAGCATAAACACAGCCTAAGAGAGTATCCCAAATGGTCCAAATCATCATACATCTCAAAACCATCATCCTAGTTGTCATAATACACATATGCATCAAGGCCTAAGGATGTCAAACTCTCACATATTCATTCATTTGATTCCAAGATTGATTCATACATCATAGTGATATACACTTAAACATGCTAAAGGGTTTACGTCACATATGCATTATATAATTACAAACTTTGATATCAAAATACAAAATTTCCTATTCTGTGGTCGAAGTCCTATGCTTCAAGGTGTTTGGCTTCCATTTCTTATTCCTTGAGCTTTATCTAGACATGGTTAGACATAACATAGGGGAGAGTGAGATTCAAAGAATTCCAATAGCTCTTTTACCCTTTCAAACATACATATATGGCATATTCTCATGTCAAAGAATGCAAGCATGTTATAAACACTTATTGTAAGCATACATAAACATATTCTCATATCATAGAAACTTATACATATCAAACATAGGCTTTAAGGGATATTGGTTTAGTCTCTCCCACTTTTTTTGGGACTTTTGGATTTGTTTGACCCATTTTTAAGGATTTTTGACTTAGTCAAACTCTTTTATGAGACTTTTGGCTTTGTTTTTAGGGACTTTTTACTTAGTCTAACTCTTTTATGAGACTTTTGGCTTTGTCTCACCAATCCTTAGAGACTTTTGGCTCATCCTCACCTATTATAAGGGATTTTTGGTACAACCATATCCATTTAAGCCACTTTTCATTCCAAATTTCATTCAAGAAGCATAATGATTCCATGGCATGAAATCAATATCTCATGGTTCAAACATAAATACGAGCATCCAAAGAGAATCAAATATCTAAGAAATATATGCAAGAAAGGTTAAAGAACTACCTTGAGTCAAAATGCAAACTTTCTCTTTTGCTTCTTTACTTTCCCTTTTTTGGCCACACACCTACACCTAGGAGGATCTTGATTTGCTTGGCCTAGACACATCAAATAAGACACAATTCAATCATTGAAACCAATTCTAGCCTCACATAAACTCAATGCAAGCTTACTTTCTCTTGTGGCATCAATATGGTTCTATAATAGAGCATAATGAAGCAACCCCTACAATTCATGATCTTGGCTCTAATTTCTCATTCAATCTAAGTCATATGACTCCAATTAGACTTATTAGAGTAATCTCCAACTTAATTCAAGGAGTTTAAACACAAGTTGCTTTTTTATGTCTAAAGAAACCTTAAACTTTCAACTTTTAAAATATGATTTATAAATTAAAACCAATAGTTCCTTTGGTGTCTCTAGGTCATATGTAGACCATGTCTATCCTCAGAATCAATTAAAAATCTCCTTAGGTGCTTGAATCATGCCTTGGTCGAGACATGCATAAGAATGGGGGCTCATGGAGTTTGCTAGGTTTTACTTAGGGAAATGGTACTTGTAAAGCTTCTTAGATATCTTATGATCTCTTACATACTCTTACATAGGTTAGATTATCATTAGAAAGCTTCAAAATTAGCTAGGTGCACTAAGAACCCTAAGTTACATAAGTTGATTTCTAAAGCTTTTCTTTTAAATCTAATTGTATATTCTTATTCCTCATGCTTGAAAACCCTTGTCTCTACCTTGTGGCTTGAATTCATTCCCTATTGAGTGGGCCTAGGTCTAGCTGCACACACCCCTAGGAAGAACAAGCAAGAGGAAGCAACAAAAGGCTATGGTTTTTACCTTATTTTAAAGCTTTTTCAAGGAACTTTTACTTGCTTCTAACTTCTCCTTCCAATTCTAACTTTCTCTTACTACACCAGCCACAAATCAATCCCAATTTGATCATCAAAACCATGGGAGAAAAGAGAAGAAAGAGGAGAAGAAGATTGGTGACCGATTCATGATCTTGGCTCCATGAAATTCTTACCCTTTTTACTTGGTTTCTCTTTCCGTTCTCTCCTCCTTGTGCACCTCTCCTAACTTGTAACACCTTATATTTCTAGCTTATTTTATGACAATTCCATGCTTATGATTATACATTCCATGAAGGAGCAAGAAAAGGGGATTAAAATAATGCATTTTCTAGCATTGCGTCATATATAAAAATTCCATTCGGTGTCACGTAGATCATGTGAGCTTATACATTACATTCCTATATTTAATTACATGAATACAACTAATTTGCATCATCAAAAGTGGCTCACACCTTGTGGAAATTAAAAGGAAGCATAAAATACATGAATATATTTTCGAACAGATTTTTCTCATTTCTGTCACAAATTTTGAAAAATCATAATTAATTTTAGAAAAATCAAAATTATACATTCTTAGCCATTCTAGAAAGCTACACAAGTCTACTTCATGCTAAAAATATGTCTAGACCATAAAATACAACACAGAGACGTTTGACATTCAAAATGGTCTAAAGGTCAGGCTGTCCACTGGTGCTATCATAGAATTCTGTAGCAAATTTAAAAAATGTCTAATTAATTTCACAAAAATCCAATCTACAGAAATGATACCAATTGGAAAGATGTAGATGTTAGTTAGAGGAAAAAAATAACTCCAAACCAGTTTAGGCACCCTCAGACCTTGAAATCCAATCAAACAGTACCTGAGGTCAGTTGGAGCACCTTGTACTAGATAGATTATTTGAAAATTCATATCTCCCTCTCTAGATATTCAAATGAGGTGCTTTTAGTTGAGACAAGTAACTAGAAATGCCTAGTTTCTTTATATAAAGTTTTATGACAATTGGACATTATTTGAGCCGTGTGTGACAGATTTTATTTTCAGACCTGAGTGAATAGTGACATGACCAAAACCAGAATTTTTGCCAAATTTAAAAATTTATCAAATATTCTATAGACCTTCAAAAATTTTGTTCTTTATCTTTCCAAAAATCTCTTAAGAAGCTCTAATTGTATGACAAATCTCAGATCAAGAAGAGTTTATTTGGATAAAAAGTGATATAAGGTTCCATTGTGGTCAATTTTGGCTCCATATAGGATACCAAATTGTCTAAATGCTCTCTCTTAATGTTTGGCACCTCTTGGGCAAGTCTAAAAGCATAATTAGGAATTATGTGAGTTGCCCAAAGGGTCCTAAACCTTATGCATCTCATTTTGGTTATCTCATATCCATTTAGACATACTTGCATCAAACCATTCAAGAAGCCACATTGCCAATACATGCTTAAATTATATTCTAATGGCCATATAACATATTCTCTCATTCATACATGACGTATTATCATAATTACATATGTTCATTACATCATTGTACATATACAACCATTGATTACATCAATTGCCTTTTGTATGGTCTTAAAGTAACAAAATTCAAACACTTTAATGTCACCCTCTCATCTTCAAGGTGGTTGGCTTCCATTACCTTGCTCTCTTGGTCCGCCTAACATATTAGAACATTGGAGAGGAGGGGATGAGATTCAAAGAAACCCAATAACTCATCTCCCATTCAATCATACATAAAAGATGCAAAACTAGTCTTACAAATGCATGCATGGCATATAGACATGTGCAATCATTCTAGAAGCAATTTCATCATTTGAGCAAGTTATACATAGCATACAAAGGCTTGCTGTAACACTATATATTTCTAGCTCATTTTATAACATTTCCATGCCTTACATCATAGATTCCATGAAAGAGTAAGAAAAAGCGAATTAAAATAATACATTTTCTTGCGTTGCGTCGTGTATGAAAATTTTATTCGGTGTCACATGGATCATATGAGGTCATACATCACATTCTCATATTTAATTACATGAATACAACTCGTTTGCATCATCAAAAGTGGCCTATATCTTGTGAAACTCAAAGGGAAGCTTAAAATTTACATATATATTTTTGGCCAGATTTGTCCTCATCTATCACAATTTTGAAAATTCATAACTAATTCTAAAAAAATTAAAATCATACATTCTTGGCCATTATGGAAAGCTACACATATCTACTTTATGTTAAAAATATGTCCAGACCATAATAGCCAACACAGAGGATGTTTGACATGTGAAATGATTTAGAGATCAGGCTGTCCACTGATGTTGTCACAGAATTCTTTAGCAAAATTAAAAAAATGTCTAATTAATTTCAAAAAAATCCAATCCTTGCAAATGATACCAATCTGGAAAGTCGTGGATATTAGCTAGAGGAAACAAATAATTCTAGACTAGGTCAGGCAAGTCTAGGCATTGAAAATCGATCAAAAAATACCTGAGGTTAGTTGGAGTTCTTGATATTGGATAGAATCTTTAAAAATTCATATCTCCCTCTCTAGACATCCAAATTGGGTGCCTCTAGTTGACACAAGTCACTGGGAATGTCTAGTTTTTTTGTATAAAATGTTGTGGCAATTGGATATCATTTGAGCACTATGTGATAGATTTCATTTTCGGACCAGTATGAACAGTGATATGACCAAAATCAGAAAATTTTTCAACTTTGAAAATTTATCAAATATTCTCTAGACCTCTAAAAATTCTATTCTTTAGCTTTCCAAAAAGCTCTCAATAACCTCTATTTGCATACGAAATCTCAAATCAAGAAGAGCTCATTTGGATAAAAAGTGATATAGGGTTTCATTATGGTCAATTTTGACTCCATATAAGATACCAAAATGTTCAATGGCTTTCCTTGGGGCTTGGCACCTTTTGGCTAAGTCTAAAAGCATAATTAGGACTTATGTGAGCTACCCAAATGGTTCCAACCCTTATGCATCTCATTTTGGCTATTCCACTTCTATTTATACACATACTTCCATAATGAAAACTTGCCAATATATAACCAAAATGTGCATATCCATACATACACTTTAACTCTCATTCATACATCACTTATTAACATAATTACACATGTTCAAGAGGTCATAGGTTATATACAACCATAGATGACAACATTTGCCACCTTGATGGCCTTAAAGAAGAAAATTTCATATATTTCAATATCATACTCTCATCTTTCAAGTGGTTGGCTTCCATCTCCTTGCTCTCTTGGTCCACCTAGCATGTTAGAACATTAGAGAGGAGGGGATGAGTGACGGGTCGTGTCACACAATGCTTAAAATAAAACTAGGTTGGATTATATATAGCTAGTGGCACAACCTAGGTTATCTCCTTTGGAAATAGAGTTTAATGTTTAATTGGGCTTTCTAAGTGTATAAAGATCCTAGAACTACCTAATTTAAGGGGGTTTGATTAACTTAAACTAATTAAAATGAAAGCAAATTAAAATTTATGGTTGATAATGGGCTTGTGACTAGTTTTAGATTCATCCCTTAGTATTCACTATCCTTATCTTAATTCATTTGTGATTAATTTTGGTTTAAGAGTCCCTATTTGTGTCTAATACAAATTATCTTGAGTTACCACGTAAGAATTAAGGGATTAATAATTTAATGTTGAATTGAAACCTCAATCCCGCATCAAATCACTAACTCTTGTCATTAGAATCAATGAACACTTGAATTAAATGATTAATTAGTCTCTGAATTAACACTCTAAGAGATTCAATTGACCAATTAAACTCTAATGAACCCTTAAATTAGACAATTAAGCACACCAATTCTCACAAGTATTTCATCAAACACCATGATTGCACACTTGGAAAATGATAAGAAAATGAAAATTCAGCACTAAAATTAATCAATTAAAACATCAATTGCTCTCCTAATTAGTGTCTAACCAGTCACTAATTACAGACAACACACATTTTCAATCAAATACAATCTTAACCAAGATAATATAAGAGAAGAAAAGTACTAGAAAATATAAGAGAATCTTAGCCAAAAATATGTTACTCATCCATAGATTCAAGCTTGTACTAAGGGTCTTCCTCCTAGCTAGCCACAAGGGGAATTAGATCTTTATTTGAGTAGAGATGGAATGGGAATGGAGGATGAGTTGCTACGGCTTAGTGTGCCGGCTAGACGAAGTGAATGAGACGATAGATGATTTGCCAGCTATAAATCAACGTGGAGTGTGATGAGAGCTGTCCATGTGTGTGTCTTCCATGTATAAGCTACTGAACGAGTGTTGGTGGGACCCAAGGGAGGTCATGCTTATGTGTATGCTAGCCCAATCCATGCATAAAATTGAGAAAGCCTAATTGGATTTGCACACAAAGAATGGAAACAATTAAGTAGGAATAATTACAAAATTCATTTAAAAAGATTTGTGCATTAAAATTCCAAAATTTTGCAAATTAACTCCTAAAATATAGAACTAGCTACTAAATAAAATATTATCTAATTAAAGTCTTAAAGCCATATTTGATCATTGAAATGCCTAAGATAAGGAGAATAAAATGTATAAAAATTCATGTTTATCAGTGAGATTCAAAAAATCCCAATAACTCATTTCCCATTCAATCATACACAAAAGATGCAAAACAAGTCTCACAAATGCATGCATGGAATATGGACATGTGCAATCACTCAAGAAGCATTCTTAGCTTTTGAAAAAGTCATACATAGGCTTACCAAGCAAGTGGATTGGCATCACCCATTTACTTGTGAATTTTAGACTTGCCTTATCCATTGTTTAAGAGGTTCTTAGACTCAACCATGCTCTTGGGAGTCAACCTTACTTTTGGGAGACTCTTTACTTTGTCTCAACCAATCTTAAAGGTTCTTGGCTCATCCTCACCATGACTAAGGGTTCTTGGCCTCACCACACTCAAGCAAACTAAGGCAAACATCATAGATATCATTTAGAAAATATAATACATCATCATGGTTCCATGGAGTAAGAGCTCATGCTAGAACATTTTTCATGGTTTGAAATACATATACACACATTCAAAGACAAGTAAAGCAAGTAATCATGCATGAGAGAAGGTGGAGAGAGCTACCTTTGTCATATTTGCATATTTTCTGCCTTTGGACTTAATTCCTTTCCCACTGCCACACACTCACAAGGAGGTAGAGATCATCTCTCTTAGCCTAGACACATCATGTGGAAACCAATTAGGTTCTTGGAATTAATTCTAAGGCCACGCATCTTCCTTAAACACTAACTTGATCTAATGACCTTTTTATGGTTCCAAAATGTAGCTAATGAAGCAACACCCATCGAATAAATTCTAGGTTCCATTCTTTCCTTTCAAATATGATTCTTGACTCCTTTTAAGCCTCTTTGGAGTCATCATACAATTAAAACAAAGAGCCTAACTACATGTTGCTTCTTTAGGTCATATTACGGAACATAAGGCACCATCTCACATTCTATGCTTTCTAAATTTTTTCCAAGGCTTCCTCTCATATTCATTCATCATATATGGCTAAAAAATGGGTTTAGAAAAATTTAAAACTCTCCCTAGCTACTCAAACCCCTTTAGGCTGAGGCTATGGAGGAATTAAAGCTTCATAGACTTTGCTTTGTTTTCTTGATGGAGGAAGCACATGGGGAGACTTCTAGGGATCTTAGGAGCTCAATTAAACTCTTATTTAGACCTAGGAATCATTGTACAAAATCATATTTTACAAGGTGCAATTGAAACCCTGAAAATTGCATCTTAAAATCTAATGGCTTTTTGTTAATTCCTTTTGTATATTCTTAATCTCCACACCCTTTTTCCTTAGAATCACCTTTGGTTTTGTCTAAAAATCAAATCCTCTTAGGTCTTCTTAGTGGGGCGAAATGGTGGAGAAGGAGAAGAAAGTATATCAATAATGGAAGAAGAAATTACCTTGTTTTCTTGCTTTTTCGCACTTGAATTTTGCTTTCTCTAGGCTCCTCTCTTCAAATATGAATTTTTTCCTAAGTTTCTTCCTTAAAACAGATTTGTAAACTTCATTTTAATTAAAGGAAACAAAGGAGAATGAAGGAGAGGAGGTTTAGATGGAAGAAAGTATGAAAAACTACTAAATTTCCTTACCTTTTAGCTTGAATTTCTCCTCCTTTTCTTCCTCCTCTTGTGTGCCTCATCCCTTATCATTTTCTATGGTTTTTGGTTGGAGCTTGGTCGACCAAAATGAAGGGGGAAGAAGGGCACCACTTATATATATAAAGGAGGAAGAAGAACTTTTCAGAAATTCCCATTTTGCCCTTCATTTTTGGCATTTTTGTTTTTACTTTGTTTTAGATCCTTTTTGAGAAACGCATTTTTTATTATAAAATTTAGGTTCTCAATTTAGTAAGATGCCTTTGGAATTACTCAAATTGGAGCTAAAACCTTCCCGAACGAATTCGTCAAAATTCAGGTGTACTGACGTTGAAAAATATCCACTGGAGGGGCTTTAGCTGTCTCGAGGCTTTTCATGGTTTTTAGGGCCTTTGAGAACCCTGGAGAAATCAAAACTTTTATTTAAAAAGCCCTCTTGTGTGAATTCCAAAATTTACTCAAAATTATGAAAATGCCATTACGTTTTGTTAGTTTTTTGTAAGAAATTATTTCTTCATTTTAGTATCATTTTTCTTTCTGTCTGAGCCTAGGATTCTCATTTTTAGGAGTCTAGAATACTTCCAAAAATTTTTAGGACCTTAACTATCTCATTTCGAGGGACTTCCTTTTGTATCTGGTGAATTTTATTCGTTTACAGAGAAACCGTACGTTAGTTTCTCACGTTTTCTCTGGTTTTCAAAGAACCAAATGTTATATTTCTCTCTCCTTAAATGCATTTTGTTCTCAAAATTTGGGGTATACTTTCTTCTTATTTTTTTCTTTTCTAGCTAACTATAATTTTCTTTCCCTTCTTCTTGCCTCTATACACTTTTCTCAGTGATTTCACACATTTAAATTTTTCATAGCTAGGGAATTTTCATACTAGCTTTTAATGAGAGTTCTATTATTATAATGTACTAGCTAGTTCTTTTCATAAGGGAAAGAAATTCCTAGCTCTGGAGGTCGATCTTGGAAGAGCTTATTTGTCATATCGGGTTAGTTTTAACCTGGTTGTAAGGGTTTACATTTCTTTCAGTGGACTTATTTACACGTCTTGGGAGGTAACTTATTTTGCATCATATCTCCCGTATCTTCTCCCAATGGCTTGTCATAAAGTCTCATCATCTTTCTAATAATTTCAGCCATCAAAGCTTTCTGTTTATCTATTTACTTATTTACATGTACTGTCCATTGTTCATCTCTGCGTTCTTTCTTACTAGCTCATCCCATGATTGTAATTCACATTTCTTTCTTTCACAAGCCTCACATCTTAATTATTTACTGGGATTACAACTCCTTTGAGAAGTTTCTACTTTCAATGATCCCAGTTTCTCTGTGTACTACTACCTCTATCTTTGTAGGCCATGACATTTTCTCACTTTCTTTGCTCAGTTATAGTGGCAATTTATAGTCCCTCATTTCAACACTGATAGGCCTAACACATGTGTCTCATACTGGCACTGAAGAGTGACTACCACTAACTATTGTTAAGCTCTGGTGAGATGCTAGCTATTCTCATAGTTTTACTCACTGGAGACATACTGTACCACTTACCTCATTTAAAACTGCATCTAACCCCTTTTTGTATACATAAACTAGCATTTGGGGATCTTTCTATCCCTCGGTCAGGGTAAATGTCTGTTGGGTAGTGGTTCATTTGGCTTTAACTTTGGAAAGCTAATTTCTTGCTTTTCTCATCCTATGCACTATGCTCATTTCTAGAGTGATCTAGTCAGTAGTCTAACTATCTGAGTAAAGCCTTTATATATCTGAGGCAATGGTCTACTAGACTCAAGAGATCTTTATTCTCTGAGACAAAAGCTAGCTAAAACTATATTGGTCTTTGAGACTAACTGCTCTGTACAACTATCTCAGGCTGTCATCTCACCAGAGAACTATCATGCTATGACTAAGGCTTTTTGTAACTTTATGGGATCTACTATGACCTCTGGGTCTACTGCGACCTTTCAGAGCCTTGCTAGGGTCTACTGTAACTTTCTGTGCTATGCTAGGATCTACTGCAATTCATTTTTGGGAGACGTCAAAGCCTAAGATTACTGTATCTGATAATAAAATATATGCTCACTAAGTCCGATTACCATCGCTCATAATAGCTAAGGCTAAGCTTAGAAGTACATTGTACTCTTCGTGTGAAGTGGGTTCTGTGTCATGTCATTCTTTAGGACCCTGTCATATTGATACTCGAGGGCATTTAAATTTTCATTCGTTACTCCTCATGGGATCTTCAGATTTGCACTTCAGCCCCTTTTTACTTGGGCTTTCTTTTCTTACTCTATTGACTTACTTACTTTGCATATATTCATTTTAGCCCTCTTCTCATATAACTATGCCCACATTCTGCTTTTAAGTGCTTAACATTAAGGCATCTTACACACTGAGTGTGGCCAACATCTCTGGCAAGAGAGAGGCTATACACTGGTCCCTGTTTATTTCATTTACACATACTATAAGGGACTCAGGCTATGCATACTGAATCTGAACATTCTCTACTAAGGATCCCTTTCTGCTTGCTTTCCTTACTATTTTGATATTATTGGAATCCCTTTACCTTTCTTTTCTGACTCATCTCATTCTTTAACTAACTAGGATACTCTTTGATTACTGGGACACTTTGGTGATTGATATCATCGTTTGCTATGCACTCCAGTCACATTACTATTAGGTTGATCAGGCCTAATATCATGTAACTATTGTTGCAAGAAAACCATAACATTAAACACTAATACATGGGTGCCTCATGACTGAGCTCAAAGTCACTATTGCCTGTATATTACAAGTTTTTTGACAATCTAAAGCATTTCTTTCTTACTTTTCTTTATCTGCCTTATTCTTGTAGAGTGCTCGGGCACAATAGGATTCTTTCTCTGCTTCATCCCAAGATCTCTCTACATTGCCTGACTATTTTTACTTTAGGCATTATCATGCAAAAAAGGCATCTGTACCAAGGATAAGTGTGCTTTCTTAAGTACTTAAGCATATTAACTGAATATCTATTCTTAATCTAGTATATCCTCGGCTTGAACATTGGCATAATTTCCTTTTCTACCTTTCTTATCCTCTTACTTAGGTAAAAGGATGTTCTATTACTGGCTGTCTCTGTGGCTAGTTTAGATTTCTTTACGCTCAAGAACACTTATATTTTCCTAGGGCTCCACTACTTATTCACTCTTTAGAGCATCAAGGGGATTTACTTTTTTGCTCATACTCATACTCTGCTCTTAACTAGACCATCCCTCAGTAAGAAGAATTCTATTTCATATAATTCTAAGAATTTCATTTTATGGTACTCTCGACTTACATTCTTTCTCTACCTCACCTTCTTAGGCAGTCTCTAGCTCTCTTGAGCTTCCCTGAAGGTATTAAGACACTATCTGTCAATCTTAACTTACTTCTATGTTTGGATGAGAGCTAGGCTTTCTCTCTATTTAGTCTCTTTAGCCTCATCCTCAGGAGTATAGTATATTGATTTCAAGGTTCTACTGACCCAATCTAGGACACGTACTCTCAATATTCGAATTCTACCTTACAAAAAACTTATACTCTACTGGGTGCTTTAATCATGCATGTGCCTTAACCCCTGCATTCTCATATTAGGGAGCTCGTCTAACTAATTATTAGACCCCTATCTATTTACTTTACTGGGCTTAGCTTACTCATTTAATCATTACTAAAGCGAGGGTATCTTTTCTGTAGCTAGTTTCTTAGCTCTTCCTCACTTCCCTTATCACTATACTTTATAACTCAGGGGGTCTGTTAGGGGAATTTACTAACCACTACTGGGTGGTCTCCTCGACATTGAATGTCTTATCTTTCATTTCTCGATTAAGAGAGAACTTTTACTGAGCCTTTCCTTTACATATCTCACCTGGAATGATGCTACTAGTCATTTCCCTTAGGTTTTAGCTTATACTCAACTTGGACTAGCCATCTTATTGGATCTGTAACTTACTAACTATCCTTATTCTTTTCTAAGCCTTCGTTATTGAGTTACTCATACTTACCTCTAGGTATCACCTATGAGGTACACTTTTCTAGGCCACTCGCTATGTGCCTCACTACTGGTAGCCTTATCTTACGTTATTTCGAGGCTACACTAGCATTCTATAATTCAGTGTCTCATAAGGTGATGTCCTAGGTTGGAGTCAATGCCTTAAAGGCGGGTCTCAACAACCTTATCATCCCTGTGTCTAACTTTCTTTATGCTGAGCTCTTTTCTCAATCTCATTTGCTAGGCTCATAGATTTCTTACTAATCTTTCGTAACTATTCAATACCTTTTTTTCTACTTATATTAGGGGTTCCTGCTCTCTATGGGTTATCTAACCCCTTATCAACTCCTTTCTCAAGTTGGCATGAATATGACCAACAAGGCATTCATGATGCCATTTGCCATGGCTAACATGTCATTCGCCACGACTAATCAGCTTCGGTTTTACCGTAATTTTTTGTCTGAGTATTGGCCGAGGCTAACTTTTTAATTGGTCGCGGCGAGGAACTCTTTGGATTACCTCGCTACTTCTATGGAATAATTGGCCATGGCTAAGCAATTAATTGGCCGTGGCTAACAGCCTTTGATTGGCTTACTTTTTCAGGGATTGGATTTTCATTTTTAGCTACCAACCCGAGCCTCATTACCTCTATATCTAGCCCATCATCAAGTTAGAGGATTCTACCTCTTGCTTTATTCATGCACGGCTGGCTATTACCTCTGGGCTATCAAGGCTTTAGGGTGTAGCTTGTAACTTAATCTCTGGCCTAAGGGAATTAGCCTTTTGGGCTCTGAAACCTATCTAGGAATTTGGGTGCTGTGGCTAGGGGGTGACCCTTTTCTCATTTCCCCTTTAAACTAGTCCTGTGCAGCTGCAGTCTCATCTCATACTACACTGCATCCTACTTGTCTCTGCATTATGTGAGACATCTCAGAATGGTCTGAGTACAACTACCAAGGAGAATTAGGCCTTACATACTCTCTTTAGTAAGCCTCTTCCTATCAATGAGATCATTTCTCATCGTTTATATCTAAGGCTTGCCACTGATCTTGGTGAGCTATCATATTTCATCAAGCTTTAGCCGTTGGATCCCTTAACTTTGCTTAAGCTTAGCTTTACTTAAGCTACTTTAGAGGGCAGCCTTTCTTAGTATCCACTAGCTACTCTAAGACTATTCTACAACTTACTCATCATGAAAAAAGCCACAAACTATCCTCATACACCCAACATGCCTCATATAAGGCTCTACCTATCCTTTTAAGCCTTCACATAGCCCTATTGTTATATTCTCAAGCCAAATCCAATCCAAGAGAGCTTGGAACTTTGCTTTGATACCACTAAATGTGACACCATATATTTCTAGCTCATTTTATAACATTCCCATGCCTTACATCATAGATTCCATGAAAGAGTAAGAAAAAAGGGAATTAAAATAATACATTTTTTTACGTTGCGTTGTGTATGAAAATTCCATTCGTTGTCACATGGATCATGTGAGCTCATACATCACATTCTTATATTTAATTGCATGAATACAACTCATTTATATTAACAAAAGTGGCCTATATCTCGTGGAACTTAAAGGGAAGCTTAAAATGCACATATATATTTTCTACCAGATTTGTCTTCATTTCTATAACAACTTTGGAAAATCATAACTAATTCTAAAAAAATTGAAATCATACATTATTGGCCATTATAGAAAGGAAAACATATCTAATTTATGCTAAAAATATGTACAGACCATAACACCCAACATAGAAGATGTTTGACATGCGAAATGGTCCATAGGTTATGCTGTCCACTGGTGCTGTCATAGAATTCTACAGCAAAATTAAAAAATGTCCAATTAATTCCACAAAACTCTAATCCATGTAAATGATATCAATATGGAAATCTGTGGATGTTAGCTAGAGGCAAAAAATAACTTTAGACCAGGTCAGGCAAGTATAGGCATCGAAAATCAATCAAACAATACCTGAGGTCAGTTGGAGTTCTTGATACTGGATAGAATCTTTAAAAGTTCATATCTCCCTCTCTTGGGGTTCTTCCATTTAGCACAAGTCATAGGAATGTCTAGTTTCTCTGTATAAAATTTTGTGGCAATTGGATATCATTTGAGCCCTGTGTGATAGATGTTATTTTCAGACTAGTATGAATAGTGACATGACCAAAAATAGAAAAATTTTCAACTTTGAAAATTCATCAAATATTCTTTAGACCTCTAAAAATTGTGTTCTTTAGCTTCCCCAAAAGCTCTTAACAAGATCTATTTTCATGCAAAATCTCAGATCAAGAAGAGTTCATTTGGATAAAAAGTGACATAAGGATCCATTATGGTCAATTTTGGCTCCATATAGGATACCAAAATGTTCAAATAGCTTTTCTTAGGGCTTGACACCTTTTGGCCAAGTCTAAAAGCATAATTAGGACTTGTGTGAGCTACCCAAATGGTTCCAACCCTTATGCATCTCATTTTGGCCATTCCACTTCCATTTATACACATACTTCCATAATGAAAACTTGCCAATACATAACCAAAATGTGCATATCCATACATACAACTTTAACTCTCATTCATACGTCACTTATTAACATAATTACACATGTTCAAGAGATCATAGGCCATATACAACCATAGATGACAACATTTGCCACCTTGATGGCCTTAAAGAAGTAAATTTCATACATTTCAATGTCATACTCTCATCTCTCAAGTGGTTGGCTTCTATTTTCTTGCTCTCTTGGTCCACCTAGCATGTTAGAACATTGGAGAGGAGGGGATGAGATTCAAAGAATCCCAATAGCACATCTCTCATTCAATCATACATAATAAATGCAAAACAAGTCTTACAAATGCATGCATGGCATATGGACATGTGCAATCATTCAAGAAGAATTCTTAACCTTTGCAAAAGTCATACATAACATACATAGGCTTGCCAAGCAAGTGGATTGGCCTCACCTATTTACTTGTGGATTTTAGACTTGCCTCTCCCATTCTTTAAGAGGTTCTTGGACTCAACCATACTCTTGGGAGTCAACCTCACTTTTAAAAGACTCTTTACTTTGTCTCAACCAATCTTAAAGGTTCTTGGCTCATCCTCACCATGGCTAAGGGTTCTTGGCCTCACCACACTCAGGTAAACCAAGGTAAACATTATAGATATCATTTAGAAAATATAATACATCATCATGGTACCATGGAGTAAGAGCTCATACTAGAACATTTTTCATGGCTTGAAATACATATACACACATTTAAAGACAAGTAAAGCAAGTAATCATGCATGAGAAAAGGTGGAGAGAGCTACTTTTGTCACATTTGCATATTTTCTTCCTTTGGACTTAATTCCTTTCCCACTGCCACACACTCACAAGGAGGTAAAGATCATCTCTCTTGTCCTAGACACATCATGTGGAAGCCAATTAGGTTCTTGGAATTAATTCTAAGGCCATGTATCTTCCTTAAACACTAACTTGATCTAATGACCCTTTTATGGTTCCAAAATGCAGCTAATGAAGCAACACCTATCGAATAAATTCTAGGTTCCACTCTTTCCTTTCAAATATGATTCTTGACTCCTTTTAAGCCTCTTGGAGTCATCATACAATTAAAACAAAGAGCCTAACTACATGTTGCTTCTTTAGGTCATATTATGGAACATAAGGCACCATCTCACATTCTATGCTTTCTAATTTTTTTCCAAGGCTTCCTCTCATATTCATTCATCATATATGGCTAAAAAATGGGCTTAGAAAAATTTAAAACTCTCCCTAGCTACTCAAACCCCTTTAGGCTGAGGCTATAGAGGAATTAAAGCTTCATAGACTTTGCTTTGTTTTCTTGATGGAGGAAGCACATGGGAAGACTTCTAGGGATCTTAAGAGCTCAATTAAACTCTTATTTAGACCTAAGAATCATTGTACAAAATCAGATTTTACAAGGTGCAATTGAAACCCTAGAAATTGCATCTTGAAATCTAATGGCTTTTTGTTAATTCCCTTTGTATATTCTTAATCTCCACACCCTTTTTCCTTAGAATCACCCTTGGTTCTGTCTAAAAATAAAATCCTCTTAGGTCTTCTCAAGTAGGGCGAAATGGTGGAGAAGGGGAAGAAAGGATATTAACCAGGGAGGAAGAAATTACCTTGTTTTCTTGCTTTTTCTCACTTGAATCTTGCTTTCTCTAGACTTCTCTCTTCAAATCCGAAATTTTTCCTAAGTTTCTTCCTTAAAACAGATTTGTAAACTTCATTTTAATTAAAAGAAACAAAGGAGAATGAAGGAGAGGAGGTTTGGATGGAAGAAAGTATGAAAAACTACTAAATTTCCTTACCTTTTAGCTTGAATTTCTCCTTCTTTTCTTCCTCCTCTTGTGCACCTGATCCCTTAGTGTTTTGTCTGGTTTTTGGGCAGAGATTGGTCAACCAAAATGAAGGGGGAAGAAGGGCACCGCTTATATATATAAAAGAGGAAGAAGAACTTTTCAAAAATTCTCATTTTGCCTTTCATTTTTGGCATTTTCCTTTCTACTTCGTTTTAGCTCCTTTTTTTGAACTGTCTTTTTCATTATAAAATTTAGGTTCCCTATTTAGTAAATTGCCTTTGGAATCACTCAAATCAGAGCTAAACCCTTCTCAAATGAATCTGTTAAAGTTCAGGTGTACCAGCATTGGAAAACGTCTACCGGTGGGGCTTTAGCTGTCCTAGGGCTTTTCATGGTTTTTAGGGCTTCTGAGAACCCTGGAGTACTTAAATATTCCATTTAAATAGCCCTTTTGTGTGAATTCCAAAATTTGCTCAAAACTACAAAAATGCCATTACGTTTCATAAGTTTTTCGTAAGAAATTATTTCTTCATTCTACCTCTATTTTCTTTCTATCTGAGCTTGGGATTCTCATTTTTAAAAGTCTAGAATACTTCCCAAATTTTTTAAGACCTTAACTATCTCATTTCAAGGGACTTCCTTTTGTATTTGATGAATTTCATTTGTTTACGGAGAAACTGTACGTTACATTTCTCACGTTTTCTCTGGTTTTCAAAGAATCGGATGTTACACTTGCCAAGCAAGTGGATTGGCCTTATGCATTTACTTATAGATTTTAGACTTGCCTCACCATTCTTTAAGAGATTCTTGGACTCAACTATGCTCTTGGAAGTCTACCTCACTTTTGGGAGACTCTTTACTTTGTCTCAACCAATCTTAAAGGTTCTTAGCTGATCCTTATCTTGGCTAAGGGTTCTTGGCCTCACCACACTCAAGCAAACCCAAGTACACATCATAAATATCATATGAAAGCATATTCTAACATTATGGCACCATAGAATCAAAGTCATGCTAAAACACTTTTCATGGCTTAAAAATACATATACACAAATTCAAAGACAAGTAAAGCAACAATCATGTATGAAAGAAGGTAGAGTGAGCTACCTTAGAAACAACTACACACTTTTTCTCTTGAATTAATGCTCCCTCCTTTGGCTATACACACATAAAAGTATGGGGATGATTTCTCTTAGCCTAGACATAATTTATGGTAGCCAATTAGGTTCATGAAATTAATTCTAAGGCCACACAACTTGCTTAGATATTAGCTTGCTCTATAAATCTCATTATGGTTCCATAAATGCACCTAATGAAGCAATACCCCTTAAATAAATTCTAAGCTCCATTCTTTCCTTTCAAATATGATTCTTGACTCCTTTTAAGCCTCTTGGAGTCATCACACAATCAAAATAAAGAATCTAAGTACATGTTGCTTCTTTAGGTCATATTATAGAACATAAAGCACCATTGCACTTTCTATGCTTCTTAAATTTTTCCTAAGGCTTCTTCTCATATTCATTTATCATATATGACTCAAAAATGGGTTTAAAAAAATTTAAAACTCTCCCTAGCTACAAGAACCTCTCTTGGTCGAACCTATGCTAGGTTTTAGGCTCCATGGACTTTGCTTTGTTTCCTTGATGGAGGAAGCACATGAGGAGACTTCTAGGGATCTTAGGAGCTCACTTAAACACTTATTTGGGCATTGGAATTAAGAGATCAAATCAAATTTTGGAAGGAATACTTGAAACCCTAGAAATTGTATCTTGAAATTCCATAGTTTTTTGTTAATTCTCTTTGCATATTCTTAATCTCCACACCCTTTTTCCTAAGAATCAACCTTGGTTCTGCCTAAAAACCAAGTCCTCCTAGGGGTTCTTAAGTGAGGCAAAATAGAGAAAGGAGAGGAACAAAAGGTAGCAACCATGGGAGAAGAAATTACCTTGTTTTCATGCTTTTTCTAACTTGAATCTTGTGTTCTTTGAGCTCCTCTCTTCAAATACGAAATTTTCCCTTAATATCTCCCTTAAAATAGATTTGTAAACTTCATTTTAATCAAAGGAAATAAAGAAAAATAGAGGAAAGGAGGTTTGGATGGAGGAAAGCATGAAAAACTACCAAGAAACCATACCTTAAGCCTTTGATTTCTCCTTCTTCTTCTCTCCCTTTTGTGAGCCTAAACCTTAGCTTTCTTCTCTGAATTTGGGTAGAAACAATTGTGTCTAAATGAGTGAGGAGGTGTGGCACCACCTATTTATAGGTGTGAGGAAGAAACACTTTTTAAAAATTCTTATTTTGCCTTTCATTCTTAGTATTTTTGTTTCTCAGTTGTTTTAGTTCCTTTTTAAGAACCATCTTTTCTATTATAAAATTTAGGTTCCCAATTTAGTAAAATGCCTTTGGAATCACTCAAGCCAAAGCTAAAACTTTCCCGAACAAATTCGTCAAAGTTCGGGTACACCGATGTTGAAAAACATTCACTGGAAGGGATTTAACTGTCCCTCGGCTTTCCATGGTTTTCAAGGCCTTTGAGAACCTCTAAAAACTCAAAACTTTCATTTAAAAAGCCCTCCTATGTGAATTCCAAAATTTGCTCAAAATTATGAAAATACCATTATGTTTCGTAAGTTTTCTGTCAAAATTTGTTTCTTCATTCTAGCTCTATTTTTCTTTTTGTCTGAGCCTAGAATTCTCATTTTTAGGAGTCTAGAATATTACTCAAATTTTTTAGGACATTAACTAATTCATTTTAAGGGACTTGCTTTGAAAACACGCCTATTTTTATCGTTTAACGAAAATCAGACATTATACAACTTGCTTAGGTTCTGTTTGAAACTAGATGAAATTCAATTAGAAGGATGGAGGAGAGAGGGATGTGTTTTAAGAAGGCTAGGTGTCCCTTTATGTAATTTTTTAAAATTGCAATTTAATCCCTTATATTAGTTCTTTTCATTTGGGCTTATTTTAACTCTTTTTTAAGAACCATATTTTCCACATGAAAATTAGATTCTCTAATTCGTAAAATGCCTTTGGTTTAACCCAAATTGGATTAAAAACCTTTTCAAATGAATCAGTCAAAGTTTTGGTCAATTAATACTTTAAATTACAAACCGAAGGGGTTTTAATCATTCTACGGATTCCTATGATTTTTATAACCTCTGAGAACTCTGAAAAACTCAATTTTCTTATTTAAAAATCCCTCTTTTGAGTTTTCAAAAAATTGTTCAAATTTATGAAAATGTCACCACCTTTTTGCTAAATTTTATTTAGTTATTCTGGCTCCGATTTTTAGGCATCTTTGGCCTTGTATTCTCATTCTTTAATGTTTAGATCATTACTTTAATTTTGTTTGGCCTTAATTCTTTCCATCTGGGGGACTTCCTTTTATAATTGATCAGTTTCAGGCCTTTTTAGAATAATTAGGTATTACAGCTAGGGTAGAACTTTTACACTCAATTCCCTACCTTGTAAAGCTATGAGTCAGACTTATCTCATATACATATGCAACTCATGCTAAAGAGCCAATTCAAAATATAACTCATACAATCATCAAGCAATCAATACATACAAGTATCTCAACTCAACTATACCTAAATGTATGTAAGAAAGGATGAGTAAGTTACTTTGTGAAGATAAGTTACTTTGTTGGCTTCTTTCTAACACATTTGATCTTTTTCCTTTTGGTTTGCCTCCTTTGGCCACATGTACACACAAGGGTATGGTTACTTCAGTTTAGCCTAAACACATAAATTTAAATGCAAGGCAACCTATTAAAACTTATCCTAACTCACCTTATTACTATATATGCTAATTAGAACTAAAAAGGTAAATTTAGGCCACTTTAAGCCCTTTAAGTGGTGACTTCCATAATTCAACTTCTAAAGCTCAAGATTTCATTTTATATGAGCCGTATGACTTTAATAGAACTCACTAGGGCCATCATATGCAAGTCAAAACATGGCTAGCACTAAGTTACTTTATTAGGCCCTTTATAAACCCTAAATGTTCACTTTTCAAAATAGCATTTTCTAAATTCATTCCAATTGTTCTATTAATGTTCATTACTTATATTTAGACCTTTTAAAATCTTAGAACTCATGGAAGCGCTACCTTGGTGCCTCATCCTTTTCAAGGTTGAGACATGAACTATTGTAGCCTAAATGAAGTTTTTGCCATTTTCTTAGGGAATTTGAAGGATAACGAATATCTTAGGCTCATTTTTAGTTTAAATATGGCCTTAGAGAATTCAAATTACCTTCTTAGGATTTTACATCTTCCATTGCTCAATTGGAACCCTAGGTGGCATAAATTGCTCTCTTTTACTTTCTATGTTGTTTCCTTTGCAAAATCTTACTCTCCTCACTTATAATCCCTTTTTTCTATCAAGTTTTCATCTAACAAAAGCTTATTCCTATCCCTATCTCTAGGCGAAATTGAGGATGAAGGAAATGACCCATAAAAATGGAAAATCTTAGTTTATGTCATACTTCATTTGAAAACTTGTTGAATGGTGATTTCTATGCTACAATTGGTTGCTCCAAATATCCTCTTTTTCTCAAGAGGTCAACCACTAACTTCACTCTATCACAAAAGCTAAACCACCATTAGAAAGGGCTTGAAGAGGAGAAGATTTTTAGCTAGCTGAGCATGAAATTGTGCACGTTTCTTTACTTTTTTAGCTTCCTTTTCCCTTCTCTCTCTTTCTATTTTTCATGCCATATCCATGCTATTTCAAGAGTTGAGTATGTCGATTTGAAGGAGGAAGGTTGGCATGACTCTTAAAAAGAAAAGGGAAGATACTTTAAATAATTTCTAAAATTTTATTTATGCCTTTTTTATTTTGACTCCTTTGTTTGGGCTTCTTTTGTATCCTTTTCAAAAACCGTCATTTTCATATTAAAATTTAGACTTTCTACTTCGTTAAAAATATTTGTTTTAGAATTTTTGGGATTTAAAATAGTTTAGAAAAGTCTAATAAAAAACATTACTATTGGAAAGCTTAAGATGTACACCACAAAGGATTTAACCATTTCGACCTCATTTAGTTAATCTGCTAATCTTATTGTATCATATTGTGATGAGGGATATGAATTTCTCATATTAAATCTTGCTATATTTAAATCCTTGATTTTTTTCTAATTTTTCAATTTGACTGGGCCCTTTCCTTTTATTTTATGGTTTTTGCCCCTTTAACTTTTTCCTTTCATCTTATCTAAACCTCTAGTCCATCATTGTCATAGTTATTAATGTTTCTTTTAACATCTAAGAATTTAGAAAATACTAGATATGACATTTCTCCTCCTTAAAATAAAATTTTGTCCTCGAAATTTAGGGTTATAGTCATTACCTTATTTTCTTTATACTTCCTCTAACTGATCTTTTCCATCTATTTGCCTATCTTTATTTGCTTTTCTTAGGGAGTAGTCTCTTGCAGACTTTTTCCACTAGAGAATTTACTCTCTAATTGTATCACTATTTACTTTCTTAGTTGTTGATATGCAAGGGACTACTTTTGATTCTAAAACTTCATATTCTCATACATCTGCTCTAGAATTAGGAGCTCAGGCTTTTCTATATCTAATTGGTCTAAGACTAAGTCATAGGGGATTGAGCTCTTCTATTTAGGGGACTTGCTTATATCTATGATTGGAGACATCTTACTAGGAATACAATGTCCAATACCCTAGTCTAATGGCTTTCTGCATTATCTTGTCATCTTTCTTTAATTATTCTAAGCCATTAAAGATTTCTTTCTATAATACCTTAACCTCTTAGCTATTTTAACATGGTCTCCTTGTCCATCTTAATGCATTTCATATAGATTGTAGCACAAATGTAAGAAATCTTACACTTCACATGAAAAAGGTAATAAATTTAATGGTATTTATTTACGTTATGTAAGATCTCATTTGCTTAATTTATAGCCCATGGATCATATAAACTCATCAATATCATTTTCTATTCATAACACATCCATACGAGTCATAACCATCACTAAATATCTCAAGAACCTCAGGCTTTAACCTATATCTGACAAAATTCATGGTTTGCTCTTGGGTTCAGATTTTAATTTTCCAATACCAACTTCAAAATTTCATAGCTAATTTTAGAAAAAAAATTGAAATCAAGTAAACCATACCATTATAAAAAGATGTGTATGTCTAATTTTGACTAAAAATAATTCTAGACCAATGCAGTAGCCTTAAGCCACTGGAAAATTGATGGAATAGTAACACAGGTTAGGCTACATTATTGGTACTGTTATGCAACTTCAAAAATTCATATCTTCCTATACAAAACTCCAAATGAGGTATTCTTAGTGGATATGAAAAGCTTATGGTATCTAGTTTGTGCCTATAAAATTTCATGAGCATTAGACTTCATTTGACTTACATGTGACTTAGAGAAGTAAATTGACCAAATGAACAGTAACCATACTATTTCTGCATAATTTGGCTAATTTTGAAAAATCATAATAAATTCTCTAGAGCTCCAAATTGAGTGTTGTTTAATTTTGTGAAAAGCTCTAGATGAGACCTAGTAGTTGGCTAAATTTCATGGAAAAACTCACTCATTTGGTCATACTTTGGTTTAACTCTCCATTTGGTCAAAATTGAAGTCTAAAATGGGATTTTAAGACACCAAATGTTCTTTTGATTTCCATGGCCACTTAAGCAAGTCTAAAAGTATACTTACAACATATAAAAGCATGCTAAAAAGTCCAAATCATCATGGAGCTCAATCTCACCTTGTCACTTGCATACATAGAACATCACATCTCATAAAGACTCCTAGGTGGCAAGAACATATATATTCATTCATCTAGCTTCTACATTGATAAATACATCATTTATACATACATTAGAATATGCTCGATGGTTTACATCATGTGTACATCTCATGGTTACATATTTTGACATTAAAATGCAAATCCAAGGTCATTTCTCTATCCTTTTGTCAAAGTACTCATAGTTGTTGGCCACCATTTCTTAGTCCTCTTCACTCACCTAAACATGGTTAGGCATGTGAGGGAGGCGTGAGATTCAAAGAATCCCAATAGCACTTGACCCTTTCAAACATACATAATGGATGAATTTACAAGTCAAAGAATGAATTCATGACATTCAAGCTATTAATGAGCATACATAAAACATTTTCCTTGTCACATAAACTCATACATAGCAAACATAAGCTCTTAAGGGTATTAGTCTAGCCTCTCCCACCTTTATTAGGACTTTTGGATTTGCTTCACCTACTTTCAAGGGACTTTTGACTTGGCTTCACTCTTTTTGAGACTTTTGGCTTTGTCTTACCCATTTCTAGGGACTTTTGGTTCATCCTCACCCTTACTAAGGGACTTTTGGCATAACCAAACTTATACAAACCATAATACAACCATAAAGACATTTCAAGAAGCACAATGGTACCATAACATATAAGCATTGGCTAGAAATATTTCTTATGGCTCATATATACATACAAGCACTCTAAGATAGGCAAACATCCAAGCCATGCATGAGAGAAAGGTTAGAAAGGTACCTTAAAGCAAGAACACAACACTTTCCTCTTGAAATTCTTCTTCCCTTTTCTTGGCCAAAATTTGCAATTTGGTGACCCTTGGTTCTCTTAGCCTAGACACATTAAAAAAGACATACATTACTCATGGGAACAAGATCTAATCTTATGAAATTTCTATGGAGTCTTACTTTGTCCTAAGACACAATTATAGTTCTATAAAGGACCTAATGAAGCAACTATTGGAATCCATGATCTTCTCTCCCATTTCTCATTCATTATAGGTTTCTTGACTCCATTTTAGACTCCTTGGAGTCATCACATATTCATTTTAAGGAGCCTAGCTATAAGTTGCTTCATAATATCTTATTATGGAGCTTACATCTCCATTTCATATTCTAAGGCTTTTAAATTTTTTCCAAGGCATCTTGAGGTCCTTCCATCATATCTATTCCCATTCTAAACTTGGAACAAATTAAAACACTCCGTAGGTGCCTTAATCTTTCTTGGCTGAGACTATGGAGGTTTGGAGCATTCATGGAGTTTGCTTCATTTCATTTAGGGAAATGGCATATGTGAGGCTTCTTAGGTGTCTTGAGAACTCATTCATACTCTTAGACAACTTAAATTATCATTAGAAAGCTTCATATTTGCCAAGATGCAACTAAATCCTTAAATTCTATAACTTGAATTCTAAAGCTTCCTTTTCAATTCTAGTTATATATTTTTAATTCTTACACTTCATTGCCCTTGGTTCCATCAAGAAAACATGAAGAAAAAATCTTCTCCTTACTTTCTCTCTCTAGACTGAAGCTTAAATGGCTTAGAAACATAAGATTTTGCAAATGTTTCAAGTAAATGAAAGAAGAGAGGCCTAAAAAGAGAAAGTTCTATCATCACTCACTCACTATGGGAGCTCACTTTGTCCTATGGTTGCATAATGGTGTCATATAATACCTAATGAAGCAAGTGCTAGTATTCAAGGTCTTGGTTCCATTTTCTCCTTCCATCTAGGTCTCTTGATCCCATTTGAGCCTTTTCGAGTCATTATACTGTCACTCCTAAGAACCTAGACCTAAGTTGCTTCTTTAAGCTTTATTATGGAGTATACATTGCCATCAAACCCATCAAGGTTTCTAAAATTTGTCCAAGCTTTTCTGTGATGTTCTATTATCATGTTTTGTCCCTTTTTACCCTTAGAAAAATTTAAAACTCTCCTTAGGTGGTTCTTCTTGGTTTGGCTGAGGCATGTACCCATTCATGGACCCATGGAGTTAGCTTTGTTCTTTTAAAGGAAATGGCACATATGAGGCTTTCTAAGCATCTCAAGAATCCATATATTGTAACACCCCAAAATTAATTAAGGTGTTAATCATGGTTTTGGGATAATTAAGAATAATTAATATAGGATAATTGGATAAGTTAAGTGAATAGAAATTCTGGAGAGATGAATTATTAATATGGGTTTGAGATTTAATTGGGATAGAAACTTCATCTAGGCCCAAATTAATGTAGGAGATCATGATAAGAGGCTAATGGGGGCCCAATAAGCTAGGTGCAGACTTAATTTAATTCAATGTGATAGAGGCCCAAGATCCACCTTGTGTAGGCTCTTATAATTGGCCCAACAACCTTAGTGCAGACCCAAATCCTTTGAGCTCTTGAAACTTGGTCTGGCCCAATTAAAACCCAACATCCCAACACATGAAGCTGGCCCAATAAAGTTTAAATCTAAAGCCCATTTGGAGTTGGATACTTGAAGCAGCCCATGACCCACCTTAGACCTATCTTAAACCTAACTAAAACCCTAAACACTTCAGCCTCTTCCCCATTTTGCTAAAACATAAGAGGGAATTTCAGAGGTTTGAAGGGAGGCTAGGGTTTAGGGCAATAAATCTATCATTTTCCACTTCTAGAGTAAGATTCAGCTAAGGTAATATTTACATAACTTAATCCCCTTCTCTTTCTCTTCATTTTGGCCTAATTAGTTTTTCATTTAGAGCATTTTCACCTACACCTAAAATCTGAAACTTGCCATTTGATGTTTTCATGGTGAAAATTCGTAGGTTGAGGCTAGGGCTGACATTAGGTAAGTATAAACTCTCCATTTTGATGATTTCTTTGCTAGTTTGAGACCCCTATAGCTGATTTATAATATGGGTATTGTTTCTGTACGAATTTATTTAGAATTTGAGGTGTTATTTTGAGGTTTCTGGGGTAGGAGCAACCAAATCTGAATTTGGTTTTAGTGATAATTAGGTAAGTGTTTCTGAGTAGTCCTATATAGCTTAATCTTTTTTTAAGTGATAGGTTGCTTATACAAATTGTGATTAGGGATAGTAATGGCTTGGTTTTGTTTCCATAGGCTAAAGTAACATTCAATTGACTCTTAGAGGATTGGCTATAAGTGAGGTAACCGGGACTATATTAATTCTATGCATATATCTATTTTGATTTCATATTTGCTGTACATGAATAATTTGAAATGCTGAATGAATTGGTTAGTTATCTATTATATTGTGATTGGACCTTGTGAGTCTATGGTGGAGCTGTGGTGCGGCTGTCATTTGTGCATATGCTTCGATCAGGCATCGGGTTATGATCAAACCCCAGATGCACTGAGCCCTGGTTGTGCTCAATGGGGAGTAGGTGCGGTGGATGGGCCTTTCCTAGTGTTATTGGCCCTTAACATGTGAAAATATGATTGCTAGTATGGGATAGTAATCATGATAGCCTAATTGTTTCATTTACTGGTATGACTAGATATTTTCTGATGCTTATGTAAAATCATACATATATGTTAATTAAACTAGATTATATGATGGAATTGCCTTGGTTACTGAGATTCACATCTCACCCGTTTCATGGGATTAAACATTTCAGGTGAAGGTTTTTCAGGTAAGGATAAGGGTAAGCAAGTGGATGAACATCTATGAGTTAAGGCCTGGTGTGGGAAGCTACTCTTAGTCTGAGTAGAATAGAATAGATGCTAATTTTTTTAATCTTTGTATAACATCATCATGTATCTGTATTGCCAAGTGTAAGAGTTTGTATTTTGATAACATAGAATGTAACTAATGAGAAATAGGCTTCATATTAGTTGTTGATGGATGTATGAGCTTATGACACTTATTATGGTTTGTAAACTTGTGTTTTAACTAACTATTTAAGTTATGAAAGCATGTGATATATGGATTGTAGATTTGAGTTAGTAATGCATGAATTGTCTAATAAAAATATAATTGAATGACCATTGTGAGAAATTTATAAGTCTGCTGATATAAGAACAATGAATAAGTAGTAGAATCCACCTTTAAATGAGGATGGGTACTAATATAATGGCTAGGGCAAAACAACTAGAATGGTGCTATTAGAACCTCATAATAGGTGGGAGAGTGGCCCTAGAAAGCCCCTTAATAGAGAGTGAGGAGTAGGAGATAAGATTTTAAGAGTTGTAGGATCAGAAGGTATTTCACCACGGCTAATAGAGGTGAACTTGCCTAAGGGGAGTCCAGAGAGGAATTCGTTGTGGTGAAATGTTGAATTAGCCGCAGTGAAATGTGAGAGGCTAAACTGGGAGTCTTCCAGAGGGAAATTCGCCGCTGCTAAAGGGGGCATTAGCCGCAGCAAACTTTTATGAAAATCCCCCAGGTGTTCCAGAGAGGAATTAGCCACGGCTAATAAGGGAATTAGCCACAGCTAATAGTAAGAGGCAAGCGAGGTAAGTTTCAGGAGGCTTCCTCGCCATGGCAAAATTAGTGATGATGTAAGGGGTGAAGGCGATAGTAATTGGCCGAGGCTAAGAGTAATTTAGCCACAACAAACGTCCTGAAACCCTTATATTAACTAGGAAATCTTAGTTTTTCATGTGGTAACCTCAAGGGATGATTTAGAGACATTGGTAGAAGATCCTTGTGAGTTAGAATAAATGGGTAATAGAATCAAAAGCTTATAAATGAATGTTTATTTCCTTGATGTACATAAGTACTTGTAATTGTATGGTTGATGACTTTAATAACAATAAGGTTCAAATTTCCCCGTATTTTTACAACGTAATTAGTTGTAATGCCTTGTAACCCCAATCTATGATTGTTAATCACGTATTTAACCTTAATTACAATGATTAGAAATTAGGGTCGTCACATATATACTCTTAAACAATTAGAAATACCACTAGAAAGCTTCATACATACCATGGTGCAAAGAAAACCCTAGGTTTTGTAAACTTGAAAAATAATGGTTCTTTTTAGAATTTCTTTGAATCTACTTGTTCCTCACTCTTAAAAACCTAGGTTTCATGCTTGGTTTGGGTCAGATTTTGCTCCTTCTTCCTAGTTCTATATGAGGCCTAAAATGAGCTATGGAGGAACAAGAAGGAAGAAGTAAGGAAAGCCATGGAAATACCTTGATTACTTAGCCTTTTCAAGAGCTTTTTCCCTTGTCTTCACTCCTCCTTGAAATTTTGAACCTCTCCCCTCTGAATAGGACTTAAAATAGATCCAAAACATGCATCAAAACCATGAAAAGAAAGAGGAAAAGAAGGAGAGCAAGTTCAAGGAAGGAAGGAGTAAGAAAATCCTTGATTTTCCTTACCTTTTCTCAGGTTTTTCTTCTCATTTTGAGCTCCTCCTTGTGTGCCACTTTTTGTGGAATTTCTCCTTGGTTTTGGACAGAATTTAGGTCAGTCAAATGTGAGGGATAAGTGAGGCACCACATATATATAGCTAGGGATTCTCAAGGGACATTTTAAAATGCTAGTTTTGTCCTTCATTCTTAGCTTTTTCATTCAGGCTCATTTCAACTTCTTTTTGAAAACTGTCTTTTCTATCATAAACTTTAAGTCCTTTAACCTATAAATAGTCTTTGGAATAACTCAAATCGGGTCTAAAACTTTCAAAAATAAAAACCAGAGGGGTTTTAGCTGTTCTAGAGATTCCGATAGTTTTCAGGGCGTCTGAGAATCCTAAGAAACTCAATTTTTCCATTTAAAGATCCCTCCTCTAAGTTTTCTAAAAGTTGCTCAAATTTTAAAAATATCACTACATTTCGTCAAATATTTCTTTGGCCATTTTGGCCTCAATTTCTAGAGATCGTAAGCATTGCTTCCCTATTTTCTAATATTTAGAATTTTATGAAAATTTTATTTGGCCTTAACTAAGTTCATTTTAGGGGACTTTCTTTTATATCTGGCTTGTTTTCGTCGTTTTTACAAAAATTGAGTATTACAAAGAGAAGGAGAGAAATTAAAGGAAAGACTAGAAGCAATTGAAAGCTCTTTGAAAAAGCTTGCAAATAAAGAAAGAACCATGGGTTGTTTTGCTTCATCTTGTCTCCTTCTTCTCTTGCATGTTTCAGTTAACCCTAAACCCATCAAGGAGGATTTCTAGTTTTAGCAAGGTAGAGACAAAGGTTTTCAAGCATGAGAAACAAAAATATGCAACTAGATTTAAAAAAGAAACTTTAGAATTTAAGTTATGTGACTTAGGGTTCTTGTTGCACTTAGCAAAATTTGAAGTTTTCTAATGATAATCTAGCCTATATAAGAGTGTGTATGAGTTCTTAAGACATCTAGGAAGCTTCACAAGTGCCATTTCCCTAAGAAAAATCAAGTAAACTCCATGGGTCCTTAAGTTGCTCCATGTCTTGGTCAAGAGCTAGAAGTAACACCTAGGGATAGTTCTTTTTTATTCTAAGGATAAAAATGGTCTAAATATGATTAATAAACACCAAGGGAAGCATTGGTTTGAATTTAGAAACCATGGTTTATGAGATGGAAGTCTAAGTTCCTTTTTAAGGCATAAAGAAGCAACTTAAGTTTAGGCTCCTTTAATTGAATTTATGATAACTCTAAGGAGTTTAAATAGAGTTAAGAGACTTAGATTAAATGAAAATTTGGAGCCAAGATCATAAATGCTAGGGGTTGCTTCATTATGCACTTATATAGAACTATAACCAAGCCATAAGATCAAGTAAGCTTGTAAGAGTTTATGTAAAGTTAGAATTAGTTCCAATGATTTAATTGTGCCTTAATTGATGTGTCTAGGCCAAGCAAATCAAGATTCCCATAGGTGTAGGTGTGAGGCCAAGAAGGGGAAGGCAAATTCTCGGAGGAAAGCTTGTGATTTTTGACATAATGGAGCTCTTTATCTTTTCTTGTATGCATGTCTTGGATGCTTAATTGTCATGGGATGCTTGTGTGTATGTTTGAACCATGAGATATATTTATAGCCATTAATTATATGCTATATTACCATTATGCTTCCTGAAATATGTTTTGAATGTAAGATGTTTTAATGGGTGAAATTATACTAAAAGTCTCTTAAAATGGGTGAAGAGATGCCAAAAGTCTTTAAGAATGGGTGAGACAAAGCCAAAAGTCCCTTAGAATTGGTGAGGAGATGCCAAAAGTCCCTAAAAATGGGTGAGACAAAATCAAAAGTCTCAAGAAGGAGTAAGGCTAAGTCAAAAGTTCTTAAAAGTGGATGAGGCAAATTCAAAAGTCCTAAAGAATTAGGTGAGGCTAGACCAAAAACCCTTAGAGTTTATATTTGACTTGTATGAGTTTATGTGACATGAAAATATGTTTATGTATCTTTACAAGAGACTTTTATGACATGCTTGCATTCCTTGATATGAAAATGTGCCATATATGTATGCTTGAAAGGGTAAAAAAGCTATGGAGATTCTTTGAATCTCACTCTTCCCTATATATGTTTAACCATGTCTAGGTGAGGTTCAAGGAGCAAGAAATGGGAGCCAAGCCATTTGAAGATGAAATATTGAAATTAGAATAGGAAATTTATGGATTTTGATATCAAAGTTTGTATCTATATGATGTATATGAGATGTAAGCACTTGGACATGTATAAAAGTATATGATTATGATGTATGAAACAAATTTGGAACCAAATATATGCTTATGTGAGAGTTTGACATTCTAGAGCCTTAATGCATATGTGTATAATAATAACTAGGAAGGTGGTTTTGAGATGTATGATGATTTTATCCATTTGGGATGTTCTTATATGCTATGTTTATGCTTTTAGATGTGCTCAAATGGTCATGGTATGATTAGAAGGCCATTTGGTGCTCTTTGACCCCATTATGATCCCAAAATTGTCTATATTCTTGACCTGAACCATAAATTGACCAAATGGATGAATTTGTGCATGAAATTTGGCAATCAAATAGGTCTTATTTAGATCTTTTCACGAAGCTAAGGAGCATTATTTTTGGAGCTCTAGAGAATTTATTTTGATTTTCCAAAGTTGGCCAATTTATGCAGAAACTGTTACTGTTACTATTCATGTGGTCAGTTTTCTTTTCTATATTACTTAAGGGCCAAATGAAGTCTAATACTAATGAAATTTTACAAGCACATAGTAGACATCATAAGATTTCTATAGCCAGAGAAATGAATTTTTGAAGTTCCAGGTCTGCTGTAGGATAATCACCAGACCTGATGTACTATTCCATTAATTTTTATAAGACAAATATGGTTGTTTTGATCTAAAATTTTTATGATAGCTAGATGAGATCTTGATCTTTCCAAGAAGCTATAGTTTGCATGATTTGGATTTTTCTAGCAGTAGTTATGATTTTCCAAAGTTCATATTAGAATATGGAATTCATGGCAAAATGCAAAGTGTAATGCAATTTCGTGTTCTATGGCTTGGACTTGAATTTTGAGCTTCAAATTGTGATAATTCTGGTAAACAAATGTGTTATGGATAGAAAATGAATTTATAGAAAATGAATTTGGTAAGCTCACATGGTCCATTAAGCTAAGAATGAATTAATTTAGCTTTCAATGACGCAATTATCCACGGCTAAAAGTGCTATTTTGATGAAAATAAGTGTTTTAAGTAAATTGTGCTATGAGTTGAGACCTATATAGATATAGTGTTACAAGTGTGGCATGAAAGTGTGTGTGTATTTTTGCAAGTTTTATTTACAAATGGATGGTTAGCATTTGTTATGTTTTATGATATTAAATCTATGCTTTTAGATTCATTGGATGGTTATGATTTAATCTTACTTTTAGAGATTTAATATGGGCCTTCGAATTAAATCAAAGGTTGTGAATTGATCTTAAAAACTAAATGGGGTTGAAACAGACTAATGATATGACCGTGGATCAATATGTGGCCAAATTTATAAAGCTGTCTTGGTACTCATCCTACCTTTAGAGATATGATGACGAGCCCTGGAGGTGTGAGCAGTTTGAGACCGGATTGAAGCCCCTGATCAGAGATAGGGTGATTCCATAGAGGATCTGAAAGTTTAATGCCCTTGTGGAGATTACCAAGATAATAGAAAATAATTTGAGAGATATTATGCTTACCACTACAGTATCTGGTCAGAAAGGGGCTGTAACACTCCAAAATTAATTAAGGTGTTAATAATGGACTTGGACTAATTAAGAATAATTATTATAGAATAATTAGGTAAGCTATATAAATAGAAATTTATAGAGAAATAAGTTATTAATATGGGTTTAAGATTTCAATTAGATTAAAGCTTAATTTGAGCCCAAAATTTAATTTGAGTAAGCCATGGATAAGGATTTATGGAGGCCCAATGATTTTAGGTGCAAGTCTAACTCCTTATTATGAGACTTGGGCCAAGAGAGATCACCTAGTAATAACCTAATTTGATTTAGTGAAATAGAGGCTCACGACCTAATTTACATAAGCCCTTCTAGTTAGCCCAACACACATTATGCAGACCTAAATTGGATTGACTCTTGAAATTTGGCCTAACCCAACTATAACTCTAAAGCCTAACTCATGAGACTTAGCCTAACTAACACCAACCTTTGAACCCACTAGAATTTGGGCCTTAAGGTCAGCATACTTCACCTTAATTCAAAGTGTTCTGCAGCCTACCTCACCAAACAAAGGCCTAATGACTAGAAATGTGCCTAAATGGACCTTGGGCTGATGGGTTGGCCCATTTCCCCCTAATAATCCTAAAGGTTCAGTAGCCTCCCTCTCCATCAACAGAAAACATAAGAGGCAAGGGAGGTAATTCAGAGGTTTAAGGGAGGCTAGGATTCTACCAACATTGCAGCCCCATTTTTGACTCCTAGAGGATGATTTGGCCAAGGTGAGTTATATATAACTTGACACTTTTTATCTTGGTCCGATTAGTTTCTAGTTTTGGACATTTTCATCTCTTTCTCAAATCTGAAACTTAGTGTTTAGGTGATTTCTTGCAAGATTTTCAGAGTTTAAAGTTAGTGGAACCATGGGGTAAGTGTTTGCTTTCATTTTGTGGTGTAATCTTGCCCATATTTCATGTTATAAGCTAACTTTGGTATATGGCTAATTCCATGTGCGAAAATCCAAGTTTTAAGGATAGCCCAAGGTCTGTTCTTGGTAGTTAAGACTCAACTCAGTCCATTTGACCTCTTGGGTGTATAGGTAAGTGTTCCCTCTTCTCTTGTAGGGTGTATATGCTAAATTCCCACATTTTGGATTGACTTTTGCTGCATGGTTTGTACATGTACGAAAATGGAATTATGGGGAGTGAATCATGGTGAGCTTTGATGTATAGACCTTGAATGGTGCAATAGATCATTAGGAAGCTTGGGTAAGAAGTTCTCAATGATTTCTTGTTAAGATTAATTTGTGGATAGGGAGAATTCCTTTGCTAAGGATAGTTAAATGATGATAATCATGCTTATGTTAGACTTGGTATGATTTGGATCATGGTGGTAGCTAGAGGAAGAGTAATTGGCTTTATTGAGGTAACCGGGGTTATTTTCCTAATTTTATGTATATGCTCATGTTAATTTGATATTTGTTACACATGTTTGATTTTGAAATGCTAAATGATTGGTTGACTACTTAAATTATTATTGTGATTGGACTTTATGAGTCCATGGTGGAGTTGTAGTGTGGCTGCTACCCGTGTATGTGTTTCAATTAGGCACCGGGTTGTGATCAAACCTCAGATGCACTGAGCCTTGGTTGTACTCATTATGGAGTAGGTGCCATGGACAGATCTCTCCCAGTGTTATTGGCCATTGACAAGTTGTGTATGATTGCTGGTATGCGACAGTAGTCATTGGTAACTCAACTAGATCATTTGCAAATTGAATTAATGATTCTGATATTGATAATATGAAATTGCATTGTATTGATTAATCTATACATATATATGAAATTTACCTCTTGTTACTGAGATTGTATGTCTCACCTGGTTATGGGCTAATATTTTCACGGATCGAACCTCTTAGTGGCAAGGAAAAAATTAATAGAAGCTTATTATGTGGTTTGGTAGCACATAGGTTTGAAGGCCTTGTCAGATTGTATTGTGTAATTAGATTACTAGTTTTAAATAATTGTCATATTGCATCATGAATTGCTAAGTATAGGGATTGTACATGTAATATAATTATCATGGAATTGAACATTATGGTTGTAATTGGCTAACAATTGATGAGTGACTTGATCTTGTATGAACATTAAGCATTGGCCCTACGCGCCTTATGGTCGGAGCACTTTTGCTATCATTAAATTATGGATTTTTGCTAATGTGTGATAGTTTGGTGAGCAGAAATCAATACTTAAATCTTGAAGTGAATAATGATAGATTAGCTAGGTAAATCAAGTAGATAAATACCATTAGAGTTTCATAAATTGAGGTAAAGTGGCCCTAGAGTATTCCTAGAAAGAGAGTTGGAATGCATGGGATGAAATTTAGGAGATGTAGTTATAGGAGGGAGTTACACCACAGGTAGGAAGGCTTCACCACAGCCTGGAGAGTGATAATAGCAAGGAACCTTGCAGCTTGAGAAATCTCACAGCAGCTTAATGCGAAAAAAATTGCCCAAGAGGGTGGCAGAAAGAAACCTCACCGCAGTGCAATATGTTCTGCTATGACGCAAGTCGAGGAAACTAGGTAAGGAGTGTCCAATAGCAAGCCTCATCACAGTGCAAGTGTATTCCATCGAGGCAAGAATCATGGGACTTCGAACAGTAGCTCCAGGAGGCATTTCCGCCCCGGGGATTCACATGAGTTGCCCAATAAGATTCTCGAGAGCAACATAGCCACAGCACGGAAAGTCAGGGCTGTGCGCGCAAAATGAAATCTTAGTTTTTGAGCTCTAGTACCTAACTTAGCCGCAGCAGAAGAATTTCAAGTCGCAGTGAAGGTTCCCAAACTCCTACCTTTAGCCTAGAAACCTTAGTTTCTTCAATGGTAATGTTAGGAAATGATATAGGAACACTTGTGGGAGGTTTTTACGTGTTGAGATTGATGGATGGATGAATCACAAACCCTTCATGATAGTACAATTTCTTTTATGCATTCTCACATTTATGGTTGTGTAGTTAATGAATCTAATATTATTGAGGCCCAAATTTCCCTATAATTTTCATGATGTGTTTAATTTTAATGACTTTAAACCTTGATCATTAAGCTTTAATCGTGTATTTAACCATAATTACAATAATTAAGAGATAAGGTTGTCACAGGGGCTCCAGAGTTGAAGGGGCTGAGAATAGAGGAGGGTGGCAGCTCTGCACCTAGTAAAAAGAAAGGCAAGATGTAGTGGAACCGGAGGCCACAGAAAGGCAAGAAAGCACAACCCTTTTGGATTCAGTCATCCACATAAGAGTCCATAGTGACTTGTTATAAGTGTGGAAAGCTAGGGCATATTGTTAGGAATTGCCCCCAGACAAATTCAGCACCTCCTAGGCCACAAACCTAGGGTAGGGTATTCGCCCTTTCTCAGCAGGAAGCCAACGCATCACCTAGTTTGATTCAAGGTATACTTATAGTGAATGGTTTTCCCATAATTGCTATGTTTGATTCGGGTGCTAGTCACTCGTTTATATCTTATGACTATGTGAGACATTTAGGTTTGGCTATTAGTACTTTACCATTTGATTTGTTTATCACTATACCCATTAGAGGCCACATTGTTAGTTCCCATGCTTGCTTGAATGTCACTGTATGGTTTAACCATTGTTATACTACCATTGACTTGATTTGTATGCCATTCCATGATATAGATTTGATTGTTGGTATGAACTGGATGACTACCAATAATGATGTTCTTGATTGTGAACACCGAACCATATTTGTACCTTCACGTGGGACCTCCTAGGATGGGGACTGAGTTATGCTTTATGACTACTGCCCAGGTTAAGAGACACTTAAAGTGTGGATGTCAAGGGTTTTTAGTCTTTTTCTCTATTTAGGCTGAGGTAGAGGAAGGGATAAAGGAGATCTTGATAGTTAGGGAATTTTTAGAGGTTTTCCCTAAAGATTTTGATTTTAGTGGTCTACCCCCTAAGAGAAAAATAAAGTTTCCTATAAACATAGTGCCTGGCTGGACTAATGTCCAAGGCTCCTTACAGGATGGCTCCCACCGAGCTTGCTGAGTTGAAAAGCAAATAGAGGAGTTATTAGAAAAAGGGTTTATACGCCTTAATATTTCACCCTAAGGAGCTCTAGTATTGTTTGTGAAAAAGAAAGATGGTAGCTTGAGATTATGTATAGATTATAGAGAATTGAATAAAGTTACCATAAAAAATAAATATTCTCTCCCTAAAATAGGTGATTTGTTAGATCAATTAGTTGGAGCATCTGTATTCTCTAAGATAGACCTTAGATCTGGGTACCACCAGCTAAGAGTGAGAGTTGAAGATGTCCCAAAGATGGCCTTTAGGACTAGATATGGGCACTATGAGTTTCTTGTGATGCTATTCGAGCTGATAAATGCACCTGAGGTATTCATGCATTATATGAATAGGGTATTCAAACCGTATCTAGATGAATTTGTTATGGTCTTTATTAATAATATCTTAGTATACTCCAAATCTTTTGAGGAGTATGAGAGGCATTTAAGATTAGTCTTAGAGATTTTAAGAGGTAAGAGATTGTATGCCAAACTGAGTAAATATGAGTTTTTGCTAATCAAAGTGAAATTCTTAGGTCATGTGATATCATGAGATGGGTTCACAGTAGATCCCTATAAAGTTGGGGCTGTGTTATTGTGGGATAGACCTAAGACTATCACTGAGGTTAGGAGTTTCCTTGCTTTAGCAAGATATTATAAACGATTTATTCAGGGCTTTTCTTAGATGGTCTTGCCACTCATAAGACTAACTTGAAAGGATACACCCTTTGTGTGTGATGATAGATATGAGAGGAGTTTCCAAGAGTTGAAACTCCGATTGACCACTGCCCCTGTATTAATTATTTCTAAACTTAGTTTACCGTTTGTGGTTTATAGTGATGCCTTAAGAAAAGGGTTAGGATGTGTGCTAATGCAATAGGGTAGGGTAGTGGTGTATACCTTTAAGCATTTGAGGTCTCATGAGGATAATTATCCCACACATGACCTAGAGTTAGCTATAGTAGTTTTTGCTCTTAAGATTTAAAGGCATTATTTGTATGGTGCGAGCATAGAAATTTATAGTGATCATAAGAGTCTAAAATACCTGTTTGATCAAAACGAACTTAATATGAGATAGAAGAGATGGATAGAATTCTTGAAAGATTATGATTAAACATTGAAATATTATCCAGGTAAGACCAACATAGTAGCCAATGCTGTGAGTAGAAAATCTATCCATGCAGCCCATGTGATGATCAGAGAGCAAGAACTCCTAGATAAGTTTAGAAATTTAAACTTTTCTTGCCAAGTGGTAACAGGCAGATTGTATTTGAGTGAGACCCAGATTGAAAATGAATTAAGAACTTAGATCTTAGATGCTCAGAGAGAGAATGAATTCTTGAGACAGGTTAGGAGTAAGACTACCCAAGGTAAGCCTCAGAATTTGGGGTATATGAGGATGCTGTGATAGTATATCGAAACAGAATTTATGTGCCTAATAGTAATGAATTGAGAGAGAAAATCCTAGAAAAGGCACATAAAAGTAGATATACTATCCACTTAGGTACCACTAATGTAACACCATAACTTCTAGCTCTATTACATGCCATTTATAAGCTTCACATCATGATTTCCATGAGGGCACATAAAAAAGGGGACAGAAATAATCGACTTTTTCCGCATTGCGCTATATCTAAAAAATTCAATTCGGTATCACGTGGACCGTGTGAGCTTATACTATACTTCCTCATATTTAATTTTATTATTACAATTCATTTTTATCACAAAAACATGCCTACAATTCATGGAAACCGAAATGGAGCTCAAAATAAGCAAGCATATTTTCGGCCAGATTTGCTCCATTTTCTGACCCAACTTTGGAAAATCATAACTAAATCTAGAAAATTCGAAATCATACAATCTTTATCACTCTAGAATTCTTAGGATGTCTACTTCACACTAAAAGTACTTCCAAATCACAGAATTCATCACACAGGACGTTTGACATCCAAAAAGCTACAGACTCGCTGGCTGCCTGGGCTATGATTCAGGTTACTGATGTAAATTTCTGAAATTCGTAACTAATTCTAAAAAAATAGAAATCACACACACTCGGTCATTCTGGAAAGATAAAAATGTTAACTTGATACTAAAAATAATTCCAGAATGAAACAGATACTTTTAGGCATCTGGAACTGATGGAACAGTGATTGAGCTCCTGGGCGCTACTGATACTGACAGTTAACTTTAAACATGCATAACTCTCTGCTCAGACCTCCAAATGAGGTGATCTCGGTGGCCACAGAAATCTTATGACCTCTAGTTTATGCATATAAAATTTCATAAGCATTGGACGCCATTTGGCCATCAAGTGACACAGAATTCAAAACTGCCAGTATAAACAGTACCTATTCCAGAATCCATGCAAAATCCCAACTTTGAAAATTCACAAAATATTACCTAAGTCTCCGAAAATTATGATCTTTAGCTTCCCAGAAAGCTCTCAACAAGACCTAATTGCATGCCAAATTTCAGGGCAAGACTAACTCATTTGGCTAAAAAGTGGCATAGGGTTCCATTATGGTCAATTTTGGCTCCATATTGGGTACCAAAATTGCCAAATAGATTTCCTTTGGTCTTGGCACCTTTTGGGCAAGTTTAAAAGCATGTTTAAGACTTGGGGAAGCTGCCCAAATGGTCCCAAACCATTTGCATCTCATTTTGGCCTTTTCACCCTCACTTATACACATTACACCAAGCTTTTCTCAAGTGCATACATTAGCATAGGCACTCAATTTATGTTCTAGAATACATACACCATACTCATTCATTTATCTATCACATAATACATTTGTCCAAGGGGTCATAGACTATTTACAATAATAATATATATCATGAAGTCTCCTTATGAATTAAAAGACCAAAAATCAAGCATAAGGATGGCAATCGCAATCTTCTTTCTTCAAGGTGGTTGGCTCCCATTGCCATGTCCACTTGGCCGACCTAGCATATTAGGACATTTAAGAGGAGGGAGTGAGATTCAAGAATCTCAATAGCTCATCTCCCATTCCATCACACATAATATGTGCAAGCAAGTTTCATAAATGCATACATGGAGAAAGTAGAAATCATAGGCATTTTAAAAGCAACCTTAGCATGTGAATCAATCATACAAGACATTCAAGAGCTCACTAAGTATTTGGATTGGCCTCGCACTTCTCCTCATGGATTTTGGACTTGCCTCACCCATTCTTTAAGCACTTTGGATTCAACCATACTCTTGGGAGCCCACTTTGCTTTTGGGAGACTCTTTACTTTGTCTCAACCAAGCTCAAGGGTTCTTGGCTCATCCTCACCCAAGGGAAGAGTTCTTAGCCGTTCCACACTCAAGTAAACTCATACAAACATCATGAATTCATTTAAAAACATAACATGGCACCAAGCATCATGGCATATAAAGGTATGCTAGCATACTTTTCAAAGCTTGAAAATACACATACACACATTCTAAAACAAGCTAAACACACATCCATGCATGAGAGAAGGTGGAGAGAGCTACCTTGTATGCAAGTACACACTTTTTCCTTAGCTTTTAAACCTCCTCTTTTGGCCACACACCCACAATTTGGTAGAGATGGTTTCTCTTGGCCTAAAAACAATTTTTGGGAGCCAATTAGGTTCATGAAACATTCTCTAAAGCCATACAACTTGCTTAAGTACTAGATTGCTATATAATCCCCATTATGGTCCATAAAGGCACCTAATGAAGCAACACCCCTCAAATGATTTCTAGGCCTCATTCTTTCTTTTCAAATATGATTCTTGACTTCTTTTAAGCCTCTTGGAGTCATCACATAATTAAAACAAAAGGCCTAACATTATGTTGCTTCCTTAGGTCACAATATGGAACCTAAAGCACCAACTCATTCTCTAAGATTCCTAAATTTTTCCCAAGGTTTCCCCTCACATTCATTCATCATGTATGACTCAAAAATGGGCTTGAAATAATTGAAAACTCTCCCTAACTATGCCATCCCTACTTGGCCGAAAGTTAGAGCATAAATGGGATTTCATGGCTTCTTGATTTTTCCTTGATGGGGAAACTATTTAGGGAGTTTGTTAAGAGTTGTAGGAGGTCAAAGAAACACTTAAACAACCAAGGGAACTTATAGATTAAATCAGTTTTTACACTCCCTTTAAGTGCTCTACACTTTTCCAACTTTTAGGTTCATGACTTTCCATGGGGTTTTGTTCATTTTATGGAGGAAGAGACATATGGGGGACCTCTTAGGGATCTTAGGAGCACATTTAAACATTCATTTAAGCCTAAGAACATTTATATAAAATCAGATTTGCAAGGGAGCATTTGGATTCCTAATGATTCCATTTTGTTTCCTAATGCTCCTTTCTTGATTCTATTAGTTCATTCTTAATCCTTGCCATCTAAAACCCCTAATCCCTCTATAAATTGGACAGAAAACAGCCCCTAAGAATTGGGCTCATGGTGGTCAAATTCGTACAAGAGGAAGGGGGAGGGAGAAACTACCAAAGAATGAAAGTTTTACCTTGTTTTCTTACTTCCTTTGGCTTGTTCTTCCACTTGGTTAGCTTACTCTCTCAATTTTCGAAATTCCCCTCTCTGTTCTGCCCCAAAAACAGCACCAAACTTTCCATTAAAACCATAGAAAGAAAGCTTGAGAGGAGAGGAGCAAGGTTCAAGAAGGAAGGATATGGAATGTCTTAAAGTTTCTTACTTTTTTCTTGAATTTCTTCCTCCAAAACCCTCCTCCTCTTGTGCGCCTAAGGAGCTGGAGTTCTCCTCTGAAAATGGGCAGAAGCAAGTCGGTTTAGAGAGGGGGAGGCAGAACGTGGCATATAAAGAAGAAGAAAGAAGCTTCCTTTAACACTTTAATGTCAATTTTGCCCTTCGTTCTTAGCATTTTCGTTTCTCCTTCATTTTAGCTCCTTTTTTAGAACCGTCTTTTCCATCATAACAAAGAGGTTCCCAATTTAATAAAATGCCTTTGGAATCACTCAAATCGGAACTAAAACCATCCCAAACGAATCGGTCAAAGTTCGAGTCAACCGACATCGGAAAGAGTACACCGGAGGGGCTTTACTAGTCCCGGGGCTTCCCATGGTTTTTGGGGCCTCTGAGAACCCTAGGCAACTCAAAATTTCCATTTAAAAAGCCCTCCTAGGTGCTTTTCCAAAATTACACTTATTTACGAAAATGCCACTGGCCTTTCGGCAAATTTTTCGAATCGCTCTGACCCCGATTTCTGGGTAACTCAAGGCTCAAATCCTCATTTTCTATTATTTAAAATTTTATCCAAATTTTATTTGGCCTTGAATCACTCATCTCAGGGGACTTACTTTGAAAACGTGCCCATTTCCATCGTTTAATAAAAACGGGACTTTACAACTAAGATGTATTAAGATTTGAAAAGAATATTCTGGTGGCCAAGAATGAAAAATGATGCCACAAATTATGTGGTGAGATACCATATGTGCCAGAGGGTTAAGATAGAACATCAGAGACCCACTGGGTTGTTGTGACCCCTAAATATCCCCGAGTGGAAATGGGATGGCATAACCATGGATTTTATTTTGGGGTTACCCAGAACATCCTCTGGACACGATGCTATCTGGGTGATTGTAGATAGATTGATGAAGTCTGTGCACTTCCTAGCTATTAAGGCTACCTATACATTAGATAAATTAGCCTAGTTGTATATAAGAAAGGTAGTGCGACTTCATGGGGTACCCAGTAGGATAGTATCGGATAGAGATCCCAGATTCACATTAAACTTTTGGAAGTTATTACAGCATGCCTTAGGGACTAGGTTGCATTTTAGTACTGCTTATCACCCCTAGATAGATGGTCAGATTGAGAGGACCATCTAGACCTTAAAGGACATGCTAAGGGTGTGTGTGTTGGAGATGAGGGGTAACTAGGGATGCATACCTGCCATTAGTAGAATTTGTGTATAATAATAGTTACCATTCCAATATTCAGATGGCCCTTTATAAAGCTTTATATGGGAGAAAATATAGATCTCCTCTGTGTTGTGTTGAGCTAGGTGAAAGGAGTCTGATAGGACCTGAGCTAGTGGACTAGACTACCCAATAGATAGAAATGATTAGAAAGAAAGTTTGTACGACTCAAAGTAGGTAGAAAAGTTATGCCGATAAGAGAAAGAAGCTGTTAGAGTTTGAAATTGGAGATCATGTATTCATCCAAGTGTCTCTAATGACTAAGGTAGGTCAGTCTATGAGGGTAAGAAAGCTCAATCTTAGGTATATTGGTCCATTTGAAATCCTTGAGAAAATTGGACCTGTGGCCTGTAGGATAGCCTTACCTCCAAACTTAGCCCAAATCCATAATGTATTTCATGTCTCTTAATTGAAAAAGTACTTACTAGGCCCCTCACATGTCATAGAATATGAGCATATTCAATTGTAGAAAAATATTTCTTATATAGTGAAACCTGTAACACCATAATTCTAGCTCATCTCATGCTTTTGAATAGTATAATTGCATGAATCATATAGATTTCCCATAAGAAAAAGCAAGGGAAATTGGACTTTTATTTGCGTTATGTCATATCTACAAATTTATTTTCATGTCACATGGACTGTGTGAGCTTATACTATGCCTCCTCATATTTAATTACATCATTACAACTCATTTGCATCACAAAAACATACCTACAACTCATGGAAACCGAAAAGGGACATGGGAGATCGGTATTCATTCTCGGCCAAAATTGGCCTCATTTTTGGGTAAATTTTGGAAAATCATAACTAAATCTAAAAACATTGAAATCATGTGTTCTTGGTCATTTTGGAAATTTTGAGATATCTACTTCATTCTAAAAATAGGTACAAGTCATAACATCCCACACACAAAACGTTTGACACATGAAATATTCTAGAGGTCAGACTAGGTCTTGATGCTGTCACAGTTTACTGATATAAACTTCAAAAATATCCAATTAATTCCAAAAAATTCCAAATCAAGTGAATGATACCAATATAGAAAGATGAGGATGTTAGCTAGAGGGTAAAATAGCTCTAGACCAGTTCAAGCTTGCTTAGAGCTTGAATTTTGATCAAACAGTGACTAAGGTCTGGTTGGATGCCTGACACAAGACTGAATCTTTGAAAAATCATATCTCCCTCTATAGACATCCAAGTGGGGTGATTCTAGTTGACACAAGTCACTAATAACCTCTATTTTCTGTCTATAAAATTTCATGACAATTGGACATCATTTGAGCCTCATATGACAGAAAATAATTTTGGACCCAATGTAACAGTGCATCAGACCATTTCAATAATTTTGGCCAACTTTGGAAAATTATCAAATATTCTATAGACCTCAAAAATTATGATCTTTAGCTTCCCAAAAATATCTCAATGAGACCTATTTGCATGCAAAATCTCAAATCAAGACTAACTCATTTGGCCAAAAAGTGATATAGGGTCCCATTATAGTCAAATTTGGCTCTATATGAGGTACCAAATTTGCCAAATGGCTTTCCCTTAGTTGTAGCACCTTTTGGACAAGTCTAAAAGTACATTTGAGACTTGTATGAGCTGCCCAAATGGTCATGCATCTCATTTTGGCCATTCAACCCACACTATGCATACTTTCATCAAAGTTCCATATTGCACACTTTGGCATTACATACTCAAAATAAGTGCTATAGGTCATATATCATTTTCATACATCTAAATATCACATAATAGTATATTTACACATGTCTTAAGGTTCATGGTACATATACAACATCATATACATTATGAACCATCATTATGGTTCTAAAATAGACAAAACAAGACATAAGCTTGTCAATCTTTGCTTTTCATGGTTGTTGGCTCCCTTCACCATAGTTACTTAATCCACCTAGAATGTTAGATCATTGGAGAGGAGGGGATAAGATTCAAAGAATCCCAATAGCTCATCTCCCATTCAATCATACATAATATGTGCAAAGCAAGCTTTACAAATGCATGCATAGAGAAAATGGAAATCATAGACATTTTTAACACAAGCTTGGCATGTGTATCACTCATACAAGACATTAAAGAGTTCACTAAGTGCTTGGATTGGCCTCACACTTCTCCTCATGGATTTTGGACTTGCCTCACCCATTCTTGGAACACTTTGGACTCAACCATACTCTTGGGAGCCTATATTGCTTTTGGGAGACTTTTCACTTTGTCTCAACCAAGGTCAAGGGTTCTTGGCTTATCCTCACTAAAGGGAAGAGTTCTTGGCCTCTCCACCCTCAAGCAAACTCATACAAACATCATATGCTCATTTGAAACATAACATGGCATTGAGGATCATGGAATATAAAGGCATGCTAGCATCCTTTTCATAGCTTGAAAATGCATATACACACATTCTAAAACAAGCTAAACACACATCCATGCATGAGAAAAAGTTGAGAGAGCTACCTTGCACACAATTACACACTTTGCCTTTTGGATTCAATCTCTTCTTTTCGGCCATACACCCACAAATTGGTGGAGATGGTTTCTCTTGGCCTAGATACAATTTATGGGAGCTAATTAGGTTCATGAAACATGTTCTAAGGCTACATAACTTAGTGAAATACTAGATTGCTCTATAGGTTCCATTATGGTCCATAATGGCACCTAATGAAGCAACATCCCTCAAATGATTTCTAGGCCTCATTCTTTACTTTCAAATATGATTCTTGACTTTTTTTAAGCATCGTGGAGTCATCACATCATTAAAACAAAGGGCCTAACATCATGTTACTTCTTTAGGTCACAATATGAAACCTAAAGTATCAACTCATTCTCTAAGCTTCCTAAATTTTTTCCAAGGCTTCCCCTCATATTCATTGATCATATATGACTCAAAAATGGGTTTAGAAAAATTTAAAACTCTCTCTAACTATGCCATCCCTACTTGGCTATAACCTAGAGCATAAATGGGATTTAATGGCTTCTTGATTTTTCCTTGATAGGGGAACCATTTAGGGAGGTTGTTAAGAGTTGTAGGGGGTCAAGGGAACACTTAAATAGCTAAGGGAACTTATGGATTAAATCAGTTTTTACAATCCCCTTAAGTGCTCTACACTCTTCCAACTTCTAGGTTCATGACTTTCCATGGGGTTTTGTTTATTTTCATGGAAGAAAAGGCATATGGGGGACCTCTTAAGGATCTTAGGAGCACATTTAAACATTCATTTAAGCCTAAGAAAACTCATGTTAAATCAGATTTGCAAGGGAGCATTTGGATCCCTAATGGTTTCATCTTGTTTCCTAATGCCCCTTTCTTGATTCTATTAGTTCATTCTTAATCCTTGCCATCTAAAACCTATAATCCCTCCATGAATTGGACAGAACACAACCCCTAAAGAGTGGGCTCTTGGCTGGACGAAATGGACAAGGGTGAGGGGGAGGAAGAGGCTACCAAAGGATGGAGAATTTACTTTATTTTCTTAGTTCTTTTGGCTTATTCTTCCACTTGGTTGGACACTCCTCCATAAACAAGAAAATTTACTCCTTAGTCTAGCCCAAAAACAGCACCAAAAACTTAAAGAAAACCATGGAAAGGAAGAGGGAAAGAAGGAGAAGAGAGTTAGTAAAAGGAAAGGCTTGAAAAACTAATAATTCCTTACCAAAATCTTGGCCTTTTCTTCTTCTTTTCCCTTGCTATTGGTGTGCCTAAGAGGGCTGGACAATTTCTCTAAAAATGGGTAGAAGAAAGTCAGTTAAAGGGAGGAGAGTGGGGATGTGTCTTTAAAGAAGGGTGTGGAAGCTTCACTTTTCCCATTTAATTCCACTTTTGCCCTTTGTACTTTGCATTTTCGTTTCTCCTTCGTTTTAGTTCCTTTTTGAGAACCATCTTTTTCATTATAAAATTTAGGTTCTTCATTTAGTAAAATTCCTTTGGAATCACTTAAATCAGAGCTAAAACCTTCTCGAATGAATTGGTCAAAGTTCGGGTCAACTAACGTCGGAAAGAGTACACTGGAGGGGCTTTACTAGTCCCAGGGTTTCTCATAATTTTCAGGGCCTCTGAGAATCTCAAAGAACTCAAAAATTTCATTTAAAAAGCCCTCTTGTATGTTTTCCAAAAAGTTCAATTATTTACGAAAATATCATTGGCCTTTCGGCAAATTATTTAAATCACTTCGACCCCGGTTTCTAGGTAACTCAAGGATCAAATCCTCATTTTCTATTATTTAAAATTTTATCCAAATTTTATTTGGCCTTGAATCACTCATCTCAGGGGACTTTCTTTGACAACTGACTCATTTCAGTATTTTACAAAAAATTGGACATTACAAAACCAGAGAGAATTATGGACACTAAGCTGAGAAATAAGAACATTCCTCTAGTGAAAGTAGTCTGGAAGGGTCTAACAACTGAGGAGGCAACCTGGGACCTAGAAGATGAAATAAGATAGAAATAACTAGAGCTATTTCCCTAAGGTATGTATTTAAATTTCGAGGACAAAATTTATTTTAAGGGGGTGAAAAATGTAAGGAACAGTAAATTCTATAAAATGACGAAATGAGCCGTATAAAAGAAAGTCCTCTGAAGTAAGCTAGATGATGCCCTAAAAAATTTGGATAGCATTCTAGGCTCCTAAAAATAATAGTCCTAGGCTCAAACAGAAAGAAAAATAGAGCTAGAATGGTGAAACAAAATTGTGACGAAAACTGACGAAACATAATGGCATTTTTGTAAATATGTGCAAATTTTTGAAAAACTCACAGGAGGGCTTTTTAAATAGAAAATTTGAGTTGCCCAAGGTTCTTAGAGGCCCTAAAAACCATAAGAAGCCCTAAGATAATTAAAGCCCTTTCAGTGTATATTTTCTAATAAAGGTGAACCCAAACTTTAACAGATTTGTTTGGGAAGGTTTTAGCACCAAATTAAGTGATTCCAAAGGCATTTTATTAAATTGGGTACCTAAATTTTATAATAGAAAAGAAAGTTCTAAAAGAGAGCTAAAGCAAAGCTAAAGGAAAAATGCCATTATGGAAGGACGAAATTAAAATTTTTGAAAAAGCTAGCTTCCTGAATGTTTCATAAGCTTTATGCCTCTTCCTCCCCTCATTTAGGCCAACATACCCTCTGCCCAAAAATAGAAAAATGAAGATCTCTCTTAGGTGCATAAGAGAAGGAGAGAAAGGAGGAAAAAAACCAAGAAGAGGTAGCCAATTTCAAGGAATTTCATGCTTCTTCTTCTTCCAATTTTGTTCTACTCCCTTCAAGCTTTCTTTCCATGGTTTTATTAAGTGGTTTGGTTTTATTTTGAGTCCAGAACAAGGGGGGACAGCTCGAGTTCTTGAGGAGAAAAAAACCAAGGAGAAAGGCTCTTAAAACCAAGCTTAAATCTAAGGTAAACTCTTGCTTTGGTTGCTTTCTTCTCTTGCTCTTCCTTTGTCTCATTTTTGGCCAAGAATAGAACCATATGGGGGAGGGATTTTCTATCTAAAAACAAGAGAGGAACTAGGGTTTTAGACTATAGAAAAGTGGAATATGTCAAAAAAATACAAGAAAAACCAATGAAAATCAAGTTAGGAAAGTGTAGGATTCTTTAGGGTTTTGTAAAATCTGATTCAATAGAATTTCCTAGACCATTTAAGTGTTCCATTAAGCTCCTAAGACCTCTAGAAAGCCTCCCAAGTGGCTCTCCCATCAAGGAAAAATCAAAAGCTCCATGAACCTCTTTTTATGTGCATGGTTTGACCAAGGCAAGAGCATAAGGTTAGGGAATCTTTTAATTTGTTCTAGCCTTGGTTTGAGACTTCATATGATGTTATAAGATGGGAGGAACCATTGGAAAAAATTTAGGAGCCTTGGTTTGGAAGATGAGACAATGGTGTCCATAATGGTGCCTTATGAAGTAACTTATATGTAAGCTTGTGCAAATGAATGTGTGATGGCTCCAGTGACTTTGAATGATGGCAAGAGGCCTAGAAATGAAAAGAGAATAAAGCCTAGAACTTGAATTTTGAAGGCTACTTTAATAGGCCATTTATGGAACCATTATGTGTAACATCCAGTTCTTTAAAAACGAGAGAAAATGTGAGAAACATAACGTATAGTTTCTTTATCAACGAATGAAATTCACCAGATATAAAATGGAAGTCCCCCAAAATGAATTAGTTAAAGTCCCAAAAAATTTAGAAAGCATTCTAGACTCCTAAAAATGAGAATCTTAGGCTCAGACGGAAAGAAAAATAGAACTAGAATGAAGAAATAATTTCTTATAGAAAATTTATGAAACGTAATGGCATTTTCATAATTTTGAGAAAATTTTGGAATTCACATAGGAGGGCTTTTCAAATAAAATTTTTGAGTTTTCTGGAGTTCTCAAAGGCCCTAAAAACTATGGAAAGCTCCGACACAGTCAAAACCCCTCCGGGTGACATTTTCTAATGTCAGTTGACCCAAACTTTGACTAATTCGTTCCGGAAGGTTTTAGCAGCGATTTGAGTGATTCCAAAGGCATTTTACTAAATTGGGAACCTAAACTTCATAATGGTAATGATGGTTCACGAAAAGGAACTAAAATGAGTCAGAAACAAAATTGCCAAAAATGAAGGGCAAAATTGAAATTTTTAAGAAAGTGGAAGCTTCTTGAACATACTTTAAGTTTCTTATTTCTTCTCCCCTTCATTTGCTTGACCAATTCTGCCCAAAAACCAAAGAAAATACCAGCTCTCTTAGGCACACAATGGAGGAGAAGAAAGGTGGAGAAAAAGCAAGGAAAAGGTAAGGAATTTCATGGATTTTCATGCTCCTTCTTCTTCCAAACTTGTTCCTCTCCTCTTGAGATTTCTTCCTATGATTATAATGAAGTTTATAAATCTATTTTAAGGTAGAAATTGAGGAAAAAATTCGGATTTGATGAGAGAAGCTTAAAGAACACAAGATTCAAGTGAGAAAAAGCAAGAAAACAAGGTATTTTCTTCTTCCATGGTTGCTACTCTTTGCTCCTCTTTTCCACCATTTTGCCTTACTTGAGAAGACCTAAGAGGATTTGATTTTTAGGTAGAACCAAGGGTGATTCTTAGAAAAAAGGGTGTGGAGATTAAGAATATGCAAATAGAATTAACAAATAACCATGGAAATTCAAGATGCAAAGTCTAGGGTTTCATATGTTCCTTGTAAAATCTGATTTGATACCTTGATTCCTATGTCTAAATAAGAGTTTAAATGAGCTTCTAAGATCCCTAGAAGTCTCTCCATGTCCTTTCTCCATAAAGAAAACAGAGTAAAGTCCATGGAGAGCAAAATGCTTCCTAGGTTTGGCCAAGAGAGGTTAGCATACCTAGGGAGAGTTTTAAATTCTTCTAAGCCCATTTTTGAGTCATATATGATAAATGAATATGAGGGGAAGTCTTGGGAAAAATTTAGAAACCATAGAGAGTGAGATGGTGCTTTATGTTCCATAATATGACCTAAAGAAGCAACATGTAGTTAGGCTCTTGGTTTTAATTGTGTGATGACTCCAAAAGGCTTAAAAGGAGTCAAGAATCATATTTAAAAAGAAAGAATGGAGTCTAAAATTTATTTGATGAGTGTTGCTTCATTAGGTGCTTTCTTAAAAATATAAAGCGGTCAATGAGTCAAGTTAGAGTTGAAGCAAGTTGTGTGACGTTAGAATTAATTTCATGAACCTAATTGGCTCCCATAAATTGTGTTTAGGCTAAGAGAAATCATTCCCACACCATTATGGGTGTGAGCCCGAGAAAGGGAGCCTTGATTCAAGAAGAAAAGTGTGTGTTTGCTTCTAAAGTCGCTCTCTCCACCTTCTTTCACGCAAATATGCTTGCTTTACTTGTCTTTGAATGTGTGTATGTGTATTTCAAGCCATGAAAAATATCCTAACAGGAGCTCTTACTCTATGGTACCATGATGATGCATTATGTTTTCTAAATGATGTTTGTGATGTTTGCTTTGGTTTGCTTGAGTGTGGTGAGGCCAAGAACCTTTAGCCATTGTGAGAATGAGCCAAGAACCCTTAAAATTGATTGAGATAAAGTAAAGGGTCTTCTAAAAGTGAGGTTGACTTCCAAGAGCATGGTTGAGTCTAAGAACCTCTTAAAGAATGGGTGAGGCAAGTCCAAAATCCACAAATAAATGGGTGAGGCCAATCCACTTGCTTGACAAGCCTAAGTATGCTATGTATGACTTTTTCAAATCCTAAGAATGCTTCTTGAATGATTGCACATGTCCATATGCTATGCCTACATTTGTGAGACTTGTTTTGCATGCTTTATGTATGATTGAATAGGAGATGAGCTATTGGGATTTTTTGAATCTCATCCTCTTTTCTCTAGTGTTCTAACATGCTAGGTGGACTAAGAGAGCAAGATAATGGAAGTCAACCATCTTAAAGATGAGAGCATAACATCAAAGTGTCTTGAAATTGTTACTTTAAGGCCTTATAGATAGCAATTGATGAAATCCCTAGTCGTATATGACCTATGATGTTATGAACATATATAATTATGTTATGGTATTGTGTATAAATGAGAGCTAGGGTTATATGTATGAAAATACTCATTTTGGTCTTGTAATGGCAATTTTGCATTATGGAATGTCATGTATGAATACAAGTGGAATGGCCAAATTGAGATGTATGAGGTTTGAGATCATTTGGGTAGCTCACACAGGTCCTAATTATGCTTTTAGACTTACCCAAGAGCTGCCAAACTCCAAGAAAAGCCATTTGGACATTTTGGTATCCCATATGGAGCCAAAATTGACCATAATAGAACCCTATATCACTTTTTATCTAAATGAGCTCTTCTTGATCTGAGATTTGACATGCAATTAGAACTTGTTGAGAGCTTTTTAGGAAGCTAAAGAATAGAATTTTTGAAGGTCTAAAGAATATTTGATGAATTTTCAAAGTTAAAATTTTTTTGGGTTTTGGTCATGTCACTGTTCATATTGGTCCGAAAATGAAATTTGTCACATAGGGCCCAAATGATGTCCAATTGCTACAAAATTTTATATAACAAAACTAGACATTCCCAGTGAGTTGTACCAACTAGAAAAACCCCATTTGGATGTCTAGAAAGGGAGATATGAATTTTTAAATATTCTATCTAGTATTAAGAACTCCAACTGATCTCAAATACTGTTTAATTAATTTTCGATGCCTAGACATACCTGAGCTGGTCTAGATTTATTATTCCCCTATAGCTAACATTCACAGTTTTTATATTGGTATCATTTTCATGGATTAGATTTTTTTGGAATTAATTGGATATTTTTGAAGTTTACTATAGAATTCTATGATAGCACTAGGGAATCGCCTGACCTCTGGATCATTTTGAATGTCAAACGTCCTCTGTGTTGGATGTTATGGTCTAAAAATATTTGTAGTATGAAGTAGACATGTGTAGATTTCCAGAATTGCCAAGAATGCATGATTTTAATTTTTCTAGAATTAGTTATGATTTTCCAAAATTTGTGACAGAAAAGAGGAAAATCTAGCTGAAAATATATGTATGTATTTCATGCTTCCCTTTGAGTCCCATGAGATGTAGGCCACTTTTAATGATACAAATGAGTTGTATTCATGTAATTAAACATGAGAATGTGATGTATGAGCTCACATGGTCCACGTGATATCGAATAAAATTTTTATATATGACGTAACGCTAGAGAAAACATTATTTTAATATCTTTTTCTTGGGAATTCACATGATTCATGTATATGAGTTATTTAAAGGCATGAAATAAGCTAGAAATTATGGTGTTACATTATGCCACCTATAGAATCAAGTGTGTGTTTAAGAATTAATTGGATATCTTGGCTTGCTTTAAGTGTGTAATTGAGTGTTAATTATGATGTCTAAGCCAAGAGGATCTTAACCCACCTAACTGCACTTGTGAGGCCAAAAAAGGGAAGGAATAAAGTGAAGCCAAGCTTGCAAAAGTTCAAGGTAGCTCTCAATCTCATTCTCCTTGTATTCTTATGTGCATATGTATGTCATTGCGTGCTTGTGTTTGCTCTTGTAACTTGAGAACATGCCACTTGATGTATTGAGATTGCATTAGTGCCAATGTGTTGTTTTGGATGCCTTTAATATTGGAAAATGGCTCATAAGGGTTAGATTGTAACATCCAATTCTCTGAAAACAAGAGAAAACGTGAGAAACGTAACATATGGTTTCTCCGTAAAGGAACGAAATTCACCGGATACAAAAGGAAGTCTACCTAAATGAGATAGTTAAGGTACCAAAAAATTTGGAAAGTATTCTAGACTTTTAAAAATAAGAATCTCAGGCTCAGATGGAAAGAAAAATAGAGGTAGAATAAAGAAACAATTTCTTACGAAAAGCTTACGAAACATAATGACATTTTCGTAATTTTTAATAAATTTTGGAATTCATATAGGAGAGCTTTTTAAATGAAAATTTTGAGTTCTTTGGGGTTCTCAGAGGCCCTAAAAATCATAAAAAGCCTCAGGATAGTTAAATCTCCTCCAGTGGACATTTTTCAACGTCGATGTACCTGAACTTTGACGAATTTGTTCGAGAAGGTTTTAGCTCTGATTTGAGTGATTCTAAAGGCAATTTACCAAATTGGGAATCTAAATTTTATAATAGAAAAGACAGTTCTAAAAAAGGAGCTAAAACGAAGGAGAAACGAAAATACCAAGAACGAAGGGCAAAATGAGAATTTTTGAAAAGTGTAACTCCTTCCCACCTATATATATATTGTACCCTTCTTCTCCCTTCATTAAGCACGACCATGTTTTGCCCAAAACCAGGGGAAGACCCTAGGGGATGAGGTGCACAAGGAGGCAGAAAAGGAGGAGAAATTCAAGGTAGAAATATATGGATTTTCATAGTTTTTCATGCTCTTTCTCTTCCAAACCTCTTCTCTTTCATTCTTATTTATTTCCTATGATTATAATGAAGTATATGGATCTGTTTTAAAAGAGAAATTAAGGGGAAAATTAGGATTTGAAGAGAGGAGCTCAAAGAACACAAGATTCAAGTGAGAAAAAGCAAGAAAACAAGATAATTTCTCTTCCTATGGTTGTCATCTTTGGTTTCCTCCTCCTCCATTTTACCTAACATGAGAAAAACCTAGGAGGACTTAATTTTTAGGCAGAACTAAGGGTGAATCTAAGGAAAAAGGGTGTAGAGATTAAGAATATGCAAAGGGAATCAACAAAAAACTATTAGATTTCAAGATGCAAGTTCTAGGGTTTTAATTGCACATTGTAAAATCTGACTTTGTACAATGATTCCTATGCCTAAATAAGAGTTTAAATGAGCTCCCAAGATCTCCAAGAGACTCCCCACATGCATCCTCCCTTGAGAAAACAAAGAAAGCTCCATGGAACCTAATATGCTCCATTGTCTCGGCCAATAAAGGTTCTTATAGCTATGGAGACTTTTAAATTTTTCTAAGCCCATTCTTGAGTCATATATGATGAATGAAAATGAGGGGAGGCCTTGGAAAAAATTTAGAACTCATAAAAAGTGAGTTGGTGGTTTAGGTTCCATATTATGACCTAAAGAAGCAACATGTAGTTAGGCTCTTTGTTTTAATTGTGTGATGACTCCAAGAGGCTTAAAAGGAGTCAAGAATCATATTTGAAAGGAAAGAATGGAGCCTAGAATTTATTTGAGGGGTGTTGCTTCATTAGGTGTATTTATAAACCATAATCGGATTTATAGAACAACCTATTGTCTAAGCAAGTAGTGTGACCTTAGAAATTGTTTCATAAACCTAATTGGCTTCCATAAATTGTGTTTAGGCCAAAAGAAATCTTCCCCACACTTTTGTGTATGTGTGGTCAAAGCAAGAGAGGGAATTTCAAAAGGAAAAGTGTGTGATTATGTGCAAGGTAGCTCTCTCCACCTTCTCTCATGCATGGATGTGTGCTTAGCTTGTCTTGAATGTATGTATATGTATTTTTAAGCAATGAAAAGTGTTCTAGCATGACTTTAATTCCATGGTGCTATGATGTTACAATATGCTCTTATATGATATTTGTTATGTGTGCTTGGGTTTGCTTTAGTGTGGTGAAGCCAAGAATCCTTAGCCATGGTCAGGATGAGCCAAGAACCCTTAAGATTGGTTGAGACAAAACAAAGAGTCTCCTAAAAGCAAAGTGGGCTCCCAAGAGCATGGTTGAATCTAAGAATGCATTAAAGAATGGGTGAGGCAAGTCCAATATCCACAAGAAATTGGGTGAGGCCAATTCACTTACTTGACAAGCCTTTGTATGCTATGTTTGACATTTTCAAATGATAAAAATGCTTCTTGAATGTTTGCACATGTCAACATGACCATACATGCATTTATGTGACTTGTTTGCATCCATTATGTATGATTGAATGGGAGATGAGCTATTAGGATTCTTTGAATCTCATTTCCTCCTCTCTAATGATCTAATATGTTAGGTGGATCAAGTGGACAAGGTAATGGAAGCTAACCACGTTGAAGAAGAGAGCTTGACAACCTAATGCATAGTTTTTAGTTCTTTAAGGCCATATTTGTATCAAAGCATATAACCCATGATGTATATGGTCTATGATCTCTTAAAATGTGTAATTATGATATTGTGCTTGTATGAATGAGAGAATATGTTATGTAGCCACTAGAATGTGAATTGAGTATATGATGGCAAATTAGCTCGATGAATGGTTTAATAGAATTATGCACATGTGTGGATAAACTGGCCAAAATGAGATGCATGGAGTTTAGGACCATTTAGGCAGCTTACACAAGTCTTAATCATGCTTTTAGACTTGCCCAAAAGGTGCCAAACCCCAAGGAAAGTCATTTGATTACTTTGGAACCTCATATGGAGCCAAAATTAACTATAATAGAATCCTATATCACTTTTTGGCCAAATGCATTCTTCTTGATCTAAGATTTGGCATGTCATTAGAGCTTGTTGAGAGTGTTTTGGGAAGCTAAAGAACATAATTTTTGGAGGTCTACAGAATATTTGATGAATTTTCAAAGTTTGTAATTTTTTTGATTTTGGTCTACTGCACTATTCATTTGGTTTGAAAATGAAATCTGTCACACAGGACACAAATGATATCCAATTGTCTTGAAGTTTTATATAAAGAAACTAGACATTCACAGTGACTTATGCCAACTGGAAGAACCTCATTTGGAGTCTAGAGAGGGAGATATGAATTTTTAAAGATTCTATCCAGTATCAATCTAGTATCAGGAGCTTCACCCAATCTCAGTTACTGTTCTATTGAATTTCGGGGTTTGGGAGTGCCTGAGCTAGTCTAAAAATATTTTTTCCCTCTAGCTAACATCCATATCTTTCTAGATTGGTATCATTTAAATAGATTGGATTTTTTTGAAATTAATTGGACATTTTTTGACGTTTACTGCAGAAATCTATGACAGCACCAGTGAGTAGTTGACCTCTAGAAATTTTTAGATGTCAAACATCTTTTATGATGGGTGTTATGGTTTGAACATATTTTTAGTGTGAATTAAACATCTGTAGCTTTCTATAATGATCAAGAATTCATAATTTTAAATTTTTTAGAATTAGTTATGATTTTCCAAAATTTGGTAAAAAAAGAGCCAAATCTGGCCGAAAATGGATATTAATATTTCATGCTTCCCTTCATGATTCTTGATATGTAGGCCATTTTTAATGATTCAAATGATTTGTATTCATGTAATTAAATATGGGGATGTAATGTTTAAGCTCATATAGTCCACGTGACACCGAATAAAATTTTTATACGTGACGTAACGCTAAGAAATGCATTAAAACAATGCCATTTTCTTGCCTCTTATATGAATTGCTTGATGTGAGGCATAGATATAGTATGAAATGAGTTAGAAATATATGGTGTTACAGAGGTGATGCCAAAAATCCCTTAATGAAGGTGAGGAGATACCAAAAGTCTTATGGCATGGGTGAGACAAGGCCAAAAGTCTCTTGGATAGGTGAGGCTAAGTTAAAAGTCCCTAGGCCAAGGGTGAGGCAAATCCAAAAATTCTAGAAATGGGGTGAGACAAAACCAAAAGTCTCTAGAGCATGTTCTTGACTTAGTATGAATTGGTGGCATGGAAATTATGATCTTGCACATTTTATGATTGTCTCACTTTCCATACTTGTGCTTTGATGTGTATATGCCTTGAATGTGTGTCTGAATGGGTGTGTGAGCTATTAAGATTCCATGAATCTCATTTCCTTTCCCTCTCCTATCTTAAAATGTCTAGGTGGTGCTTAAGATCAAAGGAACGCAAGCTAAGGAGCCTAATATATCATACTTTGTTAGTTATGTAATTCTAATTATAGTTGAATGTTAATGTAAGCTTGTAAATGTTATTTTTTAGATATAAGACCTTGAGCAAATGTAAAATGATCTATGAATGTTGTATGAATCTTGGATGGCACCAAAGTGATGTAAATATGTAAATTGACTCTTTGGTGGCTTATGTGTATTAGTGTATGAGTGGATATGGGATGGTCAAAATGAGATGCATAAGGTTTAGGACCACTTGGGCAGTCCATATGAGTTATATTCATGCTTTCAAACTTACCCAAGAGGTGCCAAACCATAATAGAAACTATTTGGACCAAGTTGATGCATTATGGGAGCCAAAATTGGCCAATTTGTGAGGCTATGTTACTTTTTATCCAAATGAGCTCTTCTTGGTTTGAAACTTGGCATGCATCTAGAGCTTATTGAGAGATTTTTGGGAAGCTAAAGTGTAGAATATTTGGAGGTCTATGGAATTTTTGGAAAAATTTCGAAGTTGGAAATTTTTCTGGTTTTGGTCAGTGCTACTGTTCATCTGGCCCAAAATGAAACTTTGTCACTCATGGGGCAAATGATGTCCAATTGCTATGAAATTTTTTAAAGAAATACAAGACCTTTCTTGTGACTTGTACCAACTAGAAGAACCTCATTTGGATGTCTAGAGGGGGAGATATAAATTTTTAAAATTTCTATTTTGTTTCAAGGGTACCTCTAGACCCTCAGTAACGTTTGATTAATTTTTAGGGTCTGAATGCTCTTGAATTGACTTTAAACTATTTTTTCCCTCTAGTTAACATCTGTGGCTTTCCAAATTTGTATAGATTGCATGGATTTTATTTTTTTATAATTAATTATAAATTTTCAAAATTTATATCAGTAAGTTATATCAGAATTTTGGGTAGTTTGACCTTTATGCCTTTTCTATTATCAAATGTGGCCTAGATGAAATTTATGTGGGTAGGAATTATTTTTATTATAAATTTGACATCCAGAGCTTTTTAATGAGCTATGTTTTGCTTAATTTTGATTCTTTTAGATTTAGTTATGATTTTTCAAAATTGCCTCAGAATCTCCCACCATGGATCCCAAGGCAAAACGTGAGATTTTGTGATTTTTGGCTCTTTGTCTATGGTTCATGTGAAGTTTTGAGACGTTTATGATTTGTATGGATGAGAAATAATTTAAGAATGTTAGTAAGTTTTTGAGATCCATAAATCAAAATTTGAATTTTAAACCCTGATGTAATGCCATTAAATTCATGGTTTTAATGCATATTTCTTGGGATTTCTTTGCTAATTTTTGTAACCCCACTTAGATAAGGGAAATGGATGCTAGAAATATTATGGTGTGATAGCTAATGGATTAGCAATGATGAAATTAGTGATAAAAATTAGCAATAATTCATTTACAATGGAATTTTTTTTTGTTGCTAATTTCTATTTTTCTTGTAGCATTTGTAGTAAGAGAATTACATCAAGAAAATTCTTGAGTGATTTAATATGAAAGATTGCATACCTATGGATACCTTATAATAAAAGGAAAGAGCCTAAGTTGTAAGATGTGTCCTCAAATTGAATCTAAAAAGAAAGTTATAAAAAGGGTCCATTACACTAATGCTGTTGGTAATGTACACAATGGTATGCATAAGACCAAATATTTGTTATGTAGTTGGCCTTGTAAGCGAGTACCAATCGAATCCAAGCCAAAAAAATTAGAAAGCTGTTAAGAGAATCTTCAAATACTTGAAGGGTATTACCAAGTACACATTATGTTATCAAGTAAGTAATTTGTGCTTAGCAGGATACTTTGATGCCAATTGGAGCAAAGATCTAGATGAGCGAAATTCAACTTCTAGATATACATTCTTGCTAAACAATAGAGCTATATCATAGAACAACAAGAAGAAGACATGTATCATATTATCCATAATGGAAGCATAGTTCATAGCATGTTCTATAGTAGTACAAGAGGTTATATGACTAAAAAGATTCATAGAATATTTAGGAATCATTGGTGGGACATCGAGTTCAATATTAGTGAACTGTGATAGTCAAGCAACCATAGCCCATATGTAACATCCAATTTTCTAAAAACGTGAGAAATGTAACATACGGTTTCTTTGTAAACGAACGAAACTCACCGGATACAAAAGGAAGTCCCCCAAAATGAGATAGTTAAGCTCCCAAAAAATTTAGGAAACATTCTAGACTCCTAAAAATGAGAATCTCAGATGGAAAGAAAATCGAAGCTAAAATAAAGAAACAATTTCTTATAAAAAAATTATGAAATATAATGGCATTTTCATAATTTTGAGCAATTTTTGGAATTCACACAAGATGGCTTTTTAAATGAAAGTTTTGAGTTCTTTCAAGCAAGAAAACTAGGTAATTTCTCTTTCTATGGTTGCTACTTTTGGTTCCCCTCCTTCTCCATTTTGCCTAACCTAAGGAACCCTAGGAGGATCTAATTTTTAGGTAGAACCAAGGATGAATCTAAGGAAAAAAGGTGTGGAGATTAAGAAAATGCAAAGGGAATTAACAAAAAATCATTAGATTTCAAGATGTAATTTCCAGGGTTTTATATGCACCTTGTAAAATCTAACTTTGTACAATGATTCATATGCTTAAATAAGAGTTTAAATGAGCTCTCAAGATCCCTAAGAGGCTCCCCACATGCATCCTCCCTTGAGAAAACAAAGCAAACTCCAAAAAACCCCATTTCCTCCATAGCCTCAGCCTAAAGGGGTTTGTGTAGCTAGGGAGAGTTTTAAACTTTTCTAAGCCCATTCTTGAGTCATATATGATGAATGAAAATTAGGGGAGCCTTGGGAAAAATTTAGAACCTATAGAAAGTGAGTTGGTGCTTTATGTTCCATAATACGACCTAAAGAAGCAACATATAGCTAGGCTCTTGGTTTTAATTGTGTGATGACTCTAAGAGGCTTAAAAGGAGTCAAGAATCATATTTGAAAGGAAAGGATGGAGCCTAGAATTTATTTGAGGGGTGTTGCTTCATTAGGTGTAATTATGGAATCATAATGAGGTTGTAGACCAAGCTAGTGTCTAAGCAAATTTTATGGCCTTAGAATTGAGTTCATGAACCTAATTAGCTTCCATAAATTGTGTCTAGGCTAAGAGAAATCTTCCCCTCACTTTTGTGTGTGTGTGACCGAAGCAAGGAAGGGAGATTCAAGGGAAAAAATGTGTAATTACTTTCAAGGTAGCTCTCTCCACCTTCTCTCATGTATTGATGTGTGCTTAGCTTGTCTTAGAATGTGTGTATGTGTATTTTCAAGCCATGAAAATTATGCTAGCATGATTTCATATGCCATGGTTTCATAATGGCATATTATGTTTCTAAATGATGTGTACTTGGGTTCTTGAGTGTGGTGAGGCTAAGAATCCTTAGCCATGGTGAGGATGAGTCAAGAACCCTTAAGATTGGTTAAGATAAAGCAAAGAGTCTCCCAAAAGTAAGATGGACTCCTAAGAGTATGGTTGAGTCCATGAATATCTTAAGGAATGGGTGAGGCAAGTCTAACATCCACAAGAAATTAGGTGAGGCCAAACCACTTGCTTGGCAAGCCTTTGTATGCTATATATGACTTTCTCAAATGATGAAAAGGCCTCTTAAATGTTTGCACATGCCAACATGACCATACATGCATTTATGAGAGTTGTTTACATCCATTATGTATGATTGAATGGGAGATGAGCTATTGGGATTCTTTGAATCTTATCCCTTCCTCTCCAATGTTCTAACATGCTAGGTGGACCAAGAGATTAAGAGAATGGAAGCCAAGCACATGAGAAATGAGAGGATGACATGAAAGTGTTTGAATTTTGCTACTTTAAGGCCATATGAATGGCAAATGATGAAATCAATGGATGTCTGTATCTTATGATATTATGAACATGTATGACTATGTTTATGTACCATGTATAATTGAGAGCTAAGGTTGTATAAATGGAAATGCACATTTTGGTCATGTAATGGCAAGTTTGTATTATGAAAGTGTATGTATAAATGCAAGTGAGATGGCAAAATTAAGATACATGACGTTTAGAACCATTTGAGTAGTTACACAAGTCATATTTATACTTTTAGACTTACTCAAGAGGTACCAAACCCCAAGGAAAGCCATTTAGACATTTTGGTATCCCATATGGAGCTAAAATTGACTAATTTATAATCCTATATCACTTTTTGTCCAAATGAGCTCTTCTTATTTTGAGATTTGGCATATAATTAGAATTTGTTGAGAGCTTTTTGGGAAGCTAAAGAACATAATTTTGGAGGTATACAAAATATTTGATAAATTTTCAAAATTGGCAAATTTTTGGGTTTTGGTCATGTCACTGTTTACTTAGGTTCGAAAATGAAATCAGTCACACAGGGCCCAAATGATGTCCAATTGCCACAAAATTTTATACAATAAAACTAGACATTTCCAATGACTTGTGCCAACTAGAAGCACCTCATTTGGACATCTAGAGAGGGAGATATGAATTTTTAAAGAATCTTTCTAATATCAAGAAATCCACCTGACCTCAGTTACTGTTTGATTGAGTTTCGAGGTCTAAGCGTGCCTGAACCGGTCTAGAGTTATTTTTCCCCTCAAGTTATTTATCCCCTCTAGCTAACATCCATATATTTTCATATTGGTATCATTTGCATTGATTGGATTTTTTTGGAATTAATTGGACATTTTTTAAGTTTACTGTAGAATTCTGTGATAATACCAGTGGACAACTTGACCTCTGGATCTTTTCACATATCAAACATCCTCTGTGTTGAATATTATGGTTTAGACATATTTTTAACATAAAATAGACATGTGTAGCTTTCTAGAATGGCTAAGAATGTATGATTTCAATTTTTCTAAAATTATTTATGATTTTTCAAAGTTGTGACAGAAATGAGGACAAAACTAGCCGAAATTATATATGTATATTTCATGCATTCTTTCGAGTTCCTTGAGATGTAGGCCACTTTTGATTATGCAAATGAGTTATATTCATGTAATTAAATATGAGAATATGTTGTATGAGCTCACATGGTCGACGTGACACTGCATGAAATTTTTATACATGACGCAACATTCAAATATTCATTATTTTATGCTATTTCTTTGCTCTTCCATGAGTTACATGATGTGAAGCATGGAAATAGCATGAGATAAGCTAGGAAATTATGGTGTTACACTATACAAAAGATCCTAATTATCATAGAAGGATGAAACACATATACATAAAGTATAACTTTATTAAAGAAGTAATAGCACAAAAAAGTATTACTATATAATACATTTCTACACACAAGATATTACAAACCCTGTAATAAAGCTTATACCTAAAGATATGTATATACAGAATGTAAAGTTTCTTAGTATGTGTAGAATATAAAATAACACATCCTATGTATAAACTGATTGTTGAATGAATTCAATGTATTTATTTCATTCTTAAATATAGTGTCATAATTGTTATAACATATACATAATACAATAGTATGTCATATGTAATATTTGATTTTCGTTAAATGACGGAAATAGATGCATTTTCAAAACAAATCCCTTGAAATGAATTAGTTAAGGCCCTAAAAAATTTGAGTGTATTCTAGACTCCTAAAAATGAGAATTCTAGGCTTAGATGGAAAGAAAAATGGAACTAAAATGAAGAAACGAAATCTAATGAAAATCTTACGAAACGCAATGGCATTTTTGTAATTTTGAGAAAATTTTGGAATTCACACAAGAGAGCTTTTCAAATGAAAGTTTTGAGTTCTCCAAAGTTCTCAAAGGCCCTGAAAAATAGGAAGTCCTGGGACAGTTAAAACCCTGGTGGATGTTTTCCAATGTCAATATATCTGAACTTTGATGAATTCATTTGAGAATGTTTTAGCTCTGATTTGAGTGATTCCAAAGACATTTTACTAAATTGGGAACCTAAATTTTATAATGAAAAAGATGGTTCTCAAAAAGGAGTTAAAATGAATTAGAAACAAAAATGCCAAAAAATAAAGGGCAAAATGAAAATTTTTAAAAAGTTTTCCTTCCTCCACTTATATATATAGGGTGCCCCACTCTCCCATTCATTTAGCTTTATATGTTTCTGCCCTAGACCAGAGGAAAGATCCTAAGAGAGTGGCGCACAAGAGGAAGAGGAAGATGAGGAGAAATCAAAGCTTGAAGGTATGGATTTTTGGTAGTTTTTCATACTTTTTCCTTTCCAAACCTCTTTTCCTCCATTTCCCTTTCTTTCTTATGATTATATTGAAGTATATGGATCTATTTTAGAGGAGAAATTAAGAGAAACATTTGGATTTGAAGAGAGGAAGCCAAACAAGACAAGATTAAAGTGAGAACACAAGGAAAAATAAGGTAATTTCTTCTTCCATGGGTGCTACTCCTTGCTCCTCTTCTCTCCAAATTTCACCCCACTCAAGAAGCCATAGAAGGGCTTGGTTTTTAGGTCGAACCAAGGTGATTATTAGGAAAAAGAGTGTGGAGAATAAGAATATGCAAAAAAAAATTAACAAATAACCATAGAAATTCAAGATGCAAATTCTAGGGTTTCATATGTTCCTTGTAAAATCTGATTTGATGCCTTGATTTCTATGCCTAAATGAATGTTTAAATGATCTCCTAAGATCCCTAGAAGTCTCTCCATGTGCTTCCTCCATCAAGAAAACAAAGAAAAGTCTATAAAGGCCAACACTATGCATAGTCTCGCCCTAGATGAGTTAGGATACCTAGGGAGAGTTTTAATTCATTCCAAAACCATTTTTGAGTCATATAAGATGAGTGAAGATGAAGGGAAGCCTTAGGAAAAATTTAGAAATCATGGAAAGTGAGTTGGCCTTATATGTTCCACAATATGACCTAAAGAAGCAACATGTAGTTAGCCTTTTTATTTTAATTGTGTGATGACTCCAAGAGGCTTAAAAGGAGTCAAGAATCATATATGAAAGGAAAGAAAGGAGCCTAAAATTTATTTGATGAGTGTTGCTTCGTTAGGTGCATTCTTGGAAACATAAAGGGGTTAATGAGCCAAGTTAGTATCTAAGCAAGTTGTGTCCTTAGAATTAATTCCATGAACTTAATTAGCTTCCATAAATTATGTCTAGGCTAAGAGAAATCATTCCCGCACCTTTGTGTGTGTAAGGCCAAGGAAGGGAGAGCAATTTCAAGAGAAAAATCATGTGCTTGCATCCAAGGTAGCTCACTCCTCCTTCTCTCATGCATGAATGTATGTTTGGCTTATCTTTGAATGTGTGTATATGTGTCTTAAGCCATGAAAAGTATTCTAGCATAATTTCATATGTCATGGTACCAGATGACCCATTATGTTTCAAATGATGTTTGTTATGTGTGCTTGGATTTGCTTGAGTGTGGTAAAGCCAAGAACCCTTAGCCATGGTGAATGTAACACCCCAAAATTAATTAAAGTGTTAATCATGGATTTAGATTAATTAAGAATAATTAATATGGGATAATTGGGCATGTTAAGTGAATGGAGATTTTAGAGAGATAAATTATTAATATGGGTTTGAGATTTAATTAGGATATAAACTTCATCTAGGCCTAAATTAAATTAAGTAGGCCAAGGTTAAGACTAATGGAGGCCCAATAATTATAAGTGCAGACCAACCTATTTATTATGAGACTTGGCCCAAGAGAGAGCACCTAGCGATGGCCCAATAACCCTTGTGTAGACCCAAATCCTTGAGCTTTTCAAACTTGGCCCAAACCTAATTAAAATTCAGCAGCCCAATGCATAAGAGCTGGCCCAACAAAGCTCAAATCTGAAACCCATTAGGAGTTAGATCTTTGGAGCAACCCATGACCCATATTTGACCTAACTTAATGTCACACCCGAAAATGCGACCGCGTGGCGCTTTCAAAAAGAAAAGGAAATTTTTAAAAAGAAATTTTGATTCAATCTCCAAACAAAATGAAGACTGAAATCAAAATCAAAATGAGTGGTAGAGTCGCCACCAAAATTTTAGTTTTTGAAAAGGCAAAACTTTGGAAAAGCCTTTTATTTGAAAAATAAGAAAAATGGTCTACGAATCAGAAAATGGGTTCGGGAGTTGATTGTGAGTGGGGAAGGTGTTAGGTACCCCACGACACCCGTTGCTAAGAACGGTTACCCTAAATCAGTTGTACAAAATCAATATGGCCTTTAGTTTATTTTAATTCTCCTAACAAATTATATGCAAAATAAGAAACAGAAATAAAAGAGACGAAATCAAAAAATAAAATAGAATGAAAAGGAAGAAGGAAATTAAAGAAACAAAATGGGAAGAACAACATAAGAAGATAATTTTACAAAAATGAAAATTGAAAAGAAAATTTCATTTACAAGGATGGACTTGACCTAGGATGAAAACCTAGAGCCTACGTACCCTCTGAGAGGGATCAAAGTCCACGTAGTTCGACCGGAGATTATATTTGTTGGTTGTTTTTTTTTGTTTTATGTTTTGTTTGTTTTTTTTTTCTTGTTTTTTCTTTGTTTTTTTGTTTGGTTTTGTTTTGTTTTTGTTTAATTTTTTTATTTGGGTATTTTTTTTTGAAAGATAAAGAAAAATAAATCACTTGTTCCGTTGATGAACAAAACGAGTTTTGAAATTGGTCGATATATTTTAATTTGTTAAAAGAAAATTTAATTTAATTTTTCTTGCATTTCCGGTTTTTACTTTTCATTCATTTTTGTTTCATTTTTTTTTATTTTTGTTTTATTGTTTTTTTTTTCGAATTTTTATTTATTATTATTATTCTATATTTTTTGTTGTGTGAGAAGAGAAAGGAAATAGAATTACTTTTTATTTTTAGCAATAAACGTGATTTAGAATTAGTTTATGTATTTTAATTTGCTAAAGATAACGCGAATTTTATTTCTTTACTCTTCCCTCACTTTTAGCTTTTTCCTTTTTAAATTTTTTTGTTAGTGATTCTTCTTTTCTTTTCTTTTTTGTCTTAATATTTTTTTTGCTAACTCCGATTTTTTTATTTCTTTGATTTTTTTCGAGTTTTCTTTTGTTTTATATTTTTTTCAATTATTATTATCTTTTGGTTGATTGCTTTTGATTTTTATCCCCTTTTTATCACCCTTTTTGTTGCCTTTGATTGATTTTGAATTAGCTGTCTTAGTTTTTTTTTTTTTAGCTTTGGTTTTGTTTTTTTTTTTTCTTCTCTTGATACTTGTTGTCGTTTTTTTTTTTTATCCTTCCTTTCTTTTAAATTTATTATTTCTTCATTTTTATTTTAATGCATTTTTTTGTGATTTTTATTTTATTATTCTTGTGATTTTTTGTTTTGATTGATTATTTTTTATTTTAGCAAGGAACCCTCAAAGGATTCAAATTGATTTTTTTTTTATAAGCTTTTCTCTTTTGGTGAATAAAATGAACTTAGTGTTAATTGAAGTGTTTTAATAATTTGCATGTTTTAATTTGCCAAAGCACTTAATTAATTCCATTCCTTTACCCTCTTCCCATTTCTATCTTTGACTTTTTTTAATATGTTTCTGGATTTTTTTTTTTTTTATATTTTGACTAACTTGGTTTGTTTGTTTTTTTTTTTGTATTTTATTCTTTTACCTCCTCTTTCTTTCTTTATTTTTCTCTTTTTTTTTTAAAAAAGGAGAAATAAAACTTTCCCAAACTTTTGCAAACGACATGACTTTGAGAGTGGCTCGTAAGCTTTTTCTCTAACTAATTAATTTTCCATTTTTTTTAAAAAGGCTTTTCGATCAAAAGGCTATAGGTTTTATCCATTTTTCCCCTTTATTGGAAAAGAAATTCACTTCATCTTTCAAAGGTGCAGAAAGAAAATTGTTTATTTTGTCTTATAACTTTCCTCTTTTTATTCTTTTTCCTTGTTAGAGACCAAAACCCGTGGATGAAACATTTTTTTGTTTAACCATCAAAGCAAATGAGGATACTTATTGTCGCACACATCCCTTTGACAAATTTATATAAGCCTGAGGGGATACAAGATACCACACGGCGAATTTAGATCGTGTCGAAAACAAACAACAAAAAAAACAAATCCACAAAAAAGAAAAGAAAGAAAAGGGAAATAAAAGTAAAATAAGGCCAATGAGCAAGGGTATAACATTTGGGTTATGGTATTTTGACAAATGGGACCAGTGACATATTTAAGGGGTTTTTATTTTATCTGAGCTTTGGAATTTTCTTAATGTACATTCCAACAATTTGCATAATCTATATTCTAGTTGCCCAGGTAGGAAACCCGAAACTGAATGATATTCAAATAGACAGCAAACATCCGCAGCAAACACCCATTCATGCAAACCCAAGTGTTCTCAGCCAACACTATGATTCTACTTTTTTTTTTTTCAAGATACCAATAGAGTAACTTGGAGACACATCACCATTTACACCAGCCTTAATCCAAGAACATGCATTTGTTCATTAAGAAATTCTAGCCGAGGAAAGTTAGAGCAAGTATATTACGACCCTATCAGACTCCACACAATCAATAAACATGAACAAACCCCGAAACTCGACCTAACCTTCTATTAGGCATTCCGTCGAGCACCTACAAGGCGTATCCAATTCACAGACATATACAGGATACAGCTATTCAAATTTCGTCCCTGATTGCCCAGTACAGGCGGCTACTTAATCCTCCGTTTCATTTTGTGTCATCAGCAATTATCCAGAAATCCCATTGTCAGACAAAGAAAGAAGAGAATGTTTACAGCTTACCTATAGGAACCACAGCAGGTGAATGGGTGTTTGCTGGATTTTTTTCATCCTCCTCAAATGCTCCTCCTCTCGATTTCTTTCTTGACTGTTGCGTCCAAGATCAGGAAAATCTTCCCCTGTCTCGATTTTTTTGAACCCTCGCTGTCTCTCAGTTTTTCTTCTCCAGCGATCCTCCCTCCTGTTTTCTCTTGATTTTTCGGTCTCCCTCTCTTCCCCCTTCTGGTCCTTGATTTTTCGAATCTCTGCTCCTCCAATTTTCTGGTCGTTCCCTGTTTCCACTTTCTCCCTCTCTGCCTCCTATCTCTCACTCCCTCGCTCTCTCGTCTCCGCCTCTTCCTCTCGATTTTTCTTCCCCAATGTCTCCAGAATTTTTTTCGGTTTCCAACTCCTCTTCTCTCCGACTTCGAACTTCTCTGCCCCTGATTTTGAGCCTCTCTCCCTCTGATTTCAAGACTCTCTCCCTCTGATTTCGAGACTCCCCCCTCTGATTTTTTAGAGTCCCCTGTTCTCCCTGTTCACCCCCCTTTTATTTTCGCTGCCTCTCTCCGGTTTGATGGTGAAGGCGACATGAGGAGGGAGTCAACTCCTTGAGCCCCTCGCCGCCTCAACTTTCTCCCAGACTCTTCTGCTCTTCCCTTCCCCCTCTGTCTGTGCTCAGCGTCTTTTCTGGAGTCCTTGAACCTTTTCCCCCTGTGTTTTTCCTCTGCCCCTCTCTGTATGGCGTCTTGCGTGTTTCCAGGAGTAGGAGTGCCAGGGAGAGAGTAATGGGCTTCAGAAGGGGGTTGGGTCAGATTTAATCAGGTGGGCCTGGGAGTTTTGGGCTGCTTCTTCCTCTTTTTTTTTTATTGATTGATTATTTATTATTATTTTTTATATTATTTTCTTAAGCTTCCTTTTTTTTTTTTATAAATTTAATTAATTTTTTCATTTTTTTTTATATACGGTGTTTACAGTTGCCCCTCTTTACTTGTTTCTTGGGCAAGGAAATTTAAAATGTAGTTTTTGATACTTTTGCATAAGAAGCAAGTAAAGACAAGAACACGTATTTTATCTAGGATGATTTAATTGCCTTTTGACAATAAACAAAAAATGAAAAAGCGACCTAAACAAAATATGGTGTTTACAGGTTGCCTCTCTTTACTTATTCTTTAAGCAAGGAGAGCGAAAATGTAATTTTTGATATCCTTAGCTTAAGAATAAGTAAAGATGGAAACATGTATTTTGTTTGGGGAGCTAACTTACCTGAAAATATCATGACCTGATCAAGGAGAAAGGAAATAATGTAACTCTGAAGAGGATGCCTGTTCTGAAGCAGAACTTTTATTGGTACCTGTTTTGGTGCAAGGCTTTGAAAGGGGTGCCTAGCCTCTGCAGGGCTTGAAAATTGTCAGGCCAATGCAGAGCTTGAAGGTGCCTAGCCAATGTAGGACTTGAAGGGTGCCTAGCCAATGTAGAGCTTTAAAAAGTGTCTAACCAATGTAGAGCTTTGAGTGCCTAGCCAATGCAGGACTTTGAGTGCCTAGCCAATGCAGGACTTGAAGGGTGCCTAGCCAATGTAGGACTTGAAAGGTGCTTAGCCAATGTAGGGCTTGAAAAAAAAAAATGTCTAGCCAGTGTAGAGCTTTAAAAAGTGTCTAGCCAATGTAGAGCTTTGAGTGCCTAGCCAATGTAGGACTTGAAGGGTGCCTAGCCAATGTAAGACTTGAAAGGTGCCTAGCCAATGTAGGACTTGAAAAAGTGTCTAGCCAATGTAGAGCTTTAAGGTGCCTAGCCAATGTAGGGCTTGAAAAAAATGTCTAGCCAATGTAGAGCTTTGAGTGCCTAGCCAATGTAGGACTTGAAGGGTGCCTAGCCAATATAGGACTTGAAAGGTGCCTACCCAATGTAGGACTTGAAAAAGTGTCTAGCCAATGTAGAGCTTTAAGGTGCCTAGCCAATGTAGGGCTTGAAAAAAATGTCTAGCCAATGTAGAGCTTTGAGTGCCTAGCCAATGTAGGTGACGGGCTTGTCGTACAACCCTCAAAATAAAACTAGGTTGACTAAAAATATAGCAAGTGGCACAACCTAGGTCATCTCCCTTGGAAATGGAATTCAATGTTCAATTAGGTTCTCTAAGTGTTCTAAGATCCTAGAACTATCTAGTTTGGGGGGGTTTTTTTGAATGAATTAAACTATCCTAAAACTAAATTGAATCAAAATTTCTAAATTCTACCTAATTGTATGAATTGTAAATGATAATGGCTTGTGACTAGCTTAGGAATCATCTCTTGGTATCCACTATCCTTATCCTATTCCAATTATGATTAATTCTGACCTAAGAATTCCTAATTATGTTCATTAGCAAATGATCTTGAATAACCATTCAAGATTCAAGAGATTAATAATCTAATGTTGAATTGAGACCTCAATCCCGCATTAAACCGTTAACTCTTGTCTTTAAGATCAATGAACATCCAATTTGATTAATTAACCGATTAATTAGCCTCTGATTCATCATCCAAAAATGTTTAATTAACCAACTAAACACCAAGGAATTCTCAAATAGACATTTAAGCACATAACCTCACTCATGCATTTCATCAAACACCTTCGTGGCATACATGGGAGATTAGAGAGAATAATGAAAAATCAGATTCAAATTCAACCAATTAATTAACAAAAATGTTTCCTAATCAATGTCTAACCAGTCACTAATTAATTACACAATTTCTCAATCAAATATAACTCAACCGAGATTATACAAGAAAAAGAAAAAGTGTTGAAAAGAATAAGAAATCTTAGCCAGAATTTTGCATTCTTCCAAGGATTCAAGTTTCAGCCAAAAGCTTCCTCCCTTGCTAGCCTCAAGATGGAGATTAGATCTTCATATTACGATGGAATAGAGATGGAAAGAATGGAGAGATGGATGGTTATGTGAATGGAGGCGTGGGTATGGGTGAATGAATAATGACCGCTGGGGTTTCGTGAATGGCGTCGTGTATTATATATGTTGAATGGGCCGGGCTGCGCGAATGAATGGCGTGAATGATGTGATGATCAATAGCTTCCCCCAAATGTAGCGTCTGGATGTGTATTTCTGCTCCCTTTCACGTGTTATTCATTTATCAATTCACGTGCTCAGCTTTTGTTCCATTTGCCTGAAGCTATTATGCATGAGATGGGCCCCACTTTATTTTATATTCCATATGAAACTTTGCCCGTTTCTGCTTTTCACATTTTACTTCAGCATCTTCATGCTACCAGAATGTGGCTTCTTCAATCAGCCCAGCAAGTAGAACTCGAGCTCTGCTCCACGTTGCTTCTCTTTGCATGTGAGCTGCCTTCGTGTTACTTTGGTTCTGCCTCGTCATTCTACTGCATGTTGCTTCGTCTAACTGCTCATTCTAGCCTTTTCCTGGGTTATTTTCATGTGTTTTTCCACGTCCCATGCAGCTGCTGTGCTCTTCTTTTTCTTCTCGTCTCAGAAGCAACTCGTGCCTCTCCTTGCATGTTCTTCTCTGTTGTTGCATGCTGTCTAGACGTAGCTTCAGCGTCTTTCACTGGTTCTGCTGCCATTTGTTTCTTCATGCTCCTCACGCTAAAACAGTAGCTTTGCCTTCTTTGTTCTGCATGTGTGTAACTTGCATGACAGCTGCTGTTTGCATGCTTGAAAGCTCCTTTCAGCGTCACTTTCTTCCTCTCAAATGCACCTTTTGCTCATCTTTGCTCTTGCTTCACATTCTCAAGTTTTTTTAGCTCCACAAAAAGTACACTTGAAGCTCAATCTTCTCCTTCAATTCAATTTCTCATTCAAGCTAATTGCTCATCAAAAATTCTGCACAAAAGAATAGAGAATATTCAATAGAATTATCCACAAAATTATTTAAAAGAATTTCATGCCTTAAAACTCAATAATTTTGCTAATTAATTCACAAAGTGCATAAGTGGCTAATAAAATCAAATTGTATCTAATTAAACCTTTAAAGCCATCTTTGATCATTAAAATGACTAAGTTAGGAAGAATAAAAGATATAAAATTCATGCTTATCAAATTCCCCCACACTTAAACCTTTGCACTCCTGGGCAAAACTTAAAATCTAAGAGAGAAGACTGAATGAAAACATCCGGCTAGTAGAATAGCATGTGGAAAAAAAATGGAAAAGAAAGTGTAAAAATCACAAGTTAGAGACTAATCATAACTTTTCAACACTTCAACAATCAAAGTTAATTTCACTTGTATCAAGAATTAAGTTCCATGTCAATTTATTTGAAAAGAATGAAATAAAATGCATAGCCTCTCACATGGATTAGTGTTTACTCTCATCTCTCAAGTGTTTATGGGCAATGTATATCACTCAAATTTCACCTATCAAAGTTCACTACCATAAGCTTGTCTAGCTTCTAAATCTCCACCACCTATGCCAAATGCAATGCATAAATCAATAGGACTTTATTTAGGGTTGTAATGGGGTTAGGAATGAAATGAATGGCAAGAATAAGGGAAAACTAAACAAATTGATACCTTAGGACCTCAAGAGCAATAAATGGACCCTAGGATAGAGAATTTCTAGGCCTTATTTCCAACTAGCAATAGGCAACTACAAACTCAATTTGAAACACTTTTTTTTTTTTTTTGGCTTTTTTTTTTTTTTTTTTTTTTCCTTTTGCTTTTTTTTTTTTTTGTCTTTTCTTCTCTTTGCATTTTTTTTTTTTCTTAAAACAAATTCTTTGAATCATAATGGCCTTAATGGATGCAAAGCATACATTCTCTCATCCCAAACAAGTGCAATGCTCCTTGAAATCTTTAAGGCATCTTAAAACACGGTAGGAAACACTTTTAAATGGCTATGGGTAACAAGAAAAGAAAATACAAGGCTCAAAGTGGCTAAACAATGGATAAAGATGCATGAATGGTTGGCTTTTTGGCTCTAGCTGTAAAAGAAATAAATGCCTTATCATTTTCATGCATGCAAGTGCAAATATGGTCTTAACAAAGAATCAAGACAAGTTCTAGAGTGAAGCAAAGATAGGTGAATACACACTAGAATTGAACAATTAAGGCTCAAATTCTCACCAGCTAATGGCTATCAAATAATTCATTGAAATCAAATTCATTGCCACTTCACTTGAATCAAGACACAAGATCCATCACTTATCATGTCTAAGCAAATCCAAGCTATAATCATCTCAACTTGCAACTTTTACAAAAAAAATTGAAGAAAAATCACGCTATTTTTCAAAAATTTTCTCAAAAATTTCAAAATTTTTTTTTTTTTTTCAAAACAAGGAAAAAGATGGATGGAATAACTCTCTCCCCCACACTTAAATGTTGCATTGTCCTCAATGTCAGCACACAATCCAGTAAACAGATAAACAACATAATATAAAGAGTGAAAAGAGAGAATACAAGCGGATGAACTTGAAAATGGAGATCTCAAGGTGGCTCAGATTTCCTTTGCAGCTGGTTAGCAATTTATTTACTACAAAGCAAAAACAAAACAAACTGTAATGCGGAAAAGAAAAAGAAAACTACATCCTAAACTAAAAAGAACTCCATAAAAGACTAACTAATCATATGTATCAAAAACAAGAATTAAAACCTCTTTATTCCTTCTTAACTGGACAAATTTAAGTCTCACCACTTTAAAACATTTGGATTGATCATTCAGTGATGACTCATGGACTTTCTCAACCATCAGTAGTCTTAGAAAGTCATTTTTAGCATTTTTAGAAACAATAAAAGAATAAAAATCAAATTCAGGAGATTTAAAACCAAAGAAAGAAAATTTAAAATCAAACTGAAAATTTGAACTTTCTAAAAATCTATCAAATCCAATGAAATCTACTGGACTCCCATCAGTAAGAGTCACTACATCAACAGAAAAGTTAGATTGTAACTTCTCACAGCCCTTTAAGTTCAAGGTGTCTGGCAGTTGCTGTGTCTCAGCTAGGAGAGTCTGTGGCTTATAGGGAACTGCTTTACCAACCTCAGGAATTTGTTCATGACTTTCAACAATAGAGACAGTATCTTCCCTAACCAAAGAGACATCAGTAGGCTCACAAAATTCTAGACAATTATCAACAGCAAAATCAAGTCTCTCACTAGTATCAACAAGAGTACAAGGATCAACAGGATTTTCAACGTCAACATTATCTTTATGCATATTCTCATCAATACTAGTATGATCAAAAGAATCAGGTTCATTAACAATTTTAGTGCAAACCAAGGATTCCATGGATTCAGCAAATTTATCAGACTCCAGAAACTCATTAATCTCAGCACATATAGGACATGTATGCAATTCATCACATAAGCATTGCAAATTTGAGTCTAAATTATTAACAAGTTGTCCAACAATTTCAATATCTATATCCTCTTCACATGTTACATCTACCATTTCATCAGTCACATCATGACATGCTAGTGAGGAATCATAATGATCAGTATATGTGATGGACTCACTAGTCTCAATGGAAGAATTAATCTGAGAGTATTCATCACATATAGTAGATTCAACACACATAGAATCAAGAAATGCATCCAAATCAGTTATGTCACATGATCCAGATGGCATGTTGTCTCTAAACTCAATAGGTGCATCATCAACAGACTTATCAACTAATCCCACACCAAGAATAGCACGATCATCATATTCTAAGTCACCCCCACACTTATCTACTACCTTAGACTCAAGAGATTCATCATTAATAGGCTTAGAAATAGAATTATCACTAAGATCACAGCTAGGTGTAGACATACCAAGTGCATCAGTACACAAGGATTCATGAACATCACAAAATGTGTCAATTTTGTTCAATGAGCTACCACAATCAATCATATTAGGAGATTCAACAATTATTTCCTCATCAACAACATCATCATCGTGTAATTCAGAATCAACAACATTATATGCATTAGGAATCACAGTGCTATCAAGCAAACTAGAGTTTGTTCCAATAAATTGTAAAACATTAGAAGATGGAAGGATATTACGCAATGAATAGGACTCTTCCTCCTCTATGCGTTCCTTTCTAATTTGCTCTTCAGTCAATTCAATAGCACTTCAAGTTGGTTGATTCAATTGAATTCCCGAATCCTTCATCATGTTGTCAAGCCTTTGTTGCATTTCGAGATACCACCGTTCATGTTCTTGTTTGAATTGAAGATGTTCAGCATCCCTTTGTTGGATTCGAAGATTATAGGCCTTTAAATGCTCTATCATCCTCTCTTCCAAACTTGGTTCCCTCTGGGGCTCTTGCTGCATGTACCCCTCATAGTAATTGTAAGGATGATATTGTGGCTCTTGCCTATGGAAGGTATGATATGGCTCATGATGATGGTGGTAATTTGGGTGAATCTCATATGGGTTATGGTATGTTTGATAGTTGGGGTGAACTTCATATGGATTGTGGTGTGGTTGATAGCATGGTGGTTGGAATTGTTGGTATTGTTGGGCTTGCTGTTCTTGTCTTTGTTGTTCAAGCAAGCCTTGAAGCATTGTATTGAGATTATCCAACTTTCTGGAAATCCTATCATTTGCATAAGGATTATAAACACCTTGATTAGAATAATAGGGATCCATTTAAAAGCAAAAATAAAATGAGAAGTACAATTACTTTTAGCACAAAGCAAAATCACAAACAACTATAACTAAAATTAACTCACAATTAAGAAAATCAAATCAAATGAAGATAAGAAGTTCCTAAAAATGAAAAACACTCTAAAACAGAGCCTAATGACACAAAACAAACTCACAAAAATTAAAGAAGATAAATCCAGAAAAATTGAAAAATTCCTAAAAAATTCGAGAAAATACTAAAAAATTAGAAAAAGTGCCTCAAACGTTAGAATTTGGCCACAAAATGGTGCACCTAATAGCTTTGCTATTACTTTTGTTCAAAACACCCAAAAACCTTGAAACACAAAGTATGAGAATTTTCTGGGCACTTTGAACGAAAATTCCAGCAACCAGGACACTTAACGCGCAACACCGAAATTAACCGATTCCAAGTTCAAAACAGAACGAAAATCAAATCAAAACAGAACTAAAACAAAGATAAAACAAAGCAAAAACACTTAGAAAACTTTCTCAAACAATTGAGACTCCAAATCCCCGGCAACGGTGCCAAATTTTGACGGGCTTGTCGTACAACCCTCAAAATAAAACTAGGTTGACTAAAAATATAGCAAGTGGCACAACCTAGGTCATCTCCCTTGGAAATGGAATTCAATGTTCAATTAGGTTCTCTAAGTGTTCTAAGATCCTAGAACTATCTAGTTTGGGGGGTTTTTTTGAATGAATTAAACTATCCTAAAACTAAATTGAATCAAAATTTCTAAATTCTACCTAATTGTATGAATTGTAAATGATAATGGCTTGTGACTAGCTTAGGAATCATCTCTTGGTATCCACTATCCTTATCCTATTCCAATTATGATTAATTCTGACCTAAGAATTCCTAATTATGTTCATTAGCAAATGATCTTGAATAACCATTCAAGATTCAAGAGATTAATAATCTAATGTTGAATTGAGACCTCAATCCCGCATTAAACCGTTAACTCTTGTCTTTAAGATCAATGAACATCCAATTTGATTAATTAACCGATTAATTAGCCTCTGATTCATCATCCAAAAATGTTTAATTAACCAACTAAACACTAAGGAATTCTCAAATAGACATTTAAGCACATAACCTCACTCATGCATTTCATCAAACACCTTCGTGGCATACATGGGAGATTAGAGAGAATAATGAAAAATCAGATTCAAATTCAACCAATTAATTAACAAAAATGTTTCCTAATCAGTGTCTAACCAGTCACTAATTAATTACACAATTTCTCAATCAAATATAACTCAACCGAGATTATACAAGAAAAAGAAAAAGTGCTGAAAAGAATAAGAAATCTTAGCCAGAATTTTGTATTCTTCCAAGGATTCAAGTTTCAGCCAAAAGCTTCCTCCCTTGCTAGCCTCAAGATGGAGATTAGATCTTCATATTACGATGGAATGGAGATGGAAAGAATGGAGAGATGGATGGTTATGTGAATGGAGGCGTGGGTATGGGTGAATGAATAATGACCACTGGGGTTTCGTGAATGGCGTCGTGTATTATATATGTTGAATGGGCCGGGCTGCGCAAATGAATGGCGTGAATGATGTGATGATCAATAGCTTCCCCCAAATGTAGCGTCTGGATGTGTATTTCTGCTCCCTTTCACGTGCTATTCATTTATCAATTCACGTGCTCAGCTTTTGTTCCATTTGCCTGAAGCTATTATGCATGAGATGGGCCCCACTTTATTTTATATTCCATATGAAACTTTGCCCGTTTCTGCTTTTCATGTTTTACTTCAGCATCTTCATGCAACCAGAATGTGGCTTCTTCAATCAGCCCAGCACGTAGAACTCGAGCTTTGCTCCACGTTGCTTCTCTTTGCATGTGAGCTGCCTTCGTGTTACTTTGGTTCTGCCCCGTCATTCTACTGCATGTTGCTTCGTCTAACTGCTCATTCCAGCCTTTTCCTAGGTTATTTTCACGTGTTTTTCCACGTCCCATGCAGCTGCTGTGCTCTTCTTTTTCTTCTCGTCTCAGAAGCAACTCGTGCCTCTCCTTGCATGTTCTTCTCTGTTGTTGCATGCTGTCCAGATGTAGCTTTAGCGTCTTTCACTGGTTCTGCTGCCATTTGTTTCTTCATGCTCCTCACGCCAAAATAGTAGCTTTGCCTTCTCTGTTCTGCATGTGTGTAACTTGCATGACAGCTGCTGTTTGCATGCTTGAAAGCTCCTTTCAGCGTCACTTTCTTCCTCTCAAATGCACCTTTTGCTCATCTTTGCTCTTGCTTCACATTCTCAAGTTTTTTTAGCTCCACAAAAAGTACACTTGAAGCTCAATCTTCTCCTTCAATTCAATTTCTCATTCAAGCTAATTGCTCATCAAAAATTCTGCACAAAAGAATAGAGAATATTCAATAGAATTATCCACAAAATTATTTAAAAGAATTTCATGCCTTAAAACTCAATAATTTTGCTAATTAATTCACAAAGTGCATAAGTGGCTAATAAAATCAAATTGTATCTAATTAAACCTTTAAAGCCATCTTTGATCATTAAAATGACTAAGTTAGGAGGAATAAAAGATATAAAATTCATGCTTATCAGTAGGACTTGAAGGGTGCCTAGCCAATGTAGGATTTGAAAGGTGCCTAGCCAATGTAGGACTTGAAAAAGTGTCTAGCCAATGTAGAGCTTTAAGGTGCCTAGCCAATGTAGGGCTTGAAAAAAATGTCTAGCCAATGTAGAGCTTTGAGTGCCTAGCCAATGTAGGACTTGAAGGGTGCCTAGCCAATGTAGGACTTGAAAGGTGCCTAGCCAATGTAGGACTTGAAAAAGTGTCTAGCCAATGTAGAGCTTTGAAAAATGTCTAGCCAATGTAGGACTTGAAAGGGTGCCTAGCCAATGTAAGACTTAAAAATGCCTAGCCAATGTAGGACTTGAAAGGGTGTCTAGCCAATGTAGAGCTTGAAAAGTGCCTAGCCAATGTAGGACTTGAAAAGTGCCTAGCCAATGTAGGACTTGAAAGGGTGCCTAGCCAATGTAGAACTTGAAAAATGCCTAGCCAATGTAGGACTTGAAAGGGTGCCTAGCCAATGTAGGACTTAAAAAATGCCTAGCCAATGTAGGACTTGAAAAGTGCCTAGCCAATGTAGGACTTGAAGGCTGCCTAGCCAATGTAGGACTTGAAAAGTGCCTAGCCAATGTAGGACTTGAAGCTTACCTTTTGTACCGGTCTTTCTGAGTCAGAAGGCTTTGCTTTTTCATCTACCTAGGTTTTATGCAAGGTATGCACCTATAAGAACCAGTATATATGAAAACTCTTGTTTCCCTTCCACTTTTGCTTGTCCCCACAGTGAATTGGGATTCATGCAAGATTTTGACGTTCAATTATCCTGGTATGAACTAAGGCCTATACAATGTGTGCAAATGCGAAACACACGAGACAATTGATGCTTCCTTTCATGAAATGCAAATCTTTTTCTCATCTTATTGTATGAGTATGTGAGGTGCTTCATGTATTGTCATTTAGATGGTTTGCGATTTTCTTTCCTTTTTCATGTGTTTTTTTTCTTCTTCTTTTTTGTTGTTTTTTAATTTTGCCTCTTGTTATAATTTAGGGTTTTCATTGTCAAGGATGCTGATTCTGAAAAACATGTGTTAATTTTTATTATTTTTTTATTTTTGATTTTTTGATTTTTGATTTTTATCTTTTATTTTTAAACTAATCAATTATAGCGGAATAGGTTATTATTATTATTATTTTAAAATGCAATGCCCATCTAGCCAGGCCTTGAGTACATCAGGCTGCGTTCCACTTATAACTCTCAATTCTTTACCATCCAAGAATTTTGTAGGCTGTCCTTGAAACTACGACTTTCCTCCTCTTTTTTTTAATTGGTTTGCCCTTTGAGTAACGATAAGGGGTTTGTAGAGGATGAGTGATCCAACGAAACTGCCAACCGTGTCGTGTCAAGTAAACGTTTTGATAAATGTCAATTTTGAGTTATCGATTACAGACTAGGGATGAGGCATATTTGAGACTTACGAGAGATAATTTTATTAGTGAGTTTGCCAAAGGAAATGCCTGGTAGTTCAGACAGACAATGAAAGAGATCGTGCTGATAAAAACAAAACAAAACGAACGAACGAACAAACAAACAACAGAACTAAAAGAACTTGTCTCGAGAAGTTCTTTCAAAGATTGCCCTCTACAATTGGTTCTGCCTGTCCCCACAAAACAATTCGTTGTGCCTCCCGAGATATGCATCTCATCCAACCTGAGCTATGATCCTCGAATTTTTCCCGTCAAAGTGGACTCCCCAAATTTTTCCCCTACTTCCGCCTAGGCACCTCCTTACATTACCATGCTTTTCCTCTTTAGCTATTTCTGATTGACTGTTTCTTAGTTTTTCTTTTTTTTTTTTTGACTCTAACTTTTGCCTAGGCCACCTTTTCGGGTTTTCAACCTAGCGAGCTTTTCTTTTTACGCAAAATATTTCTTCACTGCATCCGAATTGAGAGGTTTGGTTAGTTCACGACCATCCATGCTCATTAGAACTAATGCTCCTCCTGAAAAAGCATGTTTAACGACGTAAGGACCTTCATAAGTGGGAGCCCATTTACCCTGAGCGTCCTCCTGATTTGGCAGGATTCTTTTGAGGACTAGGTCACCAACTTTGAACTTGCGAGGACAGAGCCTTTTGTTGAAAGCCCTCGCCATCCTCCTTTGATACAATTGTCCGTGACATATTGCAGCAAGTCTTCATCCCTCAATCATATTCAGCTGCTCATACCGGGTTCTTATCCAATCACTTTCATCTAAATTTGACTCAATTAATACCCGCAACGATGGGATTTCGACTTCAATGGGCATGACGGCTTCCATTCCATAAACCAAGGAATAAGGAGTTTCCCCAGTCGAGGTACGCACAGTGGTGCGATACCCATGCAATGCGTATGGGAGCATTTCATGCCAATCCTTATAAGTGACTGTCATCTTGGCAACGATCTTTTTTATATTTTTATTTGCTGCTTCTACGACGCCGTTCATCTGTGGCCGATACGGTGCTGAATTATGGTGTTTGATTTTGAATTGTTCACAGAGCTTAGAGATTTCTGCCCCATTCAGGTTTGGTGCATTATCAGTGATGATTTTCTCTGGCAGTCCGTAACGGCAAATGATATTTACCTTGAGGAACTTGCAAAAAGCCTTTTGAGTAATACTAGCAAAGGAATTAGCTTCAATCCACTTTGTGAAATAATCAATGGCAACCAAGATAAAACGGTGTCCGTTTGAAGCTTTAGGGTTGATTGGTCCACTTACATCGATGCCCCACATTGAAAATGGCCATGGTGCCACCAAATTGTGCAGTGAGATTGGCGGTGCATTAATTTTGTCTGAATAAATTTGACATTTATGACATTTTCGAACATATTCAGTACAATCCTTCTCCATGGTCAACCAAAAGTACTCGCACCTTTGGATTTGCTTGGTTAGAGTATAGCCGTTAGCATGCGTACCGCAGATACCTTCATGAACTTCAATAACCACTTTCTGTGCCTCCTCTGCATCTATACATCGCAATAGTGTGCCATCATGGTTTCTCTTATATAAAATGCCATTGCTAATGAAGAAATTCATAGCTAGGCGCCGAATCGTCTTTTTATCATTCTCACTGGCCTTAGCTGGGTATTCCCTACTTGTCATATAATTCTTGATGTCATGATACCAAGGTTGCCCATCCTGTTCTTCTTCTATATTTAGGCAATATGCCGGCGAATCCCTGGCCTCTACCCGAAGTGGTTGGACCTGGACTCCGTAGTCGAGTCGAATCATTACAGCTAACGTAGCCAAAGCATCAGCAAATTGGTTTTTGTTTCGAGTCACATGATGGAAATTAATTTCTTCGAATTGACTGATTAGCTGAACCAAAAATTTCTGATACGGAATCAGCTTTGAGTCCTTAGTTTGCCATTCTCCAGTCACCTGATAGATTATGAGGGCAGAGTCCCCAAAAACTTCCAAGCTCTTTATACCAAGGGTTATGGCAGCATTCAAACCACTGATGTAGGCTTCATATTCTGCCACGTTGTTGGTACATTTGAATTCTAATTTAACAGCAATGGGGAACTGCTTCCCTTCAGGCGATGTGACCACAGCCCCAACACCATAACCATGCATATTGGCAGCGCCATCGAAGTACATCTTCCAACTCCCATCACCACCATCTTTGTCATCTTCATTGTCCTCTATAGCGAGTATGTCTTCGTCAGGGAAATGAAAATCCAATGGTTGGTATTCATCTGTAGGGTTCTCGGCCAGATGATCTGCTATGATGCTTCCTTTTATGGACTTTCGAGTCATGTACTTGACGTCATATTCAGACAGTATCACTTGCCACTTAGAGACTCTTCCTGAAACATGCGGGCTTTCAAAAATATATTTGATAGGATCCATTCTGGACATTAGCCATGTAGTATAATAAAGCATATACTGTCATAGCCGTTTGGTGGTCCATACCAGCCCGCAACAAGTTTTTTCAATCAATGGATAACGTGCTTCACATTCGTTGAACTTCTTGCTTAGGTAATAAACTGCCTGCTCTTTCTTCCCAAAATCATCATGTTGCCCCAATACAGCCCCCATTGACCTTGGCAAGATTGTCAGATAAAGAATCAAAGGTCGTCCCGGGGTAGGTGGTACCAAGATTGGGGGACTCGACATATACTCTTTAATTTTATCAAAGGCTTCTTGACAGTTATCATCCCATTTTTCAGTGCGGTTCTTTCTCAACAATTTGAAAATTGGTTCACAAGTTGCAGTTAGATTGGCGATAAATCTTGCTATATAGTTGAGCCGGCCTAAAAAGCCCCGCACTTCTTTTGTCATTTGGGGGGATGGCATTTCGCGAATAGCTTGTATTTTATCAGGGTCCACCTCTATTCCCTTTTGACTTACCATGAAACCTAATAATTTTCCAGTCAAAGCCCCAAATATGCATTTGTTGGGATTTAACTGAAGCTTGTATTCACACAATCTTCCAAACAACTTCCTTAATACCATCATATGACTTTCCCCTTGTGCTGATTTAGCTACCATATCGTCGACATATACCTCAATCTCCTTGTGCATCATGTCGTGAAAGAGTGCCATCATAGCTCGTTGGTAAGTGGCCCCAGCATTCTTCAACCCAAATGGCATTACTTTATAACAGTAGGTCCCCCATGGTGTGATGAACGTGGTTTTTTCCTTATGGTCTTCATGCATAGGAATTTGGTTATACCCTGAATAACCATCCATGAAGGAATACCAGTAGGCTCGTGCCGTATTATCAACTAAAACGTCTATGTGGGGCAATGGAAAATCATCTTTCGGGCTTGCTTTGTTCAAGTCCCTATAATCAACACACATGCGAACCCTTCCATCCTTTTTGGGGACAGGTACGATGTTTGCTACCCATTCTGGATACGTAGATACCTGAAGGAAACCCGCTTCTAGTTGTTTCATGACCTCCTCTTTTATCTTTAACGACATGTCGGGGTGCATTCGTCTTAATTTCTGTTTCTTAGGTTCAATGTTTGGAAGTAAAGGAATTTTGTGAGAGGCAATCTTCGGGTCGAGTCCAGGCATGTCTTGATAAGACCATGCAAAGACATCTATATATTCTTTGAAGAGTTGAATCATTTCCTTCTTCTCCGGATTATCCACTATTTTGACCTCCTTTCTATGTTCTTCTGTCCCCAAGTTGATATTTTCAATTGCTTCTTCGTGAAGGCAGATACCTTTATCCATAGAATCGAGCAACTTTTTGAAGGTCTGGGTCGACTCTTCATTATCAGATTCGGAATCATACATATCCAAAGTAACACACAAATCATTCCGTGGGGACTCGGGAACCCCTGCGTTGGGCAAGAGTCCCAAGGAAAGCAATTTCCTAGAGGAAGTAACAGATCAAAATAAACAGAAAGAGAAAGAATAAAAGTGAAGGGGAGCAGCATATCCAAGTAATTATCCTTTTAATTGCAAAATACCATCGTCAGTCATGAAATACTGTTTGAAATTAGGACACAACAACAGGAGGAAAAAGATAAGAGAAAAAGAAAACAAAGCAAGACATGATCAAAACAATTACTCTAATGCTACGACATCGGGGACATTCTCAATTTCCCAATTATCCAATCTTTCTCTCGAATTGTCGACCGAAACCCAAGTCTTGACTCCTTGCGGGACTGCATCATCAATCATCGAGATGTTTAGCCGATTCATAACTTCCGCGGCAGTTGGAAATGTTTCCCTAAGATGAGGAATTCTTAGCTTTTCTTGCCCCTTATTCCATTTCGTGCTTGGTCGCTCCTTAACTTGGTTCGATAGCAAGATTTCATACCCTAATCCTTGCCGATTGAAGTTTTCCGGGAGAGTAATAGGCAGTTCAACTCCTTGCAGATGTATTCCCAATCCCTTCCCAGGTTGGAATCCACTCCTTTGCAGCATTTTTATCACAACCCTATTAACATTTCCAATGGTAGGATTAGGTTCATCCATCTCTAAGCTCTGAAACATCGCTTCCATGTCCTGCTCAGCAGCCTCAATGTACGGCACGAAACTAGGCTTACTTAGCATTATCTCTTCTTCGCCCTTGATGGTGATTATCCTTCCCTCATCAATGAACTTGACCCTTTGATGAAACGTAGAAGGCACAGCACCGGCGGAATGGATCCAAGGCCTGCCTAGCAGCATTGTATAAGATGGATCTATATTCATTACTTGAAAATCTACCACGAATGTTTTTGGCCCAATCTCCAAAGACAAACGGGTATTGCCAATTACTGCTCTTTTAGAGCCATCGAATGCCCTAACCACCATATCACTTTTTTCAATGTGCGACGCCTCAATCTCCAGTTGTTTGAATGTGGCCAGTGGTAACACATTTAATGCCGATCCTCCATCAATCAGAACCTTTGCGATTATAAACCCATTGCATTTCAATGTGATGTGTAGTGCCTTTGGTTGGTTAGAGGACGTTCCTACGACTTCCTCTTCAGAAAAAGATATAGTAGATGCAGACTTGACAATATTCATCACACTAGCTACTTTTTCCGAAGTGACATCAGGCCGCACGTATGCTTCTTCTAAGACCTTTTGTAAAGCTCGACGATGTACCTCCGAGCTCATGACTAAGGACCACATTAAAATTCGCGCCGGAGTTTTCTTTAATTGCTCTACCACATCGTATTCACTTTGTTTCATGATTCGTAGGAATTCTTCATCAGTGTTATCTTCCTTGTCTTCTTTCTCTTTCACCCTATCAATTCCTTTCCCTTCCCATGCTTGTCAAGGCTTGCCAGGAGGTAAGCCTTACCACTTCGGGTAATACCTCCTGCTCCCATCATACTCGTAGCGGGTTCTCCTTCTGCCTTAGCAATCACCGCTTGAGTTACAAGACAGTTAAAGGTCTCCTCATATTTCCACGGGACTGCATGGTCGCTTTGATATGGGAATGGAGCTGGCATATTGATAACCACTGCAGGTCGCCTCAGGGAGGGTGAACGAGATGGCATCGATGTAGTAAAAGGATTTCCAACAGTCAGGGTAACTGTTTCCGGTTGTCCAGTCGGGATAAAGATGTCAACGTACTTCTCTTCTATCACGCCAATTTCTTCTTCCAGCTTCTCCATAACCACAACTCCTAGTGTCATTAATTTCTTCAAAGCTCCCCGAAACTGCCCACAATTCTCAATGTCATGATCCATATTTTGCTGATGAAAGTCGCAAAATTTAACTGGTAGCCCAACAATACTCCTAACGATCTTTTCTTTTGGTAATTCCAACACATACCTAGCCGATTGAAGATTAACTAGCAGAGTTTTCATTGATAACTTAATGGCATTTGGATTCTTGGAGAACCCTGGTTCCTCTTCAACAGTGCTCACCTGTCCCCCATGATTAGGTAAAGGGTTAGTGGCGATTGTTGAATCGTCCCTAGGTTTAAGTTGGATGTGGTTGGACTCAATTAGATCCAGTACATTTCTTTTAAAGGTGACACAATTCTTGATTGAATGCCTCGATACACCCATATGGTATTCACAAGAGACGTTAGGGTTGTACCATGCTGGGTACGGGGGCTGCATTAGTTTTGCACGTCGAGGCCCTAAAAGTTTAGCGTCCAATAACTTCTTATACAATTCTGCATTGGTGGAATTAAAGTTGGGCCAAGGGCGATCGTTTTTTGGTCGCGCATAAGTCGTCCTCTCATGTTGCCCCTGTCTATTCATAATTGGTACGAATGGAGTTTGACCTTGATTTCCCCTATTTACTTGATAAGGCACGGACTGTTGTGAATACGGTCTTGCAGGTTGAACGTAATTTACATCTCCTTCTTTCTTCTTCAATCCTTGGCCCCTTTTGAAGTTACTTTCTGACTGAGGGGATGAAAGTCTCCCATCTCTGATGTCTGCATCTATCCTCTCCCCAATTTCAATGAGGTTAGTAAAATCTGCAACATGGGTCCCCAACATGATCTTATAAAATGGGTCAGAGAGAGTTCGAATGAAATAGGAGCAAAACTCAGATCCAATCATTGGAGGTTGGACTTGGGAAGCCATCAATCTCCACCTCTGCGCATATTCTTTAAATGATTCTGTTGATTTCTTACCCATCCTTTTCAGTTGTTCCCTAGTTGGGGCAGTGTCAAGATTGAATTTGTATTGCTTCATGAAAGTTTCTGTGAGATCTCTCCACCTCTGAAGTTTTGAATGGTCTAACTGCATGTACCATAACGAGGCAGACCCCATCAGGCTCTCCGGCAAGAAGTTTATCAGAAACTTCTCGTCTCTTAACCAGACAGTCATCTTTATGCAGTATGATCTTAAATGATATATCGGATTGCCAGTGCCATCATATTTGTCAAAATCAGGGACTTTGAATTTCTTTGGAATTGAAACTTCTGGAATCATGCATAACTCTTCCACGTCTAGTGAACCCCAAGTGTTAGTTCCCCGTAAGTTTCGCAACTGATCTTTGACCTCCCCTAACTCTTTCTCCTAATCCTCCTTATCACAGTTAGCTTTCCCCTTGTTCTCTGTAGTTGGGATTTGAAATGTATAGGTGGGGTCATAACCGAGAAATTCTTGTGTGTCCCTCATTTCATCATGGGGACCATGTCTGTCAGATGTTTTCATCGGGGGATTCTGGATGTTCTTTTGTCTTTGTGCAGCCTCTGCCATCTGGTCAAAGGGCGCTTCGGGTATGACCACTCCCGGTAAGCTCGTTCCTATCTCTGGGATATTGGCAGTGGCATGTGGGTGACTGGATACTCTAGGTGAGGAGTCGATAGCCTTTCCCTTTAGCGTTTCGATGAGCACTTTCATTGTTTCACTCATCTGCGCTAGTTGATTCTCTATAGCTGTCATTCGACTGTTCATTGCAACTGTATCTTCCTCAGCTCTCTGACTACCCTCCACTTGATGTTCTTCCATGAGTCTGGTTCTTGAACGCGTGCTATATACTTTAGTAGGACGGGTCTGGTTAGATGGAACGCGTTTCGGAGGCGCAATATTATCTTCCTTTTATTTCACTCTTTATATTTTTTTCTGTGGAGATAAGACAAACTTAGTGACATTAAAATAAAATACTTTTCTTATTTTATATCCTCATTGTTATGATTATTTATTTTTCTTTTTGTGTATTGACCTGGGTTAACCGTTTTGACATAATAGCGGAGGAACTATCGGCCCTTTGATTCTTAAAGGATTTCATTAATCCATATAAAAAAATATCAAAGTTGACACTCAACGCAAGAGGGGATTGAGACCCCTACATGATCAGGTCTTCATGCTTATTTGAGTTTTTAGATAGCCAACATAAGGGAAGCGAAATTCCCATTCTCTCATAACAAAGCCTCAAATGGTACACTACATCAACATCCTTGGAAATTAACAACTATTGAGGTATTTTAACTCGTTTACAACATCTTTACACAATATAAAAAATTCTGTCATTTCCTTCGGTGTGTTCAATGGATTAGCTAGGCCCTCGGCTGCTTTGAGTGAACTCGTGAAACTAGGGAGGATTTCATCAGCAAGGAGGATCAATTTCTTGAACCAGAACATGAACCTTTCCTTTTCTGTGACTCGCTCGGTATGGAGTGTTTTCCATGCCTCAATCGCCTCGGCTTGTTGATTGAGCTATTCCACTAGGTTTTGAATTATTGTAGCATTGTCACTCCTGATGACGGATAGTTCATTCATTTTCCTTTCCAATTCCTTAGCCAGCATGTCAATTTCGCGTCGAGTCCCACTAGATTCAAGCTTCTGCATTTGTCTTTCTAGCACATCTTTTTCCTTAAGAACTTTTATCAATTGGGCCCTACTAATATGCATCTTCTTTTCATTTCCAGCTACTTGTTGTTGAGCTTCTTCTATGGTCTCCTTCAATCTTGCATTTTCTTCCTTCAACCTTTTCATCTCGACGTTTTCCCCACCTCTCTTGTATCTCTTCACCCTATCTGTTTCTGCCCGTAAAACTGCACATTCACTTCGTATCTGGCTCAAATTCTTCAGGCGTTCTTGCCTCTTTTCTTCCAAAACCTTCAATTCTTCTTTCTTTTCTTCGACTTGTCTGGCTAATTTTCCATCAACTACTTGCATGTCATTGCCAAGTATAGGATCCGGTAGCCCGAAAGAAGAGTTAGCCCCCTTCGTCCTTTCCTTTAGCCATTCTCGATATTCCTTGGTGGTAGCTACAATTCGCTTGCCTAGCTCCCACTTTCCTTTGCATATGACCTGGCTCCATGCGCTTCTTATTTTCTGGCAAAGCATTTTAGCTTCTGAGTCATCATGATAAAAGTGAATCAGCCGTATCACCTCTTTAGATGGGATATCCTGTTTGTATGCGAACTGTTGATGAACAACTGATGGGTTATAATTAATGCAACCTCTAGGGCTCATCAGTGGTACATTCAAGAATTCTCCACAACAGTATATGATTTCTTCACTTTCCCACCAAGCCAGCTTCCACCAAATCGTGTTTTCATCTAATTGACCAAGGGATCGTGCCCAATCATCACGAGTCATCTTTGAAGATAACAAGATAGCAACTTCTCGACTAAGGAAATCCCTAACCGGGTGGTGAATAGTGTCATGTCGTCGACCTAATTGATATTGCCTCCCATAAATATGATTGAACATCCAAATAGTGAGGAGTTGTAGACAACACTTCAATTTCCCTCTATTTTCTTGTTGACAGAAGCTTAAGGTAAAAAATGTTTCTGCTAAGACTGCTGGCATAGGATTTACGCGATGATTTTCTACCATCCACAAAACACTTGCAGCTGCCAAGTCAATTATCCCCACTGCCGAGGGAAATAACACTAATCCGTATATGGCTAAGGCGAGGACCCTCTTAAAGGTCACCCAATCTTCCTTTTTGGCTAGGATCTTCAAACGCCCTTCTACATACTTCCTCAAAAGACCTTCAGTCTGGCCTCTCTGATGTAATTGGATTCGACTAGGATCCTCCCCTAAAATCTGAGCCACTATATGTTTTGATGTTAAATGTCCCGGGTAATAATAAATTGAGGTGTCTTTCTCCAGAGGTGTACTCATGAAACTCCCATATTCTTCTAAAGTGGGTGTGATCTGGAATGTGGAGAAGGTAAAACACCTTAATGAACTATCCCAATGCTGGGCCAAGGCCGAAAGCGCCTCTGGTTGAACCGGTATCCGCAACAAGTCCAAAATGTCCCCATAATCCCTTTGAAAATCTCGAATATGTCTTCCCTTTAATTTCTCGCTCAATACAATTAGACTCTCCACTGATTCAGCTTCTGCCTTGATTTTAAGTTTTGTCCCAGTCGTAGTTAAGCCCGTTTATCTTGAACTCAAATATCGTTTATTGCCCAAAGGTTCCATTACCTCCATTATGCCAATCGGTATGTATAACTATTTGCTGTTTCAAAATATCAAAACTTATTGGTTAGTGTATCATAATTGCTAGCTTGACAACGTTACCCAATCCTCAAAGAGTTTATTATTCCATAGAGAACACGGGTATTAGGATCAATTTGAGAAGGAATTACTCCCTACGCAATTGACACTGATATGTTCACCAAGCTGTTATAATGATCCACTAACATTCATACTATGATGTTGAATATAATGCCTCGGCATGAGAAATGATAAAAAGCTTTGTGCTCTTTCTTGAGGAGTCTATTACTCCATGGAAGAGAAGAGCTGATAGTTAAATTGAGAGAAATATGTGTTTTCTACACGTTCAATGCCTAAAACAAAAGTTCTAATCCCTAACCGAGACATCACATCTATTTATCGACGGTGTGAAACTTATGTGTTTTATACTTCTTAAAATTTTGAAAACATTCGTTTCTTTTAGAAATTCATCATTTTGTGGGGGGGTAGAGATTTTTTTTTTTTTTACGGATTGTCCATTATTTATTATTTTGAATGTATAGAGGAAATGAATGCATGCTAAAAGATTCCCCTTTTTGAGGACTATAAAGAATATGGTCATGGCCTCTTTGGGGTCGAAGACCCGTCGGGCAAGGGTTGGTTTGGCTAATGCAAACTTTCATCATAGTTAATGGCTGTTTGATTGTGCCATGACAATCCATTAACTATTCCAGTAAATAGTGACGGCATGTCACTTTTCCTAGGGATATCATTGAATGCATGGATGCAATTAACAGACAATCAAAAGTGCCCTCCTTGGTCCTAACATGGGTAAATCCTAGGTTGTGGTCATGAGAGCCTGACTCTGACTATTTAGAAGGCATCTAGAGTTTGACTATTAGTGCAAATTTTCAGGTAGATCTATGACCCCTAAACATTGGTCCCTAAATTGCCCTCACCATGCGGTGAAGATCTCACTATATAAATTTGACCTTGAGAGGAAAAAAAAAATCCTACACATGTCAAACCTATATAATAAGGCACAATTTAGGTGAGGTCTTCATGATAGCCTCAGGAAGCACAAGGCTTCACAGGGAAATCAATATAAACCTCCACTAACCTAGGGAACACTCAGACCCGGGTGTAGGCCCATAATATGTGTGAAGTTATTGTGTTTTAGTGATGTGTGTGAGGAGAGCATTTACCTCTTCACCCTATTAAACTACCCAACCCTCATCTGCTAGGCAGATTGACAGAACAATTAGGAGAGTAAAGCACATATTCTGATAAAAGTAACAAGAATAAATAAATAAATAAGTAGACAAATAAATAAATAAAATGTATAGGTATGGTCGTCTACCTTAAGATTTTATTCCATATATTATCTATCCTAACACACATTATATATACAATTAGAAACATAAAACATGTAAAGCAAGTACGTGGAAGACATGTTATCTATCCTAACCATGTCAGGCAAACAATAAACAAAAGGAGAATCAAAATAAAGAGAAGGCCATAATATCTTGTACAACTAACTTAAATTGGGCTTGACTTTCAAACTGTCCCCAGTGGAGTCGCCATACTGTCACACCCGAAAATGCGACCACGTGGCGCTTTCAAAAAGAAAAGGAAATTTTTAAAAAGAAATTTTGATTCAATCTCCAAACAAAATGAAGACTGAAATCAAAATCAAAATGAGTGGTAGAGTCGCTACCAAAATTTTAGTTTTTGAAAAGGCAAAACTTTGGAAAAGCCTTTTATTTGAAAAATAAGAAAAATGGTCTACGAATCAGAAAATGGGTTCGGGAGTCGATTGTGAGTGGGGAAGGTGTTAGGCACCCCACGACACCCGTTGCTAAGAACGGTTTCCCTAAATCAGTTGTACAAAATCAATATGGCCTTTAGTCTATTTTAATTCTTCTAACAAATCATATGCAAAATAAGAAATAGAAATAAAAGAGACGAAATCAAAAAATAAAATAGAATAAAAGGGAAGAAGGAAATTAAAGAAACAAAATGGGAAGAACAACATAAGAAGATAATTTTACAAAAATGAAAATTGAAAAGAAAATTTCATTTACAAGGACGGACTTGACCTAGGATGAAAACCTAGAGCCTACGTACCCTCTGAGAGGGATCAAAGTCCACGTAGTTCGACCGGAGATTATATTTGTTGGTTGTTTTTTTTTGTTTTATGTTTCGTTTGTTTTTTTTTTTCTTGTTTTTTCTTTGTTTTTTTGTTTGGTTTTGTTTTGTTTTTGTTTAATTTTTTTATTTGGGTATTTTTTTTTGAAAGATAAAGAAAAATAAATCACTTGTTCCGTTGACGAACAAAACGAGTTTTGAAATTGGTCGATGTATTTTAATTTGTTAAAAGAAAATTTAATTTAATTTTTCTTGCATTTCCGGTTTTTACTTTTCATTCATTTTTGCTTCATTTTTTTTTATTTTTGTTTTATTGTTTTTTTTTCGAATTTTTATTTATTATTATTATTCTATATTTTTTGTTGTGTGAGAAGAGAAAGGAAATAGAATTACTTTTTATTTTTAGCAATAAACATGATTTAGAATTAGTTTATGTATTTTAATTTGTTAAAGATAACGCGAATTTTATTTCTTTACTCTTCCCTCACTTTTAGCTTTTTCCTTTTTAAATTTTTTTATTAGTGATTCTTCTTTTCTTTTCTTTTTTGTCTTAATATTTTTTTTGCTAACTCCGATTTTTTTATTTCTTTGATTTTTTTCGAGTTTTCTTTTGTTTTATATTTTTTTCAATTATTATTATCTTTTGGTTGATTGCTTTTGATTTTTATCCCCTTTTTATCACCCTTTTTGTTGCCTTTGATTGATTTTGAATTAGCTGTCTTAGTTTTTTTTTTTAGCTTTGGTTTTGTTTTTTTTTTCTCTTGATACTTGTTGTCGTTTTTTTTTTATCCTTCCTTTCTTTTAAATTTATTATTTCTTCATTTTTATTTTAATGCATTTTTTTGTGATTTTTATTTTATTATTCTTGTGATTTTTTGTTTTGATTGATTATTTTTGATTTTAGCAAGGAACCCTCAAAGGATTCAAATTGATTTTTTTTTATAAGCTTTTCTCTTTTGGTGAATAAAATGAACTTAGTGTTAATTGAAGTGTTTTAATAATTTGCATGTTTTAATTTGCCAAAGCACTTAATTAATTCCATTCCTTTACCCTCTTCCCATTTCTATCTTTGACTTTTTTTAATATGTTTCTGGATTTTTTTTTTTTTTTTTTTATATTTTGACTAACTTGGTTTGTTTGTTTTTTTTTGTATTTTATTCTTTTACCTCCTCTTTCTTTCTTTATTTTTCTCTTTTTTTTTTAAAAGGAGTAATAAAACTTTCCCAAACTTTTGCAAACGACATGACTTTGAGAGTGGCTCGTAAGCTTTTTCTCTAACTAATTAATTTTCCATTTTTTTTTAAAAAGGCTTTTCGATCAAAAGGCTATAGGTTTTATCCATTTTTCCCCTTTATTGGAAAAGAAATTCACTTCATCTTTCAAAGGTGCAGAAAGAAAATTGTTTATTTTGTCTTATAACTTTCCTCTTTTTATTCTTTTTCCTTGTTAGAGCCCAAAACCCGTGGATGAAACATTTTTTTGTTTAACCATCAAAGCAAATGAGGATACTTATTGTCGCACACATCCCTTTGACAAATTTATATAAGCCTGAGGGGATACAAGATACCACACGGTGAATTTAGATCGTGTCAAAAACAAACAACAAAAAAAAAAATCCACGAAAAAGAAAAGAAAGAAAAGGGAAATAAAAGTAAAATAAGGCCAATGAGCAAGGGTATAACATTTGGGTTATGGTATTTTGACAAATGGGACCAGTGACATATTTAAGGGGTTTTTATTTTATCTGAGCTTTGGAATTTTCTTAATGTACATTCCAACAATTTGCATAATCTATATTCTAGTTGCCCAGGTAGGAAACCCAAAACTGAATGATATTCAAATAGACAGCAAACATCCGCAGCAAACACCCATTCATGCAAACCCAAGTGTTCTCAGCCAACACTATGATTCTACTTTTTTTTTTTTTCAAGATACCAATAGAGTAACTTGGAGACACATCACCATTTACACTAGCCTTAATCCAAGAACATGCATTTGTTCATTAAGAAATTCTAGCCGAGGAAAGTTAGAGCAAGTATATTACGACCTTATCAGACTCCACACAATCAATAAACATGAACAAACCCCGAAACTCGACCCAACCTTCTATTAGGCATTCTATCGAGCACCTACAAGGCGTATCCAATTCACAGACATATACAGGATACAGCTATTCAAATTTCGTCCCTGATTGCCCAGTACAGGGGGCTACTTAATCCTCCGTTTCATTTTGTGTCATCAGCAGTTATCCAGAAATCCCATTGTCAGACAAAGAAAGAAGAGAATGTTTACAGCTTACCTATAGGAACCACAGCAGGTGAATGGGTGTTTGTTGGATTTTTTTCGTCCTCCTCAAATGCTCCTCCTCTCGATTTCTTTCTTGACTGCTGCGTCCAAGATCAGGAAAATCTTCCCCTGTCTCGATTTTTTTGAACCCTCGCTGTCTCTCGGTTTTTCTTCTCCAGCGATCCTCCCCCCTGTTTTCTCTTGATTTTTCGGTCTCCCTCTCTTCCCCCTTCTGGTCCTTGATTTTTCGAATCTCTGCTCCTCCAATTTTCTGGTCGTTCCCCGTTTCCACTTTCTCCCTCTCTGCCTCCTATCTCTCACTCCCTCGCTCTCTCGTCTCCGCCTTTTCCTCCCGATTTTTCTTCCCCAATGTCTCCAGAATTTTTTTCGGTTTTCAACTCCTCTTCTCTCCGACTTCGAACTTCTCTGCCCCTGATTTCGAGCCTTTCTCCCTCTGATTTCGAGACTCTCTCCCTCTGATTTCGAGACTCCCCCCCTCTGATTTTTTAGAGTCCCCTGTTCTCCTTGTTCACCCCCTTTTTATTTTCGCTGCCCCTCTCCGGTTTGATGGTGAAGGCGACATGAGGAGGGAGTCAACTCCTTGAGCCCCTCGCCGCCTTAACTTTCTCCCAGACTCTTCTGTTCTTCCCTTCCCCTTCTGTCTGTGCTCAGCGTCTTTTCTGGAGTCCTTGAACCTTTTCCCCCTGTGTTTTTCCTCTGCCCCTCTCTGTATGGCGTCTTGCGTGTTTCTAGGAGTAGGAGTGCCAGGGAGAGAGTAATGGGCTTCAGAAGGGGGTTGGGTCAGATTTAATCAGGTGGGCCTGGGAGTTTTGGGCTGCTTCTTCCTCTTTTTTTTTTATTGATTGATTATTTATTATTATTTTTTATATTGTTTTCTTAAGCTTCCTTTTTTTTTTAAATTTAATTAATTTTTCATTTTTTGTTTTTTTATATTTTCATTTTTTTTTAATTTTATTATTTTTGCAATTGGTTCGGACAAAATACGGTGTTTACAGTTGCCCCTCTTTACTTGTTTCTTGGGCAAGGAAATTAAAAATGTAGTTTTTGATACTTTTGCATAAGAAGCAAGTAAAGACAAGAACACGTATTTTGTCTAGGATGATTTAATTGCCTTTTGACAATAAACAAAAAATGAAAAAGCGACCTAAACAAAATATGGTGTTTACACTTAACCTAACTAAAATCCTAAACACTTCAGCCACTTCCTATTTTTCTGAAGCACAAAGGAGAAAATCAGAGGTGTGAAGGGAGGCCAGGGTTTGAGGCAAGAATTCCACATTTTCTTACATTTAGAGCAAGATTCAGCTAAGGTAATAGTTATATAACTTAATCCCCTCATCTTTCTCTTTAATTTGGCCAAATTAGTTTTTCATTTGGAGTATTTTCACTATACCCAAAATCTGAAATGTGGTTGTTTGTGTTTCTATGGTGAAAATTCGTAGGTTGAGGCTAGGACATTAGGTAAGTATAAACCCTCAATTTTGATGCTTTCTTTGCTAGTTTGAGACCCCCATAGCTAATTTATAATATGGGTATTAATTTTGTACGAATTTGCTTAGGATTTTGGGTGAAATATTGAGGTTTTTGGTAGAGGACACTTCAATTTGAATTTGGGACTTGTAATGGCTGGGTAAGTGTTCCCTAGGTAGTCATTAGCATTTTAAATGTTAATGATGAATTAGAGTAATAATTCTCTGATGCTATGGTTATAGGGAGATTTTGTACCCTTGGTGGCTGTTGCAATTGTCTACAAGTGAGGTAACCGGGGTTTACATTAATTCCATGCATATATCGGTTTTAATTTCATATTTGCTGTATATGAATGATTTGAAATACTGAATGAATTGGTTAGCTATCTACTGAATTGTGATTGGACCTTGTGAGTCCCTGGTGAAGCTGTGGTGCGGCTGCCACCCGTGCATGTGCTTTGATCGAGCACCAGGTTATATAATCAAACTCTAGATGCACTGAGCCCTGGTTGTGCTTAATGGGGAGTAGGTGCCGTGGACGGGCCTCTCCCGATGTTATTGGCCTTTAACATGTGAAAATATGATTGCTAGTATGGAATAGTAATCATGATAGCCTAATTATTTCATTTACTAATATGATTGGTATGTTTCTGATGCTTATGTGAAATTATGCATATATGTTAATTAAACTAGAATGTATAATGAAATTTGCCTTGGTTACTGAGATTTATATCTCACCCCATTTCATAGTATTAATATTTCAGGTGAAGGTTCTTCGGGTAAGGATGAAGGGAAGTAAGTGGATAAAAATCCATAAACTACAACATATGGGGAGAAGGCTACACTTAGGCTGATTCATTTAGTATAGATGCTAAATTTTGTATTCTTTACTGTATAGCATCATCTTGTATTCATGTTGCCAAGTGTAGGCTCTTATTTTTTATTACTTAGGATTATTTATTAAGGGGTTAGGCCTCATCTTAATTTGGTATTGGATGTATGAACTTATAGTATCTGACATGTAATCCTTGTTGAACTTATGATATAGCTTACCATTTGGGAATAGTAATCACATGATGCATTAGATATTGATATAAGCCATGGATGTATAAAATCTCTAATGGAATAGGTATCGAATGTTAATTATCAATAGTGCATGAATTTTGTTATTGTTACTCTAAAAACTTGTTGATGGAGGGTACTTAGAGAAAGGAGATTGACCCTTAAGTCTTGAACTAGTAAAGATAGGTTAGTTAGGTAAATTAGGCTAATGAAGGCTATTCGAGCCCCACAATTAAGGTAGAGGGGCCCTAGGGTGTTATTGGAGGGAGAGTGGAGAGTATGAGGCAAGAATTTGGGAGTTGTAGGACCAGAAGACAATTCGTCACGGCTAAGATGGAGTTAACCGCGGCCAATAGAGGCGAAGTTACCCAAGGAGAGTGCCAGAGAGGAATTTGCCACGGCGAATTGTGTAATTAGCTGCGACAAAATGTGAGAGGCAAAACTGGGAGTCGTCCAAAGGAAAATTCACCGCGGCAAAAGAGGGAATTGGTCGCGGTGAACTTTTATGAAAATGAGCCAGGCATTCCAGAGAGGAATTAGCCGCTGCGAAATGAGGTATTGGCCGCGGCCAATAGCGAGAGGCGAGCGAGGTAAGTTCTAGGAGGCTTCCTCACCGCGGCGCCATGTAGGTTGGCCACGACGAAGGTCCAACTCACCATGGTGATAGTGAAGAAGTGGGTGATGCCGAGAGAAATTGGCTGCGGCTAAGTGTAATTTGGCTGCGGCGAACATTCTAAAACCCTTATATTAATTAGGAAATCTTGATTTTTCATATAGTAATCTCAAGGGATGATTTAGAGACATTGGGATGAGTTATAATTGATGGGTAATAGAATCAAAGGCTCACAAATAAATGTTTACTTTCCCTATGTACATAAGTGCTTGTAATTGTATGGTTGATGACTCTAATAACATTAAGGTTTAAATTTTCTCGTATTTTCACAATGTAAGTGGTTTAATGCCTTGTAACCCCAATCTATGGTTATTAATTATGTATTTAACCTTAATTACAATGATTAGAAATTAGGTCGTCACAGTGAAGATGAGCTTAGAACTCTTAAGATTGGTTGAGATAAAGTAAAGAGTCTCCCAAAAGTGAGGTTGACTCTTAAGAGTAAGGTTGAGTCTAAGAACCTCTTAAAGAATAGGTGAGGTAAGTCTAAAATCTATAAGTGAATGGGTGAGGCTAAGCCACTTGCTTGATAAGTCTTTGTATGCTATATATAACTTGCTCAAATGTTGAAAATGCTTCTTGAATGTTTGCATAAGTTAATAGGCCCATGCATGCATTTGTAAGATTGGTTTTGCATCTTTTATGTGTTATTGAAAAGGAGATGAGCTATTAGGATTCTTTGAATCTCATTCCCTCCTCACCAATGTTCTAATATGCTAGGTGGACCAAGATAGCAAGGAAATGGGAGCCAACCACTTGAGAGATGAGATTATGACATCAAAGTATATAAATTTTGTTACTTTAAGGCCATATCAATGACAAATGTTGTAATCAATGGTTGTATATATCCTATGATGTTATGAACATATATAATTATGTCAATGTATCATGTATAAATGAGAGCTAAGGTTATATGTATGGAAATGTGCATTTTGGACATGTGATGGCAAATTTGCATTATGGAAGTACATGTATAAATGGAAGTAGAATGGCCATATTGAGATGCATGAGGCTTGAGACTATTTGAGCAGTTCATACAAGTCATATTCATGCTTTTAAACTTGCCTAAGAGATGCCAAACATTAAGGCAAGTCATTTGAACACTTTGGTATCTTATATGGAGCAAAAATTGAACATATTGGAAACCTACACCACTTTTTATCCAAATGAGCTCTTCTTGATCTAACATTTAGTATGAATTTAGAGATTGTTGAGAGCTTTATGAAAAGCTAAAGTTCATAATTTTCAAAGGTCTATGGAATATTTAATGAATTTTCAAAATTGGGAAAAATTCTAAATTTGGTCAAGTTATTGTTCATATTAATCTGAAAATGAATTATGTCACTCAGGGGGCAAATAATGTCCAATTGCTACAAAATTTTATAAAGAGAAACTAGACATTCCCAGTTACTTGTATCAACTAGAAGCACCCCATTTAGATGTCTAGAGAGGGAGATATGAATTTTTGAATTTTTTGTTTAGTATCAGGCATCTAGACTGACCTCAGGTACTGTTTGATTGGGTTTCGATGCCTGGATGTCCCTGAACTGATCTAAAGTCATTTTTTTCCTTCTATCTAACATCTGTATCTTTTTAGATGGGTATCATGTTTATGGATTGGATTTTTGTGGAATTAATTGGACATTTTTGAAGTTGGTAGCAGAAAGCTATATCAGTACCAGTAACTAGTCAGACCTCTGCACTTTTTCAAATGTCAAACATCTTTTACATTGTGTTTTATGGCATGGATATATTTTTATCATAAAGTAGACATATGTAGCTTTCTAGAATGGCAAAGAATGCATGATTTCAATTTTTCTAGAATTAGTTATGATTTTCCAAAATTTGTAACAGAAAAGGGAGAATTCTAGCCAAAAATGCAACTATGTATTTTATGCATCCCTTTGCCTTGTACGAGTTGTAGGCCACCTTTAGTGATGGAAATGTGTTTTATCTATGTAATTAAATATGAGAATATGATATATGAGCTCACATGGTCCACGGGATTCCGAATGAAAAATTTATACGTGGCGCAATGCTAAAATATTCACTTTTATATGTTATTTTCTTGTATTCTTGTGAATTCCATAACATGAGACTTGGTAATAGCATGAGGTAAAGTTAGGAAATTATGGTGTTACATCATAAAGGTTGATGAGGTTGGTTTTTTCACATAAGTAATCACCTTTGGTAGTTATGAAAATTGAGTAAAGATGTAACATTTATGTTCGCTATGCTAGGCAGCACAAGTGCCAATATGATAAAGAAAGAATACAAAATGGGAACATGTCACCTTGACTAAAAGGAAAAAGGAGTAAGTCGAGATAAGATTTGAAAAATATAATTATATAGATTGAATTGTAAAACCCTGCCATCCATAATACTGGTAGCTAGATACAAATTTTCTTCTAGAATGCCATGATAGGCAAGTGGAATAGAAAAATTCGAGTTAGATACTCTGTATGTTAAGATTAATTTATGTACAATGTTAATATATAAATTAAATTGACATACCATCTTATAAGATAAGAGAAACATCATAGAATATAATTCATACTGTATGTGCTAAGTAATTGCAAATGGAAAGCAAGTGAATAAATCCTTACTTCATTATTATGTGAGTCTCAGAAATGAACAAATCCTTTCATTGGTACCCTTATAACTTTGATAATATCATAAAGGGATTAGTCAGTATTTGCTTCTTTAGTATATATCTTATGATTGCAATAAATTCAACCTAAATAATTAATGATAGGAAAGCAATTGATTCTTATCTAAGTGATATATGGGCAAAAAGAATATCACCTAAAATATACATGAATATGCTAGTGTCTAAGACATATTCATTATGAAGTTAATGTAATAAAGATATTATATATATGAGAAGCCAATCTAAGTAGTACTAAAACTCAGGAAGGATTAGACTTGCCATGAATAAAATGTATATTGGTGAATTTAGGGCATTATAGGTGCATAAGTAAGTGTACAACACATATTTAAAGGTAGCAATCTCTTATCTTGGTCCTATAATAGGACTTTTGGTGTAAGAGCTTTTGAATATTGTGCCCAAGCAATCATGGCAAAGCTTTAGTATGAAAAACCAATAGGAGTAGAAAGTTTTGTGCTATTTACCCCATCATATGTAAGTAGGAGATGTTAGATTATTAGATCATTCATGATACGTTAACTTACATTTATTAACCCAAATAAATAAATAAATAAATTATTCATTTTTATTTGAATTTTGAAATTTAAATAATTAATCAGTTAGTATCCTAAAAAAGATAACTGGGTGTGAAGAGCATGTGATTGTGTGTGACTATATGGTAACTTTTAGTTTTTGAGAAATTGATACAGATAAAGAAGAACTCCTGTGCAATACTTAGAACTACTCTTATTCTCATCTTCTTTAAAATACAAATACTCAGTTGGTGTTTTCCATTATGAATAAAGATCATAGTTTGAGTATGTGGGACAATTCTTTTGAGCAACAGATATGCCATAAGTTAAGTACTCAATCCATAACTTGAAAATTTTGTCATCATGTTCATTCAGTTTGAAAATGTTTTGGATTTGAACTAATGTATTGTCATTGTAAGAAAAGGGAAGATTGTTAGTTTTAAATATTTCTCTTTAAGTCTACTTAATTGATTTTGATGATAACAAACCTTAACACTTAAATTTAAGATTTAAAATATTTCCTAAAGCATAATTAAGTTTTAATTAGTTTCTCATTAAGTCTACCAAATTGGTTTTGATGATAAGAAACTTTAGCACTTCCTAAATTATAATCAAATTTTAATTAAACATAAATTACACTATCTCTTTTTGTAACACCCCAAAAATTAATTAAGGTGTTAACCATAGATTTAGATTAATTAGGAATAATTAATATGGGATAAGTGCAAGTTAAGTGAATGGTAATTTTGAGAAATAAATCAATAATATGAGTTGAGAATTAATTGAGATAGAAACTACATTTAGGTTCAAATTAATGTAGGAGATCATGAGAAGAGGCTTATAGAGGCCCAATGATTTTAGATGCAAGCCCAACTCCTTATCATGAGACTTGGGCCAAGAGAGATCACCTAGCAATAACCCAATTTGATTTAGTGAAATAAAGGCCCAAGACCCAATTTACATGAGCTCTTATAGTTGGCCCAACACACATTATGCAGACCTAAGTTGGATTGACTCTTGGAACTTGGCCTAGCCCAGTCAAATTTTTGTAGCCCAACTCATGAGATTCAGCCCAACTTATGAGATAAGGCCCAACAAGTATAAAAATCTAAACCTACAAGGAATTGGGCCATTGAGTCAGCACATTCCACTTTTAGCTTTAAATTCTCTGCAGCCCATTCATTAAACCATGACCCAATCACTAGAGATGGGCCCAATTGGACCTTGGGCTGATGGGTCAGCCCATTTCTTATTAAAAACCCTAAAGGGTCAGTAGCCTCCCTCCCCATTCAGCAGAAAACACAAGAGGCAAGGGAGAAAATTCGGAGGTTTAGGGGAGGCTAGGGTTCTACCAACATAGAAGCTCCATTTTTGACTCCTAGAGGATGATTTAGCCAAGGTGAGTTATATATAACTTGACCCTCTCATCCTCCTCTTCATTTTGGTTTGATTAATTTTTGGGTTTGAGCATTTTCATCTTCTTCTCAAATATGAAATTTGGTGTTGGGTGATTCCTTGCAAGATTTTCGGACTTGGAGGTTAGAGGGAGGATTAGGTAAGCTTTTCCCTTCCATTTTGTGAATCACTTTACTAGAAAATGCCCCTAAGGATGTATTATCATAATGGGTTATGTTATTGTGTGAGATTACAAGGAGATAATGGTGAAAAACTGAATTTTCTGGGCTTGATGATTGAAATACGAATTTTGGTGCTTCCATGGTGGATTTTCGGAGGTGAGGCTATGGGTGTTATTAAGTGAGTATCTTCTTCCCATTTTGATGCATTTTCTGTTAGTTTGAGACCCCTATAGTTAACCTATGATATGGGCTTTGGTTTCATATGAAATTACTCAGAAATTGGAGTGAACTATGGCAATTTCTGGTGTGGGAAAGTTGGAATCCGAAATTAAATCCCTTGGTAATTAGGTGAGTAACCTTTAGTCTGTCATTAGTAGTTCAACTCTTTGGATATTTGATTGTGATTAGAAATGATGATAATTATGCTTGTTATAGGCTTGGTATGCATTTGGATTATTATGGTAGCTAGGGGAAGAGTAATTGGCTTCATTGAGGAAACTAGGTTATTTTCCTGATTCTATGTATATGCTCATGTTAATCTACTATTTGTTACACATGCTTGATCTTGAAATGCTAAATGACTGGTTAACTACTTGATTGTGATTGTAATTGGACCTTGTGAGTCTATGGTGGAGCTGTGGTGCGGCTGCCACCTATGCATGTGCTTCGATCGAGCACCGGGTTGTGATCAAACCCCAGATGCATTGAGCCCTGGTTGTGCTCATTATGGAGTAGGTGTCGTGGATGGGCCTCTCCCGGTGTTATTGGCCATTAACATGTTGTGTATGATTGTTGGTATGGGACAGTAGTCATTAGTAGCTCAACTAGTTCATTTGCGAATTGAATTGATGATTCTGGTATTGATGACATGAAATTGCATTGGATTGATTGACTTGTACATATATATGGAAATTTCCTTTTGTTACTGAGATTGTATATCTCACCTTGTTGTGGGCTAACATTTTCAGGGATCGGACCTCTTAGTGGCAAGGAGAAAATTAATAGAAGATCATTAAATAGTTTAGTAGCACATAGGCTTGAGAGCTTTGACAAAATGTATTGTAACTAAATTATTAGTTCTGTATCATTGCTGCATTGCATCACGAGTTGCCAAGTATAGGGATTGTATATGTAATTTGATTATCATGGAATTGAACATTATGATTGTAATTGGCTAATAATGGATAAGTGATTTGATTTTATATGAACATTAAGCATTGACCCCATACACCTTGTGACCATAATACATTTGCTGTCATTAATCTATGAACTCACTAGTTTATGGTAGCTAAAGGATTAAGGATCCATATTTGAATTTTAAATGTGTAATGATAGATGTGTTAAGTAGATTAGGTGAAAGAAAGACATTAAATCTTCACAAACTAAGTTAAAGTGGCCTAGAGGGTTGCTAGAGGGGGAATTGGAGAGCATGAGATGAAATTTTGGGAGTTATAGGAATAAAAGGGAATTAGCCGCGGCCAATATTTAATTGGCCTAGGCCAAATAGAAATAGAGAAGAATTGGCCGCGACCAACAATTAATTGGCCTCGGCCAAATGTGGCGAACCTGCCAGGGAAGAAAACAGAGAGAAATTGGCCGCAGCAAATAGCAATGTTGGCCGCGGCTAAGCATGGGAAACAAGTTTGGGGGTGTTTCAGAGGGTATTTAGCAGCGACGAAAAGGGTATTTGGCCGCGACAAAATGTGTGAAATTTATGGAGGTGTAAGGACTTGAATCCGAGAGTAATTGGCCGTGGCAAAAAGAGATTTAACCGCGGTGAAGGTGCTCAATTTCTCATATTCACTTAGAAACTTTAATTTCTTTTATGGTAATACTAAGGAATGATTTAGAAATACTTGTAAGAGGTTTTTATGAGTTGGAATTAATGGATGGGAGAATCAAAGGCTCCTTATTAATGATTAAATTCACTTGTACTTTTGAATAATTGTGGTTGCCTAATTAATGACCCTAATAACATTAGAGTTCAAATTTCCTAACATTTTTCGAATATAATTAGTTGCAATGACTTTCAACCCTAATTAAAATTTTATAGTTAGTAATCAGGTACTTAACCTTAATTATGATTATTAGAAGTTAGGGTTGTTACACTTTTTCTTAAGAATGTCCAAATTACATAGTTCTCTTATGTATTTTGGAAAATTATCTTATTCTCTCTTGAAATTAAAAGATACATTACACTTACATCTTTGCTATAAAACATAAACTACAATTACACTTATTTTGATCAAAATACACTTATATTAATTGCCTATATAATATAACAAGTATTAATTATTGTTGAGGCCAAAATTCTTGTCAGCTGTGTAGTTTAGAGACATTAACTAGAACATGGTATTGGTTGCCTCTTTTGGTCCTTATTTTATGATTAGCAAATGGAGACAGGATGTAACATCTGATTTTCTGAAAACTGGAGAGAACGTGAGAAATGTAACGTACAGTTTCTTTGTAAACGAACGAAACTCACCGGATACAAAAGGAAGTCCCCCAAGATGATGTAGTTAAGGTCTTGAAAAATTTGGAAAGCATTCTAGACTCCTAAAAATGAGAATCCCAGGCTCAGATGGAAGGAGAAATGGAGCTAGAATGAAGAAATAAATTCTTATGAAAAGCCTACAAAACATAATAGTATTTTCGTAGTTTTGAGTAATTTTTAGAATTCACATAGGAGGGCTTCTTAAATGAAAGTTTTGAGTTCTCCAGGTTCTCAGAGGCCTTGAATACCATGGGAAGCTCCAGAACAGTTAAATCCCCTCCGATGGACGTTTTCCAATGTCAGTGTGTCTGAACTTTAACAGATTTGTTCGCAAAGGTTTTAGCTCCGATTTGAGTGATTCCAAAGCCATTGTTCTTAATTGGGAACCTAAATTTTATAATGGAAAAGACGGTTCTCAAAAATGAGTTAAAATGAAGGAGAAACAAAAATGCAAAGTATGAAGGGCAAAATGAAAATTTTTGAAAAGTGTAACTTATTTCCACCTATATATATGATGCACCCTTCTCCTCCCTTCATTATGCACGACCATGTTCTATCTAAAACTAGAAGAAAACCCTAGGGAATGAGGCTCACAAGAAGGGGAAGAAAAGGAGGAGAAATCAAAGACTTAAGGTATGGAAATTAGTAGTTTTTCATGCTCTTTCTCTTCCAAACCTCTTATCCTCCATTCTCCTTTGTTTCCTATGATTATAATGAAATTTATAAATCTGTTTTAAGGGAGAAATTGAGGGGAAAATTCGGATTTGAAAAGAGGAGCTTAAAGAACACAAGATTCAAGTGAGAAAAAGCAAGAAAACAAGGTAATTTCTCTTCCTATAGTTGTCATTTTTGGTTCCCTTCTCCACCATTTCGCCCCACTTGAGAAAACCCTAGGAGGAGATGATTTTTAGGTAGAACCAAGCATGAATCTAAGAAAAAAGGGTGTGGAGAGTAAGAATATGCAAATTCTAGGGTTTTGTGTACACTTTTCAAAATCTGATTTCATATGATAATTCCTAAGCCTAATTAAGAGTTTAAATGAGCTCTTAAGATCCCTAAGATGCTTCCCACATGCTTCCTCCTTCAAGAAAACAAAGAGAATTCCAAGAAGGCCAAAAGGGACATAGTCTTGGCCAAGCAAGGTTGGGGTAGCTAGGGAGAGTTTTAAATTTTTCTAAGGTCATTCTTGAGTCATATTTGATGAATGAAAATGAAGGGAAGCCTTAGAAAAAATTTAAAACTCATGAAAAGTGATTTGGTATCTTAGGTTCCATATTATGACCTAAAGAAGCAACAGGGTGCTAGGCCATTTTTTTTAATGATGTGATGACTCCAAGAGGCTTAAAAGGAGTCAAGAATCATATTTGAAAGGAAAGAATGAGGCCTAGAAGTCATTTGAGGGGTGTTGCTTCATTAGGTGCCAATATGGACCATAATGAAGGTTGTAGAGTAATCTAGGGTTTAAGCACGTTGCATGGCCCTTGAAATTGTTTCATAAATCTAATTGGCTCTCATATATTGTATTTAGGCTAAGAGAAACCATGTCTACCAATTTGTGGGTGTGTAGCCAAAAGAGGAGGCTTGAGTCCAAAGGAAAAAGTGTGTAATTGTGTGCAAGGTAGCTCTCTCCACCTTCTCTCATGCATGGATGTGTGTTTAGCTTGTTTTAGAATGCTTGTATGTGTATTTTCAAGCTTTGAAAAGTATGCTAGCATGCCTTTATATACCATGATGCTTGATGCCATGTTATGTTTTCAAATGATTACATGATATTTGTGTGAGTTTGCTTGAGTGTGGAGAGGCCAAGAACTCTTCCCTTAGGTGAAGATGAGCCAAGAACCCTTAAGCTTGGTTGAGACAAAGTAAAGAGTTTCCCAAAAGCAAGGTGAGCTCCCAAGAGTATGGTTAAGTCCAAAGCTCTTAAAGAATGGGTGAGGCAAGTCCAAAATCCATGAAGAGAAGTGTGAGGCCAATCTAAACACTTGGTGAGCTCTTGGATGTCTTGTATGATTGATAAGATTATTTTTAAAATGTGCATGTCTTACATTTTCACCATGTATACATTTGAAAAGCTTGCTTTGCACATATTATATATGATTGAATAGGAGACGAGCTATTAGGATTCTTTAAATCTCATCCCCTCCTCTCTAATGATCTAACATGCTAGGTGAACTAAGTGGATATGCTAATGGGAGCCAACAACATTAAAGGAAGGAGATTAACAATCATGTGTTTAACTTTTACCACTTTAAGACCATGATTGTACCATACGATATATATGATGTAGTAAATGGGCTATGACCCTTGAGACATGTGTAAATATGATATTATATAATGTTTAAATGTATGGATATGATATATGACCTCTAGAACCTATTTTGAGTATGTAATGCCAAAGTGTACAATATAGAAGTTTGTTGGAAATATGCATAAGTGTGGATTAAATGGCCAAAATAAGATGCATGAGGTTTGGGACCATTTGGTCAGCTCACACAAGTCTCAAATAAGCTTTTAAACTTGCCCAAAAGGTGCCAAGACCAAGGGAAATCCATTTGGCAACTTTGGTAGCCAATATGGAGTCAAAATTGACCATAATGGAACCCTATGTCATTTTTTAGCCAAATGAGTTAGTCTTGCTCTAAAATTTGGCATGCAATTAGTTCTCATTGAGAGCTTTTTAGGAAGCTAAAGAACATAATTTTCTGAGGCCTAGAGAATATTTGATGAATTTTCAAAGTTGGGATTTTTTATGGATTCTGGTATGTGCACTATTCATACTGGCAGTTTTGTGTTTTGTGTCACCCGATGGCCAAATGGTGTCCAATTCTTATGAAATTTTATATGCATAAACTAGAAGTCATAAGCTATAGCCACCGAGATCACCTCATCTGGAGGTCTAAGCAAAGAGCTATGCATTTTTGAAGTTGGCTATTCGTAGTAGTGGTGCCCCAAGAGTTCAGTTATTGTTCCATAAGATTCTAATCGCTAAATGTATCTATTTCATTCTGGAATTATTTTTATCATCAAGTTAACATTTGTAGATTTCCAGAATGACTGAATGTATGTGATTTCGATTTTTATAGAATTAGTTATGAATTTTTGAAGTTTGTATCAGTAAACTGAACAGTAGCCCAAGTAGCCAGCGACCTTTGTAGTGTTTTGGATTTCAAATGTCCTGTGTGATGAATGTTGTGACCTGGGAGTATTTTTAATGTGAAGTAGACATCCTAAGCTTTCCAGAATGACCAAGATTGCATTATTTTGAAATTTTTAGATTTAGTTATGATTTTCCAAAGTTGGGTTAGAAAATGGAGCAAATCTAGCCGAAAATATGCTTGCTTATTTTGAGCTCCATTTTGGTTTCCATGAATTGTAGGCATGTTTTTGTGATGTAAATGAGTTATAATGATGGAATTAAATAAAATAATGCATAATATGATCTTACATGGTCCACGTGACACCGAATGGAATTTTGAGACCCAGCGTAAAGCTAAAATGAGCATTATTTTCCTTGCCTTTTTCATGCAAAACTCACATGATTCATGATATTAAGTTATGTAAAAGCATGAGATGAGTTAGAATGAGCTAGAATTCATGGTGTTACACAGGACACAACCTCTTTAGTGATGGGTTCTCTTAAGTCTTAAATGAAGCTAGGCTTAGGAAAAGTTCCAAATCATAACAAAAGGTGAGATAATATGAACTAGCAATCAAATTGAAATGAAATTGCATATACAAAGCAAGTTGATGACAAACTTCAAAAGAAACTTGATTACAACTCAAATCAAGGATTAATGAAGTTGCATATAAGTTGAATAAATAAATGAAAGCAAGTGAAGGAATTATAAATCAAGTTCTTTGTGTTTTTGTGTGTGTGTGTGTATGTGTGTTTTGTTGTTGTTTGTCTCCTTTTATAGTGTTTCTAAACACAAGGTAAGTCTCATGTCTAGTTGCTACTCCTTTTCTAGTGTTTATGCTTGTGTTATGGCCTTACCATACATTGGTTGTGTCATATACCTACCCACTGAAATCACCTACTATGAGAATATACATTTCTCAATTTTCTCTTTTTTCTATTACACTCTTTAAATAGTAGTTATTGGCTACTTGCCCTTGACTATTGCCTTGACTAAGCTAATCTCAACTAATGTCATTGGCTATGGATTTCATGTGCTAGCATGTTTGCCCTCCTCATGTCATTTGATATGGCTTAGTTTAAATGAGAATATCAAGAGGCGTGATTTTCTTATATTCAAAATTTGAATTTTCTTTATGCTTGTTTATTGCCTCTCGAGTTTTAAAAATCATTACCTAATTAATCACATCAAAATTTCTTTAACTCATTTATCTTTTATCCTTCATCTCTATTATACTTCCTTCGCTACCACTTTTCCTTCTTGTAGAGCCTCTCATTTACTTCTCACTTTCTAAATTCCATGTCAGCTTATAAATCTCCACTCATCTTTCAAAATTTGTCCTTGGAGTTTGTAACATCCAGTTTTCTGAAAATGAGAGAAAATTTGAGAAACGTAATGTACGGTTTTTCCGTAAACGAATGAAACTCACCAGATACAAAAGGAAGTCCCCCGGAATGAGATAGTTAAGGTCCCAAAAAATTTGTGAAGCATTTTAGACTCCTGAAAATAAGAATCTCAGGCTTAGATAGAAAGAAAAACTAAGTTAGAATGAAGAAACAATTTCTTACGAAAAACTTACGAAATGTAATGGCATTTTTGTAATTTTGAGCAAATTTTGGAATTCACATAGGAGGGCTTTTTAAATGAAATTTTTTAGTTCCCTAAGGTTCTCAGAGGCCCTAAAAATCATGGAAAGCCCCAGGATAGCTAAAGCCCCTCCGGTGGACGTTTTCCAACGTCAGTGTGCCTGAACTTTGATGGATTCATTCGGGAAGGTTTTAGCTCCAATTTTAATGATTCCAAAGGCATTTTACTAAATTGGGAACCTAAATTTTATAATGGAAAAGACAGTTCTAAAAAAGGAGCTAAAATGAAGGAAAAGCAAAAATGCAAATTATGAAGGGCAAAATGAAAATTTTTGAAAAGTGTAACTTATTCTCACCTATATATATGATGCACCCTTCTCCTCCCTTCATTATGCATGACCATGTTCTACCTAAAACTAGAAGAAAACCTTAGGGAATGAGGCTCACAAGAAGGGGAAGAAAAGGAGGAGAAATCAAAGACTTAAGGTATGGAAATTAGTAGTTTTTCATGCTCTTTCTCTTCCAAACCTCTTCTCCTCCATTCTCCTTTGTTTCCTATGATTATAATGAAGTTTATAAATCTGTTTTAAGGGAGAAATTGAGGGAAAAATTCGGATTTGAAGAGAGGAGCTCAAAGAACACAAGATTCAAGTGAGAAAAAGCAAGAAAATAAGGTAATTTCTCTTCCTATAGTTGTCATTTTTGGTTCCCTTCTCCACCATTTCGCCCTACTTAAGAAAACTCTAGGAGGAGATGATTTTTAGGTAGAACCAAGCATGAATCTAAGGAAAAAGGGTGTGGAGATTAAGAATATTCAAAGGGAATTATCAAAAAGCCATTAGATTTCAAGATGCAAATTCTAGGGTTTCAATTGCACCTTGTAAAATCTGATTTTTTATGATGATTTCTAGGCTTAAATAAGAGTTTAAATAAGCTCCTAAGATCCCTAAGAGGCCCCCCATATGCTTCTTCCCTTGAGAAAATAAAGAAAGCTCCATGGAACCCAATATGCTTCATTATCTCGACCAAGAAGGGTTCTCATAGCTAGGGAGAGTTTTAAATTTTTCTAAGGCCATTCTTGAGTCATATTTGATGAATGAAAGTGAGGAGAGGCCTTGGAAAAAAATTTAGAACTCATAGAAAGTGATTTGGTGGCTTAGGTTCCATATTATGACCTAAAGAAGCAACATGGTGCTAGGCCTTTTGTTTTAATGGTGTGATGACTCCAAGAGGCTTAAAAGGAGTCAAGAATCATATTTGAATGAAAAGAATGAGGCCTAGAAGTCATTTGAGAGGTGTTGCTTCATTAGGTGCTAATATGGACTATAATGGGGGTTATAGAGCAATCTAGTACTTAAGCAAGTTGTATGGCTTTAGAGAATGTTTCATAAACCTAATTGGATCCCAAAAATTGTATCTAGGCTAAGAGAAACTATCTCCACCAATTTGTGTGGCCAAAAGAGGAGGCTTGAATCTGAAAGGAAAAGTGTGTAATTGTGTGTAAGGTAGCTCTCTCCACCTTCTCTCATGCATGGATGTGTGTTTAGCTTGTTTTAGAATGTGTGTATGTGTATTTTCAAGTTTGAAAAGTATGTTAGCATGCCTTTATATACCATGATGCTTGATGCCATGTTATATTTTCAAAAGATTACATGATGTTTGTGTGAGTTTGCTTGAGTGTGGAGAGGCCAAGAACTCTTCCCTTTGGTGAGGATGAGCCAAGAACCCTTGAGCTTGATTGAGACAAAGCAAAGAGTCTCCCAAAAGTAAAATGGGTTCCCAAGAGTATGGTTGAGTCCAAAGCTCTTAAAGAATGGGTGAGGTAAGTCCAAAAACTGTGAGGAGAAGTGTGAGGCCAATCCAAGCACTTAGTGAGCTCTTGAATGTCTTGTATGATTTGTTCATATGCCAAGTTTGCTTTTGAAATGTCCATGACTTCTATTTTCTCCATGCATGCTTTTGTAAAACATGCTTTACACATATTATGTATGATTGAATAGGAGATAAGCTTTTGGGATTCTTTGAATCTCATCCCCTTCTCTCCAATGATCTCAAATGCTAGGTGGACCAATGCCAATGAGAGCCAGCAACCATAAAGAGGAAATATTGACAAGCTTATGTATGGTTTTGTCTATTTTGGAATCATAATGATGGTTCATATTGTATATGATGTTGTATATGTGCAATGAATCTTGAGACATATGTAAATATACTATTATGTAAGGTTTAGAGCCATGGATATGATGTATGAGCTTTAGAACACAAATTGAGTTTTGAATGTCCAATTATGCATTATGGAAGTTTGATGGAAATATGCATAAGTGTGGGTTGAATGGCCAAAATGAGATGTATAAGGTTTGGGACCATTTGGGCAGCTCAAAAAAGTCTCAAATAAGCTTTTAAACTTGCCTAAAAAGTGCCAAGACTAAGGGAAATCCACTTGGCAACTTTGGTACTCAATATGGAACCAAAATTGACCATAATGAAACCCTATGTTACTTTTTAGCCAAATGAGTTAGTCTTTCTTTGAAATTTGGCATGCGATTAGATCTCATTGAGAGATTTTTTGAAAGCTAAAGAATATAATTTTCGGAGGTCTAGAGAATATTTGATGAATTTTCAAAGTTGGGATTTTCTATTGATTTTGGTATGGGCACTGTTCATACTGGCAGTTTTGTGTTTTGTGTCACCCGAAAGCCAAATGCTGTCCAATACTTGTAAAATTTTATGTGAATAAACTATAGGTTATAATATTTCTATAGCCACCAAGATCACCTCATTTGGAAGTCTGAGCAAAGAGTTATGCATTTTTAAAATTAGCTGTCAGTAGCAATGGCGCCCCAGGAGTTCAGTCACTATTCCATAGGATTCCAATGGCTAAACTTGTCTATTTCATTCTTGAATTATTTTTATTATCAAGTTAACATTTTTATCTTTCCATAATGACCTAATTTGTGTGATTTCTATTTTTATAACAAAATTAGTTATGAATTTTAGAAATTTGTATCAGTAATCTGAACAGCAGCCCAGGAAGCCAGTGACCTCAGTAGATTTTCGGATGTCAAACGTCCTCCATGATTCGTGTTATGATCTGTAAATATTTTTAATGTGAATTATAAATCCTAAGATTTCCATAATGACCAAGAACACATGTTTTCAATTTTTCTAGATTTAGTTATGATTTTTCAAAATTTGTCCAGAAAAGAGGCCAATTCTGGCCAAGAATGAGTTCCTACTTTTCATTCTCCATTTCAGTTTCCTTGGGTTGTAGGCATGTTTTTGTGATGTATTTAAGTTATAATGATGTAATTAAACATGATAATGCATAGTATGATCTCACATGGTCCACGTAACACTGAATGGAATTTTGAGACCCAGCGTAACGTTAAAATGAGCATTATTTTCCTAGCCTTTTTCATACAAAACTCACATGATTCATGATATTAAGTTATGTAAAGGCATGAGATGAGTTAGAATGAGCTATAATTCATGGTGTTACAGAGTTTCCTGAACATTCAAATTGTGAATCGAGTTTGATTGCATCCTTTAAAAAGTCACAAAAGCATCCTTTTCTTCTTAGTCCCTAATTGATGGTAGGGAACTAATCGATGGTAGTGAATGGAATTTTGGTGAGATCTAACTTGCCTACAAATACATATGCTATTGGCCCCTTGCTTCTATCTTTTGATGTTAAGCTTGAAGAGTTAAGCACTTTTTTTTGTTTTCAATCAAATTTAATTGATCTTCCTTAAGTGTCACCAAACCACCCATACTAACTTTTGTTCCTATTCTTAGATGGAGCCCCATTTTGCTTCTTTATGGGAACAAGTTGGAATTGCTAACATTCTATAGCTTTCTATTACTGATATTATTATTTTAAGTTAGTCAAGTAACACCAAAGGTTATTAATTAGTAAATCAATCAATTATCTTTTTTTTTTTATTAACTTTCTTCATAGTTCAACTCTCTATTCATTAAACTCAAAGTAAACTTCCTCACTTTACACCAATGGAATTAGAAAAATAGAACATTTCCTTGGCAACTATTTTAAACACTTGGTCATGACTAAAATGTCTTAGAGGGCTTAATAGTAGGAACTACAATTCAACTAAGCACAATCTCACATCTAGCTTGTCTTATAAGAACAAATTAAATGTGATAACTCTTTATTCACAATAATTAAGAAAATCAACCATTCAATTATTATAATAACTCTTTACAGATGTCTTACAACAATACACAATCAAGAATCCTAATCATATTAAACAAAGTATAAGATGACATGTGTAACATGTAACACCATAAATTCTAGCTCATCTCATGCTTTCAAGTGGCATAATATCATGAATCATATTGATATTCCATGGAAACGCTAAAGAAATAATGATTATTTTCGCGTTGTGTCGTATCTAAAAAATTTAATTCGGTGTCACGTGGACCGTGTGAACTTATACTATACTTTCTCATATTTAATTCCATTATTACAACTCATTTGCATTACAAAAACATGCCTACAACCCATGGAAACCGAAATGGAACTCAAAATAAACAAGCATATTTTCGGCTAGATTTGCTACAATTTCTGACCCAACTTTGGAAAATCATAACTAAATCTAGAAACTTCAAAATCATGAAATCTTAGTCATTCTGGAAATCTTAGGATGTCTACTTCACATTAAAAATATGTACAGGTCACAAAATTCATCACACAGGATGTTTGACATCCAAAAACCTACAGAGGTCGCTGGCTGCCTGAGCTATTGTTCAGTTTACTGATACTAACTTTTAAAATTTATAACTAATTCTATAAAATCGAAATCACACACATTCAGTCATTTTAGAAAGCTACAAATGTTAAATTGATACTAAAAATAATTCCAAAATGAAAAAGATACGTTTAGACATCTGGAACTGATGGACCAATAACTGAGCTCCTGGGGTACTAGTGATCTTGGTGACCACAAAAATCTTATGACCTCTAGTTTATGAATATAAAATTTCACAAGTATTGGATACCATTTGGCCATCAGGTGACACAAAATACAAAACTACCAGTATGAACAGTACCTATACCAGAATCCATGAAAAATACCAACTTTGGAAATTCATCAAATATTATCTAGACCTCCAAAAATTATGATCTTTAGCTTTTCAGAAAGTTCTCAATGAGACCTAATTTCATGCCAAAAAGTGACATAGGGTTCCATTATGGTCAATTTTGACTTCATATTAGGTACCAAAATTGCCAAATGGATTTCCCTTGGTCTTGGCACCCTTTGGGCAAGTTTAAAAGTTTATTTAAGACTTGTGTGAGCTGTCCAAATGGTCCCAAACCTCATGCATTTCATTTTGGCCATTCAACCTACATTTATACACATATTCATTAAACTTTAAACTTTCATACTATGACATTACATACTCAAAACATATGCTAATGGTCATATATCATTTTCATATATCTAAACATCACATCATAGTATGTTTACATATATCTTCAGGTTCATAATACATATACAACATTATTATGGTGCCAAAATAGACAAAATAAGCATAAGCTCTTCACTTGTCCCTTTTCATTGTGGTGGGCTCCCTTCACCATAATTGCTTGGTCCACCTAACATGTTAGATCATTAGAGGGGAGGGAATGTGATTCAAAGAATCTCAATAGCTCATCTCCCATTCAATCATGCATAATATGTGCAAAGCAAGTTTCACAAGTACATGCATGGAGAAGGTAGAAATCATAGACATTTGAAAAGCAACCTTGGCATGTGAATCAATCATACAAGACATTCAAGAGCTCACTAAGTGTTTGGATTAACCTCACACTTCTCCTCATGGATTTTGGACTTGCCTCACCCATTCTTTGAGCACTTTGGACTCAACCATACTCTTGGGAGCCCACTTTGCTTTTGGGAGACTCTTTACTTTGTCTCAACCAAGCTCAAGGGTTCTTGGCTCATCCTCACCCAAGGGAAGAGTTCTTGGCCTCTCCACACTCAAGTAAACTCATACAACATCATGGATTCATTTAAAAACATAACATGGCACCAAGCATCATGGCATATAAAGGCATGCTAGCATACTTTTCAAAGCTTGAAAATACACATACACTCATTCTAAAACAAGCTAAACATACATCCATGCATGAGAGAAGGTGGAGAGAGCTACATTGTATCCAAGCACACACTTTTTCCTTAACTTTCAAGCCTCCTCTTTTGGCCACACACCCATAACTTGGTGGAGATAGTTTCTCATGGCCTAGACACAAATTATGGGAGCTACTTAAGTTCATGAACCACACTCTAAGGCTACATAACTTAATGAAACACTAGATTGCTCTATAGGTTTTATTATGGTCCATATTGGCACCTAATAAAGCAACACCCCTCAATTGATTTCTAGGCCTCATTCTTTCTTTTGAAATATGATTCTTGACTCCTTTTAAATCTCTTGGAGTCATCACATCATCAAAACAAAAGGCCTAGTACCATGTTGCTTCTTTAGGTCATATTATGGAACCTAAGACACCAAATCACTTTCCATGATTTCTAAATTTTTCCAAGGCCTCCCCTCATTTTCATTCATCAAATATGACTCAAGAATGGCCTTAAAAAAATTTAAAACTCTCCCTAGCTATGAGAAACTCTTTAGGCCAAGGCTATGGAGCTTAATGGCCTTCATGGAGTTTGCTTGGTTTTCTTGAAGGGGGAAGCTTGTGGGGAGCATCTTTGGTGTCTCAAGAACTCATTTAAACTTTAACTTAGACCTAGGAAGTATCCTACAAATTCAGAAATTGAAAGGTGCACTTGAAACCTTAGGTTTTGTATCTTGCTTTCTAATGCCTATTTCTTAGTTTTCTTTGCATATTCTTATTCCTCTCCATCAAATAACTAAGAATCACCTTTGGTTTGGTTAAAAATATGACTCCTTAGGTCTGTCCAAGTCTAGGTCGAAATGCTCAAGGAAGGGAAGAAGAAGACCAAGTGGAAGAATCACAAAATACCTTGTTTTCCTTGGATTTCCTTGCTTGTTCTTGCTTTCCTTGGCCTCCTCACTTGAATTTCGAACTTTCCCCTCTGTTCTACCTTCAAAACAGCCCTTAAAACTTCAGAGAAATCATGGAGAAGAAGAGGGAAAAAGAGGAGAAGAAAGTGGTAGAGAGAAAGCATGAAAAACAAGCAAAATTCTATACCTAAAGTCTTGAATCTTTCCTCCTTCTTCCCTTCTCTTTGTGTGCCACTCTCCAAGGGATTTGCTTCTGATTTGGGGCTGTAAATTCTGAAGTGAATGAGGGAGAGTGTGAGGTGCCACCTATATATAGCTAGGGTAAATTGACTTTTTCACAAATTCTCATTTTGCCCTTCATACTTTGCCTTTTTGTTTCTCCTTCATCTTAGCTCCTTTTTAAGAACCGTCTTTTCCATTATAAAATTTAGGTTCCCAATTAAGAAAAATGTCTTTGGAATCACTCAAATCGGAGCTAAAACCCTTCCGAACGAATCGGTCAAAGTTCAGGTCAACCAACGTTAGAAAACTTACGCCGGAGGGTCTTTACCGGTCTCGGGGCTTCCCATAGTTTTCAGGGTCTCTGAGAACCCCGGAGAATTCAAAATTTTCATTTAAAATGCCCTTCTGTAGGTTTTCCAAAAAGTCCACTTATTTACGGAAATGTCACTGGCCTTTTGGGTAAATTTTTTGAATCACCCTGGCCTTGATTTCTGGGCAACTCAAGGCTCAAATCCTCATTGTCTAATATTTAAAATTTTATCCAAATTTTATTTGGCCTTGAGTCACTCATCTCAGGGGGCTTGCTTTGAAAACGTGCCCTTTTCCGTCATTTAACGAAAACTGGACATTACATAATACCCTGAAATTAATTGAGAATAATTATAATGAATTAATAAATTAATATGGGGGATTTGCGGAGATTAAGAAAAATAAGGATTTTTAAAGAAATAGATTTATTTTAGACATTTTGAGACAATAATCATTTTTTGTCATTGTTAGGTGAAAATATATTAATTATGATTATGAGTCTAATTAGTGAAATTAATTAAGGGAAGATGGATATTTTATTTGAGCCTTATGATCAATTTATTTATGCCATGACCCAATTATAGAAGCCCACTCTTAGTTTGTAAGAAGGTCTAATTTCATTTCTTAGGGGCTTAACTCTCATTTTATCAATTTAACTCTTAGTCCTATGGCCCAATATGTAGATTTCTGGACCCCATTGGATGATAGGCTTATGGATTAGCCCATATGGCCTTAAAACCTTAAAGGTTTTGCTACCGCACTAAAATTTAGAGGTAAAAACTCTTCGTGCTACAAAACACAAAAGCAATTTTGCATAGGAAAAGAGGAGGCTAGGTGTAACACCATAGTCATTTAGCACACCTCATCTTATTTCTAGATTTACTTTTTTGAATCCCACAAATTTCCAAAGGAAATCCCATTAAATATTCCATAATTTTACGTCAGGTTATAGATGAAAATTTCATTTCATGTCCCATAGGCCATATGAACTCATCCATCTCATTCTCCTATTTAAATACATGCATACAACTTAAAACCATCTTAAAATATTACCAAGAACTCGAGCTTATAGCATATATATACAAAATAATGCAAGTTTATTTTGGGTCCAGCTTGGCAGATTTCTGGTGCCATTTTGAAAAATCATAACTAAATCTAGAAAAATCAAAATCAAGCAACCTATAGCTTTCTGGAAAGCTCTAGATGTTAACATTATATAAAAATAATCTCAAGCCCTGAAAACATCATTTGGATGACGTTTGATAATAGGAAATTGAAACAGGTCAGCAGTCTAGGGTTTTTGATACAATTTACTGATAGAAATTTAAAAAATGCATAACTAATTCTACAAAAATCCAATTCAAGTAAAATATATCAATTTGGAAAGATACAGATGTTAACTAGAGGAAACAATAAGTCTAAACTAGTTCAAAATCTTTTAAACCTTGGAAACCAATGGAACACTAACTAAGGTCTATTGTCATCCTTAGTGTTGACATATAATTTTAGAAAATCATTTCTCCCTCTACAGACGTCCAATTGAGATGCTTCTAATTAGAATAAGTCACTGTGAGTGTCTAGTTTCTTCCCATAAAATTTCATGGCCATTGGACACCATTTGCCCTACACATGATAGAAATGAAAATTCTGACCAATTGCACAATGACAGTACCAAACCATAAAAAACTGCCAACTTTAGAAATTCACCAAATATTCTTTAGGGTTTAAAATAATATTCACTTTAACTTCTCAAAAATCTCTAGATAAAATCTATATGCATGCCAATTTTCATGAGGAAATTCATTCATTTGGTCAAATTTTGCCATAGGGTTGCAAATGGTCACTTTTATGCTTCTAAAAGGGTCTCAATGAGTCCAATTTTGCTTCTTCTACTCCTAGGGCTACTTGAGCATGTGGAAAAGCATTAAAATGATCTACTAAACATGTCTTAAGGGTCTAACAACCCAGACCTTGCAAGCTCACTCTGCCACTTATTAACATACACATGGAATATACATGGTCTACCTTGCCATTCAATACCAAGAACATGTTATATCATTTAATTGCTATCCATTCTTATACATACAACACATATTCATACATTCATACATGTTCAAAGGATTATACATCATATATATCATTACATTATATCCCTTGACATTGCTTTGGTTACATAATAGGCAAGCAGCATGTTTTTGCGTCAAACTTCCATCTCCAAGCTTAGTGGCTCCCATTTCCTTCCTTTCTTGATCCACCTAGATATGTTAAGTAATATGAAGGAAGGAATGAGATTCTAGGAATCCCAATAGCTCTTCTCCCTTTCAGCCATACATAAAGAATGTAAATCCATGTCTAAAAATGCATGCATGGACATCATGGCTTTCATAATTAATCATTGAACATTTTTAACATTCAAAAAGTCATATTAAACATACATAGGTTTGCTAAGAAGATGGTTTAGCCTCACCCACTTCTCTTGAGGGATTTTGGACTTGCCTCACCTATTTTCTTAAAGGCTTTTAATGAAGCCTTACTCTTGGAAGACTTTTGGCTTTGTCTCAATCATTCTTGGGGACTTTTGGCTCATCTTCACCTTAATTAAGGAACTTTTAGCTTCACCACACTCAAACAAACCAAAACATATTTATAAAGCATCATTTAAGTGCATAACATAACATCATGGTATCATGGCATATAAATTCATACTAAAACATCTTTCATGGCTTAAAACATACATACACATATTCAAAGACAGGATAAACATCCACTCATGCATGAGAGAAAGAAGAGAGAGCTACCTTTATCACAACAACACACTCCTTGAATTTGGTTCCTCTTCCTCAGCCACACACTCACAAGAAGGTGGAACTTAGTTCTTTTGGCCTAGACACATCATATGGAAGCTAATTATACTCTTGAACTAATTTCTAAAGCCACACATTCATTAGAAAAGCTAACTTGTTCTTATGGCTCATTTATGGTTCCATAATGCACCTAATGAAGTAACCTTGGGAAAACATGATCTTGGCTCCATTCTTTCCATCCATGTATAATTCTTGACTCCTTTTAAGCCTCTTGGAGTCATCACACAATTAATTTAAGGAGCCTAACTAGGTGTTGTTTCTTTAAGTCACAATATGGAACCTGTAACTATATTTCACAATCCATAACTTCTAAATTTTTTTTAAGGTTTCCTCTCATCCTCTCCCATCATATATGATGCAAAACCAAGCTTGGAATAAATTAAAACTACCCCTAGTGTAATGAACATGATTTTTGTAAAACGACAAAATGAGCCATATAAAAGTAAGTTTATTGGAATGAGCTAGAAAATGTACAAGAAAATTTGGGTAGAGCCCTAGGCTCCTAAAAATAATAATTCCACGCTTAGAGGAAGAGAAAAATAGAGCTAGGACAGAGAAATGAAATTGTTACAAAATTTGACGAAACATAATGGCATTTTTAGAAATAAGTGCAACTTTTGGAAAAATGTGATGACCCTAACTTCTTATCATTGTAATTAAGGTTAAATATGTGATTAATAGTCATAAATTGGGGTTACATGACATTACGACTAATTACATTGAGAAAATGTGGAAAAATTTGAACCTTAATGTTATTAGAGTCATCAACCATATAATTACAAACACTCATGTACATTAGGGAAACAAAAATTCATTTATAAGCCTTCGATTCTATTACCCATTGATTTCGACTCACAAGAATCTTTTACCAATATTTCTAAGTCATCCCTTGGGGTTACTATATGAAAAACCAAGATTTCTAGGTTAGAATGAAAGTTTAGGACCATTAGCCGCGGCTAAATGCCTTTGCGCCGTGGCCAATTACTTTTGGGTTCATTCTTTTTCTTCACGGCGAGTTGGACCTTCGCTGCGGTTAACCTACATGGCGCCACGGCAAGGAAGCCTCCTGAAACCTACCTCGCTTGCCTTTCACTATTGGCCGCGACTAATTCCCCCTTTTGTTGTAGCTAATTCCTTTCTTGAACGCCTAGCAAATTCTCACAAAAGTTCATCGCGGCCAATTTCTTTTTAGCCGTGGTGAATTCCCCTCTGAACGAATCCCAGTTTTGCCTCTCACCTTTTGTCGTGGCTAATTCCATATTTTGCCGTGACAAATTACTCTCTGGTACTCTCCCTGGGCAACTTTGCCTCTATTGGCTACGGCTAACAATATTTTGGCTGCGGTGAAGTGCCTTCTAATCCTACAAGTCCTAAAATCTTGTTTCATACTCTCCATTTTCCATCTAGGGTTTCTCTAGGGCCACTTTCCTACTTGTTATGAGATTCTAATAGCATTTATCTAGCTGATTTACCCCATCCATTGTATCATTACCCATCTAACATTTAAATGTGGATTTTCCTACTCATCCATTGGTCTTATATCAGCAAATTTATAAATTTCCCATAATGGTCATTCAATCATGTTTTCATCAGATAATTCATACATTGCCAGCTCAAATCCACAATCCATATATCACATGATTTCATTACTCAAATAGTCAGTTAAAACATAGGTTTATAAGCCATTATGAGTGTCATAAACTCATACATTCATTAACAACTAATATGAAGCCTATTTCTCATGATTACATTCTATGTTATCAAAATACAAAGTTCTACACTTGGCAATACAGATACATGATGATGCTATACAAAGGTTAACAAAATTAGCATCTACTCTATTCCACTCACACCAAGTGTAGCTCCCCACACTAGACCTCAGCTCATGGATATTCATCCACTTGCTTGCCTTTATCCTTACTTCAAAAACCTTTACTTGAAATGTTTAATCCTATGAAATGGGGTGAGAAGTAAATCTCAGTAACTAAGACAATTCCATCATATATTCTAGTTTAATTAACATATATACATGACTTCATATAAGCATCAGAAAACATACCAGTCATACTAGTAAATGAAACAATTAGGCTATTATGATTACTATCCCATACTAGCAACCATCTTTTCATATGTTAAAGGCAAATAACACCGGGAGAGGCCCGTCCACGGCACCCATTCCCCAATGAGCACAACCAGGGCTCAGTGCATTTGGGGTTTGATCATAACCCGGGCCCGATTAAAGCACATGTATAGGTGGCAGCCGCACCACAGCTCACCATAGACTCATAAGGTCCAATCACATATAAGAGATAGCCAACCAATTCATTTAGCATTTCAAATCATTCATGTGCAGTAAATATGAAATTAAAGCCAATATATGCATGGAATTAATATAATCCTAATTACCTCACTTGTAGACAAGTTGGGAAGTTACAGCAATACCAAAATCCTCCTAAAATCGCAGCATCAGAAAAATGTTCATTTTTTATCAGTTCATTACTATCTCATTCATCATTTGTGGTAATAACCCAATGCTCAAAGAATTAAGTTACTAATAGTTATCTAAGGGATACCTACCCAATCACTAAGAGCCTCAAATTTCAGATTTTATCTTTCCTAGACTAGAAACATCAATATATCATTCCAAATCACAGGAAAATTTGTACAAAATTAAGGCTCATACTATAAGTCTACTATGAGGGTCTTAAACCAGTAGAAAATTGAGAGTTTATACTTACTTAATAACACTCTCAGCCCTAACCTATAAAATTTCATAAAGAAAAATCCAAACAACCACATTTCAAATTTTAGGTATGGTGAAAATACTCTAAATGAAAAACTAATTAGGCTAAAATGAAGAGAAAGAGAAGGGGATTAAGTTATACAACTATTACCTTGGCTGAATCTTGCTCTAAAAGTGGGAAATGATGGATTTCTTATCCCAAACCCTAGCTTCCCTTCAAACCTCTGAATTTCTCTTTTGTGTTTCAGCAAAATGGGGAAAGGGATAAAGTGTTTAAGGTTTTATTTGGATTAAGTTAGGTCTAATGTGGGTCATGGGTTGACCCAAGGGTTCAAATGGCAAGTGGGTTCTGATTTACACCTTGTTGGGCTAGCTCTAATGTGTTGGGCTGTAGAAATTCAATTGGGCTAGACTAAGTTTGAGAGACTCAATTGATTTGGGTCTGCTCAAGGGTTTTTGGGCTAATTACATAGGTTTATGCAAGTTAGGTCTTGGGTTTCTAATTCATTAAATTGAATTAGGTCTGCACCTAACTTATTAGGCCTCTATTAACCTCTTATCATGATCTCCTACATTAATTTGGGCCTAGATAAGTTTCTATCCTAATTAAATCTCAAACTTGCATAAATAATTTATCTCTCTAAAGTTTCCATTCACCTAACTTGACCAATTATCCCATATTAATTAATTTTAATTAACCCAAATCCATGATTAACATCTTAATTAATTTTGGGTTGTTACAAAAAATACATAGAAAGGATTTTTAAATGAAAAATTTGAGTTGCTCAAGGTTCTCAGAGGCTTCAAAAACCATAGGAAGCCCCAGGACCGGTAAAGCCCCTCCGGTGTACTTTTTCTAACAGCAGTAAAACTGAACTTTGACAAATTCATTTAGGAAGGTTGTAGCTCCAAGTTGAGTGATTCCAAAGGCATTTTATTAAATTAAGAATCTAAATTTTATAATGGAAAAGACAATTTTAAAACAAAAGCCAAACTGGTAATGCCAATACAAAAGGGCAAAATTGGAAAAAAATTGTGAAAAGAAACTTCTTGAATTCTCCCCATTTCTTACGCCTCTTCTTCCATCTCTTTAAACTGACCTAGTTCTGCACGAATTTAGAGAAGAGAAGCAACTCCTTAGGCACACCAAGTAAGGGAGAAGAAGGAAGAAGAAAAGCCAAGAAAGGTGAGTAAATTCAAGAAAATTCATGCTTCTCCTTCTTTCAATTTTATTTCTCTCCCTTCCTCCTCTCCTTCCATGGTTTATTTAAGATGAATGGTTCTATTTTTGGTTCAGAACATAGGGGAGGAGTTCAAATTGCTTGACAGGAAGTAAACCAAGGAGAAAAAGTCTTGAAACTAAGCTAAAATCCAAGGTAAGTTCATAGTTTAATTACTTCTTCCCCTTGTTCCTTCTTGTGCATAATTTTGGCCAACCTAGGGAAGAGTAGGAGGAGCTAGATTTTGGGTAGAACCAAGGAATAATCCTAGGAAAAAGAGTGTGAGGATTAAGATTATGCAAAGAAATCAAAATAAAAACCAATAGAAATTAAGTTAGACAAGTGTAGAGTTTTTTAGGGAGGTATGAAATCTGATTTTTTTTTTGTGTTTCCTTAGCCATTTAAATATTCCATTAAGCTCCTAAGATGCTTAGAAACCTCCTCAAGTGGCTTTCCCATAGAGGAAATATCAAAAGCTTTATGGAACCCTATTATAGAGGGTCTCTCAGCCTAGGCTAGCTCAAGGGACTAGAGGATCTTTTAAATTGTTCTAGCATTGGTTTGAGACTCTATGTGATGCTAAAAGGTGGAAAGAGCCATTGGAAAAAATTTAGGAACCATAGATTGGGAGATGGGACAATGGTGTCCATAATAGTGCCTTATGAAGCAACTTGGTTTTTCAATTGTGCAAATAAATGTTTGAGGGCTCCAAGGACCTTGAATGAGGTCAAGAGACCTAGAAATGAAAAGAGAATGGAGCCTAGAGTTCAAATAATAATAGTTGCTTCAATAGGCCATTTATGGAACCATTATGCCACTTATAGAGCCAAAAGTGTGTTTAAGAATGAGTTTGGTATCTTGTCATGTTTCAAGTGCATAATTGTGTGTTATTTGTGATGTTTAGGTCAAGGGAACCGTACTCTACCTAAGTGCTCTTGTGTAACCAAAAAAAGTAAGGAACAAGCAAAGTAAGGCTTGCATAAGATTCAAGGTAGCTTTCCACCTCATTCTCCTTGCATTCTTGTGTGTGTGTATGTCCTTGTGTGCATATATGTGTTTATGTGATTGGAGAACATGCCACTTGATACTTTGAGATTGCATTGGTACCAACGTGTGTTCTTAAATGACTTTGCATGTGGAAATGGCCTACAAGGGTGAGGTGATGCCAAAAGACTCCTAATATGGGTGAAGAGATGCCAAAAGTCTCAAAGCAAGGGTGAGACTAGGCCAAAAGTCTCTTGAATGGGTGAGACCAAGTCAAAAGTCCTTAGGCCAAGGGTGAGGGAAATCCAAACGTCCTAGAAGTAGGGTGAGGAAAAACCAAGAGTCCCTAAAGCAAGTTCTTGAATTGATGTGTAATGGTGGCATGGAAATGAACTTCTAGTCTGTTTATGTTCATATCACTTTTGTATTTGTGCACTTGATATATGTATGCCTTGAATGTGTGTGTGAATGGGTGTGTGAGCTATTAAGGTTCTAGGAATCTCACTCCCCTCCCCTCCTTCATCTTGAAATGAATAGGTGGTGTTCAAGAACCAAGGGATGCAAGCCAAGCACCTTAAAGAGACCATAACTTGATTTTTGTGTAGTTTCTTTTGTACGTAATGGACAAAATGGTTATTTAAATATTATTTTTGAGCCATGAATCATTGAACAATTGTAATATCATATGAAAATGATGTATGAACCTTAGATAGTGGTAAAGTAATGAAAAATGTGAAATTTAACTATGGAATGGCTTATGATATTTATGTATCCTTGAGTGTGGAATGGTCAACTTGGGATGCATGGTGTTTGGATCGCTTAGGAAATTCATACAAGTTGTGATTGTGCTTTTAAACTTGCCTAAGAGGTGCCAAACCATTAAAGAAACCTTGGACAATGTAGACATCTTGTAAGAGGCAAAAATTACCATTTTGTGGAGCTATGTCACTTGTTGTCCAAATGAGCTCTTCTTGGTCTAAAATTTAGCATACATGTAGAACTTGTTAAGAGCTTTTTAGGAAGCTAGAGTGAATATTATTTAGAGGTCTACGAAATTTTTTGGAAATTTTTTAACTTGGTTGAAAAACTAAAATTTGCTGATCTTACTGTTCATCTGGTCTAAAATGAAAACTCTGTCATTCATGAGGAAAATGATGTCCAATTGCCATGAACCTTCACAAGGTGAAACTAGACATTCTTAGTGACCTGTGCCAACTAGAAACACCCAATTTGGATATCTAGAGAGGGAGATATAAATTTTTGAAGTTTCTATTTTATTCTAGTGCATCTCTAGACCCTCAATAATATTCTATTACTTTTTAGGGTCTAAATGCTCTTGGATTGATCTGAAACTATTTGTTTCCTCTAGTTAACATCTATAGCTTTCCAAAGTGGTATATATTACATAGATTAGATATTTTTAGAATTAATTATGAATTTTCAAGGTTTATATTAGTAAGCTATATCAGTGATTCTAGATAGCCTAACCATTGTGGCTTTTCTATTGTCAAACATGGCCCAAATGAGATTTTTGTGGCTGGGATTATTTTTAGTGTAAAGATAACATCTAGAGATTTTTGACAAGCTATAGTATACTTGATTTTGATATTTCTAGATTTAGTTATGATTTTTCAAAGTTGCCTCAGAAATCTACTACCATGGAACTCGAGGCAAAACGTGAGAATTTGTTATTTTTGGTTCTTAGTCCATGGTTCATGTGAAGTTTTAAGATGTTTATAATTTGTATGAATGGAAAATAATTACAAAATGTTGTTGGAAAGTTTTTGGGGTCCATAGATCGAAATTTGAATTTTTAACCTCGATGTAACACAATTAAACTCATTATTTTAATGGATTTTCTTGAATTTCTGTTGATACTATGTGAAATTCCTCTTGAATGAGTAAAGTGATGCTAGAAATAATACGGTTTGACATTTGTTGGTATCAAAGCAAAGGTTTAGGCACTTTTACTTGGTATTTGGCTCTTGAATGGTGTATTTGGTTTGCTTTTAGGTGGAATATCTGTGTATATGTGCTTGAATTGTATCTGTGAGTTAATTACTTGTGACTTCATTTCACTAAGATGGTTGAAACTAGAAGAGGCAGAGGTAGGGGTAGACCAGCTAGAGAACCAAAGGTTAAGTCTGAGGACCCTTTGCGGGCTATCAAGGAAAGGCTTAATAGATATGAGAATTTGATAGCCTAGCGACAACAAGTGGTGCAGTAACAGCAAGAGATGATTCTACAGTTGTAGGATGCCCTGGCTAGGTAGGAAGAAGCTAGGAGAGAAGCTCTTATGCCTCAGCCTTCCACTTCGGGTGTTTCATCCCCACCTCCCTAGGAGCTAGCTCAAACTTTGCCATCCATCTAGAAACAGTTGAATCAATTCAGAAAGAACAACCCACCGATGTTTGATGGGAAATTAGATACGGACAAGACGGAGGCCTGGGTAATGGAGATAGAGAAGATTTTTACAGTAATGGACTACACCTCTAAGCTGAAAGCTCAACTTGCCACCTTCATGCTATAGAAAGAAGCTAACAGGTGGTGGGGCAGCATGAAGTCTCTTATAGAGACTAAAAAATTTGCAGATTACCTGGGAGAATATTCTAGTAGAATTTTATGAGAAATATTTTCCCATTTCAATGAGGAAGTAGAAAGAGATGCAATTCATAGGGCTAAAGCAAACTGATGATATGACAGTTGATCAATATGTGGCCAAATTTATAAAGTTGTCTCGATACTCATCCTACCTTCAGTGATATGATGACGAGCCTTGGAGGTGTGGACTGTTTGAGACAGGATTAAAGCCTTTGATTAAAGATAAAGTTACTCCATAAAGGATTCAGAAATTTTAATGCCCTTGTGGAGATTAGCAAGGTGATTGAAAATAATTTGATAGATATCATGCCTGTTACTACAATATCTAGTCAGAGAGGGGCTCCAAAGTCAAAGAGACTAAGACCAGAGGAGGGTGCCAGCTCTACACCTAATAAAAAAAAGGGCAAGATGCAGTGGAACTGGAGGCCACAGAAAGGTATGAAAGCATAGCCCCTTTGGATTCAGTCATCCACACAGTAGTCCACAGTGACATGTTACAAATGTGGGAAGCCAGGCATATTGCCAAGAATTGTCTCTAGATAAATTTAGCACCTCCTAGGCCATAAAAACAGGGCAGGGTGTTTGCCCTTTCTTAATAGGACGCCAGTGCGGCATCTAGTTTGGTCTAAGGTACACTCATAATGAATGGTTTTCCTGTGATTGCTATGTTTGATTTAAGTGTTAGTCACTCGTTTATATTCTATGATTGTGTAAGAGGTTTAGGTCTGGTTATTAGTACTATACCATTTGACTTGTCTGTCACTACATCCATTGGAGGCCACGTGGTTACTTCCCATGCTTGCTTGAATATCACTGTACAATTTAACCATTGTTACACTACCATTGATTTGATCTATATGCCATTCCATGATATTGATTTGATTGTGGGTATGAACTGGATGACTGCCAATAATGCTGTCCTTGATTGTGAATACCGAACCATATCTGTACCTACTTATGGGACCATACCTAGGATAGGGGCCAAGTTATCTTTTATGACTACTACCCAAGCTGAGAGACACTTAGGGCATGGATGTTAGGAGTTTCTAGTCTTTTTCTCTATCCAGGCCGAGGTAGAAAAAGGGATAGATGAGATCTTGGTAATTAAGGAATTCCCAGAGGTTTTCCTTAAAGATATTGGTTTTACTGGTCTACCCCCTGAAAGAGAGATAGAATTTCTCATAGACATAGTGCCTGGGGCTGGACTGGTGTCCAAGGCTCTTTACAGGATGGCTTCCACTTAGCTTAAGTTGAAAAAGCAAATAGAAAAGCTATTAGAAAAAAGGTTCATACGCCCTAGTATTTCACCTTGGGGAGCTCTAATATTATTTATGAAAAAGAAAGATAGTAGCTTGAGATTATGTATAGATTATAAAGAATTAAATAAAGTTACTATCAAGAATAAATATCCTCTCCTTAGAATAGATAACCTATTAGATCAGTTAGCGGGGGTATCTATATTCTTTAAGATAAACCTTAAATCTAGGTATCACCAGCTGAGAGTGAGAGTTGAAGACATCCCAAAGATAACCTTCAGGACTAGATATGGGCACTATAAGTTCCTTGTGATGCCATTCAGGTTAACAAATGTGCTTGCAGTATTTATAGATTATATGAACAGGGTATTCAGACCATATCTGGATAAGTTTGTTGTGATTTTTATTGATGATATCTTAGTGTACTTTAGATCTTTTAAGGAGCATGAGAGGCATTTGAGATTAGTCTTATAGACTTTGAGAAGTAAGAGACTGTATGCCAAACTAAGTAAATGTGAGTTTTGACTAACTGAGGTGAAATTCTTAAGTTATGTGATATCACGAGATAAAGTTGTGGTAGATCCTCATAAAGTTGAGGCTGTCCTATAGTAGGATAGAATTAGGACTATCACTAAGGTTAGAAGTTTCCTTAGTTTGGCAGGATATTACAAGCAATTTATTCAGGCCTTTTCTTAGAAGGCCTTGTCACTTATGAGGTTGACTCGGAAGGATACACCTTTCGTGTGGGATGATAGATATGAGAGGAGTTTCTGAGAGTTGAAACTCCAATCGACCACTACCCCTGTATTAATTATTCTTGACCCTTGTTTACCATTTGTGGTTTATAGTGATGCCTCCAAGAAAGGGTTAGGATATGTGCTGATGCAGTAGGGTAGGGTAATGGCATATGTCTCTAGGTAGCTAAGGTCTCATGAGGAGAATTATCTCACATATGACTTAGAGTTAGCCGCAGTAGCCTTTGCTCTTAAAATTTAGAGGCACTATTTGTATGGTGTGAGCATAGAAATTTATAATAACCACAAAAGTCTGAAATACCTGTTTGATCAAAAAGAACTTAATATGAGACAGAGACGATGGATGGAATTTTTGAAAAATTATGATTACATACTATTATACCATCTGGGTAAGGCCAACGTGGTGGCCGATACATTGAGTAGGAAATCCATCCATGTTGCCCATATGATGATTAGGGAGCAAGAGCTCCTAGAGAAATTTAGAAATTTGAACCTTTTTTGTTAGATGGTATTGGATAAATTATATTTAACCAAGGCCTGGATTGAGAATAAGTTGAAAACCCAGATTTTAAATGCCCAGAGAGAGGATGAGTTTTTAAGGCAGATTAGGAATGAGATCTCCCAAGGTAGGACCACAGATTTCAGGATAGCTGAGAATGGTGTGATAGTATATCGGGATAGAATTTGTATGCCTAGTAGTAATGAATTAAGAGAGAAGATTCTAGAAGAAGCACACAAGAGTAAATATACTATCCACCCAAGTACCACCAAGATGTATCAGGATTTGAAAAGAATATTTTGGTGGCCAAGAATGAAAAATGACGTCACAGATTATGTAGCTAGATGTTTGGTATGCCAGAGGGTTAAGATAGAACACCAAAGACCCACTAAGTTGTTACAACTTCTAGATATCCTGGAGTGGAAATGGGATAGTATAGCTATGGATTTTATTATGGGGTTACCTAGAACATCCTCTGGACATGATGCTATCTAGGTGATTGTAGATAGACTAACGAAGTTTGCATACTTCTTAGCTATTAGGGCTACTTATACACTAAACAAATCAGCCCAGTTGTATATACATGAAATTATGTGACTTCATGGTGTACCCAGTAGCATAGTATGTGATAGAGACCCCAGGTTCATATCGAACTAATAGAGGTCATTACAACATGCCTTAGGAACCGAGTTGCGTTTTAGTACTGCTTATTACCCCTAGATAGATGGTTAGACTGAAAGGACCATCTAGACCCTGGAAAACATGCTGAGGGCATGTGTGTTAAAGGGTAATTAGGATGTGTACTTGCTTTGTGTATAACAATAGTTACCATTCCAGTATTCAAATGGCCTCTTATAAAGTTCTATATATGAGAAAGTGTAGATCTTTGTTATGTTTGGTTGAGCTAAGTGAGAGGAGCTTGATAGAGCTTGAGATAGTAGACCAAACTACCTAGCAAATAGAAATGATTAGAAAAAAACTCCTTACGGCCCAGAGTAAGAAGAAAAGTTATGTCGATAAGAGAAAGAGGTTGTTCGAGTTTGAGATTAAAGATCATGTATTCATCTGAGTGTCTCCAGTGACTGGGCTAGGTTGGTCTATAAGAGTAAGGAAGCTCAGTCCTCAGTATATTGGTCCATTTGAAATCTTTGAAAGAATCAAACCTGTGGCCTACCGAATAGCCCTACCTCCAAACCTAGCCTAAATCTATAATGTTTTTCATGTCTCCTAATTGAAAAACTACTTACTAGACCCCTCGCATGTCATAGAATATGAACATATTTAATTGTAGGAAAATCTTTCTTATGTAGTGAGACCAGAGAAGATTGTGGATGCTAAGCTAAAACAACTGAGAAACAAGAACATTCTTCTAGTGAAAGTGGTCTGAAAGGGTCTGACATCGAAGGAGGTAACCTAGGAGTTAGAGGATGAAATGAGATAAAAATATCCAGAGTTATTTCCCTAAAGTATGTATTTAAATTTTGTGGATGAAATTTATTTTAAGGGCAGTGAAAAATGTAACGAATGTAATTTTTATAAAATGACAAAACGAGCCATATAAAAGCAAGTCTATTGGAATGAGCTAGAAAATGTCTAGGAAAATTTGGGTAGAGTCCTAGGCTTCTAAAAATGATAATTCCAGGCTCAGATAGAAAGAAAAATAGAGCTAGAAAGAAGAAATGAAATTGTTATGAAATTTGACGAAATGTAATGCATTTTTTGTAAATAAGTGTAACTTTTGGGAAAGCACATAAGAGGGTTTTTTAAAAGAAAATTTTGAGTTGCCTAGGGATCTTAGAGGCCTCAAAAACCTAGGGAACCTCGAGATCGGTAAAGCCCTTCTAGTGTACTTTTTTCAATGACAATAAGATCAAACTTTGACAAATTCATTTGAAAAGGTTTTAGCTCCGATTTAAGTGATTTCAAAGGCATTTTATAAATTGGGAACCTAAATTTTATGATAAAAAAGACGGTTCTAAAAAAGGAGCTAAAACAAAGTAAAACCAGAAAATGCCATTTGAAAGGGCAAAATTGGAAAAAAATTGTGAAAAGAAGCTTCTTGAATTCTCCCCATTTCTCACGCCTCTTCTTCCACCTTTTTAGAAAAACTTAGTTCTATCCAAATTCAGAGAAGAGAAGCAACTCCTTAGGCACACCAAGAGAGGGAGAAGAAGGAGGAAGAAAAGCCAAGAAAGGTATGGAAATTCAAGGAAATTATGTTTCTCCTTCTTGCAATTTTATTTCTCTCCCTTCCTCCTCTCCTTCCATGGTTTATTTGAGATGAATAGTTCTATTTTTGTGTTAGAACATAGGGGAAGAGTTCGAATTGCTTAAAAGGAAGCAAACCAAGGAGAAAAAGTCTTGAAATCAAGCTTAAATCCAAGGTAAGTTCATGGTTTAATTGCTTCTTCCTCTTGTTCTTTCTTGTGTACAATTTTGGCCACTTAGGGAAGAGTAGAAGGGATTAGATTTTGGGCAGAACCAAGGGATAATCCTAGGAAAAAGAGTGTGAGGATTAAGATTGTGCAAAGAAATCAAAATAAAAACCAATGGAAATTAAGTTAGACAAGTGTAGAGTTTTTTAGGGAGGTATAAAATCTGATTTTTTGTGTGTGTTTCCTTGGCCATTTAAATGTTCCATTAAGCTCCTAAGACCCCTAGAAACCTCCCCAAGTGGCTCTCCCATCAAGGAAAAAATAAAAGCTTCATGGAACCCCATTATGGAGGGTGACTCAGCCTAGGCTAGCTCAAGAGACTAGAGAATGTTTTAAATTGTTCTAGCCTTGGTTTGAGACTATATATGATACTAGAAGGTGCATAGAACTATTGGAAAAATTTAGGAATCATAGATTGTGAGATAGGACAATGGTGTCTTATAAAAGCAACTTAGTTTTTCAATTGTGCAAATGAACATGTGAGGGCTCCAAGGACCTTGAATAAGGTCAAGAGGCCTAGAAATGAAAACAGAATAGAGCCTAGAGTTCAAATAATAAGAGTTGATTCAATAGGCCATTTATGGAACCATTATGCCACTTATAGAGCCAAGAGTGTGTTTAAGAATGAGTTTGGTATCTTGCCATGTTTCAAGTGCAGAATTGTGTGCTATTTGTGATGTTTAGGTCAAGGGAACCATACTCCACCTAAGTGCTCTTGTGTAACAAAAAAAAAAGGAAGGAACAAGCAAAGTAGGGCTTGCATAAGATTCAAGGTAGCTTTCCACCTCATTCTCCTTGCATTCTTGTATGTGTGTGTATGTGCTTGTGTGCATATATGTGTCTATGTGATTGGAGAACATGCCACTTGATACTTTGAGATTGCATTGGTACCAACATGTGTTCTTAAATGGCTTTGCTTGCGGAAATGGCCCACAAGGGTGAGGTGATGCCAAAAGACTCCTAATATAGGTGAAGAGATGCCAAAAGTCTCAAGGCAACGGTAAGACTAGGCCAAAAGTCTCTTGAATAGGTGAGACCAAGTCAAAAGTCCTTAGGCCAAGGGTGAGGGAAATCCAAAAGTCCTAGAAGTAGGGTGAGGTAAAACCAAGAGTCTCTAAAGCAAGTTCTTGAATTGATGTGTAATGGTGGCATGGAAATGGACTTCTAGTATGTTTATATTCATATCACTTTTGTATTTGTGCACTTGATATATGTATGCCTTGAATGTGTGTGTGAATGGGTGTGTGAGCTATTGAGGTTCTAAGAATCTCACTCCCTTCGCCTCCTTCATCTTAAAATGAATAGGTGGTGTTCAAGAACCAAGGGATGCAAGCCAAGCACCTTAAAGAGACCATAACTTGATTTTTGTGTAGTTTCTTTTGTACCTAATGGACAAAATGGTTATGTAAATATTATTTTTGAGCCATGAATCATTAAACAATTGTAATATCATATGTAAATGATGTATGAACCTTAGATGGTGGTAAAGTAATGAAAATGTGAAATTTGACTATGGAATGACTTGTGATATTTTTGTATCCTTGAGTGTGGAATGGTCAATTTAGGATGCATGGTATTTGGGACCACTTGGGCAGTTCATAAAAGTTGTAATTGTGCTTTTAAACCTACCTAAGAGGTGCCAAACCATTAAGGAAGCGATTTGAATAATGTAGACATCTTGTAAGAGGCAAAAATGACCATTTTGTAGAGCTACGCCACTTTTTCTCCAAATGAGCTCTTCTTGGTTTGAAATTTGGCATGTATCTAGAGCTTGTTAAGAGCTTTTTGGAAAGCTAAAGTAGGTATTATTTAGAGGTTTGTGAAAGTTTTGGCGATTTTGTTAAGTTGGCTAAAAAACTAAAATTTGATGATGTTACTATTCATCTAGTCTAAAATGAAACTCTATCTTTCATGGGGCAAATGATGTTCAATTATCATGAAATTTTATAACGAGAAGCTAGACATTCTCAGTGACCTGTGCCATCTAGAAGTACCCTATTTGGATGTCTAGAGAGGGAGATATGAATTTTGGAAGTTTTTGTTCTGTTCTAGGTGTATCTCTAGACCCTCAGTATTGTTCCATCAATTTTCAATTTTTGAATGCTCTTGGATTGATCTAAAACTATTTTCTCCCTCTACTTAACATCTGTAACTTTCCAAATTGGTATATAATGGATTGGATTTTTGTGGAATTAATTACAAATTTTCAAAATTTATATCAGTAAGTTATATCAGTGATTTTGGACAGCCTAACCTTTATGCCTTTTCTATTGTCAAATATGGCTCAGATGAGATTTTCATGGCTAGGAGTTATTTTTAGTGTAAATTAACATCTGGAGCTTTCCAACAAGCTATGGTATGCTTGATTTTGATATTTCTAGATTTAGTTATGATTTTTCAAAGTTGCCTTAAAAATCTAGTACCATGGAACTCGAGGCAAAACGTGAGAATTTGTGATATTTAGATCTTGGTCTGTGGTTCATGTGAAGTTTTGAGATGTTTATAATTTGTATGAATGGAAAATAATTAGAGAATGTTGTTGGAAAGTTTTTAGGATCCACAGATCGAAATTTGAATTTTTAACCTTAAGGTAATGCAATTAAACTTATTATTTTCTTGAATTTCTCTTGATAATATGTGAAATTTCTTTTGAATGAGTAAAGTGATGCTAGAAATAATATGGTGTGACACCTAGGCTTTTGTTTTGCCTTAGGCTGAGATGATAAACATGAAAGGGAAGTAAGGAGTTTGCTTTATTTTCTTGTTGGAAGAGGCATGTGGGGAGCTTCCTAAGGATCTTTGGAGCTCATGCAAATACTCAATTTGGCCTAGAAACCTTTGCATCAAAACAAAATTTTAATTGAACATTTGAATCCCTAACTTTGTTATCTTGGAATTTAATAGTTTTTTTGTTGTTTTCTTTGCATATTTTTACTCTTCTCCCTCATTTTCCTAAGATTTACTCTTGGTTTAGCTTAAAACTCAACCCTTAATGCCTGTCCTTATTATGGCTGAAACACTTAAGAGAGCACAAGAGAAAAGCTAGCTTGAGACATAGCAAAATACCTTGGTTTTCTTGGTCTCCATTGGATGCTCTTCTCCTCCAAGAATTCGAACTATCCCCATCTATTCTAGACTCAAAATAGAACTAAACATCTCACTAAATCCATAGGAAGAGAGGAGGAAAGGAAAGGAAGAGCAAGAATTTCCATGAATTTCTCACCTTTTTCTTGGCTTTTCTCCCCCCTTTTCCCTTGTTCTTGTGCACCTCCCTCTCTTGAGTTTTCTCCAATTTTTAGACAAGAATAAAGTCAGTGGAGAAGGAGGAAGAAGAGGTATGAATTATAAAGAAGGTCCAAGAAGCAAATTGTTCACAAAAATTTCATTTATGTCCTTAAACTTGGCATTTTCATTTCTAATTTGTTTTAGCTCCTTTTCTAGAACCTTATTTTCTATAATAAAATTTAGATCCTTAATCTTATAAAATGCCTTTAGAATCAATCAATTTGGAGCTAAAACCTTCCTGAACGAACTGGTCAAAGTTTGGGTCAACCGTCATTGGAAAACACCCATCGGGGGAGTTTTAATTACCCTAGGTCTTCCTGTGGTTTTCAAGGCCTTTGAAAACCTTAAAGAGCTCAAGTTTTCCATCCTGTGAGTATTTTAAAAATTGTCTGAAATTACAAAAATGTCATTACGTTATGTAGTTATTCCATTAAATTTTATCTGATTATTTTAGCTTCTATTTTAGAGTACCTCTAGCTTCTTAAATTTATTATTTAAGGCCTAGAATATTATTTTAATTTTATTAGACCTCAAATAACTTTATCTGGGGGGACTTCCCTTTTTATTTGATGAATATCATGTGTTTATAAAGAAACTGTACGTTACATTTTTCATGTTTTCTCTTGTTTTCAAAGAACCAGATATTGCACTAGAGTTTTTTTGCATTCTTCCACTATTTCTCACTTCTATAGGAAGATTTGTCTAAGGTAATCTATATAAAACTTGTTCTTCTCATTCTCTTCTACGTTTTGGTTTGAATGATTTTCTGGTTTAGTGAATTTTTCTTTATCACCTAAATCTAAAACTTGCTTTTTTATAGTTCCTTATGGAATTTTGGAGTTTGAGGCTAGAGGGATTGTTAGGTAAGTATCTTCTCTTCATTTTGACATATTCTCTATTGAATATTGGCCCTCATACTTGACTTACCTAGTGGGCTTTGATTTTATATGAAAATAACCAAAATTTAGAGTAAGACATTGAAGTTTCTAGTGTGGAAGGCTCACATACAAATTAAAGTTTCATTAGAGGTTACGTAAGCGATTTTGAGTAGCTCTTAGTACTAAGAATGAATAGGTAATTAATTTCTATAATGAATAATGAGTTGAAAGCTTGTTTTGGTAACTTAGGACCTTTATAGTGTGGGAACTTATCTTACTTTAGAACTATATGCGGTTAAGTGAAGTAACTAGGTTAACTTTTAATTTCTTGCATATGTTCATTGTTAATATGATATTTGTTGCATAATGTATTTTTGGTATGCTAAATGATTGGTTGGCTATTTGAATTGTTGTCTTTTGGACTATAAGCAAGTCTTTGGTGGAGTTATGGTGCGACTGCCACTCATGCATTGTGATTTGATTGGGCACCGAGTTGTGATCAAACTCATGAATGCACTGAGCCTAGGTTGTGTGCAATAGGGAGTTGGCATCGTTGATGGGCCTTTCCTTATGTTATTAACTATTAACATGATGTATGATATTACTTTTATGGGATAGTAGTCATTGGTAGTCCAACTAGTTCATGTAATGATTATGATGATACTTCCAGTAACTATGTTTAATATGCATTTATGCTAATTAAATTGAATATATGTATAGATTTTTCTTTTAGTTCCTAAGACTCATATCTCACCCTATTTTATGGGCTAACAATTTCAAGTCAAGATTCTTCAAGTAAGGAAAAGAAGAAGTGAGTGGATGAGCATCCTTAATTAAGGCCTTGTTTGGGCTTTCTCTACACTTATATGTATTCAGACTTAGTTAGATGTTATTCTTTTTGTAACCATATTTGTATAGCATCATGTTGCATTCATCTTGCTAAGTATAAGTGTTTTTAGACATTTGTAACTATGAATTTATCCCTTAGGAGGCTAGACCCTAATTTTCCATAAATTCTAATGTAATGGCATTCAATCAAGTATTTTTGAAACTTACATGCATGTATGGAGATGTTATATTAAGCTAATGAATATTAGTGTAATGACTTTTGAATGTTTGATTTGGGTTTTATATATTTAACTTTAACTTTCACATGTGTCTGATATAGGAATATGGGAGTGCCATTACTTAATTTTTGTATTTGAGTTCATTTGGCAGACATGGGCAGTGGGAACATAATAGTTTGGTCCATTAAGACTTGTACAAAGTGATTTGAGGACAGATGGTAGGGAATAGCACAATGTTAGGTAGTTACTTGAGGTTGGATGTAACACCTTAGCTATCTAGCTCCTATTTAATTACTATGGATCAATAGTAAGTCCATTTAATTACTAGCTCTTATTTAATTACTATGAATCCAAAATTTTTGAAATTTATATACGTGCCTTGTTCATAAATCCCCTGTCTAAACAACTTAACCATTAAAAGTAAAACGTACATAATATTTTTAAGAAAAGTTCAGCAGAGTTTACACTTATAAAATTGACCGTTTAGACCAATCAAATGGTCACATAATAGCCCAAACTCATAGACATAGAAAATACAGATAATAATAGGGTTTATCTACTGCAATCTAGGCGTACAACATCAACTAAAACTAAATAACTCAAGCTGGAGTTATACAAAACTATTTATGGCATGCAATTATACATATTACATCATGATGGAGTTAGACATAATCCATATACATTCCATGTACATTATAACAAAATTATATACAAAATATTCATGTAGTTCTACAAATTCAAATATCATTCTTTCTCTTTCCTTTTCAAACACTGGTACTTCCTCCTGGCATTGGTTAGTGGGAAAATAGAAATTAGGGTGAGACTTGGGAGAATCTCAATAGCTATACTCAATTCACCCAAAATAAGCATGAGACAGTCAAGTAAGAATGATGCAAGTATGCATGGTCATATAAAACTAACATAAATGCTTACATGTTTGCAATTTACTCAATCATGGCCATGAAACTCTGCTTTGTCTAAGCTTATCTCTTGGGCTTGTAACAACTACTATGTTCATTCCTATTACCCTTCTTTATCTCTTAGCCTCAACTCATCAAACATAACATGTAAAACATGTCATATAACTGATGCAATGCAATATAGCATATATTGTCATGAACAACTAATACAATACAATGCATATCAAACTCAAACAAGTTTGCATGTAACTAGATAGGAAATAGTAAGCTACTTTGGATAGGTGATAAAACCTAGTAAAAATCTCTAATTTCTCTATTTTTTTTTTGGCTCCATCTCTTTTTCTTTCTCAGCTTTACAGTTACAATGGGGTGGAGCCTCGTTAGTTTGTCCAAGAAATAATACATAAACATATCATCTACGTCTCATGCTCATAACTACTTCTCTTAAGTCTCTTTGACTTATCTCTACTTTAGGCCACTTAAGTGCACTTAAAACCTTTTTTTTTTTTTTGCATACTTCCAAGACACTTGCTTATTAGGAGATAAATATAACATCTACAATGGTCAAATTTAATATTCAAGGGCCGAAATTTGTGAAATTCCTTTTGGATTCTAGCTTCTCATGCTTGGTCCAACACTTAGGCTTAGGTTAGGAATTTAAGTAAGCTTAAATCTTAGACCAACTTATACTTCTAGAATTCACAATTCAAGCCACAAATTCCACATTTACTATTCATTTGGTCATTGGCACTATTCATTTGGTAAATTCACTTTTCTATATAATAGAACTTATGATGGAACCATAAGCTTCAAGGAAAAACTTCAAAAATTCAACTTCTAGCATTCAAAATCTTTCCATACATGATTCATATAGCCACATTAGAATTGATTAGAAGCATCACAAGCTTGGTCACACAAGCCTAATGTCAATTGTTTCCATAATGCTCTTTCTTGACTTCTACATTTTTAACTTTCAAATTCTAGCTTCTAAATTCAATCTAATGCTTCCATTCTTGTTCCTATATCATTTTAAGACCATCCATAGTCTAAGAATCCATTGACCAACTTCCTAATCCCTTGAAATCATCCTTGGTCAAAAATGGAACCATAAAACCCTAACTTGTACATTTCCAAGTTTTAATCAATTCTAAACTTAGATTCTTGTTCCTTGCATCAAGTAACATCTAAATATACTCATTAGGAATGGAAAATAATATGGTTAGCCATTAAACTTGCCTAAGCTAAAACATAACACAACATAATCTAAAATGCTTCTTTTCATGATTCAAGGAAAACTAATGTTAGATATGGAATCCTTGCATGCTAAAACCTTTGGTTTCATCAAGGACACATGAAGAAAAACTCTCCTCCTCACTTTCTTTCTCTTGGCTGAACCATATATGGCCGAAAAACACAAGATTTTACAAGTGTCTCAAGTAAAGTCTTACCTTAAATCAAAGCTCTCTTCACATAGATTAATTTCCACTGATTAATTTTTTGAAAAGAGCTTTTTTTGGCTTAGGTCAAACCTAAATCTTCAAGTTTTCAAGAAAAAAAAACCACCATTAAAGAGCTCTTAGAGAGAGGAACAATTTTCCTAACTGGCACGAGGTGAAACAGAGCCATTAACTTACTTAAATGAAAGCTTAAGCTTCTCTTTCTCTTCCCTTAATGTGACACCATGGATGACCTTTTTTTTAAAAATGGAAACTTGGAGAAGATGATGAGATGTATTGTACTTAAAAAGCCTCATTTTATAAATTTTCTAAATAACCATTTTGCCCCTACACACCCATTTGCTCCATTTGAACTCTTTTTTTAGGCTTTTCAGGATCTAACTATTTCCTACAAATTTTTTAGTGCTTTTTCACATAAAAACATTAATTTTGGGGTTTGAACGGTTTAAAATGGTGAAAAATAGCTCTACGTAAAATTTCAACATTATCTGACCTTTTCAGCACCCTAGAAAGGCTTTAGTTGATTTTGACCATTACTATGGTTTTTAGGACCTCTAAAAACCCTAGTGACTTTAATTTTAGGCTTCAAAACTCTTTTCCTTGAGTTTTCTAAAATTTACTCAAAATTACAACTTTGCCACTAATAAGTCCTTTTTCACCGTTTTGCTGTTTTAGCTTCGTTTTCTTTCTATGTATGATTTCGTATCTCTATTTCTCGATGTACTGATTAATATTTTACCCTTATTTAGCCTTAATTTAATTTACGTTAAGGTCCTCTTTCATTAACATACTAGCCCCAATTTACTTATAAAGTCGGTTATTACATTTCATCCCTCGTAAACAAAAATTTCGAGGACGAAATTTAGAACATACCTTACTGAAAAAGCTCTGGATATTTTTCCTTCATGTCTACTTCAATCTCCTAAGTAGTTTTTTCTAGAGTTAGCCCTTTCAAGAACACTTTTACTTAAGGAATGCTTTTGTTCCTCAATTTCTCTACTTTAGTATTTATAATTCTTTCTGGTGTCATGACAAATGAAAGATTGTCTTGTAATGCTACATTTTCATATTTTATGACATGTGAAAGGTTTGGCTAGTACTTTTTCAATTGGGATACATGGAAGATGTAATAACCAGTAATTCAGAAATTGAACTAAACCTTATGAATTTATACTAGAACACCCTCAAGCATAGCAAAATGAGGCTAAATAAGATTATGATGAGAATTAGAACATTTGGAAATGTGATTTAGAGCCTAAAGATAGCCTAAAATTGAAATCAAAACGATTAAACGAATTTAAAGAAAAGGTAGTGGCAAAATCATAATTTCTAACAACTTTTTGAAAACTTAAAAGGAGAGATCTTTAAATGGGAAAATTAAGTTTTTTGGGATTCTCAAAGGCCCTAAAAACCATAGGAATCCCTAAAATGTCAAAAACCCATTTGGTATGTGATTTATGTCATCAATTGACTAAAACTTTGACCAAATGGTTCAGTAAGGTTTCAAATCCAATTTGGGTGAAACCAAAGGAATTTTATGAATTAGAAGACCTAAATTTCATGATGGAAAAGACAGTTCTTAAAAAGGAGTTAAAAGGAGCTTAATTGGAGAAAACAAAAGTGTAGGGACATAAATGGAATTCTAAAATTTATTATAATTAAGCCCTCTCCCTTCTTATTTCAACATGCCACCTCCTTTCCATATTTCCATAGACTTTAATCTACTTCAAAATAGAACTTAGGCCAATTCTAAGAGGCCCACAAGAGGGAGAAGAAGGGAGGAAGAAACAAAGCCAAAATAGGTAAGAAATTGATACTTTTTCATGCTCTTCTCCTTACACATGTTCTTCTCCTTTTTCTCCATGGTTTTGAAGCTCTAAATGGTGGTGTTTTGTGGCTAGTTCAGTAGAAGGAAGGGAGAGTTTGAAGGAAATCAAAGCAACAAAAGAAACACCACTTGGTTAAGAATCAACTAAGGTATGTTTCTCCATGGCTAAGTTGCTCTTCTTGATTCTTCCATGGATGTACTATTTTGGCTTGTATAAGAGCACTATGTAGGGGTTTTATTTTGACCTAAACTTGATAAAAATTAGGGTTTTAAAGCCTAAGGAATCATATGGAAGTAATAGAACTCAAAAGGAGGTTACAGATAACAAGTTATGAAAATTAGAGTTTTGGTTACACTTAGGGATTTATAAAGCTTTCTATTGATGATTTAACTTTTGTAAGAGCATGTTTAGGTTCTTAAGCGATTTAAGAAGCTTCACAAGGGCCATTTCCCTAAGAAAAACAAACAAAACTCATGGCTTCCTTATATATGTGCATGTCTCGGCCAAGAAGGAAATGAAGCTCCTAAGGAGAGTTTTCTTTAATTCCAATGATAGAAATGGTCTAAATATGAATTATAGATACCAAAAGAACCATTGGTTTAAATTTAGAAACCATATTTTGAAAGTTAAAAGTTGAAAGTTTGGGGTTCCTTTAGGCATAAAGAAGTAACTTAGTGTTTGGCTCATTGAATTGAGTTTGTGATGACTCTAATGAGTTTAAATGGAGTCATATGACTTAGATTGAGTGAGAAATTGGAGCCAAGGTGATGAATTATATGAGTTGCTTCATTATGCTCTTGTATGAAACTATATGCATACCATAAGCTAGAAGTAGTTTGTAAAGAGTTTATATAAGACTAGAGATAGTTCCATTGATATAATTGTGTCTTGTTTGATGTGTTTAGGCCAAGCAAATCAAGTGTAACACCATAATTTCAAGATTCAATTCATGAAATTTCAATACCTCATCTCATATAATTTCTATGGAGAATGACAATGGCTTAAGGGCTATGTCTCAAGATGCATTTCTATACGGGTAAAATTTTTTTCTTTTGGAGTCCTGTGGGCCATGTGAATACATCTATCACATTCTCATACTTAAATACATAAATACAACTTGTGGAAAGCAAAGAAACACATAAAACCCTTGTTTGCATTTTCAGCCAAAATTTCCTCTTTTCTATCATAAACTTTGGAAAATCATAATTAATTCTAGAAAAATTGAAATAATGTGTTCTTTGCCATTATGGGAAGCTACTCATGTCTACTTTATGCTAAAAATATGACCAGGTGATGAAACACTACACAGAAGACATTTGACATTTGACATTCGAAAAGGGATGGAGGTCTAGCTGTCTACTGGTACTGTCATAGATTTTTATAGCAAACTTCAAAAATGTCCAATTAATTCCACAAAACTTCAATTCATACAAATGATACCAATATGAAAATCTACAGATGTTAGCTATAGGGGACAAATAATGCTATACTAGTTGAAACACGTACAGGCATCAAAAACTAATCGAACAGTACATGAGGTCAGTTTGGATGCCTGATACTAGGCAGAATCTTTAAAAATTCATATCTTTCTCTCTGGACCTCCACATGGGATTCTTCTAGTTGTTACAAGTCATTGGGAGTGTCTAGTTTCTTCCTATAAAAGTTTGTGGCAATTGGACCCCTTGAGTGATAGATTTTATTTTCGGACATGAGTGAACAGTACATCAGACCAAAACCAGAAAATTTCTTAAATTTGAAAATTCATCAAATATTCTATAGACTTCCAAAAATTTTGCACTTTAACTTCCTAAAAAGCTCTAAAAAAACTCTAGATGTATGCCAAATCTCAAATTAAGAAGATCTCATTTGGTCAAAAAGTGATATAGCCTCATAAAATAGTCATTTTTACTCTCTATCAAGAGTCACTTTAGTTCAAATGGCCTCCTCTTGAGTTTGGCATCTCTTGGGCAAGTCTAAAAGTATGAATATGACTTATGTGAGCTACCCAAGTGGTCCCAAATCTCATGCATCTCAATTTGACCATTCCACTTCTATTATTACACTAATCTATTTAACCATTCAAGAGCTAAACTTGTCATTCAATACCCAAAACATACTATCTCATACATTTGGCATCAAATTTTATTCATACATCATACATTTGGGTATTTACATATGTTCATATGGTTACATGACAATTTCATCATGAGATTACATCATATGCCATATGTATGGCTAAAAAGAAGACAAAACTAGGCATATTCATATACTTTGATGCCCATCTTCTTCTTCTAGACTTGGTGGCTTCCATTACCTTACTCAATTGTTTCACCTAGCATGTTAAGACATTGGAGAGGAGAGGATGAGATTTAAAAAATCCCAATAGCTCATCTCCCATTTAATCACACATAAAGCATGCAATACAAGTCTCACAAATGCACGCATGGGCATATTAACATGTGCAATCATATAAGAAGTATTCTTGGCATTTGAAAAAGTCAAACATAGCATACATAGGCTTGCCAAATAAGTGGATTAGCCTTACCCATTTACTTATGGATCTTAGACTTGCCTCACCCACTTCTTTAAGAGGTTCTTGGACTCAACCTTGCTCTTAGAAGTCAATATCACTCTTGGGAGACTCTTTACTTTGTCTCAACTAATTCTAAGGGTTCTTGGCTCATCCTTACCATGGCTAGAGGGCTCTTGGTTTTTCCATACTAAAGCAAACCAAAGCAAGCATCATAAACATCATTTAGAAACATAATGCACCATCATGGTAATGGCATATAAAATCATGCTAAAATACTTTTTATGGCTTAAAACATATATACACAAATTCAAGACAATGTACACATCTATGCATGAGAGAAGGTGGAGAGAGTTACCTTGCTTTCATTGACAAACTTTTTCCTTGAGTCTTAAATCCTCTCCCATGACCTTATACACCTAAGAAGGTGGAGATCGTTCCTTTTGGCCTAGACAAATCATATGGAAGCTAATTATACTCTTGAAGCAAAGTCTAAGGCCACACAATTACTAGAAAAGTTAGGTGACTCATAAAACTCTTTTATGGTTCCATAATGCACTCAATGAAGCAACCTTTGGAAAACATCATCTTGGCCCCATTCTATGTATTCATTCATGATTCTTGATCCCATTTAAATCTCTTGGAGTCATCACATACTCAATTCTAGGAGCTTAACTAGGTGTTGCTTCTTTAAGCCATATTATGGAACATATAAGGCCATCTTACTTTTTATGGCTTCTAAACTTTTTCCAAGGCTTCCTCTCATACTCTCTCATCATACATGATATAAAACTAAGCTTGGAAGGAATTAAAACACTCTCTAGGTGCATGGACTCTCCTTGGCCAAAGCTATGCTTCCATAAGCCACCAATGGAGTTTCCTTGCTTCCTTTGATGGAAGAATCATGTAGGAAGTTCTCTTCGTGTCTTAGGAGCTCATATGAACTCTTAAATATCATAAAATATGGTTAGGGTTCATGATAGAGTTCAAGGTGCAATCAAAACCATAACTTTTTTATCTTGCAAATTCATGGTTTTATTTGGATTTCCTTGCATATTCTTACTCTCCTCCCTCAAATTCATGGAATTCACCCTTGGTTCTCCTTAAAATTCTAGCCCTCTTGCATCTACATACATGGGGCGAGATAGGAAGAAGAAGGGGGAGGAAGTATCTACCATGGGATGGAAGATTTATCTTGTTTTCTCACTCGATTCTCACTTTCTTTGGCTTCCTCTCTTCAAATCCGAATTTTTCCTCCTTGGTATAACCTTAAAATAGTACCAAAAACTCTAAGAAAACTATAGGGAGAAGGAGGAGAAGAGATTTCCTAAGGAGAAAACTAGGAAATTCCAACAATTTCTTACCTTTTTCTTAAAATTTTCCCTTCTCCTTTCCCTTATCCTTGTGCACCTCCTTCCCTTGAGCTTTCTCTAGTTTTTGGACAGAGCTTGGTCAACCTAAATGAGAGGAGCAGAAGGACGCCTCATATATATATGAGTTTAAGAAAAACTTTTTTAAAAATTCTCATTTTACCCTTTATTCTTGGCATTTTCATTTCTAACTCATTTTAACTTCTTTTTGAGAACCTTCTTTACCATTATAAAAATTAGGTTCCCAATTTAGTAAAATGCCTTTGGAATCACTCGAATCAAAGCTAAAACCTTTCTGAACAAATCAATCAAAGTTCGAGTTAACCGACATTAGAAAACGTCCACCGAAGGGGCTTTAGTTGTCTCGGGCCTTCCCATAGTTTTCAGGGCCTCTGGGAACCTTGGGGAACTCAAAACTTTCATTTAAAAAGCCCTTCATACCCAATTCCATACCATAAAATCTTTAACACATTATATAAGAAGACCTTATACTTATTGGTAGAAACCTTGTTGATAAGGTCTCAAAATTTACACTACAGTTTACAGGATCTTGTCAACAAGATCTTAGACCCAAGTGATGAGATGTTATTTCACCCCTTAAATTAACTTGTTCTGCTGCCATACTTCATGCTCAATATACATTCTAATGCTCATATAACATAATCTTTCATTTTCAAAGAATCGAATATTACAAGTGTGTGTGTGTGAGGTCAAACTAAAATGCTAGGAATCAAAGGAAGAATTTGAGCTTCTTGATCCAAGGTAGCTCTTCATCCATTCTTATATGTATTTCTTAGTTGTTTGATTGTCATTGATTGCTTGTATGTAAATTTGAATAAGGAAACATGCCTTTAGCTATTGGTTTGATTCTTTGACACCATTATGTATCTTGAATTGCCTTAAGCATGTGAATTGGCTCTTGATTAGTAAGGTTGTACCAAAAGTCCCTAGAATTAGGTGAGGTAAAGCCAAAAGTCCCTAAGTAAATGTGAGATAAGGCTAAAAGTCTCATGAAATGAGTAAGGCTAAGTTAAAAGTCCTTGAAATGAGTGAGGCTAATCTAAAAGTCCCATATATATTGGGTAAGGTTAGACCAAAAGACCTTAGAGCTTGTTCTTGAACTTGATGGAACCATATGACTTTGGAAATATGAATATATTTGGTATTTGGAAGCATTTGATACATGCTTGCTTTCTTTGACATGATAACATGTCATATATGCATTCTTGGAAGGGCAATTGAGTTATTAAGATTCTTTGAATCTCACTCTCTCCCACTTTATGTCTAACCTTGTCTAGGTAACTCTCATGGAGCAAAGAATGGAGGCCAAGAAGCTTAAATTGTGGCACTTTGATAATAGAATATAATTTGATGTAATTTAATGTCAAAATGTGTATGTATAGCTTATTTATGGGATGTATCATTTCACTTATGTGTAAGAGTATGGAAATATGTTGTATGTACTATATTTGGAGCCAAATGTATGAGAATATAGGTTTTTGACATTCTTGTGCCATGAAATGCATGTATATAAGGCCAAGTGAGAGAGTAGTTTTGAGTTCTATGATGATTTGGATATGTTTTGATGCTTCTATATGCTATATTTGAGGTTTTAGATGTGCTCAAATGGTCACTTGCATAAGGAAAAGTCATTTGGAAATTTGAACCTACTTATGCTCCATTTTGAGCTATACTCTTTTCCTAAACCAAAATCAAACCAGATAGATCAATTTTGGTAGAGATTTAGATTTCATTTAAAGCTTTTTATAGACTTAAATAATATAATTTTTAAGGCTCTGTAGAATTTATTATGATTTTTCAAAATTGGCTGAATTATGCAGAAACTATTAATGCATTGTTTATTTGGTTAGTCTAGTTTTCTGGGTATTTGAGGGGCCAAATGAAGTCCACCACTTATGAAATTGTATAGGAATATAGCCAGTGTCATAAGCTTTTGATAACCACCAAGATCACTCAATTTCAAGCTTTGTAGCATGAGATATAAAGTTTTAAAATTCCAAGTTTGCACTTGAGCAAAATTATGATAGTGGTACTATTCCATTAGAATTTTGTGGACCAAATGATATTGTTTTGATTTGAAAATTTTACATTATGTAGATTATATCCTAAGATTTCCATAGAGTCCTAGTTTGCATGATTTGGAGTTTTTTAGCTCAAGTTATGAATTTTTGAAATTGTGAAAAATAATGGAAGCTATAGAAATGGATGCATGTTTTGCTATCTTGATGTTCATGGCTTATATCCGAATTCCATGCTTCTTTTTCTGATGTTTCTATATGAAAAAGTTTATTAAGAATGAAAAATGAGTTTGGTAAGTTGAAGTGGTTCATTTAATCATAAATGAATTAATTTGACATTTAATGTCTATAAATTTCGTTGCTACAAGAATTGAAATTGCAAAAATGAATGATTTAGGCACTTTGTGTTATGACTCAAGTGCTATCTACCTATGGTATTGTAGAAGAAATCATGTAGTTGGGCTAGGTTAGGAGGTAAGCTATTTTATAAGCTATTAGTCTAACTCAAGAAAGAATTTGGAATGACCTAAGTACTTCAAGCTAAGTTTCTTTGCCTTTATAGAACTACCCACACCAGTTACTAGAGATACTTTGATGAAAATGTGATTTCTAACCTTAAATTCTAACAACTTTCTTCTAGTATCAACATAAATTTTCTATCTACTTTGAGCTGCTAAAATTTTTTTCTTAATAAGCTCTATCTACTTGGTGGTGTGATCCACTATATCAAGACCTATAAGGTTTCTTTCTCCTAGCTAAACCCGACATAATAGGGGACCTACACTTCCTCCTATAAAGTACTTCATATAGGGCCATTTCTATATTAGAATGGTAACTATTATTGTAAGAAAACTCTATTAATGGTAAATACACATCCTAGTTACCTTTTATTTCTAACACACAAGTCCTTAACACATCTTCTAAAGTTTAAATGGTCTTTTCTGTTTGACCATCCGTTTAGGGTTGGTATGCTGTGCTGAATCTTAACTTTGTCCCTAAAACTTCCTGTAATGACTTCCAAAAATTAGAAGTAAATCTAGGATCTCGATCTGACACTATATTGTTAGGCACTCCATGTAATCTTACTATTTCTTTTATGTATAATTGTGCTAGTCCGTCTACGGTGTATGTGCTTTTAATAGGTAAGAAATGCACAGATTTGGTTAGTTTGTCCACTATCATCCAAATAGCATCATTCCCCCAAGATGTCCTGGGTAAACCCATAATAAAATCCATGAAAATGCTATCCCATTTTCACTCATGAATAGCAAAGGGTTTAAGTAGCCCTACTGGTTTCTGTTGTTCAATCTTAACCTTTTGACATACCAGATATCTAAACACCTATTCAGCTATAACCTTCTTCATCCCAGGCTACCAAAGCATTTCTTTTAAATCCTGATACATCTTTGTACTACTTGGATAAAGAACATATTTACTCTTATAAGCTTCTTCTAGGATCCTTTCTCTCAATTCTAACTTGAGGGGAATATGTAGTTTAAAATGCCATCTTTTGTAACATTAAACTACTGGTTCTTACCCTAGGAAAGTTGACTCATAATTCCTTTTTACATAAAAATCTCTTTCCTGAGCTACTCTTACTTGAGTCTTAAATTCACTTTCTATTTTGGTCTCACTCAAACAAACTACCTGGTAGCATTTGGCATGTGAGATTCATATCTCTAAAGCTTTCTATTAACTCTTGCTCTTTTAACATTAACATAGCTATATGGGTGGATTTCCTACTTAAGGTATTAGCCACTACATTGGCTTTTCCTGGGTGATATCTCATTGTGGGCTCACAATCTTTTAGGAATTCCATCCACCTTTTTTGCCTCATGTTCCACTCTTTTTAGTCAAACATGTATTTTAGGGTTTTACAGTCTATATATATTTTTACATTAGTACTATATAAATGGTGCCTCTAGATTTTAAAAGTAAAGACCTTTGTTACTAACTCTAGATCATAGGTGTGATAGTTTTCCTCATGTGGCCTCAACTATCTAGAGGCATAGACTACCACTTTATCCTTATGTATCAAAACACACCCTAATTCCATCTTGGATGCATCACTATACACCATAAATGTTTCTTTTAGGTCAGGTATGACTATTATGAGGGCTGTGGTTAACTTATGTTTCAACTCTTAAAAACTCTATTCACACTTATCATCCTGCTCAAATGGTATATCCTTTTTAGTAAGTTTGGTTAGTGGTGAAGCTATTTGGGAAAAGCCTTTTATGAACCTTCTATAGCAACCTACCAAACCTAGAAAACTTTTAATTTTTATGATTCTCACTGTAAAACTGCTTCTACCTTGTAGGGATCTATTGCAACCCTTGACTAAGAAATAACATAACCTAGGAAACATACCTCTGTGAGTCATCTATAAAGACTATAACAAATTGATCTAGATATGGCCTAAAGACTCTATTCATGAAATCCATGAATGTTACAGGTGTGTTCGTGAGAACAAAGGGCATAACTAAAAATTCATAATGCCTATACCTAGTCCTAAATGCAGTCTTAGAGATATCCTCAACCTTAATCCTTAACTAATAGCATCCTGACCTCAAGTCTATCTTAGAAAATATAGATGTTCTTGCTGACTAGTCTAAGAGGTCATCAATTCTAGGTAAAGAGTACTTATTCTTAACTATGACTTTATTTAATTCCCCATAATCTATACAAAGCCTCAAACGCCCATCATTTTTCATCACAAATAGAATTGGTGCTCCCCAAGGAGAAACACTATATCTAATATAGCCCTTCTTTAGGAGTTCCTCTATTTAGTTCTTTAACTTTGCTAATTCTGGTGAAGCCATTCTATAGGATGCTTTAGATATTGGTTATGCTCTAGGAACTAAGTTAATAAAGAACTCTACTTCTCTTTTAGGTGGTAACCCTCTAATTTCTATGGGAAATACCTTAGGGTAACTATGGGTATCTCCTTTAATCCTTTTTCTACCTCAACTTAAACAAAGAAGAACATTAAGAATCCCTGGCACCCTTTTAGCAAACATCTGCCAGCCTAACTAGTAGTCATGAATGTGACGACCCTAGTTTCTAAACTCAATAATTAAGGTTAAACATGCTATTAATAATTAATGATCAAGGTTTGGGGTTGCTACAATCAATTACTTTGCAGAAATATAGGGAAAATTTAAACCTTGATACTACTAGGATCATCAACTAACAACCATAACGGGATCTTACATAAAAAGGGTTTACACCATCATTAAAGGTTTATGATTCATCCATTGATCAATTTCAACCTACAAAAACATCCCACCAATGTACTCATACTATTCCCTAACATTAGCCTTATTGAAATTAAGGTTTCTAGGTCAAATATAGGAGTTTGGGGACCTGCGCCGCGGCCTGGAACCTTCCCGCCACGGCTAAGTTAGGTTCTGGAGCTCGAAAATTGAGTTTTTAAACTTGCGCCGCGGCCTGGAACTCTTGCGCCGCGACCAAGTTGCTCTCGGGAATTTTCCTGACTTTCGCCACAGCTTGGATCTGCGCCGCGGCCAACCTATGTGGCGCCGCAGTGAGTTTTGCTACTGTAACCTCCCTAATTAATTTCCTCGACTCGCGCCGCGGCGAGACTTCTTACGCCGCGGCAAGGTTACGTTCTGTCACCCCCTGGGCAATTATTTTCACTCCGCGCCGCGGCGAGATTTCTCAAGCCGTGGCATCCCTCACCACTGTCACTTCCTAGGCCGCGGCGTGATTCCCTTCTATCAGTGTTTTCACTATATTTCGCCCCTTACACTCCATTTCTCTTCTTAGGGACACTCTAAGGTCACTTTCCCTCATTTTATATGGCTCAAATAGCATTTATCTACCTTATTTACTTAGCTATGCTTCTATTACAAATTCAAAACTTATATGCCCATTTCCGTTCTATAATTACCCTCTACCAACAAGTTTATAAAGTAACAATAGCAGAATATACATTAACTACCAACATCCATCCTCTAATACTCAATCAATAGGGGTTCCATACATTAGGGGTTCATATCAATATCTCAAGGGTTACATTTCCATTGATAAGCCATATCATAGGTCAACATAATTTTCAGCAGATATCATGAATCCATACAACAATTATCAAGTTAAGATAAAGTCTAGCCTTTCAGTACATACATTCTCAATAAATCAAATGTTCAAGCCTACACTTGGCAATATAGATACATGATGATGCTATACATTAAGGAATACAAAATTAGCATCTATACTAGCTAAGTCAGCCTAAGTGTAGCCATCTCCCTATAGGTGGGAACTCATGGATTCTGATCCACCTGCTTACCCCTATCCTTACCCGAAAAACCTTCACCTGAAATATTGATCCCATAACACGGGGTGAGATATAAATCCCAGTAACCAAAGCAATTCCATCATATAATCCAGTTTAATAAACATATATGCATGAATCAAAATCCATATCAGAATCATATCAGTCATTTCAGCAAATGAAACAATTAGGCTATCATGATTACCATCCCATACTAGCAATCATATATTTAACATATTAAAGGCCATTAACACCAGGAGAGGCCCGTCCACGGCACCTACTCCCCATTGAGCACAACCTGGGCTCAGTGCATCTGGGGTTTGATCATAACCCGGTGCCCGATCGCGGCACATGCACGTGTGGCAGCCGCACCACAGCTCCACCATGGACTCACAAGGTCCAATCATCATACAACAGATAGCCAACCAATTCATTCAGCAAATTTCAAATCATTCATATACAACAAATATGGAATTAAACAGATGCGTGCATGGAATTAATGTAAACCCCGGTTACCTCACTTGCAGACAATTGCAACAGCCACCACAAATCCCAAATTCGGATTCAAGTATCTCCCACCAGAATTCTCAATGTTTCACCCAAAATCCTAAGCAAATTCGTACCAAATTAATACCCATAATATAAACAAGCTATGGGGGTCTCAACCTATTAAAGAAAGCATCAAAATGAGGGGCTTAAACTCACCTAATGTCAGCCCTAACCTCAACCTACGAATTTCATCAAGAAAACCCCAAATAACCACATTTCAGATTTTGGGTAAAGTGAAAATCCTCCAAATGAAAAACTAATTAGACCAAATTAAAGAGAAAGATGAGGGGGTTAAGTTCTATAACTATTACCTTGGCCAAATCTTGCTCTAAGTGTGTGAAAATGTAGAGTTTTTGCCCCAAACCCTAGCCTCCTTCTCAACCTCCGAATTTTCTTTGTGTTTCAGCAAATGGGGGGGAAAGTGGCTGAAGCATTAGGGTTTTAGGTGGGTTTAAGTTGGGTCAAGGGGCTGGGTCATGGGTTGCTCCAAGTCCAAATCCAATTGGGTTTCAGATTTTGCTTATTGGGCCAGTTTTCAATTGTTGGGCTGCAGAATTCCATTGGGCCAGTTTTATACATTGGGTTGCTGAAGTATAATAGGTTTTGGGCCTAATTTGAAATGCTCAAGGGTTTAGATCTGCACCTAGCTCATTGGGCTCCCATTAGCCTCTCATCATGTTTCATTAATTTAGGCCTAGATGAAATTTCTATCCTAAGTAAATTCTCAAACCCATATTAATAATTTATCTCTCCAAAACTTCTACTCACTAACTTGCCCAATTATCCTCTATTAATTATTTTTAATTACTATAATTCCATAATTAACACCTTAATTAATTTTGAGGTGTTACAATGAATGCTAACTTATGCTTAGTACAAGGTATTATTCCATATGATGGCACATATATGGTCTTTTGCATACAATCAATCTAAGCATTGTTTGTAGAATTCATACCAATAATAACATCAATTTCAACAAAAGGCATACACATCAAATCAAGTGTGGTATAGTACTAATTAAACTAAATGACACAATTCAAGTAAACATGGGAGGTTATCATATTATTTCTTGTAGGAGTGGACACAGATAGGTTATATGGTAAAATACTAAGTACTAGACCTAACCTCCTAGAACAGTCATAAGATATGAATGAATGACTAACACCTAAGTCAAACATAGCATATATAGTACAATCATTCACTTTAATCATACCTTAGATCAAGATAGGTGACTAGCTAGCCTCCTTCTGAGTAAATACAAAAACTCTTCCTTGTGTGTGTGGTCTAGAAGTAGGTGCTCCCTCCTTTCTCTACTAGTACTCTCTGGCCATATGTCCTGACTTTCCACACTTGAAGCAGACATTTTGTCCAGCTAGGCATGGCTTATTTCCATGATTATACCATATTGTTGACATGATGTGCCCTGTGGACTTCCCTAACTAGGATAGCTCGACCTTTCGGGTTTCTTCATGCCCCAAGGCCTTTTGACACCTTTCTTACTACCACTATTAATAAACTCTTCTTCTTGGGGTCTCTTTACTTCTAAGGTCTCCTTCTTGCTTTGCATGCTTTTAAGATGACCTTTTCGTTACTCTGTACACCTCAATTAAGTCATTAACATCTCTAATCCTCTGTGGCATAACTTTATCTCTAATTTATGGTAACAATCTCTTTTCAAGCCTTATAGCTCGCCATCTCTTGTCATCAAATCTCTGTAGGTAGGATGAATATCTAGATAACTCTACAAATCTTGCCACATACTAATCAATGAACATATCTTCTATTTATTTTAAAATAATAAATTTTGACTCCTTTACATCTTTGATTGAACTTGGACAATATTTCTCATGAAACTGATTCAAGAAAATTTTCCAAGTGATTAGGATGTTCGTAGTCCGCAAAATCATTTTCGTACTTTTCCACCAAACATAAGCTTGTCCTTCAAGCTTAAATGCACCCATCAATTCTTTTTACTTTGACATACACTCAATCACCTTGAAAATCTTCTCTAATTGCATAGCCCATGCCTTAGCTTTCTGCGTATCAAATTCACCCTCAAACACAGGGGGATTATACTTTCTGAACTACTACATGGCTTGTTGTGTAGTAAGCTAGGCTGGATCGGATAAGGTGGGAGTGTTATCTGGGATCTTATAGGCTGAGGTTTAGGTTTAGATGAACATGGCACCTGTCTTGAAGAAACATGCCTAGTAGGTACCAATGGATGCTGCATCTAATGTATGCTTTCTCTTTCACTTTCTCTCTTTGCTAGGGTCTCTTAAACTTGCTAGATCACTTCCTATTGCTACAACAACATTGCTTATTGCTGATCCAGGCATTGTATAATCTCCTATAGAGTTCTTACTATAGGATCTTTTGGTTCTTGTCTTGCTAGTACCTTAACTGGTCTAACTCTACCTCTCCTTGTTGTTACCATCTAAAAAATTAGAAGTTTTCAACACACATTCCATAGATATCATAAATATCTAAATCATCCCAATATTCTTCAACCAAAACACATATATCAAGTTTTCTAAACAAGATATACATTTTCATCCATAATAGAATATCAATGTTTGAACCATTGCTTTGAAACCAAAATGTAACACTTTAGCTATCTAGCTCTTATTTAATTACTATGGATCAATAGTAAGTCCATTTATTGATGATAGAAAAATATTGAATCCAAAATTTCTGAAATTTATATACTTGCCTTGTTCATAAGTTCCATGTCCAAACAACTTAACCATTAAAAGTAAAATGTATATAATATTCTAAGGAAAATCTGACAGAGTTTTTCTTTATAAAATTGACCATCCAGACCAATCAAATGGTCATGTAGCAGCCCAAACTCACGGACATAGAAAATACAGATAATAGCAGGGTCATCTACTGCAATATAAGCACAAAATATTAATTGAAACTAACAAGTTATGCATCACTGTTTATGGCATACAATTATACATATTACATCATGATGGAGTTAGACATAATCCATATACATTCCTTGTACCTTGCAACAAAATTAGATACAAAAGATTCATATAGTTTTACAAATTTAAATATCATTCTTTCTCTTTTTCTTTGCTAGCACTAGTACTTCCACCTGGCACTGGTGTAACACCATATTTAACTAGCTTGCCTTATTCATATCTTAGCTTCCTTGCATTGGTATTACAAGTTTTGCAAGAAAAATTTCATTAAAATATTACATTATTTTTGTGTTACATCACAGATAAAAATATCATTTCGTGTCCCGTGGATCATATGAACTCATCCATCTCTTACTTAAATACATACATACATACAACTCAAAACCATCTCAAAATATTGCTATAAATTCAAGCTCATAGTGTAACACCATAATTTCTAGCTCATCTCATGATATTCATATGTTTCACATCATTAATTCCATGAGAGCGTAAAGCAAAAAGGGGATAAAAAATGAACATTTTCGCGTTGCGTCGTATTTAAAAATTTCATTTAGTGTCACATGGATAGTTTGAGTTCATATGATACATTATCATATTTAATTATATGAATACACCTTATTTGCATCATAAAATGTAGCCTACAACTCATGGAATTCAAAGGAAAACTTAAAATAAGCATATTAAATTTCGGCCAGAATTTTGCTTATTTTTTACCCAAATTTGGAAAATCATAACTAATTCTCAAAAAATTGAAATCATGAATTCTTGGCCATTCTGGAAAGCTACAGATGTCTACTTCATAGTAAAAATATTTCTAGATCATAATATCCATCACAAAGGACGTTTGATATCTAAAAAAGTCCAGAGGTCAAACTACCTCTTGGTGCTGTCACAAATTTTTGTAGCAAATTTTGAAAATGTCCAATTAATTCCAAAAAAATCCAATCTATGCAAATGATACTAATCTGGAAAGATGTGGATGTTAGCTAGAGGAAAAAAATATTTCCAGACCAGATCAGACAACCTAGACCTCTGAATTTAATAGAACAGTAACTCAGGTTAGGTAAAACTCTTGATACTGGACAGATTCTAAAAAAGTTCATATCTCCCTCTCTAGCCTCCAAATGAGATGCTTCTAGTTGGAAAAAGTCATTGTGAGTGTCTAGTTTCTCTGTATAAATGTTCGTGGCAATTGGATATCATTTGGGCCCTGTGTAACAGATTTGATTTTCGGACCAAATAAATAGTGCAGCAGACCAAAATTAGAAAAATTTCCAACTTTGAAAATTCATCAAATATTATATAGACTTACAAAAATTATGTTCTTTAACTTCCCAAAAAGCTCTCAACAAGATCTAATTGTATGCCAAATATAAGATCAAGAAGAGCTCATTTGGCTAAAAAGTGACTTAGGGTTCCATTATGGTCATTTTTGGCTCCATATGAGGTACCAAAGTGACCAAATGGCTTTTCTTAGGGTTTGGCACCTTTTGGGCAAGTCTAAAAGTATGATTAAGACTTGTGTGAGCTGCCCAAATGGTCCCAAACTCTATGCCTCTCATTTTTGCCATCTCATCCACACTTATGCATAATTCCACATTATCATTAAGGAAGCTATAATGTCATAACATGTCCAAATTTCATTCAAATGGTCACATAGCACATTCTCTCATTCATACATATTATAATTACATATGTTCATAACATTGTAATACATTTACATCTATTGAATACATCAAGTGCCATTGTTATAGCCTTAAAGTAACAAAATTTCCACATTTCAATGTCAATGCTTCATTTCTCATCTAGTTGACTCCCAGTGCCTTGCTCTTTGGGTCCACCTAGCATATTAGATCATTAGAGAGGAGGGAATGAGATTCAAAGAATCCTAATAGCTCATCTCTCATTCAATCACACATAACATATGCAAAGCAAGTCTTGAAAATGCATGCATGGGCATAATGGAAGTCATGAACATTCAAGAAGCAAGCTTGGCATGTGAATAAGTCATATAAGACATTCAAGAGCTTACCAAGTGGATAGATTGGCCTCACACTTTTTCTTATGGATTTTGGACTTGCCTCACCCATTCTTTAAAAGATTATTGGACTTAACTATACTCTTGGGAGCCCACTTTGCTTTTGGGAGACTCTTTGCCTTGTCTCAACCAATCTTAAGGGTTCTTGGCTCATCCTCACCATGGTTAAGAGTTCTTGGCCTCTCCACACTCAAGCAAACTCAAACAAATATCATACATTTATTTAAAAACATAATATGTCATCATGAAATCATGGCATATAGAATCATGCTAGCATACTTTTCATGATTTGAAAATATACATACATACATTTTAAGACAAGCTAAACACATATCCATGCATGAAAGAAGGTGGAGAGAGCTACCTTGCACACAATCACACACTTTTTCTCTTAAGATTCCCTCCCTTGCTTTGACCACACACCCACAAACTTATGGAGATGGTTTCTCTTGGCCTAGATACAATTTATGGAAGCCAATTAGGTTCATGAAACAATTTCTAAGGCCATACAACTTGCTTAGACACTAGATTGTTCTATAAATCTCATTATGGTCCATAAATGCACCTAATGAAGCAACACCCCTCAAATAAATTCTAGGCTCCATCTTTCCTTTCAAATATGGTTCTTGACTCCTTTTAAGCCTCTTGGAGTCATCACACAATCAAAACTAAGAGCCTAATAATATGGTACTTCTTTAGGTCATAATATGAAACCTAAAGCACCAACTCACTTTCTGAGTTCTAAATTTTTTTCCAAGGCCTCCCCTTATATTCATTCATCATATATGACACGAAAATGGATTTGGAAAAATTTAAAACTCTCCCTAGCTATTCCATCCATGCTTAGCAGAGACTATGGGGGTTTTTAGCCTCCTTGGAATTTTCTTTGTTTTCTTGAAGGAGGAAGTATGTGGGGAGCATCGTAGGGATCTTAGGAGCTCATTTAAACTCTTAATTAGGCCTAGGAATCATCGTACAAAATCAGATTTTACAAGGTGCACACAAAACCCTACAATTTGCATATTGAAATCTAATGGCTAGTTTGTTGTTTCCTTTGCATATTCTTGTTCTTCTCCTTCAAATACCTAAGATTCACCCTTGGTTTGGTTGAAAATTTAACTCCCTAAGGATGACCAGATATGGGTCGAAATATGCACAAGAGGAGGGAGGAGGAAGATCAAATGGAAGGATTGCATGATACCTTGTTTTCCTTAAACTTCCTTACTTGTTCTTTACTTTCCTTGGCTTCATCCCTCAAAATTTGAAATTTCCCTTCTGTTTTTCCTTCAAAATATCCTTTAAAACTTTAGAAAAATCACAGGAAAGAAGAGGGAAAAAGAGGAGAAGAGATTGGCTAAGAGAAAGCATGAAAAACAAGTAAATTTTCATACCTTAAGCTTGGATTTTCTCCTCCTTCTCTTCTTCCCTTGGTGCGCCACTCTCCTAGGGTTTTTCTTCTAATTTTGGGTAGAACAATCTGAAGCTAAATGAGGGAGAGTGTGAGGCACCACCTATTTATAACGGAGGAAGAGACACTTTTTTTCAAAAATTCCTATTTTGTCCTTCGTTCTTGGCATTTTTGTTTCTCCTTCGTTTTAGCTCCTTTTTTAGAACCGTCTTCTCTATTATAAAATTTAGGTTTCCAATTTAGTAAAATGCCTTTGAAATTACTCAAAATGGAGCTAAAACCTTCCCGAATGAATCCATCAAAATTCAGGCACACCGACGTTGGAAAACGTTCACCGGAGGGGATTTAACTGTCCCGGGGCTTCCCATGGTTTTCAGGGCCTCTGAGAACCTTGGAGAATTCAAAACTTTCATTTCAAAAGCCCTCTATGTGAATTCCAAAATTTGCTCAAAATTACAAAAATGCCATTATATTTCGTAAGTTTTCTGTCAACATTTGTTTCTTCATTTTAGCTTCGTTTTTCCTTCCATCTAAGGTTAGGATTCTCATTTTTAGGAATCTAGAATGTTACTCAAATTTTTTTAAGATCTTAACTAATTCATTTAAGGGGACTTGCTTTAAAAACATGCTTGTTTTCGTCATTTTATGAAAACCAGACGTTACACATAGCATATATACATAAAATAATGGAAGGTTGCCTCAGGTTCAACTGCCAAATTTCTGGTATCAAATTTGAAAAATCACAACTAAATCTAGAAAAATCAAAATCATGCATACTATACCATTGTGAAAAGTTACAGATATCTACTTTATGCTATAAATAAGTTTAGACCAAAACAGGAAAGTCTAGCCACTGGAAATTGATAGAATATTACATAAACTCAGCTGGCACTCCTAGTATTGATACAGAACTTCAAAACTTCATATCTCCCTATTCAGATATCCAATTAGGGTGATCTTAGTGGCCATAAAAAGCTTATCATGTCTACTTTATACTTGTAAAATTTCATGAGCATTGGACACCATTTGTGCCTCAAATGACATAAGATAAGAAACTAACCATATGAACAATAACCATATCAAAATAACAAAAATGTGGCAACTTTGAAAATTCATAGTTAATTCCACAGACCTCCAAATAATTTGGTCTTTAGCTTTCTAAAAAGCTCTGGATGAAATTTATATGTATGCCAAATTTCATAAGGAAATTAATTCATTTGGTCAAATTGTGCTATAGGGTTCCAAAATGGCTATTCATGTGCTTCTGAAGGGTCTCAAATGGTCCAAATTTGCTTCCAAGACTTTCATGGCCATTTGAACATGTGGGATGTAACATTCGGTTCTTTGAAAATGTGAGAAAACGTGAGAAACGTAACGTATAGTTTCTCTATCAACGAATAAAATTCAAGGGATACAAAAGGAAGTCCCCCTAGATGATGTAGTTAAGGTCTCAAAAAATTTGAGAAGCATTCTAGACTTCTAAAAGTGAGAATCCTAGCTCATATAGAAAGAAAAATAAAGCTAGAATAAAAAAACAATTTCTTCTGGAAAACTTACAAAACGCAATGGCATTTTCGTAATTTTGAGAAAATTTTGGGATTCACACAAAAGGGCTTTTTAAATGAAAGTTTTGAGTTCCCCAAGGTTCTTAGAGGCACTAAAAACCATGAGAAGGCCTGAGACAACTAAAGCCCCTCCGGTGGATGTTTTCCAACGTCGATATGCCTGAACTTTGACGGATTCATTTGGGAAGGTTTTAGTTCCAATTTAATTGATTCCAAAGCCATTTTACTAAATTGGGAACCTAAATTTCATACTGGAAAAGACGGTTCTAAAAAAGGAGCTAAAACAAAGGAGAAAAGAAAATGCCAAGAACGAAGGGCAAAATGAGAATTTTTGAAAAATGTAACTACCTTCCACCTCTATATATGATGTGCCCTTCTTCTCCCTTCATGTTGCATGACCAAGTTCTTCACAAAACTAGAGGAAAACCCTAAGGAGAGTGGCACACAAGAGGAAGGCAAAGAGGGGGAGAAATTAAAAGCTTAAGGTATGAAAATTTAGTAGTTTTTCATTCTCTTCCTCTTCCAAACCTCTTTTCCTTCATTCTTCTTTATTTCATATTATTATAATGAAGTATATGGATCTATTCTAAAGGAGAAATTGAGGAAACAATTAGGATTTGAAGAGAAGAGCTCAGAGAACACAATATTCAAGTGAGAAAAAGCAAGAAAACAAGGTAAATCTTGCATCCCATGGTAGCTACTCCTCCTCCCTTCTTCCCCATTTTTCACCCCATGTATATAGACACTAAAGGGCTAGAATTTTGAAAGGAACTAAGGGTGAATTCCATGAATTTAAGGGAGGAGAGTAAGAATATACAAAGAAATTCAAGAAAAAGCCATGGATTTTCAAGGTAGCAAACCTATGATTTCATGGGTTCCCTTGAAAATTTGATTTGATATAATTATTCCTAAGCCTAAATGAATTTTTGAATGAGTTCGTAAGATCCCTAGGAGTCTCCCCATATACATCTTCCATGTAGAAAACAAAGCAAACTCCATGGAGGTCAAAAGGAGACATAGGCTCGGCCTAAAGGGGATGAGATACCTAGGGAGAGTTTTAAAATTTTTCAAGCCCATTTGTGAGTCATATATGATGAATGAAAATGAGGGGAGGCCTTGAGAAAAATTTAGAACCCATAGAAAGTGAGTTGGTGCTTTAGGTTCCATATTATGACCTAAAGAAGCAACATGTAGTTAGGCTCTTGGTTTTGATTTTTTGATGACTCCAGGAGGCTTAAAAGGAGTGAAGAATCATATTTGGAAGGAAAGAATGGAGCCTAGAATTTATTTGAAGGGTGTTGCTTCATTAGGTGCAATTATGGAACCATAATGAGGTTTATAAAGCAAGTTAGTGTCTAAGTGAGTTGTGTGGCCTTAGAATTAATTCCATGAATATAATTGGCTTTCATAAATTGTATTTAGGCTAAGAGAAACCATCCCCAATCTTTTTTGTGTGTGTGGCCGAAAGAGGGAGCTTTGATTCAAGAAGAAAAGTGTATAATTGTGTACAATGAAGCTCCTCCACCTTCTCTCATGCATGGATATGTGTTTAGCTTGTCTTAGAATGTGTGTATGTGTATTGTCAAGCCATGAAAAGTATGCTAGCATGATTTATGTGTCATGATTTCATGATGACATATTATGTTTCCAAATGATGTTATGATGTATGTTTGGGTTTGCTTGAGTGTGGTGAGGCTAAGAACCATTAAGATTGGTTGAGACAAAGTAAAGAGTCTCCCAAAAGTAAGATAGGCTCCTAAGAGCATGGTTGAGTCCAAGAATATCTAAAAGAATGGGTGAGGCAATTCCAATATCCACAAGAAATTGGGTAAGGCCAATCCACTTACTTGGTAAGCCTTTGTATGCTATGTATGACTTTTTCAAATGATGAAAATGTCTCTTGAATGTTTGAACATGTCCACATGACTATACATGCATTTATAAGACTTGTTTGCATCCATTATGTATGATTAAATGGGAGATAAGCTATTGGGATTCTTTGAATCTCATCCCCTCCTCTCCAATGATTTAACATGCTAGGTGGACCAAGTGGATAAGGTAATGGAAGTCAACCACCTTGAAGAAGGGAGTTTGACAACATAATGCTTTGCTTTTAGTTCTTTAAAGTCATATTCATGTCAAATGATGTAACCTATGCTTGTATATAGTCTATGACCTTTGAATAATTATGATAATATATGATGTAGAAATGAAAGAATGTGTCACATTAATGATAGAATGTAAATTGGGTATGTATGGACAATATGGCTTCATGAATGACATTATGGAATTATGCATATATGTGGATGAAATGGCCAAAATGATATGCATAAAGTTTGGGACCATTTAGGCAGCCTACACAAGTCCTAATTATACTTTTAGACTTATCCAAGAGGTGCCAAACCCCAAGGAAAGCCATTTGGACAATTTGGTATCCTATATGAAGCCAAATTTGACCAATTTAGAATCCTATGTCACTTTTTGCCCAAATGAGCTCTTGTTGATCTAATATTTGGCATGAAATTAGATCATATTGAGAGCTTTTTGGAAAGATAAAGAATATAATTTTTAGAGGTTTACTGAATATTTGATGAATTTTCAAAGTTAAAAATTTTTTTGGTTTCGGTCATGTCACTATTCATTTAGGTTTGAAAATGAAATCTATCACACCTGGGCCCAAATGATGTCCAATTGTCACAAAATTTTATACAGTGAAACTAGACATTTCCAATGATGTCTAACAACTAGCAGCACCTCATTTGGAGTCTAGAAAGGGAGATATGAATTTTCAAAGAATCTATCCAGTATTAGAAACTTCACCTGACCTCAGTTACTATTTGATTAGATTTCAAGGTCTAGGTGTGCCTAAGCTAGTCTAGAGTTATTTTTTTCCTCTAGCTAACATCCATAACTTTCTAGATTGGTATCATTTGCATGGATTGGATTTGTGTGAAATTAATTGGACATTTTTTAAATTTGCTGCAAAAATCTGTGATAGCACTAGTGGATAGTTTGACCTTTGGACCAATTTGAATGCCAAACATTCATTGTGATGGATGTTATGATCTGGATACATTTTTAGTATAATGTATACATCTTTAAATTTCCAAAATGGCCAAGATTACATGATTTTGATTTTTCTAGAATTAGTTATAATTTTTCAAATTTGGGTCAGAAAAGGGGCAAAAGCTGGCCGAAAATATGTGTTTATTTCATGTAATCTTTTGAGTTTCTTGAGGTGTAGGCCATTTTTAATGATTCAAATGAGTTGTATCCATGTAATTGATAAGCATGATTTTTATACATTTTAATTCTCCTAATTTTGGCATTTTAATAATTAAATATGGCTTAAGGAATCTAATTGAATGGAATTTGATTTTATTGACCATATTTGCAATTTAGGAATTAATTTACAAAATTTTGAATTCTCAATACATAAATCTCTTTTCAAATAATTTTGTAATTTGTTTCCACTTAATTGCTTCCATTCCTTGGGTGCAGATTTAATTGGGCTTCCTTAATTGCATGGAAAGGAGAAAAGTTAAGAAGCCACGAGTAGCAGCTCCTTGACCAAAACAAAGCATGAACAGAGTTGAAGAACGTGCATGTGAACAGTACCATGATGAAGAAATGCTAAAGCTAACGTAGAAGAAAACTGGTGGCAAGGAAGCAACATGTGGTATAAAGAGAAGGCTTGAGCTGAACGTGCAGAATGAAGGAAGAACAAGCAAAACAGAGGAGAAGCCACTGCTTGAGAGAAGAAAGAAGCTCGAGTTGATGGAGCTTGAGAGCTTGTAAGGATAAGGAAGAGTGTGGGTTCTGGTCTGTGAAGAGAAGAGCTACATGTGAGAAGAAGGTTGAATGGAGAAAACACGAGGAACAGCCACGTGAAGAATGAACAGAAACAAAGTAGAACGAAGAAGCAGCTTCAGCAAGGGAGTGCCATGGGCTGGATGAAGAATAACGTGGGGACTTCTAGAATAGAAAACGAGCAGAAACAGAGGAAAAGCTTGCATGAGCTGCATGGGAGAAAAGGAATGCTACAGGTTCATCAAGAAAGCAAGCTGAATGTGGCTGAACAAAGACAAAGTTGCATGAGGGGAGCCAACGTAAGAAAAATGCGAAAAACATAGAGAGTCTTGGGAGCTGGAAATAGAGCATGGATGGAGGAAAAGCTAAGGTGAAAAAAAAAAAGTAATGAAACAAGCTGAATAAGTGAAGAGGCAGCCCACGATGGAGAAGCGTTGAAGCCACGTCATTCATGGGCTCACGAAGCTTGTGCGAGCTGGAATTAAGCTACAGGCAGCTAACGTTCTGAAGCTTGAATGAGTAGGAGCTAAGTTAAATGAAGAAGAAACTGAGGGTTTGAGCTAGAAGAAAAGTTAAGCTGACATGAGAGTAGAACACGTGGATTAATGAAGCAAGAGCTAGAGAGAAGCAGCGAGTAAAACGTGAGCAAAAGAAATTGAAGAAGCTAACAGAATGAGTGAGTCATGCAAAGGAACACATGGGCTGATGTAGGATTAAATCAAAATGTGAGTTGAAGGAAAAAAATGCGTACAGCGTGAGGAGTAAATGAAGCGTGACTTCAACGGAAGGAGCACGAGCTGAGGGGCACATGAGGGATTAAGAAAAGTGCTGAAGGTTTAATCGAAAAAAATGCGTGACTTCAGCGAGGAGGAACGCAAGCTGTGAGCTGAGAGGAGAAACACGACGTAAAATAGCGAGAGCTCCAAAAGCTGAAGGAGGAAGCATTTCTCGTCGAATCATCCATGGATACAGCTGACTCTATCAATTTTCCTCTGATTAAAACCTCCATGGCAGCTTGAATTCCCTTTGATGGCTCGCCGAAGATAGGATTCTCTTAGATGAAGATTTGAGCTTCACATCTCCTCACCAATTTGGATAAAATCTTCTTTGCTCAATCTTTTAATTTCAGCATTATTTTCTTTATTAATTTGACTAGGTTTAGCTTATTGGTTTAGGAATTTAATTGCTAGAAATCACTAGATTGAATTGATTTTTGGATTGAGTGTAATTTGATATTCAAATCTTAATTGTGATCATTATATATTTGTAAAAATTCCAGAATTGGTGCTGTGCAATTTACCTTTAATTTCCTCTTGATTTTAGGCCAATTGATACAATGATTATTGGATTAAGTGGCTAGAATTTTTGTGCAATTAATTGTTTGAGGAATTAATTAATCTAATTAGTTAATTAGCATCTTAAGTAGATTGTGCAGCAGATTTTATTAATCAATTAGGATTAGTTTAGTGTGTTCTTGTTCTTAATTCAATTAATTAATTTTTTAAGATTTTTTTATGGTTGTAAATTCCTTGAATAATTGATGAATTGAATCTTGGATGGTTATTCAAGAGCCTTTATAGGGAATACAATAAAGAGCAAGAAATTAAATCTAAATTCGGTAAACTAAAAAGGAAAAGGATAATTAAATTCTAGGGAGTCCATCCATAGGCTAACTACCACATTTTCTTGATTATTTACTTCATTTTAGTCTTAAGATTTAGATTCTTGTCATTTAAAGTTTAGTTCAATTAAATTCTAGCATTTCGAAACCCCCCAAAACAAGTTCCAATTAGTAATACTTAGAATTCCTCCATAAACAAATTGAGGCATAAACTCCTTGGGAAATAACCCAGGTTGCACCATTATCTACAGAATTTATTTTTCTACTTAGTTTTTATTTGAGATTGCATGACACAATCATCAGTAATTAAATATGGGAATGTGTTGTATGAGCTCACATGATCCACGTGACACCGAATGGAATTTTCGTATACGACGCAACGTGAAAATATTCATTATTTTTATTGCCTTTTTCCTTAAAAACTTGTATGATTCTTTGGTGCCGTTGTCAAGGAGTTTAGTTTCTTAATTGTTTGAAAGGATTTCTTAGTATTTTTGCCCTATTTTTGCTTTGTTTTTGTTCTGTTTTTCCCCTGCTTTAAGTTTGGATTTGGTTCATTTTGGTTGCTTGATTTGATTTTGCCGCTTGCTAGAATTTTTGTTTGAAGTGCCTAGAAAATTCTCAAACTTTGTTTTCCAAGGTTTTTGGATGTTTTAGGCAAAACTAATAGCTTAACTATTAGGTATACCATTTTTTGGCCAAATTCCAACGTTTAAGGCACTTTTCTAATTTTTTAGTATTTTTTCGAATTTTCTAGGATTTTTCTAATTTTTCTGGATTTTTTGTTTTAATTTTTCTTTGTTGATTTTTGTGCTCCTTCCTAGTTTTTACTTGTTTGATTGTTTTATGACAAGGAGCTTTGGTGAAAAATTAATTGATTTGGATCCAGAAAATTGAAAGAATCTTTAGAAGACAAGTAAGGATTAGAAAGAACAAGGATAGTGTAGGAATTAGTAGTTCTAGTTCTTTTGCTTTTGATTGTGTGCAAGGAATTGATTGTGTCATTCAATTTGTTGGTGATAATATGGCTGAACAAGATCAAGTGAATGCTAACATGAATATGTATGTTCAAGCTAACTTGAATGCAAATGCAAATTTGAATGAGAACATGCATGCCCGAACCATTAGAGAATTGACAGCTCCTAATATGCTCTATCAAAATCTTTGTATACAATACCCAGAATTAGATGCAAATTTTGAGCTTAAATCTAGTTTGATTCACTTACTTCCTAAGTTTCATGGACTTGTAGGAGATGACCCTCATAAACATTTAAAGGAATTCCATGTTGTATGCTCTACAATGAAGCCACAGGGTGTCTCAGAAAAACAAATTAAGCTCAAAGCATTCCCTTTTTCCTTGGATGGTTTAGCCAAGGTTTGGTTGTATTATCTACCTCCCGGTGCCATCACTTCTTGGGACCAATTGAAAAGACTTTTCTTGGAAAAATTCTTTCCTGTGTCTCGCATTGCATCAATAAGGAAAGAGATATGTGGGATCAGACAGAATGGTGGAGAGACTTTGTATGAGTACTGGGAAAGATTCAAAAGATTGCTAGCTAGTTGTCCTCACCATCAAATCTCTGATCAGTTGCTTATTCAGTACTTCTATGAAGGGTTGTTGAACATGGACAGAAACATGATTGATGTTGCCTTTGGTGGAGCCTTAGGTGATCTAACACCTACAAGGGCCTGGGGGTTGATTGATAAGATAGCTCATAAAGCTTAGCAATTTGGGTCCAGATCAATGCAGACAGTAAGAGGAGTCAGTGAATTGTATGCTCCAGACTATGGTCAAAGAATTGAGAGCAAGCTTGATGTAATGTCTACTGTGCTCCAACAACTTGCTTTAGACCGGCAGCAGCCACATTTATCCTCTACTCCTTCTCAGACTTGTACACCATAGTCTTACCCTACTCAGACACATTCTTATCCACAGTGCTATGCATCTGGGTAGACATCTACCTCTACTACCTTGGTGGGACCCCTGTGTGATATATGCTGTTTGGCCACACATGCTACTGATCAGTGCCCTATGTTAGAGGATAGGGTAGAGACTTGTGCTGGGATGTTTCTAGTCAGACCAATGTAACAATGGCAGCAAAAATATGATTCTTATTCTAATACATACAACCCAAGATGGAAGGATCACCCTAACCTGAGATATAGGGGAGGACAACAGCAAAATAGATAGAATGTTGCAGGACCTAGTGCACAGTCTTCCCAACCTATTAGGCAATCAGTTCCTATCCAAGAGGAACCCATAAAAGATAACAGCATAGAGTTTATGATGGAGCAACTCATGGAAAAGATGAATCAAAATGAGGCTAGAAACAAACAAGAAATGGCTAACATGAAAACTCAGAATAACCAGTTAGAGAATATGGTAAGTCAGTTGGCTAGCTCTCTCAATGAGATAAAAAGCCAAGGATCAAGCCAATTACCCTCTTAGACTATTCTCAATCCAAGGAATAGTAGTAATGTTAGTGCCATCACTCTTAGGAGTGGAAAGGAGGTTCAGGAATCCTCAGATACCACTACCATGAATAAGTCGGTGTCATTAAAAACACACGTCGTACTAAATGAGCCTAACAAAGAAGAGGAGCCAAAGAAGATCTTACCTTTCCCACATAAACCTACCTTGGGAAAGAGGCAGACTGAAGCAGATATGGAAAAAGAGATTCTTGAGACTTTTAAGAAGGTTGAGGTCAATATACCCTTGTTGGAGGCAATCAAGACCATCCCCAAATATGTTAAGTTTCTTAAAGAAATATGTATTAACAAGAGGCATCTATGAGGGAATGAAAAAGTCAATTTTGGCAAGAATGTTTCAGCACTCATACAGCCAACAATGCCCACTAAGTGTCAAGATTCGGGAACTTTTACAATCCCATGCACTATTGGAAATTTTGAGTTTTCTGATGCTTTAATTGATCTTAGTGCTTCTATAAATGTTATGCCTAAATCTGTTTATTCATCTTTGCAGATGGGAGAGCTGAAACCTATCAAAGTGGTAGTGCAGCTAGTAAATAGGAGCATTGCTTATCCTTCAAGAGTGTTTGAGGATGTTCTAGTTAAGGTAAAGGATTTGATTTTTCCAGCTGATTTTTATATCCTTAACATGGAGGATGATAGATATAGATCTAGTGGACATGCCCCACTCATTCTAGGTAGACCTTTCTTAAAAACTGCAAAGACAATTATAAATGTGCGTGAGGGTACTCTTCAAATGGAGTTTGCTGGCAATGTGATACAATTCAATATATTTGATGCCATGAAACACCTCTATGATGATAACTCTGTTTTTAGTATCAGCCTGATTGATATGCTAGTTGATAATACTAGTGCTGATTTTAGGGATAGTTTGTTGACTGATTCCTATGATATTGCTGATCTTAATGATTCTCTGAGACATAATTGTGATGACTCTCATTCTTGTACTATATGTAGAGAAATTGATGAATTTTTGAGCTTATATGATGATATTAACTCTAAGGAATCTATTGCTGATCAGATTGATTCTATTTCATCTAGAACCTCTGTTGATTTTACTAGTTTTGTTGATCTTTCTGGTACTGATGATTCTTTGCATGTTGATATGGATAGTTTAGGGAATCATGATGCTGATATTCACTTGACTACTGATTCTTTTGATTCTTCCCATACTACTGATATTCCCAAAGATAGGAAAGTTGTTTCTTCTATCTGTGAGTTATCTGAATAGGTATTTGGCATGGAAGAGATTGAAATCAAATAACTCATTCTATCGGTTGAGTAAGCCCCTACCTCAGAGCTCAAACTGCTGCCAGACAATCTGAAGTATACCTATTTGGAGAAGGATGAGAAGCTTCTGATGATTGTAGCCAGTGACATTATTCCAGAAGAGAAAGAGAAGCTTCTAGAGGTCTTAAAGAGGAGAAAACAAGTAATAGGGTGGACCTTAGCTGACATACCTGGCATTAGCCCTGATACATGCGTGCACAAAATTCTGTTGGAAGATGGGGCAAAACCAGTAAGGCAACCTCAAAGGCGACTGAATCTGGATGTAGTTAAAAAGGAAGTTTTTAAACTTTTATCTGCTGGTATTATATATCCTATTTTTGATAGTCAGTGGGTTAGTCCTGTGCAGGTGGTTCCAAAGAAATCAGGGATCACAGTTATCCGAATTAAGAATAATGAATTGGAGCCCACCCATGTACAAAATAGTTAGAGGGTTTGCATTGACTATAGGAGGCTTAATTTAGTCACTAGAAAAGATCATTACCCCCTCCCTTTTATTGATAAGATGCTTAAGCGTTTAGCTGGTAAATCTCACTATTGTTTTCTGGATGGATTTTTAGGATATTTCCAGATATGCATAGCCCCGGAAGATCAAGAGAAGACGACATTCACATGCCTATTTGGAACATATGCATACAGACGAATGCCTTTTGGTCTTTGCAATGCCCCTGGAACCTTCCAGTGGTGCATGGTTTCTATTTTTAGTGATTTCAGGAACATTATATAGAAATTTTTATGGATGATTTCACTGTATATGGGAACTCTTTTGATGATTGCTTGTGTAGTCTGGATAGAGTCCTAGCAAGATGCAAAGAGAAGAACCTTGTACTTAATTTTGAAAAGTCTCATTTTATGGTTCGAAAAGGCATTGTATTGGGTCATATTATATCTGAATAGGGCATAAAGGTTTATAAAGCTAAGATAGATGTTATCACTTCTCTACCATACCCGACATGTGTTCGAGAGGTCCGATCTTTTCTAGGTCATGCAGGTTTCTATAGAAGATTCATTCAAAATTTTAGTAAAATTACTTTGCCATTATCTAAGCTGTTACAAAAAGATGTTGATTTCCAATTTGATGATGCATGTAAAATATCTTTTGATGATCTTAAAAAACACTTGACTTCCCCACCCATTATTCAACCCCCTGATTGGAACCTTCTATTTGAGCTTTTATGTGACACATCTAATTTTGCTGTAGGTGCAATCTTGAGCTATAGAGTGAATAAGAGGTCCCATGTGATTGCTTATGCTTCTAAAACTCTTGATAGGGCCCAAACAAATTATACAACCACAGAAAAAGCGTTTCTTGCTATTGTTTTTACTTTGGATAAATTTAGATCTTATTTGCTTGATACTAAAGTCATTGTTTTTACTGATCATGCAGCCTTGAAGTACTTGCTGAAGAAGCCTAATGCAAAGCCAAGATTGATTAGATGGATGCTTCTACTTTAAGAATTTGATATTGACAACTGGGATAAAAGTGGAGCTAAAAACTTAGTAGCAGACCACTTGAGTAGAATTGAAGCTCTGAAGGTAAATTCCCTACCTATTGATGATGATTTCCCTTATGAGCATTTGTGTGCTGTGTATAGTTTTTATCTTTGGTATGCTGACTTAGTAAACTATCTAGCTGTTTCTGAACTACCTGTTGATTTGAATAAACATCAGTTGAATAAGTTTAAGAATGATGCCAGGTATTATATTTGGGATGATCCATACTTGTGGAGACTATGCAGTGACCAAGTGATTAGACGTTGTGTGCCTGATATAGAATTTGATTCTATTTTAAATTTTTATCACACATTTGCATGTAGAGGTCACTTTAGTCCAAAACTGACAGCTAGGAAGGTCCTAGATAGTGGACTATATTGACTTACTCTGTTTCGTGATGCCTTTGATTTTTGTAAAAGATGTGTCAGGTGTCAATAAACAGGTAGCATATCTAGGAGAAATGAAATGCCACAGCATCTCATTTTGTTTTGTGAAATTTTTTATGTGTAGGGCATTGATTTTATGGGACCCTTTCCTACTTCGTTTGGTTTTTCATACATCTTATTGGCTATTGATTATGTTTCGAAGTGGGTGGAATCCAAACCCACTAGGACTGATGATTCTTCTGTGGTTGTAGAGTTTGTTCGCTCTCACATTTTCTGCACATTTGGCATTCCCAGAGCTATTATCAGTGACCAGGGCACTCACTTTTGCAATCGGAGTATGCATAGCTTGCTTAACAAGTATAGTGTTGTGCATAAAGTAACTACTCCATACCACCCTCAAACAAATGGCCAGGCAGAAATTTCTAACTGGGAAGTGAAGCAAATTTTGGAGAAAACAGTGCAGTTGAATAAGAAAAATTGGAGCAAGAGGCTAGATGATGCACTTTGGGCCTATAGGACTACCTACAAGACTCCTATTGGCATGTCACCCTATCGGCTGGTATTTGGAAAAGCGTGTCACTTACCAGTAAAAGTGGAGCACAAAGCTTACTGGGCTGTGAAGAAATGCATTTTGGATTTGAATGGAGTAGGATCTCACAGGAAATTCCAACTCCAAGAGCTTGAGGAGATCAAATTGGAAGCCTATGATAATACAAGGATCTATTAAGAAAAGACAAAGGCATTCCATGACAAGATGATTGCAAGGAAAGAGTTTGCTGTCGGCCAAAAAGTCCTACTATATAAATCCCGTTTGAAGCTTATGCCAGGTAAACTTTATTCTAAATGGGAAGGTCCTTATATAGTTTCTGATGTTTTCCTTTTTGGTGCAGTTGAGCTTCTGGATGAGCAGACGGGAGCTAAATTTAAAGTTAATGGACATTGGCTTAAACACTTTCATGAAGGAGTTCTAAGGGATGACAAGGAGGAGCTCCAGCTTCATGACCCATCCTGATCCCCAATTGTACTCTTTCCCTTTCCCCTTTTATATTATGTTGTCTTTATCTGTTTACTGGATTGTGTGCTGGCATTGAGGACAATGCAATGTTTAAGTGTGGGGGGGATACAAATAAAATTTTTAGTTTTGTTTTGTTTTGGTTAGTTGATTTTTCTAGTTTCCAAGTTTTTAGTGTTGAAATTTTGTGTTATTTTTCAGTTAAAAAAAAAACTATGCTTTTCTGTAAGTTGCTAGCATTGAGGGGATCCTGGCTTTGATATATCTTACTTTGATAAGGAATTGACCTTGTGTTGAGAATGCAAGTTAAGTGGCAATTAGCTTTGCTTTAATGAAATTTGATGATGGTCAATTTATCTTGTGAGATGTTTGAACCTATTGCTTATTCATTTCTAGTGTGTATCCCCTATCTTGCTTTTACTCTAGAACTTGGCTTAAATCTTATTCAAGGCCACATTTATTCATTTGCCATGCATGAAAAGGATTAAGGCATTCATTGTTGTTTTGTTTTAGCTAGAGCCAAAAAGCTATCCTACATGTGTTTAATCCATTTGCTCTACCCCTTTTGAGCCATATATATGTTTCTTTTTTAGCCTTTTAGCCATGGAAACTAAACAAATGTTTTACCTACCTTGATTAGGATGGTTTTTATTATTAAGGGCATTTTATCTTGTTAAGGTGGGTGGAGGTGCATTTTTCACATCATTTATAGGTTGTTTGTTTGTTCCTTTTCGAAAATATTCCAAGAAAAAGAGAATAATAATAATAATAAATGAAAAAAAAGAGAAACAAAGCAAAAGAAAAGCATTTGAAAAAAAATGAAAGAGAAAGAGAAAAAAGAAGAAAAAAGAAAGTAAAGTTATTCTCTTAGTGCATATCTTTTTGTTTGTGGTAAATAGGGCCTTAAGATGCACGTTCACTCCATCCTTATTCTTATTTTAATGCTCTTGATGATTTTAAGCATCTAATTTGCTTTTTGAATTTCCTTCATTCTTTTGTTTTCCACTTGTTTCATACCTTAGCCTACATTACAACCATAATAAAGACCATTTGATTCATTCATTGGCATTTGATTTTGGTGGTGGAGATATAGATGATTGCCAAGCTTATGGTAGTAAGGTTGGATAAGATGGAATTTGAAAGTAAGAACTTCATCCTAACCACTGAAGAGTAGAGTGATAAACACTAATCCAAGTGAGGGACTTTCATTACATTTCATTTTTGATTAAGTGTATTGCCATGGTACTTGTTGCATTGATGCAAGTGACATGACTTGGAGAATTGAGCTATTGATTTGCTTTAAGCTTCCTTGTGCTAAGTGACTTCTACAACTCCATTTTTCTTGATTTCCTTTCCATTATCTCTTCCTTGGAGCTTTAGTTTTCTTTTGCTTGGGAGTGTAAAAGCTTAAGTGTGAGGGAATTTGATAAGCATGATTTTTATACATTTTAATTCTCCTAATTTTGGCATTTTAATAATTAAATATGGCTTAAGGAATCTAATTGAATGGAATTTGATATTATTGACCATATTTGCAATTTAGGAATTAATTTACAAAATTTTGAATTCTCAATACATAAATCTCTTTTTAAATAATTTTGTAATTTGTTCCTACTTAATTGCTTCCATTCCTTGGGTGCAAATTTAATTGGGCTTCCTCAATTGCATGGAAAGGAGAAAAGTTACGTGTGTGTGTGAGGAAGAAGCCACGGGCAACAGCTTATAAACACGAGCAGAACAGAGCATGAACAAAGTTGAAGAATGTGCATGTGAACAGTACCATGATGAAGAAATGCTAAAGCTAACGTAGAAGAAAACTCGTGGCAAGGAAGCAACATGTGGTATAAAGAGAAGGCTTGAGCTGAACGTGCAAAATGAAGGAAGAACAAGCAAAATAGAGGAGAAGCCACTGCTTGAGAGAAGAAAGAAGCTCAAGTTAAAGGAGCTTGGGAGCTTGTAAGGATAAGGAAGAATGTGGGTTCTGGTCTATGAAGAGAAGAGCTACATATGAGAAGAAGGTTGTATGGAGAAAACATGAGGAACAGCCACGTGAAGAATGAACAGAAGCAAAGTAGAATGAAGAAGTAGCTTCAGTAAGGGAGTGCCACGAGCTGGATGAAGAATAACGTAGGGGCTTCTTGAGTAGAAAACGAGCAGAAACAAAGGAGAAGCTTGCATGAGCTGTATGGGAGAAAAGGAATGCTACAGGTTCATCAAGAAAGCAAGTTGAATGTGGCTGAACAAAGACAAAGCTGCATGAAGGGAGCCAACACAAGAAAAATGTGAAAAATATAGAGAGTCTTGGGAGTTGGAAATAGAGCATGGATGGAGGAAAAGCTACGGTAAAAAAAAAAAGCATAATGAAATAAGCTGAATAAGTGAAGAGGTAGCCCATGATGGAGAAGCACTGAAGCCACGTCATTCATGGGCTCACGAAGCTTGTGCAAGCTGGAATTAAGCTATGGGCAGCTAGTGTTCTGAAGCTTGAATGAGCTGGAGCTAAGTTAAATGAAGAAGCAGTTGAGGGTTTGAGCTAGAAGAGAAGTTAAGCTGACGTGAAAGCAGAACACATGGATTAATGAAGCAAGAGCTGGAGAGAAGCAGCGAACAGAACATGAACAAAAGAAATTGAAGAAGCTAACGGAATGAGTGAGTCATGCAAAGGAACACATGGGCTGATTTAGCATTAAATGAAAACGTGAGCTGAAGGAAAAAAAATGTGTACAGCGTGAGGAGTAAATGAAGCATGACTTCAACATAAGGAGCACGAGCTGAGAGGCATGTGAGGGATTAAGAAAAGCACTGAAGGTTTAATCGAAAAAAATGCATGACTTCAGCAGGGAGGAACGCAAGCTGTGAGCTGAGAGGAGAAACACGACATAAAATAGCGAGAGCTCCAGAAGCTGAAGGAGGAAGCATTTCTCATCGAATCATCCATGGATATAGTTGACTCTATCAATTTTCCTCTGATTAAAACCTCCATGGTAGCTTGAATTCCCTTTGGTGGCTAGCTGAAGATAGGATTCTCCTAGATGAAGATTTGAGCTCCATATCTCCTCACCAATTTGGATAAAAACTTCTTTGCTTAATCTTTTAATTTCAGGATTATTTCCTTTATTAATTTGACTAGGTTTAGCTTATTGGTTTAGGAATTTAATTGCTGGAAATTACTAGATTGAATTGATTTTTGGATTAAGTGTAATTTGATATTCAAATCTTAGTTGTGATCATTATATGTTTGTAAAAATTCCAGAATTGGTACTGTGCAATTTACCTTTAATTTCCTCTTGATTTTAGGCCAATTGATACAATGGTTATTGGATTAAGTGGCTAAAATTTTTGTACAATTAATTGTTTGAGGAATTAATTAATCTAATTAGTTAATTAGCATATTAAGTAGATTGTGCAGTAGATTTTATTGATCAATTAAGATTAGTTTAGTGTGTTCTTGTTCTTAATTCAATTAATTAATTTTTCAAGGTTTTTTTGTGGTTGCAAATTCCTTGAATAATTGATGAATTGAATCTTGGATGGTTATTCAAGAGCCTTTATAGGGAATACACTAAAGAGCAAGAAATTAAATCCAAATTTGATAAACTAAAAAGGAAAAGGATCATTGAATTCTAGGGAGTCTATCCAAAGGCTAGCTACCATATTTTCTTGATTGTTTACTTCATTTAGTCTTAAGATTTTGATTCCTATCATTTAAAGTTTAGCTCAATTAAATTCTAGCATTTCAAAACCCCCCAAAACAAGTTCCAATTAGTAATACTTAGAATTCTTCCATAAACAAATTGAGGCATAAACTCCTTGGGAAATGACCTAGGTTGCACCATTATCTACAGAATTTATTTTGCTACCTAGTTTTTATTTGAGATTGCATGACACAATCATCAGTAATTAAATATTGGAATGTGTTGTATGAGCTCACATGATCCACGTGACACCGAATGGAATTTTCGTATATGATGCAACGTGAAAATATTCATTATTTTTATTGCCTTTTTCCTTAAAAACTTGTATGATTCTTGAAGATGAGATATCTGAAGGCATAAGATGAGTTAGAAATAATAGTATTACATGGGAAAGCATTAAAATGGTCTATTAAACATGTTTCAAAGGTCCACAAACCTAAATTTTACAAACTCACTCTCCCACTCCAAGGTATACATAAGAACATACAAGCATTATCTTGCCTTTCAATGTCAAGAACTTGCTATATCATTCATATGGCATCAATTCTCATATATACATAAAGTATCCATGTAATTACTATAATGTCCAATTTTCAACAAAATGATGGAAACAGATACATTTTCAAAGCAAATCTCCTAAAATGAATTAGTTGAGGTCTTGAAAAATTTAAGTAGCATTCTAGATTCCTAAAAATAAGAATCTCAGGCTCTGATAGAAAGAAAAATAGAGGTAGAATGAAGAAACAAATTTTAACGAAATATAATGGCATTTTCATAATTATATGTAAATTTTGGAATTTTCATAGAAGAGCTTTTTAAATGGAAATTTTGAATTGCCTAAAGTTTTCAGAGGTCTTGAAAACCATTGGAAGCCTCGAGACAATTAAAGCTCTTCTTATGTGTATTTTCTAATGTCAGTTGACCCAAACTTTGACTTTTTTCTTTCGGGAAGGTTCTAGCTCCGATTTGAGTGATTCCACAGGCACTTTATAAAATTGGGAACCTAAATTTTATAATGAAAATGACAGTTCTAAAAAGGGAGCTAAAATGAATAGGAAATGAAAATAGCAAGACGAAGGGACAAAATTAGAATTTTTGAAAATTGTTTCTTAACCTAGCTATATATAAGGACATGCCCTACCTCCTCCTTCATTTAGCTCACTTTGTTTCTGCCCTAAACTAGATAAAAGAGCTAGAGCTGAGGCACACAAGAAGGAGAAGAAAGGAAGGAGAAAAAGCTAAGGAAAGGTATGATTTTCTTGGATTTTCATGCTTCCTCTTTAACAAACTCCTTCTCCTCCATCGTCCCTTCTTTCCTATGGTTTTGTTGATATTCTTGGATCTATTTTGAGGGCAAAATAGAGGTGGAATTTTCGGATTTGAGAAGAGGAGGCCAAGAAAAAGAAGAATCATCCAAGAAATCAAGGAAAAATAAGGTAAAACTTCCTTTCCATAGTAGCTACTCCTTCTCCCCTTTTCTCCTTGGTTCGTCTAACCTAGGAAACTCCAAGAAGACATGGATTTTGGGCAGAACCAAGGGTGAATCTTAGAAAATTAAGTGTGGAGAATAAGAATTTGTAAAGGAAATTAACTAAGAACCATTAGATTCCAAGATAGGGAGGCTAGGGTTTTGGTTGCACCTTAAACTTTCCCATGAATCCTAGCCATATTTTATGATGTTTAAGAGTTCATATAGGCTCTTAAGACACCAAGAGAGCTTTCTCCATGTAATGTTCAATTTTCATTAAACGATGAAAACTGGTGTGTTTTCAAAGCAAGTCCTCCAAAATGAGTTAGTTAAGGTCCTACAAAATTTAAGTAACATTCTAGACTCTTAAAAATGAGAATCACAGGCTTAAACAAAAAAAAATAGAGCTAGAATGAAGAACAAAATTGAACAAAAGACTTAGGAAATGTAATAGCATTTTTGTAATTTTAAGCAAAATTTGAAATTTACACAGAGGGGTTTTTTAAATGAAAGTTTTGAGTTCTCTAAAGTTCTGAGAGACCTTGAAAACCATGGGAAACCTCGGGACAATTAAAATCCTTCCAGTGGATGTTTTCTAATGTTGATAGACCTAAACTTTGAGTGATTCATTCGAGAAAGTTCTAACTCTAATTTGAGTGATTCCAAAGGTATTTTACTAAATTGGAAACCTAAATTTTATAATAAAAAAGACAGTTCTAAAAAAGGAGCTAAAACAAACTAGAAACAAAAATGTCAAAACAAAATAGCAAAATTGAGATTTTTAAAAAGTCTTTTTTAAACCCCACCTATATATATAGGGTGCCCCACCTTCTCACTCACTTAACCATATATTTATCTATCCTAAACCAGAGGAGGAACCCTAGGAGTGAGGAGCACAAGAGGGAGAGGAAGAGAAGGAGAAAGACAAGGCAAAAGATGTGGATTCTTGGTTATTTTTCATGCTTTTTCTTTAGCAAACCTCTTCTTTTCTATTTCCCCTTCTTTCCTATGGTTTTATTGAAATTTATAGATCTATTTTGAGGGAAGAACGGAGTGGAAATTTCAAAATTGAATTAACAAAGCCAAGGAAGGTGAAGAACAAGCAAGAAGAACTAAGGAAATTAAGATATTTTGACATCTTTTTACTTATTCTTCCTCCTTCCTTCTCTTATGGGAGTTTTGGCCTACATATGGCCAGCCCTAAGGAGTTGAATTTCTAGCTAAATCAAGAATGAATCTTAGGAATTTAAGGAAGAAGAATAAGAATATGCAAAGAAAACAACAAAAGAACTATGAAAAATCAAGATAGTTAAGGTTTCTAGTGTTTCTTGTAAAATCTGATTTGATACTTTAATTCCTAGGCCTAAATAAGTGTTTAAATAAGCTCCTAAGATCGCTAGAAAGCTCCCCATATGCATCTTCCATCAAGAAAACAAAGCAAAGTCCATTGGTGCCCTTATGCTTCAAAGTGTTGGCCTAAAGGGGATAAGGTACCTAGGGATAGTTTTAATTTGTTCCAAGCCCATTTTTGAGTCATATATAATGAATGAAAATGAGAAAAATCTTGGAAAAAATTTAGGAGGCCTAGAGAATGAATTAGTGTCTTAGGTTTCATAAAATGACCTAAGGAAGCAACATGTAGTTAGGCTCTTTGTTTTAATTTGATGGTGACTCCAAGAGGCTTAAAAGGAGTCAAGAATAATATATGAAAGGAAAGATTGGAGCCTAGAATTCATTTGATGGGTGTTGCTTCATTAGGTGCATTTTTGGAACCATAAAGGGGTTATTAGACCAAGTTAGTGCTTAAGGAAGATGTGTAGCCTTAGGATTGATTCCATAAACCTAATTGGCTTCCATATATTGTGTTTAGGCCAAGAGAAACCAATTCCACACCTTTGTGTGTGTGAGGCCCAGGAAGGGAGCATTGTTTCAAGAAGAAAAGTGTATGGTAGCACCAAAGGCAGCTTACTCTTCCTTTTCTCATGCATAAGTGTATGTTTGACTTGCCTTTGAATGTGTGTATATGTGTTTTAAGCTATGAAAAGTATTATAGCATGAGATTTTATTCCATGGTACCATGATAATGCATTATGTTTTCAAATGATGTGCAACATGTTTGCTTGAGTGTGGAAAAGCCAAGAACTCTTAACCATCGTGAAGATGAGCCAAGAACCCTTAAAAATGGTTGAGACAAAGCAAAGTGTCTCCTAAGAGTGAGGTTGAGCCAAAACCTCCTAGAGAAAATGAGTGAGGAAAGCCCAAAATCCATAAGTGAAGGGGTGAGGCTAATCCGCTTGCTTGGCAAGCTTATGTATACTATGTATGACTTGTTCAAATGTCAAAGATGTTTCTTGAATGCTTACACATTTCAATATACCCATGCATGTATTTTCAAGACTTTTTTTGCATATTTTTTGTATTATTGAAAAAGAGATGAGCTATTGGGATTCTTTGAATCTCATTCCCTCCTTTCTAGTGCCTTAATATACTAGGTGGACCAAGTTAACAAGGCAATAAAAGCCAACAAGTTGGAAGATGAGAGTTTGACAACAAAGTACTTTGATTTTATTTCTTTATGGCCATATGAGTGGCAAATGTTGTAATCTATTATTGTATATTGTAACACCATAATATATTAACTCTGTCTAGCCTCCCTTTAGGCTCGATTCCATATGATTTCCAAAGAACCAGTACAAATCATGGCATTTTCATACTATAAAACGGGGTTTCAAACACTCATCTTTTGCCCCATGGTCCTGTGAATCCATCATTCACATTCTCTACTCAAACTCCATGTATACGACTCATACATTTCATAAAACAAGCCATAAACCACGGATATGAAGCCAAAAACCAAGAAAGTGCATTTTCTTAAATGGACCCAAAAGTCAGATTTTTGGCTCTAACTTTGGAAAATCATAACTAATTAGAGACAAATGGGAATCTAGCAAACCATAGCTTTCTGGAAAGCTCTAAGTGTTAAAAATAATTCCCAACCATAATCTCAGTGTTTGGACCATGTTTGACATCGAAAATGAGACAGAGGTTCGGCTGTCCCTGTTTCTGGTGTAGCTTACTATCATGAACTTCGAAAATTCAGAACTAAATCCACAAAAATCCAATCTGGACAAAATATACCAATTTGGAAAGATACAGACATTAACTAGAGGATGAAAATAAGTTCAGATCAATTAAGTAGCCCTTAGACCTCGAAAACTGATGGAACAATAACGGAGGTCGGATGGCCTCCCTGATGCTGATACAAAACTTCAGACGGTTCTTTCTCTCTCTACAGACCTCCTACTTAGGTGATTCTAGTTGGTATAGGTCTCTATAGTTGTCTAGTTTATGTTTATAAAATTTCATGACATTTGGACTCCATTTGGTCTATGAATGACATGGATTTCTTTTCGGGCTAATGATAACAGTACATTGACCAAACCATTAAAATTCCCAAAATTCAACAATTCACCAAATATTCCCTAGACCTCAAAATATTACCCACTTTAGCTTTCCAAGAAGCTCTCTACAAACTCTAGAGGCATGCCAAATTTCATAGCAAGAAGAGCTCGTTTGGTCATACTTTGATGGAGCTCACAAAATTGATAGTTTTGGCACCCAAAATGGTTCAAAGGGAGTTCAAGTGGCCTCCCACATGTTCTCACACCTCATGGACAAGTTTTAAAGCATGAAAATAGTCTATATAATATGTCTAACTAGTCCAAGTTATCATACATTTCAAACTCACTATGTTACGGGCCAAAATACACTATCACATACAAGCCACAAAAAGGGCAATTCCTACATTTTCATTACTTTAGTTCTCTACATGGTTTGTACATCATATTTCCATACATTTACACTTGCTACAATATTTACATCTCAAAAATAGTAGGTGCATATTCATTTTAGCACCACTTTACATCAAAAGAACTAAAATAAGCTAACATCTAGCTAAACATACTTCTAGGCTCCTTGGTGTGCACTTGATTCTCCTTGAGCTCCACCTAGCATGTTAAGATGGGGGAGAGAAGGGGTGAGATTCATGGAATCCCAGTAGCTTATGCACTCATTCAAGAAAGCAATCAAGGCATATAACAAGTCAAAGCATGTAAATAAGCATCTAACCATTCACATACATACAATACATGTTGTACATGCCATGAAAAACCATATCAATGCCACAAATGAGCTCTAGGGACTTTTGGTCTAGCCTCACCCAATTTTAGAGACTTTTGGATGGCTTCACCCGATTTTAGGGACTTTTGACTTGGCCTCACTCAGTTGTGAGCCTTTTGGCCTTGTCTCACCCAGCGTCAGGGACTTTAGGCTCTACCTCACCCATCTCAAGGGACTTTTAACACTACCTCACCTGAGCAATTTTCACAATCCAACACATAAGCATATTGGTACCAATGCATCAAGGCAATAACATATGGCATGTCTCACACAATAAGCATGTACACAAGCATACAATGACTATTACATCCAAGAATGCATAAGAAAGAGTAGAGAGCTACCTTATAAGCCAATACAAGCCTTCCCTTTCAATTTCTCTTCTCTCTTCTTGGTTTCACAATCACACCTTGATGGAGGTGCTTCACTTGAGCCTAGACACAATCAAGAGCATGGAATTACTCTCATGCAAATAAACCTTCACCAGGCTAGGAGATTAAAGCCCTACTTCTTCCCTTCTTAAACTTTACTAGCCCTTCTCCTAGTTCTTTGCATTTCTCAACTTAACACAAGGGTTTCTTGTTCATTCTAGGTCAGACTTCCTCCCTCTCTCTAGAATTTCACCACCTCTTCTTCACTCTCAAGCTCTACTCAAGGAAAGCAAAGAAATGCAAGAGTGGTTTCCCACTTTCCCTCTTCTGACCCATGCCTAAATCTCAACAAATTTCACAAGCAAAACTATAGAAAGAGAGGGCAAAGAGAGAAGATCAAAATTCTAAGAAGAAAAGAGAGAAGCTTGCTTACCTTTCCTTTGTTCTTCCTCCCTTCTCTTGGTCTCTCTCACTTTCCACGCCTTTTTTCTCTCCTTGGTCGAAGCTTAGGTCAGATAGAAGAGAAAGAATGAGTCGGGATGTTTAAAGAAGTCAAATTCTCACTTTTTATGCTTTTCCAGACTAACCTTCGCTATAGCGAGCATTAACTTTCGCTACGGCGAGCACGTATCAGTTTCAGACCCCCGTTTTTGCTATGGCTCGTGCTACGGCGAGCAACTCCCTGGTTTTTGTATGGAATGCCCGCACTCGCTATAGCTAGAAGTATTTTCGCTATAGCGAACAGGTACTCTCGCTATAGCTAGACCATTTCTCGCTATAGCGAACAGGTACATTCGCTATAGCTAAGCTATAGCTAGCAGACTTAGAAAAATTTCAAGATTTCGAAAATTTTCAACTTTCTTCTTTCTTTTACTTTTCCTCTTTTTTTTTTTGGTTGTTACATATATGACCTATGACCTCATGAACATATGTAATTATGCTAATGTATTATGTACAATTGAGATTTAATGGTATATGCATGATGTAGTGCAATTTTCGTATGGAATGGCAAAACTAGCCTTATGTAATCTTGTGTATAGCATGGGTGAGAAAGTGAGTTTTCAAATTTTGGATTTGTGAACCTTTGAGATAAGTTTAGAATGTCATTTTGGTACATTCCCACATGCTTAAGTGGTCATGGTGTCCTTGGAACTCAATATGAACCATTTGGACCCCTTATATGGCACAAAAGTGACCAATTTGCAACCTAATGTCAAGATCTAACCAAATGAATGAATTTGCCCATGAAATTTGGCACACATGTAGATCTTATCTAGAGAATTTTGGAAAGCTAAAGGCCAGATTATTTGGAGCTCTATGAAATTAATTATGATTTTTCAAAGTTGACATTTTTCTGCTAAACTAATACAGGTTTGTTCATATGGTTAGAAACTTAGGCTGTGTCATTTGAGAGGCCAAAGATGTCTAATGCTCACAAAATTTTACAAACATAAACTAGACATGATAAGCTTTTCATTGCCACTAAGATCAGCCTGATTGGAATTCTGAGCATAGAGATATAAATTTTTAAAGTTGAAGGTCAGTACCAAGGATGATAGTCGACCTCTGGTATTGTTCCATCAAATTCTGGTAGCTAGTAGCCCTGTTAAGGTCTGGACATATTTGTAGCATAAAGTAAACATCTGTAGCTTTCCATAATGGTAAAGAATGCATGATTTTAATTTTTCTAGAATTAGTTATGAGTTTTCAAAATTTGCGACAAAAATCTAGAAACTCTGGCCGAGACTGCACTATGGTATTTTATGTGTTTCCTTCACTTGCAAGAGTTCTAGGCCATTTTTTGTGATGGATTTGAGTTGTATCTATGTAATTAAATATAAGAATGTGATACATTAGCTCATATGATCTACGGGACACTGAATGAAAAATCTATATACTACGCAGCACAAAAGTATTCACTTTTTATATGCCATTTCCTTATGTTCTTGAGAAGTGCATGGCATAAGACATAGAAGTTGCATGAGATAAGCTAGAGAGTTATGGTGTTACACTCCATACTTCTCCCATTAAAGGAAGCAAAAAAACTCCAAGAGTAGCCTTAAGGAGTATGGTCTTGGCCTAGAGTAGTTAAGGCACCTAGGGATAGTTTTAATTTATTCCAAACTTATTTTTGAGTCATATATAATGGAAGAGGATGAAAGGAAGCCTTGAAAAAATTTTAGAAACCATAGAAAGTGAGATGGCATCATAGGTTTCATAATATGACCTAAAGAAGCAACATGTAGTTAGGCTCCTTGTTTTAATTGTGAGATGGCTCCAAGAGGTTTAAGTGGGGCCAAGAATCATAAATGGAAGAAAAAAATGGAGCTTAGAACTCAAATGATAGATGTTGCTTCATTAGGTGCATTTAGGAACCATAAATGAACCATAAGACAAAGTTAGAGTTCCAAGTAGATAGGTAGCTTTAGGAATGGTTCCAAGAGCATAATTGGTTCCTATTTTATGTATTTTGGCCAAGAAAAATAAGCCTCACATCATTGTGAGTGTGTGGTTGAGGAAGGGAGTACAATTCTAAGAAGAAAAGTGTGTAGTTGCAACAAAGGTAGCTCTCTCCTCTTTCTCTCATGTATGAATGTGTGTTTACCTTATCTTTAAATGTGTGTATGTGTGTTTTAAGCCATGAAAAGAATTCTAGCATGATGTAATATTATATTCTCAAATGATATTTTATATGCTTGCTTTGATTTGCTTGAGTGTGGTGAAGCCAAAAACTCACTAGTCATGGTAAGGATGAGCCAAGAACCCTTAAGAATGGTTGGAACAAAGTCTAAAGTCTCCCAAGAGTAATGCTTAGTTCAAGGCCTTTAAGAAAAGGGTGAGGCAAGTCCAATAACCTTAAAGAGAATGGGTGAGGCTAATCCACTTACTTGGCAAGCCTATGTATGCTATGTATGCCTTGTTCAAATGCCAAGAATGCTTCTTGAATGATCATACTTTCCATTATGCTCATGCATGCATTTTTAAGACTTGAGTTACATTTTTTATGTATGATTGAAAGGAGGATAAGTTATTGGAATTCTTTGAATCTCACTTCCTCTTCTCCAATGTCTTAATATACTAGGTGGACCAAATGAGAAAAGTAATGGAAGCCACCAAGTTGGAAGATGAAAAATTGATAAAGGATTCATTTTGTAGCCATATGACTAGCAAGTGTTGTAGTCCATCATTGTATATGTTTTATGACTTCATGGACACATGTAAATATGTAAATGTATCATGTATATATAAGATTTAATGCCATATGTATGATAGAGCACATTTTGGATATGGAATGGCAAGACTTGACATATGCATTCTTGTGTATAGCTTATGGTGAGAGAGTAAGTTTTTTATTTCTGGGTTTATGCAACTTTGAGACATGTTTAATAGACCATTTTGGTGCTTTTCCACGTGCTTAAGTGACCATGGTTGCCTTAGGAACCAAAATAGACCATTTGGATCCCTTATGAGACACAAAAGTGACCATTTTACAACCTAATATCAAAATCTGATCAAATGAATGAATTTGCCTATGAAATTTGGCATACATATAGATCTCATCCATAGCTTTTTGGAAAGCTAAAGAACAAATTATTTGGAACTCTGTGAAATTAATTATGATTTTTCAAATTTGGCATTTTTCTACTAAACTAATACAGACATTATTCATTTTGGTCAGTTGCTTGGGCTATGTCATTCAAGGGCCAAATGGTGTCTAGAGCTCATGAAATTTTATATAAATAAACTAGACAGAATAAGCTTTCCATTTCTACTAACATCACCCCAATTGGACCTCTGAACAAGGAGAGATGAATTTTTGAAGTTGGAGGACAGTATTAGGAATGACAAGTGACTTATGGTACTATTCCATCAATTTTCAGTTACTAGATGCCTTTGTTATAGTCAAAATTTACTTTTGCATCAAGTAGACATTTGTATCTTTCTAGAATGGTAAATTATGATTGATTTTGATTTTTCTAGAATTAGTTATGATTTTTCAAAATCTATGTTAGAATTCTAAAGTTCTACCTGAGGCTGTATCATTGAATTTCATGTGAATCCTTCATTTGCATGAGTTCTAGGCCACTTCTTGAGATGTATTTGAGTTGTTTTTATGTAATTAAATATGAGAATAAGATAGATAAATTCGTATGGTCTATGGGACACCGAATGAAAATTTTATACACAACATAACGCAAGTTAATTCATTATTTTGATGTATTTTCCTTAAAGATGCTATGTAATTCATGGATATGAATCTACAAATGATATGAGATGAGCTATATAAATATGGTATTATAATTACACATATTCAAATGGTTATATATCATATGCATCTAGATTACATCATATGCCAGCAAAATGATTACAAGGAGAACAAATAACAAAATTCTTTGTCAATCTTTCTCCTTTAAGCTTGGTGGCTTCCATTCCTTTATTCACTTGGTCCACCTAGACATGTTAGGAAATAGGAAAGAAGAGATGAGTTTCTAGGAATCCTAATAGTACTTTTCCCTTTCAACCATACATAAAGGATGCAAATTCAAGTCTAAAAATGCATGCATGGATATCATAGAATGTATAATCATACATGAAACATCTCTTGCATTCAAGAAATCACATAAAACATACATAAGCTTGTCAAAAAAATGGTTTAGCCTTACCCATTCTCTTTGGAATTTTGGACTTGCCTCACCCGTTTTCTTAAGGGACTTTTAACTAAGCCTTACTCTTTAGAGGCTTTTGGCTTTGTCTCCTTACCCTAGCTAAGGGGCTTTTGGCTTCACTACTATCACACCATAGTATTCTAGTGCCATATTTCTCAATTCAAGAAGGCTTACATATATTCTCAAGAAAAATCCAATAAAAGTATATGAAAATAATAAATTTATTTACGTTGCATTAGGGATTAAATTTTCATTTTGTGTTATATAGATCCTGTGAGTACCCCAACTTCATTCTCTAATTATTTTCCATCCATAAAAGTCATAAACATCTCAAAATTTCATATAAACCACGGATCAAGAACCCAAAATCCAAAATAATCAGGCTGTGCCTTGGGTTCCAAGGTGGCAGAATTTGAGTCAATTTTGAAAAATCATAACTAAATCTAGAAAAATTGAAATCAAGTAAACAATAGCTTTTTGGAAATTTATGGATGTTAAATTTATGATAAAAATAATTCCCAGTCACAAAAATCTCATCTGGACCATGCTTGATATAAAAAAAATGTAAGGAGGTCAAGCTGTCTAAAAATATGATACAACTTACTGATATAAATTTTAGAAATTCATAATTAATTCCAAACAAATCCAATCTATGCAATTTATATCAATTTGGAAAGCTACAGATGTTAAGTAGAGGGAAAAAATATTTCTAGACCAATCTAATAGCATTCAGACCTCAAAAATTAATCAAACAATAACATGGGTCTGGAGATGTGTTTAGAACAAAATAGCAAATTCAAAACTTTATATCTCCCTCTCTAGACATCTAATTGAGGTTCTTCTAATTGGAACAGGTCACTGAGAAGGTCTAGTTTCTTCCTATAAAATTTCATGGCAATTGAACTTCATTGGCCTATGAGTAATAGAGATTCATTTTGGACCAAGTGAACAATAACATCGGCAAATTCTGAAAATTCAGCCAATTTCAAAAATTCGCTGAAAATTTCACAGACCTCAAAATAATACCCAATTTAGCTTTCCAAAAAGCTCCTAACAAGATCTAGATGTATGTCAAATTTCAGATCAAGAAGAGCTCATTTGGATAGAAAGTAATATAGCTCACCCAAATTGTCATTTTTACTTCTCTTAAGGCATCACTTTGGTCCCAATGGCTTCCTTTTGGATTTCGAACCTCCTGGGCAAGTTTAAAAGCATGAATATGACTTGTATAAACTACCCAAGTGGTCCCAAATGCTATGCATCTCAAATTGGCTATCCAACATCTATTAATACATAGTTACATACAAGTCATCCAAGAGCGAAATTTCATAATTTCATCGATTTAGTGTCACATAAGGTCTACACCATGTTCATACATCATTTTACATTTGTTCAATAGTTTACAACTCAAAAATAATATGTACAAGATCACTTTGACATTTAAATACAAAGGACACTACAATTTGTTCAAAGTATGGCATCCTAATTTCCATGCCTTGCATCCTTTGGCTCTTGTACGCTACCTAGACATTTTAAGAAGGAAGAGGGAAAGGGAATGAGATTCATGGAATCTCAATAGCTCACACACTCATTCACACACACATTCATGACATATACACATCAAAGCATATGTAAGAAAAGTTTGACAACCATAAAGTATGCAAAGTCATAATTTTCAATGCCACCAAATCAAATTCAAGTCAAGAACATGCTCTAGAAACTTTTGGTTTTGCCTTATCCCATTTCTAGGACTTTTGGATTTGTCTCACCCTTGGCCTCAGGACTTTCGACTTGGCCTCACTTATCCAAGAGACTTTGGCCTTGTTTTACCCATGCCATGAGACTTTTAACATCTCTTCACCCTCATTAAGGGACTTTTGGCATCACCTCATCCTTATGAGCCATTCCCATAACCAAGGACATTCAAAGAAACACATTGGTACCAATGTAATGTCAAGACATCAAGTGGCATGTCATCAAGCCTCAAGAACACACACATAAGCATACAATGACCTACATATGCACATAAGAATGCAAAGAGAATAAGGTCGAGAGCAACCTTGAATTTATGCAAGCTTTTCTTAGTCTTTCTCCTTCCCTTTTTTAGCCTCACAAGCACACCTAAGTGAGTTGGTGTTCTCTTGTCCTAAACTCCATAAATAGCACACAATTGCACACTTGAAGTAAGCCAAGATATCAAATTTATTCTTAAACATACACTTGATTCCATAGGTCGCATTATGGCTCCATAAATGGCCTATTGAAGCAACTTTCACAATTCAAGTTCTAGGCTCCATTCTCTTTTCATTTTTAGGCCTCTTGCCATCAATCAAAGTCATTGGATCTATCACACATTCATTTGCATAATTGAAAAACCAAGTTGCTTCATAAAGCACCATTATGGACACCATTGTTCCATCTCTCAATCCGTGGCTCCTAAATTCTTTCCCAATGGTTCCTCCCATCTTCTAACATCATAAAAGTCTCAAACTAAGGATAGAATAAATTAAAACATCCCCTAACCTAGTGCTCTTGCTATGGCCGAAACTATAGACAAGAATGGGGTTTTTGAAGTTCTTGATTTTTCCTTGATGGGAGAGCCACTTGGAGGGCTTTCTAATTGTCTTAGGAGCCTAAGGGAACACATAAATAGCCAAGGGAATTCATACACAAAATCAAAGTTCACAAAACCCTAAAAAGTCTTACATTTTTCTAACGTGATTTCTATTGGCTTTTCTTGGAAATTCTTGGTATATTTCACTTCTCCATGGTCTAAAACCCTTGTTTCCCTCTTGTTTTTGGACAAAAAACCTCCTCCCATATGGTTCGACTTTAGGCCAAAAAGTGCACCAAGAGAAGAGCAAGAGAAGGAAACAACAAAAGGTAAAAATTACCTTAGATTCAAACTTGCTTTCAAGACCATTTCTCCTTGATTTGCTTCTCCTCAATAATTTCAAATTATCCCCCCTTCTTCTGGACTCAAAACAAAACCAAAACCACTTAATAAAACTATGGAAAGAAGGCTTGAAGGGAGGAAAACAAAATTGGAATAAGAAGCATAAAATTCCTTGAAATTGGCTACCTTTCCTTAGCTTTCTTCCTCCTTTCTCTCCTTCTCTTGTGCACCTAAGAGAGAGCTTCTTTTTTCTGTATTTTAGGCAAAGAGGGTCGACCTATATGAGAGGAGAAAAAGGGGGCGAAGTGTGTAGAACATTCAAGAAACTAGCTTTTGTAAAAATTTCAATTTCGTCTTTCTGTAATGAAAATTTTGTTTTGGCTTCATTTTAGCTCCTTTTTTAGAACCGTATTTACATCATAAAATTTAGGTTCCTAACTTAATAAAATTCCTTTGGAACCACTCAAATTGGAGTTAAAACCTTCTTGAATAAATCCGTCAAAGTTTAGGCTCACCAACATTGAAAAACATACACCGGAGGAGTTTTACTGGTCCCGAGGCTTCCCATGGTTTTTAGGGCCTCTGAAAACCTTAGACAACTCAAAATTTCAATTTGAAAAGCCCTCTTATGTGTTTTTTCAAAAGTTGTACTTATTTATGAAAATGCTATTGCATTTCGTCAAATTTCATTACAATTTCGTTTCACCATCTTAGTTTTATTTTTCTTTCCGTCTGAGCCTAGAATTATTATTTTTAGGAGCCTAAGACTCTATCCAAAATTTTCAAGACATTATCTAATATATTTTAGAGGACTTACTTCTCAAGGAGCAATTGGGGGTTAGGTTAGATTGATTCTAGGTGATTATTTGATGCTTAAAATATTATGCAAATTCTTGAAAACTATCTCTATGCTAAATGCAAAATTAATTGAACTAAATGCATGCAAATGGGGGGGTTTTAATTAAAAAATTAAATTTTAACTAAAAGAGAAAAACTAAACAAGTAATTAAACTAGATTGCTTTAAATTGAAATTAAAGTGATTGTGAAAATGCAAAGAACAAACAGGAGGCAACTAAAGTTTTGCAAGGGGATTTCGGCTCTCATCACTCACCAAAGATTGATTGAGACCAAGAGAGTGATTAGACAATAGACCAATGAATTTAATTAACTTAATCTAAGGATAGGAAACCCTAGGCTCAAATGCACATCACTTGACTTAACTAGGAAACCCTTAGCTAATTCAAGTAATTTGCAAGTAATTAAGCCAATTAAACTCATCAAATCCTTCAACAATTGGATTCAATTAATTCTGGAAAATTTGGTTTTAATTACCTAATTGAATAATTAAGCAATTATACTACCCAATTCAACAATCAAGTAGTGCAAAAGACCAAGATATGCAATGAAAATCATAATATTAATCAAATCAATGCAAGAAAACTTAAACATCAATCCAATCAACATTATAAGGTCTAAAAAACCAAAATTCCAGCAACTACAAAACATAATTCCAATCCCAAATAACACTAATTCCAATTACAATCTAAGATAAAATCATTGTCCAACCTAAAACTAGGTCTCAACATTAAATCCACATAGAAATTCCTAAAACTAGAAAATCCCTAAGTTCTTGAAATTGAAAGAGGAAAAGGTAGAAAGAAAAGAACTCCCTAATGGTCTTCAATCCATTTAATTCAAGAACTCAAGCCTTCCTCCTCCATGCTCCACCTTGGTGCCACCCTTCTTTAAGCTTCTATGGATTTGGTTCCTCTAAACTCCTTCAAGCTCTCTGCCATAAAGAGATGATCAAGCAGAATAGCAATGAACGATGGTGGTAATATGTTGGGAGGGCAACATGTTAGAGAGAAGAGAAAAGGGGTTCACGGGTGTTGGAGAGAAGGAATGTAAATGATGATTTTTTGCTTCGACGTTGACTCTTCCTCCAGGTGTGTCTCCTACATCCGAAGTCCCAAATGCAAATGAATGAATGCAGCAATTCGTTCTCCCAGGCGTCCTCTCCCGTGAAGTCTGAGAAAGCCAATAGAAAAAGAATGAAGTAGCAATCCGTTTTTTCTGGCGCCTCCCTATTTGAAGTTTGAAAAGGAAATATATGAAGACCTCTCCCTCCAGGTGTCCTCCCGCATTGACTCTTCCACAAGAAACAAAATGAAAATCTAATATCCTATTTACAAAAATGCCATCACCAAGTAAATAAAAAATAAGAAAATTCTGCTCCAATCTTGACCCTTGATTCACTTTAAATCTTTAATTCATTTGCCCAAAATTGTCTTACACTATTGATTCCTAATTCATCTCCAAAAATCTACACAAATTTAATAAATATTTTAAAGATTGAAAATATTTAACCCATCAAAGAAATATGGAAAATAAAATATTATCAATTTAAACCCAAAAATTCTCCTAATTAATTCAAAATTATATTATTTTTCAAAATTGACCAAAAATTCAAATATTGTATAATAAATCCATTTAAGTTCAAAATAATCATTAAAAATAATAATAAATGTGGGTAAAAATATATATAAATTAGCACTTATCTAGGGGTTGCAACAACCCAGTAAGTCTCTGATGTTCTATCTTAACCCTCTGGCACACAAGATATCTCACCACATAAACTATGACATCATTTTTCATTCCTGGCCACCAAAATATTCTTTTCAAATCTTGATACATCTTGGTGGCACCTGGGTGGATAGTATATTTACTCTTGTGTGCCTCTTCTAAAATTTTCTCTTTCAATTTGTTATTACTAAGCACATAGATTTTATTTCGGTATACTATCACACCATCTTCAGATATCCCAAAATTTGAGGTCCTACCTTGGGAAATCTCACTCCTAATTTGTCTCAAAAACTTATCCTCTCATTCTCAATCCAGGTTTCACTCACATATAATCTACCCGATATCAGCTGGCAAGAGAGGTTCAAATTTTTAAATTTCTCTAAGAGCTCCTACTCCCTAATCATCATATGGACATCATGGATGGATTTCCTACTCAATGCATCGGCCACCACATTGGGCTTACCAGGGTGATATTCCAATACATAGTCATAATCTTTTAGGAACTCCATCCATCTCCTCCGTCACAAATTAAGTTCCTTTTAATCAAAGAGGTATTTCAGACTTTTGTGGTCACTGTAAATCTTTATGCTCGCACTGTATAAATAGTGTCTCCAAATCTTAAGAGCAAAAGTAACCGTGACTAACTCTAGGTTATGTGTAGGATAATTCTCCTCATAAGGCCTCAACTACCTAGAGGCATACACCACTACCCTACTTTGCTACATCAGCACGCATCCTAACCCTATCCTCAAGGTATCGCTATATACCACAAATGGTAAGCTAGGATCAGGAATAATCAATACATAGGTAGTGGTCAATTAGAGTTTCAACTCTTAAAAACTCCTCTCATATTTATCATCCCACATGAAAGGTGTATCCTTCCGAGTCAACCTCGTGAGTGGTAAGGCCATCTGAGAAAAGCTCTGAATAAATCATCTGTAATATCCTGCCAAACCAAGGAAACTCTTAACCTCAGTGATAGTCCTAGGTCTATCCCACTGTAACACAGCCTCAACTTTATGGGGATCTACTGTGACCATATCTCGTAAGATCAGATGACCTAAAAATTTCACCTTGATTAGTCAAAACTCATATTTACTCAGTTTGACATATAATCTGTTACTTCTTAGAGTCTCTAGGACTAACCTTAGATGCCTCTCATACTTCTCAAAAGATCTAGAGTACATTAAGATATCATCAATAAATACCATAACAAATTTATCCAGATACGGTCTGAATACTTTATTCATATAATCCATGAACATCGTAGGTGCATTCGTCAGCCCGAATGGCGTCACAAGGAACTCATAGCACTCATATCTAGTCCTAATGGCCGTCTTTGGGACATCTTCAGCTTTCACTCTTAGCTGGTAGTACCTAGATCTAAGGCCTATCTTAAAAAATACAGATGCCCCCAGCCAATTGATCTAACAAGTCATCTATTCTAAGGAGAGGATACTTATTCTTGATGGTAACCTTATTCAATTCTCTGTACTCTATACATAATATCAAGCTACCATATTTCTTTTTCACAAATAACACCAGAGCTCCTTAGGGTGAAACACTAAGGCGGATAAACCTTTTTTTTAATAGCTCCTTTATTTGCTTTTTCAACTCAGTAAGCTCGATGAGAGCCATCCTATAAGGAGCCTTGGACACCGATCTAGCCCTAGGTACTATATCTATAGGAAATTCTATCTCTCTCACAGAGAATATAAATCAAAATCTTTACGGAAAACCTCCAAGAATTCCTTAACTATTAGGATTTCCTTTATCCCTTCCTCTGCCTCAGTCTGAATAAAGAAAAAGACTAGATACCCTTGACATCCATGCTTGAAATATCTCTTAGCCTGGGCAGTAGTCACAAAGGATAACTCGACTTTTATCCTAGGTATGGTCCCACATGAGGGTACAGATATAGTTTGGTGTTCACAATCAAGGACAGCATTATTAGCAGTCATCCAGTTCATGCCAATAATCAAATCAATATCATGGAATGGCATACAAATCAAATCAATGGTAGTATAGTAGTGGTTAAACTATACAGTGATATTCAAGCAAGCATAGGAAGTGATAATATAGCCTCCAGTAGGTGTGGTAATAGACAAATCAAAGGGCGAAGTACTAATAGCCAGATCCAAATATCTCACATAGTTATAGGATATAAATGAGCAATTAGCACCTAAATCAAACATAACAATCATAGAAAAATCATTCACTATGAGCGTACCTCAAATCAGACTAGAAGACGCATTCACTTCCTACTAAGAAAGGGCAAACACCTTGCCCTAGGTCTGTGACCTAGAAGGAGGTGGCTTAAGGGGAGGCACTAAATCTGCTTGGGCACAATTTTTGGCAATATGCCTGGCTTCCTACACTTGTAACAGGTCACTATAGATTGTTGTGTGGATGACTGAGTCCTCAAGGGCTACACCTTTTTAGGCTGCACCTTCTTCCCTTTCTGTGGCTTCTTACTCCACTGCACCTTGCTCTTCTTCTTGCTAGTAGGTGTGGAGTTAGCTCCTTCCTCTAGTCTTGTGCTCTTTAATTCTAGTGCCCCTCTCTGAATAGATACTATGACAGCGGGCATAATATCTCTCAAATTATTTTCTATTACCCTGCTGATCTCTACAATGGCATTGAAGTTCTAAATCCTATGTGGAGTCACTCTATCTCTGATTAGGAGCTTCAACCCGATCTCAGATTGCTCACACCTACAGGGCTCATCATCATATCTTTGGAGGTAGGAAGAATATCGAGACAACTTTATGAATTTGGGCATGTACTGATCTACCGTTATGTCATCAGTCTGTTTTAGCCCTATAAATTGCACTTCTTTCTACTTTCTTATTGAACTAGGGAAATACTTCTCCAGGAAGTTCTCCCAGGTAATTTGCAAATTTTTAGTCTCCAACAGAGACTTCGTGCTATGCCACCACTGGTCAGCTTCTTTCTATAGCATGAAGGTGGCCAGATAATCTTTTTGCTTTGAGGTGTAGTCCATTACAGTAAAGATCTTCTCTATCTCTATCACCCAAGCCTCCACCTTATCCGCATCTAATTCTTCATCAAATATTGGCAAGTTGTTCTTACTAAATTGATTTAATTATTTTTGAATAGATAGGGGAGTCTGAACTAGCTCCTGGGAAGGTGGGGGTGGAACACTAGAAGTGGAAGGCTATGGAGTACCTGAAGTCAAGGGCTGGGACTGAGGTGGAGGGGCCTCTCACTTGGCTTCCTCCTATTTAGCTAGGGATTCCTATAGCTGCATAATCATCTCATGCTACTATTATACAAGCTGCTGCTGCTGGGCCATAACATCCTCATACCTATCAAGCCATTCCATGATAGCTCGCAAAGGGTCAGTGGATTCAACTTCTGAGTCCATAACTAGCCTGCCCCTGCTTCTGCCTCTTCTATTTTCAACCATTTTCACTGAAAAGAAGTCACAATTTTAGCCCACAATTACAATTTAAGCATGTATACATAGCTAGTTCACCACTTCCAAGGCAATTCACACCCAATCGCAAACCAAATGCACCACTCTGAAGTTTTTCTATTTGGAATCGTGTTAGGTCTAATTCCTATTACTTTGGCTGGATTATTCGTAACTGCATATTTACAATACCGGCGTGGTGATCAGTTGGACCTTTGATTAATTAACATCTTTTTTGTTTATTGACCTCCTATTTCTTTGTTTTAATCCTAATTCACAGGAGGTCAAATTAAGACTTTAGACTGCTGTTCCATTATTTCAGTGTCATTCTCGATCTAACAAGAATGGAATCACGCTCTGTAGGATTTGAACCTACGACATTGGAAGAGTCAAACACGAAGTAAAAGTGCTTGAACCTTTGCTCTGATACCAATAAATGTCATACCATAGTATTCTAGTGCCATATTTCTCAATTCAAGAAGGCTTACACATATTCTCAAGAAAAATCCAATAAAAGTATATGAAAATAATGAATTTATTTGCATTGCGTCAAAGATTAAATTTTCATTTCACATTATATGGATCCCATGAGTCCCCCAACATCATTTTCTAATTATTTTTCATCCATACAAGTCATAAAACATCTCAAAATTTCATATAAACCACGGATCAAGAACCTAAAATCCAAAATAATTACTCATTGCCTCAGGTTCCAGGGTGGCAGAATTTAAGGCAACTTTGAAAAAGCATAACTAAATCTGGAAAAATCAAAATCAAACAAAACATAGCTTGTTGGAAAGCTGTAGATGTTGAATTTACATAAAAATAATTCCTAGTCACTAAAATCTCAGCTGGACCATGCCTGACATTAGAAAAGGTAGGGAGGTCAAGTTGTCTAGAAATCTGATACAACTTACTGATATAAAGTTTGGAAATTCATAATTAATTCCACAAAATCCCAATCCATGTAATCTACACCAATTTAGAAAGCTACCAATATTAACTAGAGGAAAAAAATAGTTTCAAACCAATCCAAGAGAATTCAGACCTCAAAAATCAATCAAAGAGTATCACGGGTCTGGAGGTGCACCTAGAACAGAATAGCAACTTCAAAAATTTATATCTCCATCTCTAGACATCTAATTGAGGTGCTTCTACTTAGTACAGGTCACTGAGAAGGTCTAGTTTCTCTCAGTACCATTTCATGGCAATTAATCTTCATTGGCACATGAGTGATAGAGATTCATTTTCGGACCAAGTGAACAGTAACATCAGCAAATTCTAAAAATTCAGCCAACTTCAAAAATTTGCCAAAATTTCCACTGACTCCCAAATAATACCTAATTTAGCCCCCTAAAAAGCTCTCAACAAGACTAGATTAATGCCAAATTTCAAACTAAGAAGAGCTCATTTGGATAGAAAGTAACATAGCTTACCCAAATGGTCATTTTTACTTCTCATAAGGCATCACTTTGGGCCAAATGGCTTCCCTTTGGATTTGGCACCTCTTAGGCAAGTTTAAAAGCATGAATATGACTTGTATAAACTGCCCAAGTGGTCCCAAATGTCATGCATCTCAAATTGGCTATCCAACATCAATTAATACATAGTTACATACAAGCCATCCAAAAGCCAAATTTCATAATTCTATTGATTTAGTGTCACATAAGGTCTACACCACAGTCATACATCATTTTACATTTGTTCAATGATTTACAACTCAAAAATAATATGTACAAGATCACTTTGACATTTAAATACAAAGGAAACTACAATTTGTTCAAATTATGGTATCCTAATTTCCTTGGCTTGTATCTTTTGGTTCTTGAACACCACCTAGACATTTCAAGAAGGAAGAGGCAAGGGGAATGAGATTCATGGAATTTCAATAGCTTACACACACATTCACGGCATATACACATCAAAGCATATGTAGGAAAATTTTAACAACCATAAAGTATGCAAAGTCATAATTTTCCATGCCACCAAATTACATTCAAGTCAAGAACATGCTCTAAGGCTTTTGGTTTTGCCTCACCCTATTTCTAGGACTTTTGTATTTTCCTCACCCTTGGCCTAGGGACTTTTGACTTGGTCTCACCTATCTAAGAGACTTTTAGTCTTGTTTCACCCATACCATAAGACTTTTGGCATCTCCTTACTTTCATTAAAGGACTTTTGGCATCACCTCACCCTTATGAGCCATTCCCACAACCAAGGACGTTGAAGGAAACACATTGGTACCAATGTAATGTCAAGACATCAAGTGGCATGTCATCAAGCCTCAAGAATACACACACAAGCATACAATGACATACATATACATATAAGAATGCAAGGAGAATGAAGTGGATAGCTACCTTGAATTTATGAAAGCTTTTCTTAGTCTTTCTCCTTCCCTTTTTCAGCCTCCCAAGCACACCTAGGTGAGTTGGTGTTCTCTTGGCCTAAACACCATAAATAGCATACAATTACATACTTAAAGCAAGCCAAGATACCAAATTTATTCTTAAACACACACTTGATTCCATGGGTAGTATTATTGCTCCATAAAAGGCCTATTGAAGCAACTTTCACAATTCAAGTTCTAGGCTCCATTCTCTTTTCATTTCTAGGCCTCTTGCCATCATTCAAAGTCATTGGAGCTATCACACATTCATTTGTACAATTGAAAAACTAAGTTGTTTCATAAGGCACCATTATGGACATCATTGTTCCATCTCTTAATCCATGGCTCCTTAATTTTTCCCAATAGTTCCTCCCATCTTCTAACATCATATAAAGTCTCAAACTAAGGTTAGAATAAATTAAAACATCCTCTCACCTAGTGCTCTTTCCTTGGCCAAAACTATGGACAAGAATGTGGTTCTTAAAGTTCTTGATTTTTCCTTGATGGGAGAGCTACTTGGGGGACTTTCTAAAGGCCTTAGGAGCTCAAGGGAATACTTAAATAGCCAAGGGAATTTATACACAAAATTAGATTTCACAAAACCCTAAAAAGTCCTACATTTTGCTAACTTGATTTTTATTGGCTTTTCTTATCATTTCTTGCCATATTTTACTTCTCCATGGTCTAAGACCCTAGTTTCCCTCTTGTTTTTGGACAGAAAACCTCCATCTCATATGGTTCTGGTTTAGGCCAAAAAGTGCACCAAGAGAAGAGCAAGAGAAGGAGACAACAAAAGGAAAAAATTACCTTAGATTCAAGCATGCTTTCAAGAGCCTTTCTCCTTAATTTGCTTCTTGTCAAGAATTTCAAATTATCCTCCCTTGTTCTGGACTCAAAATAGAACCAAAACCACTTAATAAAACCATGGAAAGAAGGCTTGGAAGGAGGAGAACAAAATTGGAATAAGAATAAGCAAAAAATTCCTTGACATTGGCTGCCTTTCCATAGCTTTATACCTCATTTCTCTCCTTCTCTTGTGCACTTAAGAGAGAGCTTCTTTTTTCTATATTTTGGGCTAAGAGGGTCAATCTATATGAGAGGAGAAAAAATAGGAGAAGTGTGTGGAACATTCAAGAAACTAGCTTTTCCAAAAATTCCAATTTCGTCTTTCTATAATGGCAATTTCGTTTTAGCTCCGTTTTAGCTTCTTTTTAAGAACCATCTTTTCCATCATAAAATGTAAGTTGCCAATTTAATAAAATTCCTTTGAAATCACTAAAATTGGAGCTAAAAATTTTCCAAACGAATCTATCAAAATTCGGGCTCACCAACATTGAAAAACATATACCAAAGGGGTTTTACCAATCCTGGGGCTTCTTATGATTTTTGGGGCCTCTGAGAACCTTGGGCAACTCAAATTTTTCATTTACAAAGCCCTCCTATGTGTTTTTCCAAAATTTACACTTATTTACGAAAATGCCATTACATTTTGTCAAATTTCGTAATAATTTTGTTTTGCTATCCTAACTCTATTTTTCTTTCCGTCTGAGCCTAGGATTATCATTTCTAAGAGCATAGGACTCTATCCAAATTTTTTGGGTCATTATCTAGCTCATTTCAGAGGACTTACTTTTATACAGCTCATTTCATTGTATTACAATAATTATATTTGTTACAACCATACTCAAGCAAACCAAAACATGTTCATAAAACAACATTCAAGTGCATAAAAAAGCATCATGGTACCATGGCATATAGATACATGCTAGAAACATCTTTCATGGCTTAAACATATACACACACATTCAAAGATAAAAACAACACCCAATCATGCATGACAGAAAGAAGAGAGAGCTACCTTGGCAGCAAATACACACTTTAACCCTTGGAAATGCTTCCTCTCCCTCAGCCACACACTCACAAGAATGTGAGACTTGATTTCTTTGGCCTAAACAAATTACATGGAAGCCAATTAGACTCTTGGAACAATTTTTGAAGCTACACATGCACTTGAAAAGTTAGATTGCTTCTAAGGTTCAATTATGATTCCATAAGGCACCTAATGAAGTAACTTTGGGAAAATATGATCTTGGCTCCATTTTTTCCTTTAATCTATAATTCTTAACTCCATTTAAGCCTCTTAGAGCCATCACACAATTAATTTAAGGAGCCTGATTACATGTTGCTTCTTTAAGTCACAATATGGAACCTATGCTACCATCTCATTATTCATGACTTTTAAAATTTTTCCAAGGCTTCCTCTCATACTCGCCCATCATATATGATGTAAAACCAAGCTTGGAAAATTTTAAAACTATCCCTTGGTGCTTCTTCCACCCTAGGCTAAGACTATGCTTCTTTAAATGGGCCAAGGAGTTTTCTTTGTTTCCTTGATGGGAGATGCATGTGGGAGGCTCTCTTGATGTCTTAGAAACTCATATGAACTCTTGAACATCTTAATTTATGGCTAGAACTCATCTTACAAACTAAGGTGCAATTAAACCCTAGCTTTTCTATCTTACAATTTCATGGTTCTTTCTTTATTTCCTTTACATATTCTTATTCTCCACACTCTAATTTCTAAGATTTATCCTTGGTTTGGTTCAAAATTCAATTGCTCTTGGCTGTCCATACATGGGGTGAAATACTCAAGAAGAAGAACAAGGAAGGAGAAGCATGAAAGTAGTAAAACTACCTTGTTTTCCTAGCCTTTCTTGGATGTTCTTTCTTTTGTTTGGATTCTCCTCTCCAAATTCAAAATTTCCCCTTCTAGTCTGACCTCAAAATAGACCGAAATACATCAATCAATCCATAGAAAGCAGGAGGAGAAGGAGGAGAGCAAGCTTACTAAAAAAAAGACTAGGAAATTCTATGAAAATCAAACCTTTCTTGCATTGTTTTTCCTCTTCCTCTTCCCTTATCTTATGCATCTCTCTCCCTAGGCCTCACTTCTATTTTAGGCCATAAATAAAGTCAGTCAAAAGAGGAGAAGAGTGGGGCACACCATATATATAGGAAGGGTTAGAAGTTATTTTAAGAACATTCCATTTAGGTCCCTTTTTTTTGGCATTTTTGTTTTAGTTTCATTTTAGTTCCTTTCTGAGAATCATATTTCTATCATAAAATTTAGGTTCTCAATCTTATAAAATTCTTTTGGAATCACTCAATTTGAAATTAAAACATTTTTGAATGAAAGGGTCAAAATTTGGGTTAACTATTGTTAAAAAAATATATACCGGAAGGGTTTTTAATTGTCTTGGGGCTTCCTATAGTTTTTAAGGCCTCTGAGAACCCCGAAGAGCTCAATTTTCCATTTAAAAAGCTCTCCTATGAGTAATCTAAAAATTGCTTAAAATTATGAAAATGTCATTACATTACGTAGCTATTTCGTTAAATTCCATTTGGTTATTTTAGCTTCTATTTCAGGGCACCTCTGGCCTCCTATTTTCATTACTTAATGTCTAGATCATTATTCTAATTTTTTTGGACATTAATCAGTTCATTTCATAGGACTTATTTTTAAAATGTATCTGTTTCTATCGTTTTTATGAAAATCAGATATTACAACTGGTTAGTGGGAAAATAGAGATTGGGGTGAGATTCAGGAGAATCTCAATAGCTATACTCAATTCATCCAAAATAGGTATGAGATAGTTAGGCAAGAACAATGCAAGTATGCATAGTCATATAAAACTAACATAAATGCTTACATGTTTGTAATTTACTCAATCATGGCCATGAAACTCTACTTAGTCTAAGCTTATCTCTTGGGCTTGGGAGAACTACTACATTCATTCCCATTACCCTTCTTTATCTCTTAGCCTCAGTTAATCAAACATAACATGCAAAACATACCGCATAACTGATGCAATGCAATATAGCATATACTGTCATGAACAACCAATATAATACAATGCATATCAAGCTCAGACAAGTCTACATGCAACTAGAAATGGAAGAGTATAGGTGATAAAACCTAGTAAAATCTCTAATTTTTCTGTTCTATTTCTGGCTCCATCTCTTTTTCTTTCTCAACTTTATACCTTACTAATTTGCCCTAGAAATAACACATAAACATATCATCAACGTCTCATGCTCATAACTACTTCTCTTAAGTCTTTATGACTTTTATCTATACTTTAGGCCACTTAAGTACACTTAAAACCCTCTTTTTGCATACTTCCAAGACACTTGCTTATTAGGTGGTAAATATGCCATCTAAAATGCTCAAATTTAACCATATTCAAGGGCTTAAATTTGTGAAATTCCTTTTGGATTCTAGCTCCTCATGTTGGTCCAACACTTAGGCTTTAGATTAGAGATTTCACTAAGCTTAAATCCTAGACTAACTTATACTTCTAGAATTCACAATTCAAGCCACAAATTTCACATTTACTATTCATTTGGTCATTGGCAGTATTCATTTAGTAAATTTACTTTTCTACATAATAGAACTCATTATGGAACCTTAAGCCTCAAGGGGAAACCTTAAAAATTCCACTTCTAGGATTCAAAATCTTGCCATACATGATTCATATAGCCACGTTAGAATTGATTAGAAGCATCACAAGCTTGGTCACACAAGCCTAATGTCAATTGTTTCTATAATGCTCTTTCTTGACTTCTAAATTTTTAACTTTCAAATTCTAGCTTCCAGATTCAATCTAATGCTTCCATTATTGTTCTTCTATCATTTTAAGACTATCCATAGTCCAAAAATCCATTGAACCACTTCTTAATCCCTTGAAATCATCCTTGGCTGAAAATGGAACCATAAAACCCTAATTTGTACATTTCCAAGTTTTAATCAATTCTAAGCTTAGATTCTTGTTCCTTGCATCAAATAACATCTAAATATACTCATTAGGAATGGAAAATAACATGGTTAGCCATTGAACTTGCCTAGGCCAAAACATAACACAACATGATCTAAAATGCTTCTTTTCATAATTCAAGGAAAACTAATGTTAGATATGGAATCCTTGCATGCTAAAACCCTTAGTTTCATCAAGAACATTTGAAGAAAAATTCTCCTCCTCATTTTCTCTCTCTTGGCTGAACCATACATGGCCTAGAAGTATAAGACTTTACAAGTGTTTCAAGTAAAGTCTTACTTTAAATCGAAGCTCTATTCGTGTAAATTAATTTTCACATATTAGTTTCTTGAAAAGAGTTCCTTTTTGGCTTTGTTCAAACCTGAATCTTCAAGTTTTCCATCCAAAAAAGAAAACCACTACTAAAGGGCTCTTAGAAAGAGGAACAATTTTCCTAAATAGCACGAGGTAAAATGGGGCCATTAACTTACCTAAATGAGAGTTGAAACTTCTTCTCTCTCTCTTCCCTTAATATGACACCATGGATGAGCTTTTTTTTTTAAATGGAAGCTTGGAGAGGATGATGAGGTGTATCTTACTTAAGAAGCCTCATTTTATAATTTTTCTAAATGACCATTTTGCCCTTATGCACCTGTTTGCTCTGTTTAAACTCTTTTTCAGGCTTTTCAGGATTTGATTGTTCCTTACAAAATTTTGGGTGCTCTTTCACGTAAAAACATTAATTTTGGGGTCTGAATGGCTTAAAATGGTAAAAAATAGCTCTTCTTTAAGTTTTAGCACTATCTGACCCTTTCAGCTCCTTAAAAAAGCCTTAGCTGATTTTGACTATTCCTATGGTTTTTAGGACCTCTAAAACCCTGGTGACCTTAATTTTAGGCTTGAAAATTCTTTTCCTTGAGTTTTCTAAAATTTGCTTAAAATTACCATTTTGCCATTAATAAGCCATGTTTCTCCATTTTGTTGTTTTAGCTTCATTTCCTTTTCGTGTATGATTTCCTACCCCTATTTCTCAGCATATTGATTAATATTTTACCCTTATTTAGCCTTAATTCAATTACTTTAGGGTCCTCTTTCATTAACATACTGGCTCTTGTTCAGTTAAAAAGTCAGTTGTTACATTTCACATTTCTTCCTATTGTCTTAGAGGGATATTTACTAATATAAATCAATCATTAGTTTCTCCAATCCAAACCTAGGTTCTTAAGTTATGGAAATTGATAAAACTTGAGGGAACTATTACACCAAGACCAAGTACTTTTGTCATAGGAAGACCCTTGATATCAATTAGAAGGAGTTATAAATTGTTAGGAATATGTATGTGAGGAGTATAAGTCCATGAAGTGCTTGAGTTATAGCCAAAATTAAGCAAGACGCAGTCGAAACATCTCTAAGGAGTAATAGAACCTAACTTCACTATGGCACAGGTCTTTTCACTACGTCACAAATTAATGAAAATAGAAGGGGAAAGTCCTTAAGAGCAACTTTATTATAGTGCATGAAGGCTCATCGTGGCAAGTGTAACACCCCAAAATTTATTAAGGAGTTAATCATAGATTTAGATTAATTAAGAATAATTTATATGGGATGATTGGGCAAATTGAGTGAATGGGGATTTTAGAGAGATAAATTATTAATATGGGTTAGGAATTTAATGGGATAGAAATTTCATCTAGGCCCAAATTAATAGATCATGATAAGAGGCTAATGGAGGCCCAATGAGTTAGGTGCAAACCCAACCCAATTTAATGTGATAGAGGCCCAAGATCTACCTTGTATAGACTCTTATAAGTGTCCCAATAACCCTTGTGCAGACCCAAATTCTTGAGCTCTTCAAACTTAGCCCAAATCTAATTAAACTTCAGCAACCCAATGCTTAAGAGTTGGCCCAATGAAATTCTGTAGCCCAACACTTTAAAACTGGCCCAACAAGCTAAGATCTAAAGCCCATTTGGAGTTGGACCTTGGAGCAACCCATGACCCATATTTGACCCAATTTAATCTCACTAAAACCCTAAAAACTGACCAGCCACCTCCCCCATTCTGCAAAACACAAAGACATAAAGAAAATTTAGAGGTGAGAGGGAGAGGCTAGGGTTCTTGGCATAATTGCACATTTTCTCACATTTGGAGCAAGATTTAGCCAAGGTAAGTTATACAACTTAATCCCCTCATCTTTCTCTTTAATTTGGCCCAATTCATTTTTCATTTGGAGTGTTTTCACCATACCCAAAATCTGAAATGTGGTTGTTTGGTGTTTCAATGGTGGAAATTCGTAGGTTGAGTTTAGGGCTGACATTAGGTAAGTATAAACCCTCTATTTTGATGCTTTCCTTGTTAATTTGAGACCCCCATAGCTGATTTATAAAATGGGTATTAATTTTGTACAAATTTGCTATTGAGATTTCTGGTAGAGGACACTTTAATCCGAATTTAGGATTTGTGGTGACTGGGTAAGTGTTATTTAGGTAGTTATTAGCTTGTAAATTCTTTGGGTACTTATTGTTACTGTTAATGATGAATTAGAGTGGTAATTCTCTGATGTTATGGTTATAGGGATTTTTATACCATTGGTGGCTATTGTAAGTTGTCTACAAGTGAGGTAACTGGGGTTTACATTAATTCCATGCATGTATCTATTTTAATTTTATATTTGCTATATATAAATGACTTGAAATGCTGAATGAACTGGTTAGCTATCTGTTGTATTATGATTGGACCTTGTGAGTCCATGGTGGAGCTGTGGTGCGGCTGCCACCCGTGCATGTGCTTCAATCGAGCATTGGGTTATGATCAAACCCTAAATGCACTGAGCCCTGGTTGTGCTCAATGGGGAGTAGGTGCCGTGGACGGGCCTCCTCCTGGTGTTAATGGCCTTTGACATGTGAAATTATGATTGCTAGTATGGGATAGTAATCAAGATAGCCTAACTGTTTCATTGGCTGATATGATTTTGATGTTAATTTTGATTAATGCATATATGCTTATTAAATTGGATTATATGATGGAATTACCTTAGTTACTGAGATTTATATCTCACCCCGTTTTATGGGATTACAATTTCAGGTGAAGGTTCTTCGGGTAAGGATAAAGGTAAGCAAGTGGATGAACATCCATGAGTTGAGGCCCGGTGTGGGGGAGCTACACTTGGTCTGAGTAGAATAGAGTAGATGCTAATTTTGTTAAGTCTTGTATAGCATCATCATGTATCTGTATTGCCAAGTGTAGGAGTCTATATTTTAATAATATAATGTGTACCTATTAAGGAGTATGCCTTACTTTAAATTGGTATTTGATGTATGGATTTATGATATCTGCGATGAGCCTTATTGAACTCTGATATAGCTTGCTATTGGAAATGTAATCTTGACATATTGCTATGAACCCCCATTGATTGGGTATCAAGTGATAGCTACTAATAGTTTGTGAACTCATGTTATTGTTATTTTACAAACTTGCTGATATATGGACTTGTTGATATAGGGTAATTAGAGAAAAGAAATTGACCCTTGAGTCTTGAACTAGTAAGGATAGATTAGCTAGATAAATTAGGCTAATGAAGGATATTGGAGCCCCACAATGAAGGTAGAGGGGCCCTAGGGTATTAATGAAGGAATAGTAGAAAGTATGAGACTAGATTTTCAGAGTGTAAGACCAAAAGGCACTTCGCCGCGACTAAAATGGAGTTGGTCGCGGCCAATAGAGGTGAAGTTGCCTAGGGAGAGTGCCAGAGAGGAATTCGCTGCGGCGAAATATGTAATTGGTCGCGGCAAAATGCGAGAAGTAAAACTGGGAGTTGTCCAGAGGGAAATTCACAGCAGCAAAATGGGAAATTGGCCGCGGCGAAATTTTACAAAAATGAGCCAGGCATTCCAGAGAGGAATTGGCCGCCGCAAAAGGAGTTATTGGCCGCGACCAATATCGAGAGGCGAGCGAGGAAGTTTCAGGAGGCTTCTTTGCTGCGGCGCCATGTAGGTTGGTTGTGGCGAAGGTCCCACTCACCACGATAGTGATGAAGAAGGGGTAAAACAGAAAGGAATTGGCAGTGGCTAAGAGTAATTAGGCCGCGGCGAACATACTGAAACACTTATATTGACTAGAAAACCTTGGTTTTTCATATGTTAATCTCAAAGGATGATGTAAAGATATTAGGGTGAGTTATAAATGAATGTTTGTTTCCCTTTTGAACATAAGTGTTTATAATCGTATGATTGATGGCTCTAATCACATTAAGGCTCAAGTTTCCCCATATTTTCATAGTGTAATTAGTCTTAATATCATGTAACTATGGTTTATGGTTATTGATCACGTATTAAACCTTAGTAATCAGGATTAGAGATTAGGGTCGTCACAGCAAGAGTCAAGGAAAGTGGGAATAGTGCTCTTGTATCTCATCATAGTGAAGTCAAAGGGAGAGCTTCGCCACAGTGTGGAAGTCTTAGGTCATAACGAGAATCATGTATCTTAGAAAAATAGTTCCAGTAGCTAACTTAACCACAACAAGTGTAACACCATAATTTTTAGCTCATCTCAAAACATTCTTATGCATTACATCATCAAATCCATGAAGGAAGTAGAAAAAGTCTATTAAAATAACGCATTTGATTGCACGCGTCGTGTATAAAAATTTTGTTCGGTGTCACATGGACCATGTGAGCTCATACAATACATTTCCATATTTAATTATATGAATACAACTCATTTGGATTATAAAATGTGGCCCACATCTTAAGAAAACCGAAATGAAGCATAAAATATGGATGTTTATTTTCGGACAGATTTTACCTCTTTTCTGTCCAAACTTTGAAAAATCATAACTAATTCTAAAAAAATCAAAAACATACATTCTTAGTCAATATAGGAAGATACAGATGTCTACTTCATACTAAAAATATTTCCAAAACATAACCTCTATCACAGAGGATGTTTGACATCTGAAAATTTCCATAGGTCAAACTGCCTTCTGGAATTGTCATAGATTTCTGTAGCAAACTTTGAAAATATTCAATTAATTCCAAAAAAATAGAATCCATGTAAATGATACCAATCTCGAAAGCTATGGATGTTAGCTAGAAGGAAAAAATAGCTTTAGACTAGCTTAGACAACCCAGACCTTAGAATTAGATAGAACACTAACTGTGGTCAGGTAAGGGTCCTAATACTGGATAAAATATTTAAAAATTCATATCTCCCTCTCAAGACCTCTAAATGAGGTGCTTCTAGTTGGCACAAGCCACTGTGAATGTCTAGTTTCTCTATATAAAATTTCGTGACAATTGGACATCATTTGAGCCCTGTGTGACAGATTTCATTTTGGACCAAATGAATAGTGTAGCAGACCAAAATCAGAAAAATTGTCAACTTTGAAAATTCATCAAATATTCTATAGACCTCCAACAATTATGGTCTTTAGCTTTCCAAAAATATCTCAACAAGCTCTAATTGTGTGCCAAATCTCAGAGCAAGAAGAACTCATTTAGCTAAAAAGTGACATGGGGTTATATTATGGTCATTTTTTGCTCCATATGGGATACCAAAGTGACCAAATGGTTTTCCCTTGGTCTTGGCACCTTTTGGGCAAGTCTAAAAGCACACTTAGGACTTGTGTGAGCTACCCAAATGGTCCCAAACCTCATACATCTCATTTTGGCCTTTTCATCCACACATATGCACATTTCCATACTAACATTCAAGAAGCTACATTGACATGAGAAGCTTATTTTACATTCTAGTATTCACATGTCATAATCTCTCACTTATACATAGTACATCAACATATTTATACATGTTCATAACTTCATAAGACATGTACATTCATGAATTTCAATATATGCCATTCTTATAGCCTTAAAGTAACAAAATTCAAACACTGTCATGTCATCCTCTCATGTCTCATGTGCTTGGTTTCCATTCTCTTGCTCTCTTGGTCCACCTAGAATGTTAAAGCATTAGAAAGGAGGAGATGAGATTCAAAGAATCTCAATAGCTCATCTTCTATTCAATTATACATAATATATACAAAGCAAGTCTTGAAAATGCATGCATGGATATAATGGAAGTCATGCATATTCAAGAAGCAAGCTTGGTATGTGAAGAAGTCATACAAGACATTCAAGAGCTCACCAAGTGGATGGATTTACCTCACACTTTTCCTCATAGATTTGGACTTGCCTCACCCATTCTTTAAGAGATTCTTGGATTCAACCATACTCTTGGGAACCCACTTTGCTTTTGGGAGACTCTTTGCTTTGTCTTAACCAATCTCAAGGGTTCTTGGCTCATCCTCACCATGGTTAAGAGTTCTTGGCCTCTCCTTACTCAAGCAAACTCAAACAAACATCATACATTCATTTGAAAACATAATATATCATCATGAAACCATAGCATATAAAATCATGCTAGCATACTTTTTATGGCTTGAAAGTACACATACACACATTCTAAGACAAGCTAAACACACATTCATGCATGAGAGAAGGTGGAGAGAGCTACCTTGTATACAATCACACACTTTTCCTTTTGAAATTCCCTCCCTTGCTTCAGCCACACACCCACAAACTTGTGGAGATGCTTCCTCTTGGCTTAGAAACATTTCATGGGAGTCAATTAAGTTCATGAACTCAATTCTAAGGCCACATACTTGCTTAGACACTAGGTGGCTCTATAAACTCCATTATGGTCTATAAATACACCTAATGAAGCAACACCCCTCAAATAAATTCTAGGCTCCATTCTTTCCTTTCAAATATGATTCTTGACTCCTTTTAAGCCTCTTGGAGTCATCACGCAATTAAAACAAGGAGCCTAACTATATGTTGCTTCTTTAAGTTATAATATGGAACCTAAGGCACCAATTCACTTTCCATGGGTTCTAAATTTTTTCCAAGGTCACCCCTCATATTCATTCATCATCTATGACACAAAAATAAGTTTGGAAAAATTTAAAACTCTCCCTAGCTACTCCATCCATGCTTGGCAAAGACATAGCCCCTTTTTTGCCTCCTTGGAATTCTCTTTGTTTTCTTAAAGGAGGAAGCATGTGGGGAGCATCTTAGGGATATTAGGAGCTCATATAAACTCTTAATTAGGCCTAGGAATTATCATATGAAATCAGATTTTAGAAGGTGCATACAAAACCCTAGAATTTACATCTTGAAATCTAATGGTTTTTTGATAATTTCCTTTGCATATTCTTAATCTCCACACCCCTTTTTCCTTAGATTCATGCTTGGTTCTGCCTAAAAATCATCTCCTCCTAGGGTTTTCTCAAGTGGGGCAAAATGGTGGAGAAGGGAACCAAAGATGACAACTGTAGGAAGAGAAATTACCTTGTTTTCTTACTTTTTCTCACTTGAATCTTGTGTTCTTTGAGCTCCTCTCTTCAAATCCGAATTTTCCCTTGAATTTCTCCCTTGAATCAGATTTATAAACTCCATTTTAATCAAAATAAATAAAGGAGAAGGGAGGAAAAGAAGTGTGGATGAAGAAAAGCATGAAAAACTACCATGGAAACATACCTTAAGCTTAGATTTTCTCTCCCTGTTCTTCTTCCCTTGGTGCGCCACTCTCCTAGGGTTCTTCTTCTGATTTGGGGCAGAATAATCTGAAGCTAAGTAAAAGAGAGTGTGAGGCGCCACCTATTTATAAGGGAGGAAGAAGCACTGTTTCAAAAATTTCCATTTTGTCTTTCGTTATTGGCATTTTCGTTTCTCCTTTGTTTTAGCTCTTTTTTTAGAACCGTCTTTTCCATTATAAAATTTAGATTTCCAATTAAATAAAATTTCTTTGGAATCACTCAAATCAGAGCTAAAACCTTCCTGAACGAATCCATCAATGTTCAGGTACACCGACGTTGGAAAACGTCCACCAGAGGAGTTTTAGCTATCCTAGGGTTTCCCATAGTTTTTAGGGCCTCTAAGAACCCTAAGAAATTCAAAACTTTAATTTAAAAATCCCTCCTGTATGAATTCCAAATTTTGCTCAAAATTACAAAAATGCCATTACGTTTCGTAAACTTTTCATAAGAAATTGTTTCTTCATTCTGGCTCCATTTTTCTTTCCATCTGAGCCTAGGATTCTCATTTTTAGGAGTCTAAAATGCTTCCCAAATTTTTTAAGACCTTAACTATCTCATTTTGGGGGACTTCCTTTTATATCCGGTGAATTTCGTTCGTTTACAGAGAAACTATACGTTACATTTTTCACGTTTTCTCTCATTTTCAGAAAATCGGATGTTACAGCAAGGATCTTCTAAGTCATGGCCTAAGTCTTCAAACTCCCATTTTAGCTTAGAAACCTTGGTTTTCACTATGGTAATGACATGTATTTACTTGTAAACTAATGTAAATGAGTTGTATGCTTCTTATAATTAAATGTGAATAGAATAGAGATCTTATAAGGGAATTTTTGTATACTTTAGACATAAGACTCCTTGCTTATTTATTTGGTGATTAGGACTGATTAAAAAGGTTTAAATTTCCTCAACTTTTCATCTGTTAACAAACTATTAACAATGTTTAACCTTAAGTACTTGTGTTTTGAGCAATTAAGCTTAATTAATGTGTTTAGAAGTTAAGGTTGTTACATTTGGTATCAAAGCAATGGTTCAAGAGATTATGCTAAATTTTTTAATTTTGTGGTTAGAAAACTTGGCAAATATGATGCATGCATACTAGGATTAGGGGTGTTATAGTCTAGTAATGTCATTCATATCTATACATACATGCCATGGAAAAAGTTATGCTTGTATTATCCCTTGGGGATGTAGCTTAATGGGGAACCTTTAGTAATGCTTGTGGCATTGCAGGATATTATGGTTACACGTTAGGAAACCGATACAATGTTGAAAGAGGTGCAAGAGGCCATGACTGCAATGGCCAATTGAATGGGCAAGTAAGCTAAGGCCTATGAGGCTACTATAAGAGCAATGATTGATCGACTGTAAGAGCAAGTTGAGGCTCAAGCAGCCATTGTTCAAGTACTGCAACAACTACATATGACCATGAACAAACAAAATTAGGAAGTGCTAGCTAGGAATTGAGTTAGTATTAGTCAAAATCTTAGTGTGGGGCATCAAGGGGAAAATGATGATATCTTAATTGTATTGGCCAAGTTTAGAAAGGCTAATCCTCTATTGTTTTTAGGAGAGTTGGACACTAAAAAAGTTGAGAGATGACTAATGCAACTAGAGAAGATTTTTAAAGTTATAACCTGCACCACCAAGACAAAGGCTAGGTTAGCCATTTATAAGCTGAAAGGTGAGGCCAAACATTGGTGGTGGAATGCCTCATGGTTGTTAACTTCAAAGGGGATACCCTTAACTTAGAAAGCTAGGTTCAACTTCCTTGACTAAAGAGAAATGAATATAGACTAGTATGCAGCAAAATTTAGTCAATTGTCCCATTTCTCCTCATACCTAAAACAGTTTGATAATGAACCATGGAAGGCTAACAAGTTTGAAAGAGGCTTTAAACCTGAATTAAAGGACAAGATTGCACCCTTCCATATCAGTAACTTTGATGAATTGGTGGAGAAGTGTAAGGTGATTAAAAGGCTTTAATAGGGAATAAGGCCAAAAGGAAGAAGATAGTAGAGGTTAAGCATAACTGAGGTATAGAGATCTTTATGGGTGGAATTAAGAAAGGAACTAGTAGTAGTAGTGGCTCCTAAAGTGAGATCCCACCTTAAAGGAAGAATATAGGACCCCAAAAAAGTTCAGTAAGTGTCCCATCAGTATGTGGCAAGTATAAGAAGAATCATAGGAGTGGACTATGCCCCATGTACTGTAATTGTGGGAAGCCTAGACATGATGCACAGACTTGCACGATGTCATGAGAGTTGGCTTCATCCATCAAACCACCTGCATAAGGATAGGTGTTTGCACTTATGCAACAAGAGGCTAGTAGGTCCCCTAGTCTGATATGACGTATTATTTTTATTCATAATCATGTTGTAGATGCATTGTTTAACTAACCTATTCTTTCTTCTTATATGACTATGTTAAGCATCTAAGTTTTAAAATTAGCTTGTTGCCATTTGAATTATCTATGTCTACCCTCACTGGATGCTCCATGATTACATCTGATGTGTGCCTAAATTGTGTTGTACAATTGGGTAATTATAGATAGATTGATAAAGTTTATCCACTTTCTACCTATTTGAACCACTTATCCTCTAGATAGATAAGCACAACTTTATGTTTCTGAGATTGGAGGTTGCACAGTGTCTTTAATAGCATTATGTTAGATCAAGACCCCAGGTTCACATTGAAATTTTGGCAATCTCTACAAGAAGCTTTAGGCACTAGTCTTAACTTTAGCATTGGTTATCACCCTCAGTCAGATGGACAGATTGAGAGAACTATCCAGACTCTTGAAAATATGCTTAGGGCTAGTGTGCTAAAGTTGAAAGGAAAGTGGAATGTGTACCTACCTTTGGTTAAGTTTGCCTACAATAATAATTACCATTCCAGTATCCAAATGGCACCATTTGAGGCACTTCATGGGAGAAAGTGTAGATCACCCTTGTGTTAGGTAGAACTAGGAGAAAGAAGCCTCTTAGATCCGAATATAGTAGACTAAACCACCTACCAAATTGAGCTCATAAGGAAGAAATTGCTAACTGCTTAAAGTAGGTTGAAGAGTTATGCAAATAAGAGAATATGACCCTTAGAATTTGCAGCAGGAGACCGTGTGTTTCTCAAGGTTACTTTGATGATAAGCATAGGACAGTCTATAAAGTCAAGAAAGCTCAGTCCTTGTTACCTTGATCTTTTTCAAATCTTTAAGTAGATAGGACTCTTAGCCTACAAAATGTCTTTACCCCCAAATTTAGCCTAATTGCATGATGTGTTCCATGTATCCCAATTGAAAAAGTATCACTTGGACCCTTCACATGCCATTGAGCATGCGAATGTACATCTGCAAGATAACTTGTCTTATGTGGTTGAGGAAAAAAGGATAGTGGACTCGAAAGTCAAATAGCTGCGTAATAAGAACATCGTCTAAGTAAAAGTGATATGGAAATGACTAACTCCTAATAAAACAACTTGGGAGATGGAAGAAGCAATGAGGAAGGATTATCCAACCCTTTTTGAATAAGGTATGTCTAATTTTGAGGACAAAATCCCTACAAGGAATGGAGAATGTAACACCTTAAAATTAATTAAGAATAATTATAACGAATTAAGGAATTAATATGGGAAATTTAGGGAGATTAAGGAAAATAAAGATTTCTAAAGAAATAGATTTATTTTAGACATTTTTACAAAATAATCATTTTTTGTTTATTTTTAGGTGAAAATATATTAATTATGGTTATGAGTCTAATTAGTGAAATTAAATAAGAGAAGATAAACATTTAATTTAGGCCTTATAATCAATTTTTTTATGCCATAACCGAATTATTGAAGCTCATTCTTAGTTTGTAAGAAGGTCCAATTTCATTTCTTAGGGACCTAACTCTCATTTCATCAACTTAACTCTTAATCTCATAGCCTAATATATAAATTTCTAAACCCCATTGGATGATGGGCTTGTGGATCAGCCTATATGGCCTTAAAACCTTAAGGGTTCTGGAGCCACACTAAAATTTAAAGGCAAAAAACCTTGGTTTTGCAGAACTCAAAACCATTTTTGCATAAGAAGAGAGGAGGCTAGGGTTTTTTTGCATTCTTCCACCATTTCTCACTTCTAAAAGAAGATTTGGCCAAGGTAATCTATATGAAACTTGTTCCTTTCATTCTCCTCTACATTTCATTGGAGGTTAGGTAAGAAATTTTGAGTAGCTCTTGGTACTAAGAATGAATAGATAATTAATTTCTATAGTGAATAATGAGTTCAAAACTTGTTTTGGCAATTTAGAACTATACGTGATTAAATGAGGTAACCGGGGTTAAATTTTAATGTCTTGCATATATTTATTATTAATATGATATCTCCTACATGATGTATTTTTGCTATGCTAAATGATTGGTTGGCTACTTGAATTGTTATCTTTAGGACTATAACGAGTCCTTGGTAAAGCTGTGGTGTGGCTGCCAGTTGTGCATTGTACTTTGATTAGGCACCGAGTTGTGATCAGATTCATGAATGCACTGAGCCCAAGTTGTACTCAATAGGTAGTTGGCTTCATGGACGAGCCTTTTCCTATGTTCTTGGGCATTAACATGATGTATGTGATTACTAGTATGGAATAGTAGTTACTGGTAGTCAAACTAGTTCAATTATTGATTATGATGATGCTTCCAATAACTATGTTTAATATGCATTTATGCTTATTAAATTATACATATGTGTAGAATTTTCTTTTGGTTACTATGACTCATATCTAACCTCGTTTTATGAGCTAACAATTTCATGTGAAAGTTCTTTGGGTAGGAAAAAGGGGAAGGGAGTGGATGAGCATCCTTAATTAAGGCCTTGTGTGGACTCTCTCTACACTTGGATGTATTTAGACTTAGATGCTATTCTTTTTGTACCCATACCTGTATAACATCGTATTGCATTCATTTTGCCAAATGTAGGTGTTTTAGACACTTGTAACAATAAATTTATTCCCTTAGGAGGCTAGACTCTACCTTTTCTATAGATTCTGATGTAATGGCATTCAATCAAGTGTTTATGAAACTTATATACATGTATGGAGATGTTATATTAAACTAATGGATATTAGTATAATAACTTTTGAATGTTTGATTTGGTTTCTATGTACGTGACTTTAACTTCCATATAAGTCTGATATAGGAATATAGGAGTGCCATAACTTAATTTTTGTATTTGAGTCCATTTGGCAGACTTGGGGAGTGGGAACATAATAGTTTAGTCTATTAAGACTTGTGCAAAGTGATTTAAGCATAGATGGTAGGGAACAGCACAATGTTAGGTAGTCACTTGAGATTCCATATTTCTTCTTACTGTCTTAGAGGGAAATTTACTGATATGAATCAATCATTAGTTACTCCAATCCAAACCTAGGTTCTTATGTCATGGAAATTGATAAATTGGGAGACTTGGGGGACATATTATACCAAGACCATGTATTTTTATCATAGGAAGACCCTTGATATCAATTGGAGGACAAGTTATTAGGAATGTGTATGTAAGGAGTATAGGTCCAGAAGGTACTTAAGTTGCAACCAAAATTAAGAGAGTCATGGCCAAAACACCTTCAGGGAGTAATAGAACCTAACTTTGCCACAATGTAGGTCTCTTCATCGTGGTGCAAAATGAGGAAAATAGAATAGGAGAGTTCCAGAGAGCAACTTCGTTGTGATGCTTGTAGGGCTCATTGTGGCGAAAGTCAAGGAAAATAGGAACAGTGCTCTAGTAGCTCATTTCATTGCGACATAAAGGAAGCCCGTTGTAGTAAGAATCATGAAAATTTGCATAATGAAGTCTAGGGGAGAGCTTCGCTACGGTGTGGGAGTTTTAGGTCACTATAAGAATTGCATATCTTAGAAAAATAACTCTAGTAGCTAACTTAGTCACGATGAAGATCATCCAAGTTGTGGCCTAACTGTCTAAACTCCCATTGTAGCTTAGAAGCCTTGGTTTTCACTATAGTAATGATATGTATTGACTTGTAAACTAAAGTGAATGAGTTATATGCTTCTTATAATAAAATGTGAATGGAATAGAGATCTTATAAAGGAATTTTTGTATACTTTAGACGTGAAACTTCTTGCTTATTTATTGGTAATTGGGAATGATTAAAAAAGTTTAAATTTCCTTAGGTTTCATCTATTAATGAACTATTAACAATGCTTTACCTTAAGTACTCATGTTTAAAAGATCAATTAAGCTTAATTGATGTGTTTAAAAGTTAAGGTTGTTACAATATGTAATTACACTGATTAAATCCATGAAAGACACAAATCCTTATGAAATTATACTTTAATAACAATAAATCTCAATTTTAAACTAGAAATTAACCAAAAGGAATTTAAGGATACAAACGAAAAATAACCTAGATGTGAAAGATAAGAATATTGATTAGATGTAAACAAGAAGATTGATTCAACATCCATCAAGAATCAAGAAGACACAATACAAAATTAAACTAAACCTTAGAAGAAACCTTGATAAATTTGATTTCCCCCTAGAATTTTCCCTTCACAAGCACCCTAGTTAAGTCAACTAGCCTTTAGACTTTAGAAAAATGCAACCTAAACTAAGAAAATAAATAAAGGTTCCCAATTATATATAATTTTTCTATTTAATAAAAAAATTGATGTATACAAATTCATTGAAGGCAAAAGCAAGATCTTGTTGCATCCAATAAGTTCAAGACATCACAAGTCATATGCCTTTGTCATAGTGGAATAAGAGGTGTTGGCTACAACCACAAACATAAAAAAAGGCATTTGAATAATTACTTTGCACTTTGGTTGTTGTCCTTTGATTGTCTGCTAATTAGTCTAAGTTTATTCACAATATTTACACTTAAGACCTTACAAAAAACAATTAAACACAATTAAAATTGAAAACTAGAAAATTAAACAAGATAAAAATACTAAACAAAACACTAATAAAGCTAATTTACAAGGATGGAGTTAGAGCACAATTAATGATCCAATAACAACCAATTACTTGGAAATACAAGTAAGAATCAATAATTACAATTTCTTTTAATTAAATCCTTATATTGGAGGATTTAAGCATGAATTTACCTATTTGTATCTTAATCACATGAAAACTAAATTTGATCAAAATTCAATATAAAATATGTTAAATACAATCAAAACCCCTAATAAATTCCCAGTAAAATCATAGAAAAATAATGCATTTGATGGACTTATCATTACTTAGAGCCAATTTTGTGGTATTAGGTCAAATTGGTGTTCAAACATTGATGTTTGCTAATTAGCTACCTAATCAATAATTATGAATCTCCAACAATTTGAATATAATTACCCCCACATACTCTTCAACAATTCAAGATCGACACCTTTATACTTAGCCTGGTTATTGGAATAGGAGAATTCCAACTCAAATTTGAAACACTCTCACTTGGGCTAATAATCATGATCCTAATTCCAACCCTTCCTTGGGTGTATGATCTATTGAAAAACCTCTACCAATATTGAGCCCAACAAATCCATTAGCATCCAACATAAGATTGGATATTTCTATGCAAGGTTGCTTAGCTAAGAAGTCTACTAAAGCTTGCCCTTTTTATCTTACAAAGGCACATGTTGAAAAGTGTAGGCATCTAATTTAGGAGCCAATTTTGTTAGCTTCCCTTAAAGCACAAGTCTCAACAAGAGGCATTTTAGTAAATTCACTTTGAACACCACTTGAACTTGTCTCAATTAGATGTAATACTCTAGCTTCATGCAAGCATGGTAGCATAATTTCTCAATTGGTGTATACCTCTTTTTAGTGTTTACCAACACCTTGTTAATGGGGTAAGCTACTCTTTATGTGTCATCTTTAGTGTCTTGGGCTAAGAGCAATATTATAAAGTCATTTGTAGTCGATATGCATTACTTGAGTAGCCTTTACATCATTATTGCTAAGATTAGATGTTTATCCAAGTGTTGCTAAATCGAGTTAAAAGAAGCCTCCTACATGATACTATAGTAGAAATGCTCATTATTCTTTAGACATAGCAAAGCTATAATAGACTTGAGTATTCCAGTAAAATTAGTTATGAATCACCTTGGGAAATTGATTTTCCCTATCAACCTCTAAAATTCTTTCTTATTGGTAGGAAGCCTTGCTTCCAAGATGACTTTTTCTTTATTTACATCAACCTCAATCCCTTTCTTATGTACCAAGAAACCTAGAAAATTACTAGCTGCAACTCCAAAAACACATTTAATGGGATTCATCTTCAAGTTGTGCCTCCTTAGTTGTTCAAATGTAGCTCATAGGTTGTCCTATGTTATTCAAATTTAGCCAACTAGGCCATTACATCGTCGATGTACACTTCCATGGATTTGTCAATTAGATCATGAAATATGGTGTTCATAGCACATTGTTAGGTGACACTAGCGTGACTCTTCAAGCCAAAAGGCATTACAACCCTTTCAAAGATCCCAATTGCATGTGGACGCATTAAAGAAACTTGATTACAACTCCAATAAAATGTTGAAGTTGTAAATAAATTGAAGAAAACTATAAACAAAGTGAGTAACTAAGCAAAAACAAGTAAAGGAAATTTAAATCAAGTTCTTTATGTTAGTGTTTGTGTATGTTCTTTGTTGTCATTCATATCCTTTTATAATGTCTCTAATGGCATGGCATGTCCCACATCCAACCACTACTCCTTTTCCAATGTTTATGCTTATGTTTTAGCCTTACCATGTTAGTTATGTCATATACTCGCCAATTGAATTGCCTATTACGAGAACTATGTTTCTTGATTTTTTGCCCTTTTTTTTTCCTTTTACACTCCTTGATTAGTAGTTCTTGGTTAGTGTGTTGGCTAGTCATCCTTGGTTGTCACCTCTATTGAAGTAATCTCAACTGATGTCATTAGTTTGGATTTTCTATGCTACTATTATATATTTTACCATTATAAGGTAGTCACTTTTTAAATTTAAAATAATTTAAATTCAAAGTTTTCAACACAAAAATAAATAACATTGAAATAAAAGTTTTTAAAATAATTTTTAATAAATTATATTTTTGATAAAAGAAATTAACATTGAGGATATTTTGGTTGTCTTTTGTCTTCAATGAATATTTGTGAATATCTTTATAATGAAAAGAAGGGTTGTATAATTTAAATATATCTTTTTATAGATTACTTTTCTCTTTAATTAAATGACAATAAAAGTTTATTTGTATGCGTGTGGTTGTGATTGTAGGTGTGCATCAGATTGAGCTTTAATTTCAAGTTTCTATGCTTTGAAATTTATTAGTTAAAAAAAATATTGCAAACATTTTAAAAGATATTTTGATCTTTTAAAATTATAAGTCAACTAATTAATTTTTTTCATTAATTAATAAAATTATTCTGAATAAAAAATACCATTTATTCAAAACAAAACTCATTTATTACTTCTTAATTAATTGGGGCGTAATATATAATTGAACTTATAGTAGGTCATTAAGTACGCTGAATTCCTTAATTACCATGGACAATGAAACTGAAGTAGTCAAATAAATAAATAGTGGCAAAAAATAAAGTATTCAAATAAATGGTGCATGTGTGTAAGAATTTTCTTCAACCACCGAACCACTTTCTTTGAGACAAACCCTAGAATTTCCTACCAAATCCAAGTGACTTAAAAATGCCCGCCAAACCTAATTCCACTTCAAATGTCCATGTCAAATCTTTCTTTACATTTTGTATAAATTGACACACACACACACACACACACATAGGCGCCTGCCAATAAAAATTAAGGAAGATCCAAATCTTCAAAAGTTTTGGGTTTCAAAATAAATATCAGACCTTTTTACTAAGTAGACTTTCTAGATGTTAATTAATTAAATCATTTCCAGCTGTGCATCTAATCCATATTATGCTTGGAGAACAAGAATGATCATAATTTAAGGGTCAAGTCTTGCTTTTATATGCTGAATCAATCATATTAGAATTTTGAGAGAAGACTCTAAGTCACCGTAATAAATTTAAAATATTACAAAAGTGGGAATTTAAAATAAGCTCATAATTGGTAAATTAAGTTTAGTCATACGTATACGTAAGAATCAATGGTTTCACGACACAATTTCTCCCACCACCCCTGGTAGATAGAATTTTACGCATCGCGGCTTCTTGGTCATTGGACTGAACCGACTATGTGTTCTAGGAGGGAGGGACTACAAACTCAAAGAACGTACGATGTGGTGTCGTTGAACCATAATCCTGTCTACTTTGCACATCATAAAGCATACTCGCTTGTGTCATATATCCCATTACCCATTCGCTCGCTACTCAATCGAGGATAATGCTCCCTGTAGAATAGCGAACAAGTAATCTCATAATTAGCTATTAGGGGTGATCAATAATGAGATCAGGCCAACAAAAATATCAGAAATAAAAAGTAAAAAGCGTACCAAGTTAGGCCACGTCCCACTCTTCTTAATTATTTTTAAAAAATTATCCAATATGGTACAGCGTACCAGGTTGGACACTGAACTGGCCACATTAGCCAATATGGTCCAACCCACTCTTCTTAATTATTTTTAAAAAATTATCTTATTTGAATTTATACAAAAATTATTTTTTTTAAAAGACAAAATATAATTTTATGAAAACATATATAAAAATTTTATTTTTTACAAGATCATTTGATAGTTTTTACTAAAAATTTTATAAAAAGACATAACTAATTTATAAAATTAGTCCAACTTGACTTAACACTAGTTTAAAATCAAATCTAATCAAGTCAGATTTAAAAAATAAAACCCAGCTCAAAATTAGGCTCAATATTAAATTAGGCCAATAACCAACCCAACCCAACCGATATCCAAGGCCAGCTCAACCTATTATTTCCCCCATTAGCTATTGAAGCATTCCAAGATAAATCATAGCTTATCAAACATAGCTCATTACTCACTTGAATACCTGTTGAACAAGAAACTAATTACCAATTCTTGTCCGCGTCGCAACAACAACCATAAATGCAATTTAATATTAATATTTTTAAATTTTTGTGAGATCAAATTTGAAAAAAAAAGTTAGAATTGGATAGTGTAATAGTCCTACCTCTGGGGCATTCTTTTGCTGTATAAAATTAACTCAAATAGTTCCCATGAGGCCCACATTATACTCCCAATTTCAAAAGAAGGGAAAAAACAAAAGGGAAGAAAGAAATAAGCGTAAACTAGTTCGTTGGCGTGCAAAGGGCTCATGGGGTTTACAATGAGTCGACCGACAATGAAGTAGAATAATACCCAATATAAATAGACATTTGTACTTTCTTGATTCCCTACAACACAACCACGAGGCCTGCAAACACACAGAAGGGCTCTGTATCTACCAGAATCATAAAGCAGCCTTCTGTTCAAAATTCAAATTACCAAACATCATGGTGAGCTTACTTCTACATATAATGAATAATAATTGCTCAGAAAGTTTTCAACTTCTGGTTATTCTTTAATAAACTGTAGGTAGCAGTTACTTTACTCTATTGCTGCAGCAAAAAATATCCATAAAGGTGGAAATGCACTCTGTTAAAAGCAGAAGCAAGGCCTTGAAAGTTGCCGCTGGGGTACAAGGTGCATATCAACCCTTCTCGTGGTTTTAAATTACTGTAACAGGTGCATAACCGTCGCGGTGATTGCAAAAATAAAAAGATGCAAATAACAAGAAAATTAGTTATTGCAAACCCTAATTATAGATGACACTGATACACCAGCAACTCACCCCCACGATAATTTTATAGCCGTAGTTGCGGAAGTGAACTCCAACTCCAATTTAAAACTCTGCACTTCACCGGTGTTTTAATTTGCAGTGTGCTACTGCTGTTGTGGTCGCAATATGATTGTCGTGGTATATGGGTTCCACATCAAGCTTACAGTACACAAAATTTTCTCATTTTCTGGAAATTATGCAACGGCAATTTACCTGAAGTACTTACTTCATTTGGTATAGAAAAGAAATTAAGGTCTCTGCTTAAGTTAGATTCGATTCCTTTAAAGGACACTCCGGGAATAAAACTCTAGATTCACCGTTCCAATGTGGGGGAGTGTACTTTTAAAATGACTTAGAAAAAAAAAAAAGTTAACCCAGTCAAAAATACCTTAAGGTAATAACAAAAGGTCACAAAAAAAGGACGCAATTGGAATTTTGAACCCGGCCGGCATCTTATTACTCCAATCTCTTTATTACGTTTGAAACAAAGTGCGGAGCTAATTAGAATGCTTATATGGCTATGCTTTTTTTCTGATGACCGAAACAAACAGGAGTGGTATCAGTGACATTGGAAGGGGAAGATCAGGTGGTGGTGACAGGAAATGGAGTGGATCCCGTTTGCTTGACGAACGTGCTGAGAAAGAAGTTCCGTTATGCCAACCTCTTAACTGTGGAAGGTGTGAATGACGGCGGTGAAGGTGGTGAAGGGAATAACGAGGAAACTAATCCAACGGGTTGTACATGTAATTATAGTCAGTTTCCGCCACCATGTCCCACGTACTATCATGTGCTTTATGATCCTTATCCAATTAATTGCTCCATCATGTGATAGATGTAATATGTATAACGATATATGGTCTAGGTTTTAGATTGTCGTTGTTGCAATCATGCTTGATAACAAAATAATGACCGCAATTGATATTGTGGACTAAGATTTAAAATCTTTAGATACTACATATACTAAGATTTAAAATCTTTAGATACTACATGTATATGTTTGAACCATATATAGTTTTGTTTAACAAGATGCGTTTCTACAGTCATTTCTCTATTTTCTTGTTAGAAACATGGAAAGGTAAAACAATACAATAAAGGATTGAATTGTGCAGTACCGAAAACTTATGTGACGAAAACAAAATTTAAAATTTTAATTCAAATGTATGAGTAAAGTAGGGGAATCTAGTAATTACACTGGACAAACCACTGACCTAAGGTTGACTAACCTAGCGATCCTATACTTATTAGAACTTATTTTCCTCTTCATATTATATCTTGCAAAGTTGTGACTATTAGGTGATATATTTGGATGGAAAATAATAAAAAGACAAAAGACAAGGGACGGAAGGAAAGATTTAATTGAGACGTTTCTTTCATTTGAAAGCTTTCTATTAAAAAAAAGGAGTAGAATAAAGGATTTTGCACCAACCGTCCAAAATTCTCAACCCCATCATATTTTTATGTTTTGAAAGATTTAAAACAAAATATTGCCTTTCATATTAAAGTAAAATATTTTGATCTCCCTCAAACTTAGCATTGAATACAGGGAAGATAAAATATGAAAAATGTACTCCAACAAAAAATATTTAAATTTATGGACGCTATTTGGCACAAAAAAAATCTTTCTGAAAATTTTCTATTTTAAATTTTCAGACGGAAAATATATGGTTTATCTCTAAGTTAGAGAAAAAAAAATTGTCTCCAAAGTTAACATTTACATAATTAGAGACAAACTTTTCCTCTAATAAAAGTTTACAATATTTTAATCACATTTAGATATAGAAGTTTTCATTTTTACTTTGAATTCAAATTTATTTTTCATATTTTTTATCATAAGAGAAAAAAATAATTTTTTGAGACAAAAATTTTGTCTTAAATTAGATGGGTTTCTATTGTTTTTCTCAAATTTCGTAGTAAGAAATTTATGAAAAAATCCTTTAAAACTCTTTTCTGTAGTACTCCTCAAGCTATGTACAACAAGTCCATGGTATTTTTATTTTTAACTTCTTATCTAGTTAGAGACAGAAATATGTTTTCGAGACAGAATTTTGTTCTCAAATTAAATGGATTTCTACTTCTGTACTTCAATAATTTGTAATGAGAGTTTTTGAGATAAAAACAAAAAAAAATTTAAGATAATGAGAGTTTTCAAATATAAAAGGGGGGGGGGACTTGTTTTTTTTTTTTTTGGGTACAAAGGGGGCAAAAGCCCAAAACAAAACAAAGGAGAGACTAAGAAAAGATAAAGCGAGGCATGGCTACTCCGCGGTTATCCTCATTAAGGATGGGACCGAGCTCCATCGGTGCAGTATGGAGTTTCTGGCAACCAAGAGGATGATTCTGAGCCCAATTAGCCAACCAATCAGCACTACGATTCGCTTCCCGATAACAATGTATAAGGGTCACCATCCAAGGCCTATTTAAGATACTGCAGATTTCTTCCACTACCATGAAGTAAGGGTGCATTCTTCCACACCCATTCTCAATAAGGGAGATTGCGGCGCGAGAATCAGAGTTAATGATTAACTTCTTGATGCCAAGGTCCCAGGCTATTCGAAGCCCCCTTATTGATGTATTTTTACCATCGATGCATTGTAACATACCCAAATCTATTAATACGGATTATTGATAGAACCAATTTAACTAAGAATTTTTAGAGAAAAGTAATTAAATTGAGAACTTTAGGAGGAAATCTATAAATGGAAAAATTATTAAGGAATGAGTAATTAATTTAGGATTTAATTCAAAAAAATAAATTTGTTTGTGGGCGAAAAATTGTATTAAATGGAAACTAAATATATGACTGTAAGAAAATTTATTGGACTCCATTAATTTGTAAGATTTACTCAGACCTAACTAGAGAGGTCCAAAAATGAAGTTTAAAGGAGGCCCAATTAAAAAAAAATCAGCATAAGCTCATAACTCAAATGGCCTAAAACCTAAATCCAATACTCAACCCATGATCCAACTCACCAAAAACCTTATTTGAACCTTGACACTCCCCATTTTTAGTAGCAAACACTCCTATTCAATCCAAGAGGACAGAGAAATTTGCATAGAGAGAGAGGGTGTGAGGGCAAGACTTTGGAGCTTTGATTTGACAAGAAGAAAGTGTTTCTTGTCCAAGTGAATGAAGAGAAAAATGTTCCTCTCCTTCTCCACTTCTATTTAAATCGAATATCTTTTGATTTGGTGAAATTTGATGAAATCTTAAGTAGGTAGATTTATGGAAGAAGAGGCCTAATCATCTATTAGATAAGTAAATCCCTCTATTTATAATGTTATTTTACTTCATATTCATCTCCATGGCTGATTGAATTCTTATGCTTTCAAGTCTTAGTTTTCTTCCCCTTGCTCTCTCTTCTTGTGCGCCACTTAAGACTGCTCTTGGATCTATGTTTGGTGATGGAGATGAGCTAGGAGACTTTAAAGAGCTTGAACAAAATCAAGAACTTGAAAACAAAAGGGCTGGACGTAACTCTAAAAGATGGCTAACTAAAGATCCATTGCAAGGTATGGAAGGCCCATGCACAAGATCAAGAGCCAAAGCTATGAAGGAGGCCTTGAATGGAGTGATCCAAAAACTAATGGACCTGGAGCCCATAGTCTTAGCTGAATATGAAGCCCAAAAGGAACAAAATGGCATGAAAATCATTTCATATCTACAAGATGCTAGCCCAAGCCTGAAAGGAGCCTAATTGAAGAAGCCCAACCATTTTCCACAAAATCCTCTTAGTTTTAATTTGATTGTTTCTGTTTCAGATTTTTTAGCTTTATTAGGCACCATTCTTGGTGAATTTGTTCAGATTTAAATTTCTTTTATTTTCCCGCCAAACCTAAGAGTTATTTTGTATTTAGGGTTTTATTTTTCAAATGCCTATATAAGGCCCACTTGTACTCCAAGAAGAAACAGATTGAATGAATTAGTTTCAGAATTATTTCTGACTTGTGAGGTTTCTCTTGTGGCCTTTGTGTACTGGAGAAAATCTTTGACTTATCAAAGGAGTGGTTTCCTTTGTGGCGTCCCGAATTAGGGTTCTAAGAGACGGGTTCTCTTAGGGTTCAATTCCATTGACCAACATCTCTTCTTCTTCTTCTTCTTTGTTTCTTTCTTTATTCTTTCTTGCTTGTTGTCCAGATCTGCCTATTTTCTTGTTCTTGTGTCGTATGCCAAAATTCGATCACTGATCCATGTAATTTGGGGTTCCTAGAACGGGTTTCTACGGAGTCTCATATCATCTGGTATCAGAGCATTGGTTGAGGTTGGTTTCATCCACTTTTTCCTTGTTCTTTTCCCTTATTTCGTCTGATTCTTTTCTGTTCGTCCATATTTTTGTACGGCTGTTTCTGGTGTTTTTTGTTCGTGTTTTTGGACGTTTAATAGGTCTTTCTTGTGTTTCAAGATCTCTTCTTTCTGCTCGATTTGGAATCACATCAATCCGATTTTTGTAGAGCAAGTTATAGCTATTTCTTTTCTGCTCGTCCTTTTTTTTATGCGGCTATTTCTGGTGTTTTCCTTCGTGTTTTTGGACGTTTAATAGGTCTTTATTGTGTGTCGAAATCTCTTCTTTCTGCTCGTTTTGGAATCACATCAATCCGATTTTTCTAGGGCAAGTTATAGCTATTTCTTTCGTGCATATCATTCTGATCTTTCAGAAATCTTGTGCTTTGTTTGCAAATTTCAGCACCTTCAAGATTCAAAAAAAAAAAAGAGTATATTACAGTGAAAAAAAAAAAAGAAAAGAAGGAAAAGTTGCAAAAAAAAAAAAAAGGAAGTCAGAATCTGTGAAAAAGAAAGTTGTGCTGGAAATTGAAAAAAAAAAAAATTGAATAGTTGACTTGAATTGCAATTGCTGAAGATCATTTATTCTTGGAATTACCACATCTGATTCCCTGAGTTGATCTGGTCATTAAATGTCATATTGTGCACAATTCATAAAAAGGAAATATGCATTCATTCACCTTATTCTAAATTTCAAATTTCTGATTGCTTCATTACTGATTTCAGATTCCAATTTTCTTTCCATCCTTTCCTCTTGATAATTAATCATTTAACCACTTGATCTCCCATAATCTGCCACACACCATTTGTTCTTTCAGTGTCTTGATTTTCCTTTCCTTGTCACTTGTTATATTGTCTATTGGCTGCACCTACGATTTTTCTTTAAAATATTGGACTTTTGTTGTCTCTTTGAGAACTTTATATCTTGGATTCTAATTTAAGATTGCCACTTCAGTTGCTGCTTCTTTTGATTTGTTGGATTTAATTCAGTATACTATAGGAAGCAAGTTGAGAGGAAAAAGGCAAGAGTGTTTTCATCATTGTAAAAGCCATTATAAGAGTGAAACACGAGTGAATTTGCATCATTTAGAGTGAAACACGTGAGGGAGTAGTCAGGTCCTTTTCTTGCTATTCACTAACATTTTCAGGTGCCAATCATGTCTGAAAGTGAAGATAACCAAGTTGACCTTAAATTATTTATCAAATCTGTTCAAGAACAATTCAAGAGGCTAAATGCTAGGTTGGATCAAATGGATTCTTCTTCTTCTAACAACAAGGCAAGGCATGGTAAAAATGTTGTTCTAGGAGGAGATGAATCTGATTTTGAGGAGGAAAGCCAACATGAAAGAGTTAGGAGAGCTCCCCCTCAAAAGAAAGATGCCTTTAGTAACATCAAGATGAAAATCCCTTCCTTTCAAGGGAAAGCTGATCCTGATGTATATCTTGAATGGGAAAGAAAAGTTGAGTTTTTATTTGACTGTCAATCTTTTTCAAAAGAAAGTAAAATAAAATTAGCTACTTTGGAGTTCACAGATTATGCAAGCCTATGGTGGGATCAATTAACCACTAGTAGGAGGCGTTCAGGAGAGGGTCCAATTCGGTCTTGGCCAGAAATGAAGGCTCTCATGAGAAAGAGATTTGTCCCTACCCATTACTATAGGGATGTGCACAAGAGGCTCCACAAAATCAAACAAGGATCTATGAGTGTGGAAGAATATTTTCAGCAAATGCAAATTGCCATGATTAAAGCTGACATTGAGGAAGATTCAGAAGTTACAATGGCAAGATTTCTTGGTGGCTTAGACCCTGAAATTGCTGCAGAAGTTGAATTGCAAAACTACCTTGATATGGAGGAGTTGTTGCATAAAGCCATTAAGGTGGAGAAGCATTTTAAGACAAAACAGAAATTGAAATCACATGCTAGTTCCAACAAAGACTTCAAGTCCTCTTTCAAGTTTAAGGGAGAGACCAAGCCTAAAGAGGAGAATAAGATGAAGATGCAAACACCTACTTCTAAAGGTAAATCTGAACCTAAATCTTCTTCTAGTTCTTCTAAAATTAAATGCTTTAAATGTCAAGGTTTTGGTCACATTGCTTCACAATGTCCAAATAAAAGGACTATGATTTTGCTTGAGAATGGTGTTGTTACTAGTGAAAGCAGCAGTGATGAAGATGTGGAAGTTGAGTTAAGCTCCAATGGAGGTGATGAATCTAATGTGGAGGTCGCTGAAGCTGTGATTGGTGAGGCTCTAGTGTCAAGGCGTGCTCTTAGCATTCAACCGAAAGAGGAGCTTGAAAAAGAACAACGAGAGCATATCTTTCACACTAGGTGTTTTGTTAACAACAAGGTATGTAGCCTTATCATTGATAATGGGAGCTGCACCAATGTTGCTAGTACCTTGTTGGTTGAAAAGCTAGGTTTGCCAACTAGAAAACACCCCACCCCTTATAATTTGTTGTGGTTCAATGATAATGGGGATGTTAAAGTTACTAAGCAAGTTGTTGTAGCATTTTCCATAGGAAGTTACCATGATGAGGTTTTATGTGATATAGCTCCTATGTATGCTGGACACTTGTTATTGGGTAGACTTTGGCAATTTGATAGGAAAGTTAAGTATGATGGTTATACTAACAGGTATTCTTTTGAGTTTAATAAGAAAACCATTATGCTAACTCCTCTCAGACCCTTGCAGGCATATGAAGATCAAAAGCGAATTACTCAAGAATGCAAGTTAAGAGAGAAAGAAAAGAAAGTGCGTGAGAAAGAAAGAAAAGAAAGTGAGAGGGAGAGAAAAGAAAAGAGAGCTACTGAATTGAAAAGTCAAGAGAGTGAAGAGAAGAAAGTAACACTATTTTCCAGTAGAGGAGAGATTAAGAGGGCTCTACGTAGTGAGACATCTTTTGTCCTCTTGTATAAGGATGTTTATCTAACCCTTAGTGACCTCGATGAATCTCTTCCTTCTAGTGTTTTGAGTTTGTTGCAGGAATATAAAGACTTATTTCCGGAAGAGGTACCGGATGGATTGCCTCCCATAAGAGGCATTGAACACATGATTGACTTTATTCCTGGAGCATCTCTTCCTAATCGACCTGCGTATAGGGCAAATCCAGAAGAGACTAAGGAAATTCAGAGGCAAGTGGAGGAACTCATGAAAAAGGGGTTTGTGAGAGAAAGTCTTAGTCCATGTGCTGTTCCAGTAATACTTGTGCCCAAGAAGGATGGCAAATGGAGGATGTGTGTGGACTGTCGAGCCATCAACAAAATCACTGTTAAGTATCGATATCCCATTCCTAGACTTGATGACATGTTGGATGAGTTACATGGTGCTTGCTTGTTTTCAAAAATAGATCTTAGAAGTGGTTATCATCAAATTAGGATGAAAGAGGGTGATGAGTGGAAGACTGCATTTAAGACTAAGTTTGGTTTGTATGAATGGCTTGTTATGCCCTTTGGCTTAACTAATGCTCCTAGCACATTCATAAGCTTAATGAATCATGTGTTTCGCCCTTACATAGGAAAGTTTGTTGTTGTGTATTTTGATGACATTCTTGTGTTTTCTAAGAATCTAGAAGAGCATGCTAAGCATTTGCATTCTGTGTTTGATATTTTAAGAGAAAATAAACTCTGTGCAAATTTAGAGAAATGCTCTTTCTGCTTGGATTCTGTGGTTTTTCTTGGTTTTGTTGTAGGTACTGATGGTGTCCCAGTGGATGAAGAGAAGGTGAAGGCAATTCGAGAGTGGCCAACACCTAAGAATGCTAGTGAAGTGAGGAGTTTCCATGGACTTACAAGTTTCTACCGACGATTTGTAAAGGACTTCTCAACCCTTGCTGCACCTTTAAATGAGCTGGTAAAGAAAAATGTTATCTTTAAATGGGGTGAGGTACAAGAGGCGGCTTTTAATACTTTGAAAGATAAATTGACCAATGCCCCTCTACTTATTCTTCCTGATTTCTCTAAAGTTTTTGAAGTTGAATGTGATGCCTCTGGAATTGGTATTGGTGCTGTTTTGATGCAAGAGTCAAGGCATATTGCTTACTTTAGTGAGAAGCTTAGTAGTGCTTGTTTGAAATATTCAACTTATGACAAGGAATTGTATGCTTTAAAAAGAACTCTAGAACATTGGCAACATTATTTATGGTCTAAGGAATTTGTTTTGCATTCTGATCATAAGAGTCTTCAATATCTAAAGACCCAAGATAAGTTGAATAAGAGGCATGCCGTATGGCTTGAATTCATTGAGTCATTTCCTTATGTGCTTAAACATAAAAAGGGGAAAGAAAATGTTGTGGCTGATGCTTTGTCTAGGAGGTATAGTCTTATTACATCTATGCAAGCTAGGTTAATTGGTTTTGAATCTTTCAAAAGCATGTATGAATGTGATGCTGACTTTGCTGAAACTTGGAAGTTGTGTGAAAAACATGGTACTCATGATTTCTTTAGATTTGATGGTTTCTTATTTAAAGGAAATAAATTGTGTGTGCCTGTTTGTTCTATGCATGAGCTTTTGGTTAAAGAATCTCATGGGGGTGGTTTGATGGGGCACTTTGGCATAGAAAAGACTTTATCCATGTTGAAAGAACATTTTTATTGGCCTCATATGCGTAGGGATGTGATTGCTGTGTGTAAAAGGTGTATTGCATGCAAGCACGCTAAATCTAAAGTGCAACCACATGGCTTGTATACTCCCTTACCTGTCCCTTCTCATCCTTGGGTCGATATTTCAATGGATTTTGTGCTTGGATTGCCTAGAACATCTAGTGGAAAGGATAGCATATTTGTTGTGGTTGATCGATTTAGTAAAATGGCTCATTTCATTGCTTGCTCAAAAACAAATGATGCTGTCCATATCTCAGATTTATTTTTCAAGGAGATTGTTAGATTGCATGGTTTGCCTCGATCTATTGTGAGTGACTGTGATGTTAAATTTGTTAGTCACTTTTGGAAAACTTTGTGGGCTAAGTTGGGTACAAAGCTTGTGTTTTCTATGGTGGCACATCCTCAAACGGATGGACAAACCGAAGTAGTGAATCGAACACTTTCTTCCTTATTGCGTGTTGTAATTCAAAAAAATTTAAAGAATTGGGAAAAGTGTTTGCCTCACATTGAGTTTGCATATAATCGTGCCTTGCATTCTACAACTGAGTTTTCTCCTTTTGAAATTGTATATGGTTTTAACCCTTTGACTCCTTTGGATTTACTTCCTTTGCCTTGTAATGAGTTTGCTAACCTTGATGGTGCAAAAAAAGTCAAGTTTGTGCAGGATCTTCATGCTAAAGTTAAGGCGAACATTGAGCGCAAGAATGAGCAATATGCTCAACATGCTAATAAAGGTCGAAGGAAGGTTATCTTTGAACCAGGAGATTGGGTGTGGGTTCATTTGAGGAAAGAAAGGTTTCCTGAACAAAGGAAGTCCAAATTACACCCAAGAGGCGATGGTCCTTTCCAAATGTTGGAAAGAATAAATGATAATGCATATAAAATTGATTTGCCTAATTCTTATGGGATGTAAGCGCAACTTTCAATGTGGCTGACCTTTCTCTTTTTGATATTGCAGATTCGAGGACGAATCCTTTTCAAGAGGGAGGGAATGATGGAGATGAGCTAGGAGACTTTAAAGAGCTTGAACAAAATCAAGAACTTGAAAACAAAAGGGCTGGACGTAACTCTAAAAGATAGCTAACTAAAGATCCATTGCAAGGTATGGAAGGCCCATGCACAAGATCAAGAGCCAAAGCTATGAAGGAGGCCTTGAATGGAGTGATCCAAAAACTAATGGACCTGGAGCCCATAGTCTTAGCTGAATATGAAGCCCAAAAGGAACAAAATGGCATGAAAATCATTTCATATCTACAAGATGCTAGCCCAAGCCTGAAAGGAGCCTAATTGAAGAAGCCCAACCATTTTCCACAAAATCCTCTTAGTTTTAATTTGATTGTTTCTGTTTCAGATTTTTTAGCTTTATTAGGCACCATTCTTGGTGAATTTGTTCAGATTTAAATTTCTTTTATTTTCCCGCCAAACCTAAGAGTTATTTTGTATTTAGGGTTTTATTTTTCAAATGCCTATATAAGGCCCACTTGTACTCCAAGAAGAAACAGATTGAATGAATTAGTTTCAGAATTATTTCTGACTTGTGAGGTTTCTCTTGTGGCCTTTGTGTACTGGAGAAAATCTTTGACTTATCAAAGGAGTGGTTTCCTTTGTGGCGTCCCGAATTAGGGTTCTAAGAGACGGGTTCTCTTAGGGTTCAATTCCATTGACCAACATCCCTTCTTCTTCTTCTTCTTTGTTTCTTTCTTTATTCTTTCTTGCTTGTTGTCCAGATCTGCCTATTTTCTTGTTCTTGTGTCGTATGCCAAAATTCGATCACTGATCCGTGTAATTTGGGGTTCCTAGAATGGGTTTCTACGGAGTCTCATATCATTTGGCCAGAAGAAAGTCGGTTAAAAAGTGTGGAAAAGGTGGGACATGATATATAAGAAGAAGGAGGCTGAATTATAACATTTTCTAAATTCCCATTTTATCCCTCTTCTCGGTTTTCTTTGTTAGAGCCTATTTCAACTTCTTTTTAAGAATTATTTTTTTCATATGAAATTTAGGTCCTCTAATTTATAAAATTCCTTTAATTTCACCTAAATTAGATTTAAAACCTTACCGAACCGTTCGATTAAAATTTTGGTCAACTAATGACAAAAATTGCATATTGAAGGGGTTTTAACCATTTTAGGGGTTTCTATGATTTTTAGAACTTTTGAGAATTTTAGAAAACTTAATTTTTTTATTTCAAGCTCTCTCTTTTGAGTTTTCAAAATGTTGTCCAAAATTATAGTTATGCCACTATGTTATTCTTTAAATTTGCTCAGCCATTTTGGCTTTAATTTTGAGTTATCCTTAGGTTCTAAATTACATTTTGAGAAGTTTTAATTTTTATTTTAATCTTATTTGGTCTCAATTTACTCTGCTTTAGGGTGTTCCGGTATTAATTTATAAGATTCAATTCGATTTCTGAATTACCAGTCTTTACATAAGATCCATGAAAATGCTTCCTAGGTATCTCAACTAGTCCTTAGCCGAGCCTATGTCCTAGTTATGGGCTAAGAGAGATTTTGTCATTTCTTTTGGGAATTTGGCACATGTAGAGGTTCCTTAGCTCTTTTCTAGTTTAAGGTTGTCATTAGACAGCCTAAAACATCTTCCTAGGGTTCCAAAATTTCCAAGGTGCAACAAAAATTATAGGTACTCTATCTTACATTCTATAACTTTTTAATTGGTTCCTTTTGTCTTATCTTAATCTTCATGCTTCAAAATCCCTAGTCCTATCAAGTTTAAGCCAAAATCAAATTCCATTTATGTTCTTTATGTTTAGGCTAAACCAATAGAAAGAAGAGTTCCAAAGGAGAAGCAAATTTCCTATCGTATATCATACCTTGTATGAAACCTTATTCAATGGAGATTCTAGTCGTAGGATTGTTTGCTCCAAATTCTCTTCTTTCTCCAAGTGTTCCACCACCAAAAATCTTCTTTCAAGCAATTAAAATCATCAATGAAGAGAGCCTAGAAAGGAGAAGAAGTTTGATAAGTAACATGTAGTGAAAAAGTGCAAGATTTCTTATCTTTCTTGCCTTTTCTTCCTCCTCTTTCTCCCTTCTCTTTGGACGTTTTCCTTGGTCTATTTTAGAGGTGCAAAGTCAGTCATGAGGGGCTTACTAGGTGGCATGACACATATATAAGGAGAATGAGGTATTTTAAAATAATTTACAAAATTCTCGTTATGTCTCATAATTTTAATTTCTCCATTTAAGTTTTTGAATCCTTTTTTAGAATTATCTTTTTCATAATAAAATTTATTTTATCAAAAATATTTATTGAAATTTTTTATATTTAAAACTATCTGAAATAGTTCGATTAAAGTTTCAATCAACCAATATCCTAAATCACACACCATCAGGGATTTTGTCATTCTGATAATCCTTATGATTTTTTGGACCTTTGAAAAGCCTACTAAGCTTAACTTCATCATTTCAAATTTTTTTGTCTTTTTTGAGTTTTTAAAATTTTACACAAAATTATAATTTTGTCATTGCTTATTTTGTTTCTATTTAGCCACTTTAGCTCTAGTTTCGGGTCATTCATAGTTTCATAACTTTATTTTTGGAATTAACATTTTAGCCTTAATTGTCCTTGCTTTATTTTATTATGGGATCCTCTGTTATTATCTTACTAGTTCTAAATCAATTTTTAGAAGAATTGGATGTTACATTTGAACCATTGGGTGCCGTTCTATCACTTCAACAATGATGGTCACACCTTCTCATATCATTTGTAATAATTCGCCATTTTTACAAAATGAACTACTAAAAGAGAGAACTAAAAATGTGACTCATTGTGAATCCTAGGATTAAGATTCACATTGCAAAATCATAGAGAAGTACATGGATTTTTAAAACCCGATGAAGATTGAAATAGTGAATTGAGGGATGAAAAAGGACAACACATCAAGGTGCTTCAATCCTAAACCATGAGGATCAAGGCACTATGTTGGAAATTGGGGATTTTGTCTAGTAAAAAGTATTTTGGCCAATTGGGTAATGGTCTAAGTATAAAGATGATATGAGGATACATTACTTTAGGTAACACTACAAAAATATGATAGATTTGCGACGGAATTTTGCGACGGAATAAATTTTCGTCGCAAATCCATGACAAATTCGTCACAAAGTCCGTCGTAAATTTTTGCAACGGAATTACTGACGGAAAATTTTCGTCGCAAATAAATTTAGCGACGGAAATCAACGACGAAATTTTCTGTCGCTAAGGAGAAGAATAGCTTATTCCAATATTGCGATGGAATTCTGCGACAATAAATTCTGTCGATAATTTACGATGGAATTAGCGACGGAATTTCCATCACAAATTTTTTTCCGTCACTAATCTATCACAAATTCTGTCGCAAATCTTAATTTTAATTTTTTTAGTAATTTATATGATATAATGAGTTATATATATATCTCTCTCTCTCTTGGAAATGACTTAAATATTATTTATTTTATAGAAACTTTTTAATAATTTATATAATATTATTTAAATTATATATTAATAATTTAATAAAAAATGAGATAAATACTAATATGCTTAATTATTCTATGCTCAATACGGGGTTTTTGTTTTTATTCAAAAATTAAAAATTTACCATTTTATTTATTTTAAATTATATATTAAAATAAATATATAATATATATAATTAATTAGAAATAGAAAAAACTTTTCAAATCTAAAAGCGTAATTTAAATAAAGGAATATAAGGAATAATTTTACTAAAAATATAAAAAAAAATGAAAAGTAAGAAATAAATAAAAATCAAATAAATATTCAACTCAAAAAGGAAAAAAGATAAATAATATTAGAAAAATGTGATAATATGTTTCTTTCTCAGGATTTTACAAATATTAAAAATGGCTCCATTCATCCAATATGCTTCAATTATACCACCTGTCGCTCACCTCTCTCCTCTCCTAATTAGTTTCTCCTATTTGTTATGTTGTTAACTCTTAGTTAAAATCATACTTTCTTTTGTATTTTTATTTCTTTCTACACTTGCTTAACTGATCGTGTTAACGTTATTCTTTCTTCGAAAATTAAAATTTTATCTCATTTAAATATCAAATCTGTAGAAGTCTCTCAAAAGAAGCAAAAGACTAAATACCCACTCTCAAATGAATGGAAGGCAAAATCTAATATGTATCATATTATAAATTTGTGGAAGGAGAGGAGATCTGCCCCTTTCAAATGAAAGTAACTAAATTTTCATTGTTAATAAGCCAGTTAATTTCGTATACAATCCTCCCCCATGTTTTTGAATAAATTATATTTATATTTAATCTTAAACAAATTGATTTGATCAAAAGCTCCATAGAAAATGATTTGGTGGGCACACGATTGCAAGCTAATTACTTTTACTAATGTTGGCAGTTTGACAGCCGTAAGTAAAATTTTGGTGCCATTGTTGGGAAGCTAATTAATTATAATCAATTAGATTAAAAATTGTATTGTCTTCAATATTAATCTAGCTTTCTTACTTTGTTTCTGTGGCCCATTCCAAAGCCTACAAATTTGATGTTTTGAAGTAATTCTACACAATACTAGTTATAAGGGGTTCGATTGAGTTAAAATTTGGTATATAAGTTTTAGGTGTTGTGAGAAATAATATTCATAAAAATAATTATTTTTAAATTTTATAATACTTGATTAAGGTTTTAAAAAAATGAAGTGATATTAGAATCGATTTTTTTATTGTAGGATTGAGCCGAAAATTAGAATATTTTATTTCAAGTAAATCAAAAGCAAAAGATTATTTTTCTATTAAAATATCACAATCACTCAAAATGATTAAATTCATAATTATTTTTAATATTTTTACTTATGGTTTTGAATATATGCCCTTTGAAGTGCAATTTCTTTTTTTGGAAAATTTGCAAAACACAAAAAGGAAAAACTTATCAAATGATTTGGTTAAACAAATGAGTTTTTTTAAGTGTGCTTTATGAAATTTCATTCCAAAAAATTTTAAATTAAACAAAATTTCACAACAACCTCAAACATGCATTTAACTCAATTATTAAATTCATTAGACTATGATTGTAATAATTATTTTTCACCTTGGTAAAGATTTTACTTTGTTATATATATATATATATATATGTTCTTTTGGAGACAAACAATTCATGTTTACTTTGTTATATATATATATATATATATATATGTTCTCTTGCATTTTTAAATAATTTTATTATGTATTTAAAAAAAAAGATTTTTGGTTATTAACTTAAATTGAAATTCACATGATTTAATTTAAAATTATTTATAAAACTCTAAAATTTAGATAATTTGTCAATCTAATTATGTACACCTATGTAATTATATAAATGATAGAGTAAATTAAAATTTTAATTTTTAAAAGATTATTCTTTTTTAATTTAGCCTTCCAAAGTTAAACCTTTAAATATAGCCCCTTAAAAAAAATTCCAATAAAAAACGGATCAAACTCATGTTCACTTAACAAATCTATTCGCATAACATAAATAAGAGTCTATATGATTATAATGTTAACACATAACTCTGGACTTGTTCAAATAACATTTTTTCCTATAACAGCATTGTTTAGTAAATTTTCTCCCAAAATGATTTTTTGATTGTCACTTGACTTTAAATATGCCATTGGGAGAAAATGCCATCTAAGCATGCTCAAATTAGTTTTTAATAGCCACATTATTTTTGTTTATGTCACGTCAATCAATTTATTGAGTGAGTGCAAGTTTTACTTTTACCTAATAAAAATATCATTTTGATAAAATAAATAAATGAAATTAAAGCAATTTCTCTTTAAAAATTTAAATCAAAAAATAATCTTTTCCAAAGTTAAATCTTTAATTTAGCGACAGAAAATAATATCACATGAATTTTCTATCATCCATTATTTTGGCGGAACTTGATCCTCTAAAGTGTGTTTTCTCTAAAGTTTGCCTGAAGTGAGAAATCCCAACCGTTGGAAGCATCAAGCATTCGGATCAAGCCACATGACGCATTTTGCAGATACCTCATTCTTTGTCTTCTGTTTCGGTGAAGTGCCCCCGTTTTCTTCATCTTCGTTTTGCAAATCCCCCATTTTTGTTTGTTTAAAGGAGACATTTCCTTTTCTAAATTTCTCGGATACCCCATTCTTCATCTTCCTTTTCTGTTTCTATTATTTCTTTTTGTTTCGTCTGATTAAAGAAAAAATAAAACATTTTCTTGTCCGCCAGAGCTAACTACTAAGACATCCTCTGTTTCTGTATAAATTTGAGCTCCTTCAGCCTTTCTATTATTCAAATTAGAAGAAACCAATTCGGTTCAATCGACATTGGTCAATTTCGACAAGTGGGTATAGCCTTGGCAGTTCTCACCATCCAAATAAGATCGAGGAATAATAGAATATCTACATCTCAGTTTTATCGTCGTTTTATATAGCCCTTATACTTTTTTCTTCTTTAATTCTTAAACGATTCTCGGGAAACGATGGGAGAATGGAAAAGATATGGATTTTGAAATGGGCATTGCTGGTTTGGATCACAAGTTGTTATGTTGAAGGTCTAGTGTGAATTTTATCAGTTACCTCTAGACACGGTGGTTCAGATGTTAAAGAACAATGGAATTCAAAAGGCGAAACTGTTTGGTTCACGTAATTCCATCATGAGTGCTCTGGCTGGAACGAGGATCAAAGTCATGGTTGCCATTCCTAATAATTAGCTTGCCGTGATAAATGACTACGATCGAGTGAAATAGTGGGTAAAAAAAAATGTTACCCAGTGGACAAACAAAGATGAAGAAATAGAAAATGAAGATGAAGAATAGGTATCTGCAAAAAGCGTATGGAGATGGAGGCGAGTGGAGAGATGATAAAGGAGAGCAGAGCAAAAGGCTGGAGAAGATGGAGGCGCGTGAGATGAATCCTTGCGTTTTGTAGACATCTCTCATCTGGCCTCCTCCCGTGTCAAAACAATGTGTTTTGATGATTAAGGCACCACGTGGCATGATTTCAACGCTTAAAGTAATGAACGGCCAAAATTTCTCACTTCAGGTAAACTTCAGAGAAAGCATACTTTAGAGGATCTGGTTCCTTATTTTGGCACCTCAAGTGGGTACGTGGCAAGTTCCAGAAGCAGATTTGGGTCACTTTAACTTTATTATTATATACTTAAAAACCTTAAATCATCCCCCCATTCCAAAAGTATCGTATTCTCCCATTCGCATCCCGCTATTTTCCCATCCCATCGGCGCTCATCGGCTACCTTCTTCCCTTATTCGTCCAGTTGCCCTACTGCAGGTCAGCCATTGCTCGGACTTCTGCCAGCTGCGCCCCAGATCTGCACTTTGCTTCTTGTCTTCTTCTTCCTGGTAAGCTACATCTTGGGTTCCTGAGGTTGATCCGTTCAGTGCGTGTCAATGTAAATGATCTATTCAGTGCGTGTCTATTTTTCCTCTATCCCTCTATCATTTCTCTCTTATTCTAAGCTATAAATGAGTTTTAGGCTCTGTACCATTTCTGTACAGAATTGATTCTAGGGGAGACAAGAATGCTGAATTTGTGTTTTCATTATTGTATTCTTAAATTGGGATTTGTACAGAAAAGGTTAGTTGTGTTTTGATTCGGAATCCAACAGGGAAGTTATAATAGTGTGTTTGGCACTCTTGAGGGTAACGAAGATCTTCATTGGCGAAATCTGCAGCTATGGTTATTTAAATATGTAGATAAGAGTTTGATAACTCATACTTTATTTTCACTACTTTTTGTTTAATAAGGACTGACATTTTTTTTATTTATTTTTTTCCTGGATATTTTCCCTTAATTAGCACTAATAAGTTGTCTAAATTAGTCACTGCTATAAATAGATGAAAATGTGTATCATTTATCTTTGCAACTAGAACGAAAATCTTGTTAATCTCTAAGTTCCTTTATGTTGTCAACTTTACAATTATGTATGTTGTGCAGATGGTTGATTTTACATAGGAGAGGATGTACATTGGAGATAAATTAATTTTGGTGATTTTTTCTCTGGACGCTGCATGCATTGAAATTGAAATATTTTGATGAAGTAAAAGTTATAGATGATTATAGTCATATTCTGTGAACATTAGAATTTGCTTGAATATTTGAGAGTCATATCCTAAACCTTAAAATTGACTTAAATAAATATTATTATTGAAGATATAAGTAAAATAAGCTTTTAGCTATAAAATTATTCATTATTTTATAATATTTTATTATTTCTATGATTACTTTTGGTAATGTGAATAAAGAATTCACAAAATAATCAAGTGAAAATAAAACAAACTGCATAAAGTGAAAGATCTTTCTGTAAATCATACAAAGACGAATAAATTTAACATCCAATTTTATGAAAATAAATTTACTTTTTTTTTAGACTTACAACAAAAAAATTTACAAATTATATTGATTGTTACTTTGAAGTAGAGAACACTGTAATTAGTATAAGCCTTGTATATATTATATATTATTATTGTAAAGCTCATGTAAAGCTCATCCTTGGTTATTTTTTGTGGGGTTTCGGACCATAATGAAAACGAATGGGTCTTGGTCAAGGCTGCGTCCACAGCCATTATTATTGGACATCTTGGTCAACCACCTTTTAAGGAGTTATGAGTTTCGGATTTATTTATTTTTTGAGGTAATTTATATTTTCTTGTTTTATAATATACTTAAATTATGCAATTTTTTTATTTTAATAATTTATACTTCTCTTTCTTATAACTGAAAAATATATTATAATAAAAGATAAACTATAATTACATCTATTTTAATCAAAATGCCATTATATTTATTATTTATATTATATAATTTGACTATTTTTATATTATACTATTAATATAAAAATAGTCAATTTTTTAAATTTATAATTTTTAATATAAAATAAATAATTTTGAAATAAAAATTAAAAATTATATCTGATAATAAGTTGTATTTTTAATTAAAAAAATTATTATTCTTTAGGAAAAAATATATAAAAGATAAGTTGTATACATATTTTTATTTATTTGTATTATACATGTTTTTTTATATATATTTTTTCAACAGAATTGTTCAAATTAAAAATTGACAATGTTGACTATTCTTATTTCATATGGCACGTAATTATATGACATAAATATTTGATTACACTTAACACATTTTAGAAGGCACATATCACACACTTGCTTTTTTAACTATGAATGCAATCTTTATCGTACGATTGAAGTGATATATTTTTAAAAATATTAGAACTAAATTAATTAAAATAATATATTTTAGGGACCAATATAATAAGTTCCTTAATATATAGTTAAAGATATATAAATTAAATCACATATTAAATTACATTCTCCCACTTGCTTTGTTAGACCCCCTTTAATAGCTTGTAGAAAGAAAAAAAAAAGGTTGAAAAGGTAAAGAAATTTCAAGTGGCAATATAGTATTGTTGGGTTTGCCATTTCATAGCTAAGCATTTTGATGTTCCCAAGATTTATAATTTTATATGGAAAAAGCTATGAAACTATAGCTTTTGGTAGTTAAGTCAATTTTTCAACTAATATTTCACAAGTGCATAATTTTTTTTTTGATATTAGGCTGAGATATTGGGTTGTTTTTTTCCATGTTTGACTTTTTTATTTTTCTATTGCATTAATTTCTTTTCTAGCTTTATCCTTCTACCTTGTGCTTGTCCTTCCTTTGAGAAAAATCTGTTAAACATAGTAAGAGCTATTTTATGGATTATTTATATAGAATTTTTATATTGTTTTTATCAAGTTATTTCTTTCTCGCAAATTGTAGATATAATGATAAAATTTTGTATGAAAGATGCATACATGGATTTCACGATTGGTTCTCAAATTCTAAAATACAAAAAAATTAGATGTAAAGTAGTTGTTAAAAAATGTCACACAAGTTCAAAACCCAACCAACAATATTTTGGATCCATTTTTACATGACATTGCTCGATGACCAAAGAGAAGCGTTTGAACTTGGCCTATTTATTTTGTTAATGGGTACAAATTTCACATACATTCATTGAGCCATTGAAAATCAACAATAAATAGTGGTGTATGTATTAAGGGGACTGACTTTGCACAATCAGAACATGATTTGTATGGCATTCTAGAAGAGATTGTGGAGATTAAATATACAGGGGTTCCTGTGAAGCGATTAGTGTTGTTCAATTGTCAATGGTATGATCCTTCACCTAATCATGGTATGAGGGTTCACAAACAATATGAGATTGTTGAAGTTCACGAATTAAGGAGGTATAACAAGTTTGATCCATTTATACTTGCACAACAAGCAACGCAAGTGTATTATGCATCTTATCCTAATTGCCATCAGAAAACTAATTAGTTAGCCGTAATCAAGGTTAAGGCTCGTAGCATAATTGATGCTTCTTCATCTGAAACAAATATAGGGCCATTTTAGGTGGATGAATTGGAAATCATATTACTTGCAATCGTCCCAAATGATGAATTCCATAACCTAAGAGACACTGAAGGTTCATATGAAGAAATAGATATGTTAACCATTAACATAGTCTGTGACGAAGAAGAAGAAGAAGAAGAAGAAGAAGAAGAAAAAGAAGAAGAAGAAGATGATGATGATGATGATGATGATGATGAAGAAGATGATGATGATGATGCATAGATTAGGGTTGGGTTTTATTTAATTTTGAGTTTAAGTTTTTTATAATATATTTTCTTGTTTTAAATGTGAATTTATTTTTGTTTTCATTCTATTTAATCTTTTATCAATCTGTACTGACTCAAGTTTGCTATTATATATGTAGATGTTAGGTCGTGGTTCTAGGCGAGGTCGTCCTCGATGGAGTACCTCTACACCACCACCTCTGCACCCTCAATCATCTCATTGTCCTCTGACTTCAGCACCTACTCCAGCTCCTATAGCGCTAGACGCTTCCACTACACCTACATCAGCTCCAACCATACCTGAATCATCTAGGAGACCCTCAGCATCACTTGTATCATCTCCTCCTGTACCATCCCCTGACTCCCAGTACTCACATCCCACTCCTCAGGGTCCTTCCACTAGTTCTACACCAATGTCACCTATCCAACCTTTTGAGCGTGACCCCATAGATGGTCGAACATAGTTATATCCTGACAAGCATACGTAAGTCATCAAGGTTATATTGTTTTATTTGTTATTCATTTAACAACTTAATGCCATTATAATATTTTTAATCATTGATGTTAAATGATTAGATTTAATCTTGTTGTTACTGTTGTTCGTGATATTCTCCCTATAATTCAAGCAAAATTTGAACATCCATGTTATAGTTAGAAAGTAAAGCCTCCTGAAGTCAGACAACTATGGTTTGATGAATGGCCGGTATATATCTTATTCCATCAGTATATATGTATCATGTGTTGATTTCTTTTTCCCTCAATTTGTCTCAATTTTGAGTTTTCTGTTGCTTATGTAGAAAAAGTATAAATGGTTGTCACAATATGACTAAGTTATTAGACGTAATTGGAACAAAAAGTGTGGGGACATCTTGCGCAATGCAATGCACAGAGTACGGCTAGACTTGGAAAAAGGGGTCACACCTAATTGGATCCCAGATAGTGTAATGGTCCAATTAAAGCACTATTGGGAGTCAGAAGATTATAAAGCCATATGCCAGACAGCTAAAAACAATCGAGCATCTACCACGAGAGGCATGCAACATAAACAGGGTAGCATTCCTTCAACTGAACATAAGAGGAGGCTGGTAACTATTTAAATTTAAATGTAATCATTATTTATTTAATGCATGAGATAACTAATATTAATAAATAACTGTAGACTTTAGTGCTTGAAAGGCCACCTACAATGTTTGAATTGTTCAAGCACACGTACTATGACGAGGCAACTGGTCAATTTGTGGACCATAGGGCAGCTGAAGTTTATGTATGTATATGTTTATTTTTTTCCTTTCTCTCTAAAATTGTGTTAATGGCCAGAGGCCTTACTAGCTATAGTGTGGGTCTTAATTTTTTTATTTTAATTATAACTAGACTTGTACTGACAGCCAGAGGCCTTACTAGTAGTGAGTCTTTATTTTAAGTTTTGATTATAATTGGACTTGTGCTAGTGGTGAGCGGTCTAACTAGTTGTAGCGTGTCTTCATTTTTTATTTTAATTGACATTGGATTTGTCCTGACGACCGGAGGCTTGACTAGCTCTAGTCTGTGTCTTGATTTTTTCCTTTAATTATAACTAGACTTGTGCTGATGGCTAAAGGCTTGATTAGTAGTAGTGTGGGTTTTTATTTTTGGTTTGATTATAATTAGATGTGTCCTAATGGTCAGAGGTCTGGCTAGTTATAGTGTGCATTTTTTGTTTTGATTGTCATTGGACTTGTGCTGATGGCCGAAGGCTTGATTAGCTTTAGTGCAAGTCTTTATTTTTTGTTCTGATTATAATTGGACTTGTGCTGATGGCCATAGGCTTGACTAGCTACAGTGTTTTTTTATTTTTTATTTTGATTGTCAATAGATTTGTGCTAATGGCCAGAGGTTTCTTTAGTGTGAGTCTTGTTTTCTTTTTTCAATGTAATTAGACTTGTACTGATAGCTGGAAGCCTAACTAGCTATAATGTGAATATTTATTTTTAGTTTTAATTATAACTGCTTATATTAATGGCCAAAGGCCTGAATAGCTGTAGTGTTAGTCTTTATTTTTTATTTTGGTTATCACTGAACTTGTATTGATAACCAGAGGCCTGAATAGTGGTAGTGTGCTTTTTTTTTTTTTATTATCACTGAACTTGTATTGACGACTAGAGATCTGACTACCTGTAGTGTGAGTTTTTATGTTTTGTTTTGATTGTCACTATACTTGTGTTAACGGCAAAAGACCTGATTAGTTCTAGTATAAGTTGTTATTCTTTGTGTTTGATTGTCATTGGATTTGTGCTGACGGTCAAAGGGCTGACTAACTGTAATGTGAATCTTGATTTTTGGTTTTGACTATCATTGAACTTGTGCTGATAACTGAAGGTCCAATTAGTTGTAGTGTTAGTCTTTATCTTTTTACCTTGTCACTATAATTGTTTGATCTTCTATTTAGTGTCTTTTACTTATTTTATTACTTTGTTGCTAGCAATATCATTGCATATTCTTTTCATATACCTAATTGGGTAATTTCAACATTTGATACTTCTGATTAGGATGGCTTAATATATTTATAGTTTCAAGATACTTAGTCTTTCTTATATGATTACACATTATGTTGATACTTTATGACATAAAATATAATTAAACATGTGCATACTTTTGCTTCTGGATGAATTGTCACTATTTTCTCTATTTTAAAATTTTCTTTCTTTGATTCTATTAATAGGCTGATTATTTAAGGTTTAAGAATGCCAGAACTTCTACTCAGGACTCCCCAGGCATAGCATCAAATGATATAGATAATGAAGTTGCCTTATGGTTAGAGGCTGTAGGTGGCAAGAATAAGAAGGGTCGTATCTTTGGAGTAGGATCTGCAGCTCATGATGTTGATATTATTTGTTCTCATGGGACTTCTTCTTCCATAAATAACTCAGGACTCCATTCAGATTTTGAAGAGGAATTACGTAGGAGGATTGCCATAGAGACTGCACCTTTGAGACAGGAGAACCAAGAACTTAGAGAGCAGAATCAACAAATCTTATCTATGTTAGACCAGCATCAGCAAACACTTAATAGGTTGCAAGAACTTGAATCGCGTTTATCTCGTGTCCCATCAGATCCTGTACCGGAAGAATCAACAGTTGAGAAGACAGGCCCTGCTGATTGTCCCCTTTTATAGATGTGATTTTATTTTTTTGTGGCATTTTAAGTTATGTATTTTAAGTTAAAGATTGTTATAATTTGTTTTATAAATGTTTAACTGAGGATCATTTTAATCTATCTATTATTTTTATTGAATACTGTTGTGTTATTTTATTTTATTGGATAGGTAGCACAAGTAATATTGATGCTGTATTAAAAAATACAATATAATAAAAAAATTAAATAAGCAACGCATTTTTGTCATTATTCTGTCACTAATTTAGGCTAGATTAGTGTCGAAATAATCAGTGACGAAATATTCCGTCACTAATTTGTGATGAATTAATGACGGAATATTCTGTTGCTAATTTCTAATGAAAAATTTTATCAATGATCCGTCACAAATTAGTAATAGAATTTTTCGTCACTAATTCGTCACAAATTAGTAACAGAATATTTCGTCACTAATCCGTCGCTAATTAGTGACGGAATGATCCGTCGCTAATTAGTGATGGAATATTCCGTTGCTGATCTGTCGCTAATTAGTGACGGATATTCCGTCGCTGATCCGTCGCTAATTTAGAATAAGTTATACTCACAATTAGTGACGAAATTCAGATCAGTGATGGACTATTTAGTCGCAAATTAGCGATGAAATTTTCATTTCCGTCGTTAATTATTTAGCGACAAAACAGAAATAATCCGTCACTAATTCCGTCGCTAATCAATTTGCGACAGAATTATCCATATTTAGCGACGGAAAATTCTGTCGCTAATTTTTGTTTTTCTTGTAGTGTAAAGAGGTTATATTAAAGTATGGGATGAAATTTTCAGCCAAAAATATTAAAGTATACAAATTTAAAAGTTTAAAAAATTGATTAAAGATTAAAATGCACATTTGAAGTAAGTCATATATATTTTAGTATTTCTTTAAAATAATTTTAAAATTAGAATAACAAGAAAAAGTATTTTTTATTTTTATTATTAAATTTTTGAAATAAAATATGATAAATGTATAATTTTTCAATAATAATGTGACATGTATATAATTTTTACTTACTATTAAAAAATTATATAATTATATTTTAATTATGATATAAAAAATTACATTAATTTATTCTTAACAATAAAATAAATATAATTATCCAAAATTGTTAATTGAGAGGCATTCCACCATCCATCACACGCCCCCATCGTCCGCCGCATCATTTTCGTTTGTCAAGCATAAGTCTCTCGATTTGACCAAAAGGTGTACCCTTCCAAACTAATCCATTCACAAAACTGATTCACCACTCCAATACTAAGCTGAAAAAACTATTATCGCATTGATCTGGGCAATTGATGGGATTGATTTGCATACGGTTAATTACTCCACGGCCATGTTCTGTTTTTCCCCTCTAAGATGGTAGAACATATGAAAAATGATCTAACTGTGATTGATTGTGCTGCCATAGAAGACAAACTTCAAGAAAGAGTACCAACTGCTATAGAGACTTTTCAAAGAACTGGCATTAAGATTTGGAGTGCCTACAGGGGACTTAGTGGTTGTAACAGACGAGTGACTTGGAATGATGGTGATGAAGTAGTGCTGTCCAACAATACAGAGAGATTTATGACCTTGCAAAGTGAACTGGGACTGTGCTTGGTTCATGCTACTGTTAGTAGCTTTGATGATAGGTTGGAGGATGCTTGTTTCGGTCCTTAGGTGAAACAAGCACAAGGTCCAATGGAAAAGAAGCCCTTGGTTCTAACTGCTAATCTCCGCCTTGAGGATAAAGTGGAACTTGTTGGGGTGGGTATTGATAATCCATGACCGTTGGCCTAATAGGGTGTACAACGTAACGGAAAGAACCAATAGGAAATAGAAGAGAGGGGGACCAATGAGAGGAATGATGAGGTGTCCCATGCTTAGCTACTTTGTCATAAGGTCCACGGGTGGGAGATAGAGAATTTCATTAGAGGCTATAATATATGCTGGGAGGTGGTGAGCAAAGGCAAACAGAAGATCATTTGATTTAGGAAAGCCTCTTGTCTCTCGAACACTAGAGAATCCTTTTCTTTCTCATTGTTTTCTTTTTTTCTTGCAAGCACTGGTATACACTTTTCCTCTTCCATTCACTGCGGGATAGGAATCGCAGACCTCTTTACATAAATAAAGAACTAGTTAAAGTTCAAGTGCACAAGGTGCATGGAAGGTGGCTCATACAATATTTTAATATTGTCTCTTTCATTAAAAATTATGATGGCTATCATTATGCATCTGTCTAGGATAAAAGTGAACTTGAAAGGATGATCTTCCACACGCGTTGTTGCCTTCCTTACCCATGCAATACTGTTACTCGTTTCTTTCATGATTTCTTTGAGAGTTTATCTTGACATATATTGGATAGCTTATTTTAATATACAGTAGATGGTTTAATTTAACTTGAAGACCATAAATCTTTGTATGTCGTATTTTATCCTATTTTCCCATTTACTATTGTTTTCTTATTATTTGGCTATTTGATAGTGGCAAATCATGGACAAAGATAAAACTTACTAGAACAAAAATCAGTCCAAGTCGGTTTATTTGAAATGATGTTCGGCTATGGATCATGTTCAAACTAATGTTTCACTTGACCAACATAACGAGGGAAATTATCCACCTAATGGTTGGAAAGCTGTTGTATATACGACTGCTATAAAATGCTATAAAAGAGCAGTGTGGTGTTACAATACTAGGGAAAACAACTTATCTCATCTGAAAACTTGGGAAAAGTATTACGATGTCATAAGTACTATAAGTACTATGCTTGGCATCAGTGGTTTTGGATGGGGAGCTGCACATGGTAAAGGTTGATAATGAAGAAGTGTGGACAAATTATGTCAAGGTAAATCAAACTTGTCCTTTTTAGTTTTGACACCTTTTTTTTTTTTGGTTTTTAACACTTTTATAATTTATTAATTGATGCTTTTCATTATGACATTTGCTTATAGGCACATCTTGATGTCAGTCATTTTAAAGGAAAGGTAATCAAAAATTGGGAAGACTTTGTGCTATAGGCGACTAAGGGTGGAGGCTGAATCTTTCTCTTAGGAGAAAATCAAGATTATAAGTTATATATATATATGACATATAATATTTTTTGTAAAAAACAAATTTATAATTATTCTACAATATATATATATATATATATATAGCCACATAAATTATATGAGAGATAACATATTGTATTAAATTTAAATAAATAAATAGTGAGCTATGGAGCATATTGCTACAATTACTTATGCCACATCTATTATATATATATATATATATATATATATATATATAACCTGTGAATTTCACTGTTTATTTGTACTATTGATAAATTGTTCATAATGTTTTATATTATCATAATATTGTTGATACACATTTTGTTACTATTTGAATACTATTCATCATTGTTTTGCACTGTTTGTCCATATTTTTTTTATTTTATTTTTTGTGGGACCCATGTTTTCTTTTTATTGTGGGACCTTTTTTTTTCTCTAGAACCTTTGGATTTGCAGGGGTTAATGTTAGTTACAATATAAAATTGTATAGAAAGAACATATTTTTTAAATAAATTATATTTTATATGATTTCTTTTGGCTAACTTTTTGTGAATTATAAATTGATAATTTTTGGGCGATGATGATAATGATAAGCTATGAAATTTATAAGTAAGAAGAGACTAAAAAATTAAAGACATTAATGTAAATATAAAAGGCAAATTGAAAAACATTAAAAAAAACAAAAGAGAAAAAAATATTTTAAAAAATTTAGAAAGAGTGGATATCAAATACAGTAAAAATAAAATAAATAAATAAACTGAGAGAGGTGATATTTATTTACTCTCTTAGAATTGTTTTCCCCACCAATCTCCTTCAAATTGAAGGGCTTCATTCTCTTTGTAAGTATATATAATCAGGATAGTACCAGAGATCAAAAGCAGAAGAGTAGCAAAAAGTCTGCAGGGAATCAGAGTCAAGCCGAAAAAGCAGTAGGAAATAAATCATCAAGATGGAAGATGAGCACGGAATCGGAGGGTGGAGGAGGTGAGGGATTGCATAAGCGTGAGAGCAGCAGGATGCTGTACATAGCAAATTGAAGCTAAAGAACACAAACCATGCAAAATGGGGCTCTTTTGACCAATTGAAGACCTGGGTCAGCTATAGGTGACTTCTCTCCCAACTTATACAGCAAGATTTTTGGCCGAAAATCAAGTAAAGGGATCACAGCAATTGCCATTTGTGCACTATTTTCAGCTTTCACCAACGCATAATTGAACCCTCGTGAACAGAAAATAAAAGCACTTCTGTCATCGAAAGGATAAGGTGTTTACCATTTAAGCATTGCATAATTTTATTTCCTAACCCTGCAAAATCTTTCAAATAATCTTTTGTCGTTTGGAAATTTGTAGGCATTAGATGAGAATGTGAGAATGTTGATCTGTGACCTGGTTCTTATCGTTGATTGCAGGTTGTTGCGAAAGATTTTGTTTCCAAAGCTATCATCTCACAATTCAAGGCTCACACCAGTCCTATATCTGCACTATGTTCTGACCCTAGGGGAACCTTTCTGGTCACTGCATCAGTCTATGGGAATAAATGACAATTTCGTTACATCTTTTTGTTAAGTGATTCAATATGTTAATAAGTAACAAGTTTGTTAATTTTAAAGATTAATTTGTGCATTTATCAATTTTAGGAACTAAAATTAAACTAACTACAACTAATTATTAATCGACTGATTTAACTGGCCAGTTTCTTTCATGTTTCTCATACCCAATTGAAAAGATTAACTGCCACCTGACTTAGAAATCCAAATTTAATTACTAATTAATTATATTATATGAGTTCATTAGGAATTGTGCTTTTTTATACTCGACGAGTAAAAAGTCAACCATTCCATTCTCTATATATATATAAACTACAGTACTATTTTTCCCATTAGATCTATCTAAGATTATAAGTCACGCCAACATGTGGTAGAATGATAATTATTTGCATATATTGAAAAGAAAATCACTTTATTTATAGTGAACATATGAATGATGTGAAAAGTTATGCTAGTTATGCTTAGGGTTATCCAAGTTTTCTCTCTGAAGAGCCCAGCTCCAATTCCACAATCAGGTTTATCTAGCTACGACTGACATCAACAGTGGAACCCAACCCGTCACCGCTGCACGGGTGATATTACCAACCATTGCCCATCCTTTGCCACCTTTTTTCTTTTAATTATAATCCTATCAAAAGAAAAATTTCCCACAAAATATTTTTCTGTGCGTTCTCATTTTTATTATATATAATATGAACAATAGGATGAAAGCATATAAATAATAATTTTTATCAATAAATTGTTTTATATATTTATTGTATGATTAAATTATAAGATAAATTATTCTCTCATTCTTTGATAGAAACATAAATTGCATGATCATTCTTTTATTTTGAAAATATATATTTCTATTAATATAAAAGTATAAACAAAAGCCTTTTTACTTTTAATTTTTTAAACTTTGATAAGATATTATCTTAAAATTTTGTCATATTTTATTTTATTTTTTCTAAAAGAATTATATAATTATTAAAACAATTTTTATTCATAAAAAATAAATAAAAAGCAATTATATTATTTTATTTAAAATATGATATATATTAAATGACTAGGTAAACTATCAATTTTATTATCATATTCTTTATACATTTGTATAATTTATTTTTGAAAAATTTTATATAAATTATTTTATAAAAAGAGCATACACATGCATATGTACACAAGAGCTGATGGCCCCCTCCCTCCACCACTGTGGGTGACGTAGCTGAAATTGAGATTGAAGATATTAATAATATTGGACTAAGTGAGAATATAAATAATATCAATATACATATTAACAATAATTCAATTAATGGCACATGTATATCTACCCTAAATTCATGCAAGTGACCTACTTTTATCCCCAAGTAGAATCTTTTAAGGAAGAGAAATCATGCTAGTGATGCACTTGCAAATGCTATTAATCTTATGGCTAATACTATTTGCAAGGCTCACACATCATATTCTAAAAAAATAAGCACTGAAAAAATATTTGCATAACTTTGTGAAGTTTCAAACTTAGAGAAAATTGAGTTGTGTCATGTGAGATTAGTTGGAATTAATGAGTCAGTCAAAAATTTGTTAGGGTGTTAGCTCTACTAGGGATCCTTGGGTGTATCTCTATTATTATAAATAAGGAACAAATACATGTAAAGAGATGTAAATGATTTTAACACAAGTGTTTTCCATTTCCTTCATACCAATTGGTATTAAAGCAATTTTGATCTTATAAGATGGTAAAAGAGACATTGCTTGAAGAGTCAAGCTTAACAAGCTCATGCACAAGGTGAAGGCGGTGGAAACAGACATCACTGATATATGAAACTCCCTAACGTGAATGGAGGACCAACTAAAGAAGATAGCAATAAGCATTTCCAAACTAGAGATGAAACATAAGAGTGGTACACAAACTACACCCTATCAAAACCCTTTGCCAGAGAAAATTCAAGGAAAAGAGGAAGATCCCCTAATCATGGTAGTTTAAAAGAGGAGAAGTTACCTAAAGTTGAGTCTAATATCTAAGAAAAGAATAGCTTCTAGCATAATATACTTCTAAATCAAGAAGATGACCAAAAGATGCAAGAAAAGGAAGATGATGACTCGACCAAAAAAATTATGAAAGAGCTAAGGATGATGAAGATATTAATGCATAAGATCCTCTAGCTAAAGTCCATAAGACGCTAATCAACAAGAATTATCGTAAATCAAAGTACTAGCCGATCATAATTTTAAAAGATCATGTTCCAATGTATGAGAAAAACTCATAAAGGATACATAGTGAAGATTGGTAGGTCCTAAACAATGAGTCATTACATTGTTTGAATTCATTGATTGTTTTCCATCTCTGAGTGGAATAATCAAAGTGAAGCCATGGAAGGTCGAAGACATCTCAGAGGCAATGAATTCAATGATTACAATGTCAAAGGCAAAACTTAAAAATTAGGATAACATGATGATTGATTTCAAGATCTAAAAGACTCCATTCTTGGTTATGGGTAACAATTGGGTCAAATAGTGGAACTTGAATGAAAAGGTATACAAAGATTTTACATTGAAACTAGTAAGAATTGCCTTTGTAAGTATCAAAAAGGAAATTATTTGAAGAGATCAAAACCAGTGAAAGCTCAAAGGCGCAAAGCTCTATAGACTCCAAATTCTTGTTTTAACTAATGTTAGGCTTGAACTAGGACCACTACAGTTTTCTAGTACTGCTGGTGTCACCTTCAAATCTAAAAATAACATCCCCAGTGCTTGTAGACATAGAAGCAATGCCAACAAGGTCAACTTCTATAGTAACAAGTCCTTTGCCTTCTCTTCTGCTCATTATATGTTCATCAGAGCACCATCATTGCCACTTCACTATAAGGTGGCAACATTAATGAAGAAGATAGCAAGGTAGTTGTAATGAATACTCATACTTTTTTAGCAATGGTATAAGTTTCTTCGTACAAGGAAGCAAAACATGGTCATAAAGCTAATTTTGACCAAAATATATATATATAAAAGTTCCTACATTTAGTCAAACATATGTGTTCATATCCTTTGGCTCTAGTCTAGAAGCATCTATGGGACTTGTTCAACATAGAGGTAGGTCCTTAGACATTGTGGCAACAACAAATGCATTTATGTACAAAAGACCCAATACAAATGGCCATAAACAATCTAGGCCAAGAATTTTGGGCTAGGAGTTCTGTAACTTGGAAAACATGTACCATGGAAAGGAAGCCTTATCCAATTTCCAATAAGTTATCTACAGAGGAAGCATTAAAAGGCCTAACTTATATAGCCATTGTTGAACTGGCCAATAGGCCTAATGCTTTTGCAGACTGGGAACTTCTCAAATTTTTTAATTGTATCAATTTTTGAAATTTTAATTTGTATAGATCCTTGAGGACAAAGATCATTTTAAGGGGAGGAGTACTGTTATATGAGATTAATTGGAATGAGTTAGTTAATTAATAATATGTTCGATTGTTAGTTCTATTAAGAGCCTTAGTTATATCCCTATTAGTATAAATAAGAGATAGATGCATGTATTACATGCATCTATCTCTTATTATATATAAGATTAGTTGGAATGAGTTAGTTAATTAATAATATGTTAGATTATTAGTTCTATTAAAGCCTTAGTTGTATCCCTATCAATATAAATAAGAGATGGATGCATGAATAATAGGGGTACAATTAAGGCTCTTTAACAAAAATAATAGTCTAATAGATTACTAACTAATTCCAACTAATCTCATCTAACAAGTTGCTACAAATTTATAATGTCCTTAAGAGTGATGAAAGAAAGCATGAGTCACTTAAGGCTCTTCCTATCTTATTATGAAAATCTTGAATATTAATGCTAATTTTAAAATAATGTAGTTAATTTGCAATCTTCATAAATTTTAAGGACAAAATCATTATGCTTGACATTGTGTTATGTTTATTTTAATTATGAATTGCTAATGAACTTGCATTGGGTAATATATTTGACTTGGATGTATATTCAGTTTTCATATTTATTTATTTTATATTAGATGTATGTTCATGCTAATGAAATTCATCTTTTAAAATGAATATTTGGTTTCTGGTTGTTTTTAAATGAATATAAAGTTATAAAATAAATTAAGAAAAAAGAAAATATTTTTCAAAATTATAAATTATATTTATTATATAATATATATTCATGTTAATTATTTTTTAAATACTTACTTCTCGTCCAAACAATAAAATTGGAGTTATAATTTCATGTTCTAATTCTTTACATAGACTAAACATGAATTTTAAAATTCTAAATTAATTCCAACCTTGGTAGAATTAGAATTAGAATTACAATCTTGTATTCTAATTTTAATTTCTTACACCAAATGAAAGCGTAATGTAATTTGCAAATTTTATTTTGGATCTATAAATAAAGGATTGTGCAACAATATCAAACTTGGGCTTTTAGCAATTGGAAATACCAAGAAGCTCATATTTTTGACCTAATCAAAAGTAACCCCTATTTAAGAGAAGCCCATAATGTTCTTATAAAACAAAAAACAAAAACAAAATCTCCTAATATGGGTATCTATATCTGTCAGGTCGAATCACACTAACCATCACCTTTAATAAGCTTGGGTTTAATGAAAAAAAACTACATGAAACTAATCATTTCTTATTAATAATCAAATTACTCTCATTAGTAATCAATGTAATGTCATCTAAAATCTTAAATGCAATCTCCACTATCAAATAAAGTACTAATAAATCAACCATATTCCTATCTTAAATGTCTCTTATTTGCATACACTTAAGGTAGAAACTACTCCAAAACAATCACCATTCACAACAATCCCAATAATCTAGTACTAAAGTCATAACCATAAGAAAACTATCTAATTTTCCTCAAGTTTAGTCATAAAAATCAAATGAAGTACTAAGAAATTAATCATATTCCTATCTTAATTAACTTTCATTTAAGTCTTTTATACTACTATGGGGCTTGTGTAACCATGGTTTATGTTGCAACATCTTTTCCTAGATACTAATTATTCAAATTCAATTTTGATTTCCAAAATAACACAAAATGTTGTATTAGTACTAAACCTTATACACTCCATTGACTAATGTGACAACCCTAACTTCTAATCATCATAATTAAGGTTAAGTACGCAATTAATAACCATAAATTAAGGTTGAAAGTCATTACAACTAATTACATTCAAAAAATGTAGGGAAATTTAAAACCTTGATGTTATTAGGGTCATTAACGAGACAACCATAATTATTCGAATGTGCAAGTGAATTTAATTATCAATAAGGAACCTTTGATTCTTCCATCCATCAATTCCAACTCATAAAATCCTCCTACAAGTGTTTCTACATCATTCCTTAGCATTACCATAAGAGAAACTAAGGTTTTTAGGTGAATATGAGAAATTGAGTACCTTTATTGAGGCTAAATTCCTTCGTGCCACTGCCAATTACTCTCGGGTTCAACTCCTTACACCTTCATAAATTTTTCACATTTTACCGCAGCAAAATACCCTTTAGAACACTCCCAGACCTGCCTCTCAAACTTAGCCACGGTCAACTTCATTGTTTGCTGTGGCCAATTGCTCTTTGTTTTCTTCCCTGGCAACTTTGCCATATTTGGCTGAGGCCAATTAAATTTTGGCCGCGGCCAATTCCCTCTATTACCCTCTCTGGGCAACTTCGTCGCTTTGGGCCGCAGCCAATTCCCTTCTATTCCTATAACTCCTAAGATTTCATCTCATGCTCTCCAATTCCCCCTCTAGCAACACCCTAGGCCACTTTAACTTAGTTTGTGAATATTTAATGTCTTTCTATTACCTAATCTGCCTAACACACCTATCATTACCCATTCGAAACTCAAATATGGATCCTTAACCCTTTAGCCACCATAAACCAGTGAGTTCATAGATCAATGATAGCAAAGAGTTCATACACTACTCACATTTTCATTCAAACATAAGTCCCATTAGAAATTCCATACATCAGTAGTTTAAGTTGACATCTGATGTATCAAATGATTATAGTCCTTATACTTAGCAATTCATGATACAATGCACCAATTACATAAAGCTAGTAGTCTAGTTATACAAATACAATCTGACAAGGTTTCCAAACCTACCTACTACTAAACTATATAATAAGCTTCCATTAATTTTCTCCTTACTACTATGAGGTCCAATCCCTGAAAATGTTAGCCCACAATCGAGGTGAGATATATAATCACAGTAACAAGAGGCAAATTCCATATATATGTATAGATTAATCAATACAATGCAATTTCATATCATCAATACCAGAATTATCAATTCAATTTGCAAATGAACTAGTTGAGCTACTAATAACTACTCTTTCATACCAACAATCATACACAACATGTCAATGGCCAATAATACCGAGAAAGGTCCGTCTACGGCACCTACTCCATAATGAGCACAACTAGGGCTCAGTGTATCTGGGGTCTGATCACAACCCGATGCCCTATCGAAGTATATGCACGGGTGGCAGCTACACCACACTCCACCATGGACTCACAAAGTCCAATCACAATTGTAATTCGAATAGTCAACTAATCATTTGGCATTTCAAATCAAGCATGTGTAACAAATACAAGATTAATATGAGCATATACATGGAATTCAGAAGAATAGCCCCAGTTACCTCAATGAAGCCAATTACTCTGCCTCTAGCTACCATTATAATTCAAATGCACATCAAGCCTAAAACAAGTATAGTCATTATTATTTCTAACAATAAATCAGATATCCAAAGGGTTAAACCACTAATGATTACCTAAAAGTTACTTACCTAGCTTCTTAAAGGGTCAATTGCACCAATTCAAGGTCAAGACAACAAAACTCACAATGGTTCACTCCCCACATCTCCATTTTCGCACATATATAAGGCATGCACCAAAAGTCAGTCCAAATGATGGGAATTTAATACATACATCTCATAAAAGGAGAGAAATCACTTACTCATATATCTAAGATGTTAAATGGACTGAGTTGAGCTTCAATTACCAAGAACACACCATGAGACATTCCCAAATTCGGATTTAAGTCATCAAGCCCAAAAAATTCAGTTTTTTACCTTCATCTCCTTGTAATTTCGCACAATAGTGAACCCATTGTGAAAATCAACCCTTAGGGACATTTTCTAGCAAAATAATATATAAAATGGAAGGGAAATGCTTACCCAATCATTCCTCTAACCTTTAACTCCGAAAATCTTGCAACAATCATCCAAAAACTAGATTTCATCCTAAGAAGAGATGAAAATTATCCAAATGACAAACCAATTGGACCAAAATGTAGAGGAAGATAAGAAGGTCAAGTTATATAGAACCTACCTTGGCTAAATCTCCCTCTAATAGTGCAAATTTGAGCCAAAATGTTGAGAAACCCTAGCCCCTCTCTTAATATGCGAATTTCTTCTCTTGTCTTTTGTGTTTTTTGCTAAATGGAAGGGGGAGGCTACTAACCCTTTAGGGTTAGTAGGGGAAAATGGGCAAACCCATCAGCTCAAGGTCCATTTAAGCTCATTTCTAGTCATTGGGCCATTGCTTTATGAGGTGGGTTGCAAAAACTCTTAGGGTTAGGGAGGAATGTGCTGACCCAAAGGCCTAATTCCTTATGGGTTCAGATTTTAGTTAGGTTGGGCCATGGATTGTAGAGTAGTATGGGTTAAATAAGGGTTGGACCAAGCTTCAAGGGTCCATTATTCCAAATGGGTTGATGTTTAACATGTTGGCCCATGATATATAGGTCAGTTAGGTTCAAAATAGGTTGGGCTTCCCTAAGAATAAAGTTGGGTCATAATTAGATGAGACTGGGCCTTTAATAATGTTCTTGACACACATAATTTAATCATGGGCCTAAGTCACATTTAAAATCCATAAATATTATCATACTTCTTCAAAATGGTCCAAGTAATAATTGTTATATTAAGATACTCAAATTTGTCATTTTCCTTAAGCCCTCTTAATAATTTCATAACCCCTAAATAATTACTATTAATTATTCTCGGGGTGTTACATTCTCCCCTCTTTTTAGGAATTTTATCCTCAAAATTAGTCATACCTTACTCAATTAATGTTGGACAATTCTTCTTTATAACCTCCTCCTTGATAACTCGGATAGTCTTACCAAAGACTTGTCCCTTCCTACTACTTTCCTAGAGAGGGTGTTCTTATCATGTTACAACTTCACTCAGTAACCTCAATTTTATTCCCTCTAGTCAACCTATGTCAAATAACATGCCAATCTAAGCATGTTGTATTCCTTCTTTGTCTGCAACTAAAGAGATCTTGACCAAGCTACACTTGATCATCTTATAGCAAGCTCTAGACACCTAGCTCAAATAAATCCTAATTTTCTCTCCTTTCATACCTTTTTATTTTGTTCTACTTTATATTTATCTCCTTTTTTTTTCCCTCTTCTTTCTCCCCTCTTTCATTTTTGTTGTTGTTGTTGTTCCAACAGTCAATCATTAAATGTTCATGTTAACTTTCCTTCTTAACTCTTAATCCATTTAAGAGATAACTCCTAGATACTTTAGCTTAACTTTTTCTAATAGTTGATACCAAGAACTACAAGGAATTTCACTTAGTTAGCCTTTTTAGTATTTATTCCACTAATAGCAACATAGGTAAGTAACCTTATTTCATAATGGAGTTTCATTCGTCCTTCACTTAGATTACCCCCACATTTCTTTAGCCCAACCTTCTTAATTGAAATGGGTTTCACCTCTTACAGGGTCATCTAATCTAAGTGTCCAACTCTTACATTTAACTATCTCATAGAATTTTTGCACATATCATATCCTCATTTATTGTCCATTAGTAAAATGTTCATTATTTCCATTAGACATATAAATTCTCTTCCTATCTCTAGTTAGTACCGAAGTTTCCCTTTTTTATTCATCAAGATTTCTTAAAGGTTGAAACCAATATAAAGTCTAATCTTATGACTAATCCATGTAAGGCATTCAAACACTCTAAGGTCACCTTCTGCCTAATCGAGACTAAATATAATCTCTTAAGCAAAAATAAACATGATTCTTCAAGTCTAGGTTATATTCCCTAATGAGGCCTGATTTCAAGGGTGAAAATAACTTATCTAAAGTATCAAGGTAATCTTTTAAGACTTAGGAATGAGTTTTCTTAAATCCTACAAGCCATAACTCAAGTGGATGTTCTATTAAATGACACATTTTCAACAACTTACCTATAACATTAGAAATTTCTAATTCATAATGATGGTTCATTATAGATAATCTAATCATCGTCTGTAGGTGTAACCAGCATAGGAAAATCCTTAGTAGACCTCTTCTCTCTCTCTCTCTCTCTCTTTTTCTTGTTTTTTTTTTGGCACTTGCAAAGGTATTACCACAATCACATATATGTGACTCCAAAGACTACCATGATTAATAGATCCCAATGTCTCATCTTGATTCTCAGTTACTACAAGCTTTAGTAGTCAACTTAATGGCATCTACACTTGTTTGAAATCAACTAAACATCTCCTTAGTTTTTATACCATTATATAGTCCCAAAGGACTATGCTTTCATATCTTCTACCCTCAACTAAGATATTTTCATTCAAGTATAGTCATTCTTCAATTAGCATACTTCTTACCCTTTTTTTTTGCGATACTCCAAATTTTCTTAAACCTTCTCACATACAACTAAGTTTTTTTTTTTAAATATTCTTTAGTTTGGAAATTCATAATAATTCCTAAAGAGTAATGAGATAATATCGTGTCAACAAGGTTTAAGATCCTGTTAACAAGATCTTCTATTCATTAATGTAAAATTTGAGAGCTTGTCAACAAGCTTCTCTGACAACAAGTACAAAGTCTTTTGACCATAAGTTATAGCATATAATATGAGATGGTATGACAGTCTTCGTCCTTTCATAATGGCCTATGCCAACCCTAACTAACTCTTTCGCTCCTCTAAAAGTTTTTAGGCCTCAATTCACGCCTGACTATTGGGAGTTAAATTAACATAATAAGGATACTTAGGTAGTCTTCTTTCAAAATTAGGGAGTTTTACTACTAGAGCAAATACTAGCCCATCTCGAATCCCCAATGTTGTCTCTATTCCCTTAATCATGCTACACATGATACATAACAATAAGATTACTGATGGTGGAATTAGACTTTGCCTTCAATATTAGCAGGCAATGCTTTTCTGTGGCCATACACATGCTCATCACCCCGCAATGACTATATCTCAACCACTTGTACTCAAACAGGTACCATTTTATTCTCTTTTTAGGTGGATCCTTACTATCAAGATCTCCTCTTTACCTTCTAGGTAGAAAGTCTACTTAGTTTAGTTTGTCACCAATTTGGTGGTTGAAATTTATTAAATCATATGATAAGTGACACGCCTCGCATGCCCATAGCACCAAAGTGTCGATGAATGAACACGTCCCATATGCCTCTAGCATAAGAGTGTTGTAGAATCTTACCTTACACTCCCTGAGTGTATTATGCACGTAAAGTGTTTCTAACCACTACCTAAATGCACATCAACACATAGCATAAGTAAACTAAATTACACAAAAGAGACAACATGTACAAGCATCCTGTGTCGGTGCACCTCACCTTTATCACACTAAGGGGTTGTCTTTTCCTTTATCATAATCTCCTTTTTTTGCTATAGTACACTAAGGGAGGAGCCTTAAAGCTCTCAAGATTCCTTCCAAAACATCATTTCCCTTAATCTCTTGCTTTAAAGTCACTATCCTCCATTTAGAAATGGATTCGACAATCCTAAGGGTTTCTTGCCCTCCTTTCTTGTTATCATTAACTAAAGATAGCTTACTTACTCCAATAGTTTGAATACAACTATTTGAAATGTTCTTTAGCTCTTATTACCCTTATTCATTAGGCCCAAGTTGTGATAGCTAGGATTGAGTAATTGCATTCTTTATTAATCGGGATCAAGCAAGTGAGTTAGGACCTCTGTACCTATAAAGCTTCAACTTTGGGGACCTTTCGAAGTCTACATAGTTCTAACTCAGTATGGATTGTATATCACTTCATATATTTAATCAATCACACTTATTTATTATACACTAGTTCCCAAACTTCCATCGTCAATTTCCTAATTGTAAGTAAGGTTTACATCTTACCCTTTTGTAAGGTTTTTATAGCTAGTCAGGTGTTTTACTCGATTTTGTTGCCTTCTAAGTTCTCAACATTACTCTAGATGACCCTTGAAAGGTTTAGAATTTTGCTTAGGTAAAGAATTGCTACTCTTGTTGGGATCAGTTGGCTACTTCGATAGGCCAGTCAACTGGTCGGCCGTATCTAATTAACTTGCTTAATAAATGGCGGTCAACTGATCACAGATACTCTTAGTGGCTTTGTTCATCATCCTCATCAGTTACCTAGTCTCATTCATTTAGTCAATTGGTGCCTCACAACGAGTGACTGGTGCATCTATCGCATAGCCAATTGGCAATAAGCCTTTACCAGTTGTTTATCTAGACTAAGACCAGTAACCCAATCTCGGAAGAAAAGAAGGGCAAAATTCTAGTCTTTTCATTAGCATTAACAACCTCAAGTCTCAAAATTGGTATTACTAAAGTGTTATGAAGTAGAATCTCACTACAATCCATTATTCTCTAGGGCACACTTATTGTGAGAGGTGATGTTCTAAATAAAATTCAAGAAACAACCATTTTAATCGAGCATTACAAGCCTCATATCATTATTTCTCTATATTTCCTTCCCGAACATAAAGCATAAAAACTATATGTTCACATAATTATCTGTTCTTATGAGCTAATACTATGCCAAATATCCATCATGATTGCCAAGCTTCAAACCATAAAATTTAAATTAGAATGGTTTTCTTGAACCATTGCTCTGATACCAAATGTGACAATCCTAACTTCTAATCATCATAATTAAGGTTAAGTACGTGATTAATAACCATAAATCAAGGTTGAAAGTCATTACAAGTAATTACATTCAAAAAATGCAGGAAACTTTGAAACCTTGATGTTATTAGGGTCATTAACTAAATAACTACAATTATTCAAATGTGCAAGTGAATTTAATTATCAATAAGGAGCTTTTGATTCTTCCATCCATCAATTCCAACTCACAAAATCCTCCTACAAGTGTTTCTAAATCATTCCTTAGCATTACCATAAGAGAAACTAAGATTTTTAAGTGAATATGAGCAATTGAGCACCTTCGTGTGACTAAATTCCCTTGCACCACAGCTAATTACTCTAGAGTTCAACTCCTTACACCTTCATAAATTTTACACATTTTGCCACAGCCAAATATCCCTTTTGCCGTGGCCAAATACCCTCTGGAACACTCTTAGACCTGCCTCTCAGACTTAGCTGCAGCTAACCTCACTCTTCGCCATGGCCAATTGCTTTTTGTTTTCTTCCTTGGCAACTTTGCCACATTTGGCTGAGGCTAATTAAATTTTGGTCGCAGCCAATTACCTTCTGTTACCATTTGGCCGAGGCCAATTAAATTTTAATCGTCGCCAATTCCCTCTGTTACCTTTCCTGGGCAATTTCATCGCTTTTGGCTGAGGCCAATTAAATTTTGGCTACGGCCAATTCCCTTATATTCCTATAACTCCTAAGATTTCATCTCATGCTCTCCAATTCCCCCTTTAGTAACACCCTAGGCCATTTTAACTTAGTTTGTGAAGATTTAGTGTCTTTCTTTTACCTAATCTACCTAGCACACCTATCATTACCTATTCAAGACTCAAATGTGGATCCTTAACTCTCTAGCCACATAAACCAGTGAGTTCATAAATCAATGATAGTAAAAAGTTCATACACTACTCACATTTTCATTCAAACATAAGTCCCATTAGAAATTCCATGCATCACTAGTTTAAGTTGACATCTAATGTATCAAATGATTATAGTCCTTATGCTTGGCAATTAATGATGCAATGCAGCAATTACATAAAGTTGGTAGTTTAGTTATACAAATACAATCTGACAAGGTTTCCAAACCTACCTACTACTAAACCATATAATAAGCTTTTATTAATTTTCTCCTTGCCACTAAGAGGTCTGATTCTTGAAAATATTAGCCCACAATCAGGGTGAGATATACAATCTCAATAACAAGAGGCAAATTCCATATGTATGTACATATTAATCAATACAATACAATTTCATATCATCAATAGCAGAATCATTAATTCAATTTCCAAATGAATTAGTTGAGCTACCAATGACTACTGTCCCATACCAGCAATCATACACAGCATGTTAATGGCCAACAACACCAGGAGAGGTCCGTCTATAGCACCTACTCTATAATGAGCACAACCAGAGCTCAGTGCATCTGGGGTCTAATCATAACCCGGTGCCTGATTGAAACACATGCACGGGTGGCAGCTGCACCACACTCTACCATAGACTCATAAGGTCTAATCACAATCATAATTCGAGTAGTCAACTAATCATTTAGCATTTCAAAATCAAGCATATCTAACAAATACCAGATTAATATGACCATATACATAGAATTAGGAAGAATAGCCCCGGTTACCTCAATGAAGCCAATTAGTCTGCCTTTAGCTACTATTATAATTCAAATGCACACTAAGCCTAAAACAAGTATAATCATTATCATTTCTAGCAATAAATCAGATATCCAAAGGGTTAAACCACCAATGGCTACCTAAAAGTTACTTACCTAGCTTCTTAAAGGGTCAATTGCACTAATTCAAGGTCAAGACAACAAAGCTCACAATGGTTCACTCCCCATATCTCCATTTTCGCACATATACAAGGCCTACACTAAAAGTCAGTCCAAATGATGGGAATTTAGTATATACATCTCATAAAAGGAGAGAAATCACTTACCCATACATCTAAGAGATTAAATGGACTGAGTTGAGCTTCAACTACTAAGAACACACTATGAGACATTCCCAAATTCGGATTTGAGTGATCAAGCTCAGAAAATTCAGTTTTTCACCTTCATCTCCTTGTAATTTGGCACAATAGCAGAACCCATTGTGAAAATTGACCCTTAGGGACATTTTCCAGCAAAATAATATATAAAATGGAAAGGAAATGCTTACCCAATCATCCTTCTAACCTTCAACTCTAAAAATCTTGCAACAATTATCCAAAAACCAGATTTCATCCTAAGAAGAGATGAAAATTCTCCAAATGACAAACCAATCAGATTAAAATGTAGAGGAAGATAAGAGGGTCAAGTTATATAGAACCTACCTTAACTAAATCTCCTTCCAATAATGCAAATCTGAGCCAAAGTGTTGAGAAAGCCTAGCTCTTCTCCTAACATGCGAATTTCTTCTCTTTCTTTTTGTGTTTTCTGCTGAATGGGGGGGAGGCTGCTAACCCTTTAGGGTTATTAGGGGAAAATGGGCCAACCCATTAGCCCAAGGTCCATTTAGGCTCATTTCTAGTCATTGGGCCATTGCTTTGTGAGATGGGTTGCAGAAACTCTTAGGGTTAGGGAGGAATATGTTGACCCAAAGGCCAAATTCCTTGGGGGTTCAAATTTTAGTTAGGTTGGGCCATAGATTCTAAAGTTGTCTGGGTTAAATAAGGGTTGGACCAAGCTTCAAGGGTCTATTATTCCAAATAGGCTAATGCTTAACATGTTGGGCCATGATATATGGGTCAGTTAGGTTCAAAATAGGTTGGGCTTCCCTAAGAATAGAGTTGGGTTACAATTAGATGAAACTAGGCTTTTAATAATGTTCTTGACACTTATAATTTAATCATTGGCCCAAGTCACATTTAAAATCCATAAATATTATCATACTTCTTCAAAATGGTCCAAGTAATAATTGTTATGTTAAGATACTCAAATTTGTCATTTTTCTTAAGCCCTCTTAATAATTTCATAACCCCTAAATAAATACTATTAATTATTCTTGGGGTATTACAACTAACACCATAACTATCTATTACTCCTTCAACTCAACCACTACATTATTCAAGGCTAAAAATTCCATCACAATTATACTACCCATACGTATTTCACAACACAAATATTCACAATATATTATAGTATAAAGCCATATTCATGGTAGACACTATTTAAATTCCTTAAATTTCCTCATAAGTGTCTTTAATGAACTAAAACTAGTCAAAACCAACTTTAGAGTAGGTATTCTTGAACTATTGCTCTGCTACCAAAAATGTGAAGACTGACTTCAACAATCAACCATCTTGCATCCAATAAAGATAAGGATAATAATAGAATGGGATAAAAGTGGACTACCTTTTTTTCCACACTATAAAGTTTCAATTAACTAAATCTTAATCTTCAATTTGTTTCTTCACTTATAGGTTTTAGTTAGGTGCTAATACCAGTTTTAGTTAACTCAATCCTAGCTTATAGGTTCTAGTTAGCTTATGCACTGGTTCTAATAAAATTAGATCTTAAGTTCAAGTTAGCTAAACCTAGTTTCAGTTAACTAAAATCTAATTTTCCCATGTATTGATGTTCAAGTTCTAATTGACTAAAACTAGTTTTAGTTAATTGGAACTAGAAGTGATAGGGGAGGATCAAGCATTATAACTATAAATATATGATTTTGGTCTTGGGTTTAAAAAATTATAAGAAAAAATTATTATACTCCAAAGAGTCTCAAACTTTCTAGAATTGAAGATTGATATGTTAGCATCAATGTAACCAAGGTTCAAATAAAAAATCACTCTTTCGACCACCCACTTTTCAAATAAAATTTCTACTTTATTTGGATTCATGTTTTGAATCTACATTGTTTTGACCTAATTAAGCTAGAAAATGAATTCCAAAAATTATGAACTCTCCAAATCTTACCTTTAATGTCGTGATTAAGTGCCACTCAAGTTTCATTTAAAAGTTTGATCATTTGGCCCTTTAACTTAACATATTTCTAAACCTACCTAATTAAGAATCTCAAAATAGAAAAGCACTATTAGAATTTATTTGGACACCTTAAACACCTTAGAAAATTCTAAAATTTGGTATGTAAGCCCATCTATATATGCTCTACTTATCTGTTAAAAATCAGGGGATTTGAAAAAGAATTACTATGTCAACACCATAACATACCAAATATACGTCACCATTACCAATGTGTGTTATTAATTACAACGTATTTACAATTCTATGCTAACCAAGCTAAAACTCTTACAAAAGGCTTAGCATAATTGTATATTGCATATATAAACTTAACCATGTACACATTAAAAGGCACATCAAAATAGTCTAATTGCACTAGTCTATAATCCACTTTCCTTTGCCCAATTTCATACTTTCAACTAAAAATTGGTTAATGGGATAAATGAAAGTCAGAAATAAATTTCAATAGCTAATATTGAGTTCTAAAACATATCTAGCTATAAAACATGAGTGTTTTAATTCCATTGACAAATAAACCATAACATGCTTTTTCATATTTGCTATGTAAAAGGTTTCACATTTGCATATAAATTGGCATGCTTACCAATACAACATGACTTGTAAAGAGCAACATGGCTCTCTCATACTAGATAATATACCACATTACAATCCCATACTTGCAGTAAGAAAATTGGCCAATAATTTCTAGAAAGAGGAGCTTAATCTTTAAATTCCAAAAACACAAATAAAAGGGCAAGAACATTACAAGGTTTATATCCATAAGGAGCAACACAAGGCTTACCTCCTTAGGTAAGAGCAACATAAGGTTCATCCCATAAGAGCAACTTTATACCCAATTTATCACATAGCATGCTCATTAAATAATCATGCATCAATGGAAAGTAAATTCTCATTTCAAAGTCATGTTTTAAGGAAAAGTACTAGCTAGCTTTGCTCAATGCCTTCTTTCTTCTCTTATAGTTATACCTTCTTATTCCAATATGCAGCATATGCTAACTAAATATCTAAGATACAACAACAACATTTCAATTCCTAAATAGGTTGTCCAAAAGCTAAATTACCAACGCCCTAATTAAATTAGAAGACACTTTCTCTTCCAATGCCACTATCAATTAGGCCAAGTGACATAAACTGAAGAAAGATGAATTCTTACCCAAATTGCTTCTCTTCTTCCTTCCTCTTCAATTCCACAACACCATAAAATTGGCCATATGCACAACTCTTTATAAGTCCCTAATTTGGCCTAAGGAAGAAAATTTTAATTGTGTATTTTTGCAAGAAATTATAGTCTTTCTTAAGAAGAAAATTAAAGTGAAGGAAATTTACCTTAACTATTTCTTCTTATTCTCCTTCCTCAATTTAACTAAAGGGAAAACTTTTTTAAAAACAAAAACTATATGGAAGTGAAATTAGGATCATTTGAAAGATCACATGATTCTCTGTAATTGTCCCTTCTAGAGCAAGGTGAGAAAGTGGCTTACAAGGCCTCATGCAAAGCTTAGTTTCTTCCCCTCTCTCCTTAACTCTCATGGGAGATACCATCACCATCTCACTTTTCTCTCTCTAGCAATTTGGCCAAGATGGCATAAGTGAAATGAATTGAGAAAGATGGTAGTGGATGACAAAGTGGCATTGAACAAAAATACGTAGTGGGGGTAGATGAATTAATTGGCTTACATGCATTAGCACTATCTAATGGGATTCATGTCATGCATTATGAAATGGTTGCTATTAGATTAATATTTAATGGAATAAGTACAATGTATTTATAATCAAATGGTTTTACATGGTTTGACAAAATACCATGGGTGGTAGGTAGAAGATTGAGTTTTATCTAAGGCATTTGAGATATCTCTAATGGATGATAGGATTTTTCTTAATATAAAAATAGGTAGTGGGGTTTTTCTAAAGACTTAAAGATACATGATACTTTAATTGAGATTAAGAATATGGTATGCCTAATATAATTAAATCTTATTACTCCATATTAGTCTAGCTCTCATAACATCTTTCCTATATTATGGAATAGTTAAGCAAATTAAAATTATTAAATTGATTTGCCTATTTTCTAATTAATTATATACTAACACTTAATATGAATCCTTTAATTGACCTCATTTCTTTTCTTGCATTTTTACTTGATCAATTAAATTCTCAATTAATGCTATAATACTAATAATCTAGGCTAGGTACTTGTTAGGATGTGACAATAGTGTTAGGACTCATGGTGATCATAAGTACAGTGGAATTTGAAAATTTTTTATTACCAAACCCCATCTTAGGATCATGTACAGGAACATAAATCAAGATAAAATAAGAAAATTGCTTTTCATTTGAGCTGTAGTTGAATCACACATGTAGATACAGTAATTTATGCCTCTATGGTATCTACATAGAGTAGATGAAATTGTCTCTCACTCTATGTTTCTGCTAGGAAATGCCTTTCACTGTTTAGGGTTTGGGTCTCCAAAGTCTTAAGTGAATTAAGATTTAAGATACTCTCTTTTATGTCTTATGTGCTACCCCCCTATGGTCTTATATTTATAAATTTAGGATTTGACACTTTCCTAATCCTACTCAAACTCTAATTCTTAATTCAACTTAAACCTTTAGAACCCTAACTCAAGCCTAATAGAGAATAAGGAAAGACAGGCCAACATAATATAATATTACTTTAATATTAAATAATATATTATTTTATAATATAATCTAATTATATTATATTAGGTCTTATAACATAATAATCCAACTAAAACTCCAATAATACTATAATATTTAAGTTTCATCCTTACTCTTTATGTGTGACTTTGTAGGTTCTTATTACGTAAGTAGTGACCCAAAAGGAATCCTATTTAGGATCACAGACAATGAGTAGTATTTCATAATACATTACTATCATTCTAATAATAAAAATGTCTATGATTCGACATATCTAATATGCAGCTAATACCATGCAATTTAGTCTGTTTTATACTGATATTCAAATTGAATTCGAGGCATGGAATGTGTCATCCTTATCAACGTTTAACGTACATTTCTTGACAATGAGTAGACTAATCAAAACAAATGATTAATATTACATATTAATTAATTTGAGCACGACCATGCATTTCTTAATCTTACTCAATCAAGAGGGCCATGGATATCACTCCTCCTATACAAGAAAGACAAAATCTTATCTGCATCACTCACATCCCTTCACATAATTTTTTATATACCCAATTATCATCCTATTGGCCGTCTTTGTCAAAAACAACACAAGATGGTGTCAAAGCATTTGACTCCTTATGTAAGGAATTGTAGTGACTTCAAGTCAAAGAAATTTTTACACTATAGTGATATGAGGATTGCTAATGACATACTATATAATCCATGTAACATTCGTATAATGGTCAGTCTAATACACTTGTTCTCTAACAGTGTACCTAAGTATTGACTTGATATAATATATCCATCACTTAGAGTCATCAGTCATTATATATACTAGTCTTGATGTATTATTGTTATTCCATATCACAATAATACTTGACTAGGGCCAATTTAAAAATAATGATTATTCTAAGGACAATTATCATACTAAGTTATATTGCATATATATAAAACCAAAATATAATAATTACATTGCCTAAAAAAATATAATACAATATATGTTATTAAAATCATGTTATAATTGGCTCTTAAGGCATACACCAACAATTTCCTACTTGCACTTAAGTCAATCACTCATGTATCAAATACCAAGTAACCTAGTATGACTATTATGTTTCTACTATGTCAGAGGCTTTATTAATGGGTTGGAGATGTTATCGTTTATTGGTACTTTGCATATCTTCACATCTCCTCTATTAATGATTGCTCGAATAAGATGAAAGTGTCAAAGTATATGTTTGGATCACTAGTGAGATATTGATTCCTTAACTTATGCAATGGCCCCATTGTTATCATAGTAGAGGTCTATTGGGATGGAAATGCTAAGAATAACCCCAAGTTTAGTAGCAAATTTTCTAATCAAAACAGCTTCTTTTGTAGCTTTTAAGGCAGCAATATACTCAGCCTCTATTGTAGAATTTGCTATTATCTCCTACTTTGAACTCTTCTAGCTTATAGCAGCTCCATTTAAGTAGAACATGTAACTTGATTGCAATTTGGAGTCATCCTTATCAGATTGGAAAGTGGCATCAGTATATCCCTTCACTACCACTCCTTCTTACCTCCATATACCAAGAATAAGTCCTTAGTCCTTTTTAAGTTCTTAAGGATAGTCTTAACAACAATCCCACGACTCTCTCCTTGATTTGACTCGTAACATCTGCCATTTTAAAAGCTGTAAACTAAACAGATTACTAAAGGAAGTCCCCTAAATTGAGAAATTAGACGCCTGATAAAATTAGAACAATAATCTAGATAATTAGAAATAGGGATACAAGACTTAAAATATCTAGAAAATGGAATCAGAAAAGCTAAATAAAAATTGACGAAAAAGAGTGGTATTTTCTGTAATTTTGAGCAACTTTTGGAAAACTCAAAAGAGGGATCTTTAAATAAGAAAATTAAGTTTCTCAGGGTTCCTAAAGGCCTTAAAAACTATAGAAAACCCTAGAATAGTTAAAACTTCTCCGATTTATGTATCGATTGATTGAAATTTTAACTGATTCATTCAAGAAGATTTTTAATCCAATTTGGGTGAATCCAAAAGCATTTATGAATTAAAAGACTTAAATTTCATAATGGAAAAGATAGTTCCCAAAAAAGAGTTAAAATAAGCTCAAATGGAAAGAACCAAGAAAAAGGGCAAAATGAGAATTTTGAAAAAGTATTTTAAGTTAAACTAGCCTATATATATCATGCCCTACTTCTCCTATCTGCCTTGGCTAACTTTCATCTACACCAAAACAAATCCCTAGGCTTCTTAAAGTGGCACACCAAGAGGGAGGAAGAAAGAAAGAGAAAACTAAGCAAAAAGGTACGAAAATATGTGGTTTTTCATGCTTCTTCTTTCACCAACCTTGTTCTCCTTTCTTTTCCTATGGTTTTGATAATTGATTTGAGGATGATTTAAGTTAAACTAGCCTATATATGGAACCATAACCATGACTTAGAACAAAGTAAACTTGCATAGAGTTTGTATAAAATTAGAACTTGTTCCAATGATATAATTGTGTCTTATTTGATGTGTCTAGGCTAAGAGAATCAAGCTCCAACTAGTTGTATGTGTGTGGCCGAGAAAGGGAAAGGAAAGACCAAGGAAGAAAGTTGTGATGTTTGATTCAAGTTATCTTTTTAACCTTTCTGACATGCATGTCTTGGATGTTTAGTTGTCATTGGATGCTTATGTATATGTTTGAACCATGAGATATGTTTATAGCTTTTGATAAAATGCTATGATACCATTATAGTTCTTGAACATGTTTTGGATGCAAGATGGCTTGATTGGATATGGTTATACCAAAAGTCTCTTAAAATGGGTGAGGATGAGCCAAAAGTCCCTAAAAAGGGGTGAGACAAAACTAAAAGTCTTAAGAAAGAGTGAGGCTAATTTAAAGGTCCCTTAAAGTGGGTGAGGAAAATCCAAAAGTCTCAAGAAAATTGAGTGAGGCTAGAGCAATATCCTTTAGAGCCTATGTTTGGTCTGTATGAACCTATGTGACATGGAAATATAGTTATAAATGCTTTTAGAAGCTCTTATGACATACTTGCATTCTTTGACTTGAAAACATGCCATATATGCATGCTTGAAAGAATAAAAGAGTTATTAGGATTCTTTAAATCTCACTCTTTTCCCACACATGTCTAACCATGTCTAGGTGAGCCAAGTAGAGTAAAAAATGGAGGCCAAGCACTTTGAAGACTAGAACTTTGGCAATAGTTTAGGAAATTTTACATTTTGATGTCAAAGTTTGTAATTATATGATATATATGTGATATAAACCTTTGATCATGGTTAAATACATGTAACTATGATGTATGAATCAATTTTTAAGTCAAATGAATGGTTATGTAGATTTTTGACATCATGGAGCCCTTATGCATATGTGTATGGATTCAAGTAGGAAGTTGATTTTGATATGCATGATGATTTGGATCATTTGGGATACTCTCAGGCTATGTTTATGCTTTTGGATATGCTCAAATAGTTGTGGAATGATTGGAAGGTCATTTGGTGCGTATTTGACCCTTTTATAATTTCAAAAGTGACATAATTTTAAGCTGAACAAAAGTCTAACCAAATGAATGATTTTGAGCATGAAATTTGGCATGATTATAGGTATCATCTTTTCAAAGAGTTAAAGAGCACCTAATTTGGAGCTTTAGAGAATTTATTATGAATTTTCAAATTTGGCTAAATTATGCAGAATTGTCTCAGTTACTGTTCAAATGGTCAATTTGCATTTTTGTGTCACTTGAGGAACAAATGAAGTCTAATACCCATGCAATTTTACAATAATAAACTATACATCATAAGCTTTCTATAGCCACCAAGAGCACATCATTTGGAGCTCTGTAAAGGGAGAAATGAATTTTTGAAATTTAAGTTCAGTTGTAGGATGCATCAATGACAATTGTTACTATTCCATTAACTTTTGTTAGGCAAACCTAGTTGTTTTGATCTAAAATCTTCATGGTAGATAGAGGACATCCGTAGCAATCTAGAATGCTATAATGTGCATAATTTTGGTTTTTCTTAAAGTAATTACGATTTTCCAAAGTTCATATCAGAATATGGAATAGAAAAATGCCAAGTGTAATGTGATTTTGTCTATGGGTTGGACCCAAATTTTGAGCTCCCAATTGTGATAATTCTCGTTGAAGAAATGTGTTATGGATGGAAGATGAATGTGGTAAGCTCATATGGTCCCTAAAGCCAAGAATGAGTTAATTGAACATTCGATGTCTATTATTTCTGCCACCAAAAGTGTGATTTTTATACAAATAAATGTCATAAGCTATTTATGCTATGGATTGAGTCCCATATAGTTATGGTGTTACATGGCTGGCACCTACTCATCATGCTCTTGGCATACAAGATATCTAGATGAAAACATAACATGACATACTTAATAGATCCAATTGCCAATATATAAGGAATCTTATCCATGCAATCTTTCTCCTAATGAGTAGTGGGGCATTATTTGGAAAGACTAATGCCATGTGACATGGGTAGAAATCCTCTTTTAGATTCTTGCATGTTGAACTATTTAATACTTTGTCAATATATGTACTTTGACTTAAGTCAAGCAATTTCCTTTATCTATCCCTATAGATTATGATGCCTAGCATGTAGGCTACTTTTCCTAAGTCTTTCATCAAAAACCAATTCCCTAACTAGGCCTTTACGGCTTGTAGTATGAGGATATCATTACTGATGAGTGGTATGTCATCCACATATAATATTAGCAATATGATTGTGCTACCACTAACCTTTTTATAAATATAAGATTCATCTTCATTTTTGATGAGACCAAACTCTTTGATTACATCATCAAAACAAAGATTCCAGCTTTGAGAAGCTTGTTTCAATTCATAAATGGATCGTTGCAACTTACACAACTTTCCAGCATTTTTTGAAGTGACAAAATCTTCAGATTACGTCATATACACATCCTGGTAAAGCTTCCTATTTAGGAAAGCAATGTTGATATGCATATACTAAATTTTATAATCATAGAATGCTATAATTGTAGTACTATACTTATTAGCCTTTCCTTCCCTTTACCCATGCTTAACTTCATTCACTTTGGAAGAGAATCAATATATTTAGTAGCATTAAATTGTGTTACGTAAGGCTTAAAAATTCATCTTATATTCCATGGACCACATGAACTCATCAATATCATTCTCTATCTATAATGTATCCATAAAATTCAAAAACATTACATTTCATCTCATGCAACTTGGATTTGGAATCAAGCTTTACCAAAACCAGATTTGCCCTTAAGCTGTTGTCACAAGTTTCTAGGGTGAACTTTGGAAATTTATGTCTAATTCTAGAAAAATCAAAATCATGCATATGATAGCTTTCTAGAAATCTCTAGATGTTAAATAATGACTAAAAATAATTCTAGACTAAAAAAAGCATTTAACTTACAAAAATTGATGGAAGAGTATCAAAAGTCGAGCTACATTATTGGTACTATTATGCAAGTTTTAAAATTTGGTTTTCCCTTTACAAACCTCTAATTAGGGTGCTCTTAAGTGCTATAGAAAGCTTATCATGTCTAGTTTAGGATTGTAAAATTTCATGATTATTGGATATCATTTGGCCCTTGGATGACACAGAGAAAGAAACTAACCATATGAATAGTATTGTTACCATTTCTGCAAAATTTTTCCAACTTTGAAGAATCATAATAGATTATCTAGAGTTTCAAATTATATGCTCTTTGGTTCTATGAAAAGCTCTAGATGAGACCTATATTCATGCCAAATTTCATGGGAAAATTCATCAATTTGGTTAGTTTGTTGTTTAGCTTAAGTTTTGGTCATTTTTGGAACCATCAATGGGTCAATTTGGCACCAAATGGTCCTAAACTCATTCTATAATCATTTGGGCATATCCAAAAGCATAAAAATAGCCTATATACATTTTTCAAATGGTCCAAACCACCATGCATCTTAAAATCACTTCCCAACATGCATAGACATACAAGGACTCATAGGCACATCTAGGCCTTTGGATGTCAAAAACATATATACTAGCACATATGACTCCAAAATCTTTTCATTCATCATAAATACATGTTGTTACATATGTTCAAGGGTCTACATTATATATACATCATATGATTACACATTTTGACATCAAAATGCTATTAAAAAGCCTATTTCTCTACTTCATTGTCAAGGTCTTGGTCTTTAAGGTTGTTGGCCTCCATTTCTTGGAACACTTGGCTCACCTAGACATAGTTCAACATTTATGGGGGAAGAGTGAAATTCCAAGAATCCTAATAGTTCTTAACTCTTTCAAACGTACATAATGGATGCTAAAACATGTCAAAGAATGCATGTATGACATATAGGCTACTAGTGAGCATATATAAAGCATTTTCCATGCTCAAGAAGCTTTTACACATTATATGTAGGCTCTCAAGGCATTGGTCTATCCTCACCTATTTTTCTTGAGACTTTTAGATTTGCTTCACTCATTTTCAAGGAACTTTTCACTAAGCCTCACTCTTCTTGACACTTTTGGCTTTGTCTCACCCAATCCTAAGGATTTTTGGCTCATCCTCACCCTTGCTAAGGGACTTTTGGCATCACCATACACATTCAAGCCAAACACACTCCTAAACTCATTTCAAGATGCATAATGGCACCATAGCAAGTAAGCAATAGCTAGCAACATGTTTCATAGTGCAAACATACATACATGCACTCAAAGACAAGCTCACATCCAAGCTATACATGTGAGATAGGTTAGAGAGCTTTCTTAAAGCAAGAAAGCAAACTTTTTCCTTGATTACTCTTCCCCCCTCTCAGCCACACACTTGCAATGAGGTGGAGCTTAATTCTTTTAGCCTAGATACATCAAATGGGACCCCATTACATCATTGGAATAAGCTTTGGCATCATACACACTCTATGTGAAGCTACTTTGTTCTATGGCTCAATTATGGTTCCATACAAGGCATAATGAAGTAGCTATAGGAATTCATGATCTTGGCTCCATTTCTTCTTCAATCTAAGTCTCTTGACTCCATTTAGACTCCTTGGAGTCATTACACATTTATTTTAAAAAGCTTAGCTATGAGTTGCTTCTTTATGTCTCATTATAAAGCCTACACCTCCATCTCACAATCTAGGCTTTTCAAACTTTTTCCAAGGCTTCCTTTGATATTCATCTATCATATCTAGTTCCATTCTAGGCTTAAAAAAAATTTAAAACACTCTCTAGGTACTTTGGATGGTCTAGGCCGAGACATGAGCATAGTATGGAGCCTATAGACTTTTTCAATTTTCCCTAAAGGGAATGGTACTTGGGAGGCTTCCTAGATGTCTTAGGAACTCAATTAAGTTCTTACATAAGCTAGAACATCCTTGAAAGAAATCAAATTTTGCCATTTGTCTAAGAGTCCCTAAGTTCTCATTCTTGAATTCTAATGGTTTACTTTTAGATTTCATTGCATTTATTAGTTTCCCATACTCTAAAACCTAGGTTTCTTGCTTGCTCTTGGTTAGAAATTAATCCCTTCTATATGCTCTCTTATGGCAGAACCATTAACCAAGAAGAACAGGAAAAAGAAAACAATAAAAGTTATGAAGTTACCTTGATTCCTTAGCTTTTTCAAGAGCTCTCTCCTTTGCTATAGGCTTTTCCTTGAATCTCTAATCTCCTCCCTCTTTTTCCCTTGGCTTTTCTTCTTCTTCTTCTTCTCCTCCTCTTGTCTTGTGCATTATATTTTACTGGCCTATCCTCTATTTTGGATAGAACCAATGTCAGTTAAAAGATGGGAAAGAGATGAAATGTGTTCTATGGAGCTAATGAGTCACTTTAATAACTTTTCACTTTATATTTTAGTCCATTTTCTTAGTTCCTTCCATTTAGGCTCAATTCAACTTCTTTTTGAAATCCATCTTTCCATCATAATATTTAGGTTCTCAAACTTATAAATTGGCTTTGGTTTCACTTAAAAAGGATTTAAAACTATTACGAACCATTTAGTCAAAATTTTGGTCAACTAATGACCAAAATCGCTCAATGAAAGAGTTTTAACTATTCTAGGGATTCTCATGGCTTTTAAAACCTCTAAAAACCTTGAAAAGTTTAAATTTTTCATTAAAAAAGCCTTCTTATGAGTTTTTCAAAATTGCCAGAAATTACAAAAATGTCCCAACTTTCTTTCACAAACTTTTTTAGCTCATTTGGTTTGGATTTCTGGGTAACTCAAACCTTAAATCCTCATTTTTCATTATTTAAAATTTTATCCTAATTTTATTTTGTCTTCAATCATTCATTTTAGGGGACTTGCTTTTATAACTAACTCATTTCTGATGTTTTAATGAAAATCGGATGTTACAGCAATAACAAGCAAAATCTGGATGGATTTAAGTATGGCAACTGGGGAATAGGTCTCATCATAGTTTATACCAGGAATTTGCCCATAATCCTTGGCTACTAATCACCCTTTATAGGTATGCACATTGACTTCCATGTTATTTTTCTTCTTAAAACCGTACTTGCACCCACTAGGTTTTACCTTTTCAGGTGGGTCAAGCAATGTCCATACTTGGTTAATGTACATGGATTCCACCTCAAATCTCATGACCTCAAGCCATTTCTTAGATTGTAGATCCTCAATAGACTCTTGGTAGGATGTGGGCTCATTTTGGTCCATGAACATTATATCGCCATGTTAAGTCATGAGAAGTCCATACCTCTCAAGTTCATGATGAATCTTTCTAGATCTACATAAGCCTTATGTTACTTGAGTAGGTTCTTATTCCACAACGACTTGTAAAACCTATTCGAGTTCTATAAAAGTTTCAATGTTATCTTGCATCTCTCAAGCCTATTCAAGTTCTATTTTCCTCCTACTGCTTCTTCTCAAAATGAATTATCTTTTTAGAAAAATCTTAGTTCTTACAACAAACACTTTGTCTTTGGAAGGCTTATAGAAGTAGTATCCAATGGTTTTCTTTGGATATCCTACAAAATAACATTTATTCGATTTGTGGCCAAGCTTATTTGAGACTTATATCTTAACATAACCCTCACAGCCTAAATCTTTATAAAAGACATACAAGGATGCTTTTTAGTCCATATCTCATATGGTGTCTTTTGAATCACTTTAAAAGGAACATGATTGAGTATGAAAGCTGTTATTTTAAAAAAAAAACCTCAAAAGGAAATGGGAAGATCTGCATGACTCATCATTAATCGTACCATGTCTAAAAAAATGTGATTTCTCTTTTCTAAAACACCATTCCATTGTGGCATTCCTAGTGGAGTAAGTTGTGGTACAATGCCACATTACTTTAGATAGTCATGGATTTCTTGACTTAAGTATTCTCCACCTCAATCTGATTGAAGTATCTTGATACTTTTGCCAAGTTAGTTTTCTACTTTATTTTTAAACTCTTTGAACCTTTCAAAGGACTTGGATTTGGATTTGTGTTTCGAAAGATACACATGCCCATAGCTACTAAAATCATCAGTAAAAGTGATGAAGTATTGAAAATCACCTCCAGTAGGTGTATTTGTAAGTCCACATACATTACTATGTATCAGGCCTAAGAGATCATTAGTTGTAATGACCCTAACTTCTAATCATAGTAATTAAGATTAAAGATGCAATTAATAATCATCAATCAAAGTTTGAAGTCATTATGAGATTACTTACATTAGGAAAGGGTGAGGAAATTTAAACCTTAATGTTGTTAGAGTCATTAACTAATTACTCATAACTATTTATGCATATGAGAGAATCAAACCCACAATTATAAGCTTTTAATCCTATCATCCATTAATTCCAACTCACAAAAACCTCCTATAAGTGCTCCTAGATCATTCTTTATCATTTCCATAAAGAAAACTAAAATTCTAAGTTAATATGAGAAATTGAGCACCTTCTCTGTGGCTAAATTCTTTCACGCCATGACCAATTACTCTCGGGTTTAACTCCTTACACCTTCACAAATTTCATACATTTTGCCGCAGCTAAACACCCCTTTTCATTGCGGTGAGGTACTTTGGAATACCACCAAACTTGCCTCTCACATTTTGCCATGGCTAACATTACTCTTCGCTTCGACCAATTCCTTTCTATTTCCTTCCCTAGGTAACTTCGTCACATTTGGCCACGACTAATTCCATTTTAGCTATGGCTAATTCCCCTCTATTCTTGTAACTCTCAAATTCCCTCCTATGCACTCCAATTCTCCCTCTAGGAATACTCTAAGACCACTCTCCCTCAATTTACAAAACTTTAATGGCATTTATCTACTTGATTTACCTAGCTAATCTATCATTATCCACTTCAAGATTTAAGTATTGATTTCTACTCATGAAACTATGTTACATAAGCAAATTCCATAATTTAGTGATAGCAAAAGTGTTCTGACCACAAGGACCGTAAGGCCAATGCTTAATATTCATATAAGATCAAGTTACTCATCCATTATTAGCTAATTATAACCATAACATTCAATTCCATGATAATTATATTACATGTATAGTCCCTATACTTGGCAATTCATAATGCAATATGGCAATTATATAAAACTAGTAATCTAATTACATAATACAATCTGACAAAGTTTCCAAACCTATATGCTACCAAACCATATAATAAGCTTCCATTAATTTCTCCTTGCCACTAAAAAGTTCGGTCCTTGAAAATGTTAGCCCATAATCAGGGTGAGATATACAATTTCAGTAATAAGAGGTAAATTCTATATATATGTACAAATTAATTAATATAATGTAATTTCATATCATCAATACCAAAATTATCAATTCAATTTGCAAATGAACTAGTTGAGCTACTAATGACTATTGTCCCATACCAATAATCACACACAACATGTTAATGGCCAATAACATTAGGAGAGATCCGTCTATGGCACTTACTCCATAATGAGCACAACCAAGGCTCAGTGCATCTAAGGTCTGATTACAACCCAATGCCCGATCGAAGCACATGCATAAGTGGCAGCTATACCACAGCTCCACCATGGACTCACAAGGTCTAATCACAATCGTAATTCAAGTAATCAACCAATCATTTAGCATTTCAAAATCAAGCATGTGTAACAAATATCATATTAATATGAGCATATACATAGAATTAAGAAAAATAACCTTGGTTACTTCACTAATGGACAATTTTTCGGAAAACTGGTAATAATGCTTTGTTAGCCTATGAATATAAAAAATAAAACTATTACCATTCCTATTCATTAATTATGGCAATAACCCAATGCTTAAAGAATTAACCTATCAATAATTACTTAAGGGACACCTTACCCAACTACCAAGATACTTAATTTTCGAATTTTGCCTTCCCTAGACCAGAAACTTCAAATTATCACTTCAAAATTTAGGCAAATTCTTATAAAATTAATACCCATACTATAAATCAACTATGGGAGTCTCTAATTAGTAGAAAAGTCATCAAAATGAGGAGTTTATACTTACTTAACAACACCCCTAGCCTCAACCTCCAAAATTTCACCATGAAAACACCAAACAACAAAGTTTCAGATTTTGGGTATAGGTGAAATGTTCTAAATGATATACTAATCAGGTCAAAATGTAGAGGAAGAGGAGATGGTCAAGTTATATAACACTCACCTTGGCTAAATTTGGTCTAGATAGGGGAAATGGGGCCAAGAAGGTGGTAGAAACTCTAGCCTCCAAGAGACCTCTGAATTTACTTCTTATGTTTTATTTTTTTGTAGAATAAGGGGAGGGGCCGAAGGTGTGTAGAGTTTAGTTAGGTTTAAGTTGGGTCCTAGATGGGTTATAGGTTGACCCAAAAGTCCACATCCATGAGTTTCAGAATTTATACTTACTGGGCCATATTTCATGAGTTAGACTGTAGAATTTTAATTGGGTTAGGCCAAATTTCAAGAGTCACTCTAACTTGGGTCTGTATAATCAATGTTGGGCCTATTATAAGAGTTCATGTAAGTTGGGTCTTGAGCCTCTATCTCACTAAATCAAATTGGGTCATTACTAGGTGCTTTCTTTTAGGCCAAGTTTCACAATAAGAAGTTGGGTCTGCAACCATAGTCATTGGGTCTCCATTAGTCTCTAGCCATGGGCTACTTAATTTAATTTAGGCCTAGATAAGATTTCTAACCCAATTAAATCTTAAACCTATATTAATAATTTATCTCTCTATAATTCTCATTCGCATAACTTGCCTAATATGACAAACATAATTTTTGTAAAATGACAAAATAAGTTGTATAAAAGTAAATCCTCTGAAATGAGCTAGATAATATCCCAAAAAATTTGGGTATAGTCTTAGATTCCTAAAAATGATAATTCTAGGCTTGGATAGAAAGAAAAACGAAGTTAGGACGGTGAAACAATTTGTTATGAAAATTGACAAAATGTAATGGTATTTTCGTAAATAAGTGCAACTTTTGGAAAAACATATAAAAGATATTTTTGAATGGAAAATTTAAGTTCTCCAGGGTTCTTAGAGGCCCTAAAAGCCATGGGAAGTCCCAAAACTGGTAAAGTCTCTTCAGTGTACATTTTCCAATAACGATGAGCCCAAACTTTGATAGATTCGTTCAGGAAGGTTTTAACTCCAATTTGAGTGATTCCAAAAATATTTTATTAAATTGGGAACCTAGATTTTATAATGGAAAATATAGTTCTAAAAAAGGAGGTAAAATGAAGCTGAAATGAAATTCCTATTACAGAAGGATGAAATTGAAATTTTTGAAAAAATGCATTTCTTGAAGCTTCCACACACTTCTCCCTTCTTCTCCCCCTTATATAGCATGACTTTCCTCTGCCCAAAATATAGAAAATGACCTTCTCTCTTAGGTGCACAAGAAGGGGAAGAAAAGGAGGAGAAAAATCAAGGAAAAGGTAAGGAAATTTGTAGATTTTCATGCCCTTTTTTCTTCCAACCTTGTTCCCTTCCTTCTATGCTTTCTTTCTATGGTTTTCTTGAAGGGATTGGTTCTATTTTTGGTCTAGAACAAGGGGGGAATTTTTGAAAATTTAGAAGGGAATTCAAGCAAGGAAAGAAGCATCAAAAGGGAGCTAGAAATCTAAGGTAATTCTTCATTCTTGTTGCTTCTCCTTGTTGCTCTTTTCTTGGTGCTTGTTCGGCCTAAACTAGAACCATATGGGAGAGGGAATTTTTGTCCAAAAACAAGGAAGGAACAAGGGTTTTAGACCATAAGGAAGAGGAATATGGTAAGAAATTGTAAGAAAAATCTATGAAAAACAAGATAGAAAAGTGTAGACTTCTTTAGGGTTTTGTGAAATCCGATTCTATGTGAGTAATTCCTTGAATAATTGAATATTTCCTTAACCTCCTAAGACCCTTAGAAATCTCCCCAAGTGGCTCTCCCATCAAGGAAAAATCAAGAAGTTCTTGAACCCCATTATTGCCCTATGTCTCGGCCAAGCAAGGTTTAGTGGGCTAAGGAATGTTTTAATTTGTTCTAGTCTTGGTTTGGGACTTTATATAATGTTAGAAGATGATAGAAACTATTGGGAAAAATTTAGGAGCCATGGATTAAGAGATGGAGCAATGGTGTCCATAATGGTGGCTTATGAAGCAACTTGGTTTTCCAATTGTGCAAATGAATGTGTGAGGGCTCCAAGGACTTTGAATGAGGCCAAGAGGCCTAGAAATGGAAAGAAATAGGAGCCGAGAGCTTAAATTGTGAAGGTTGCTTCAATAGGCCATTTATTGAACCATTATGCCACTTATAGAACCAAGTGTGTGTTCAAGAGTGAGTTTAGTATCTTAGCTTGCTTCAAGTGTATAATTATGTGTTGTTTATAATGTCCAGGCCAAGAGAACATCCACCCATCTAGGTGTGCTTGTAGGACTAAAAAAGGGAAGGAAAAGGATCAAGAAAATCTTGCATAAATCCAAGGTAGCTCTCCACTTCATTCTCTTACATTCTTATGTGCATATATATGTCATTGTGTTTGTGTGTGTTCTTTTAATTTGAGAACATGCCACTTGATGTTTTGAGATTATATTGGTGTCAATTTGTTTTCTTGAATGACTATGGTTGTGGAAAATGGCTCATAAGGGTGAGGTGATGCCAAAAGTCCCTTAATGAAGGTAAGGAGTTGTCAAAAGTCTCATGGCATGGGTGAGACAAGGCCAAAAGTCTCTAGGAAAGGTGAGGCCAAGTCAAAAGTCCCTAGGCCAAGAGTGAATTAAATCCAAAAGTCTTAAAAATGAGGTGAGGCAAAACCAAAAGTCCCTAGAGTATATTCTTAGCTTGAATGTGAATAAGTGGCATGGAAATTGTGACTTTGCATGCATTATAGTTGCCAAACCTTTCATACATATGCTTTGATGTGTATATGCCTTGAATATGTGTGTGAATGGGTGTGTGAGCTATTGAGATTCAAGGAATCTCACTCCTCTTTCACTCTATTATCTTGAAATGCCTAGGTGATGTTTAAGAAGTAAGGAATACAAGCCAAAGACCTTGAGAGATTGCATTTTGTTTATTATGTAACCTTATTTGTAGATGGATATCAAACTTACTTTGTACATATGATTTTTGTGATGTAAGACCATGAACAATTATAATATGATGTATAAATTTTGTATGGACCATATATGGCATTAGATCAATGAGAATGTTAAATTTGACACCTTGATGGCTTGTGATGATTATGGATTCTCGAGTGTGGGATAGCCAAATTAAGATGCATGGGGTTTGGGACCACTTGGACAGTTACTACAAATCATATTCATGCTTTTAGACTTGCTCAAGGGATGCCAAACATTAAAGGTGGCCATTTGGACATATTTGGTATCTCATATGGGACCAAAATGGTCATTTTAATAAGCTATGTCACTTTCTATCTAAATGAGCTCTTCTTGATCTAAAATTTGGCATGCATATAGATATTATTGAGAGCTTTTTGGTAAGCTAAAGTGGATATTATTTGGATGTCTGTGGAATATTTGGTGAGTTTTTGAATTTGAAAAAATTTTCTAGTTTGGCCACTGGTACTGTTCATATAGTCTAAAAATTTTTCTCTTTCATTCATAAGGCAAATGATGTCTAATTTTTACAAAGTTTTACAAGGAGAAACTAGACTGTCCTAGAGATTTGTGTCAATTAGAAGCACCTCATTTGGATGTCTAGAGAGGGAGATATTAATTTTTGAAATTTCTATCTAGTACCAGGCACATAGTCAAACCCATGGTATTGTTTGATTGAATTTTAGAGTCTGAATACATCTAGATTGGTTTGGAAATATTTTTACCCTTTATTTAACATCTATAGCTTTCCAAATTGGTATAAATTGTATGTATTGGATTTTTGTGAAATTAGTTATGAATTTTCAAAATCTATATTAGTAATCTATATTAGTATCAGAGTGCAATCGAACCTTCCTACCTTTTCTATTATCAAACATGGTCCAGATGGGATTTTCATGGCTGGGACTTATTTTTCGTGTGAAGTAACATTTGGAGCTTTCCAACAAGTTATAGTTTACTTATTTTAATTTTTTTACATTTAGTTATGATTTTTCAAAGTTACTTCAAATTCTGCCACCCTGGAACCTGAGATTATTTTGGGTTCTTTGACCCTTGATCCATGGTTTGTGCTAATTTTTGAGAATTTTATGATTTGTATGAATAGAAAATAATTATAAAATATTGTTGATAAGCTCATAGGGTCTCAGAGACTCAAAATGAAAAATTTATCTACTACGCAATGCAAGTTAATTCATTATTTTAATGTATTTTCTTGGGATTCATTTGGGTAAATGTATAATCCCACTTGCAAGGAGGGGATTAATGTTGGAAATAATATGGTAGTACACTCAATTATTTCATAATAATTATTCTTAATTAGAATAGATCTATGATTAACATCTTAATTAAATTTTGTGGTGTTACATTAGCCCTATCATTATGTCCAGTGAATAGAGCCTTTTGTCATCTTACCTAGTACACAAGAATCGCATGTCTTTTATGATTCAAAGTCAAATGAGTCCAAGAGTCCATTTTGGTTGAGCTTGGAAATGCATTTCTTATTTATATGGCCCAAGCGACAGTGCTAGAGGTATATTGGATTAATATTGCTTGATTTTAATTGCTTAGTATTCATGTTATAGATAGTAGGCTCGAGATCTTGAGCATAATAATCATTAAACATTTGTGCATTGCAATAAAATATTTCATTGAAATGAACATAATAGCACTTGTCCTTTATTATAAATGAAAAACCTTTTTTGTCCAAACAAGAAACAAAAATTATATTCCTACTAATTGTTGGCATAAAATAGCAATCTTCTATTTCTATAATCAAGCTTGAAGGTAATAACAAAGAAGATGTTGCTACAATTAAGTTAGTAACTCTTGCTTCATTCCTAACTCACAGGTCCACTTCTCCTTTAACCAAAGTCCTACTCCTTTTGAGTTCCTATACATTAGTATAAATGTGAGAACTACGTCTGATATCTAATACCCAAGGTGTAAGAGTAGATAAATTAACTTTTATAACAAAAATAAGTGAAGTGATAGTAACATTTCCTTTCTTCACTTTCAAATCTTCCAAGTATTTCTTACAATTCCTCTTCCAATGTTCGGTCTTACCATAATGGAAGCATTTCCCTTCCTTTACCACACCACCCTTAGGTTTCAATGCTTTGGATGTAGGCTTAGGCTTGCTTCTTGATTTGGAACCCTTTTTGTTTTGCCCTTACCCTTGCCTTTATCTTTACCTTTTTGGATCATCATCATGTCTAAGGGCTTAGCCTTTTGTAGGTTCTGCTTAATAGTTTTCAACATGCTTAGTAGTTTTGGCATTGTTTTATCAATTTCATCCATGTTGTAATTCATCACAAATTGATTATAACTTGGTGGCAACAATTGCAAAATCAAGTCGATGGCCAACTCTTGACCAAGTGGAAAACCTAATCTCTTAAGGTTCTCAACACACTCAATCATCTTAAGCACATAAGGCCCAACAAGGCTTCCTTTTACCAGCTTGCATTGAGATAATGCTTTGGAAATGTCATATCTTTCATGATGTGCATTAAGATGTTCGAGCATGTTATAAGCTTCCATGTTCTCATGTTGCTTCTAAAGCTCATTGTCCTTGGTTGCTAACATCAAGCAAGTCACATGTAATGACCCTAACTTCTCATAATCATAATTAAGGTTAAGTATGTGATTACTAACTATAAAATTTCAATTAGGGTTGAAAGTCATTACAACTAATTATATTCGAAAAATGTTAAGAAATTTGAACCTTAATATTATTAGGGTCATTAATTAGGCAACCATAATTATTCAAAAGTACAAGTGAATTTAATCATTAATAAGGAGCGCCTTTGATTCTCCCATCCATTAATTCCAACACATAAAAACCTCTTACAAGTGTTTCTAAATCATTCCTTAGTATTACCATAAAAGAAATTAAAGTTTCTAAGTGAATATGAGAAATTGAGCACCTTCGCCACGGCTAAATCCCCTTTCGCCACGGCCAATTACTCTCAGATTCAAGTCCTTACATCTCCATAAATTTCACGCATTTTGCTGCGGCCAAATACCTCTTTCGTCGCGGCCAAATACCCTCTGGAACACCCCCAAACTTGCTTCTCAAGCTTAGCCGCAGCTAACATCACTATTCACCGTGACCAATTTCTCTCTGTTTTCCTCCCTAGCAGGTTCGCCATATTTGGCCGAGGCCAATTAAATGTTGGCCGCAGCCAATTCTTCTCTGTTACCATTTGGCCGAGGCTAATTAAATGTTAGCCGAGGCCAATTCCCTTCTATTCCTATAACTCCCAAAATTTCATCTCATACTCTCCAATTCCCCCTCTAGCAATACTATAGGCCACTTTAACTTAGTTTGTGAAGATTTAGTATCTTTTTTTTACCTAATCTACCTAACATATTTATCATTACCCATTCAAAATTCAAATGTGGATCCTTAACCCTCTAGCTACCATAAACTAGTGAGTTCATAGATTAATGACAACAAATGTATTATGGTCACAAGGTGCATAGGGTCAATGCTTAATGTTCATATAAAATCAAATCACTTATCCATTATTAGCCAATTACAATCATAATGTTCAATTCCATCATAATCAAATTACATATACAATCCCTCTACTTGGCAACTCATGATGCAATGCAGCAATGATACAAAACTAGCAATTTAGTTACGATACAGTTTGTCAAAGCTCCCCAAACCTATGTGTTACCAAACCATTTAATAATCTTCCATTAATTTTCTCCTTGCCACTAAGAGGTCCAGTCCCTGAAAATGTTAGCCCATAACAGGGTGAGATATACAATCTTAGTAACAAAAGGGCAGTTTCCATATACATGTACAAGTTAATCAATCCACTGCAACTTCATGTCATCAATTCTAGAGTCATCAATTCAATTGGCAAATGAACTAGTTGAACTACCAATAACTACTGTCCCATACCAATAATCATACACAACATATTAATGGCCAATAACACCAGGAGAGGTCCATCCACGGCACCTACTCCATAATGAGCACAACCAGGGCTCAGTGCATCGGGGTCTGATCACAACCCAGTGCTCGATCAAAGCACATGCACGGGTGGCAGCCGCACCACAGCTCCACCATGGACTCACAAGGTCCAATTACAATAACAATCAAGTAGTCAACCAGACATTTAGTATTTCAAAATCAAGCATGTATAACAAATAGCAGATTAACATGAGCATATATATGGAATTAGAAAAATAACCCCAGTTACCTCAATGAAGCCAATTACTCTTCCCCTAGCTACCATAATAATCCAAATGCATACCAAGCCTATAACAAGCATAATTATCATCATTTCTAATCACAATCAAATATCCAAAGAGTTGAACTACTAATGACAGACTAGAGGTTACTCACCTAATTACCAAGGGATTTAATTTTGGATTCCAACTTTCCCACACCAGAAATTGTCATAGTTCACTCCAATTTCTGGGTAATTTCACATGAAACCAAAGCCTATATCATAAGTTAACTATAAGGGTCTCAAACTAACAGAAAATGCATCAAAATGGGAAGAAGATACTCACTTAATAACACCCATAGCCTCACCTCCGAAAATCCACCATGGAAGCACCAAAATTTGCATTTCAATCATCAAGCCCAGAAAATTCATTTTTCCACCATTATCTCCTTGTAATCTCACACAATAATAGAACCCATTATGATAATACATCCTTAGGGACATTTTCCAGCAAAGTGATTCACAAAATGGAAGAGAAAAGCTTATCTAATCCTCCCTCTAACCTCCAAGTTTGAAAATCTTGCAAGGAATCACCCAACACTAAATTTCAGATTTGAGAAAAAGATAAAAATGCTCAAACCCAGAAATTAATCAGACCAAAATGAAGAGGAGGATGAGAGGGTCAAGTTATATATAACTCACCTTGGCTAAATCATCTTCTAGGAGTCAAAAATGGAGCTTCCATGTTGGTAGAACCCTAGCCTCCCTTGAACCTCCGAATTTCCTCTCTTGAGTTTCAGCAAAATGAGGAAGAGGCTGAAGAGTTAAGGTTTTAATTGGGTTTAAGTTGGATCTAAGATGGGTCATGGGTTGCTATAAGATCTAACTCTAAATGGGCTTCAGATTTTTGCTTTGTTGGGCCAGTTCTTATGTATTGGGCTGCAGAATTTTAAGCAAGTTTGGGCCAAGTTTAAAGAGCTCAAGGATTTGGGTTTGCATAAGGGTTATTGGGCCACTCATAGGAGCCTATGCAAGGTGGATCTTAGGCCTCTATCATATGGAATTAGATTGAATCTGCACCTAACTCATTAGGCCTCCATTAGCCTCTTCTTATGATTTCTTAATTTGGGCCTAGATGAAGTTTCTATCCTAATTAATTCTCAAACCCATATTAATAATTCATCTATCTAAAATCTCCATTCACTTAACTTGCCCAATCATCCCATATTAATTATTCCTAATTAATCTGAATCCATGATTAACACCTTAATTAATTTTTAGGGTGTTACATCACATCCAATGCATCCTCAAAGTGCTTCCTATGAGCATCTCTTTCAGCATGGGATACTTTTGCGTCAGGTGGTGGAGAAATGGGTTCTTCTAGGACATATAGCTTTTGTTCATGTTTGAGGACTATCTTCATGTTTCTGTACTAGTCTAGAAAATTTGTCCCATTTAGCTTGTACTTCTCAAGAATAGCTTGCAATGATAGGTAGTTTAAAGTGTTGGCCATCTAATGTCTACAACAAAAATATACAAAGTAAGTTTCACATTTTGAAAACATTTAATAAGGACTTTTATTAAATGCTACTCCCACTATTTTATTCAAATCAATAGCCCTTACTATTAATTCAAAAAGTTATATCATATATATTTTTCTAGTGGGCTAAGATCCATGTTTCATATAATATTGAGTCAGCTTTAGTTGATCACCCAATACAAACTATTTAGGTAGGCAACTTTTGCCAATTGCATCTCATGAAACTCTTGGATAGTTATGTGAACAACTTTTTTGTTCTAGTCCATTGAAATAAACTAAAGCCCAACTTTATGCCTCTAGATCCCAATCCTATTGAGAATAGCCTAATTAAGTTATACCTAATGCAGTAGGCAAATATCACTATTATCCTTCACGTCTTACCAAGATAGATAGGACATCTTACTTTAGCAAGCTTATCCTTGGTTGATCAAGGCCTTGACAAGTTCCATACATTGAAAGGCATCACAAGTTACTAACTTAATATTTTATTTCAAGGATTTATTAATTTTGTGATCTCACCATTATATGCATGCACTTAAGATAAATATTTATTGTGTAAGATCTAAGTATAGGGCCCACACTTGTGTGTGAAGTTATATATGTATATGAATTTAAATATAAAATTATCACATGTTTTTAAATTAAATATCATATAACTAATAAACAAGAAACATCTCATGGCTATAATTTGGTTATCATAAAACAAATAAACAAGAAGCAACTTATGCTTTAAATATCACACATATACACTATATATATCACATATTATACAACAAATACAATTATTGCATAGTTAAAACAATTATTGTGATATAATAATTAAATTAAAATGTCATATAGCATGTGTAACACCCCAAAATTTATTAAGGTGTTAATCATGGATTCAGAGTAATTAAGAATAATTAATAGAGGATAATTGGGCAAGTTAGTGAATAGAAATTTTAGAGAGATAAATTATTAATATGGGTTTGAGAATTAATTAGGATAGAAACCTCATCTAGGCCCAAATTAATAAATCATGATAAGAGGCTAATAGAGGCCCAATGAGTTAGGTGCAGACCCAATTTAATTTAATGTGATAGAGGCCTAAGATCCACCTTGTATAGACTCTTATAAGTGGCCCAATTACCCTTGTGCAGACCCAAACCCTTGAGCTCTTCAAACTTGGCCCAAACCTAATTAAACTTTAGCAACCCAATGCATAAGAGATTGGCCCAATGAAATTCTGCAGCCCAACACTTTAAACTGGCCCAACAAGCTAAAAACTGAAACCCATTTGGAGTTAGATCTTGGAGCAACCCATGACCCATATTTGACCCAATTTAATCCCACTAAAATCCTAAAAACTGACCAGCCACCTCCCCCATTCTGCAAAACACAAAGACACAAAGAAAATTCAGAGGTGAGAGGGAGAGGCTAGGGTTCTTGGCATAATTTCACATTTTCTCACATTTGGAGTAAGATTCAGCCAAGGTAATAGTTATACAACTTAATCCCCTCATCTTTCTCTTTAATTTGGTCTGATTAGTTTTTCATTTGGAGTATTTTCACCTTACCCAAAATCTGAAATGTGGTTATTTGGGATTTTCTTGGTGAAATTCGTAGGTTGAGGTTAGGGCCGACATTAGATAAGCATAAACCCTCCATTTTGATGTTTCTTTGTTAATTTGAGACCCCTATAGTTGGTTTATAAAATGGGTATTAATTATGTACAAATTTGCTTAGGAATTTGAGTGATATAGTGAAATTCTGGTAGAGGACATACTCAATCTGAATTTGGGGATTTGTAGTGATTGGGTAAGTGTTATTTAGGTAGTTATTAGCTTGTAAATTCTTTAGGTACTTGTTGCTACTGTTAATGATGAATTAGAGTGGTAATTCTCTAATGTTATGGTTATAGGGATTTTTGTACCATTGGTGGCTATTGCAAATTGTCCACAAGTGAGGTAACTGGGTTTACATTAATTCCATGCATGTATATGTTTTAATTTCATATTTGCTGTATATGAATGATTTAAAATGCTGAATGAATTTGTTGGCTATCTATTGTATTATGATTGGACCTTGTGATTCCATGGTGAAGTTGTGGTGCGGTTGCCACCTGTGCATGTGCTTCGATCGGGCATCGAGTTATGATCAAACCCCAGATGCACTAAGCTCGGGTTATGCTTAATGGGGAGTAGGTGCCGTGGACGGGCCTCTCCCAGTGTTAATGGCCTTTAACATGTAATAATATGATTGCTAGTATGGGATAGTAATCATGATAGCCTAAGTGTTTCATTTACTAATGTGATTGATATGATTCTGATGTTGATTTTGATTCATGCATATATGCTAATTAAACTGGATTATATGATGGAATTGCCTTAGTTACTGATATTCATATCTCACCTCGTTTTATAGGATTAATATTTCAGGTGAAGGTCTTTCGGGTAAGGATAAGGGGAACCAAGTAGATGAAAATCCATGAGCTTCAACTTGTGGGGAGAATGCTACACTTAGGCTAATTTAGTTAGTGTAGATGCTAATTTTGTATTCCTCATTGTATAGCATCATCTTGTATTCATGTTGCCAAGTGTAGGCTTACATATTTTGATTACTGAGGATGTATGTATTGAGGGGTTAGACCTCATTTTAATTTGGTATTTGATGTATGGATTCATGATATCTGTTGTAAACTTTGTTAACCTATAATGTGGCTTATCATTGGAAATATAACCTTTGAGATATTAATGTGAACTCTTAATGTACGGAACCCCCATTGATTGTGTATTAAAGGATAGCTGCTGGTAGTCCATGTATTTCTATTATTGTTACCTTACAAGCTTGCTGATAGAGGGTAATTAGAGAAAAAAAATGGGCATATAAGTTTTGAATTGATAATGGAAGAATAGCTAGGTAAATAAGGTAGATGAATACTATTAGAGCCATATAAAATGAGGGGAAGTGATCTTAGGGTGTCCCTAAGAAGAGAATTAGAGTGCATGGGGCGAAATGTAGGAGATATAGCTACAGGAGGGAGTCACGCCGCGGCAAGGAAGGCCTCGCCGCGGCCTGAAGAGTGACAGTGGCGAGGGATGTCGTGGCTTGAGACATCTCGCAGCAGTGCAGAGCGAAAAAAATCGCCCAGGAAGATGACAGAATGAAACCTCGCCGTGACATAATAAGTCCTGCCGCGGCGTGAGTCGAGAAAATTAATTAAGGAGGGTACAGTAGGAAAACTCGCCGCAACGCCATGTAGGTTGGCCGCAGCGCAGATCTAACTCGCCGCGACGAAGTCAAAAAAGTTATCTAGTGATTCCCGAGAGCAACTTAGTCATGGCGCAATAGGTCTGGCCCGTGGCGCAAGGTTAAAAAACTTAGTTTTTGAGTCCAGGACCTAACTTAGCCGCTGCGGGAAGGTTCCAAGTCGCGGTGGAGGCCCCCAAACTCCCACCTTTGACCTAGAAACCCTAATTTCTTTAATGCTAATGCTAGAAAATGATATAGGAACACTTGTGGGAGGTTCTTGTGTGTAGAAATTGATGCATAGATGAATCACAAACCTTTAATAATGGTACAAACCCTTTTATACATATTCCCATTTATGGTTGTTTAATTGATGGCCCTAATAACATAAATGTTCAAATTTCCTTATATTTTCTTAATGTAATTGATTGTAATGACTCCAAACCTTGATCTTTAATTATTAAACGTGTATTTAACCATAATTACCGGGATTAGAAGTTAGGGTCGTCACAGCATGGCCCAAAACTTATCCCCTAAATAATATCCCAAGCTAACTTCTTAGATTCTTCTCATGTCGCCTTCATTCAAAATTACAAATTTAAAGTAGAAACCTCGAGTTACATTTAAATAGAGTGAGATGAGATGAGAATGCACATCAAAAGATAAAGGGAGACATGACATACATGTTGTATTTAAAATCCAACCATAAAAACTCCATAGGCCATACTATGTAACATAAATATGAAATATCATAAATATGTGATATTATAAATATCACACACATACATTGTATATATATCACATTTTATACAACAAATACAATTATTTCATAGTTAAAACAATTATTGTGACATAATAAATAAATTAAAATGTCACATAGTATGGCCCAAAACTTTTCCCCTAAATAATATCCTAAGCTAACTTTTTAGATTCTTCTCATGTTGCCTTCATTCAAAATTACAAATTTAAAGCAGAAACCTCGAGTTACATTTGAGTGGAGTGAGATGAGAAGAGAATGTACATCAGAAGATAGAGGAAAACATGACATGCAGGTCATATGTAAAATCCAACAATAGAAACTCCATAGGCCATACTATGTAACATAAATATGAAATATCATAAATATGTAATGTAGATATCATAATCAGCAAGACAAATATAATTTCATATTCACAAAATAAAACCATTATAAAATCTCTCTGTTTTTTTTTTTAAAATTGCACCTCTTGGATAGAAGGAATTTTTTTAGTATATGATGCAGAGTTAGCACATTGGTCTCGCTATCGAATAGCTTCATTGTTGTGGCAATTTGCATCCTATCGAACAACTTCATTGTCACGGCAATTCTTCATGCTATCAAATAGCATCACCATGACTTTTCTGCTTGCTTATCTCACTGTGATAAATCTGCATGCAATCAAATATCATCATCGGTGCAGTGTTGTTTGCCTATGCTGCAGTAATGTCGCAACTCATTAGGTAAAATGCAAAAGGAACATTCAAATCAAGATCAAAACATTCAATTCACAAAATCCAATCTATGAATGTGCATCTGTGCTCTGATACTACTGTTGGGATTCACAATGATCATAGGCACAGTGGAATTTTAAATTTTTTTATCAACGAACCCCATCCCAAGATCATGCACAAGAACATAAATTAAGATAGGACAAGAAAATTACTTTTTGTTTAAGCTACGGTTGAATCACATGCATAGATCCATTGATCTACACTTCTATAGTATCAACACAGAGTATATGAAACTCTCTCTCACTCTATGTTTCTGCTAAGCGATGCCTTTTATTGTCTAGAGTTAGGATCTTCGAAGTCCTAAGTGAATTAGGATTTAGAGATACTCTATTTTATGTCTTATATACCACCTCCTTTGGTCATATATTTATAAACTTATAATTTGACACTTTTCTAATCCTACTCAAATTTTAATTCCTAATTCAATTTAAACTGCTAAAACCCTACCCCCAAACCCAATAGAGAAAAAAGAGAGATAAGCCTAACATAATATAATGTTACTTAATATTACTTTAATATTAAATAATGCCATGTAATTAAATTATTATCTAATAATATAATATGCAATAATATTATTAATATTAAATAATATATTATTTTATAATATAACATAATTATATTATATTGAGCCTTATCATTGGAATTTTTGATCCAAGTAAAATTTAAATAATATTATAATATTTCAGTTTTATCCTTACTCTTTGTGTGTAGCCCTATAGGTTCTTATTATGTTGATAGTGACCCAAAAAGAATCCTATTTAAGATCACAAACAATAAGTGGTATTTAATAATACATTACTGCTACCCAAGTAATAAGAATGTTTGTGATTTAATATACATAATCTATGACCAATACCATACAATTTAGTCCTTTTTGTATTGATATCAGATTAAGCTTGACGTATGGAATGTGTCATCCTTGTCAACATTCAACTTACATTTCTTGACAATGAGTAGACTAATCAAAACAAACAATCAATATTATATATTAATTCATTTAAGTACAGCCATGCATTTCTTAATCTCACTCAATCAAGGGGCTCATGCATATCATTGCTCCTATATAGGAGGGACAAAATTCCATCTACACTACTCACATCCGTTCACATGATTCGTGATATACCCAATCACTGTCCTATTGGCCATCTCGATCAAAGGCAACCTAGGATAGTGTCAAAGCATTTGACTCTTCATGTAGGGAATTGTAATAACTTTAGGTCAAAGGACTTTCTACACTATGGTCACATGAGAATTGCTAATGACACACTTTATAATTTATGTAGCATTCTCATAATGGATTAGTCTAGTATACTTGTTCGCTAACAGTGCACTTAAGTATTGATTTGATAATACTTATCTATGACTTAAAGTCATCAGTTACTATACATATTAGTCTTGATGTATTATTGCTATCCCATATCATTTGACTAGAAACAATTTAAGAATAACAATTATTCTGAGGACAATTATCATACTAAGTTATGTTTCATAGATATAAAATCAAACTGTAATAATTGTACTACCTAAAAAAATATGATACAATGTATGTTATTGCAATCATCTCATAATTGGCTCCTAGAGCATACACCAACAAGTAGGTCCTCTAGATGTTATTCAAATTCAGTTGACTTTACCAACATTGCATTATCGATGTACACTTGCATGGATTTGCCTATTAGAGCATGAAATATGGTGTTCACAACCTGTTAGTAGGTGGCATCAACATTCTTCAAGCCAATAGGCATTACTATCCATTTAGAGATCACAATTGCACCTAGACACCTAAAAGAAGCTTGGTTACAACTAAAAAAAAAAGTTTGTGAAAGTTATAAATTACAAAAAATTATAAACGAAGTGAGTAAATAAATAAAAGCAAGTAAAAGAATTGTAAATCAAGTTCTCTATATTAGTCTTTGTGTTTGTTTTTGTTGTCATTAGTCTCTTTTTAAAATTTTTCTAATGGCATGGCATGGCATGTCCCATGCTCGGCCACTATTCCTTTTCTAGTGACTATGCCTATGCTCTAGCCCTACCTCATTGTTCATGTCATATGCCTACCAATCAAAATTGCTTACTGCAAAAAATTATTTTTCTTAATTTTTACTTTTTTTTTGTTGCACTCCTTAGTTGGTAGTTCTTGGTTAGTGTTTTGGCTAGTTATCCTTAGCTATTGCCTCTATCGAGGTAATCTCAACTAATGTTATCAGATATGGATTTTATATGCTAACAATTATACAATTGACTACTAAAATAGTGACCTTTTAAATTTAGAATAATTTAGATTTATAGTTTTTTTACACAAAATAAACAACAATGAAATAAAAAGTTTGAGAAATATGTGTTTAATAAGTTATATTTTTTAATAAAAAAATTAATATTATCTTTGAGAATATTTTGATAATCTTTTTTCTTTAATGAAAGTTTATATATATATATATAATCAAAGGAAGGATTGTGTAACTTAGATATCTTTCAAAAGGAAAAAACATAATATGACTTTTAATTAAATGACAATAAAACTTTATTTTTGTGTGTGTGCATTAAAGTAAGCATTAATTTCAACTTTCTAGGCTTTGAATTTTAGAATTTAAAAAAATAAAAAAAAATATTAAAAATATTTTAAAAGATATTTTGCTCTTTTAAAACTCTAAGTCAACCAATTAATTTTCTTCATTAATTAATAAAATTATTTTGAATAAAAAAAATCATTTTATTAAAAATATATCAATTATTACTTTTTAATTAACTGGGGTACTGAGTAATGAGACCCTTAGATAATTAAAGAAAAGTTAGAGTAGGTCATTGAGAACGCTGAATTCTTTAATTGCCATGAATAATGAAACCAAAATAGTTAAATAAATCAATAGCGGCCCAAACCGCCCCCCCCGGGGGGTTTGTGAGAATTTCCTTCGACGACTGACTCCACATTCTTCGAAACAAACCCTAAAATGTACTGCCAAATCCAAATGATTAAACATGTCCACCAAACCTAATTCTGTTGGAATATATATTTTTAGCGAATTCCACTTCAAATGTCCATGTCAAGCCTCTCTCAACTTTTTTTATAAGTGCCTGCCTATAAAAATTAAGATCCAAATCTACAAAAGTTTTCGCTTTGAATATATATACCAGACCTTTTTACTAAGTAGACTTTCTAGATGTTAATTAATTAAATCTTTTCCAAGCTGTGCAACTAATCCATATTGTTCGTGAAAAGAATGATCATAATTTAAGAGTCAGATCCTGCTTTTATATGCTGAATCAATCAGATTACAATTTTGAGAGAAGACTCTAAGTCACCGAAATAAATTTAAAAAATAACAAAAGTGGGAATTTTAAATAACCTCACAATTTCTTCCACCAGCCCCGGTAAATAGAATTTTAGGTATCGGCTCCTTGGTCTCTGGATTGAACTGACCTTGTGGTCCAGAATGGGGAGGCTACATACTTGAAGAACGTGCGATGTGGTCTCCTTGATCCCTAATTCTGTGCTTTTTAACATTGTTGTTACAACATAAACATTATTAATTATAGTGTTCAATCACAAAAAATTATTACTCAGGGTATTTAATTTTTTTTAAAAAAATTAATAAGAACACGGAATAAGCCCGTGTTCCTTAAAATTTATATAAATTTTTTTAAAAGAATTAAGGAAATTTAGAAGAAGATATTCAATCTTTCCCTTTTTCTCACCAAAAAAAAAAAAAAAAACTAAACTTGAATTTACAAAGTCCGCATTCAGTGCAAATGGGAATTTCCCCATAAATTGGATGGGGTAATTAGTGACCAATTTTTTCTAAGTTTTAAAAATAAAATTACATATATATATATATATATATTAATGTTTAGTTTAATAAATAAATAAATATAATATTAATTAAAACTATATCTAAATTTTTTTATTTTAATGGAAAATTTGTGTAATGATGAAAATTAATAAGTAGTTAGTAAAAAACTTTTAAGAATTGAATTATATATTTTTAAGATTTCAGAAACTAAATAGTTGAAGTATGAAATTTTTGAAAAATAACTCATATATTTCTAAGATTCAAAGTTTAAATTGTTAAGACACATGTTTTTTAGGAACAAAAATTGTATTTTTCTTCTTAATTTTCTTTTATAGTACACCATCTTTATATAGTAAAAATATTTTATATTATATATAAATAAAAATATATAATGAATTTATGCATTTAATATTTACATTTTTTATTAATATTATATACATTTGTTAAACTAAACATGAATACACGCACAATTTTATTTAATTTTTTTTAAAAAAAATTCAGTCGCCAATTACCCCTTCCTATTTGCACTCAATGCAAATTGTGGAAGTCAACATTTAGTCCTTATTTTTATTTTTAAAAAAATGCACAGTATCTTCCTTCACGAGCCTTTAATTTTCTTTTAAAATTATATAAGTATTAAGGAACGAAAAGTGACTTAATCTCTATTCCTATTAAAAGTTTTTTTTTTAATTTAAGTATTCTGATTAATTGTCTTTTTAGCTGTGGACGGTACAATGTCAAAAAGCCCATAATCCTGTCTATTTTGCACTCCATAAAGCCAGCTAGTTTGTGTCATATATCGCTACTCGACTGAGGATAATGGTCTTTGTCGAGTGGTAAACAGGTGATCTTATGGAGGATTGTATTTAAAGGTAAGTTTTTATATTTTTATTGTTAAATTTTTTAATTAAAATATAATAAATATATGATTATTCAATAATATTATAATAAATATATAATCTAATTGAAAAATTATACAATCATCTTAAAATTATATATTTATTATAATATTATTAGAAAATTATATAATTATTATATTTTAATTAAAAAATCTAATAACAAAATATAATAAATGTATGTAAATTTTTCCTTCCCTAAACATGTTTGGTAGCACGAAGGAAGGAGAAATGAAAAAGAAAAATTTGTTGAAATATCAATTTTATCCTTTTAATTATTATTTAATATTATTTAATCATTAAAAATAAAAATATTATAGATATTTTTATTTATAAAATTATATTTTTTCTTTCTCTTTTTATTTTCATACATAATTTTTTATGTATCAAAACAGGGTTAATTAGACATTGGGGCCCACGTCGAAGTCACCGCTCATTCTGTCAATCACTATCTTTGCATTACCGGGTAAATCATAGTTCATCACACATATCAGTGCTTACTTAAATACGTGGTAACCAAGATACTCTTACCAATTTCTATCCACGTCGCAAGAACAACCATAAATGTAATTTAATATTAATATTTTTAAATTTTTGTAAGATCATTTAAAAACAAAGCTTGAATTAGATAATGTATTATTGTACTTCCTGAGACATTAGCCAGCTCTTGCTTGATATAAAATTAACCAATGAAGTCAACGAGTTCCCATGAAGCCCACATTAAGCTCCGAATTTAAAAAATAAAAAAATAAAAAAAGAAATAAGCGTCAGCTAGTTCCCATGAAGCCCACGTTATGCTCACAATTTAAAAAGAAGAAAATAAAAAATAGAAATAAGCGTAAACTAGTTCCGTTGGCGTGCAAAGTGCTCATGGGGTTCACAATGAGTCGACCGACAATGAAGTAGAATACCCCATATAAATAGACATTAATGCTTTCTCAATTTCCTACAACACAACCACAAGGCCTAAAACACACAGAAGGCCTTTGTATCTGTCAAAATCATCAAGCAGCCTTCTGTTCAAAATTCAAATTACCAAACATGATGGTGAGCTCAGTTCTACATTCTAATGATTAATAATTGCTTAGAAAGTTTTCAACTTCTGGTTACTCTTTAATAAATTGTAGGTATGTCGTAGTTACTTTACTTTATTGGTGCAGCAAAAAATCGCTATAAAGGTGGAAATGCTCCGTGTTAAATGCAGAAGCAAGGCCTTGAAAGTTGCTGCTGGGGTACAAGGTGCATATCAACCCTTCTTATGGTTTTAAATTACTATAACAGCTGCATAACCGTCACGACGATTGCAAACAAAATACAAATAACAAGAAAATTAGTCATTGCAAACCATAATTATAGCCGACAGTGATACACCAGCAACTCACCCCAACGATAATTTTATAGCCGTAGTTGCGAAAGTGAACTGCAATTTAAAACTTTGTATTTCACCAGTGCTTTAATTTGCAGTGTGCAACTGTGATAGCTCCAACCACGATTTTAGTAGGGACAAAGGAAGAACACAGACAACACACGATTCTATAGAAAATAATGCATTCCTTTATTCGAGAAAAGGTAAACTCCCACAATTCTGCTTCAATCATTCACTCCCGATTCTCAGAATTGTAAGGTATATAAATACTAGTTTTCTTATGACAAAGCGACAAAATAACAACCACAAATAAATGGGATGGAAAAGATCTTGCAAGATGCTGTAACGGTATAATATTCTTTAGCCACGTTCCCCTTTCTGCAGGACCACTTGAAATGCATGCAAATCAACCCACGTAGTCATCCATCTACCCGGGTTTCTTCTTGCTCCTGCCTCCCTTTTTAATGGGCTGGGCTTCATTGTGTGCAATTGGGATTTTGGTGCTTGAGGTGCTGGATTGGTTTATTGGGCCTTGATTGCTAACAAACTGCTATTGTGGTCGCAATATGATTGTTGTGGGAGATTCCACATCAAGCTTACAGTACACAAAATTTTCTCATTTTCTAGAAATGATGCAAACGCAATTTACCTAAAGTAGTAATTTCAGTTAGCATAGAAAAGAAATTAAGCATCTCTCCTTAAGTTGGATTCGATTCTTAAAGAACATTCTTGAAGTAAAACTCTAGATACACTGTGCCGGTGTGGGGAGTATACTTTAAAATTGCTTAGAAAAAAGATTGAACCTAGTCAAAGGTACCTTACCGTAATAACAAAACTGCACAAAAAAGTTGCGATCGGAATTTATAACCCGGCACCTTGTTGCTCCAATCTCTTTTGTATGTTTGAAACATAGTGCGGAGTTAATTAAAATGTTTATATGGCTGTGCTTTTTTTCTGATGACCGAAACAAACAGGAGTGGAATCAGTGGCATTGGAAGGGGAAGATCAGGTGGTGGTGACAGGAAATGGAGTGGATCCCGTTTGCTTGACGAACGTCCTGAGAAAGAAGTTCCGTTATGCCAACCTCTTAACTGTGGAAGATGTGAATGACGGCGGTGAACCTGGTGAACCATCAGGTTGTACATGTAATTATAGTCAGTTTCCTCCACCATGTCCCCCGTACTATCATGTGGTTTATGATCCATATCCTAGTAATTGCTCCATCATGTGATAGGTGTAATATGCATAACGATATATGGTCGAGGTTATAGATTGTCGTTGTTGCAATCATACTTGATACGATTGCAGAACTCATATCTCAATAACAAAATTATGACCGCAATTGATATTGGGGACTAGGATATAAAACCTTTGGATACTATACATTTATATGTTTGAACCATATGTAGTTTTGTTTAATAAGATATGTTCTATCGTCATTTCTTTATTTTCATGTTAGAAACATTGAAAGGTAAAACAATACAATAAAGGATTGAATTATGTTGCACCCAAAACTTATGTCACGACAACAAAATTTAAAATTTTAATTCAGACGTATAAGTAAGGTATTGGAGTTTAGTAATTACCGTGGACAAAACACAAAACTAAGGCTAACTAACCTAGCAATCCTATACTTATTAGAACTTATTTTCCTCTTCATATTATATCTTGCAATGTTATAATTACTAGGTGATATATTTGGATGGAAAATAACAAACGACGAAAGAGAAGAGACGGAAGGAAGATTTAATTGAGACATTTCTTTCATTTGAAAGCTTTCTATTAAAAGAGGAGGAGAATAAAGGATTTTGCTATCAACCTTCCAAAATCCTCAACCCATTATGTTTTGAAAGATTCAAAACAAAATATTGCCAATCATATTAAGGTAAAATACTTTGATCTCCCCCAAACTTAGCATTGAATACGTGGAAGACAAAATATGAAAAATGTACTCCAACAAGAAATATTCAAATTTATGGACGCAATTTGGCACAAAAGATTCTTTCCGTAATTTTTGTTTTTTAAATTTTCAGATGGAAAAAATATAATTTGTTAGAGAAAAACTTTTCCTGTAATAAAACTTTAAAATATTTTAACTACATATAGAGACAGAAATTTTCATTTTTAAGTTTAATTCAAATTTATTTTTCAAATTTTTTATAATTAGAGACAAACTTTTGGTCTCAAATTATATGGGCTTCTATTGTTTTTCTCAAATTTCGTGGTAAAAAATTTACAAAAAAATTCTTTAAAACTCTATCTGTAGTACTCCTCAAACAATGGTGCACAATAGGCCTAGGGTATTTTTTATTTTTAACTTTTTATCTAGTTATTGATAGAAATATGTTTTTGAGATAGAATTTTCTTCTCAAATTAAATGGATTTCTACTTCTATGCTCAAATAATTTGTGATGAGAGTTTTTGAGATAAAACAAAAACTTGTCTCAAATTTTGTCTTAAAAAATTTGAAGACAAATTAAATTATTTAAACTAGAGATCAAATTTTTGTCCAAAACCTTTTTTTATGGAAAAATTATGTTTAAGGACCAAGAAGTGAAAATAATTATTTTTAAGAGTCTGTTACCACTAGGTTCAACTATTTGTTGCTAAACTCAGTAGTAATAATTCTAAAACAAGTGGCAACATGTCTTTAAGAATAATTTTTTTTTTCACTTTTTAGTCTTTTATTATAATTTTTTTTTCTTGTTTTTTTTGCAGTTTTCCAATATTAGAGTAATGTTTGAAACAATGTACAACAAATATAGGGTGTTTTAGGCCCTCACACTATTGAATTTGATCAGTAATTTGCCTTATATAGTTGATGTTCTCTGTTAACAAACACTTTAAAATGACAAAATGATAACATGCTTTTCAATATTTTTTTTTTGGGTGGGAGGGTTATGTATTTTTACCATCGATGAGAGACGTGAATATTTAAAGAGTCAAATAAAAAAATGTAGTTTTCATCAGACATGCGCTCATGCATACTCTTTGCATGGCCAACTTCGCTTTTAACTTTGTTGAGTAAATTCTTAGAAAAATTACAATGAAGGACCCATATCATCAAATATTTATAATGGAGGACCTTAAAAATCAAAATTATTTTCAAGGATCATCATTACCATCAGGCTCTAAGTGATTTTACTATTTTACTACTAGTAGTAAAATCCCCCAGAGCTTGATGGTAATGATGGTTCTTACTGCTAATTTTAATTTTTAAAATTTTTTATTGTAAATATTTGATGATATGGGTCCTTCATTATAATTTTTCCTAAATTCTTCTCTTCATGAGTCATGACGATATAAAATGAAAACCAATGATGCTTTTGCTTATGTGTATATAATTTATGGGTTACTTAATCTCAGAGGCGATTAGATTATTATTTTTTGTAATTTTTTTGTTGTTGGTGCACTCAATTTTGTTAGATCAAAAAGTGATGATTCTTATTTCTTAAAGTACCAAATCAAGGTCATCATAAACCATAAATCCAAGAAACTCTCTCTTTGTAACATCTGGTTTTCTAAAAACTAGAGAAAACGTGAGAAACATAATGTACGGTTTCTCTGTAAACGAACGAAATTCACCGGATGCAAAAGGAAGTCCCCCAAAGATGATGTAATTAAGATCCCTAAAAATTTAGGAATCATTCCAGACTCCTAAAAATAAGAATCTCAGCCTCAAACGGAAAGAAAAATGAAGTTAGAATGAAGAAATAAATTCTTACGAAAAGCCTACGAAACATAATGACATTTTTGTAATTTTGAGCAATTTTTAGAATTCATATAGGAGGGCTTTTTAAAAGAAATTTTTGAGTTCTCTGGGGTTCTCAGAGGCCCTGAGAACCATGGGAAGCCCCGGGACAGTTAAATCCCCTCTGGTAGATGTTTTCCAATGTCAGTGTGCCCAAACTTTAATGGATTTGTTCGGAAAGGTTTTAGCTCCGATTTAAGTGATTCCAAAGCTAGTGTTCTTAATTGAAAACTTAAATTTTATAATGGAAAAGACGGTTATAAAAAAGGAGCTAAAACGAAGGAGAAACGAAATTGCAAAGTATGAAGGGCAAAATTGAAATTTTTGAAAAAGTCACTTTTCCCTACCTATATATAGGTGGTGCCTCACACTTGCCCTCATTTCTCTTCAGATTTTCCAGCCCCAAATCAGAAGAAGAACCCTAAGGGAGAGGCACCCAAGAGAGGAAGAAGAAGGAGGAAGAAAACCAAGCTTAAGGTATGTTTTCATGGTAATTTTCCTTGCTTTTCTTCATCCACACCTCCTCTCCTCCCTTCTCCTTTCTTTCCTTGGATTAAAATGAGGTTTATAAATCTGATTCAAGGGAGATATTCAAGGGAAAGTTTGGATTCGAAGAGAGGAACTTGGAAAAATCAAGATTCAAGTCAAATTAAGCAAGGAAACAAGGTAAAAATGCATCTTATGGTTGATACCTTTCATCACACTTCTTCTCCATTTTGACCTAGCCTAAGAACCATAGGAAGATGCTATTTTCAAGCCCAACCAAGCATGATTCTTAGGTATTTGATGGAGAGGAATAAGAATATGCAAAGAAAACTATGAAATAGGCATTAGAATTCAAGATACAAAAAACGTGGGGTTTCAAGTGCACTTTTCAAATTCTGAATTTATGTAATGCTTCCTAGGTCTAAGTTAGAGTATAAATGAGCTCTTGAGACACCAAAGATGCTCCCTACAAGCTTCTCCCTTCAAGAAAACTAAGAGAACTCTAAGAAGCCCAAATAATGCCTTAGTCTCGGCCAAACATGTTCCATGGTGCTAGGGAGAGTTTTAAATTTTTCTAAGGCCATTCTTGAGTCATATTTGATAAATGAAAATGAGGGGAGGCCTTGGAAAACATTTAGAACTCATGGAAAGTGATTTGGTGGTTTAGTTTCCATATTATGACCTAAAGAAGCAACATGGTGTTAGACCTTTTGTTTTAATGATGTGATGACTGCAAGAGGCTTAAAAGGACTCAAGAATCATATTTGAAAAGAATGAATGAGGCCTAGAAATCATTTGAGGGGTGTTGCTTCATTAGGTGCCAATATGGACCATAATGGAACCTATAGAGCAATCTAGTATTTCATTAAGTTGTGTAGCCTTAGAGTGTGGTTCATGAACTAAATTGGCTCTCATAATTTGTATCTAGGCCAAGAGAAACTATCTCTACCAAGTTGTGGGTGTGTGGCTAAAAGAGGAGGGTTGAAAGCTAAGGAAAAAGTGTGTGCTTATATACAAGGTAGCTCTCTCCACCTTCTCTCATGCATAGATGTATGTTTAGCTTGTTTTGGAATGTGTGTATATGTATTTTCAAGCTTTGAAAAGTATGTTAGTATGCTTTTATGTGCCATGATGCTTGATGCCATGTTATGTTTTCAAATGATTATATGATGTTTGTGTGAGTTTGCTTGAGTGTAGAGAGGCCAAGAACTCTTCCCTTTGGTGAGGATGAGCCAAGAACCCTTGAGTTTGGTTAAGACAAACTAAAGAGTCTCCCAAAAGCAAAGTGGGCTCCCAAGAGTATGGTTGAGTCCAAAGCTCTTAAAGAATGGGTGAGGCAAGTCCAAAATCCATGAGGAGAAGTGTGAGGCCAATCTAAACACTTGGTGAGCTCTTGGATGTCTTGTATGATTGATTCACATGCCAAGATTATTTTTAAAATATGCATGTCTTACATTTTCACCATGCATGCATTTGAAAAGCTTGCTTTGCACATATTATGTATGATTGAATGGGAGATCAGCTATTGGGATTCTTTGAATCTCATTCTCTCCTCTCCAATGATCTAACATGCTAGGTGAACCAAGTAGATATGCTAATAGGAGCCAACAACACTAAAGGAAGGAGATTGACAATCATGTGTTTAGCTTTTGCCACTTTAAGACCGTGATTGTACCATATGATATATATGATGTAGTAAATGGGCTATGAACCTTGAGACATGTGTAAATATGATATTATATAATGTTTAAATGTATAGATATAATATATGACCTCTAGAACCTATTTTAAGCATGTAATGCCAAAGTATACAATATGGAAGTTCATTGGAAATATGCATAAGTATGGGTTGAATGGCCAAAATGAGATGCATGAGATTTGGGACCATTTGAGTAGCTCACACAAGTCTCAAATAAGCTTTTAAATTTGCCCAAAAGGTTCCAAGACTAAGGGAAATCCATTTGGCAACTTTGGTACCCAATATGGAGCTAAAATTGACCATAATGGAACCTTATGTCACTTTTTAGTCAAATGAGTTAATCTTGCTCTAAATTTTGGCATGCAATTAAGTATCACTGAGAGATTTTTGGGAAGCTAAAGAACATAATTTTTGGAGGTCTAGAGAATATTTGATGAATTTTCAAAGTTGGGATTTTCTATGGTTTCTGGTATGTCCACTATTCATACTGGCAGATTTGATTTTTATGTCACCCGATAGTCAAATGGTATCCAACACTTGTGAAATTTTATATGAATAAACTAGAGGTCATAATCTTCCTGTGACCATTGAGATCACCTCATTTGGAGGTCTGAACAAAGAGTTATACATTTTTAAAATTGACTATCAGTAGCAGTGGTGCCTCAGGAGTTTAGTTACTATTCTATAGGATTCCAATAGCTAAATGTATCTGTTTCATTCTGGAATTATTTTTAACATTAATTTAACATTTTTATCTTTCCATAATGACCAAATGTGTGTGATTTATATTTTTATAGAATTAGTTATGAATTTCAAAATTTTGTATCAGTAAACTGAACAGCAGCCCTGGTAGCCAGTGACCTCTATAGTTTTTTGGATGTCAAAAGTCCTGTGTGATGAATGTTGTGACCTGGGCATATTTTTAGTGTGAATTAGACATCCTAAGATTTCTAGAATGACTAAGATTGGATGATTTTGAATTTTCTATATTTACATATGATTTTCCAAAGTTGGGTCAGAAAATGGAGCAAATCTGGCTAAAAATATGGTTGCTTATTTTGAGCTCCTTTCGGTTTCCATGAATTGTAAGCATATTTTTGTGATGTAAATGAGTTATAATGATGGAATTAAATATGAGAATGCATAATATGATCTTACATGATCCACGTGACACTGAATGGAATTTTGAGATCCAGTGCAATGCTAAAATGAGCATTATTTTCCTTGCCTTTTTCATGCAAAACTCATATGATTCATGATATTAAGTTATGTAAAGGCATGAGATGAGTTAGAATGAGCTAGAATTCATGGTGTTACACTCTCCAACTAAAATTTTTGTCACATAATGAATTGGAAAACATGATGAGTAATAGTATAAAAGGCAATATTAAATAGATGCATTAACCAACAAATACACATGTAATATTACAAATATAATCATTTAGTAAACTATTGCAAATTCAAGCTAGCCTATTGTAAAGTCATCACATATGAACTTAATGTAATAATTCCTTGAAATGAGCCTAATCACATTTGAGAGATCGAACTAATATTTTAAACTTACTAATTTTAGAGATTTTTTTTTTTAATTCAAGTCTTAAGTCATCACTTATGTTAGGTATATATACTAGAGTCATCTCAGCGTATTACTTCTTTTAGGTACATAATGTTAGTACATGATTATGGTGACTCTTTTGTTGACTATAGGCCAAGTCCACCATCCACTACACAACCAAATTCTTTATTAGTGCCAGTGGGTGGTTGTCTTCCTGTTCAAGAGGTAGTATAAGAAGAAGAAGAAGAAGAAGAAATCAACTTGGATAATGATAGTTAGAAGTTTTGAAAGAACATTTTATTTTGGACTTATATATCATTTACTATAAATATATATCTTTAATTTATTATGCATATAACTTTGTTTCAATGGCTGGTTGGCTATTTCTATAACTATTTAACTACAAGTAAAATATGAGAATAGACATAAAATAAGTGAAACATTGATTTTTATTTTTAAAACAAGTGAATAAATAATGACAATATAGCAAGGGGTTGTCAAGGGAACAATAAGGAACTGGTGAGTAACATTTCTACAAAATTTGTGATAACTCATGATACCTCATATGTTCCATACATATTATTGTCAATTTATACAAAGACATACACAAAGACACTTTTGATAGGGGTATTTTTACCATTCAATATCCCAAATGGGCTTCCAATGGCTAAAAATAGGTTTTCTTTCCATTTTAATTCTTAAACCATATATGTCCATTTGGTCTCATCTTGTGGAGTATATGGGTAACAACTTAACTATCTAGCTATTCTTTTAGCCATTATGGTTCATCAATGAGCCCATTTACTCATATAAGTAGTTACTAATTCCAAAAAAAAATTGAAATACATCCATTTACCTTTTTGTAATTTCCATGTCTTTCCAATTTTTGTGGATATTGCATTGGTAATCCTTTATTACCCATTTACCTTATCAATTAAAAGCTGAAAACTTACATTAAATTCTAAAAAAAATTTGACAGAGTTTTTCTTTATAAAATTAGCTATCTAGACCAATTAAATGGTCACATTTCAATCTAGAACTTACAGACATGGAAAATATAGGTAATAATATTATCAAATAAAACTACCTGGACATACATCTTCATCCGATACTATATAAATATAAACTAAAGTTACATCACTGTTTAACAACATACTAGTTCACATTTTATATCACTAGTCAAACTCAACATATAAATTCATTATAATATTACAATAAAATCAAACACATATATGATCCATAATGTTTCTATTTCAGACATCATTTCATTTCCTTTCCTTTGTGAGTACTAGTACCTCCACCTGGCACTGGTAGTGGGAAGAATAGAATAGATGTGAGATTTGGGAAAATCTCAATAGCTATACTCAAATCACTAATGTATGCATGAGATAGTTAAGCAAGAATAATGAAAATATGCATGATCATACAATCATGGTATATGAACTAACATAAATGTTTTACATGCTCTATCATGGCCATGAATTTATCTTAACTTAGGCTCTTCTACTTGGGCTTGGGAGAACTACTGTGTCTGTTTCCATTATCTCTAATGGTTTTAAAGCCTCAATTCATTAAACATAACATGCAAAACATGACATATAATTGATGCAAGACATTATAATTTATATGGTGAGAACAACCAATACAATACAATGCACATCAAGCTCAAACAAGTCTACATGCAACTAAGTAAGGAAGAGTAAGCTACTTGCATAAGTGAAAGGAAGCCAATAAAACCTTTAACTTTCTCACTTTTTGTCTTACTCCTTTTTCTTTTCTTTTTTGGCTCTACACCTATAATGGGTTGGAGTCTTACTAGCTTGTCCTAAAAATATAACATGAACATAACATCACCATCTTTAGCTTATAATAACTTCTCTTAAACTTCTTTGACTTTTAACTATGCGTTAGGGCATTTAAAGTGCACTTAAAACCTTCCTTTACTTACTTTCAACATACATGCTTACTAGATGATAATTATATCATCTAAACTACTCAATTTTTAACATATTTGAGGGTTTAAATGCAATATATGTTACCTTTATAAACGTGAGAAACATAATGCCTAGTTTCTCCGTAAACATATGTAATTCACTAGATACAAAAGGGAGTCCCCTGGATAGAATGATTTCAGATCCAATAAAATTAGAATGATGATCTATACCTGAAATAATGAGAATTCAATGTCAGAGATGCCCTGAAAACGAAGCCAAAATGACTAGATGAAATTGAATGAAGATGTAGTGACATTTTCATAATTTTGAGCATTTTTGAGAAAACTCATAGAAGAGATTTTTAAATGAAAAAAAATGAGTTTCTCAGGGTTCTCAAAGGCTTTAAAAACTATAGGAACCCCCAGAACAGTTAAAACCTATCTAGTGTACGAGTTAGAACATCAGTAAACTCGAACTTTAACCCTTTCGTTCAAAAAGGTATTAGAATCGATTTGAGTGATTCCAAAGGCTATTTAGAAGTTAGAGAATCTAAATTTTATGATAAAAAAGAATGATTCTTGAAAAGGAGTTGAAATGAGCATAAAATAAAAAAGCTAAGATGAAGGACAAAATTGGCATTTAAAAAACCTCTTTAAGAGTCCCTAGCAATAAATAGGTGGCGCGCTACTTCTCCCTCACTTTGGCTGACCTAAATTCTATCTAAGACTAGCGAGAAGTTTTGCAAAAAGTGGTGCACAAGAAGAGCTTCAAAGGAAGAGAAAAGCCTAGGAAAAGGTATGAAAAATCAAAAAATTTCTTGCTTCTTCCTTCATTGAACTTGTTCTCCTTCTTCTCCTCTTTCTTTCCATGGTTTTGGTGCATGATTTGGTTCTATTTTGAACCCAAACCAAAGGGGAGGAGTTTGAATTCCAAGAGGAGAACCAAGGCAATGGGGAAAGCTCTTGAGAAAAGCTTGAATTCAAGGTAAATCCATTAGTTTTCATGCCTTTTCTTCCTTGTTCCCTTTATGTATGGTTCGACCATTATATGGATAGCTAAGAGGAAGTTATTTTTGAACCAAACTAAGGATGAATCCTAGGATTTAGAGTGTTAAAGAAATCCAAGAAAGAACTATTGATTTGCAAGATATCTAGCCTAGGGTTTCACTTGCACTTTAGTTTGTAGGAAGCTTTCTAGCCATAATTTAAGGTGCTAAGAGTTTGCGCGAGTTCCTAAGACACCAAGAGAGCCTCCCATATGCTCCTCCAATCAAAGAAATCAAAACAAATCTTTTGGTGTCCTGAAGAAGTATAGCCTCGGCCTAGCACGGATGAAGCACTAAAGGATAGTTTTAAATTCTTCCAAGCTTAGTTTTGCGTCGTGTATGATGAGAGAGCATGTGAGGAAGCCTTGAAAAAATTTTAAAAAGCCTAGAAAGTGTGATAGAGATATTGTGACACCTTAATCTACTACCGCTACCTAGCCTCTCACTGGGCTCGGTTCCATATGATTCCCAAAGAAACAACACTAGTCCGTGGCATTTTCATACTATGAACCGGGGCTTCATACACTCAACTTCTGCCCCGTGGGTCCTGTGAATCCATCATTTATATTCTCAACTCAAACTCCACTTATACAACTCATACATAGCATAAATCAAATCATAAGCCACGGGTATGGAGCTAAAAACCAGAAAATGCACTTTTTCTCACTTGTGCCCAAAAGTCTTATTTTGGCTCTAACTTTGGAAAATCATAAGTAATTGTAGAAAAATGGGAATGTAGCAAAATTTAGCTTTTTAGAAATCTCTAAGTGTTAAATTTACACTAAAAATCATTCCCAATCAAAATCTCAGCATTTGGACCATGTTTGATATCACAAATGGGAAGAAGGTCCAGCTGTCACTGTTTCTGGTGCAGCTTTCTGTCATGACTTTCAAAAATCCATAACTAAATCCACAAAACTCCAATCTGGGCAAATTATACCAATTCGGAAAGCTACGGATGTTTACTAGAGGAAAAAAATAATTCTAGATCAGTTCAGTAGCTCCTACACCTCGAAAACTGATGGAATAGTGACGGGGGTCAGGAGAGCTCCCTGATGCTGATACAGAACTTCAGACGGTTCAATCTCTCTCTACAGACCTCCGATTTAGGTGATTCGAGTTCCTATAAGTCACTGTGGTTGTCTAATTTATGTGTATAAAATTTTACCACATTTGGAATCAATTTGGTCTAAGAATGCTACAGATTTCATTTTTGGTTTATATGAACAGTACATGACCAATTCATTGAATTTTCCCAAATTCAACAATTCACCAAATATTCTCTAGACCTCCAAAAATTACCCACTTTAGCTTCTCAAGAAGCTTTCTACAAACTCTAGAGGCATGCCAAATTTCATGGCAAGAGGAGCTCATCCGGTCATACTTTGACGGAGCTCTCAAAAACACCGATTTTGGCACCCCAAAGGTCCAAAACGGGTCTAAATGGCCTCTCACACACTCTAGCCACTCATGGACAAGTTTAAAAGTATAAAACTAGGATATATAACAAGTCCATGTGGTCCAAATCAACATACATTCTAATCTCACTATGCTACGGCCAAATATACACTACTTCATTCATTCAACAAAAGGGGCAAAACCCTCATTTCCATTAATTTAGCTATAAACATAGTTCATACAATATCCTTTCATACATTTACACTTGTTACAACCTTTACATCTCAAAAATAGTGGCGCATATACAATGTGGCACCACTTTACATCAAAATATCCAAAAGAAAGTAATATCTAACTACGCATGCTCCTAGGCTCCTTGGTGTGTGCTCGGTTCTCCTTGAGCTCCACCTAGCATATTTAGTGGGAGGGGAAAGGGTGAGATTCAGGGAATCTCAGTAGCTCATGCACTCAATCAAGTAAGCAATCAAGGCATATAACAAGTCAAAGCATGTGAATAAGCACTTAGCTATTCTCAAACTACCAACACACGATGTACATGCTATGGAAATCACAACAATGCCAAAAATGGGCTCCAGGGACTTTTGGTCTAGCCTCACCCGAGTTTAGGGACTTTTGGATGGCCTCACCCGAGTTTAAGGACTTTTGACTTGGTCTCACTCGTTTGAGACTTTTGGCCTTGTCTCACCTATCTCAAGGGACTTTCGGCTCTACCTCACCCATCTCAAGGGACTTTCGGTGTTACCGCACCCGAGCAATTCTCACAATTCAACACATAAGCATATTGGCATCAATGCATCAAAGCAATAGCATATGGCATATTCCACACAATAAGCATATACATAATCATACAATGACTATCATATCCAAGAATGCAACAAGAAAGAGTGGAAAAGAGAGCTACCTTTGGAGCCAAAGCCAACACAAGCCTTCCCTTTCAAATTCTCTTCTCCCTTCTTAATTTCACACTCACACCTTGATGGCGGTGCTTCACTTGAGCCTAAACACAATTAAAGAGCATGGAATTACTCTCTTAACATGGAATCATCAGATCAAACTCTCCTACATACCAGAACCTAGAGTTCTCTCTCTCTCTCTCTAGAATGCCATCAACCCTTTTTTTCTCTCTCTCAAGCTCCCATGGTAGTGGAAATCACATTTTCAAAGAAACACAAAGATTCAAAGGTGTTTTCCACTTTCCCTCTTCTGACCTATGCCCAAAAACCATCCATTTTCACAAACAAAACCGCATAAAAAGAGGGCAAAGGGAGGGGATCAGAAATCTAAAGAGAAATGGGGGAAATTTCCTTACCTTTCCCTTGCTCTTCCTCCTTCTCTTGATCTCTCTCACTCTCCACGCCTCTTTTCTCTCCTTGGGTCGAAGTCTAGAGCAGATATGAGAGAAGAAATGAGTTTGGGTGTTTAATGAAGTCTAATTCTCGCTATTTACTCTCTTCCGGACTGACCCTCGCTACGGCAAAAATTAACCTTTGCTATAGCGAGCTCGTGTTATCTGGCTTCGCTATGGCGAGGCTTAACCTTCGCTACGGCGAACTCACATCAGCTCCTTTCGCTATGGCGAGTTTCGACCTTCGCTATGGCGAACTCGCGTTAGTTCCAGACCTCACTCTCGCTATGGCGTACGCTACAGCGAGCAACTCCCTGGTTTTTGTATGGACTGCTGCCAGCACTCGCTATAGCTAAAATCTCTTTCACTATTGCGAACAAGCACTCTCGCTGTAGCGAGACCATTTCTCGCTATTGCGAGAGGACTTGGCAGAAATTCTGGATTCCGAAAATTTCCAGCTTTCACTTCCTTTCTTTTCTTTTTCCCGGTTGTTACAGATATAGTTTCCATATTGTAACATAATAAAGCAACACCTACCTAAACTCCTTGAAATGATTGTGTGAGGGCTCCAAGAGGTCTAAATAGAGTCAAGAATCATAGATTAAAGGAAAGAATGGAGCCAAAATTACATTTTCTTAAGATTGCTTCATTAGGTGCCTTATAGAACTATAATTGAACCATTTGAGCCATCTAGCTTCTCAAGTACATGTGTATTTTTAGAAATTGTTCCAAGAGAGTAATTGGCTTCCATGTAATGTGTTTAGGCATAAGGAATCAAGTTCCACCTTCTTATGAGTGCTTGGCTGAGGGAGAGGAACCATTATTAAGGAGAAAAGTATGTTGTTGTATACCAAGGTAGCTATCTCTTCTTTCTCTCATGCATGAATGGGTGTTTATCTTGTCTTTGAATATGTGTGTGTATGTTTTAAGCTATGAAAAATGTTCTAGCATGTATTTATATGCCATGGTAGCATGATGCTTTGCTAATGCACTTGAATGATGCTTTTATGACTTTGAATGGCTTGCTTGAGTGTGGTGAAGCCAAAAGTGTAACACTCCAAAATTAATTAAGGTGTTAATCATGGATTTAGATTAATTAAGAATAATTAATATGGGATAATTGGGCAAGTTAAGTGAATGAAAATTTTAGAGAGATAAATTATTAAATGGGTTTGAGATTTAATTGGGATAGAAATCTTATCTAGGTCTAAATTAAATTGAGTATGCCAAGGTTAAGACTAATGGAGGCCCAATAATTATATGTGCAGACTAACCTTTTTATTGTGAGACTTGGCCCAAGAGAGAGCACCTAGTGATGGCCCAATAACCCTTGTGCAGACCCAAATCCTTGAGCTCTTCAAACTTAGCCCAAACTTAATTAAAATTCAATAGCCCAATATATAAGAGCTGGCCCAATAAAGCAAAAATCTGAAGCCCATTTGGAGTTGGACCTTGGAGTAACCCATGACCCATCTTAGACCTAATTTAAACCTAACTAAAACCCTAAACGCTTTAGCCACTTCCTCATTTTGCTGAAGCTTAGAAGAAAAATTAGAGGTGTGAAAGGAGGCTAGGGTTTGGGGCAAGAATTCTATATTTTCTCATATTTAGAGCAAGATTAAGCCAAGGTAATAGTTATATAACTTAATCCTCTCATCTTTCTCTTTAATTTGTCCTTATTAGTTTTTCATTTGGAGTATTTTTACCATACCCAAAATCTGAAATGGGGTTGTTTGGGGTTTTCTTGGTGAAATTCGTAGGTTGAGGCTAGCGCTGACATTAGGTAAGTATAAATCCTCCATTTTGATGCTTTCTTTGCTAATTTGAGACCCTCATAGCTGATTTATAATATGGGTATTAATTTTGTACAAATTTGCTTAGGATTTTAGGTGAAATATCGAGATTTCTAGTAGAGGACACTTCAATCCTAATTTGGGACTTGTAGTGGCTGAGTAAGTGTTCCCTAGGTAGTCATGAGCATTTTAAAATCTTTGGGTACTTATTGAAACTATTAATGATGGATTAGAGTAGTAATTCTCTGATATTATGGTTATAGGGAGATTTTGTACCCTTGGTGGCTGTTACAAATTGTCTACAAGTGAGGTAACCAGGACTATATTAATTCCATGCATATATCTATTTTGATTTCATATTTGCTGTATATGAATGATTTGAAATGTTGAATGAATTGGTTGGCTATCTATTGTATTGTGATTGGACCTTGTGAGTCCATGGTGGAGCTGTGGTGCAGCTGCCACCCATGCATGTGCTTCGATCGGGTACCAAGTTATGATTAAACCTCAGATGCACTGAGCCCTAGTTGTACTCAATGGGGAGTAGGTGTCGTGGACGAGCCTCTCCTGGTATTATTGGCCTTTAACATGTAAAAATATGATTGTTAGTATGGGATAGTAATCATGATAGCCTAATTGTTTCATTTACTGATCTGACTAATATGATTCTGATGTTGATTTTGATTCATACATATATGATAATTAAACTGAATTATATGATAGAATTGCCTTAGTTACTGAGATTTATATCTCACCACATTTCATGGGTTAAACATTTCAGGTGAAGGTTCTTCGGGTAAGGATAAGGGTAAGCAAGTGGATGAACATCCATGAGCTGAGGCCTGGTGTAGTGGAGCTACACTTAGTTTAAGTAGAATAGAGTAGATGCTAATTTTATTAAATCTTGTATAGCATCATCATGTATCTATATTGCCAAGTGTAGGCTTTTATATTTTGATTACTTAGGATGTATTTATTGAGAAGTTAGGCCTCATCAAAATTTGATATTGAATGTATGAATCCCATAACACCTGATGTAGAAATGTTACTGAATTTATGGTATGGTATATTGCTGGAAACGTAATTATGTGATGTATTATATATTGATATGAATCATTGATGTATGGAACCTTTAATGGAATGTGTATCGAATGTTAATTGTCATTAGTGCATGAATTCTTATTGCCATTACTCTATGGAGTTGCTGATATAGGGTAATTAGATAAAAGAAATTAACTCTTAAATCTTGAACTAGTTATGGTAGATTAGTTGGGTGATTAAGGTACATAACTACCATTAGAGTTGCATAAATTAAGGTAAAATGGCCCTAGGGTGATATTGGAAGGAGAGTAGAGAGTATGTTACAAGATTTTTGGAGTTATAGGATCAGAAGAAATTTCGCCGTGGCTAAAATAGAGTTAGTCGTGGGTAATAGAGGCGAAGTTGCCTAGAGAGAGTGCCAGAGAGGAATTCACTGCAGGGAAATATGAGAGGCTAAACTGAGAGTTACCTAGAGAGAAATTTGTCGCGGTGAATTTTTATGAAAATGAACTAGGCATTCCAGAGAGGAATTGGCCGCGGCAAAATGAGGTATTGGTTGCGACCAATAGCGAGAGGCGAGTGAGGGAGGTTCCAAGAGGCTTCTTTGCTACGGCGCCATATAGGTTGGCCATGGTGAAGGTCCAACTAACGATGCGAGGGGTGAAGTCGAGGGGAATTGGGCGCGACTAATAGGAAATTGGCCACGGCGAACATCTTGAAACACTTATATTAATTAGGAAACCTTAGTTTTTCATATGGTAATCTCAAAGGATGATTTAAAGACATTGGGATGAGTTATAATTGATGGGTAATAGAATCAAAGGCTTATAAATAAATGTTTATTTCCCTTATGAACATAAGTGCTTGTAATTATATGATTGATGACTCTAATCATATTAAGGTTCAAATTTCCTTGTATTTTCATAAGGTAATTGGTTGTGATGCCTTGTAACCCCAATCTATGATTATTAATCACGTATTTAACTTTAATTACAATGTTTAGAAATTAGGGTCGTCACAAAAAAGTCCCTTAGCTAAGGTAAGGATGAGCCAAAAGCCCCAAGAATGGGTGAGACAAAGCAAAAAGTTTCTAAAGAGTGAGGCTTAGTCAAAAGTCCCTTAAGAAAATGGGCGAGGCAAGTCCAAAATCCCTAAAGAGAATGGGTGAGGCTAAACTATTTGCTTGGCAAGTTTATATATGTTTTATAAGACTTCTTGAGTGCAAGAAATGTTTCATGAATGATTATGCACCCTATGATATCCATGCATGCCTTATTATACTTGAATTTGCATCCTTTATGTATGGTTGAAAGGAAGAAGAGCTATTGGGATTCCTAAAATCTCATATTTTCTTCCTCATTGCCTAACATGTCTAGGTGGACCAAGTGAACTAAGAAATGGGAGCCACCAAGCTTAAAGAAGAGAGATTGACAATAAAGCATATGATTTTGTCTATTTTGTAGTGATATGAATGGCATATGATATAGTTTCATGGTGAATATGTTGTATAATCACTTGAACATATGTAATTACATGAATACTTGATGTGTATATGAGATTTGGTGCCATATGAATGATATAGCAATTTTTGGATATTGAATGGCAAGATATAGCTTATGTGTTCTTGTGTATATCTTGGGGTGAGAGAGTGAGTTTGTAAAATTTGGGTTTGTTCACCTCTGAGACAAGTTTAATAGACCATTTTGGTACTTTTCCATGTGCTCAAGTGGCCATGAAAGCCTTGGGAGCAAATTGGGACCTTTTATGACCTTTAAGAAGCATAAAAGGAGTCATTTTGCAACCCTATGGCACATTTTGAACAAATGAATGAATTTTCTCATGAAATTTGGCATGGATATATATTTCATTTAGAGCTTTTTGGAAAGCTAAAGACCAAATTTTTTGGAACTCTATAGAATTAATTATGAATTTTCAAACTTGCCAAATTTTAGTTGTCTAGTATGGTTACTATTCATATGGTTAATTTTTTCTTTTGTGTCATTCGAAGGTCAAATGGTGTCCAATACTCATAAAATTTTACAAAAATAAACTAGACATGATAAAATTTATATGGCCACTAAGCTCACTCTACTTGGATGTCTGAGTAGAGAGATATGAATTTTTAAAGTCCTGTGACAGTACCAATAGCACCAGACGAGTTTGGGTAATATTCCATTAATATCTAGTAGCTATACATCCCCATTTTTTGGTTTACAATTATTTTTAGCATAAAATAGACATTTGTAGCTTTCTATATTGATATAGTGTGCTTAATTTTGATTTTTCTAAGATTAGTTATAATTTTTCAAAGTTGATGATAGAAACCTAACACACCAATCTGAGGCTAAAGATGTGATTTTTATGTATATAGTTCATGAGCTCAAGTTTTTGACCATCTTTTTGAGATGGTTTTAAGTTGTATGCGTGTAATTAAAGAAGAGAATGAGATGGATGAGTTCATATAGTTCACAGGATATGAAATGAAAATTTTATCCGTAACATAACACAAAATTAATTAAATATTTTAATCCCATTTTTTTTGGGAAGCTTATGAGATTAATGGAAGGAAGTTAGGATATAGATAAGGAAGGCTAGTTAAATATGGTGTTACACTAAACTTATGAAATCCCCTTTGGGCTTTCACTTCCCATAATTAGTCCTTCATTTAGACTTTAGGTTAAGGACTTCACTAAACATGAATCCTAGGAAAACTTATACTTTTAAAATTCATAATTCAAGCCACAAATTTTATATTTACTATTTATATAGTCATTGACACTATTCATTTAGTATTCTCCCTTTTTGAGATATTATAGCTTATTATGTAACCTTAAGCTTCAAGAAGTAACTTTTAAAATTCAACTTCTAGGTTTCAAAATCTCATCATACATAATCTATATAACCCCATTAAGATTCATTAGAGGCATCACAAGCTTGCTCAAATAACTCTAACACCACTTGGTTTCAAAATGCTCTTTCTTGAATCCTAGAAATTCATCTTTCAAAATATAGCTTTTAAATTTAATCCAATACTTCTATTAGTATTCTTATAGCATTTTAAGACTATATATAACCCTAGAATCACTTGAACAACTTCCTAGGCCTTTCAATATCCCATGGCTGAATATGAACACTAAAAGCCATAACATGGGAATTTTGTAGATTCATTCAATTCTAAGCTTAGATTTTTATTCCTTCCATCATAAAACATCTAAATACACTAATTAGGAGTTGAAAACAACATGGTTTCCCACCCTTTCTTTCAAGCCTTGGCCAAATTCATATATCTTAGGCTAACTCATTATTTTCAAGGATTCAATGGAAATAAATTTTAGATATGAAATTCTTGTATGCTAAAGCCCATGGATTCATCAAAAACATGAGAAAAAACTTCCTCTTCATATTCTCTTTCATGTCCAAAACTTATCTTAATGCGAAACACATGAGAAAAATTTCTTAAGTGCTTCAGCTAGAAACTTACCTCAATGCAGAGTACTCTTCATGTAGACTAATTGTAATACCTTAACCATTTAGCCTATTTATTCCATTACAAGGCCTAACTTCCATCACTTACATGAAAATAATGCATTAATAATGGTATTAAATTGTGTTACATAAGGCCTCATTAATTCATTTCATGCTTCATTCATCCATATCATTTCCTATTCATAACATATCTATTCAAGTCATAAACATCATCATTTGGCTCATGCGTCACGGGTTTGGAACCATACACTTCAAAAACCAGAATTTGGTCTCAAGTTGGCAAGCCAAATTTCTAATATTAATTTTAAAAATTCATAACTAATTCTAAAAAAATAAAAATAAAGCAAACCATACTATTCTAGAAAGCTTTGGAAGTTAACTAATGACTAAAAATAATTTCAGACCAATGTAGTGCCTTTTAACCTACAAAAATTGATGGAATAATAACTCAGGTCGAGCTACATTATTGGTATTGTTATGAAATTTCAAAAATTTATTTCTCCTTCTATAGAACTCCAAATGAGGTGATCTTAGTAGTTATAGAAAGCTTATAATGTCTAGTTTATACTTATAAAATTTCATGATTTTGACTTTATTTACCCACATGTGATACAAAGAAGCAAACTGACCAAGTGAATAGTAACCATATCATTTTTGCATAGTTTGACCAACTTTGAAAAATTATAATAAATTCTCTAGAGCTCTAAATTAAGTGTTCTTTAGCTTTATGACAAGATCTAGATAAGACCTATGTGTTGGCCAAATTTTATTAAAAAAACACACTCATTTGGTTAGACTTTGGTTAAACACACAAGATGGTCAAATTTGAAGTCCAAATGGGTATCTTAAGGCACCAAATGCTTTTTTTCACTTTCCATAGCCACTTAGGCAAGTCTAAAAGTACAAATACAACATATAAAAGTATGCCAAATGATCCAAATCATCATAGAGTCCATTATCACTATGCCACTTGCTATCATACATAAGCATATCGTATCACATAAGGGCTCCTTAGTAGTAAAAGCATACATAGTCATTCATTTGGTTCCAAGCTTGATACATATACCATATTTACATACATTGGAACATGTTCAATGGTCTACATCATATATATATATATATATCTCATGATTACAATTCTTGACATCAAGGTGCAAGCAAAAAGGCCATTTCTATATCCCTTTGTTAAAGTCTTGCTTCTCAAAGTTGTTGGCCTCCATTCCTTGGTCCACTTGGCTCACCTAGATATGGTTAGGCATATGTGGGGAAAGAGTGAGATTCAAAGAATTCCAATAGTTCTTAATTCAAAAATACATAATGGATATATTTATATGTCAAAGAATGCATGCATGACATTCAAGCAACTAATAAGCATACATAAATCATTTTCTTTGGCACATCAACTCATACATAGCAAACATAAGCTCTTAAGGGTATTTGTTTAGCCTCACATAACTTTCTTGAGACTTTTGGATTTTCCTTGTAACACCATGCTTTTCTAGCTTTGACTCATGCTATTCCCAAGTCTCATGTTATGCATTTCACAAGAACACACCATAATAGTATATAAAAGGTGAATATTTTAGTGTTACACCGCGTATAAATTTTTTATTCAGTGTCTTATGGACCATGTGAGCTCATGTATCATATTTTCATATTTAATTACATAGATACAACTCATTTACATCACCAAAATTGGCCTAGAGCTCGTGTATGGCAAAGGAATACATAAAATCCATGGTAGCTATTTCAACCAGAATTTTCCATTTTCTGTCACAAATTTTAGAAAATTATAACTAATTCTAGAAAAATTGAAATCATACATTCTTTGCCATTATAGAAAGCTACATATCTACTTTATGCTAAAAATATGTCCAAGCCATGAAACACAACACATAAGGCATTTGACATTCAAAAATGTGTAGAGGTCTGACTAGTTACTGGTACTGTCATAGGTTTTTGCTATAGACTTCACAAATGTCCAATTAATTCCACAAAAATCCAATCTATTCAAATGATACCAATATGAAAAGCTAAAGATGTTAACTAGAGGAAAAAAATAACTTTAGACTAGTTTAGACATATCCAGACCTCAAAAACTAATCAAACAATACCTAAGATCTGTCTGAATACCTGATACTGGGCAAAAACTTTAAAAATTATATCTCCCTCTCTAGACATCCAAATGGGGTGCTTCTAATCGGCACAAGTCACTGGGAATGTCTAATATCTCTGTATAAAATTTCATGGCAATTGGACATCATTTTTCCCCTAAGTGACAAAATTCATTTTCGGATCAGTATGAACAGTACCCTTGACCAAAATCAGAAAATTTATCAAATATTCCATAGACCTCTGAAAATTTTGTACTTTAGCTTCCCAAAAAGTTTTTAATAAGCTCTAATTGCATGACATATCTCAGACCAAGAAGAGCTCATTTGGATAAAAAGCGGTATAGGTTTCCAATATGGTCAATTGTGCTCCATATTAGATACCAATTGTGCCCAAATGGTCTTTTTTGATATTTGGCACCTCTTAGGCAAGTTTAAAAGCATAAATATGACTTGTATGAACTACCAAAGTGGTCCCAAACCTCATACATCTTAATTTGGCCATTCCACTTCCATTTACACGTGCATTTCTATGATACAAGTTTGCCATTACATGTTCAAATTGCACATTTCCATACATATAACCTTAAATTTTATTTGTACATGATACATTAGCATAATTATACATGTTCATAACATCATGGGACATATACAACCATAGATTACAACAATTACCATTTATATGGCCTTAAAGATACATAACCTATACACTTTGATGTCAAAATCTCATCTGCCAAGATGTGGGCTTTCATTTCCTTGTCCACTTAATCCACCTAGCATGTTAGAGCATTAAAGAGGAGAGAATGAGATTCAAAAAATCCTAATAGCTTATCTCCCTTTCAATCACACATAAAGGATGCAAAACCAATCTTAAAAATGTATGCATCAGTATCATAAGATGTGTAATCATTTAAGAAACATTTTCAACATTTGAGTAAGTCATACATAGCATACAAAGGCTTGCCAAGTAAGTGGATTAGCTTCACCCATTCACTTGTAGATTTTGGACTTACCTCACCCATTCTTTAAGAGGTTTTTAGAATCAATCTTACTCTTGGGAGTCAACCTCACTTTTGGGAGACTCTTTACTTTGTGTCAACCAAACTTTAAGGGTTCTTGGCTCATCCTCATTATGGCTAAGGTTCTTGGCTCCACCATACTCAAGCAAACCCAAGCACACATAATAAACATCATTTGAAAACATAATGGATCATTATGGCATATAAAATCATGCTAGAATACTTTTCATGGCATAAGACACATATACAGACATTCAAAGACTAGCCAAGCATACATTCATGCATGAGAGAAGGAGAAGTGAACTACCTTGGATCCAACCACACACTTTTCTCTTTGAAATGATGCTCCCTTCCTCAGCCTCACACACACAAAGGTGTGGGAATGATTTCTCTTGGCCTAGACATAATTTATGAAAGCCAATTAGGTTCATGGAATTAATTCTAAGGCCACACAACTTCCTCACATACTAACTTGGCCTATAAACCCCTTTATATTTCCAAGAAAGCACCTAATGAAGCAACACCAATCAAATAAGTTTTAGGCTCCATTCTTTCCTTTCAAATATGATTTTTGACTCCTTTTAAGCCTCTTGGAGTCATCACACAATTAAAATAAAGAGCCTAATTATATGTTGTTTCTTTAGATCATATTATAGAACATATAAGGCCAACTCACTTTCTATGGTTTCTAATTTTTTCCCAAGGCCTCCCCTCATCTTCACTCATCATATATGACTAAAAAATAGGCTTAGAAAAATTTAAAACTCTCCCTAGGTATCCTAAATCATCTAGGCCAAGACTATGCATGGTTTTGGCCTTCATGGACTTTGCTTTGTTTTCTTGATGAAGGAAGCACATGGGGAGACTTCTAGGGATCTTAGGAGCTCATTTAAACATAAAAATCAAGGTATCAAATCAAATTTTACAAGGAACATATAAAACCCTAGAATTTGCATCTTGAATTTCCATGGTTATTTGTTAATTTTCTTTGCATATTCTTATTCTCTATATTTTTTTTCCTAAGAATCACCCTTGATTCTACCTAAAAATCAAGCCCTCCTTTGACTTCTCGAATGAGGTGAAATATGGGGAGAAGAGGAGCAAGGGGCAGCAACCATGGAAGAAGAAATTACCTTATTTTTTTTTTGTTTTTCCTTATTTTCTCACTTGAATCTTGTCTTCTTTGGTCTCCTATCTTCAAATCCAAATTTTCCCCTTAATTTCTCCATTAGAACATGTCCATATACTTTAATATAATCATAGGAAATAAAGGAGAATGAAGGAGAAGAGGTTTGGAAAGGAAAGAGCATGAAAAACTATCAAAAATCCATACCTTCAAGCTTTGATTTCTCTTCCTCTTCCTCTTCCTCTTGTGCTCCACTCTCTTAGGGTTTTTCCTCTGGTTTAGGGTAGAAACATATGAAGCTAAGTGAATAGGAGAGTGGGGCGCCTTGTATATATAAGTGGAGGAAGGAAGACTTTTCAAAAATTTTTATTTTGCCCTTCATTTTTGGCATTTTCATTTCTAATATGTTTTAACTCCTTTTTGAGAATTTTCTTTTTAATTATAAAACTTAGGTTTCCAATTTAGTAAAATACTTTTGGAATCACTCAAATCGGAGTTAAAACCTTCCCGAACGAATCAGTCAAAGTTTGAGTCAATTGACGTTGGAAAACATCCACCAGAGGAGCTTTAACTGTTTTAGGTTTTCCCATGGTTTTTAGGGCCTTTGAGAACCCTGGGGAAGTCAAAACTTTCATTTAAAAATCCCTCTTATGATAATTCCAAAATTTGCTCAAAATGAAAAAAATGCTCTTACATTTCATCAACCTTTGGTTTAAATTTGTTTCTTCATTCTAGTTCTGTTTTTTTTTTCCTCTGAGCCTGGGATTCTCATTTTAGGAGTCTAGAATGCTTCCTAATTTTTTTTTAAGGCTTCAACTAAGTCATTTAAAAGGATTTGCTTTTGTATCCGGTGAAATTCATTTGTTTACGGAGAAATTGTATATTATGTTTCTCACATTTTCTCTCGTTTTTAGATAATCGGATATTACATGTCTCACCCGCTTTTAAGGGACTTTTGACTTAGCCCTAATCTGCATGAGACTTTTAGCTTTGTCTCACTAATTTCTAGGGACTTTTGGCTCATCCTCACCCTTGCTAAGAGATTTTTGGCATCACCAAAACCATACAAGCCATAATGCAATTATAAACACATTTTAAGAAACATAATAGAACTATAATATGTAAACATTGGCTAGAAACATTTCTCATGGCTTAAACATACATACAAACACTCAATGACAAGAAAACAACTAAGTTATGTATGTGAGAAAGGTTAGAGAGCCATTTTGAAGCAAGATTTACATGCTTTTTCCTTGGTTATTCCTCCCCCTTTTTAGCCACACACTTGCAACTAGGTGAAGCTTGATTCCTTTGGCCAAAACACATCAAATAGGATACAAGTATATCATTGAAGCAAGCTTTAACGTCACACATACTCTATGGAAGCTTACTTCCTCATATAGCTATATAACAATTCCATATAAGGCCTAGTAAAGCAATTAGTAGAATTCATGCTCCTAGCTCCATTTTCTTCCTCTATCTAGGTCTCTTGACTCCATTTAGACCTCTTAGAGTCATCACAAATTCATTCCCAAGAGCTTAGATCCAAGTTGCTTCTTTAAGTTTCATTGTAGAGCCTACACCTCCATCTCACTAACCAAGGCTTCTAAATTTTTTCTAAGGCCTCCTTTCATATTCTTCTATCATATTTAGTCCATTTCTATCCTTATAAAAATTTAAAACTCTCCCTAAGTACTTCATCTTGCGTAGGTTGAGACTTGTTAGAGATTGTGCCATAGGCCAATCATTTGTAAACATTGTGCTTCATTAAGAATAAAAGTTTTTCTATTGCAATTATTATATTTGCATGTTTCTATAATAATTATATCCTTGGATAAATTATATTAGTTATCCTAAATGTCCCTAGTCGATCATCATTGTGGGAATGATGATGAATTAAGATGAGTATGATTTTGATTGATGGTTATGTGTTAATCATGTATGGAGATACAAATTAAAATCATAGGTGCATGTTGGGAACAAGGCGCTGGATCGACCCGTCATGAGGTAGCATCATGGATTAGGTCATAAGCGTACCGCATATGTAATCGTGTCACTAATCCTTCATACCTGAGATCATCATTGATTCCAACATGAAGGACACTATGCTTTGGTATTGTCAAAAGTCACCTTTGACTGGGTGATCATAAAAGTTATGGTCGGGCATAGTGGACTCGATGTAGAGGATGATGAGTAGTCAAGATGGAATTTGTCCCTTTGGTTAACAGAGAGATATCTCTAGGCCCCTCGATAAGTGATACTAAGAAATGCATGGCCATGCTTGGATAGAAGGATTTTTTCATTCGTTCTGTCGGTCTACACGTAAATCGAGAAACTAATGATTGAGTAAGATAAGGATGACATTTCCATGCCTCATGCTTGATCAAGATATCGTGTGATAAAAGGGATGTGACAGGGTTATACGATAGGCTGTATCAGATCACCAAATCCTATGTGATTTGGGTAGTCATTATGTCTTGTTAGAGGCCATTGGTGACTTATGGGTGTAATAACGTGGCCCACTGCCAATATCATATAAGCCTAAAGGGTCGTACAGAATAACAAATCAACTTGAATAAGAATGTCCAAATTCATTGAACCTAGAATTGTGTCTAGATTCGATGAATATTACGCTTAATTAGGGTGAGATAATTATATATGTATATATATGATATATATATATATATATATGTAATTAATTCAAAATATAAGTATATATATATATTATTTGATATATATATAACATATATATATTTCATATATATATATAGAATTCAAAATATATATATTTATATTTGATATGAATATATATTATATTATATATTTCAATATATATATATTTATTTATAAATGAATTAGTTAAAATTGAATTTATGAGATAAATTCGAATTTCAACTAATTTGTTTAAGATTAATTTGGATTAATTTAAATAATGTATTTAAATTAACTAATTTAATCTAAAATATACCTCTATAAAAGGAGAGGTAGGCTAGGGTTTAGGTACACTAAAGAATCATCTTTTTAAAACCCTAAGCCGTCACTCTAGAGAGAGAGAGAGCACAGCCATACACCTAATGAGAGAAAGTGTATGGACGCCTAAAGAGAGAAGATCGTCTTCTCGTCAATTCGCATATGGACGTGGTGAACGAAGGTTCTAGCAAGCCTTTCAAGTTGCTAGATCGTTTGTGTGGATACCGGTAGAGGGGGTTGTGTATAGACGTCAGTTCCTGAGGTTTGAAAGGACAAAGTGTAACACCACGAATTCTAGCTCATTCTAACTCATCAAGTACCTTTACATAACTTAATATCATGAATCATGTGAGTTTTGCATGAAAAAGGCAAAGAAATAATGCTCATTTTAGCATTGCACTGGGTCTCAAAATTCCATTCGGTGTTACGTGGACTGTGTGAGCTCATACTATACTTTTTCAATTTAATTTCATCGTTACAACTCATTCTCATCACAAAAGGATGCTTACAACCCATGGAAACCGAAATGGGGTATGGAAACTTAAAGATCATTCTCAGCTAGAATTGGTCCTTTTTCTGGGCAAATTTTGGAAAATCATAACTAAATGTAGCAAAATCAAAACTATGAAATCTTGGTCATTATGGAAAGCTTGGGATATCTACTTCACACTAAAAATATTTCCAAGTCACAATATTTATCACCCAGGACGTTTGACATCCAAAAACCTACAGAGGTCCCACTGAAATCTGGAACTATCACAGAATTCTATAGAAAATTTTGAAAATGTCCAATTAATTCCACAAAAATCCAATCCATTCAAATGATACCAATATGAAAAGCTGTGAATGTTAACTAGAGAGAAAAAATATCTCCAGATCAGTTAATTAGGCCTAAACTCTAGAATTCAATAGAACAGTACTTCTGGTCGGGCAATTTCACTGATAGTAGATAGAAACTTCAAAAATTCATATCTCCCTTTCTAGACCTCCAAATGAGGTGCTTCTAGTTGGCACGAGTCACTGTGATTGCCTAGTTTCTGTGTATAATATTTTGTGGCAATTAGACATCACTTGGGTCTCGTATGACAGAAAACAATTTTAGACCAAATGAATAGTGTAGCAGACCAAATCCATAAAATTTTCCAATTTCGAAAAATCATCAAATATTCTGTAGACCTTGAAAAATTATGATCTTTAGCTTCCCAAAAAGCTATTAATGAGATCTAATTGCATGCCAAGTTTCAGATCAAGACTAGCTTATTTGGCCAAAAAGTGACAAAGGGTTCCATTATAGTCAAATGTGGCACCATATGAGGTACCAAATTTGCCAAATGGTCTTCCCTTGGTATTGGCACCTTTTGGGCAAGTCTAAAAGGACATTTGAGACTTGTGTGAGCTGTCCAAATGATCCTAAACCTCATGCATCTCATTTTAGCCATTCAACCCACATTTATACATACATTTATCAAACTTTAAACTTGCATACTATGGCATTACATACTCAAAACATGTGCTAGTGGTCATATATCAATTCCATACATCTAAACATCACATAATAGTATCTTTACATATGTATCAACATTCCTAGTACATATACAACATCATATACGTCATAAACCATCATTATGGTTCCAAAATGACTAAAATCAAGGCATAAGTTTGTCAATCTCCTTCTTTTAGGGTTGTTGGCTCCTATTGGCATATCCACTTAGTTCACTTAGCATGTTAGATCATTCGAGAGGAGGAAATGAGATTCAAAGAATCCCAATAGCTCATCTCCCATTCAATCATACATAATATGTGCAAAGCAAGCTTTTCAAATGCATGCATGGAGGAAATAGAAGTCATGGCCATTTTAAAAGCAACCTTGGTATGTGAATCAATCATACAAGACATTCAAGAGCTCACTAAGTGTTTGGATTGGCCTCACACTTCTCCTCATGGATTTTGGACTTATCTCACCCATTCTTTGAGCACTTTGGACTCAACCATACTCTTGGGAGCCCACTTTACTTTTGGGAGACTCTTTACTTTGTCTCAACCAAGCTCAAGGGTTCTTGGCTCATCCTCACCCAAGGGAAGAGTTCTTGGCCTCTCCGCACTCAAGCCAACTTAGACAAACATCATGTAGTCATCTGAAACATAACATGGCATCAAGCATCATCGCATATAAAGACATGCTAGCATACTTTTCATAGCTTGAAAATACATATACACACATTCTAAAACAAGCTAAACACACATCCATGCATGAGAGAAGGTGGAGAGAGCTACCTTGCTTACATTCACACACTTTTTCCTTTAGGATTCAAGCCTCCTCTTTTGGCCACACACCCACAAATAGGTGGAGATGGTTTCTCTTGGCCTAAATACAATATGTGGAAGCCAATTAAGTTCATGAAACATTCTCTAAGACCATGCAACTTGCTTAAGTACTAGATTACTCTACAACCCCCATTATGGTCCATATTGGCACCTAATGAAGCAACACCTCTCAAATGACTTCTAGGCCTCATTCTTTTCTTTCAAATATGATTCTTGACTCCATTTAAACCTCTTGGAGTCATCACATCATCCAAATAAAAGGCCTAGCACCATGTTGCTTCTTTAGGTCATAATATGGAACCTAAGACACCAAATCACTTTCTATGAGTTCTAAATTTTTTCCAAGGCCTCCTCTCACTTTCATTCATCAAATATGATTCAAGAATGGCCATAGAAAAATTTAAAACTCCCCCCACCTACACAATCTCTTCTTGACTGAGACATAGACACCATTTGGGCCATATGGAGTTTTCTTGATTTTCCTGAAAGGGAGAAGCTTGTGGGGAGCATCTTTGGTGTCTCAAGAACTCATTTATACTCTAACTTAGACCTAGGAATTATTATACAAATTCAAAAATTGGAAGGTGCACTTAAAACCCTAGAACTTGCATCTTGAAATCTAATAGTTTTTTGTTAATTCCCTTTGCATATTCTTAATCTCTACACCCTTTTTCCTTGGATTCATGCTTGGTTCTACCTAAAAATCATCTCCTCCTAGTGTTCTCTTAGGTAGGGCAAAATGGTGGAGAAGGGGACCAAAAATGACAACTATAGGAAGAGAAATTACTTTGTTTTCTTACTTTTTCTCACTTGAATCTTGTGTTCTTTGAGCTCCTCTCTTCAAATCAAAACTTTCCCCTCAATTTCTCCCTTAAAATAGGTTTATAAACTTCATTATAATCATAGGAAATAAAGGAGAATGGAGGAGAAGAGGTTTGGAAGAGAAAGAGCATGAAAAGCTACTAATTTTCATACCTTAAGCCTTTGATTTCTCCTCCTTTTCTTCCCCTTCTTGTGAGCCTCATCCCCTAAGGTTTTCTTTTGGTTTTAGGCAGAACATGGTCGTGCATAATGAATGGAGGAGAAGGGTGCATCATATATATAGGTGGGAATAAGTTACACTTTTCAAAAATTTCCATTTTGCCCTTCATACTTTGCATTTTCGTTTCTCCTTCGTTTTAGCTCCTTTTTTAGAACCATCTTTTCCATTATAGAATTTAGGTTCCCAATCAAGTAAAATTTCTTTGGAATCACTCAAATTGGAGCTAAAACCTTTTTGAACGGATCCGTCAAAGTTCGGGCACACCGACATTAGAAAATATCCACCGGAGGGGTTTAGCTGTCCCAGGGCTTACCATGGTTTTTAGAGCCTCTAAGAACCTCGGAGAACTCAAAACTTTCATTTAAAAAGCCCTCCTGTGTGTTTTTCAAAAAGCACCCATATTTACGAAAATGCCACTGGCCTTTTAGCAATTTTTTTGAATCACTTTGGCCTTGATTTCTGGGCAACTCAAGGTTCAAATCCTCATTTTCTAATATTTAAAATTTTATCATAATTTTAGTAGGCCCCAATTCCTTCTATTTCAAGGACTTCCTTTTGTATCTAGCTCATTTCTACCGTTTACGGAGAAACTGAACATTGTGTTTCTTATGTTTACGGCGGGACCAGATGTTACATTCCTCCCCCTTAAATAAATTTCGTCCTCAAAATTTGGGGTACACTACCTCTTACTGTTTTCTTTTCTGGCTAAGTGTTCTGTTCTTTCCCTTCTTCCTGACTCTATATGCTTTCTCTATGATTTCATTCTTTTGAATTTTCTCTTAGCCAGGAAACTTTTATTACTAGCTCTTAATGAGGGCGCTACTGCTATAAAATACTAGCTAGTTTTCTCTCTCATAAGGAAAAGAAATTTCTGACTCTGGAGACCTATCTTGGAAGAGCTTACTAATCATGTCGGGTTAATGTTAACCCGATCGCAGGATTAACGTTCTTTGAGTGGACTTATTTACACATTTCGGGGGGTAAGTTATTTCATATCACGTCTCTCGTTTCCTCTCTGAATGGCTTCTCATAATATTTCATCATCTTTTCTAATCATTAGAGCCATAAGAGGTTTCTATCTATATGCTTACTTACATATTTCATCCACTATTTATCTCTGCGTTCTTTCTCACTAGCTCATCCCATAATTATAATTTGCATTTCTTTCTGTCATAGGCCTCATATCTTAGTTACTTACTGGGATTGATTACAAGTCTTTTGAAGAGTTTTTGCTTTTAATGATCCCAGTTTCTCTGTTACTACAACTGTATCTATCTTTGTAGGTTGGGGCTTTTTCTCGCTTTCTTTACTCACTTGCTGTGGCATTTTATAGTCCCTCATTTCAACACTGATAGGCCTAACTTGTATGTCTCATATTAGCACTGAAGAGCTACTACCACTGACTGCTGCTGGGCTCTAATGGAATGCTAGCTAGTCTCACAGTTTTGCTCACTGGAGACATACTATACCACTTACCTCATATTAAAACTGCACCTGACCCTTTTTCTGAATACATAAGCTATCATACAGGGATCTTTCTATCCCTTGGTCAAGGCTACTGTCTACTAGGTAGTGGTTCATCTGGTTCTAACTATGGAAGGCTTATTTCTTTCCTCATCCCATATACTATGCTCATCTCTGAAAAGAGCTAGTCAGTGGTCTAGCTGTCTGAGTAAAGCCTTCGTATCTCTGTAGCAACGGTCTACCAAACTCAGGAGATTTATAGTTTCTGAGACAAAGGCTAGCTGAAACTGTACTAGTCTCTGAGACTAACTACTCTGTAAAAACTATCTCAACCAGAGGTCTATCATGCTATGGCTAGGGCTCTCTATAACTCTGTGGGATCTACTGTAACCCCTGGGTCTACTGCGACCTTTCAGAGCCCTGCTAGGGTCTACTGTAACTCGCTATGCTATGCTGGGATCTACTGTGATCCATCTTTGGGAGATGTCAAAGCCTAAGATTACTGTATCTAACAGTAAAATACATGTTCACTAAGTCTAGTTACCATCGCTCATAATAGCTGAGGCTAAACTCAGAAGTACATCATGCTCTTCGTGCGAAGTGGGTTCTGTGTCATCTCATTCTCTAGGGATACTAGGGAGCATTTTAATTTTTGTTTATCACTATAGGATCCTCAGATTCCCACTTCAGCCTCTTTTTCACTCGGGCTTTATTTTCTTACTCTATTAACTTACTTACTTACATACATGCTATTGTTTTCGCCTTCCTCTCATATCCTGCAGTTCTCACTATGCCCATGTTCTGTTTTTAAGTGCCTTGGCACCAGGGCATCTCACACACTGAGTGTAGTAAACATCTCTGGCAGGAGAGAGGCTATACACTGGTCCCTATTTATTTCATTTACATATACTATAAGGGACTCGAGCCATGCATATTGAATCTAAACATTTTCTACTGGGGATTCCTTTTTGCATGCTTTTCTCATTATTCTGATATTACTAGAATCTTTTTACCTTTCTTTTCTAACTTATCTCATTCTTTAACTAAGATATCTTTTGATTATCGGGACACATTGGTGATTGATGTCGTTGTTTGCTATGCACTTAAGCCATATTACTACTAGGTTGGCCAAACCTAATACCATGTAGCCTCTATTGCAAGCAAACCATAACATCAAACACTAATATACAAGCGCTTCATGACTGAGCTCAAAGCCACTATCGCCTGTCTATTTCAAGTTTCCCCATAATCTAAAATATCCCTCTCTTACTTTTCTCTATCTGCTCTATTCTCGTTGAGTACTCGGGGAAAGTAGGATTCTTCCTCTACTACATCCTAAGATTTCTTAGTATCGCCCGACTATTTATACTTTGGGCAATGTTATGCTAGAAGGGCATTTATGCCAAGGACAAGTGTGCTTTCTTAAGTTCTCAAGCATATTAACTGAATATTTATTCTCAATTTAATATGTCCTTAACTTGAACATTGTCATACCTTCTCTTTCTAACTTTCTTATCCTCTTACTTAGGTAAAAGGATATTTCACGACTGGCTATTTCTGTTGCCAGTTCAGGTTTCTTTACGCTCAAGAGCACCTACATTTTCCCAGGGTTCCTCCACTTAATCACTCTCTATAACATCAAAGGGGTCTACTTTTTACTCATATTCTTGCTCTGCTCTTAGCTAAACCATCCCTTAGTAAGGAGGATTCTATTTCATAAAATCCTAGGAATGTCATTTTATAGTGCTCTCGGCTTACATTCTTTCTTTACATAAGACGGGGCTCGCCTTCGTAGGTGATCTCTAGCTTTCTCGAGCTTCCTTGAGGGTACTAAGGCACTAACTGTCTGTCTTAGCTTATTCTACATTTGGATCAGAGTTAGGCTTTTTCTCTACTCAGCCTTTATAGCCTCATCCCTAGGAGCACAGTATGCTATTTCTAGGGTTCTACTAACTCAATCCAGAATGCATATTCTCAATGTCTAGATTCTACCCTACTGAAGCTCATGCTCTACTGGGTGCTCTGACCACGTATGTGCCTTAACCCTGTATTATTCTCATATTAGGGAGCTCGTCTAATTATCACTTCTTTGCTCACTATACTTTACAATCGGGGGGTCTATCTAGGGGACTTTACTAATCACCACTAAATGGTTTCTCTGATATGAGGATATCTTATCTTCCCTTTTTCGCTCCAAGAAGAACTTTCACATAGCTTTTTATTTACATATCTCACCTGGAACGATGCTACTAGTAATCTTCTCCAGGCTTTAGCTTATGCTCAGCCTGGCTAGCCATCTCATCGGACCCGTAGCTTACTAATTATTCTCATTCTTTTCTGAGCCTCTATTACTAGTTACTCATACTTACTTCTAGGTATTACCTATGAGGTATATCTTTCTAGGCCACTCGCTGGGTGACTTACTACTGGTAGTCTTATCTTACGTCATTTCGAGGCTACACTAATATTCTATCATTCAATGTCCCACTAGGTAGCACTTTAGGTTGGAGGCAATGCCTTATAGGTGGCTCTCAACAACCTCATTAGCACTGTGTTTAACTTTTTCTGTGTTGAGCTCTTTCCTCAGTCTTATTTACTAGGCTCATAAATTTCTTACTAATCTTTCATAACTATTCTTTTCCTCTGCTTATACTAGAGGTGCCCATTCTCTATGGGTTATCTAACCCCTTAGTAGTTCCTTTTTTAAGTTAGCCTAAATATGACTAACAAGGTATTCATAGTGCCATTCGTCATGGCTAACACAACATTTACCGTGGCTAACGGCCTCTAATTGGCTTACTATTTTAGGGATTGGATTTTGTAGCTACCAACCCGAGCCTCACCGCCTCTATAACCAGCTCGTCATCAAGCTAGAGGGTTCTACCTCTCACTTCATTCAGGCATAACTAGCTATCATCTTCGGGCTGTCAGGCTCCAAGGTATAGCTTATAAGTTAACCTTTGGCCTGAGGAGACTAACCTTTTGGGTTCTAATACTTATCTAGATATTTAGGTATTGTGGCTAGGGGGTGACTCTTTTTCTCACTTCCCCTCTAAACTGGTTTAGTGCAGTCATAGTTTCATCTCATACCGCACTGCATCATTACTTGTCTTTGCATTATGCGAGACAGCTGGGAATGGCCTGAGTATGACTACTCGAGAGAATTAGGCCTCACATACTCTCTCTAGTAAGCCTCTTCCTATCAACGAGATCATTCTCATTGTTCATATCTAGGGCTTGCCACTAATTCTAGCGAGCTATCATATCTTATCAAGCTCTAGCCATCGGATCTCTCACTCTGCTCAAGCTACTTTAGAGGCCATTCTTCTTGGTGTCCACTGACTATTCTAAGACCATTCTACAACTTACTTATCATGAATAAAGCCACAAACTACTTTCACACACCCACAATGTCTTATAAAAGACTTTTTATAGTCATACAAGCCTTTTACAAAGCCCAATGGCTACATCCTCAAGCCAAATCCAATCCGGGAGAGCTTGGAGCTTTGCTTTGATACCAATAAATGTAACACCATGAATTCTAGCTCATTCTAACTCATCAAGTGCCTTTACATAACTTAATATCATGAATCATGTGAGTTTTGCATGAAAAAGGCAAAGAAATAATGCTCATTTTAGCATTGCACTGGGTCTCAAAATTTCATTCGGTGTCACGTGGACCGTGTGAGCTCATACTATAATTTCTCATATTTAATTTCATCATTACAACTTATTCGCATCACAAAAACATGCTTACAACCCATGGAAACCGAAAATCGGTATGGAAACTTAAAGATCATTCTCGGCTAGAATTAGTCTTTTTTCTTAGCAAAATTTGGAAAATTATAACTAAATCTAAAAAAATCAAAACTATGAAATCTTAGTCATTTTGGAAATCTTGGGATGTCTACTTCACACTAAAAATACGTCCAAGTCATAATATTTTTCATCCAAGATGTTTGACATCCAAAAACCTACAACGGTCTAATTGAAATTTGGAACTATCACAAAATTTTATAGAAAAATTTGAAAATGTCGAATTAATTACATAAAAATCCAATCCATGCAAATGATACCAATCTAGAAATCAGCGAATGTTAAATAGAGAGAAAAAATATTTCTAGATCAGTTCATCAAGCCCAGACTCCAAAATTCAATAGAACAATACTTCTGGTCGGGCAATTTCACTGATACTGGACAGAAATTTCAAAAATTCATATCTCCCTCTCTAGACTCTAAATGAGGTGCTTCTAATTGGCATGAGTCACTGTGATTGCCTAGTTTCTGTGTATAACATTTCGTGGCAATTGGACATCATTTGAGCCTCGTGTGACAGAAAACAATTTCGGACCAAATGAATAGTACAACAGATCAAATCCATAAAATTTTCCAATTTCAAAAAATCATAAAAAATTTTGTAGACCTTCAAAAATTATGATCTTTAGCTTCCAAAAATATCTCAATGAGATCTAATTGCATGCCAAATTTTAGATCAAGACTAGGTCATTTGGCTAAAAAGTGACATAGGGTTCTATTATGGTCAAATGTGACTTCATATGAGGTACCAAATTTGCCAAATGGTCTTCCCTTGGTATTGGCATCTTTTGGGCAAGGATAAAAGCACATTTGAAACTTGTGTGAGCTGCCCAAATGGTCCCAAACCTCATGCATCTCATTTTGGCCATTCAACCCACATTTATACACATATTTATCAAACTTTAAACTTGCATACTATGACATTACATACTCAAAACATGTGCTAGTAGTCATATATCATTTTCATACATCTAAACATCACATAATAGTATCTTTACATATGTCTCAACGTTCCTAGTACATATAAACATCATATACATCATAAACCATCATTATGGTTCCAAAATGGCTAAAATCAAGGCATAAGTTTGTCAATCTCCTTCCTTTGGGTTGTTGGCTCCTATTAGCATATCCACTTGGTTCACCTAGCATGTTAGATCATTGGAGAGGAGGGAATGAGATTCAAAGAATTCCAATAGCTCATCTCCCATTCAATCATACATAATATGTGCAAAGCAAGCTTTTCAAATGCATGCATGGAGAAAATAGAAGTCATGGACATTTTAAAAGCCACCTTAGCATGTAAATCACTCATACAAGACATACAAGAGTTTACAAAGTGTTTGGATTGGCCTCACAATTCTCCTCATGGTTTTAGACTTGCCTCACCTATTCTTTGAGCACTTTGGACTCAACCATACTCTTAGGAGCCCACTTTGCTTTCGGGAGACTCTTTACTTTGTCTCAACCAAGCTCAAGGGTTCCTAGCTCATCCTCACTAAGGGAAGAGTTCTTGGCCTCTCCACACTCAAGTAAACTCATACAAACATCATATGGTCATTGAAAACATAACATGGCATCAAGAATTATGGAATGTAAAGGCATGCTAGCATACTTTTCATAGCTTGAAAATACACATACACATATTCCAAAACAAGCTAAATACACATTCATGCATGAGAGAATGTGGAGAGAGCTACCTTGCTTGCATTCACACACTTTTTCCTTTAGGATTCAAGCATCCTCTTTTGGACACACACCCACAAATAGGTGGAGATGGTTCTCTTGGCCTAATACAATATATGGAAGCCAATTAAGTTCATGAAACAATCTCTAAGACCATACAACTTGCTTAAGTACTAGATTACTCTATAAACCCCATTATGGTCCATATTGGCACCTAATGAAGTAACACCTCTCAATTGACTTCTAGGCCTCGTTTTTTCTTTCAAATATGATTCTTAACTCCTTTTAAACCTCTTAGAGTTATCACATCATCCAAACAAAAGGCCTAGCACCATGTTGCTTCTTTAGGTCATAATATGGAATCTAAGACACCAAATCACTTTCTATAAGTTCTAAATTTTTTTCGAGGCCTCCTCTCACTTTCATTCATCAAATATGACTCAAGAATGGCCTTAGAAAAATTTAAAACTCCCCTCACCTACACAATCCCTTCTTGACTGAGACATAGACACCATTTGGGCCATATGGAGTTTTCTTGGTTCTCCCTGAAGGGAGAAGCTTGTGGGGAGCATCTTTGGTGTCTCAAGAATTCATTTATACTATAACTTAGACCTAGGAAGCATCATACAAATTCAGAAATTGGAAGGTGCACTTAAAACCCTAGAACTTGCATATTGAAATCCAATGGTTTTTTGTTAATTCCTTTTGCATATTCTTAATCTCCACACCCTTTTTCCTTAGATTCATGCTTGGTTCTACCTAAAAATCATCTCCTCCTAGGGTTTTCTTAGGTGGGGTGAAATGGTGGGGAAGGGGACCAAAAATGATAACTATAGGAAGAGAAATTACCTTGTTTTCTTGCTTTTTCTCACTTGAATCTTGTGTTCTTTGAGCTCCTCTCTTCAAATCTAAACTTTCCCCTCAATTTCTCCCTTAAAACAGATTTATAAACTTCATTATAATCATAGGAAACAAAGGAGAATGGAGGAGAAGAGGTTTGGAAGAGAAAGAGCATGAAAAGCTACTAATTTCCATACCTTAGGCCTTTGATTTCTCCTCCTTTTCTTCCCCTTCTTGTGAGCCTCGTCCCTAGGGTTTTCTTCTGGTTTTAGGCAGAACATGGTCATGCATAATTAAGGGAGGAGAAGGTGCATCATATATATAGGTGAGAATAAGTTACACTTTTCAAAAATTCCCATTTTGCCCTTCATACTTTGCATTTTTGTTTCTCCTTTGTTTTAGCTCCTTTTTGAGAAACATCTTTCCCTTTATAGAATTTAGTTCCCAATCAAGTAAAATATCTTTGAAATCACTCAAATTGGAGCTAAAACCTTTCTGAATGGATCTGTCAAAGTTCGGGTACACCGACGTTGGAAAACGTCCACTGGAGGGGTTTTAGCTGTTCCGGGGCTTTCCATGGTTTTTAGGGCCTCTGAAAACCCCGAAGAACTCAAAACTTTCATTTAAAGAGCTCTCCTGTGTGTTTTTCAAAAAGTGCCTATATTTACGAAAATACCACTAGCCTTTTAGCAAATTTTTTGAATCACTTTGGCCTTGATTTTTGGGCAACTCAAGGTTCAAATCCTCATTTTCTAATATTTAAAATTTTATCATAATTTTAGTTGGCCCCAATTCCTTCTATTTCAAGGACTTCATTTTGTATCTAGCCCATTTCTGCCATTTACAGAGAAACCGAACATTGCGTTCTCACGTTTATAGCGGGACCGGATATTACACAAAGTGTACTGGAAAGGTAATATTTTATCTCATACTCAATTTAATCAAGTCGACGGATCCATGGGAGGAAATGAATTTAAATTTTCGCAGTGTGTACAGTACATTTTTAACAAGACTATGTGCATCTATGAGCACCTATGGATTTTGCAATTTCTCTTACATATGTGAGGCTTTCTATGTGTCTTAAAAACCCATATACACTCTTAGACAATTAAGAATACTACTAGAAAGCTTTATACATACCATGGTGCAACAAAATCCCTAGGTTTTGGAAACTTGAAAACTAATGCTTCTTTTTGGAATCTCTTTGCATATACTTGTCTCTTACCCTCAAAACCTAGGTTTCATGCTTAGTTTAGGTTAGAATTTACTCCCTCTTAGTTGTTCTATAAGAGGTTGAAAATCTCCTTGGAAAAACAAAAAGAAGGAAGCAAGGAAATCCATGATACATACCTTGATTCAAGCCTTTTCCAAGAGCCTTTTCCTTTGCTATAAGCTTTTCCTTGAATTTCTAATCTCCTCCCTCTGACCTGGACTCAAAACAATCCCAAATCATATATCAAAACCATAAGAAAAAGAAGGAGAAAGAGGATAACAAGTTGCTAAAAGAAGAAGCTTGAAAAACCAAGAACTTCTTATCTTTTTCTTAGACCTTTTCTTCTCCTTTTTCCCCTCTTTTGTGCCCCTTTCTTGCTGAGTTTTCCTTTATTTTAGGTAGAAACTAGGTTAGCTAAAATGAGGAAAAGAGTAGGGTGCCACCTATTATAGTAAGGGTTTCATAAGAAGCTTTTCAAAATGTTAATTTTTGTCCTTCATTCTTGGTTTCTTCCCTTAAGGCTCATTTCAACTCTTTTTTTAGAAAAATCATTTTATCATGAAATTTAGGTCTTCTAACCTATAAATTATCTTTGGAATCACTCAAATTGAATTTAAAATCTTCTTAAATGAAAGGGTCAAAGTTTGGGTCAATTAACATTTTAAAATATAAACCAGAGGGGTTTGAACCATTCTACAAGTTCCTATAGTTTTTAAGGCCTCTAAAAACTCCAAAAAATTCATTTTTTTTCATTTAAAGATCCCTTCTTTGAATTTTCTAAAAATACACAAAATTACACAAATGCCACTGCATTTCGTCAAATTTTCTTTACCTACTCTGGCTCTAGTTTCTAGGCATCTTAAACCTTAAATCCTCATTTTCTATTATTTAGAATTTTATCCTAATTTTATTTGGTCTCAACTCATCATTTTAGAGGATTCTCTTTTTATATCTAACCTATTTCTATCGTTTTTATGAAAACTAGGTGTTACACTAATTCTCACTGAATAGTTTCTTCAAAGGAGCTTCTTTTGTGTTGGGTCAAATTCAAAACTTCAACTTTTCATGAAAACAAAATTACTATTAGAAAGCCCTCAGAAAGCATATTAATCTTTCTAATTGGTGTGAGATAAAACATGGTTGTTTACTTACCTAAAACAAGGCTTAAAATCTTTCTCTCTCTCCTTCCTTATGTTTGATGACAATAATGGCTTCAAAATCTAAAAACGGACGTGTGGAGAAGAAGATGAGGGATCGCTCACATAAAAATCCTCATTTTATAATTTTTCAAAATGACCATTTTGCCCCTGTTGCAAATTGCTCCATTCAGATTTATTTTTTAGTCTTTTTAGGACCTAAATGCTCTTTACACAATTTTGATTACTTTTTCACATTAAAAAAAATTATTGTTCGGGTTTAGATGGCTTAAAATAATAAAAAATTACTTCACTTATGGTCATAATACTGTTTGTCTCATTTTATATACCATAAGGGTTTTAACTGATTAAGACCGTCCAAATGATTTTCAAACCCCCTAAAAACTCTAGTGAGCTTAATTTTGGTAAAGACTGTTTTTCTTGAGTTTCAAAAATTTTGCTCAAAATTATGATTTTTCCATTAATGTACCCTTTTACTATGTTTAGTCACTTTAGCTCCATTTTCTTTTTGTAAGTGATTTCATAACCTCATTTCTTAACATTCTAATTAATATTCTATCCTTATTTAACCTTAATTCATTTTACTTTATAGTCATTTTTCATTAACATAGGGTTCTAATTCAATTAAAAAGCCAGATGTTACAATATGCATAATCACCAAACACATAAAGGGAGCAAGTAGCCAATTTGGACCCAAAAACATATTACAGCTCAAATTTCAAAAATTTATAACTTGGGCAAAATAACTCTGATTTACGCAAATTAGTGTCTATGTAAACTCATAATCTAAACTTGTTGCTGTAAAAATTTCAAGTTGAAATGAATCCATTTGGCCTTTCAAAAGCTATAAAAAATGAAGCTGCATCAATATGAACAGTAATTGCATAAGACAACTTTTTAAGGCCAAATTTAAAAATTCACCAAATATTCTATAGAGTTCAGAAAAATGCAAATTTTGGCTTTATAAAAAGCTTTATATGTCTTCTAATTGTATGTCAAATTTAGCCCCAAACTACATCATTTTGGCTATCAAGGATAAAGTTACATTTTGTGACTTATTTGGAACCAATTTTAGTTCCAAAGTAGTTCAATTAAGCTCTAATATGTAATCTCTTACCTTAAGCAAAGTTCAATCCATACATGCATCCTTTCTATAGGGGTCAATACATGAAATATGTCTAGCTTCTAAAAATCACTATCTCACATACAACCAGCACATAGAACCAAGAGCTTATCAAATATTAAAACATGTTCAATTCACATATAATTACATCAAACTAGTATACATTTATAGTCTTAAACTTGTACATGAAATGCTATTACATCTCATCATTATATATATCATGGTTTGGTACTACTTTGTCTCATAATATAAATCAAACTAGTGTATAAATTATAGGTGTTCTACTACACTTTCCTAAGCTTAAACTCTTTTTAGTTCCTTCTCCTGCTAGTTGCACCTGTCATGGTTAGTAGGAGATAAAAAGGGTGAGATTATTAGAAGAATCTCAATAGCCACACTTATTCCTAATTAATGTACACAATGGATAATTCAAAGATGAAATGCAAGCACAAGTCATATGCACATAAAACAACTCACATGGAATTGGAATGAAACTTTTGTATTCATCTAGCCATAGCATGAAAACATTCTTAGGCTAGGAAAGAACTACTGTGCTCAATTCCTCACCATTTATACTAAGAGTCAAAGCTTAACTCATATATGCATAAAAACTCATGCTAAGGAGCCAATTCAAAACATAACTCATGCAATCATCAAACAACTAATACATACAAAGCATTTCAATTCAAATGCATCCAAGAAAAAAAGAGTAAGCTACCTTTTGAAGCTAGGAATTTTGATCAACCACGAACCCACTCACTCTTTTCCTCTCTATTGGTTCTTCTCAAGTTGGTACACATATGAAGGTGTGATTGCACTAGCTTGGCCTAAATGCATCAATTTAGATACAAATAAACTAATTAGAACTTATTCCATCTCATTCCATTACTACATATGCTTATTAGGACTTAAAACATAAACTTAAGTTACTTTAAGCACTTTAAGTAGTAACTCTCATATTTCATCTTCTAGGCCTCATGATCTCACTTTGAATAAGCCATATGACTCCAATGGAACTCATTAGGGACATCTTATGCAACCTTAAACATGCTTAGCATTAAGTTGCTTCATTTAGGCCCTTTTGAACCCTAAATTTTCACTTATAAAAATAGGGCTCCTAAATTCATTCCAATTTCTTTATTAGCATTCATACCTTATATCTAAACTATCTAAAATCTTAGAATCCATGAAACAACTCCTTAGGTGCCTCATCCCTACCTTGGTTGAGACATAAACATCAATCCCATACATAGAGTTTTTGCCAGTTTTATGGGAAATTTGAAGGATATAGGATACTCTTGACTTTGTTCTAGTTCAAATATGGCCTTGTAAGGTTCAAAACATCTTCCCAGGGTTTTTAAACTTCTATAGTCCATTTAAAACTATAAGTGACCCTAACTTGATCTCCATGACTTCCTTTGTGATTCTCTTTACACAATCTTACTCTCCTTCCTTCTAAACCCTTATTTCTATCAAGTTTTCATTAAGCTCAAGTCTCCTCCTTCCTCTCTCCCTCTTAGCTAAACTATGAAGGAAAAAGGACTTAAAGAATAGCAACTTTTCTATCTTAAGGCACACCTTGTTTGAAAGCCCTTTGAATGGTAATTCTTATGGTACATTTGATTGCTTCAAATCTTTTCTTTTCCTGAAGAGGTCAGCCATTAAGTTCACCCTATCAAGGAACTAAAACTACTATTAGAAAGAGCATGAAGAGGAGATGTTTTCTAACTAGTAAAAGGTGAAATTGTGCATGTTTACATATCTATTTTGTTTCCTTTTCCATTATCTTTCCTCCTTCCTTTCACACCTCTCACACATCTTTACTGCTAGTTTAAAATTGAAATACGTCAATTTAGAGAAGAAGATGATGATGGCATGATGATATAAGAAAGGAAAAAAATATTTATAACAATTTCAAAAATACCTATTATATCCCTTCTTTTAGTTTCTTTCGTTTAAACTTATTTTTCATTCTTTTTAAAAATTGACTGCTCCATATCAAATTTTAGATTCTCTATTCATTAAAAAATATAATTAGAGGATTAGGAACTTAAAATAGTCAAGAAAAGTCTAGTATGAAATATCATTATCGAGAAGCCTAATTTGTATACTATCAAGGATTTAATCGATTTGACCTCATCTAGTAAATCTAATAGTCTTATTTTATCATATTATGATGAGGAATGTAACACCATATGTTTCTAGCTTGTTTCACAACATTCTTATGCTTTACATTTATAGATTTCATAAAAGAGCAAGAAAAAGGAGATTAAATAATGCATTTCTTTGCATTGTGTCGCGTATAAAAATTCCATTCGATGTCATGTGGATCATGTGAGCTCATACATCACATTCTAATATTTAATTACATAAATAAAACTCATTTGCATCATCAAAAGTGGCCTATATCTCGTAGAAACCAAAGGGAGTATAAAATACATATACATATTTTTGGCCAGATTTTCAATTTTTTTGTCACAATTTCAGAAATTCATAACTAAATCTATAAAAATCAAAATCCAATAAAATTTACCATTTCAGAAAGATATGGATGTCTACCTTATGGTAAAAATAATTTTAGCTCATGAATCATTAAGGGGAGAATGTTTGACATCCAAAAAGCCACTGAGGTTGCCGCTATTTAGGCTACTGGTTCAAATTACTGATATTAATTTTCAAAATTCATAACTAATTCTATAAAACTTGAAATCACATACATTTAGTCATTATAGAAATCTATAGATGTTAAAGTTATGTGAAAAATAATTCTAGAATGAAACAGATACTTATAACCATTGGAAATATATAAAATAGTAATTAGACTCAGAGGGTGCCACTGCTATTGACAGCAAACTTCAAAATTGCATAAGTCTTTACTCTAACCTCCAAATTAAGTGATCTTGGTAGCCACAAAAAGCTTATAACCTCTTGTTTATGCCTGTAAAATTTCACAAGCACTAAAAACCATTTGCCCATCGGATGACACAGAACACAAATCTATCAGTGTGAATAGTGCACATACCAGAATTAATAGAAAGTTCATAACTAATTCTGTAGAGCTTTATTTTTGCTGCACTTGAGCTTCCCAAAAAGCTCTCAATGAGATCTACATATTTGCCAAATTTTATGGAGAAATTCCTTCATTTGGTCAGAAAGTGCCATAGGGTGCCATTTTAATACCTTTTAATGGTGAAAAGGTGTGCAAAATGGCTCCTAAGGTTCTTATGGCCACTTGGGCATGTAGGAATAGCCCAAAAAGACTCCTTAAACTTGTCTTAAATGTGTAAATATCTAGAACATAGAATTTTATTTTTCATCCCCAAGCTATATGCTAAGAAACATGCACTAGAAATGGCCATTCAATATCCAAAAGTTGCAACACTACTCATTTATCATCAATTGTCATACATATATCAATTATGGAAATATTTACAAATGTTCCATTCATTGTACATACATTATATCAAAAGATTACATCATATGCCATTCCTTTGGTTACAACATAAACAAAATTAAGAGCTTTATGGTCAAGGCTTCATCTTCCCACTTGGTAGCTTCCATTTCCTTGTTCATTGGCTCCACCTAGTATAATAAGATATTAGAGAAGAGGAAGTAAGATTCAAAGAGTCCCAATAGCTCATCTCCCATTCAATCATGCATAAAGAATGTAATATACGTCTTAAGAATGGGTGCATGGCATATTAATATAAAAAATGGTGCAAATACATTATTGGCATTTACACAAACCGCACATAACATACTTAGGCTTGCCAAATGAATGGAATAGCCTTACCCACTTTCTTCAAAGTTCTTGGACTTGCCTCACCCTTTTCCTCGAAGGTCTTAAACTAAGCCTTGCTCTTGGGAGACTTTCTCTTGGTCTTAACCACTTTTAAGGGTTCTTGGCCCATCCTCACTGAAGATCGAAGGTTCTTGGCCTCTCCACAATTAAGCAAACTAATACAAATATTCTAGGCATCATTTAAATACATAATGCAACACTATGGTTCCATGGAATATAGGCATCATACCAAAAAATAATTCATAGCTTAAAATACACATACACACATTCAAAGATAATGTAGACATTCATTTATGCATGGGAGAAAAGAGAGAAAGCTACCTTTGCCACACAAGCACACTATTTCTCTTGAAATTGGATCTCCTCCCATGGCTACACACTCACAACTAGGTGAGGCTTATTTTCCTTGGCCTAATTACACAAAATAGGAACCAATTAGTGACAGGTCGTGTTGCGCAACCTTCAAAATAAAACTAGGTTGAATTATATATAGCTAGTGACCCAACCTAAGTCATCTCCCTTTGAATTGGACTTCAATGTTTAATTAGGCTTTCTAAGTGTATAAAGACTCTAAAAATTTCCTAACTAAGGAGGGTTTGATTGACTTAAACTATCTAAAATGAAATTGAAATAAAGTTCCTAAATTCTACCTAATTGTATGAATCATGAATGAATGATGGAATTGTGACTAGCTTTGGATTCGTCCACTGGTATTCACTATCCTTATCCTAATTCATTTGTGATTAATTCTAGTCTAAGAGTCCCTATTTATGTCCAATACAAATTATCTTAAGTTGCCACGCAAGAATCAAGGGATTAACAATTTAATATTGAATTGAAACCTCAATCCCGCATCGAATCACTAACTCTTGTCATTAGGATCAATGAACACTTAAATTGAATGATTAATTAGCCTCTGAATTAATACCCTAGGATGTTTAATAACCAATCAAGCTCTAAGGAATCCTTAAATTAGATAATTAGGCATACCAATTCTTACAAGCATTTCATCAAACACCTTGATTGCCACTTGGAAAATTGCAGGAAAATAAAAAATTCAGTATTTAATATAATCAATTAATCAATAAAAATGCTTCCTAATCAATGTCTAACCAGCCACTAATTACAATTACACAAATTCCCAATTAAATACAACTTAATCAAGCTTGTAAAAGAAAAAGAAAAAGTGTAGGAAAGTAGAAAATTCTTAGCCAAAATTCTATTTGTAATTCCATGGATTTAAACTTCTCCAAGAACTTCTTCCTTGCTAGTCACAGATGGAGGATTAACACTTCATTAGATAGAAGGAGATGGAATGGGAGAATGGCATGGAGTGTGTTTTGTAAATGGAAAAGACGATGGATGGAGTGTCTGGATGAAATGAATGAATGACGATGAATGGCTATGGAATGTAGCATGAATATAAAGATAAAAATGAATCCTCTCTCCCCTAGAGCTTGTCTGAATGATTCTCACATGGTATCCTTTATTTTCACATGCTTAGCCCTCTCATTCTTTCTCATTGCCCATAGCTTCATTTATGTCATTTCCATGTGATTTCTCTATTACAATAATATACTTTACACATGTGAGCTCCAGCGTCTTTTATGTGTTTTAACTCCCAGCTCATGCTTCTTCTTTACTTGGCTTCATACTCCTTTCATATGATCTATTCTCTTTATACGTGCAACTTATAGCTCTTTTTCTTCTTGCTTACATGCTCCTCTCTTACACGTCAGCCCCAAATTCTTCCCATGCTTCTTTCTTGCTCAACTTCATGATCTCGTGGCTTCACCTAACGTGTTTTACTACTCATCTCTTAATGTAGACCCAAAGAATCATCCTCTGCTATTCCACAACAAAGAATCATCTATGTTCTACCCAGCCCATGGATACCTTCATTTCAAACACTATCTTTGTTGCTGTCTATGTGGAATGTATGTGATTCTTCTCTGTTCTGCTCGCAAACTTGTATTCATGCATCATTACTTGTTTCTCTGTTGCAGCCCATCACTTTGTTCATGTTAAAAGTCTTCCATTCTATCTTCTCAACTTGAGACCTCTTCTCAAAGATTTCTCTTCTTCATATTCCTCACGTGCTGCATCCTCTGATCATGTGATGTTGTGGCTTCATGCATGCGAACAAGAAAGCTGGATGTATGGTTCACTTCATTCATAAACTTGAGACTGCATCCTTTATTTCCTACTCATCCAATCTGCCTTACATGTTTCTATGCATGTGTGAATGATGTGTAGCCTTGTGTGTGAATGGAGGTGTTGTACACATGCCTTGCATTTGTGTTTACATGGAAGAATGAGTATGTGCCTCCCTGAGTGTGAACCCATGAGTGATGGTATGCTCGAGTTTGCTTCTTCATTTGTTTTTGTGGCTGTGTAAAATTATATGCAGCAACATGAATGAATGGACGTGGTAATGATGCATGTGGGTACAACGTGAAAATGTGTAAGTGAATAAATAAGCCATGCATGTGAACCCTTCTATGCCTATGTGTTTGTGTGATAAAAGCTGCCATGTGTGTGATAGGATGAAACTTCAAGTGTGAGTGGGTGATGTGGAGGAGTTGCCTACATAGAGAGACCCATGAGTGATAAGTGTGTGCAGACCAACTGAGTGAGAGATGTGAGAATGAGAAGATGGAATGCATGGCTTCCTTCGACTTGGCAAACCTCCATTTTTTCTCCAAACCAATCCCAATTCAAATACTAATTGTCCATTAAAAAATTTTGCAAGAATAATAGACAAAAATCACATAGGAATATTCACAAAATTATTAAAGATAAATTAAGCATTAAAAACCAATAATTTGCAAATTAATTCCTAAAATGTATAAAATGGCCAATTAAAGTCAAATTCCATTCAATTACATCCTTTACACTATATCTAATTATTAAAGTGTCAAAATTAGGAGAATTTATGTATATAAAACTAACATTCATTAATTAGACTCTTGGAACAAAGCTATCTATCTATTTGGAACTCTAACTTTGTTTTATGGTTCAATTATGGTTTCTAATGGCACCTAATGAAGTAACATCTACTCTTTGAAGTCTAGGCCCTACTCTTTCCTTTTATACATGATTCTTGACTCCCTTTAAGCCTCTTGGAGTCATCACCCAATTAAAACCAAGAGTCTAAGTACATGTTGCTTCCTTAGGTCATATTATGGAACATAAAGCACCAACTCATTCTCTAAGCTTTCTAAATTTTTCCCAAGGCTTCCCCTCATTTTCATTCATCATATATGACTCAAAAATGGGCTTAGAAAAATTTAAAACTTTCCCTAGCTATGCTATCCTTGCTTGGCTGAAATATAGAGCCTTAATGGGGTTTAATGCCTTCTTGATTTTTCCTTGATGGGGGAACCACTTAAGGAGGATATTAAGAGTTGTAGGAGTTCAAGGAAACACTTAAATAGCCAAAGGAACTTGTGGATTAAATTAGTTTTTATAACTCCCTTAAGTTTTCTACACTTTTCCAACTTCTAATTTAATAGATTTTCTTGAAATTTCTTGGTATCTTCCATCTTCCTCTAACTTAATCTCACTAATTCTTGATGGTTCTTGAACAAAAACCTTTCTCTCTCCTTGGGTCTATTTTGGCCAAATTATACCAAGAAAGAGGCAACAAAGAAGAAGCAATGAATCAAAGAGTTACCTTTAGCTTCCACTTGCTTCCAAGAGCCTTTTTCCTTGGTTTGTGGCTTCCCTAAGATTTCGAGCACTTCCCCTCTCTACTGAACTAGAAACAGCCCCCAAACTATCAATTAAATTCATAAGAATAGGAGAGGAAGGGAGAAGAGAGGATTCTTTAAAGGAAGAACATAAAATTTCTAAGATTTCATCACCTTTCCTTAGCTTTTTCTCCTTCTAAGATGGCTTCCTCTTGTGCACCTAAGAGGGCTGAATATTTTCTATTTTGAAATAGCAAGAAGGTCAGCCAAGTAAAGAGGGAGAGAGGGCATGAGAAAGAGAGAGTGTTCAAGAAGCTTCAAGGACATAAAGATTCCAAAAATTCCCATTTCATCCCTTATTTTTGGCATTTTCATTTCTAATTTGTTTTAGCTTCTTTTTTAGAATCGTCTTCTCCATTATGAAATTTAGGATCCCAATTTAGTAAAATACCTTTGGAATCACTCAAATGGGAGCTAAAACCTTCCTGAACGAACTGGTCAAAGTTTAAGTTAATTGACATTGAAAAACATCCACCGGAGGGGTTTTAACTGCCCCAGGGCTTCCCATGGTTTTCAAGGCCTCTAAAATCCCTAGAGAACTCAAAAATTTCATTTAAAAAGCCCTCCTGTATTTTTTCAAAATTGTACTTATTTACAAAAATACCACTGGCCTTTCGGCATATTTTTTGAATCACTGTGTGATACAATACCAGTAGGCATACCCATTAGAGCACTACAAGTTCAAGAAGCCCTCATCCATCAAGAAACTCAAATCATTCAAAAGGGTATGATTTAGGTCCAAATAGCTCATGAAGAGATGACCCATGCTCAAGAGGCCCAAATTATGCTAGTATATGTCCAAAAACTTCAAAGAGTTCAAAATAATCTCTATGTTGGACGTCGACCCAAGTTTATAGTCCAAGATCCATATTTGATCAAGATCTCCTTAAAGATGCAAAAGTGGAAGTCCAAGTGGAAGCCCAATGTCCTAAGAAGGTCCATGGAGTCAATATCCAATATATTGAAGGCCCAATGTAGTTACACACATACAAGAGGAGTGCCAAGGTCTAATTGGAGTCCAATTGCAAGAGATTAAGAATCATGTGACAACCATGTGATTTTTAATGAAGCATGAGCATCTCATGTGACAATTTAAGAAGCTTATTAGTTTTGATTAGGATTCTTTTTGAAATTTCGTGATATAATACCAGTAGGCATGCCCATTAGAGCACTACAAGTTCAAGAAGCCCTCATCCATCAAGAAACTCAAATCATTCAAAAGGGTATGATTCAGGTCCAAATAGCTCATGAAGAGATGGCCCATGCTCAAGAGGCCCAAATTGTGCTAGTATATGTCCAAAAACTTCAAAGAGTTCAAAATAATCTCTATGTTGGACGTCGACCCAAGTTTATAGTCCAAGATCCATATTTGATCAAGATCTCCTTAAAGATGCAAAAGTGGAAGTCCAAGTAGAAGCCCAATGTCCTAAGAAGGTCCATGGGTCAATATCCAATATATTGAAGGCCCAATGTAGTTACACACATACAAGAGGAGTGCCAAGGTCTAATTGGAGTCCAATTGCAAGAGATTAAGAATCATGTGACAACCATGTGATTTTTAATGAAGCATGAGCATCTCATGTGACAATTTAAGAAGCTTATTAGTTTTGATTAGGATTCTTTTTGAAATTTCGTTTTTTATTATTTTATTATTTTTTTAAACTTGGTCAAAGAGCTTATCTTAGAGATCAAGTTAAGATTAGTATCCTAATCTAATTAGGATATATATTAGGTATTATTTAAAACATTTTTAATCAGATTTTAAAGTTTTACTTTAATTAGGACTCTAGAAATTTTACCTATAAAAGGCTTCCTATTGTACTCTATTTTACACATGAATGAATGAATGAATTTGAGTATTATTTAATACTTTGTGAGGCTTTTGCTTCTTTGTGTTCTCTGAGAGTTCACGTGACTTATCAAAGGATTGGTCTTCCTTTGTGGCGTCTTGAGGCTAGGGTTCTAAGAGACAAGTTCTCTTAGGGTCTTTCCTTTGACCAACATTCTTGTTTCTAGCCGGTCTCGGGCAAAGTGTCATCTTGTTGAAGGTTCCTAGGACAAGGTTCCTAGAGGGTCTCTCATCACTGTGGCTCCGGTCTTTAGGCAACTCAGGGCTCAAATACTCATTTTCCATTATTTAAAATTTTATTCTAATTTTTTTTTATCTTAAATAACTCATTTTGAGGGGCTTACTTTGAAAAACACATCAATTTTTGTTATTTAACGAAAACTAAACATTACAATTCTTCCCCTTTTAAAAAAATTTTGTCCTCGAAATTTAGATAACATACCTTATGGGAAGAGCTCTAGATGCTTCTTTCTTATATCATCCTCTAGTTCCCAAGTAGCTTCTTCGGGAGATAACTCCTTTCAACTACTTTTACTAGCGGTATTGTCTTATTCCGTAATTGCTTGAGTCTAACATTCATGATCCGATCTGGTGATACTATGTATGATAGATCATCCTATAACTGCACATTCTCATATTCTATGACATATGAGGAGTCGGGTTTGTACTTTTTTGAGCTGGGAAACATGGAATACATTGTATACTTGGCTCAGGTTTAAGGGAAGGGCTAGTCTGTATGCCATAGGTCCTACTATATCAAGAATCTAGAAAGGACCTATATACTTTAGATTGAACTTTTTGCTTTTAATGAACTGACCTATCCCTATGACTAGAGATATTCTAATAAAGACATAGTCTCCAACCTCAAGCTCTAACGACCATCTACTTTTATTTATGTAACTTTTTTGTCTACTTTGGGCTATCAGTAGTTTCTTTCTAATGGTCTCAATTTGTCTAGAAGTCTGGTCCACTAACTTTGGGCTTATGAGGCTCCACTCTCCTAGCTTAACCCAACACATCGAAGACCTATACTTCCTCTTATACAAATGCCTCATACAGTGCCATCTGTATACTAGCATGATAGCTGTTATTATAGGCAAACTCTGCTAGAGGTAAGTATGTATCCTAGCTTCCTTTCATTTCTAGTACACACACGCTTAACATGTCCTCTAGGGTTTAGATGGTTCTCTCTGTCTATCCATCCATCTAGGGGTCATAGGCTATGCTAAATCTGAGTCTGGTACCTAGAACATCCTATAATAATCCCTAAAAATTCGATATGAATCTGGGTTCTCTATCTGAAATTATGCTCCTAAGCACACCATACAGTCTAACTATCTCCCTGATGTATAGTTAGGCTAATTTATCTAGGGTATAAGTGGCTTTTATAGGTAAGAAGTGTGCTGACTTTGTTAACCTATCCACTATTACCTATATTGCATCATACCCCAATGATGTCATAGGTAAACCCATGACAAAATCCATAGCTATGCTATCCCATTTCCACTTCAGAATATTTAAGGGCTAAAGTAACCTAGCTGGTTTCTGGTGTTCTCTCTAACATACTAGACATCGGGAAACATATTCTATTATGTCTATTTTTATTCCAGGCTACTAGAACATTTTCTTTAAATCTTGGTAAATTTTATTACTATCTGGATGAATGGTGTACTTGCTTTTATGTGCCTCATCTAATATTTTCTCTCTAATTTTTATATTTCTAGGCACATACAGCCTATCTTTGTATTTCACAATATCATCCTCAGGCAGATTAAACTCCTGAATGCTACCCTAGGTTATCTGGGTTCTAATCTTACTTACATGGTCATCTGTCTGCTAGGCCTCTCTTATCTGATCCCTCAGGTCACTTTCTATTTAGGTTTCACTCATTAATAACTTCCTCGAATATACCTCACAAGAGAGACTCATGTCTTTGAATCTCTCAATCAATTCTTGCTCTTGGATCATCATATAGGCCATGTGTATGGATTTTCTACTTAGGGCATTGGCTACCACATTAGCCTTATTAGGATGGCATTTCAATGTGAAGCCATCTCCGTTGTCTCATATTCAACTCTTTCTATTCAAATAAATATTTAAGGCTCTTGTGGTCACTGTAAATTTCTATAGCTGCCCCATATAAGTAGTGTCTCTATATTTTCAAAGTAAACACCACTGCAGCTAACTCTAGGCCATGTGTAGGATAGTTTTCTTTTATGAGGTTTTAACTGTCTAGAAGCATAAGCTACCACTCAGCCTTTCTGCATAAGCACACATCCTAACCCTTTCTTTGAAGCATCACTATAGACTACAAAAGTCTTTTTAGGGTCAGGGAGTACTAAAACTGGGGTCGTGGTTAACTTATACTTTAGCTCTTGGAAACTACTCTCATATTTTTCATTCCACACAAATGGTACATTTTTTCTAGTAAGCCAGGTTAGTGGCATCGCTATCTGAGAAAAGCCCTAAATGAAGCTCTTCTAGTAACCTACTAAACCTAGGAAGCTCTTGATCTTTGTCATTGTCTTAGGTCTCTCCCACTGTAATACTGCCTCTACTTTATAAAGATTTACTGCGACCCTGCTTGGGAGATAACATAACCTAGAAATTGAACTTTAGTGAGCCAAAACTCACATTAACTAAGTTTAGCATGTAACTATCTCTCTCTCAGGGTCTCTAAGACTAATCTCAGGTGCTGCTCATGTTCCTCTCTACTTTTTGAGTAGATGAGGATGTCATTTATGAAGACAACTACAAATCTGTCTAAATATGGCCTAAAGACTCTGTTCATATAATCCATAAATACTACGAGTGCATTCGTCAACCTGAAGGGCATAACTAAAAACTCATAATACCTGTATCTGGTTCTGAATGCTATCTTGGGAATATCCTCAGCCTTTATTCTAAGCTGATGGTATCCTGACTTGAGGTCTATCTTAGAAAATACTGATACTCCTACTAACTGATCTATAAGATTATCTATGCGAGGGAGAGGGTACTTATTCTTAACAGTTATTTATTGAGTTCTCGATAATCTATACATAATTTAAGGCTCCCGTCATTCTTCTTCATGAATAGGACTGAAGCTCCCCATGGCGAGACTCTGGGTCTGATAAAACCCTTCTCTAAGAGCTATTCTATTTGCTTTTTAAGCTTAACTAGTAAGGTGGGAGCCATTTTATACGGGGCCTTAGACACTGGACCTACCCCAGGTATAATGTCTATAGGAAACTTGGCCTCTCTCTTTGGGGATAGCCCACTAATCTCCTTAGGGAATACCTTTAGAAACTCCCTCACTATGAGAATCTTATCTATACCCTCTTCTACCTCAGCCTAGACTGAATAGAAAACTAGGTACCCCTGATAACCATGCTCTAGAGATCTCTCAACCTAGAAGGTAGTCATGATAGATAACTCAGTCCTTATACTAGGCACAGTCCCACACTTAAGTAAAGTAATACATCTATGGCTACAATCTAGTGTGGCATTATTTGCAGACATCTAGTTCATACCAATAATCACATCAATATCAATAAGGGGCATACAAATCAAATCAAGGGTGGTAAGGCAATAATTAAATTGGACAACACAATTCAAACAAGCAAGGGAGGTGATGGCTCGATTTCCTATGGGGGTTAAAACATATAAGTCATATGGTAGTGTATGCATGCTCAAACCCAACCTCCTAGCATAGTCACATAATATAAAAGAATAGCTAGCACCTAAATTAAATAATGCAGTTATAGAAAAATTATTTATTCTAAAAGTACCTTAAATTAGACTCGGGGACCAGCTAGCCTCTTACTGTGACAGGGCAAAGACTCTACCCTGGGTTTGAGATCTGGGAGGAGGAGCTATCTCCTTTAGCTATGTAATCAGCGTAGGAGCCTGTGTGCAATCCCTAGCCATATGACTTGGCCTACCATACCTGAAGCACACGTTCTGCCCCACATAACACAGTCTGGTGCTGTGATTCTTGCCATACTGAGGACACGTAACAAGTGTAAAACTACCTCGGCTGGACTAAGCCCTCTGTATCATTCCCTTTCGGCCCCACTAGCCTTTGCTATCTCTCTTGCTGGTCACTATAGCTTGTGATCCCTCTCTAGGTCTCTTGGGCTCAGGGAGGGCTAGTTTGGCATTAGAGGAAGGCTACATCGTCCTGAGGTTCATCTCCGTAACTTTGCATATTGTAACACCCCAGAATTTATTAATGAGGATTATGATGAATTAAGGAATTAATACAAGGATTTGGGAAAAAGTAAAGAAAATAAGGTTTTTAAAGAAATGGATTTGTTTTAGACATTTTGAGCTAATAATCATGTTTAATTATTGTTAGGTGGATATATATTAATTATGGTTATGGGGTTTAATTAAGAAGTTTACTAAAGGGAGTTAAACTTTTAATTTGGGCCTTATGATCAATGTATTTATGTCATAAGCTAATAAGAAAGCTCACTTCTAGTTTGTAAGAAGGTCCAATCTCATTTCTTAAGAGCCCAACTCTCATTTCATCAACTAAACCCTTCAACTTATGGCCTAATGAGCATATATCTGAACCTAAGTGGATTTTGGGCTTTAGGGTTGGCCTAAACCCATCTAAAACCCTAATTTACTCAACCCCTTATCCTCTATTCTACAGACCAATTCAATCTTAGGTAAGGGAGAACTCCATTTTTGCATAAGAAGAGAGGAGGCTAGGGTTTTTTGCATTCCTATACCATTTCTCACTTTGAAAGAAAGATTTGGCCGAGGTAATCTATATAAAACATGTCCCTCTCATTCTCCTCTTCATTTTGGTTCGTCATTTTGAGAATTTTTCATCTCTTCTTAAGATGAAATATGGTTCTTGGATGATTGTTGCAAGATTTTCGGAGTTGAAGGTTAGGGGGATAATTAGTTAAGCATTTCCCTTATATTTTGTGTATTATTTTGCTAAAAAATATCCCTAAGGGTTAATTTTCATAATGGGTTCTGCTATTGTGCGAAATTATAAGAAGATGAAGGTGAAAAACTAAATTTTCTGGGCTTGATGACTCATATCCGAATTTGGGAATGTCTCATGCTGTATTCTTGGTAGTTGAGGCTCAACTTAATCCATTTAACCTCTTAGATGTATGGGTAAGTGATTTCTCTCCTTTTATGAGATGTATGTACTAAATTCTCATCATTTGGACTGACTTTTGGTACATGGCTTATATATGTGCGAAAATAGAGATGTGGGGAGTGAACCATTGTGAGCTTTGATGTCTTGACCTTGAATTGGTGCAATTGACCCTTTAAAAAGCTAGGTAAGTAACTTTTAGGTCGCTATTGGTGGTTTAACCCTTTGGATATATGATTTATTGCTACAAATGATGATAACTATACTTGTTTTAGGCTTGGTATGCATTTGAATTATAATGGTAGCTAAAGACAGAGTAATTGGCTTCATTGAGGTAACCGAGGTTATTTTCCTAATTCCATGTATATGCTCATATTAATATAATATTTGTTACACATGCTTAATTTTGAAATACTAAATGATTGGTTGACTACTTGAATTGTTATTATGATAGGACCTTGTGAGAGTTGTGATCAGACCCTAGATGCACTAAGCCCTAGTTGAGCCTATTATTGAGTAGGTGCTGTGGACGGGCCTCTCCCAATCTTATTGGCCATTAACATGTTGTGTATAATTACTGGTATAGGACAGTAGTCATTGGTAGGTCAATTAGTTCATTTGTAAATTGAATTGATGGTTCTGATATAAATGATATGAAATTGCATTATATTGATTAATCTGTACATATATATATAATTTATCTCTTGTTACTGCGATTGGATATCTCACCCTAATTGTAGGCTAACATTTTTAGGAATTGGACCTCTTAGTGGCAAGGAGAAAATTAATAAAAGTTTATTATGTGATTTGGTAGTGGGTAGATTTGGGAACCTTGTCAGATTGTATTCATATAACTAGATTACTAGTTTTATGTAATTGTCACATTGCATCATGAATTGCCAAGGATAGGGACTGTAATCATTTGTTACATCATATGTCAACTTAAACTAGTGATGTATAAAATTTCTAATGGGACTTATGTTTGAATGGAAATGTGAGTAGGGTATGAACTCTTTGCTGTCATTGATCTATGAACTCACTAGTTTATGGTAGCTAGAGGGTTAAGGATCAACATTTGAGTTTTGATGGGTAATGATAGATGTGTTAGGTAGATTAGGTAAAAGAAAGATACTAAATCTTCACAAACTATGTTAAAGTGGCCTAGAGTGTTACTTGAGGGGAAATTAGAGAGCATGAGATGAAATCTTGGGAGTTATAAGAACAAAAAGGAATTGGCCACGGCCAAAATTTAATTGGCCTCAGCTAAAAGTAACAAAGTTGCCCAGGGAGGGTAACAGAGAGAATTAGCCACAGCCAAAATTTAATTGGCCTCGGCCAAATAGTAATAAAGGGTAATTGGTCATGGCCAACATTTAATTGGCCTCAGCCAAATATGGCGAAACTGTCAGGAAAGAAAATAGAGAGCAATTGGTCATGGCAAACAATGATGTTAGCTGCGTGTAAGTTTGAAAGGAAGGTCTAGGGGTGGTCTAGAGGGTATTTGGCCGTGGCAAAAGGGATATTTGGGCGTGGCAAAATGTACAAAATTTATGAAGGTGTAAAGAGTTGAACCCGAAAGTAATTGGTCGTAGCATGAGAGAATTTAGCTGCAGCAAAGGTGCTTAATTTCTCATATTCACCTAGAAACCTTAGTTTCTTTTATGGTAATACTAAGGAATGATTTAGAAACACTTATAAGATGTTTTTATGAGTTGGAATTGATGGATGGAAAAATCAAAGGCTTCTTATTGATGATTGAATTCACTTGCACATTCAAATAATTATGGTTATCTAATTAATGACCCTAAAAATATCAAGGTTCAAATTTCCCTGTAGTTTTTGAATATAATTAGTTGTAATGACTTTCAATCTTGATTTATGATTATTAATTACGTCTTTAACCTTAATTACTATAATTTAAAGTTAGGGTTGTTACATTTGGTATTAGAGCAATGGTTCAAGAAAACCGTTGTAATTTAAATTTTATGGTTTAAAGCTTGGCAATCATGATGCATATTTGGCATAGTATTAGCTCATAAGAATAGATAATTGTGTGAACATATAGTTGTTGTACTTTATGTTCTGGAAGGAAATATAAAGGAACAATAATACAAGCCTTGTAATGCTTGATTAAAATGGCTGTTTCTTGAATTTTATTTAGAACATCACCTATCACAATAAGTATGCCCTGGAGAATAATAAAGTGTAGTTAGATTCTACCTTATAACACTTTAGTAATACTAATTTTGAGACTTGAGATTGTTAATGCCAATAAAAAGACTAGAATTTTTCCTTTTTTTCTTTGAAGATTGGGTTACTGGTCTCAGTCTACATAAACAATTGGTTGAGGCTTGTTGCCAACTGGTTACGCGATAGATAACCAGTCACTCGCTGTAAGGCACTAGTTGACTGAATGAATGAGACTAGGCAACTGATGAGGATGATGAATAAAGTTACTAATAGTATTTATGACCAGTTGATCGCCATTTATTAAGCAAGTCAATTAGGTACAGTCGACCAGTTGACTGGCCTATCGAAGTAGTCAACTGATCCTAACAAGAGTAGCACTTCTTTACCTAAGCAAAATTCTAAACTTTTCAAGGGCCATCTAGAGTAATGTTGAAAACTTAGAAGGCAACAAAATCAAGTAAAACACCTTACTAGCTATAAAAACCTTATAGAAGGATAAGATGTAAACCTTACTTACAATTAGGAAATTAACAATGGAAGTTTAGGAACTAATGTAAAATAAATAAGTGTGATTGACTAAATATATGAAGTGATATACAATCCATACTGTGATGTGAGACTCCGTAGAAACCTATTCTAGGAACCCCAAATGACACAGATCAGTGATCGAAATTTGGCATGCAACACAAGAACAAGAAAATAGATAGATCTGGACAATAAGCAACAAAGAACAAAGAAACGAACAAAGAAGAAGAAAGAAGAGATGTTGGTCAATGGAATTGAACCCTAAGAGAACCCGTCTCTTAGAACCCTAATCCGGGACGCCACAAAGGAAACCACTCCTTTGATAAGTCAAAGATTTTCTCCAGCACATAAAGGCTACAAGAGAAACCTTACAAGTCAGAAAAAAATTCTGAAAAGATAATTCATTCAATCTGCCAATTCTTGGAGTACAAGTGGGCCTTATATAGGCATTTGAAAAATAAAACCCTAAACACAGAATAACTCCTAGGTGGCACCTTTTACATGGCAGGAAAATAAAAGAAATTTAAGTCTGAACAAATTCACCAAGAATGGCGCCTAATAAAGCTAAAAAAGTCTGAAATAGAAACAATCAAATTAAAACAAAATAAAACTAAGAGAATTTTATGGAAAATGGCTGGGCTCCTTTAATTAGGCTCCTTTCAGGCTTGGACTAGCATCTTGTAGATATGAAATAATCTTCATGTCATTTTCTTCCGTTTGGGCTTTATATTCAGCTAAGACTATGGGCTCCAAGTCCATTAGTTTTTGGATCACTCCATTCAAGGCCTCCATCATAGCTTTGGCTCTTGATCTTGTGCATGGGCCTCCCATACCTTGCAATGGATCTTTAGTTGGCCATTTTTTAGAGTTACGTCCAGCCCTTTTGTTTTCAATGCTCATTCTTTGTTCTTTGTTGCTTATTGTCCAGATCTGTCTATTTTCTTGTTCTTGTATTGCATGCTAAATTTCAATCACTGATCCGTGTCATTTGGGGTTCCTAGAATAGGTTTCTACGGAGTCTCACATCATCTGGTATCAAGAAGAAAGTGTATGAGAAAGAAAGAAAAGAAAGTGAGATGGAGAGAAAAGAAAAGAGAGCTACTGAAAAGAAAAGTCAAGAGAGTGAAGAAAAGAAAGTAACACTATTTTCTGATAGAGGAGAGATTAAGAGGGCTTTATGTAGTGAGATATCTTTTGTACTCTTGTATAAGGATGTTTATCTAACCCTTAGTGACCTTGATGAATCTCTTCCTTCTAGTGTTTTGAGTTTATTGCAGGAATATAAAGACTTATTTCCGGAAGAGGTACCGGATGGATTGCCTCCCATAAGAGGCATTGAACATAAGATTGACTTTATTCCTGGAGCATCTCTTCCTAACCAACCTGCTTATAGGGCAAATCCAGAAGAGACTAAGGAAATTCAAAGGCAAGTGGAGGAACTCATGAAAAAGGGGTTTTTGAGAGAAAGCCTTAGTCTATGTGCTGTTCCAGTAATACTTGTGCCCAAGAAGGATGGCAAATTGAGGATGTGTGTGGACTGTCGAGCCATCAACAAAATCACTGTTAAGTATAGATATCCCATTCCTAGACTTGATAACATGCTTGATGAGTTGCATGGTGCTTGCTTGTTTTCAAAAATAGATCTTAGGAATGGTTATCATCAAATTAGGATGAAAGAGGGTGATGAGTGGAAGACTGCATTTAAGACTAAGTTTGGTTTGTATGAATGGCTTGTTATGCCCTTTGGCTTAACTAATGCTCCTAGTACATTCATGAGCTTAATGAATCATGTGTTTTGCCCTTACATAGGAAAGTTTGTTGTTGTGTATTTTGATGACATTCTTGTGTTTTCTAAGAATCTAGAAGAGCATGCAAAGCATTTTCATTCTGTGTTTGATATTTTAAGAGAAAATAAACTCTTTGCAAATTTAGAGAAATGCTCTTTCTGCTTGGATTCTGTTGTTTTTCTTGGTTTTGTTGTAGGTACTGATGGCCTCCGAGTGGATGAAGAGAAGGTGAAGGTAATTTGAGAGTGGCCAACACCTAAGAATGCTAGTGAGGTGAAGAGTTTCCATGGACTTGCAAGTTTCTACCGACGTTTTGTAAAGGACTTCTCAACCCTTGCTGCACCTTTAAATGAGCTGGTAAAGAAAAATGTTATCTTTAAATGGGGTGAGGCACAAGAGGCGGCTTTTAATACTTTGAAAGATAAATTGACCAATGCCCCTCTACTTATTCTTCCTGATTTCTCTAAAGTTTTCGAAGTTGAATGTGATGCCTCTGGAATTGGTATTGGTGTTGTTTTGATGCAAGAGTCTAGGCCTATTGCTTACTTTAGTGAGAAGCTTAGTGGTGCTTGTTTGAATTATTCAACTTATGACAAGGAATTGTATGCTTTAAAAAGAACTCTAGAACATTGGCAACATTATTTATGGTCTAAGGAATTTGTTTTACATTCTAATCATAAGAGTCTTCAATACCTAAAGACCCAAGATAAGTTGAATAAGAGGCATGCCGTGTGGCTTGAATTCATTGAGTCATTTCCTTATGTGCTTAAACATAAAAAGGGGAAAGAAAATGTTGTAGCTGATGCTTTGTCTAGGAGGTATAGTCTTATTACATCTATGCAAGCTAGGTTGATTGGTTTTGAATCTTTCAAAAGCATGTATGAATGTGATGCTGACTTTGCTGAAACTTGGAAGTTGTGTGAAAAACATGGTGCTCATGATTTCTTTAGATTTGATGATTTCTTATTTAAAGGAAATAAATTGTGTGTGCCTGTTTGTTCTATGCGTGAGTTTTTGGTTAAAGAATCTCATGGGGGTGGTTTGATGGGGCATTTTGGCATAGAAAAGACTCTATCCATATTGAAAGAACATTTTTATTAGCCTCATATGCGTAGGGATGTGATTGCTATGTGTAAAAGGTGCATTGTATGCAAGCACGCTAAATCTAAAGTGCAACCACATGGCTTGTATACTCCCTTACCTGTTCCTTCTCATCCTTGGGTCGATATTTCAATGGATTTTGTGCTTGGATTGCCTAGAACATCTAGTGGAAAGGATAGCATATTTGTTGTTGTTTATCAATTTAGTAAAATAGCTTATTTCATTGCTTGCTCAAAAACAAATGATGTTGTCCATATTTCGGATTTGTTTTTCAAGGAGATTGTTAGATTGCATGGTTTGCCCCGATCTATTGTGAGTGACCGTGATGTTAAATTTGTTAGTCACTTTTAAAAAACTTTGTGGGCTAAGTTGGGTACAAAGCTTATGTTTTCTACGATTGCACATCCTCAAACGGATGGACAAACCGAAGTGGTGAATCGAACACTTTCTTCCTTATTGTGTGTTGCAATTCAAAAAAATTTAAAGAATTGGGAAAAGTGTTTGCCTCACATTGAGTTCGCATATAATCGTGCCTTGCATTCTACAACTAAGTTTTCTCCTTTTGAAATTGTATATGATTTTAATCCTTTGACTCCCTTGGATTTACTTCCTTTGCCTTGTAATAAGTTTGCTAACCTTGATGGTGCAAAAAAAGCTAAGTTTGTGCAGGATCTTCATGCTAAGGTTAAGGCGAACATTGAGCGCAAGAATAAGCAATATGCTCAACATGCTAATAAAGGCCGAAGGAAGGTTATCTTTGAACCAGGAGATTGGGTGTGGGTTCATTTGAAGAAAGAAAGGTTTCCTGAACAAAGGAAGTCCAAATTACACCTAAGAGGCGATGGTCCTTTCCAAGTGTTGGAAAGAATAAATGATAATGCATATAAAATTGATTTGCCTAGTTCTTATGGGAATGTAAGCGCAACTTTCAATGTGACTGACCTTTCTCTTTTTGATATTGTAGATTCGAGGACGAATCCTTTTCAAGAGGGAGGGAATGATGGAGGTGAACTAGGAGACTTCAAAGAGCTTGAACAAAATCAAGAACTTGAAAATAGACAGATCTGGACAATAAGCAACAAAGAACAAAGAAACGAACAAAGAAGAAGAAAGAAGAGATGTTGGTCAATGGAATTGAACCCTAAGAGAACCCGTCTCTTAGAACCCTAATGCGGGACGTCACAAAGGAAACCACTCCTTTGATAAGTCAAAGATTTTCTCCAGCACACAAAGGCTACAAGAGAAACCTTACAAGTCAGAAAAAAATTCTGAAAAGATAATTCATTCAATCTGCCAATTCTTGGAGTACAAGTGGGCCTTATATAACATTTGAAAAATAAAACCCTAAACACAGAATAACTCCTAGGTGGCACCTTTTACATGGCGGGAAAATAAAAGAAATTTAAGTCTGAACAAATTTACCAAGAATGGCGCTTAATAAAGCTAAAAAAGTCTGAAACAGAAACAATCAAATTAAAACAAAATAAAACTAAGAGAATTTTGTGGAAAATGGCTGGGCTCCTTTAATTAGGCTCCTTTCAGGCTTGGACTAGCATCTTGTAGATATGAAATAATCTTCATGCCATTTTCTTCCGTTTGGGCTTCATATTCAGCTAAGACTATGGGCTCCAAGTCCATTAGTTTTTGGATCACTCCATTCAAGGCCTCCATCATAGCTTTGGCTCTTGATCTTGTGCATGGGCCTCCCATACCTTGCAATGGATCTTTAGTTGGCCATTTTTTAGAGTTACATCTAGCCCTTTTGTTTTCAAGTTCTTGATTTTGTTCAAGCTCTTTCAAGTCTCCTAGCTCACCTCCATCATACTGAGTTAGAACTATGTAGACTTCGAAAGGTCCTCAAAGTTAAAGCTTTATAGGTACAGAGGTCCTAACCCACTTGCTTGATCTTGGTTAATAAAAAACACAATTACTTGATCCTAGCTACCGTAACTTAGGCATAATGAATAAGGACGATAAGAGCTAATGAACATTTCAAATAGTCTTATTCAACCTATTAGAGTGAGTAAGCCATCTTTAGTTAATGATGACAAGAAAGGAGGCAAGAAACTCTTAGGATTGTTGAATCCATTTTTAAATAGGGGATAGTGACTTTAAAGCAAGAGACTAAGGGAGATGATATTTTAGAAGGAATCTTGAGAGCTTTGAGGCTCCTCTCTTAGTGTACTATGGTAGAAAAGGGAGATTATGATAAGGGGAAAGACAACCCCTTAGTGTGATAAGGGTGAGGTGCACCAACATGGGGTGCTTATGCATGTTATCTCTTTTGTGTAATTTAGTTTACTTATGCTATGTGTTGACGTGCATTTAGGTGGTGGTTAAAGGCACTTTATGTGCCTGATACACTTAGGGAGTGTAAGATAGGATTCTATAGCACCTTGGTGCTAGAGGCACATGGGACGTGCTCATTTTTCAAAAATTTGATGCTTGAGGCATATAGGGCATGCCACTTATCATATGATTTGATGAATTTTGACCACTAAATTAGTGTCAAACTAGACTAAGTAGGCTTTCTACCTGAAAGGTAAAGAAGAGATCTTGATAGTAAGGATCCATTTAAAAAGAGAATAAAAGGGTACCCTGTGCATACCAGTGGTTGAGATACAATCACCATAGGATGATGAGCATGTATATGGTCACAGGAAAGAATTACCTGCTAATATTGAAGGCAAAGTATGATTCTGCCATTAGTAGTCTTATTGTCATGTATCATGTGAGGTATGATTAAGGGGATAGAGACAACATTGGGAATTTGAGATGGACTAGTACTTACTATAGTAGTAAAACTCCCTAATTTTGAAAGAGGACTCCCTGATCCAGAATAATAACTTGAGGGAAATGAATGAGAGGTGGCAGTAATGCAATTAACTTATGTTATTATAATAAAACCTTAGTATAATGATTGACGAGGAAGGGTAAAACACTAGTGGTAAATGATACTTGAGTTCTCTCACTGGGAATCCCTACTTGATCCGTCGATAATTAGAGAATGCTTGATAATGAAAAGACTCACTTAGTTGTGGCTGGCACAGGCCATTGTGTAAGGACGAAAACTGTCATATCATCTCATATTATATGATATAACTTATGGTTAAAAGACCTTGTATTTGTTGCTAGAGAACCTTGTTGACAAGGTCTTAAATTTTATATTAATGAATACAAGATCTTGTTGACAAGATATTATTTCATTACTTTTTAAGAATTATTATGAATTTCCAAATTAGAGAAAAAAATCTTTAGTTGTATGTGAGGAGGTTTGAGAGAATTTGGAGTGTCACAAAAAAAAAGGTAAGAAGTATGCTAATTGAAGAATGACTATACTTATATGAAAATATCTTACTTAAGGGTAGAAGATACGAAAGCGCAGTCTTTGAGATTATATATAATGGCATAAAATCCAAGGAGATGTTCAACAAGTGTAAATGCCATTAAGTTGACTACTAAAGCTTGTAGTAACTGAGAATCAAGATGAAACATTAGGATCTATTGATCATAGTAGTCTTTGGAGTCACATGTATGTGATTGTGGTAATGCCTTTGCAAGTGGAAAAAAAAAACAAGAAAGAGAGAGAGAGAGAGAAGAGCTCTACTAAAGGCTTTCCTATGTTGGTTACACCTATAGATGATGATTAGATTATCTATAATAAACTATCATTATGAATTGGAAATTTCTAATGTTATAGGCAAGTTGTGGAAGTTATGTCATTTAATAGAACATCCACTTAAGTTATGGCTTGTAGGACTTATGAAAACTCATTCCTAAGTCTTAAAAGATTATCTTGATACTCTAGACAAGGTATTTTCACCCTTAAAATCAGGCCTCATCAGGGAATATAACCTAGACTTGAAGGACTGTGTTTATTTTCGCTTAAGAGATTATATTCAATTTTGATTAGGCGAAAGCTGACCTTAGAGTGTTTGAATGCCTTACATAGATTAGTTGTAAGATTAGACTTTATATTAGTTCTAACCTTTGGAAAATCTTAATGAATAAAAAAGGGGAACTTAGATACTAACTAGAGATGAAACGAGAATTTATGTGTCTAATGGAAATAATGGACTTTTTACTGATGAACCATAAATGAGAATATAATATGTGCAATGATTTTATGAGATAATTGAATGCAAGACTAGGAAACTTAGATTAGATAACCCTATAGGAGGTAAGACCCATTTCAATTAAGAAGGTGGGCCTAAGTAAATGTGGGGGTAATCTAAGTAAAGGACGAATGAAACTTCATTGTGAAATAAGGTTACTTACCTATGTTGCTATTAGTGGAATAAATACTAAAAAAGCTAACTAAGTGGAATTCCTTGTAGTTCTTGGTATCAACTATTAAGGAGAGTTAAGCTAAAGTATCTAGGAGTTATCTGTTAAATGGATTAAGAGTTAAGAAGGAAAGGAAGTTAACATGAACATTCAATGATCGACTGTTGGAATATAAAAAAAAAAGGAGAGGGGAGCAGAAGAAGAAAAAAAAAAAGAAAAAGACAGAACAAAACAAAACAAATGCTATAAAGGGAGAAAAATTTTAAGATTTATTTGACCTAGGTGCCTAGACTTGCTATAAGGTGATCAAGTGCAACTTGGTCTAGATCTCTTTAGTTGTGGATAAGGGAAGAAGGCAAAATCTTTAGGTTAGTATGTCATTTAACTTGGATGGACAAAGAAGAAATAAAATTATGGATAATAGGTGAGGTAGTAATAGAATAAGGACATCTTCTATAGGAAAGTAGCAGAGGAAGGATTAGGTTCTTGTGAAATTTTGAGAAACCAAAAAGGAAGCTATGAGGATGGATTATCCAGCATTAATTAAGTAAGGTATGTCTAATTTTGAGGACAAAATTCTTAAAAGGAGGGGAGAATGTAACACCTCAGAATTTATTAATGAGGATTATGGTGAATTGAGGAATTAATGCACAGATTTGGGAATAAATAAGGAAAATAAGGTTTTTAAAGAAATGGATTTGTTTTAGACATTTTGAGCTAATAATCATGTTTAGTTATTATTAGGTGGAGATATATTAATTATGGTTATAGGGTTTAATTAAGGAGTTAACTAAGAGGAGTTAAACATTTAATTTGGGCCTTATGATCAATGTATTTATGTCATAAGCCAAATACAAAAGCCCACTTCTTGATTGTAAGAAGATCCGATTTCATTTCTTAAGAGCCCAACTCTCATTTCATCAACTAAACCCTTCAATTTATGGCCCAATAAGCACATATCTGAACCTAAGTGGATTTTAGGCTTTAGGGTTGGCCTAAACCCATCTAAAACCCTAACTTACTTAGCCTTTTATCTCTATTCTACAGACCAACTCAATCTTAAGTAAAGGAAAACTCCATTTTTGCATAAGAAGAGAGAAGGTTAGGGTTTTCTACATTCCTCTACCATTTCTCAATTCTAGAGGAAGATTTGGCCAAGGTAATCTATATAAAACATGTCCTTCTCATTCGTCTCTTCATTTTGGTTTGATTGGTTTGTCATTTTGAGAATTTTTCATCTCTTCTTAAGATGAAATATGGTTCTTGGATGATTATTGCAAGATGTTCAGAGTTGGAGGTTAGGGGGATAATTAGATATGCATTTCCTTTCCATTTTGTGAATTATTTTGTAGAAAAATGTCCTTAAGGGTTGATTTTCATAATGGGTTCTGCTATTGTACGAAATTACAAGGAGATGAGCTTTGATGTCTTGACCTTGAATTAGTGCAATTTACCCTTTAAGAAGATAGGTAAATAACTTTTAGGTAGCTATTGGTGGTTTAACCCTTTGGATATATATTTACTACTAGAAATGATGATGACTATACTTGTTTTAGGCTTGATGTGCATTTGAATTATAATGGTAGCTAGAGGCAGAGTAATTGGCTTCATTGAGGTAACTGAGATTATTTTCCTAATTTCATATATACGCTTATGTTAATCTGATATTTGTTACATATATTTGATTTTGAAATGCTAAATGATTAGTTAATAATTTGTTATTGTGATTGGACCTTGTGAGTCCATAGTGGAGCTATGGTGCGGCTGCCACCCGTACATGTGCTTCAATCGGGCATCGGGTTATGATTAGACCCTAGATGCACTGGGCCCTGGTTATGCTCATTATTGAGTAGGTGCTGTGGACGGACCTCTCCTGGTCTTATTGGCTACTAATATGTTGTGTATGATTATTGGTATAGGACAGTAGTCATTGGTAGCTCAACTAGTTTATTTGTAAATTGAATTAATGGTTCTGATATTGATGATATAAAATTGCATTACATTGATTAATATGTAGATAAATATGAAATTTTTCTCTTGTTACTGAGATTGTATATATTACCCTGATTGTGGGCTAACATTTTCAGGGACCGAACCTCTTAGTGGAAAAGAGAAAATCAATGGAAGTTTCTTATGTGGTTTGGTAGTAGGTAGGTTTGGAAACCTTGTCAGATTGTATTCATATAACTACACTACTAGTTTTATGTAGTTACCTCATTGCATCATGAATTACCAAGAATAGGGACTATAATCATTTGATACATCAGATGTCAACTTAAACTAGTGATGTATGAAATTTTTAATGGGACTTATGTTTGAATGGAAATGTGAGTAGGGTATGAACTCTTTGCTGTCATTGATATATAAACTCACTGGTTTATGGTGGCTAGAGGGTTAAGGATCCACATTTGAGTTTTGAATGGGTAATGACAGATATGTTAGGTAGATTGGGTAAAAGAAAAAAATATTCACTAACTAAATTAAAGTGGCCTAGAGTGTTGGTAGAGGAGGAATTAAAGAGTATGAGATGAAATCTTGAGAGTTATAGGAACAAAAGGGAATTGGCCACAACCACAATTTAATTAGCCTTGGCCAAATGGTAACAAAAGGTAATTGGCCATAGCCAACATTTAGTTGGCCTCAGCTAAATGTGGCGAAACAACCAGGGAAGAAAACAGAAAGCAATTGGTCAGGACGAACAGTGAGGTTAGCCGTGGCTACGTCTGAGAGGCAGGTCTAGGGGTATTCCTGAGGGTATTTGGCTATAGCGAAATATGCAAAATTTATAAAGGTGTAAGAAGTTGAACCCGAGAGTAATTGGCCATGGCACAAGAGAATTTAGCCGCAACAAAGGTGCTCAATTTCTCATATTCACTTAGAAACCTTAGTTTCTTTTATAGTAATACTAAGAAATGATTTAGAAACACTTGTAAGAAGTTTTTATGAGTTGGAATTAATGGATGGAATAATCAAAGGCTCCTTATTGATGATTGAATTCACTTGCAGATTCGAATAATTGTGGTTGTCTAATTAATGACCCTAATAACATCAAGGTTTAAATTTCCTTGCATTTTTTGAATATAATTAGTTGTAATGACTTTTAACCTTAATTTATGATTATTAATTATGTCTTTAACCTTAATTACTATAATTTGAAGTTAGGGTCATTATATATATCTCGACCAGGGTGTTAAAGTGTCTGATTCTCTGTGGCACTACCCTGTCTCTGATCTCAAGGAGTAAGCCTTTCTTTATTCTATCCGCTCTCCACCTCTCATCATTATACCTCTGTAAATACAAGGAGTATCGAGAGAGCTCTACAAATTTAGCTACATATTGGTCTACGGACATCCCCTCAGTCTACTTCAAAAGAATAAACTCTAACTCCTTCTCATCTTTGACCGAGCTGGGGAAATATTTCTTGTGAAATACCTGGAGGAACGCCTCCCATATGATTAAAAGGTTCCTTGCCCTTAGAATAGGCTTGGTGCCCCTCCACCAGTAATCTGCCTCTTTCTGCAACTAAAAAATAGCCATCTTGGCTTTTTGCTCAGATGTACACTCCATCACCTCAAAGATTTTCTCTAACTACATAATTCAGGCCTAAGCTTTATCTGAATTCATCTCACCATCAAAGGTAGGAGGCCTGAATTTTCTGAACTAGGTGATGATCTTTCTGGTCGAGGGCTGCTGCTGAGTTGGAGGTGTCTAAGCTGGTGGAATAGGGGCAACCATCTATATGTGTGGCTGTAGATCTGGGTGAGTCACCCCAGAGTACGCGGGATGGTCTGAGTGGGGAGGTGCCTGTGGAAGAGTAGGTGTAGGGCCCTGGCTATCTCTCTCAGCAAGTCGTTCCTATAATTGCATGATAACGGCCTGCTACTGATCTAAATGAGCCATAATAGACTATAAGGCTCTAGCTACTAGATCACTAGGCCCGGCTCTACCATCAACACGAGCCTCTCTAAAGGGCTGACTTATCCTAGTGTTCACCATTTTGCTAAAACATCATAACAAACTTTAGCATGGAAAAGGGAATATTTCCACCATCAACATACTCAATTCATCCATAAAACAAGCTCATATGCATTTAGGCAACTCATAAACACAAGCCACACTCCACAATAAGAGTCTGAACCTTTGCTTTGATACAAAAAATGTAACACCATATGTTTTTAGCTCATTTCACAACATTCCTATGCTTTACATTCATAGATTCCATGAAAGAGCAAGAAAAATAGGATTAAATAATGTATTTCTTTGCATTGTGTCATGTATAAAAATTCCATTCGGTGTCACGTGGATCATGTGAGCTCATACATCACATTCACATATTTAATTACATGAATACAACTCATTTGTATCATTAAAAGTGACCTACATCTCGTGAAAACCAAAAGGGAGCATAAAATACATATACATATTTCAACCAGATTTTTAGTTTTTATGTCACAATTTTAGAAATTCATAACTAAATCCATAAAAATAAAAATCCAACAATCTTTACTATTTTAGAAAGCTCTAGATGTCTAACACATGGTAAAAATAATTTCAGCTCATGAGCTAAATAGGACCCATAGGAATTTTTGAGATTTTAAAGGGTGCAGGGGCAAAATTGTCATTTGTCACCTGAACAAATTTTGACAATTTTTCTAGAAGGAAAGGGAATTCAAAATTAGTCCAATATAAATATCAATAGTTAGAAAATAATACGTAGAAAATTATAAAATTTGTTGTATGAAATTCCAGATTCGTTAGGGCTAGAAAATAGCCCAAAATGATTATAAGCTTATACGGAGACGAAATAAAACCCTAAACGGTTAGCTGTCTCAGGAAATTCTATGCAGAAAAATCTTCCAGGCAGTGGCGACAGAATCTAGAAATATAGAGTTATAGAGAAGATGTAAGTGAAAAACAAACAGAGGTGTTTGTCTGTCATGTCACTACCAGGGGCAAAACGGTCATTTGGACCCTAAAATAATAAAATATTAAGGGAATAAATAATCTTTGAAACTTGTTCAGGGCTTCTTAGCCCTTTAGCTATTTCTATTTCTATAGTTGTTACAACCTCTTTTTTTTTTTATTTAGCTCATGACTACTAATCGGGCTAACCAGATCCTGCCCGCCCATCTGGACAACGTGGCATCATTGGACCCGTCTCATTAAAATGAGTTTAACTGTGGGTCACGGATCTTTGAGATTCTTGCTCGATTTTTTAATATTTGTGCCTAAAGCCATGAGTCGAGGGTGAAACTAAAGTTCTCTAAACTTTCAGGTAATTTATACATTTTTCCTGGCATATAACTTTTCTTTGCATTCTAGTCCCTGGCTCCTTCATAGTTGACTTCGGAGACTCTTCAGGACCCGTATAGGGACAAATAATATTAAAATATTGCAGGGAACCTAGAAAATGTAGATTAAATAAGATATTATGGAAAACCTGGGAAAACAGTGGCAATTTTCTAAGTATAACTGGGGAAGAGCTGACGTGGCACTAGGAAGCTGGGAAGATGCTGATGTAGCGCCATGTAAAAAGGAGAGATGATGTGGCGCCACGTGTGAAGAAAAAGCTAGAAGTTGGAAGAGAATTATGGAAATTGCACAAGTTACGGAATGATTACACAGGCTTATGTCAACAAATCTTAAAAATCTCACACATTACGAAAAAGTTACCACTGACTTCAATATGACATAGATGCTGACCTAAGCAGCATTAAATGCAATCTTATCTTCACACATTACGAAAAAGTAACCAGGGTAATTTAATGGCTAATATTTGTCTGTAAAACATGATGCAATCTAAACCATTAATGCAATCTAATGGTTTAGATTTCTTCACCTTTTTAAGATCAAACCACCACCTCTGATCTAATCTAAAGGCCTACATTTTATCTCTTATTTCAAGGTTAAATCTTGAATGTAATCTAAAGGCCAAGATCATCCACCTTAATGTTAATAAAATCTTAACCATTCATAACTAGTATATATATGAACCACACACACACTTTCATGCCATTCTCACACACACACAAAATACACACCAAAATTCGACCAAGATAAAGAGAAAGAGAAGGAGAAAGAGCTCAACCTAAGGAAGAAGAGAAGGGAGAAGGAAGAGAGAAGGAAAAGCCACAGGGGGAAATCTAACACCGTGAAGCTAAGGTAACATAGATAGCCTTTCTTCTTCTTGGATTTTCTTCTATTTTTCTCCAAGAATTCTTCTCTTCTCTTTCTCTCTAAATTTCGTATGTGGCATGAGGAGATGGGAAATTTTGTTGTTTCCATGGATTCTAGCCAAGAAAAGATGGAGAAATCATATATATGGTGTGATTCAAGAAAATTCCTCATCTTGGCAATTTTTCTACAAATCAAGAAGCTTTTTATTTCAAGATGCCATGGGAGAAAATTGAAGAGAAAATAAATGAGGAAGTGATGGAAGAAAGCCTATGGAAGAGGAAGATTAATACAACTTTGATTTTCATGAAGGAATTGGCAAGGAACCCTAGAATTTTACCTTAGGAAAATTGTAGAATACCTAAGAAATCTCTAGAAATTGATTGAGGGCTTTTGTTTAGCTTCCTTGAATATGTATGTGTGGCCATTCAGTGACAAAAATAAAGCAAAATCATCTATCTTCCATGATGCATAGGTTCGACTAACACATGTACATATACCTAGGGAAGATTTTTCTTAAATCCAACTAAATTAGGTTAATCTACACGAAAAATAAGGCCTATGGTGAAATTTTGGTGAATTATGGACCATTGTATAAAAAGTCAAATTTTTTAGAAAATGTGTTGACCAAGATATTCTTGAATTTTTCCTAATGTTATTTGACATGTTCTGGATGATTGTTTCTTGTGCTGCCTGGATTATGCTGATATTCATTTTGTGAATTTTGGAGCCCATTTGAGATAGTTAGAAAATTATGCAATATTATGTCAAGAATAGAATATATGGTAACATGTGTTCTAGAATTGCATTATTTGCCATGCTGATATATTATCTGATTTCTTGACATGGATAATATGTTGTGTACTACCTGACCTGATTATATGAGCATGGGTTATTTGGTAAAGAACTAGCCAATATATAGGGTGGACAGAAGGTGAGCCCAAAGAACAAGCCAATATATAGGGTGGACAGGGCATGAGCCCTATGTATGTGCCAGAGTTGACCATCGGGTAGCTACTGTTGGTCTAATCTCGAAGATACTTATCTAAACCTTTAATTTTCAGACTCCAATAAGCAGTCATGCTATCGAGATTATTTATGCACGGAGTTATGCAAGGCAGTTCTTTCCCAAATATACCTATATGCCTTGATCAAATGATAGCTTGGATGACATATTATTGTGATATTATATGACTTTCCTTGGGTACCCACTGGGGGACGCCTCAGTAAAGAAAGCAGGGATGAGCTTGTTATGTCATGGTAGTGCAACATGATTGGGGCTTAAGGAGGGAGAAATGTAACATCCCTAAAATTAAGATTTTCTAATTATTTAGTATTTTATGTAATGAATTTATTAAGCTTTAATAAAAATATTTTGAATGAAATAGCTTTGTATATGAGAAGTATAAGTTGAATAGGACCCATAGGAATTTTTGAGATTTTAAGGGGGTCTAGGGACAAAATTGTCATTTGTCACCTAGACAAACTTTGATAATTTTTCTAGAAGGAAGAGAAATTAAGAACTAGTCCAATATATGTATCAATAGTTAGAAAATAATACGTAAAAAATTATAAAATTTGTTGTATAAAATTCTGAATTCGTTAAGGCTAGAAAATAACCCAAAACAATTATAAGCTTATATGGAGACGAACTAAACCCTAAACCCGTGTTCGTTGTCTCAGGAAATTCTATGCAAAAAAATCTACCAAGTAGTGGTGACAAAATCCAAGAATATAGAGTTATGAAGAAGATATAAGTAAAGAAAGAACAACGGTGCTTGTCTGTCATGTCACTATTAGGGGCAAAACGGTCATTTGGACCCTAAAACAATAAAATATTAGGGGAATAAATAATCCCTAAAACTCCTTCAGGGTTTCTTAGCCCTTTGGCTATTTCTATTTCTATAGTTGTTATAACTTCTTTTTCTATTTAGCTCATGGCTATTGATTGGGCTAACCAGATCCCGCCCGGCCATCCAGACAACGTGGCATCATTGGACCCATCTCATCAAACTGAGTTTAACCATGGGTCACGGATTTCTGAGATTCTTGCCTGATTTTTTGATATTTGTGCCTAAAGCCACGAATGATTGGAAACATTAAAGGGGACCCACATTAGCAAGGAACCTAGAAAATGCAGATATTATGATAAACCTAGGAAAACAGTGGCAATTTTGTAAGTCTAACTAGGGAAGAGTTGACATGGCACCAAGAAGCTGGGAAGGTGCTGATTTGGCATCATGTAGAAAGGAGAGAGATGACGTGTTGCTATGTGTGAAAAAGAAGCTAAAAGTTAGAAGAGAATTCTGGAAACTACACGAGCTATGGAGTGATTACACAAGCTTGTGTCCGCAAATCTTAAAAACCTCATACATTATAAAAAAGTTACTGCTTACTTCAGCATGACATAGACACTGACTTAAGCGGCATTAAATGCAATCTTATCTTAACACATTACGAAAAAGTAACCAAGGTAATTTAATGGCTAATATTCATCTGTAAAATGTGATGCAATCTAAACCGTTAATGCAATTAATAGCTTAGATTTCTTCACCTTTTTAAGATCAAACCACCACCTTTGATCTAATTTAAAGCCCTACATTTTATCTCTTATTTCAAGGTTAAATCTTGAATGTAATCTAAAGGCCAAGATCATCCACCTTAACGTTAATTAAATCTTAACCATTCATAACTAGTATATATATGAACCACACACACACTTTCATGCCATTCTCACACACACACATAAAATACACACTAAAATTCGGCCAAGACAAAGAGAAAGAGAAGGAGAAAGAGCTCAAACTAAGGAAGAAGAGGAGGGAGAAGGAAGAGAGAAGGAAAAGCCACCGGGGGAAATCTAACACCGCGAAGGTAAGGTAACATAGATAGACTTTCTTCTTCTTGGTTTTTCTTCAATTTTTCTCCAAGAATTCTTCTCTTTTCTTTCTCTCTAAATTTCGTACATGGCATGAGGAGATGGAAAATTTTGTTGTTTTCATGAATTCTAGCTAAGAAAAGATGGAGAAATCATATATATGACTTATGGATTCATGTGATTCAAGAAAATTCCTAATCTTGGCAACTTTTCTACAAATTAAAAAGCTTTGTATTTCAAAATGCCATGGAAGAAATTGAAGAGAAAATAAAAGAGGAAGTGATGGAAGAATGCCTAAGGAAGAGGAAGATTAATACAACTTTGATTTTCATGAAGAAAGTGGCAAGAAACCCTTGAACTTTAACTTGGGAAAATTGTAGAATACATATGAAATCTCTAGAAATGGATTGAGGGCTTTTGTTTATTATCCTTGAATATGTATGTGTGGCTATTTGGTGACATGAAAATGAAGCAAAATCACTTGTCTTCTTAGATGCATAGGTTTAGCTAACACATGTACATATACCTAGGGAAGAATTTTCTTAAATCCAACTAAATTAGGTTAATCTACATGAAAAATAAGGCCTATGGTGAAAGTTTGATAAATTATGGATCATTATATAAAATGTCAAAATTTTGAGAAAAAGTGACCAAGATGTCCTTGAATTTTCCCTGATGATCTTTGATATGTTTTGCACGATTATTATGGTCTAATATGTTCTATATGCTGTTTGGATTATACCAATATTTATTTTGTGAATTTTGGAGCCTATTTATGATAGTTGGAAAATTACGCAACGTTATGTCAAGAATGGAATATGTGATAACATGTATTCTGAAATTACACTATTTGTTGTGCTGATATACTACCTGATTTCTTGACATGGATAATATGTTGTTTATTACTTAATTCTATAAGTATAGGTTATTTGGTAAAAGAATGACCAATATATATATGGTGGAGTAGCTTTATCTAAGGGATGAGCCCTGTGTATGCCAGAGTTAGCTATTGGGTAGCTATTGTTGTGTTGGATGTCCAATCTTAATGATACTTTAAAATACCTAAACCACTAACTTTCAGACTCCAATACGCTGCCACGCTATCAAGATTATTTATGCACTGAGTTGTGCAAGGCAATTCTTTCCTAAATATACCTATCATACCTTGATCAAATGATCATTTGGATGACATATTATTGTGATATTTTATATAACTTTCCTTGGGTATCCACTGGGGGATGCCTCAGTAAAGGAAGCAGGGGTGAGCTTGCTATGTCATGGCAGTGCAAAATGAGCTAGGCTTGAGCCTGTCGAAGCCAGTGTGACACAGTCTGAGTGTTGGGCCTAGTGGTCTCCAAGGCCTAATTGTCAAGAGAGAATAAATATTGTTTATAACACCTTCTCTATTCTATGCATGTAGAAATCTCTTGAATATCTTGCAATTGTTGAATATCAATTATGTTGAGACAATTTTCTATTTTATTTATGTCCTATCTTTAGATGTAATATGTCTGTTCACTTTGTTATTTCATATTCACGTTAGATATTGCTAATAGGTATATCTCTTTGCTTATATTGTTCGGTAAATTAACTGTCTTTCCATTATATTGCTTGTCATCTATTAAAAGTACTTGATTCTTTTTCATGGATATTATGTGGTATTGATCCTATCTATGTTATTGAGAAAATTATTTCTTACTCTATTATGGTTTATACTTTTCTTAGATGCTGATTTATCAAGTAACCCTAGAACTCTAAGTAGAGTGGATCTAGTTCCCACTCTGGGGATGGGCCTTTGTCATTTATAACATACGCATTATATCATGTTATGACATTGTTCATGCTATACCAGTATACTTTGTGTCCCCAGGAGAGCTAGAGTCCCACACATTCCTAATAGGTAGAGTTTACCCTCTACGCCTCCATTTGCATGAGCAGAGGCCTAGTCACTAACACTGACCCTTTAGTTCTTTTGTATTATCTGGGGATTTTCTTCTTGGATAGTTATAGGATAGATCCCCTTTGATGTGACGTGATTTGTATAACCCCGTTCCCTTATAAGGGAACTCTTAAACTAGTTTGTATGAATTACCGTGTATTTCCATTATTATCATATTTCGCTACGCCATAAATTAGATTTTATTGTGAAGGAATAATTAACATTAGAAAAAATGATTAAATTTAAATAAGGAATTCTTCACAAATATATAAAATAAAGAAGGGTATTAGAAGAGACGTTACATTGCTCTTGGGAGACTTTCTCTTAGTCTCAACCACTTTTAAGGGTAAACGCCATTTTCTTAGTCTCAACCACTCTTGGCCTCTCCATAATCAAGCAAATCAATGCAAATATTCTAGGCATCATTTGAATATATAATGCAACACTATGGTTCCATGGAATATAGGCATCATACCAAAACATAATTCATAGCTTAAAATACACATACACAATTCAAAGACAATGTAGACATTCATTCATGCATGGGAGAAAAAAGAGAGAGCTACCTTTGCCACATAAGTACACTGTTTCTCTTGAAATTGGATATCCTCCCATGGCTACACACTCACAACTAGGTGGGGCTTGTTTTCTTTGGCCTAATTACACAAAATAGGAATCAATTAGACTCTTGGAACCATTCTCAAAGCTACCTATCTATTTAGAACTCTAACTTTGTTTTATGGTTCAATTATGATTCCTAATGGCACCTAATGAAGCAACATCTACTCTTTGAAGTCTAGGCCCCACTCTTTCCTTTTATACATGATTCTTGACTCCCTTTAAGTCTCTTGGAGTCATCACCCAATTAAAACCAAGAGTCTAAGTACATGTTGCTTCCTTAGGTCATATTATGGAACATAGAGTACCAACTCATTCTCTAAGCTTTCTAAATTTTTCCCAAGGCTTCCCTTCATTTTCATTCATCATATATGACTCAAAAATGGGTTTGGAAAATTTTAAAACTCTCCCTAACTATGTTATCCTTGCTTGGCTGAAATATAGAGCCTTAATAGGGCTTAATGGCTTCTTGATTTTTCCTTGATGGGGGAACCACTTAGGGAGGTTGTTAAGAGTTGTAGGAGTTCAAGGAAACACTTAAATAGCCAAGGAAACTCATGGATTAAATCAGTTTTTACAATTCCTTTAAGTGCTCTACACTTTTCCAACTTTTAGTTTAATGGATTTTCTTGAAATTTCTTGGTATCTTCCATCTTCCTCTAATTTAATCTCACTAATTCTTGATGGTTCTTGAACAAAAACCCTTCCCTCTCCTTGGGTCTATTTTGGCTGAAAGTATGCTAAGAAAGAGGCAACAAAGAAAAAGCAATGAATCAAAGAGTTACCTTTAGCTTCCACTTGCTTCCAAGAGCTTTTTTCCTTGGTTTGTGGCTTTCCCAAGATTTTGAGCACTTCCCCTCTCTACTGAACCAAGGCAGCCCCCAAACTATCAATTAAATTCATAAGAATAGGAGAGGAAGGGAGGAGAGAGGATTCTTTAAAGGAAGAACACAAAATTTCCAAGATTTCCTCACCTTTCCTTAGCTTTTTCTCCTTCCAAGATGGCTTCCTCTTGTATGCCTAAGAGGGCTGAATATTTATGTTTTGAAGTAGCAAGAAGGTCAGCCAAATAAAGAAGGACAGAGGGTGTGAGAAAGAGAGAGTGTTCAAGAAGCTTCAAGGACATAAAGATTCTAAAAATTCTCGTTTCGTCCCTCGTTTTAAGTATTTTTGTTTCTAATTTGTTTTAGCGCTTTTTTGAGAAATGTCTTCTCCATTATGAAATTTAGGTTCCCAATTTAGTTAAATGCCTATGGAATCACTCAAATTGGAGCTAAAACCTTCCCAAACGAACCTATCAAAGTTCGAGTCAATTGACATTAGAAAACATCCATCGGAAGGGTTTTAACTGTCCCGGGGCTTCCTATGGTTTTCAGGGCCTCTGAGAACCCTAGAGAACTCAAAAATTTCATTTAAAAAGCCCTCCTATATTTTTTTCCAAAATTGTACTTATTTGTGAAAATGCCATTGACCTTTTGGCAAATTTTTTGAATCACTGTGGCTCTCGTCTCTAGGTAACTTATGGCTCAAGTCTTCATTTTTTATTATTTAAAATTTTATTCTAATTTTTATTAGTCTTAAATAACTCATTCTGAGGGGCTTACTTTGAAAAACACATCTGTTTTCGTTGGTTAACGAAAACCGAACATTACAAGGAATATGGGTTTCTCATGTTAAATCTTATGATATTTAAATCCTTAATTTTTTGTTTCTTTTCGATTAGATTGGACCCTTTTCCTTGTGTTTTATGTCTTTCACTTTTTTAGCCCTTCCTTTCATTTTATTTGATCCTTTAGTCCCTCATTATCATGTTTATTATCTCCCTTTTAATGTCTAGGAATTTAGAAAATACTAGGTTTGACAAAATTTGTATTTTCTTCTTTATTCAATGGTTAAAGTGTGTAAAACCTAATCCCCTTACCTTTAAGAGGTTATATTTGCCCTCTTGAAGTCTTAATTTTATGCAACTAACCCCCTCCTTTAGCAACTCCATTAAGTCTACTAACAATGTAATAACCAGTTTTTCATAAATCAATATGATGATATAAGAGGACCTTAAAGTAAAGCAAACTGAAGTCCCTAAAGAATAGAATATTAATTAGAGCCTCTAAAATTGGGAATTAGAAACCATGGATGACCTAAAATCAGAGCCAAAATGGCTAAACGAATTAAAGGATAAATGTAGTGGCAAAATCATAATTTTGAAAACATTTTGAAAATTCAAAGGATTGGAGCACCTAGTGAGAGTTTTATATGATTCTAAGGTTAGAAATGGTCTAGATATGAATTATAAACACTAAAAGAACAATTGGTTTGAATTCAGAAACATTATTTTAGAAGTGAAATTTTAGGGTTCCACTATGTATAAAGAAACAATTTAGTGTTAAGCTCATTGAATTGAATTTGTGATTACTCTAACGAGTTTCAATGGAGTCATATAACTTATATTATGTGAGAATTTAGAGCCAAGATATTAACTTTCATAGGTTGCTTCATTATGCCACTTAATGGAGCTATATGAGAACTCAAAATCTTAATTAGATGTATAAGACTTAAATGAGTCCCAATATAGTTCATGATGATTTTATACCTCATTGTGTGTGTGTAGGCCAAGCAAGTAATGCCTCTCCCAAGTGTGAGTGTGAGGCTGAGAAGGCTAACCAAGAGTAAGGAAGGAATTAAATTGAATTATCACATAAAAATAGCTCTTCATCCATTCTCATATGCTTATCATGGTTACTTGAGTGTTTTTTATTGCTTTTGTGTATATAGATTATCAAATTATGCTTATTACTATTGACTTGATAATTTTATACAATTATGTAATACTTGAATGAATTTGAAATTGAAATAGCCCTTGAAGGATGAGGTTATGCCAAAAGTCCCTTGATTTAGGTGAGGTGAAGTTAAAAGTCCCTAAAGATGGGTGAAATAAGACCAAAAGTCTCAAATGTGGGTGTAGCTAAGTCAAAAGTCTCCAAAATTGGGTAAGCTAAACCAAAAGTCCCTAATAGTTAGGTGAGGCTATACCAAAAGACTCTAGAGCTTATTTTTGCCTTGATGAAGTCATATGATCTCTCATATATGAATATGTTTGATATTTGAATGGTTAAATATGCATACTTGCTTTCTTTGACATTAAGTGTGCCATATAAGTGTACTTGAAGGGTGAATAAGCTTTTGGAATTTCTAGAATCTTATTCTTCTCTATATTATTCCTAACCATATCTAGGGAATCTTCAAGGAAGCAAAGATAGAGACCAAAGAGCTTGAAATACCTTACTTTGACAATAATGTAGATTTTTGTGTATTTTGTTGTACATAAAAGGATACATATGATCATCCATTCTCTTATGCATATGCTTCTCCTAGTTGCTTGAGTGTCTTTGATTGCTTATGTCTGTATGGATTATGAAATTATGCTTATTACTATTGGCTTAATGATTTTATGCAATTGTGTAACACTTGAATGCATTTGAAATTGAAATAGCTCTTGATGGATGAGTTTATACCAAAAGTCCCTTAATTTGGGTAACATGAAGCTAAAAGTCCCTAAATATGGGTGAAACAAAGTTAAAAGTCTTAAATGTGAGCGTAGCTAAGTCAACAGTCCTTAAAATTGGATGAGGCCAAACCAAAAGTCCTTAATGGTTGGGTGAAACTATACCAAAAGATGCTAGAGCTTGTTTTTGCCATGATAAAGTCATATGATTTCTAATATATGAATATGTTTGATATTTGAGTGATTAAATATGCATACTTGATTTCTTTGACATTAAGTATGCCACATAAGTGTAATTGAAAGATGAATGAATTATTGAGATTTTTAGAATCTTATTCCTCTCTATATTATTCCTAACCATGTTTAAGGAATTTTCAAGGAAACAAAGATGGAGACTAAAGAGCATGAAATGCTTTACTTTGACAATAGTGTAGGTTTTTGTATATTATGTTGCATACAAAAGGATATATATTGTAACATGCAGTTTCTCTGTAAATATACGAAACTTATTAGATATAAACGGAAGTCCCCCGAATAGAATGATTTGAGGCCAAATAAAATTAGAAGAAAATTCTAAATAATGGAAAATAAAGATCCAAGGCTTAAGGTGCCCCAAAATTAGAGCCAAAGAAGTTAAGAAAATTGCAAAAATAAGTTGGGACATTTTTGTAATTTTTTAAAATTTTGGAAAACTTACAAGAGGGCTATTTAAATGAAAATTTTGAGCTTTCAAAGGTTCTCAGAGGCCTTAAAAATCATATGAACTCCTAGAACAGTTAAAACTCCTCTAGTGAGCAATTTCAATAAAAGGTTGACTGAAACTTTGACTGAACAATTCAGAATAGTTTTAAATTCAATTTGGATGAAATCAAAGGCATTTTATAAGTTAGAGAACCTACATTTTATGATTGGAAAAAAGATTCTCAAAAAGGAGTTGAAATGAGGCCAAACAGAGAAATCATGGTTTAGGGACTAAAAAGAAAAGTGAAAAGTGTGTTAACTTTACTTTTATGCTTCTTAAATCACATTCCCACTTGCTTCTTCTCCTAACCAACCTAATTGCTATCTCAAACCAAAGGAGAGCTATGCCCAAAGAGACCACAAAGAGGGAGGAACAAATGCTTGGTGAAAAGGTAAGAAAACTAAGAAATTTCATGGTTCTTCCTCTACAAACCTTGTTCTCCTCCCTCCCTTCTTTCTTTTTATGGTTTTCATTACTCATATAGGGCTATTTTGGGTCTAGTCTAGAGGAGAGAGCTTAGAATTTCAAGGAAAAGTTTGAAGCAATGAAAAAGGCTCTTAAAAAAGTCTTAAAATAAGGTAAATCCCTTAGCCTTTCTTGTTTCTTTTCTTACTTTTCCTCCATGTGATTTTCGTCCAACTTAGAGCCCATCCAAGGGGAGTTGAATTCTGACTATATCAAGGGAAGAACAAGTGCTTTAGAGTATGGAAATTTAGAGTAAGCAAGTGGAATCAAAAAGAGAAGCAAGAAATTCAAGTTGGCACAACTTGGGATTTTGAAATAAATGATGAAATTTGATTTTTTCTAGAGGTACTCTAGCTTATGCAAGACATGGTGTAAGTCCCTTAGACCCCTAAGAAGATTTATATGAGCCATTCCATTCAAGAAAATGAGGCCAACTTTAACTTCACGGGTGCTATATGCTTGCATAGTCTCAACCTAGACTGCTTCTTGTATATAGGAAATGTTTTAAATTGTTTAAAGCTTAGATATGATAGATAAATATCAAGGGAAGCCTTGGAATAAATTTCAAAAGCATGGATTGTAAGATGGAGTTATAGGCTCCATAATGAGATATAAAGAAGCAACTTATAACTAGCTTCTTGAAATGAATTTATGATGACTCTAAGGAGTCTAAATGGAGTCAAGAGACCTAAATTGAAGGAGGAAATGGAGCCAAGATCATGAATTCTAATAGTTGCTTCATTGTGTCTTGTATAGAAGCATAATAGAGCCATATGAGAAAGTAGCTTTATATAGAGCTTGCATAAGGCTAAAGCTTGTTCCCATGAGTGATTCATGTCTCATTTGATGTGTCTAGGCCAAGGAAATCAAGTGCCACATAGTTACATATGCTTGGCCAAAAAGGGGAAGACAAGTTCAAGAGAAAAGTATGATGTTCTTACTCTAAGGTAGCTCTCTAATCTTTTTCTCATACAGTGTTAGATTTTTTTTTGTCTTTGAGTGCTTGTATGTATATTTGAACTATGAAACATGTTGCTAGCTATTGCTTACTTGCTATGTGTAACACCTCAAAATTAATTAAAGTGTTAATCATGGATTTGGACTAATTAAGAATAATTATTATGAAATAATTAGGTAAGCTATATGAATGGGAAGTTATAGAGAAATAAGTTATTAATATAGGTTTAAGATTTTAATTGGATTAAAGCCTAATTTGGGCCTAAAAATTAATTTAAGTAAGCCATGGATAAGGATTTATGGAGGCCCAATGATTTTAGGTGCAAGCCCAACTCCTTATCATGAGACTTGGGCCAAGAGAGATCACCTAGCAATGGCCTAATTTGATTTAGTGAAATAGAGGCTCAAGACCCAATTTACATGAGCCCTTATAGTTGGCCCAACACATATTATACAGACCCAATTGGATTGACTCTTAGAACTTAGCCTGACCTAATCAAATTTCTATAGCCCAACACATGAAATAAGGCCCAATAAAAAATCTAAACCTATGAGAATTTAGGCCTTTAGGTTAACCCATAACCCATTAAGGACCCAAATTAAACTTAACAAAACCCTAAATACACTTAACCTCCTCCCCATTCTACAAAAAAAAAAAAAAACACACAAGAGGCAAAGCAAAATTTGGAGGTTTGGAGGGAGGTTAGGGTTTTTTTGTATTCCTCCACCATTTCTCACTTCTAGAGGAAGATTTAGCTAATGTAATCTATGTAAAACATGTCCCTCTCATTCTCCTCTTCATTTTAGTTCGATTGGTTTGTTATTTTGAGAATTTATCATCTATTCTTAGGATGAAATATGTTTCTTGGATGATTATTGCAAGATTTTCAGAATTAGAGGTTAGAGGGATGATTAAGTAAGCATTTCACTTCCATTTTGTGTATTATTTTGCTGTAAAATGTCCCTAAGGGTTGATTTCCATAATGGGTTCTGCTATTATGCAAAATTATAAGGAGATGAAGGTGAAAAAATGAATTTTCTGGGCTTGATGACTCAAATCCGAATTTAGGAATGTCCCAGGGTGTGTTCTTAGTAGTTGAGACTTGGGCCAAAAGAGATCACCTAGCAATGGCCCAATTTGATTTAGTGAAATAGAGGCTCAAGATCCAATTTACATAAGTCTTTATAGTTGGCCCAACATATTTTATGCAGACCCAATTGGATTGACTCTTGGAACTTGGCCTGACCTAATCAAATTTCTGCAGCCCCCAACACATGAAATAAGGCCTAACAAGGATAAAAAATCTAAACCTATGAGAATTTGGGCCTTTAGGTCAACCCATAACCCATTAAGGACCCAAATTAAACCTAACAAAACCTTAAATACACTCAGCCTCCTCCCCATTCTGCAAAAAAAATAAAAATAAATAAGAGGCAAAGCAAAATTTGGAGGTTTGGAGGGAGGCTAGGGTTTTTCTGCATTCCTCCACCATTTCTCACTTCTAGAGGAAGATTTGGCCAAGGTAATCTATGTAAAATATGTCCCTCTCATTCTCCTCTTCATTTTGGTTCGATTAGTTTGTCATTTTAAGAATTTTTCATTTATTCTTAGGATTAAATATGATTCTTGGATGATTGTTGCAAGATTTTCAAAGTTAGAGGTTAGAGGAATGATTAAGTAAGCATTTCCCTTCCATTCTGTGTATTATTTTGTTGTAAAATGTCCCTGAGGGTTGATTTCCATAATGGGTTTTCTTATTGTGCGAAATTATAAGGAGATGAAGGTGAAAAAATGAATTTTCTGGGCTTGATTACTCAAATCCGAATTTGGGAATGTCCCATGGTGTGTTCTTAGTAGTTGAGGCTCAACTCAGTCCATCTAATATGGGTAATTGATTTCTCTCCTTTTATGAGATGTATGTATTAAATTCCTATCATTTGGACTAACTTTTGATGCATGGCTTGTATATGTGCGAAAATGGAGATGTGGGGAGTGAACCATTGTGAGCTTTCATGTCTTGACCTTGAATTGGTGCAATTGACCCTTTAAGAAGCTAGGTAAGTAACTTTTAGGCAACCATTGGTGGTTTAACCCTTTGGATATATGATTTATTGCTAGAAATGATTATGACTATGCTTGTTTTAGGCTTGGTGTGCATTTGAATTATAATGGTAGCTAGAGGCAGAGTAATTGGCTTCATTGAGGTAACTGGGGTTAATTTCCTAATTCTATGTATATGTTCATATTAATCTATTATTGTTGGCACATATATGATTCTGAAATGCTAAATGATTGGTTGACTACTTAAATTGTTATTGTGATTGGACCTTGTAAGTCCATGGTGGAGCTGTGGTGCAGCTGTCACCCATGCATGTACTTCGATTGGACACTAGGTTGTGATCAGACCCTAGATGCACTGAGCCCTGGTTGTACTCATTATGGAATAGGTGCCATGGATGGACCTCTCACAGTGTTATTAGCCATTAACATGTTATGTATGATTGTTGGTATGGGATAGTAGTCATTGGTAGCTCAACTAGTTCATTTGCAAATTGAATTGATGATTCTGGTATTGATAATATGAAATTGCATTGTATTAATTAATCTATAAATATATATGAAATTTGCCTCTTGTTACTGAGATTGTATATCTCACCCTGATTGTGGGCTAATATTTTCAAGGACCGGACCTCTTAGTGGCATGGAGAAAATTCATGGAAGCTTATGATATGGTTTGGTAGCACATAGGTTTAGAAGCCTTGTCAAATTGTATTGTGTAATTAAATTACTAGTTTTATATAATTGTCGCATTGCATTATGAATTGCCAAGTATAGGGACTGTACATGTAATATAATTATCATGGAATTGAACATTATGGTTATAATTGGCTAACAATGGATGAGTGACTTGATCTTGTATGAACATTAAGCATTAGCCCTACGCGCCTTGTAATTGGAACACTTTTGCTGTCACTAAATTATGGAATTTGCTAATGTGTGATAGTTTGGTGAGTAGAAATCAATACTTAAATCTTGAAGTAGATAATGATATATTAACTAGGTAAATCAAGTAGATAAATACTATTAGAGTTTCACCAATTGAGGGAGCGTGGTCCTAGAGTGTTCCCAGAGGGAGAATTGGAGTACATAAGACAAAATTTGGGAGTTTTAGGAACAGAAGGGAATTGGCCGTAACCAAAATTTAATTGGCCTAGGCTAAAAGCAACGAAGTTGCCCAAGGAAGGTAACAGAGATGAATTAGTCGTGACGAAAAATAAATTGGCCGCAGCTAAATGCGAGAGTCGAGTCTGGTGGTGTTCTAGAGAGTAATTAGCTGCAGTGAAATGTAGAATTGGCTGCGGCCAATATCGATAAGTAACTTAGGAAGGCTCTAGTAGGTCGTTTAGCCATAGCGAAGCCCTTGAAGTTGAGTGGAGTGAACCCAAGAGCAATTGGCTATGACGAAGAGGAATTTGGCCACAACTAAGGTTCGAAATTTTCTCTTTTAACTTAGAAACCTTGGTTCTTCCTATAGTAATGCTAAGGAATGATTTAGAAACACATGTGGAAGGTTTTTGTGGAATCAATAGTAAGATGAATATAAGAAATCTTATTGATGATTAGATTCACTTGTGCATTCAAATACTTATGGTAGTTTAGTTGATGTCTTTAATGATTTGAGGTTCAAATTTTCCTACTTCTTCTCGATGTAATTAATCATAATGACTTCAAACCTTGATTTATTATTATTAATTACATCTTTAACCTTAATTACTATAATTTAAAGTTAAGGTCATTACACTATGGTATCATTATGTATCTTGAAATGAGTTTATAAATGTATTTTGGCTTGAATGGGTATGGTGATGCCAAAAGTCCCTTAGCAAGGGTGAGGATGAGCTAAAAGTCCCTGGGATTAGGTGAGATAAAGCCAAAAGTCTTAAGAAGAGTGAGGTTTAGTCAAAAGTCCCTTGAAAATGGGTAAGGCAAATCCAAAAGTCCCAAGAAAAATAGGTGAGGCTAGACCAAAGCCCTTGAAAGCTTATGTATATTATGTATGAGTTTCTTGGATATGAAAAATGTTTTATGTATGTTCACTAGTAGCCTATATGCCATACATATATTCTTTGACATGTTTTAGCATCCATTATGTATGTTTGAAAAGGTAACAAGCTATTGAGATTCTTTGAATCTCACTCTTCCTCGACATATACCTAACTATGTCTAAGTGAGCCAAGTGGAGTAAGAAATGAAGGCTAACAAGCTTAATGACCAATGGAACACTCCAAAATTAATTAAGGTGTTAATCATGATTTTGGGATAATTAAGAATAATTAATCTGGAATAATTAGATAAGTTAAGTGAATAGAAATTTTGGAGAGATAAATTATTAATATGGGTTTGAGATTTAATTAGGATAGAAACTTCATATAGGCCCAAATTAATGTAGGAGATCATGATAAGAAGCTAATGGGGGCCCAATAAGTTAGGTGCAGACCTAAATCCTTTGAGCTCTTGAAACTTGGTCTAGCCCAATTAAAACCCAACATCCCAACGCTGGCCCAACAAAGCTTAAATCTGAAGCCCATTTAGAGTTGGATACTTGGAGCAACCTATGACCCATCTTAGACCTAACTTAAACCCAACTAAAACCCTAAATACTTCAGCCACTTCCCCATTTTGCTGAAACACAAGAGGGAATTTTAGAGGTTTAAAGGGAGGCTAGGGTTTGAGGCAAGAAATCCATCATTTTCCACTTCTAGAGTAAGATTCAGCCAAGGTAATAGTTACATAACTTAATCCCCTTTTCTTTCTCTTCATTTTGGCCCAATTAGTTTTTCATTGGGAGTATTTTCACCCACACCCAAAATATGAAACTTGCCATTTGATATTTCCATGGTGAAAATTCGTAGGTTGAGGCTAGGGCTAACATTAGGTAAGTATAAACTCTTCATTTTGATGCTTTCTTTGCTAGTTTGAGACCCCTATAGCTGCATTTATAATATGGGTATTGTTTCTGTACGAATTTACTCATAATTTAAGGTGTTATTTTGAGGTCTCTTAGGTAAGAGCAACCAAATCCAAATTGGTTTTAGTGGTGATTGGGTAAGTGTTTCTGAGTAGTCCTATATAGCTTAATCTTTTTTTTTTAAGTGATGGGTTACTTATACAAATTGTGATTGGGGATAGTAATGGCTTGGTTTTTGTGTCTATAGGCTAAAGTAACATTCAATTGGCTTTTAGAGGATTGGCTACAACTGAGATAACTGGGACTATATTAATTCCATGCATATATTTGCTTTAATTTCATATTTGCTATACATGAATGATTTGAAATGCTAAATGAATTGGTTGGCTATCTGTTATGTGTGATTGAACCTTGTGAGTCCATGGTGGAGCTGTGGTACTGTTGCCACTCGTGTATGTACTTTGATCGAGCACCAGGTTATGATCAAATCCCAAATACACTGAGCCTTGGTTATGCTTAATGGGGAGTAGGTGCCATGGATGGGCCTCTCCTAGTGTTATTGGCTTTTAACATATGAAAATATAATTGCTAGTATGGGATAGTAATTATGATAGCCTAATTGTTTCATTTACTAGTATGACTGGATATTTTTTTATGCTTATGTAAAGTCATGCATATATGTTAATTAAACTAGATTATATGATGGAATTACCTTGGTTACTGAGATCCACATCTCACCCTATTTTATGGGATTAAACATTTTAGGTGAAGGTTCTTCAGGTAAGGATAAGGGTAAGCAAGTGGATGAACATCCATGAGTTGAGGCCTGGTGGTGGGAGCTACACTTGGTCCGAGTAGAATAGAGTAGCTGCTAATTTTGTTAACCTTTGTATAGCATCATCATGTATCTATATTGCCAAGTGTAGGAGTTTGTATTTTAATGACATATAATGTAATCAATGAGAAATAGGCTTTATATTAGTTGTTAATGGATGTATGAGTTTATGACACTTATTATGGTTTGTAAACCTGTGTTATAACTGACTATTTAGGTTATGAAAATATGTGATATATGGATTGTGGATTTCAGTTAGCGATGCATGAATTGTCTGATGAAAATATGATTGAATGACCATCGTGAGAAATTTATAAGTCTGCTGATATAAGAACAATGAATGAGTAAGAGAATCCACCTTTAAATAGGGATAGGTACTGATATAATGGTTAGGGCAAATCAGCTAGATAGGTACTATTAGAACCTTATAATAAGCGTGAGAGTGGCCCTAGAGAGCTCCTAGATAGAAAGTAGGGAGTAGGAGACAAGATTTTAAGAGTTGTAGGATCATAAGGTATTTCACCACAGCCAATAGAGGCAAATTTGCCCAGGAAGAGTCCAGAGAGGAATTAGCTGCGGCAAAATATGAGAGGCTAAACTGGGAGTCATCCAAAGGGAAATTTGGCATGGCTAAAGGGGGAATTGGCCGCGACGAACTTTTGTGAAAATGCCCCAGATGTTCCAGAGAGGAATTAGCCGCGGCTAACAAGGGAATTGGCTGCGGCCAATAGTGAGAGGCGAGGCTAGGAGGCTTCCTTGCCGCGACGCCATATAGGTTAGCTGCAGCAAAAGTACAATTCACCACGATGAAATTAGTGACGATGTAAGGGGTAAAACTAAGAGTAATTAGCTGCGACTAAGTGTAATTTAGCCACAGTGAACATCTTGAAACCTTTATATTAACTAGGAAATCTTAGTTTTTCATGTGGTAACCTTAAGGAATGACTTAGAAACATTGGTAGAAGATCTTTATGAGTTGGAATCAATAGGTAATAGAATCAAAGGCTTATAAATGAATATTTATTTTCCTGATGTACATAAGTGCTTGTAATTGTATGGTTGATGACTCTAATAATATTAAGGTTCAAATTTCCCCTGATTTTCACAATGTAATTAGTCATAATGCCTTGTAACCCTAATCTATGATTGTTAATCACATATTTAACCTTAATTACAATGATTAGAAATTAGGGTCGTCACAACTAAGACTTTAACAATGGAGAAGTTAAATAAGCATTTTGACGATATATTGATGTCAAAGTATGTAACCATGTGATGTATACATAATGTAGACTTTTAAGCAAGTTCAAATGTATGTATACATGATGTATGTAACTATTTTGGAACCAAATGAATAGATGCATAAATTTTTGCCACCCATATGCTTTATGTTCATGCGTGTAAATACAAGTGGCAAGGTGAAAATGAGCTCCATGGTGGCTTAAATCATTTGGCGTGCTTTGATATGTTGTATTTATGCTTTTGAATATGCCCAAGTGGCTATGGGATGAGAAGAAAGTTACTTGGTGCCTTGAGATACCAAGTTGGACTTCAAAATTGACCATTATATGTGTTAAACCAAAGTCTAAACAAATGAGTGAGTTTTTCCATGAAATTTAGCCAACAATTAGGTCTCATCTAGATCTTTTCACAGAGCTAAAAATTACCCAATTTAGAGCTCTAGATAATTTATTATGATTTTTCAAAGTTGGCTAAATTATGCAGAATTGGTATGGTTACTGTTCATTTAGTCAGTTTGCTTCTCTATGTCACACATGGGTCAAATGAAGTCCAATACTTATGAAGTTTTATAAGTATAAACTAGACATCATAAGCTTTACATATCTATTAAGATTACCTCAGTTAGAGCTCTGTGGAAGAAGAACCAAATTTTTAAACTTGTATGACATCACTAGTAATATAGCTCAACCTTTGGTACTATTCCATCAATTTTCATAGGATAAACGCCATTTTCTTGGTCCAAAATTACTTATTTCATAAGACAACATCCAAAGCTTTCCAAAAAGCTATTATATGCATAATTTCAATTTTTTTAGAATTAGTTATGAATTTTCAAAGTTCATATCAGAAATTTGGACATGCCAACCCAAAAGTAAAACTTGATTTTTCTTATATATGGTTTCAAACCTAAGATATATGAGATGAATTATGATGTTTATGACTTGAATGAAAATGATATTGATATGGTTTCAAACCTGAGATATATGAGATGAATTATGATGTTTATAACTTGAATGAAAATGATATTGATAAATTCACATGCTCTCCAAAGCCATGAATCATGTATATGGTTTTCCAACTATGCAAATTTTTATGAATGAAAATGCATGCTCCCTTGCAAATATGCACCAATACACTAAATATATGTTGGAATAGCCTAAGTGACCATTGTGTAAGAGCTAAGAGATTAAGGTATTACATATATGATTAATCCATTCTTGTATGCTTATCCTAGTTGCTTGAGTGTCTTTGATTGCTTGTGTGGGATTGCATTATAAAATTATGCTTATTACTATTGGCTTGATGATTTAATATAATTTTGTAACACTTGAATGCATTTTAAATTGAAATAGCTTTTGAAGGATGAGGCTATGTCAAAAGTCCCTTGATTTGGGTGAGTTGAAGCTAAGAGTCTCTAAATATGGGTGAAACAAAATTAAAAGTCTTAAATGTGGATGTTGCTAAGTCAAAAGTCTTTAAAATTGGATGAGGCCAAACTAAAAGTCTCTAATGGTTAGGTGAGGCTATACCAAAAGACCCTAGAACTTGTTTTTGCCACAATGAAGTCAAATGATTACTCATATATGAATATGTTTGATATTTGAGTGGTTAAATATGCATACTTGCTTTCTTTGACATTAAGTGTGCCATATAAGTGTACTCAAAGGGTGACTGAGCAATTGGGATTTCTAGAATCTCATTCTTCTCTATATTATTCCTAATCATGTTATGAAATCTTTAAGGAAGCAAAAATGGAGACCAAAGAGCATGAAATGCCTTACTTTGACAATAGTGTAGGTTTTTGTGTATTTTGTTGTATACAAAAGGATGCATATGATTCATCCATTCTCGTATTCTTATCCTGGTTGCTTGAGTATCTTTGATTGCTTGTGTGTGTATTGATTATGAAATTATGCTTATTACTATTGGCCTAATGATTTTATGCAATTATGTAACACTTGAATGCATTTGAAATTGAAATAGCTCTTGATGGGTGAGTTTATACCAAAAGTCCCTTAATTTGGGTAAGGTGAAGCTAAGATCCCTAGATATAGGTGTAACAAAGATAAAAGTCTTAAATGTGAGTGTAGCTAAGTTAAAAGTCCCTAAAATTGGATAAAGCTAAACCAAAAGTCCCTAATGGTTGGGTGAGGCTATACCAAAAGATCTTAAAGCTTGTTTTTGCCTTGATGAAGTCATATGATTTTTGATATATGAATATGTTTGATATTTGAGTGATTAAATATGCATACTTGATTTCTTTGACATTAAGTGTGCCATATAAGTGTACTTGAAGGGTGAATGAGCTATTTGGATTTCTAGAATCTCATTCTTCTCTATATTATTCCTAACCTTGTCTAGGAAATTTTCGAGGAAGCAAAGATGGAGGCCAAAGAGCATGAAATGCCTTACTTTGACAATAGTGTAGGTGTTTGTGTATTTTTTTGTATACAAGAGGATGTATATGATTAATTTGAGATGTAACTTTTCTCACATATTTGAAATCATGGATCCACGATGTATGTATGACCCTGTATGTACCATGGATTACATGTGTGTGGCAAGTGGAAGTGTGAATTTAAGTTGTATGATGTCGTGAGCATGATGATCCATATATTTAGGTTGCATTTGCCATTCAAAAATTGCCTACAACATGACTTGGCATGGTATGGTTCAAATTACACCATTTGGAACCCCTCTTGAACCATTTTTGAGACATAATCTATCCTTGAACCAAATCTGGACCACATGGATGGATTTTTGGATAAAATTTAGCAAGATATTAAAGCTCATCTAAAGCTTTCTGTAGAGACAAAGAACACAATTTTTATAGCTTTGTGGAATCTTTCAAGAATTTCTAAAGTTTTGCATAATTTTCCTTTCAATCCCTGTCACTGTTCCATTGATTCAAATATGATGTTTCATGCATTTAAAGGGTCAAATGAACTATAATTCTTATGAAATTTTATAGGCATATATTTGGCATTATAGGTTTTCTATATCAAATGAGTTTTTATAAATTGGAGTTATGTAACTCAAGATACACATTTTTGAAATTTAAAGTCTATTATATGAATTTTATCTCTGCAACAAGTATTGTTCCATTGAATTTTGTAGACCAATGAACTCAATTTCACTTGAAATTTTTACAGCATGTAGTTTACATCTTGAGCTTTCTATAAACACCTAAGTTGTATGAATTCAAACTTTGTAGCTTGAGTTATGATTTTTTTCAAAATTTGATGCATATTATGGATCAAAGTTGTAAAAGTGAGTTAATGAAGTGAAATCCAAATGTTGAGCTTCTTTTTGTGATATTCTGAGCTTAACAAACTTGTGGGCTGTAAATGTGGGAATTTCTATGATGTGGATAATTAATTATGCAAAATTTAAGGAATTACTATTTTAATAATGGAAAAATCCACGGCTAAAAGCATTAATATGAGAAATTGATGTTGTTAAAGGAAGATGAGATTAGATCTATGTATATCCTATGATGATATGACAAAAAAAAAATTCCTCCACATCAACGAGTATGCAACACACCATCACTCTCATGTCCATATGGTATCTAAGCAAGCAAATAAGATAAATAAGGCCATTATAGACTTTTCAATCCTTTCTCCCAATTTTCCCAACTTATGGAAAACACGAAAGCCTTCTTAGAGCTTTCTCTCATCTTCCATAGATGCTTTGTGCATCCTCAAAATCCAAAGCTTCAAACCATAGTAAAAACCTAAACTCCCTATAACACACCCACACACACACTCTCTCTCTCTTCCTCTATTTTCTTCCTCCTATGTCACAAAATCCATATTCACCTCTATAATTAAAAAAAAAACTATTTTATGTAACATCCGGTCCTCTGAAAACAAGAGAAAACGTGAGAAATGTAATATACTATTTCTCTGTAAACAAACGAAATTCACTGGATATAAAAGAAAGTCCCCCAAAATGAGATAGTTAAGGCCCCAAAAAATTTGAGAAGCATTCTAGACTCCTAAAAATGAGAATCCCAAGCTTAGATGGAAAGAAAAACAGAATTAGAATGAAGAAATGAATTGTGACGAAAGGTTTAACGAAATGTAAGGGCATTTTCATTATTTTCAGAAAATTTTTGAATTCACACAAGAAGGCTTTTTAAATGAAAGTTTTGAGTTTTTTAGGGTTTTCAGAGGCCCTGAAAACCATGGGAAGCCCCGGGACAACTAAAGCCCCTCCGGTAGATGTTTTCCAATGTCAATTAATCCGAACTTTGATTGATTCATTTAGGAAGATTTTAACCCCAATTTAAGTGATTCCTAAGGCATTTTATTTAATTGGGAACCTAAATTTTATAATGAAAAAGACGATTCTAAAAAAGGAGTTAAAATGAGCCTAAACGAAGCAAATAGGCGCATAGGGACAAAGTGGTCATTTTGAAAAATTGTAAAAAGGATTCTTAAGTAAGATTACACCTCATCACCTTTTCTAAACTTCCATTTGCAGAAAAAGGGGTAGCAATGGTATGACATTAAGAGGGGAGAGAGAGAAGAAGTTTAAGCTTTCGTTTAGGTAAGTAAACGATCCCGTTTCATCCCGCGCCAGTTAGGAAAGTTGTTCCTCTCTCTAAGAGCTCTCTAATGGTGGTTTTCTTTTCTTGAAAACTTGAAGATTTAGGTTTGACAAAAGCCAAAAAGGAACTCTTTTCAAGAAATCAATTGATGGAAAATAATCTACACAAAGAGAGCTCTATTTTAAGGTAAGACTTCACTTGAAACACTTGCAAAATCTTATATTTCCAAGTCATTTAAGCATAGGTCTAGAGAGAGAAAGTAAGGAGGAGAGTTTTTCTTTATGTATTTTTGATGGAACCAAAGGTTATGGAATGTGAGGATTAAGAATATACAAGTAGAATTGAAAAAGGAGCTTTAGAACGCAAGTTATGGAAGTTAGGGTTTTGATTGCACCTTGACATCTATCATGAACCCTAGCCATATTTTATGATGTTTAAATGTTCATATGTATTCCTAAGACACCAAGAGAGCTTCTTACATGATTCTCCCATCAAAGGATAAGGAAACTTCATTGGTGCCTTATGGAAGCATAGTTTCAGCCAAGGAGGGTTCATGTACCTAGGGAGTGTTTTAATTTCTTCCAAGCTTAGTTTTGCATCATGTATAATAGGAGAATATGAAAGGAAGCCTTGAAAAAATTTTAGAAACTATAGATAGTGAGATGACCTTATATGTTTCATAATATGACCTAAAGAAGCAACATATAGTTAGACTCTTTATTTTAATTGTGTGATGACTCCAAGAGGCTTAAAAAGAGTCAAGAATCATATTTGAAAGGAAAGAATGGAGCGTAGAATTTATTTGATGGGTGTTGCTTCATTAGGTGCATTCTTGGAAACATAAAGGGGTTAATGAGCCAAGCTAGTATCTAAGCAAGTTGTGTGGCCTTAAACTTTACTTCAAGAGTATAATTAGCTTCCATATGATGTGTCTAGGCCAAAAGCAATGATCTCCACCTTCTTTGGTGTGTGAGGTCAAGGGAGAGGATTCAAGGCTTAAGGAAAAAGTGTACAAATGCTAGCAAGGTAGCTCTCTCCATATTCTTTCATGCATAGATGTGTATTTAGCTTGTCTTAGAATATGTGTATGTGTATTTTCAAGCCATGAAAAGTATGCTAGCATGATTTTATTTGCCATGATTTTATGATGACATATTATGTTTCATAATGATGTTATGATATTTGTTTGAATTTGCTTAAGTGTGGAGAGGCCAAGAACTCTTAACCATAGTAAAAATGAGCTAAGAACCTTTAAGATTGGTTGAAACAAAGCAAAGAGTCTCCCAAAAGCAAAGTGGGCTCCCAAAAGTATGGTTGAGTCCAAGAATGTCTTAAAGAATCAGTAAGGCAAGTCCAAAATCTGTGAGGAAGAGGGTGAGGCCAATCCATCCACTTGGCAAGCTTATGGATGTCTTATATGAGTTATTCACATGCCAAGCTTGCTTCTTGAATGTTTATGATTTGTATTATATCTATGCATGCATTTTCAAGACTTGCTTCGCATATATTATGTGTGATTGAAAAGGAGAAGAGCTATTGGAATTCTTTGAATCTTATTCCCTCCTCTCCAATGATCTAATATGCTAGGTGGACTAAGTGGACAAGGTAATGGAAGCCAACCACCTTGAAGAAGATAGCTTGACAACAATATGCATGATTTTAGTTCTTTAAAGCCATACGCATGTTCAATTATGTAACCTATGCTTGTATATGGTCTATAACCTTTGGAACATATATAATTATGATAATATATAATATAGAAATGAAAGAATGTGTTATGTGAATGATAGAATGTAAATTGAGTATGTATGGACAATGTAGCTTCATGAATGGTATTATGGAATTATACATATGTGAGGATGAAATGACCAAAATGAGATGCATGGAGTTTGGGACCATTTGGGTAGCCTACACAAGTCCTAATTGTACTTTTAAACCTGCCCAAGAGGTACCAAACCCCAAGGAAAGCCATTTGGACAATTTGGTATCCTATATGGAGCCAAATTTGACCATAATGGAACCCTATGTCACTTTTTAGCCAAATGAGCTCTTCTTGCTTTGAGATTTTGCATAAAATTAGAGCTTATTGAGATATTTTTGGGAAGCTAGAAAAAATAATTTTCAGAGGTCTATAGAATATTTGATGAATTTCTAAAGTTAGGAAATTTTCTGGTTTTGGTCATGTCACTGTTCATAGTGGTCTAAAAATGAAATTTGTCACACAGGGCTCAAATAATGTCCAATTGTCACAAAATTTTATACAAAGAAACTAGACACTCCAAGTGACTTGTATTAACTAGAAACCTTATTTAGAGGTCTAGAGAGGGAGATATGAATTTTTAAGTATTCTATCCAGTATCAAGAGCTTCACCCGACTTTAGTTACTATTCTATTGAATTTCAAGATCTGAGTGTGCCTGAGTGTAAAGTCCCACATTGGCTGGAAGGGGCCTGTGCTGAGCGCTTATAAGTGGGTGCGAAGCGCTCCCCACCAGAGGCGCCTTTCTCCTGAGCGAAGGCTGGGTCGAGGACCCTCGAAGCTCGGAAAAGGGACAAAACCCTTGAGGACGGGCCTGTTCGCCGCTCGGGGACAATACCTCTGGGCAAGGGAGCGATGCACCCACACTTAGAGGCGCCTTTTCCCGTGAGTTAAACGGGCAAGGGACAAAACCCACTGAACCGGGAAGGCTGGGTCTGTGACCCTCGAACCGGGAAGGACGGGACAATACCTCTGGAGGCTCTGTAGGTTGTTTGGTATCAGAACAATCCTGGCCCATGTGCGACCCGAGGACGGGTCGGCCCCAAAAGGGGGGTGGATTGTAAAGTCCCACATCGGCTGGAAGGGGCCTGTGCTGAGCGCTTATAAGTGGGTGCGAAGCGCTCCCCACCAGAGGCGCCTTTTCCCGTGAGTTAAGCGGGCAAGGGACAAAATCCACTGAACCGAGAAGGCTGGGTCTGTGACCCTCGAACCGGGAAGGACGGGACAATACCTCTGGAGGCTCTGTAGGTTGTTCGCACCCACTTATAAGCGCTCAGCACAGGCCCCTTCCAGCCGATGTGGGACTTTACAATCCACCCCCCTTTTGGGTATCAGAGCAATCCTGGCCCATGTGCGACCCGAGGACGGGTCGGCCCCAAAAGGGGGGTGGATTGTAAAATCCCACATCGGCTGGAAGGGGCCTGTGCTGAGCGCTTATAAGTGGGTGCTAAGCGCTCCCCACCAGAGGCGCCTTTCTCCTGAGTGAAGGCTGGGTCGAAGACCCTCGAAGCTCGAAGAAGGGACAAAACCCTTGAGGACGGGCCTGTTCGCCGCTCGGGGACAATACCTCTGGGCAAGGGAGCGATGCACCCACACTTAGAGGCGCCTTTCTCCTGAGCGAAGGTTGGGTCAAAGACCCTCGAAGCTCGGAGAAGGGACAAAACCCTTGAGGACGGGCCTGTTCGCCGCTCGGGGACAATACCTCTGGGCAAGGGAGCGATGCACCCACACTTAGAGGTATTGTCCCGTCCTTCCCGGTTCGAGGGTCACAGACCCAGCCTTCCCGGTTCAGTGGGTTTTGTCCCTTGCCCGCTTAACTCACGGGAAAAGACGCCTCTGGTGGGGAGCGCTTTGCACCCACTTATAAGCGCTCAGCACAGGCCCCTTCTAGCCGATGTGGGACTTTACAATCCACCCCCCTTTTGGGGCTGACCCGTCCTCGGGTCGCACATGGGCCAGGATTGCTCTGATACCAAACAACCTACAGAGCCTCCAGAGGTATTGTCCCGTCCTTCCCGGTTCGAGGGTCACAGACCCAGCCTTCCCGGTTCAGTGGGTTTTGTCCCTTGCCCGCTTAACTCACGGGAAAAGGCGCCTCTGGTGGGGAGCGCTTCGCACCCACTTATAAGCGCTCAGCACAGGCCCCTTCCAGCCGATGTGGGACTTTACACTGAGCTTGTCTAGAGTTATTTTTTCCCCCTAGCTAACATCCACATCTTTCTAGATTGGTATCAATTCCATGGATTGAATGTTTATAGAATTAATTAGACATTTTCAAAATTTGCTGCAGAAATCTGTGATTGCACCAGTAAGCAGTTTGACCTCTAGACTATTTTGAATGTCAAATATCCTCTGTGATAGATTTTATGGTCTAAACATATTTTTAATATGAGGTACACATCTGTATCTTTCTAGAATGGCCAATAATGCATAATTTTGATTTTTCTAGAATTAGTTATGAATTTTCAAATTTTAATTAGAAAAGAACCAAATTCTGGCCGAAAATATGCATGAATATTTTGAGCTTTCCTTTGAGTTTCATGAGTTAAAAACATTTTATGGTGTAAATGAGTTGTATTCTTGTAATTAAATATGGAAATGTGATGTCTGAGTTCACATAGTCTGCATGATACCAAATGAAATTTTTCTATACGACGCAACACAAGAAAATGTATTATTTAATGGATTTTTTACTTCCTTCATGGAATTGATGATGTAAAGCATGAGAATGTGTTAAAAATAAGCTAGAAATATAAGGTGTTATATTTTAAACCTTAACTCTACCACCAATCACTTAGACCCTTTGTAACACCTAGGTTTAATAGCCTATTTATTTAATTAATCCAAGCTAATTAATTATAATATTCACTTGGGAAAGCTATTTATTAATAATAAATAATAATCATCTATGATTAATCTAACTAGATAATCAATATCATATTAATAGATCAAACATCTAATTAATCATCAGCATTAATATTATGAATCTCATTAAATTCATCAACATCCATCATTCAATCCCAAATGAACTGTTTACAAATAAGTCCATATATTTAATCCAAATAAAACTTAACCCATTGCATAACAACTAGAAATAATCCAGCTAAAATATTATGTTATGCAAATCTCTTATTACAATTAGAAATAACATAGCCTCACCTTTACATTGGCATTTACATAATATAACTTAGCTAAGGTATTCATTGTGGTACTTTACTTTATTAAAATATGTTCTTTTAACTAGAAATGTTAGTTAAATAAAAAGTGTAAATGGAATAAAAATTTTAGTAGCTAGCAGAGTTCTAAAACATATATTTGCAACCATAAACATAAAACTTTTCATAAGCCAATATAGTTCCATAAAAAAAAAAAACATATGCATTTCTCATTGCTTTTTGCTATGTGAATCATTCGACTTTCATGATCTTTTTTATAAATCATTTTAGAAAACAAAATATTTTATTTTATAAATTCATTTTAAAACAACCATGAGTTTTAGAAAACCATATGCTCAATCACATCATATGGTATCATATGATACCTTTGCATTATTCCATCCCATACCTAACTAAGCAAATTCAAACATATGATTAACATCAAACACCAATGGTCACTATCTCTGGGATGTAGGCATGCATCAACCTTATCCAATGTTCATTACACAATCATTTCTTTTCCTTGGTAATCCACAACCAAAGGAAATTCATATCATATAATTCATCATTAGGAATCTACAACAAAAGGACATTCACAACATAAGCATATCTTTCAAAATATCACATAGCAATTTCAAATTAATTTCAAACAACTCACTTCAAGTATAAAGCATCATTTCATAATCTTTTCATCAAACACATCATTTGCAAATAATCATTGCCATTAACCATTTTATCAAGTACTTAACGTACCATCAAACATTTCACATTGCATTTCATAAATATGAAAAAGCATTTAGAATTATATTCATAGAACTAGCTACCTTGCAAAGATGTCACGAATACACTTGCCTAAGCAACTCCAAGGAATTTCAATTTATCAATCCACAAAATAAATTAATATATATATATATATATGTATTCAATATAACATAAACCACTAATTAAAATATTATAATCCATCTACTAAACACTCGCCCAAGACTCTAAGCCACTTTTCCACCATAACACGCCACTTTACACACTTGCACCTTACTTTAATATCTTCCAAACATGCCAAATCCATGAAGAACACTTCCTTTACCTAATTTAATTCATCAAGCATATAAAAGAAAAATTGTAGAATATAAATTATAATTAATTCACCTCTTAGTCCACTTTCTAGTCTCTTAGGAATTTTATCAAACACCTTGTCCACATTATTAATTAACTAATATGAATTTAATATTTGAACACCTATTAAATTAATATAAACTTGACCCCCAGTAATTTAAATATCCTTTAAGAAAGTCAAAATCTCTATGCCTTTCAACCTTGAAAATCCAACATGACTTAATTCAATTTCTAATTGATTCAAAAGAAAGCTTAGAAGGAGTAGATTAATTCTTTTTTCACTCACCCTTGCTAATTGCAATTAGAACCTCTCCAAATTGAAGCTTAAAATCTTGCATCCACAGGTTCCTCTAACTTTAAGATCTATTTTCCTTCTCTTACTCTTCATCAATTTGTACCTTTCTCCCCTCACTCTTTTGTGTTGACTTTGAGAAGAAAATACAAGAAATAACATTAAATTTAGACATGGTTTAAGTTAATGGATGGGTATAAATCATGGGTCAAGAATCAGATTCACTTAAAATTGTCTAATGGGCTTTAGTAACTCTAAATACGCTACTGGTCTCTTATCTACTTATTTAATTAAATCATTGGGCTTTTGTTTATTTTTCTATCTTCATCTAGACCCAATCAAATATATTAGCCCACTTATCTTATATCCCATATTTATTAAATTCTTGTCTTCCAAATTAAACCTACAAAATTCCTTGAACAATAAAAATAATAAAAATAGCTAACTAATAACCACAATATAAAATACGAGCCTCTTGACCCATACTTGTATAATCTAAAATTTTTCAATAAATCCTTAATTAATTATTTTGATTAATTTAATATTATAGTATGTTACACTCTTGTCAAATCAGTCAAATAATGAATTTTCATTAAAAAAATCACTTTAGCAACAACAAATATCGCCATTAAAAGTATGAAAGTTACCACTAAATACGTTTTAATGGCGACAATCAATCACCGCTAGGTCACAACTAATACCAATGTAAAAAAGGGTTGCAACAAAGGGTCGTCACAAAAAAAAGGCATTTAACGGTGACTTACGTCACTGTTAAATGGTATTTAGTGGCAACACCATTAATTTAGTTTGAATGAAATATTGCCACTAACGGGCAATTTTTAGTGGCAACAAATTGTGTTACCACTAAAAAATCATTATTAGTAGTGAGAAAGTTGCCACTAGAAAGTAATTTTTATTAGCTATAAATTCTTGTCACCACTAAAAAAATTCACCTTTAATGGTGACAAAAGATTGTCACCATTAATATATATTTAGTAGCATTATGTTAGTTGTCACCACTAATTAAGTACATTTAGTGTGACTACTTTTTGTTGCCACTAAAAGGTCATCTTTATGTCATCACTAAATGCATTGTAACTCCTTCAGTGGCAATTGATTTTGCCACTAAAAGTTTTTGATATATTTTTTAATATTTTATATATAATTAATCAATATTTACTTGAGGAAGAGCATAAAATTCAAATAATACTAAAATCAACTTCAAAAGAGAAGAAAAATGGATAGTACAATAAAATTCCAGTAATTGAATTACATTTAAAAAGAAGAAAATTTTTGCTAAAATCAACTTTATATTCATAGATTGTACATAATTGAAAAACTAACTGTAGACTTTACAAATTCATATTCATATACATAATTAGAAATTGGAAAACCAAAGCCACAAACTATACATTCATTGTTGATAATTGTTCAATTACTTAAATATGCATACATAGATTTGTTACGCAAATGGTTAACTCACTTCAAGTGAAGGAGTTTGACCATGAAAGACAACTGACACCTTGTTACAACTAAGATAAAGTTTAGTTTGAGCATCTTCCAATAGCTTAAAGAATTGGCTAGCTTGCAAATTAGGCAACTCCTCTGAATCTGCATCATCGAACATATCATGTAACATTTCAATGATGTCATCTTCCTCAATATTGTCCTCTTGTACTTCATCATTTGCACATTGAAGGGGACTGTGGGTGCCAAGTCAAAATTCTCAATGTAAGTCCCACACTTCATTACTCTCACTGAAACTCTTCTTGAATAGATTTACTCTTACTTTACTTCTCAGCTTTCACACCATATTCTTACACCCCCTTAGATGGGTATCGAATCACATTAGTCATCCACTAAATGCCATTGGAGAAACTTATCAATGTTGCTTTATGTAACATCTAATTTTCGTTAAACGATGGAAAAAGGGGCACGTTTTCAAAGTAAGTTCCGTGAAATGAATTAGTTAAGATCCTGAAAAATTTTAGTAACATTCTAGACTCCTAAAAATGAGAATCCTAGCCTCATACTGAAGAAAAATAGAGTTAAAATGAAGAAACAAAATTTGACAGAAATCTTACGAAACGTAATGGCATTTTTGTAATTTTGAGAAAATTTTGGAATTCATATAGGAGGGCTTTTTAAATGAAATTTTTGAGTTCTCTGGGGTTCTTAGAGGCCTTAAAAACCATGGGAAGCCTCAAAACAATTAAATCCCCTCTGGTGGACATTTTCCAATGTCGGTGCACCTGAACTTTGACGGGTTCGTTCAAAAAGGTTTTAGCTCTGATTTGAGTGATTCCAAAGGCATTTTACTAAATTGGGAACCTAAATTTTATAATAGAAAAGATGGTTCTCAAAAAGGAGCTAAAATGAAGGATAAACGAAAATGCAAAGAACGAAGGGCAAAATGGAAATTTTAAAAAAATGCTTCCTCCTCCCCCGATATATAAGTGGCACCCCACTTTCTCCCTCATTTAGACTCAGAAATTTCTACCTAATTTCAGAGAAGGGAGCTAGGGTTTTAGGTGCACAAGAGTAGAAGAAGAAGAAGGAGAAATCCAAGCTTTAAAGTATGCTTTCTTGGTAGTTTTTCATGTTTTCTTCCATCCAAACCTCATCTCCCTCATTCTCCTTTGTTTCCTTTGATTAAAATAAAGTTTAAAAATTTGATTTAAGGGAGAAACTTAGGAGAAATTTCTGATTTGAAGAGAGGAGCTTGGAAAAAGCAAAATTCAAGCAAGAAAAAGTAAGAAAACTAGGTAATTTCTCTTCCTATGGTTGCTACTCTTAGTTCTTCTTCTTCTCCAATTTGACACACCCAAGGAACCCTAGGAGGATCTGATTTTTAAGCTAAACCAAGGATGAATCTAAGGAAAAAGGGTGTGGAGATTAAGAATATGCAAATGGAATTAACAAAAGACCATTAGATTTCAAGATGTAATTTCTAGGGTTTCAAGTACACCTTATAAAATCTGATTTTGTATGACGATTCCTAGATGTAAATAAGAGTTTAAATGAGTTTCTAAGATCCCTAAGAGGTTCCCTATGTGCTTTTCCCTTGAGAAAATAAAGAAAGCTTCAACAAGGCCAAAAATGCTCCTTGTCTTGGCATAAGTAGGTTAGGATAGTTAGGGAGAGTTTTAAATTTTTGTAAACCCATTCTTGAGTCATACATAATGAATGAAAATGAGGGGAGGCCTTGGAAAAAATTTAAAACTCATAGAAAATGAATTGGTTCTTTAGGTTCCATATTATGACCTAAAGATGTAGCATGTAGTTAGGCTTTTTGTTTTAAAAGGAGTCAAAAATCATATTTGAAAGGAAAGAATGGACCCTAGAATTTATTTGAGGAGTGTTGCTTTATTAGGTGTAATTGTGGAGCCATAATCAGGTTATAAGCTAACCCAGTATCTAAGCAAATTGTATGGCCTTAGAATTGAGTTCATGAACCTAATTGGCTTCCATAAATTGTGTCTAAGCCAAGAGAAAGTGTAATATCCAATTCTTTGAAAATGAGAGATGATGTTATGTGACCATTAGAATATATATTGAGTATGAAGTATAGCAATGGACCAAGTTAAGGGCTAAAATGGCATCTCATCACCAGGATCGAAGATCTTGTAACAATATCCTGCAATCTATGGTGCAATTTCTAAGACCTTGTCGACATGGTTTCCGCCAGCAAGTACAAGGTCTTCTTGTAAAATATGTTAAACTTGTGTGGTTTGGAATTAAGCATAGAGGGCTTTTTAAATGAAAGTTTTGAGTTCTCCGAGGTTCTCAGAGGCCTTAAAAACTATGGGAAACCCTAGGACAACTAAAACCCCTTCGGTAGATGTTTTCCCAATGTCAGTGTACTCGAACTTTAACAGATTCGTTTGGGAAGCTTTTGGCTCCAATTTGAGTGATTCCAAAGGCATTTTACTAAATTAGGAACCTAAAATTTCTAATAAAAAAGACAGTTCTAAAAAAGGAGCGAAAATGAGTTAGAAATGAAACTACGAAGAACAAAGGACAAGATAAGAATTTTTGAAAAAGTCCTTCTTAAACCTATATATATATGAACCATTCTTTTGCACCCCTCATTCAGATCGACCAAACTCTATCCAAAAACCAGAGAAAGCTCAAGGGAAGGAGGCGTACAAGACTAAGGCAAGGGAGAAGGGAAATTTTCAAGAAAAATGTAAGAATTGTTAGAATTTCCTAGTCTTCTCCTTAGGAAATCTCTTCTCCTCCTTCTCCCCTTTCTCCCTATGGCTTTCTTAGAGTTTTTGGTGCTATTTTAGGGTCAGACCAAGAGGGGGAATTTCAGATTTGAAGAGAGGAAGCTAAAGATAGTGAGAAGCAAGTGAGAAAACAAGAAAAAACAAGGTAAATCTCTCATTCCATGGTAGATGCTTCCTCTCCCTTCTTCTCCCTATTTCACCCCATATATGTAGATGTAAGAGGGCTGGAACTTTGAGGAGAACCAAGGGTGAATTCCCTCAATTTGAGGGAAGAGAGTAAGAATATGCAAAGAAATCCAAGTAAAAACGAGGACGAAATTTATTTAAGGGGGCAGAAATGTAATATTTGGTTTTTTGAAAATGAGAAATGATGTTATGTGACCATTAGAATGTATATTGAGCATGGAGTATGGCAATGGACCAAGTTAAGTTAAGGGCTAAAATGGCATCTCATCACCATGATCGAAGATCTTGTCGACAAGATCCTGCAATCTGTAGTGCAATTTCCAAGACCTTGTCGACAGGGTTTCCGCCAGCAAGTACAAGGTCTTCTTGTAAAATATGTTAAACTTGTATGGTTTGAAATTGAGCATGGAGGACTTTTTAAATGAAATTTTTGAGTTCTCCGAAGTTCTTAGAGGCCTTAAAAGCTACAAGAATCCGTTAACTAAAACCCCTTCGGTAGATGTTTTCTCAATGTCAGTGTACTCGAACTTTGACAGATTTGTTTGGGAATCTTTTAACTCTGATTTGAGTGATTCCAAAGGCATTTTACTAAATTAGGAACCTAAAATTTCTAATAAAAAAGATGGTTCTTAAAAAGGAGCGAAAATGAGTTAAAAATGAAACTACAAAGAACAAAGGACAAGATAAGAATTTTTGAAAAAGTTCTTCTTAAACCTATATATATATGAACCGTTCTTTTGCACCCCTCATTCAGATCGACCAAACTCTGTCCAAAAACCAAAGAAAGATCAAGGGAAGGAGGTGTATAAGACTAAGGCAAGGGAGAAGGGAAATTTTCAAGAAAAAGGTAAGAATTGTTAGAATTTCCTAGTCTTCTCCTTAGGAAATCTCTTCTTCTCCTTCTCCCCTTTCTCCTTATGGCTTTCTTAGAGTTTTTGGTGCTATTTTAGGGTCATACCAAGAGGGGGAATTTCAGATTTGAAGAGAGGAAGCTAAAGATAGTGAGAAGCAAGTGAGAAAATAAGGAAAAATAAGGTAAATCTCTCATTCCATGGTAGATGCTTTCTCCCCTTTCTTCTCCCTATTTCACCCCATATATGTAGATATAAGAGAGTTGGAATTTTGAGGAGAACCAAGAGTGAATTCCATCAATTTGAGGGAAGAGAGCAAGAATATGCAAAGAAATCTAAGTAAAAACGAGGACGAAATTTATTTAAGGGGGGAGAAATGTAATATTTGGTTCTTTGAAAATGAGAGATGATGTTATGTGACCATTAGAATGTATATTGAGCATGGAGTATGGCAATGAACCAAGTTAAGGGCTGAAATGGCATCTCATCACTAGGATCGAAGATCTTGTCGACAAGATCCTACAATCTGTAGTGCAATTTCCAAGACCTTGTCGATAGGGTTTCCGCTAGCAAGTACAAGGTCTTCTTATAAAATATGTTTAACTTGTGTGGTTTGGAATTGGGCATGAAGGGCTTTTTAAATGAAATTTTTGAGTTTTTTAAGGTTCTTAGAGGCCCTAAAAACTATGGGAAGCCCTGGGACAACTAAAACCCCTCCAGTAGACGTTTTTCTAAGGTCAGTGTACTCGAACTTTGACAGATTCGTTTGGGAAGCTTTTAGCTCTAATTTGAGTGATTCCAAAGGCATTTTACTAAATTGGGAACTTAAAATTTCTATTGAAAAAGATGATTCTCAAAAAGGAGCTAAAATGAGTTAGAAACGAAACTACGAAGAAAAAAGGACAAGATAGGAATTTTTGAAAAAGTTCTTCTTAAACCTATATATATATGAAGCGTTCTTTTGCACCCCTCATTCAGATCGACCAAACTCTGTCCAAAAACTAGAGAAAGCTCAAGGGAAGGAGGCGTACAAGACTAAGGCAAGGGAGAAGGGAAATTTTCAAGAAAAAGGTAAGAATTGTTAGAATTTCCTAGTCTTCTCCTTAGGAAATCTCTTCTCCTCCTTCTTCCTATTTTCCCTATGGCTTTCTTAGAGTTTTTGGTGCTATTTTAGGGTCAGACCAAAAGGGGGAATTTCGGATTTGAAGAGAGGAAGCTAAAGAAAGTGAGAAGCAAGTGAGAAAACAAGGAAAAATAAGGTAAATCTCTCATTCTATGGTAAATGCTTCCTCCCCTTTCTTCTCCCTATTTCATCCCATATGTGTAGATGTAAGAGGGCTGAAATTTTGAGGAGAACTAAGGGTGAATTCCATCAATTTGAGGGAAGAGAGTAAGAATATGCAAAGAAATCTAAGTAAAAACTATGATTTTGCAAGATAGAAAAGTTAGGGTTTTGATTGCACCTTAAGCTCTATCATGAACCCTTGTTATAGTTTATGATATTTAAGAGTTCATATCAATTCCTAAGACATCAAGAGAGCTTCCTACATGATTCTCCCATCAAAGGAAGCAAGGAAACTCCATTGGTGCCTTATGGAACCATAGCTTCGGTCAAGGAGTGTTCATGCACCTAGAGAGTGTTTTAATTCCTTCCAAGCTTAGTTTTGTATCATGTATGATGGGAGTGTATGAGAGGAAGCCTTGGAAGAAGTTTAGAAGTCATAGATAGCAAGATGGCCTTATATGTTCTACAATATGACTTAAAGAAGCAACACTTAACTAGGCTCCCAGAATTGAATATATGATGACTCCAAGAGGTTTAAATGGAGTCAAGAATCATGAATGAATAGATAGAATGGAGCCAAAATGATGCTTTCTTAAAGTTGCTTCATTAAGTGCATTATAAAATCATAAAAGAGCCTTATGAGTCATCTAGCCTTTCTAATAATTGTGTGGCCTTAGACTTTGCTTCAAGAGTGTAATTACCTTCCATATGATGTGTTTAGGCCAAGAGGAATGATCTCCACCTTCTTAGGTGTGTGAGGTTAAGGGAGAGGATTCAAGATTTAAGGGAAGAGTATGCAAATGCAAGCAAGATAGCTCTCTCCACCTTCTTTCATGCATGGATGTGTGTTTAGCTTATTTTAGAATGTGTGTATGTGTATTTTCAAGTTATGAAAAGTATGCTAGCATGCCTTTATATGCCATGATGCTTGATGCTATGTTATGTTTCAAATGGCTACATGATGTTTGTATGAGTTTACTTGAGTGCGGAGAGGCCAAGAACTCTTCCCTTGGGTGAGGATGAGCTAAGAACCCTTGAGCTTGGTTGAGACAAAGTAAAGAGTCTCCCAAAAACAAAGTGGGCTCCCAAGAGTATGGTTGAGTCCAAAGTGCTTAAAGAATGGGTGAGGCAAGTCCAAAATCCATGAGGAGAAGTGTGAGGCCAATCCAAACACTTAGTGAGCTCTTGAATGTCTTGTATGATTGATTCACATGCCAAGGTTGCTTTTAAATATCTCTTCCATGTATGCATTTGTGAAACTTGCTTTGCACATATTATGTATGATTGAATGGAAGATAAGCTATTGGGATTCTTTGAATCTTATCCCTTCCTCTCCAATGTCTTAACATGCTAGGTGAAACAATTGAGCAAGGTATTGGAGGCCACCAAGCTTAGAGGAATAATATGGGTATCAAAGTATATGAATATGCCTAGTTTTGCCTTCTTTTTAGCCATATACATGGCATATGATGTAATCTCATGATGAAATTGGTATGTAACCAGATGAACATATGTAAATACCCAAATGTGTGGTGCATGAATGAAATTTGATGCCAAATGTATGAGATAGCATGTTTTGGGTATTGAATGGCAAGTTTAGTTCTTGAATGACTAGATAGATTAGTGTAATAATGGAAGTGGACTGGCCAAATTTAGATGCATGCAATTTGGGACCACTTGGGCAGTTCATGCAAGTCCTATTTATGCTTTTAAACTTGCCTAAGAGGTGCCAAACACCAAGCAAGACCATTTGGGCAAACTTGGTCTCTAATATGAATCAAAATTAACTATATTGGAAACCTATACCACTTTTTACCCAAATGAGCTCTTCTTGATCTGAGATTTGGCATACATCTAGAGCTTTTTGGGAAGCTAAAGTACATAATTTTTAGAGGTCTAGGGAATATTTTATGAATTTTCAAAGTTGGGATTTTTTATAGATTCTGGTATGAGTAATATTCATACTGGCAGTTTGGAATTCTGTATTACCCGATGGCCAAATGGTGTCCAATGCTTATGAAATTTTATATTCATAAACTAGAGTTCATAAGATTTCTGTGGCCACTGAGCTCACCTCATTTGGAAGTCTGAGAAGAAAGTTATGCATGTTTGAAGTTAACTGTCAGTATCAGTAGCGCCCAAGAGCTCAGTTACTATTCCATCAGTTCCAGATGTCTAAACGTATCTATTTCATTTTGGAATTATTTTTAGTATCAAGCTAACATTGGTATCTTTTCAGAATAACTGAGTTTGTGTGGTTTTGATTTTTATAGAATTAGTTATGAATTTTAGAAGTTGGTATCAGTAAATTAAACAACAGCCCAGGCAACTAGTGACCTCTGTAGATTTTTAGATGTCAAACGTCCTGTGTAATAAATGTTGTGACTTGGGCGTATTTTTATCTGTAGTAGACATGCTAAGCTTTCTAAAGTGACAAAAATTGTATGATTTTGAATTTTCTAGATTTAGTTATGATTTTCCAAAGTTTGTGACCGAAAAGAGGAAATTCTGGCCGAAAATACAAACATGAAGTTTAATGTGTTCCTTTGCTTTCCACGAGTTGTAGACCAAATTTGATGATGGAAACAAGCTATATTCATGTGTTTAATATGAGAATGTGATAGATGCATTCATATGGCCCACGGGACTCTGAAAAAAAATTTTACCCATAAAGAAATGCATTTTAATTCATAACTCCCTACGCCACTATATTGTTTCCATAGAACAACATAAAATGAGGCATGGGAATTGCATGAATTGAGTCCTAGAAGTATGGTGTTACAGAAAGCATCCCCACACTTTTGTGTGTGTGTGGCTTTCAAGGGGAAAAGTGTGTGATTATGTGTGAGGTAGCTCTCTCCACCTTTTCTCATGCATGAATATGTGTATGTGTATTTCCAAGTTATGAAAAATATGCTAGCATGATTTTATATGCCATAATTTTATGATGAAATATTATATTTCTAAATGATATTATGATATTTTTTAAGTTTGCTTAAGTGTAGAGAGGCCAAGAACTCTTAACTAAGGTGATGATGAGCCAAGAACCCTTAAAATTGGTTGAGGCAAAGCAAAGTGGGCTCCCAAGAATATGGTTGAGTCCAAGAATCTCTTAAAGAATGGGTGAGACAAGTCCAAAAATCCATGAGGAATAGGGTGAGGCCAATCCATCCACTTGGCAAGCTCTTGGATGTCTTGTATGAATTATTCACTTGCCAAGCTCTCTTCTTGAATGTTCATGACATCTATTATATCCATGCATGCATTTTCAAGACTTGCTTTGCATCCATTATGTATGATTGAATGGGAGATGAGTTATTGGGATTCTTTGAATCTCATTCCCTCCTCTCCAATGATCCCACATGCTAGGTGAACCACGTAGACAAGGTAATGGAAGTCAACCACCTTGAAGGAAAGAGTTTAACAACAAAGTGTTTGAGTTTTGCTACTTTAAGGCCATATTCATGTCAAATGATGTAACCCATGCTTATAATTGGGCTATGACCTTTGGAACATATGTAATTATGATAATATATGATGTAGAAATGAAAGAATGTGTCATGTGAATGATGGAATATAATTTGAGTATGTAATACCAAGATATGCTTCTTGAAAGTTTAACATGAGTATGTATAATTGCATGTGGCATAGCTAAAATGAGAGGCATGGAGTTTGGGACCATTTGGGTAGCTCATACAAGTCCCAATTATGCTTTTAGGTGTGCCCAAAAGGTGCCAAAACCCAAGGAAAGTCATTTGGACAATTTGATACCTTATATGAAGCTAAAATTGACTATAAGGGAACCCTATATCACTTTTTGTCCAAATGAGCTCTTCTTAATTTGAGATTTGGCATAAAATTAGAGCTTCTTGAGAGATTTTTGAAAAGCTAAAGACCATAATTTTCGGAGATCTACAGAATATTTGATAAAGGCAAATTTTTTGGTTTTGGCCATGTCACTGTTTATATTAGTCTAAAAATGAAATCTATCGCACAGGGCCCAATTGATGTCCAATTCCCATAACATTTTGTAAAATGAAACTGGACATTCCCTGTGATTTATACCAACTAGAAGAACCTCATTTAGAGGTCTATAGATGGAGATATAAATTTTTAAAGAATCTATCTAGTATTAGGAGCTTCACTCGACCTCAATTATTGTTTGATTAAATTTCAAGGTCTAGGCATGCTTGAGCTGGTCTAGAGTTATTTTTCCCCTCTACTTAACATCCATAACTTTCTAGATTGGTATCATTTGTATGGATTGAATTTTTTCGGAATTAATTGGACATTTTTTAAATTTTTTACAAAAATCTGTGATAGCACCAGTGGGTAGTTTGACCTCTAGACTATTTTGAATATCAAACGTCCTCTGTGATGGATGTTATGATCTAGACATATTTTTAATATGAATTAGACATCTTTAGCTTTCTATAATGGCCAAGAATACATTATTTTGATTTTTATAGAATTAGTTATGATTTTCCAAAGTTGAGACAGGAAAGGGACAAAAGCTGGCCGAAAATATGTGTTTATTTTATGTTTCCCTTCGAGTTTCTTGAGATGTAAGCCACTTTTGATGATTCAAATGATTTGTATCTATGTGATTAAATATGAAAATGTATTATATGAACTCACACAGTCCACGTGATACCGAATAAAATTTTTATACATGACACAACGCAAAAAAATGTATTATTTTAATGGATTTTCTTACTTCCGTTCATAGAATGTATCATATGAGTATGCAAATATGATAGAAATGAGCTAGAAATTATGGTGTTACACTTTGGCACTAGAGCTAATTTTAATCTATTAATTATTTATTAAATATTTAATAAACAACAATCTAGCAATCTTGCTTTATGTCACATTCTAGATTGCCATAAATGGTAACATAACCAAATTAGCTAAAGAAGAACCTCAATGAAAACGTTAGAGAACTAGCTAAAGTTATTTAAGAACTAAAGAACTTGATAAGGACAAGATAGTGCCACCTTAACATCCCATTAACTTGTCACCTAGATGATCATATTTAGACATGGTAGTGAACCTTAACTTAGCCGTAGAAAAAAATTGGCCATGGAGCTCCCTTGGATTAATGGCGTAGGCATTAGGAGATGTAGACATATAGGAAAGGGGATGGTCTAATATCTTGGAGTGTCTACCATAAAAAAATATATACATATATACATCATTAAATAGTGCTTTAGGATGCTAGAACCAAACATTTTATGTAGCCATTACTCATCAAAATATATGTATCCATGTGTGGTTTTGCTATCCAAAATAATTAGCCATGTGGACTGCCATAGGTTTCATCTAAGGCAATAAGATAGGAATAAAACATTAAGCATAAATGATGGAGTGGGCCATGGAGGAAATGAACTTTAATAAGCAGATTTATATCTTATGTATTACCCATGCAAGAGATACATATATATATGATAATTGACCACGACTGCTTCTCTCTTGGATATGGGAATTTAATACCAATGCCACCTCGTGCTTCCATGTGTAAGCTGTGTGAGTATATGTGGTAGATGACATTTGATTACCTTAGGTAGTACATTTAGCCGTGGAAGAGCTAGGAATGAAAGTTGCATGTAAATGAATAGCTTAAGTAATTTAGAATGAGGACACCTCATGCTTGCACCACCCACCTACATATGTACATATTCAATTGTAAATTGTTAATGCTCGTATTTGGTTTGATAACAAGAGTTAAATATTACCTTTAATATGTAGTTTAAACAAGAATAAGACACATACCTACTGCCACCTAGCATTGCACCAAGTCAAGGAATTTTGATTTGCCTTCATGCCATCCAAAAGCGGTGAAAAGAAGGGAGAAAACTCGAACAGCCATAGAAGAGGAGAGAGGAAAAGATAAACCAAAGTACAAGGACTCCATAAAGGGTAAGTTCTAAGTTGCTTCCTTGTTCTGGACTGAAACATTTTACCTTTTGTAGAATTAGTTGGAAAAGGATTTTGAAGGCAAAATTTGTATAACAAGTTGTCCATTCCTTATACTTGAAATCTGGAAAATTACAGAATTTTTGGAACAAGGTAGGTCAAAGAAACAACCCACTAATTCAATTTAGCTTCTGTACGGGACAGCTTGGGGCTGATTTCATAAAGAATTTTGGTAAATGGGTAAATGAAGGAATTAGTGCAAGAAATTTGGTGGGGAGGTAGCCAAGACGTATAACTTTGGGTCTGCAAAGTCTTAGAATTTTCTGGGCTCATTTGGTAGGATAACAAAGCCAGAAACAGCAAGGGCAGTGTACAGCGAGCTCAACTGAGGTAGTGACCAAAACAGTAGGAGTTCAGGGGCTATCCTTAGGAATTCTTGAAAACTGTTTCTGTGGCTTATAATTAACATAATAAGGGGTCACTCTACCAATTTTTATGATTTTTGGAGGTCATTTAGTGGAGGAAATAAATTTCACAAAAACAGATCCGAAAATGTAGTTAAATTGAGACTATGGTAGTTTCCGTTTTTCACTATTGTAGTGTGAATTTGTTTGGTAAATTAGAGAATCAAGCTTGAAAATAAGGACTAAGGACTTAACTTCAAAGCACTGGACCACACACGATTAACTTAGATAGTAACTAATTAATGAGAAGGAGAAGAAAATGAAGATGTGATTATTTACAATTAGAAATTTCAATCGTCAACTAACGGAAGGAGTTTAGGAATTTCGTTTGGGAGGGATTAGTACTTTAATTATAATGTAAATATTAACCATGACTGATCCTTAATTAAGGCAATCGATGATTAAAATTTAGGAAGGCAATTGGGACAACAAGAACTGAGGAATAACGTGACAAAACAACAGTGATGAAACAAGTAGATAACATGGCATTCTATCTGTTTACATACATAATTGCACTGAATGATTTTCTGAATTTTGTATGCTGTGCATGGCTGCATATGCCCACTAATGTGACTCTCTTGAGTATTAGATCATTGTTATTGGCCAATGACTGAATTATAATAGCCTAACGAACGAATGTACACTGCTATCTTGGGATTTGCATGCTCCTATACCAAATGGTGCACCGAAGTATTCTTATTCAATATTCTCTATATGTGTAAACTGTGAACCCATTGTTATCTACTAGGATTATATCTCATTATAAAGCTAACTATTTTTCAGGCAATACCCATACTACAGACGGAGCCCACTCTATGGAGGATAACTGAACCAATCTAAAAACCGTTATGGCTATAGTTGTTGTAACTTCCATGAATAATGTTAAATGTTGAAAGCTTGACTTTAGTGAATACTTAGCATTGTTTACTACCTCCTCGTTGGTTATGTATAAATATTACACATGAGAAATTTACCATAAGTTAACTGTGATGTTTATTAGGGCTACTGAACTCCCTGTACAAGTAAACTCTTATATTTGCATTTGCATGAAATTGATTATCATAAACATGGAAGCAATTCAAGCATATTAACATTATCAACTTATGGTTTTCTTGTGAAAATGATGAAGGTTGTCTAGGGATGACAATTATCCTCCTAGGTCTAGGATCTTGTTGACAAGATTTTAGACTCTACACTATGGAACTAAAGACCTTGTCAATAGGATCTTGGATTTTGCCATGTAAAACTTAAGGCCTTGTCAACAGGGTCTTCTGTTAGTAGTATAAGATCCTTCCATACAGTAAGTTATAGCGTATGCAAAGTGTAGGTGTGACACTTAGCATTAGCATCCTTTTATTTAGCTTTTGGCTTTTAAAATAAATTACATTACTTACATTTTCCATACATGTCTACACCCATATACACTTGTTTATACTTGCATACAATTACCCACATACTCACATACTTTTCCATGTTCATGAAAACAATTAAATAAAGAAAAGAAATAAAAATATATACTTCCTTAATTACTTAGTCACTCACCTAAGTGATATTATTTTAGTTACTCTGAAGTGAAATAACATTGGTTGCACACTTTTATTCTATAATTTTTATGTTGCAATCAAGTTTTTAAATTGCAACTTGTAATGTCCGATTTTCCGAAAGCATTAGAAATGAGTTAGTTATAAATGGAAGTGTTCTAAATAAAAAGATTTGTGAACAAATAAAATTAGGACAATAATCTAACAAATTGAAAATGAGGATACAAGGCTTAAGATGCCAAAAACTAGAACCGAAGTAGCTAAATAAAATCGACAAAAACTAGTAACAATTTTGTAATTTTGGGTACTTTTTAGAAAACTTAAAGGAGAGATTTTTGAATGGAAAATTTGAGTTTTCTAAGGTTCTCAAATGCCCTAAAAATCATAGGAACCCCTAAAATGGTTAAAACCCATCCAGTTTACGTTTTAGAATATTGATTAACCCGAACTTTGACTGATTCGTTCAGGAAGGTTTTTAATCTAATTTGGGTGAAACTAAAAGTATTTTATGAGTTAGAAGGCCTAAATTTCATAATGCCAAAGATGATTCTCAAAAAGGAGTTAAAATAAACCTAAATGGAAGGAACCAAGAAAGAGGACAAAATTAGAATTTTGAAAAGTCTTAAATGAGCCCCCCTTGTGTCTTATTTACACAACCCACCTCTCCTTCTCTCTTAATTGACTTTAGTTTTGCTTCAAACTAGAGGAGAGACCAGCAAAGAGAGATGCACAAGAAGGGAGTAAAGGAGGAAGGAAAAGCTTAGCAAAAAGGTGAGAAAACTATGGTTTTTCATACTTCTTGTTTCACTAATCTTGTTCTCCTCCTTCTCCTCCTTTTTCCTATGGTTTAATGTTTGATTTGGGACTATTTTGAGATTGATTTAGTAGGAAAGATTTAGATATTGAAGGAGAAGGCTAAGGCATAAGCAAGCTCCTTGGAAAAGCATTCAATCAAGGTAAGAATCATGACTCTTATTGCTTCTTCTTGGTTGTTCTTCATGGGGGTAGGTTCGGCCAACTATAGACCACCTAGAAGGGAATGAGTTGTAACCAAAACCAAGTAAGGAACAAGGGTTCTAAAGTATGAGAATTAAGAATATGTTATTGGAATTAAATAAGAAGCATTTGAATTCAAGTTACAAAAATTAGGGATTTTGTTGCACCTTGGCAAATTTGAGACTTTCTAATGGTAATTTAGGTTGTATAAGAGTGTGTATAAGTTCTTAAGACATCTAGGAAGCCTCCCATCTACCAACTCCCTAAAGAAAATCAAGCAAAGTCCATGGGCCAATTCCTTGCACAGGTCTCGGGCAAGAAGACTTGAAGCACCTATGAAAAATTTTAATTTCTTCTAAGACTAGAAAAGGGACTAAATATGATTAACAAATATCAAAAGGAGCATTAGAATGAATTTAGGAATCATGGTTTGTGAGATGGAGATGTAGGTTCCATTTTAAGACATAAAGAAGCAACTTGTGTCTAGGCTTTAAATTGAAATTGTGATGGCTTTAAGGAGTCTAAAAGGAGTCAAGAGACTTGGATTGAATGAAAAATGGGAGCCACAATCATGAATCCTAAGGTTTGCTTCATTGTATCTTATATGAAACCATAATAGAATCATATGAATGAGTAAGCATGAATAGCGTTTTTATAAAGCTAGAACTTGTTCCAATGATTGAATCACATCTCATTTGTTGTGTAAAGGCTAAGAGAATCAAGTCCCACCAAGTTTCATGTGTTTGACTGAAAAGGGGAAGAATTATTGAAAAGAAAAGTTTGTAATCTTGCTTTAAGGTAGCTCTCTAACTTTTCTCACATGCATTATTTAGATGTTTGCTTGTCATTGAGTGTTTATGGGTATGTTTGAACTATAAGATATGTTTCTAGCCATTGATTACATGTATAGTACCATTATGTTCTTTTGAAATGTGTTTATGAATGCAAAGTGGCTTGCATGGGTATAGTTATGCCAAAAGTCCCTTAGCATGGGTGAGGATGAGCCAAAAGTCCTTAGGAATGGGTGAGACTACAATGTTCAGTTTCATTAAAATGACAGAAATGGATACGTTTTCAAAGCAAGTCCTCTAAAATGAATTAGTTAAAGTCTAAAAAATTTAGAATAATAGTCTAGACATTAAATAATGAATTTAGGATGTCAAAGGTACCCTGAAATAGAGGCTAAAATGACCAAACGAAAATTAACAAAATAGTTATGAAACGTAATGGTATTTTTATAATTTTAAGCAAATTTTAGAATTCTCATAGGAAAGCTTTTTAAATGAAATATTTGAGTTTTTTGAGGTTTTCAGAGTCCTTGAAAACTATGGAAAGCCTCGAGACAGTTAAAACCCTTCTGGTGTACATTTTCAAACGTTAGTTAACTCAAACTTTAACCCTTTCATTTGGGAAGGTTTTAACTCTAATTTGAGTGATTCCAAATGTATTTCATAAGATTGAGGACTTAAATTTTATGATGGAAAAGATGGTTCTAAAAAAATAGCTAAAACGAGTAGGATACAAAAATGCCAAGATTGAAGGACAAAATTGAAATTTTTGGAAACAACTTCTTAAACCTACCTATATATAGGACCATGCCCCTGTAACGACCCTAACTTCTAATAATCATAATTAAGGTTAAGTATGTGACTAATAGCCATAAAATTTAAATCAGAATGTTGAAAGTCACCACAACTAATTATATTCGAAAGATGTTGGGAAAATTTAAACCTTAATGTTACTAGGGTCATTAATTAAGGAACCATAATTATTCAAATGTGCAAGTGAATTTAATCATTAATAAGGAGCCTTTGATTCTCCCATCCATTAATTCCAACTCACAAAAACCTCTTACAATTGTTTCTAAATCATTCCTTAGTATTACCATAAAAGAAATTAAAGTTTCTAAGTGAATATGAGAAATTAAGCACCTTCGCCGCGGCTAAATCCCCTTTCGCCGCGGCCAATTACTCTCGGATTAAGTCCTTAAACCTCTATAAATTTCACGTATTTTGCCGCGGCCAAAGACCCCTTTCGCCGCGGCCAAATACCCTCTAGAACACCCCTAAACTCACTTCCCAAACTTAGCCGCGGCTAACGTCACCATTCGCCGCAGCCAATTGCTCTCTGTTTTCTTCCCTGGCAGGTTCGCCACATTTGGCCGAGGCCAATTAATTGTTGGCCGCGGCCAATTCCCTTCTGTTCCTATAACTCCCAAGATTTCATCTCATACTCTCCAATTTCCTTCCAATATCACTCTAGGGCCATTCTACCTTAATTTATGCAACTCTAATGGTAATTATGTACGTTAATTACCCAACTAATCTATCATTACCCATTTAGCGTTTAGATATGGATTTTCTTACTCATCCATGGGATTTTATGTCAGCAACTTATAAATCTCCCACAATGGTCATTTAATCATACTTTCATTGGGTATTTCTTGCATTAATAGTCAAGTCTATAAGGAACATATCATGGGATTACATTCTATGTTAACAAAATACTTCTACACTTGGCAATTCATGATGTAATGCAACAATGGTACAAAACTTGTAAATTAGTTACATTACAATTTGACAAGGCTCTCAAACCTATGTGCTACCAAACCATTTAACAAGCTCTCGTTAATTTTCTCCTTGCCACTAAGAGGTCCGGTCCCTGAAAATGTTAGCCCACAACGGGGTGAGATATACAATCTCAGTAACAAAAGGAAATTTCCATATATATGTACAAGTCAATCAATCCAAGACAATCTCATGTCATCAATATCAGAATCATTAATTCAATTGGCAAATGAACTAGTTGAACTATTAATGACTACTGTCCCATACCAGCAATCATACACAATATGTTAATGGCCAATAACACCGGGAGAGGCCCGTCCACGGCACCTACTCCCTATTGAGCACAACCAGGGCTCAGTGCATCTGGGGTTGATCATACCCGGTGCTCGATCGTAGCACATGCACGGGTGGCAGCCGCACCACAGCTCCACCATGGACTCACAAGGTCCAATCACAATAACAATCAAGTAGTCAACCAGTCATTTAACATTTCAAAATCAAGCATGTGTAACAAATAGCAAATTAACATGAGCATATACATGGAATTAGGAAAATAACCCAGTTACCTCAATGAAGCCAATTACTCTTCCCTTAGCTACCATAATAATCCAAATGCATACCAGGCCTATAACAAGCATAATTATCATCATTTCTAATCACAATCAAATATCCAAAGAGTTGAACTACTAATGACAGACTAGAGGTTACTCACCTAATTACCAAGGGGTTTAATTTCGGATCCCAACTTTCCCCCACCAGAAATTGCCATTGTTCACTCCAATTTCTGGGTAATTTCACATGAAACCAAAGCCCATATCATAGGTCAACTATAGGGGTTTCAAACTAACAGAAAATGCATCACAATGGGAAGGAAATACTCACTTAACAACACTAATAGCCTCACCTCCGAAAATCCACCATGGAAGCACCAAAATTCGCATTTCAACCATCAAGCCCAGAAAGTTCAGTTTTCCACCATTATCTCCTTGTAATCTCACACAATAGAAGAACCCATTAGGATAATCCATCCTTACGGGCATTTTCCAGCAAGGTAATACACAAAATGGAAAGGAAAAGCTTACCTAATCCTCCCTCTAACCTCCAAGTCTGAAAATCTTGCAAGGAATCACCCAACACCAAATTTCAGATTTGAGATGAAGATGAAAATGCTCAAACCCAGAAATTAATCGGACCAAAATGAAGAGGAGGATGAGAGGGTCAAGTTATATATAACTTACCTTGGCTAAATCATCCTCTAGAAGTGAGAAATGGAGCCTCCATGTTGGTAGAACCCTAGCCTCCCTTGAACCTCCGAATTTCCTCTCTTGAGTTTCAGCAAAATGAAGGAGAGGCTGAAGGGTTAGGGTTTTAGATGAGTTTGGGTCAACCCTAAAGCCCAAAATCCACTTAGGTTCAGATGTGTGCTTATTGGGCTTTTGTTTGGTGAAGTGGGCTGCAGAACAATTTCAGTTTAAGTGAGGTATGCTGACCCAATGGCCCAATTCCTTGTAGGTTCAGATTTTTGCACTTGTTGGGCTTTGTTTCATGAATTGGGCTGCAGCAATTTGATTGGGCTAGGCCAAGTTCCAAAAGTTAATCCAACTTAGGTCTGCATAAAGTGTGTTGGGCCAACTATAAGAGCTCATGTAAATTGGGTCTTGGGCCTCTATTTCACTAAATCAAATTGGGCTATTGCTAGGTAATCTCTCTTGGCCCAAGTCTCATGATAAGGAGTTGGGCTTGCATTTAGAATCATTGGGCCTCTATAAGCCTCTTCTCCTGATCTCCTACATTAATTTAGGCCTAGATATAGTCTCTATCCCAATCAATTCTCAACTCATATTATTAATTTATTTCTCAAAATTACCATTCTCTAAACTTGCCCACTTATCCCATATTAATTATCCCTAATTAATCTAAATCCATGATTAACACCTTAATTAATTTTGGGGTGTTACAGCCCCACTCTCCCCTTCACTTAGCTTATTTTATTTCTACCTTAAACTAGAGAAAGAATGAAGAGAGTGAGGCACACAAGGGAGAGAAGAAAGGAAGGAGAAAAAGAAAGGAAAAAGGTATACCTTTTTATGGATTTTCATGCTTTCTCTTTAGCAAACTTATTCTCCTCCATCTTCCCTTCTTTCCTCTAGCTTTGTTGAAGTTTTTGGATCCATTTTGAGGGGAAAATAGAGGGGAAATTTTTGAATTCAAGGAAAATAAGCCAAGCGAGGTGAAAAACAAGCAAAGGAAACTAAAAAAAACTAGGTATTTTGCTATTCTTATGCTTGATCCTCCTTGTTCCTTCTCGTGTGTATGTTTAGCACTATGTAAGACCAACCAAGAGGGGTTGGATTTCTAGCTAAAACAAGGATGAATCTTAGTAAAATGAGGGAGGACAATAAAAATATGCAAAGAAAATAACAAAATAACCATTAGATTTTAAGATAGAAAAGTTAGAGTTTCAAGTATTCCTTTAAAATTTTGTTTTGATTCAAGAGTTCCTAGGCCTAAATGAGTGTTTGAAGGAGCTCTTGAGATCCTAAAGAAGCTTCCCACATGCATCTTCCATCAAGAAAACAAAGCAAACTCATATAATGCTCTCTTAGTATATGGTTTTAGCCTAGGCTAGAATGGGTACCAAGGGATAGTTTTAATTTGTTCCAAGTTGCTTTTGAGTTGTATATGATGGAAGAGAATGAGAGAAAGCCTTGGAAAAATTTTAGAAGCCATGGATAGTGAGATGTAACTTTAAGTTCCATATTATGGCTTAAAGAAGCAACACCTAGCTAGGCTCCTTGATTTGATTGTGTGATGACTCCAAAAGGCTTAAAAGGAGTCAAGAAACATAAATGAATGAAAAGAATAGAGCCAAGATGATATTTTCATAAGATTGCTTTATTAGGTGCATTATGGAACCATAAATGAACCTTAGAAGCAAGCTAGCTTTTCTAATGAACATATAGCTTTAGAATTTAGTTCAAGAGTATAATTGGCTTCCATATGATATGTTTAGGCCAAGAGAAACAAGTCCCACCTTCTTTTGTGTGTGTAGACGAGGAAGAGCAACCAAATTCAAGAAGGAAAGTTTGCATTTGTAACAAAGGTAGCTCTTTCTTCTTTCTCTCATGCATGAGTGGATGTCTATCTTGTCTTTGAATATGTGTATGTATGTGTTAAGCCATGAAAAAGTGTTCTAGCATGTATTCATATGGCATGACACCATGATATTTTTTTATGCATTCAAATGATATCTTGTGACTTTGCTTTGGTTTGCTTAAGTGTGGTGAAGCCAAGAACTCACTAGTAATGGTGAGGATGAGCTAAAAACCCTCAAAAATAGTTGAGACAAAGTTTAGTGTCTCCCAAGAGTAAGGTCTAGTTCAAAGCCTTTAAAAAGAAGGGTGAGGCAAGTCCAAAATCCTTGAAGAGAATGGGTGAGGCTAAACCACTTACTTAGCAAGCCTATGTATATTTTGTATGACATCTTGAATGTTAAAATGTTTCTTGAATAATTACATACTCTATGATATTCATGCATGCATTTTTAGACTTGGATTTACATCTTTAATATGTGATTGAAAGGAAAAAGAGCTATTATGATTCCAAGAATCTCATCCCTTCCTCCTTACATGTCTAACATGTCTAGGTGGACCAAGTAAGCAGAGGAATGGAAGCCACCAAGCCTAAAGAAAGAAGATTAACAACCAAGTATGGAAATTTGCCATTTTGTAGCCATATGAGTGATATATGCTGTAATCCCTTATTGTATATATTGTATGACTTCATAGACACATGTAAATATGTAAATATATGATGTATGAATGAGATTTGATACCATATGTATAGTATTGCATGGTTTGGACATTGAATGGCAAGAACTAATACATGTGTTCTTGTGTATATCTTGGGGTGGATGAGTGAATTTATGAAATCTGGGTTTGTGCACCTTTGAGACATGTTTAGTAGACCATTTTGGTAGTTTTCCACGTGCTCAAGTGGCCATGATTGTCTTAGAAGCTAAAATAGACTATTTGGAACCCTTATATAACACAAAAGAGCATATTTGCAACCGAACATTAAGATCCAACCAAATGAATTAATTTGCTCATGAAATTTGGCATGCATATAGCTATCATCTAGAGCTTTTTAAGAAGTTAAAGATCATATTATTTGGAGTTTTGTAGAATTAGTTATAATTTTTCAAAATTGCTATTTTTCTGCTAAACTGATATAAACGTTGTTCATATGATCAGTTTCTTGTGCTATGTCATTTGAGGGGCCAATGGTGTCCAATGCTCATAAAATTTTACAAACATAAACTATATATGATAAACTTTCTATGATCATTGAGATCACCCCAATTGGACATCTGAACAAGCAGATATAATTTTTGAAGTTCATGGATAGTACTAGTAGCGACAAGCAACCTTGGTTATTGTTCTATCAATTTCTAGTAGCTAGAAGTCCATATTGTGGTCTAAATTATTTTTAGCATAAATTAGATATCTATAGCTTTTCAGAATAATATAGTGTGCTTGATATCAAATTTTCTAGAATTAATTATGATGTTTCAAAGTTAATGACAAAAAATTGAAATTTCAGTTCGAGGCTGCACACATTATTTTCATGTATGTACTCCATTAGCTTGAGTTCTAGGCCACTTCTTGAGATGGTTATGAGTTCTATTTATGTATTTAAATATGAAAATGAGATGGATAAGTCTATATGATCCACGGGACATAGAATGAAAAATTTATCTACGATGTAATGCAATTTAATTGATCTTTTAATGGTTTTTCCTTGGCAAATTTGTATGATCCAAGGATGTGAACCTAGAAATAATGTGAGATGAGTTTAGAAAATATGATATTACAAAGATAAAGCCAAAAGTCTCAAGAAAAGTGAAGCTAAGTCAAAAGTCTCTTGAAAATGGGTGAAGCAAATCTAAAAGTCCCAAGGAAATTGGGTGAGGTTAGACCAATGCCCTCGAAAGCCTATGTTAACATGTATAAGTTCATTTGACAAGGAAAATAATTTATGTATATTCATTAGTAGCTTATGTTATAATTTCTGGTTTTCATCAAATGATAAAAATAGATACGTTTTCAAAGTAAGTCCCTTAAAATGAATTAGTTAAGGTCCTACAAAATTTAAGTAGCATTCTAGACTCCCAGAAATGAGAATCACAGGCTCAGATGAAAAGAAAAATAGAGCTAGAATGAAAAAACAAATTGTAACAAAATGTTGATGAAACATAATGGCATTTTCGTAATTTTAAGAAAATTTTAGAATTCTCATAGGAGGGCTTTTTAAATGGCAAAATTGAGTTACCCAAGGTTCTCAAAGACCTTGAAAGCCATGGAAAGCCCTGAGACAGTTAAAACTTCTCTGGTGTACGTTTTTCAAAGTCAATTGACCTAAACTTTGACGAATTCGTTCAAGAAGGCTTTAGCTCTAATTTAAGTGATTCTAATGGCATTTTATAAAATTAGGAACCTAAATTTTATGATGAAAAAAATAGTTCTAAAAAAAGAACTAAAACGAATTGGACACGAAAATGCTAAGGTGAAGGGACAAAATTAGAATTTTTGAAAATTTCTTCTTAACCTAGCTATATATAACGACACACCTTACCTCCTCTTTCACTTAGCCACTATTGTTTCTACCCTAAACCAAAGAAGAGGGCTAGGGTTTGAGGCACACAAGAAGGAGAAGAAAGGAGGGGGAAAAACAAAGAGAAAGTTATGGATTTTCTTGGTTTTTCATACTTTCTCTTTAGCAACTCTTTCTCCTCCATCTTCCCTTCTTCCTTATAGTTTTATTAAAGTTCTTGAATCTGTTTTGAGGTAAGAATAGAGGGAAAATTTCGGATTTAAGGTGAGGAAGCCAAGGAAGGTGAAAAACAAGCAAGAAGAATTAAGGAAATTAAGGTATTTTGTCATCTCCTTGCCTAACCTTCCTCCTTCCTTTTCTTATAGGTGGTTCGACCTACATGAGGCCAGCCCTAGGGGGTTAAGTTTCTAGCTAAACCAAGGATGAATCTTAGAAATTTAAGGGAGGAGAACAAGAATATGCAAAGAAAATAATAAAAGAACCATTAGATTACAAGATAGAAACCTAGGGTTTCAAGTGTCCCTTGTAAATTTTTTGATTAGATACAATGATTCCTAGGCCTAAATGAGTGTTTGGATGAGCTCCTAAGATCCCCAGAAGGTTCCCCACATGCATCTTCCATTAAGAAAACTCTAAAGGTGCCAAGAAGGAAACATGCCTCGACCTAAGGGGTTCAAGGCACCTAGGGGTAGTTTTAAATGTTTCTAAGCTTATTTTTGAATCATATATGATGGATAAAGATGAAGGGAAGCCTTGGGAAAAAGTTTTAGAGGCCTAGGGAATGAATAGGCATTCTAGGTTCCATAATATGACCTAAAGAAGTAACAGGAAGTTAAGTTCCTTATTTTAATTGTGTAATGGCTCCAAGAGGTTTAAATAGAGTCAAGAATCATAAATGGAAGGAAAGAATAGAGCCTAGAACTCAAATGATGGATATTGCTTCATTAGGTCCATTTAGGAACCACAAGTGAACCATAAGACAAAGTTAGAGTTTCAAGCTGATAGATAACTTTAAGAATGGTTCTAAGAATTGGTTCCTATTTTATGGATATAGGCCAAGAGCAACAAGCCTCACATCATTGTGTGTGTGGCCAAGGAAGGAAGTGCAATTTTAAAGAGAAAAGTGTGCTTATGTGGCAAAGGTAGCTCTCTCCTCTTTCCCTTATATATGGATGAATATTTGTCTTGTCTTGAATGTATGTATGTGTGTTTCAAGTCATGAGAAATTATTTTAGCATGCATTCATATGCTATGGCACTATGATGTTATTTTATACATTCAAAGAACATGTTATGTATTTACTTTGGTTTGCTTGAGTGTGGTAAAGCCAAGAACCCACTAGCTATGGTGAGGATGAGCCAAGAACCCTTGAGAATGGTTGAGATAAAGTCTAGAGTCTCCCAAGAGTAAGGCTTAGTTCAAAGCCTTTAAGAAAAGGATGAGGCAAGTCCAATAACTTTGAAGAGAATGGATGAGGCTAATCCACTCACTTGGCAAGCCTATGTATACTTTATATGACTTGTTCAAATGCCAAGAATGCTTCTTGACTGATCATACTTTCCATTATGTTCATGCATGCATTTTTAAGACTTGAATTGTATTCTTTATATATGATTGAAAGGGAGATGAGCTATTAGAATTCTTTAAATCTCATTCCCTCATCTCTAATGTCTTGACATGATAGGTGGACCAAATGAGTAAAGTAATAGAAGCCACCAAGTTAGGAGATGAGACATTGACAACAAAGTGTCTAATTTTGCTTCTTTTGTAGCCATATGAATAGCATATGACATAATGCTATGATGGAATTGTTGTATAATCATTTGAACATGTGTAATTACCTAAATATTTGATATATGTATGAGTTTTAATGCCAAATGGATAGTAATGTGCATTTTGAGTAGTGAATAGCAATTTCAAGTGTATGCATTCTTATGTAAGACATGGGGTGAGAGAGTGAGTTTTAAATTTCTGGGCTTGTGCACCTTTGATACAAGTTTATTAGACCATTTTGGTGTATTCTCACACGTTCAAGTGGTCGTGGTTGCCATAGAAACCAAAATGGACCATTTGGATCCCTTATGAGACACAAAAGTGACCATGTTGACCAAATGAACGAATTTGCTCATCAAATTTGGCATCCATATAGATCTTATCTAGATATTTTTAAGAAGCTAAAGACTAAATTATTTGAAACTCTGTAGAATTAATTATGAGTTTTCAAAGTTGGCATTTTTCTGTTGAACTGATGCAAACATTGTTCATTTGGTAAGTTGCTTAGGCTGTGTCGTTCGAGGCCTAAATGGTGTCCAATGCTCCTAACATTTTGTAGATATAAACTAGATATAATAAGCTTTCCATGGCCACTAAAATAACCCCAATTAGACATTTGAGTAGGGAGATATAAAGTTTTGAAGTTGGAGGATAGTACTAGTAGTGATAGGCAACTTCTAGTATTGTTCCATCAATTTCTGATGGCTAGATGTCCCGGTCATGGTCTAGAATTATTTTTATAGACATCTTTAGCTTTCTAGAGTGGTAAAATATGCTTGATTTTTATTTTTATAGAATTAGTTATGATTTTTTAAAATTTATGACAGTTACTTGAAAATTCAGTCCGAGGCTACATTCTTGAATTTCATGTGTACACTTCATTTACACGAGTTTTAAGCCACTTCTTGAGATGGTTTTAAGTTGTAATTGTATAATTAAATATGAGAATGAGATGGATAAGTTCATACGGTCCACGAGACATCGAGTGAAAAATTTATACCCGACGTAATGTAACAACCGAGAAAAAGAAAAGAAAAGGAAAAGAAAGAAAGTAGAAAGCTGAAAATTTTCAAAATCCAAAAATTGTTCTAAGTCTCCTCGCCATAGCGAGAAATCTCGCTATAGCGAGAGTGCCTATTCGCAATAGCGAAGGTGATTCTAGCTATAGCGAGTACGGACAGCAGTCCATACAGAAACCAGGGGGCAGCTCGCTGTAGCGTACGCCAAAGCGAAAGTGAGGTCTGGAACTAACGCGAGTTCACCATAGCGAAGGTCGAATCTCGCCATAGCGAAGGGAACTGATACGAGCTCGCTGTAGCGAAGGTTACACCTCGCCATAGCGAAGGCAGATAACACGAGCTCGCTATAGCGAAGGTTAATTTTCGCCGTAGCGAGAGTCAGTCCGGAAGAGAGTAAAAGGCGAGAATTAGACACCTTTAAACGCTCTAACTCATTCCTTCTCTCATTTTTGCCCTAGACTTCGACCCAAGAAGAGAAAAAGGTGTGGAGAGTGAGAAAAATCAAGAGAAGGAGGAAGAGCAAAGGAAAGGTAAGCAAATTTCTCTCTTTTCTCCTTAGAATATGGTTTTCCTCTCTTTGCCCTCTCTTTTTACGGTTTTGGTTGTGAGATTAGTGAGTTTCTGAGCATGGGTTAGAAGGGGGAAAAGTGGAAAACACCCTTGAATCTCTTTGTTTTCTTTGAAAATGTTATTTCCACTACCTTAAGAGCTTGAGAGAGAGGAATAGTTGATGGCATTCTAGAGAGAGAGAGAACCTCTAGGTTCTAGTATGTTAGGAAAGTTTGATCTGAAGGTTACATTCTAGAGAGTAATTCTATGTTCTTGATTGTGTCTAGGCTCAAGTGAAGCACCTCCATCAAGGTGTGAGTGTGAACTTAAGAAGGGAGAAGAGAAATTGAAAGGGAAGGCTTGTGTTGGCTTTGGCTTATAAGGTAGCTCTCTTCCCATTCTTTCTTGTTGCATTCTTGGATGTAATAGTCATTGTATGTTTATGTATATGCTTATTGTGTGGAATATGCCATATGTTATTGCTTTGATGCATTGATGCCAATGTGCTTGTGTGTTGAAATGTGAAAATTACTCGGGTAAGATAGTGCCAAAAGTCCCTTGAGATGGGTGAGGTAAAGCCGAAAGTCCTTTGAGATGGGTGAGACAAGGCCAAAAGTCTCATAATCGAGTGAGGCCAAGTCAAAAGTCCTTAAACTCGGGTGAGGCCATCCAAAAGTCCCTAAACTCGGGTGAGGCTAGACCAAAAGTCCCTAAAGCCCATTTTTGGCATTTGTTGTGATTTACATAGCATTTACAACGTGTGTTGGATGTTTAAGAATGGCTAAATGCTTATTCACATGCTTTGACTTGTTATATGCCTTGATTGCTTACTTGATTGAGTGCATGAGCTACTGAGATTCCCTGAATCTCACCCCTTCCCCTCCCAACTTAATATGCTAGGTAGAGCTCAAGGAGAACCGAGTGCACACCAAGGAGCTTAGAAGCATGTGTAGTTAGATGTTAGCTTTGTTTTGATTATTTTGATGTAATTTTGATGTAAAGAGGTGCCAAAATGAATATGCACCTTCTATTTTTGAGATGTACATGTTGTAGCAAGTGTAAAAGTATAGATATATGATGTACAAACTATGCATAGAGCCAAATCAATGGAAATGTGGGTTTTGCCCCTTTTGTTGAATGTATGAGATAGTGTATTTTTGGCCGTAGCATAGTGAATTTAGAATGTATGTTGATTTGGACCATTTGGACATGTTATATAGACTATTTTTGTACTTTTAAACTTGTCCATGAGTGGCTAAAACATGTGAGAGGTCATTTGGACCCATTTTGGACCTTTTGGGTGCCAAAACCGGTAATTTTGTGAGCTCCGTCAAAGTATGACTAGATGAGCTCTTCTTGCCATGAAATTTGGCATGCCTCTAGAGTTTGTAGAAAGCTTCTTGAGAAGCTAAAGTGGGTAATATTCGGAGGTCTAGAGAATATTTGGTGAATTGTTGAATTTGGGAAAATTTAATGAATTGGTCATGTACTGTTCCTATAGGTCAGAAATGAAATCCATGTCATACATAGACCAAACGGTGGCCAACTATCATGAAATTTTATACACATAAACTAGAAAACCAAAGTGACCTGTACCAACTCGAATCACCTAAATTGGAGGTCTGTAAAGAGAGATTGAACCGTCTGAAGTTCTGTATCAGCATCAGGGAGCCCATCTAACCTCCATTATTGTTCTATCATTTTTCAGGGTGTAAGGCTACTAAACTGATCTGGACTTATTTTTCACCTCTAGTAGACATCTGTAGCTTTTCAAATTGGTATAGTTTGCCCAGATTTGATTTTCTTGGATTTAATTATGAGTTTTCGAAAGTCATGACAGTAAGCTGCACCAGAAACAGTGATAGCCGGACCTTCTTCCCATTTTCGATGTCAAACATGGCCCAAACCCTAAGATTATGATTGGGAATTATTTTTAGTGTAAAGATAACACTTAGAAATTTCCAGAGAGCTAAATTTTACTAGATTCCCATTTTTCTATAATTAGTTATGATTTTCCAAAGTTAGAGCCAAAATATGACTTTTGGGCACAAGTGAGAAAATGCATTTTTCTGGTTTCTGGCTCCATACCCGTGGCTTATGGCTTGTTTTATGCTATGTATGAGTTTTATAAATGGAGTGTGAGTAGAGAATGTGAAGGATGGGTTCACAGGACCCACAGGGCAAAAGATGAGTGTATGAAACCCTGTTTCATAGCATGAAAATGCCACGGATTGGTATTGGTTCTTTGAAAATCATATGGAACCGAGCCCAGAGGGAGGCTAGATAGAGTTGGTATATTAAGGTATTACATGTAATGCTACTTTAATTGGACATGTTAAAGGACTTTCTTAAGAATGTGGTGTAATTCTCATAAATAAACCTAGAATAGATATGGGATGAGCTATATGAATATAGTGTTACATATGTGGCATGCATGCATTCTTTGACATATAAATACATCCTTTATATATGTTTGGAAGGGTAAAGAGCTATTGGAATTCTTTGAATCTCACTCTTCCCCATATATGTTTAACCATGTCTAAGTGAGCCAAGTTAACCAAGAAATAGAAACAAAACATCTTGAAGAGCAAAACTTTGGCAATAGAATAGATATTTAAGCATTTTGATGTCAAGATTTGTAACCACATGATGTATATATGATGTGAACCTTTGAGCATGTTCAAATGTATGTAAATATGATGTAAGTATCCATTTTGGAACCATATGAATGAGTATGTGAGTTTTTGCCATTCATATGCCATTATATTGATGTGTATAAATGCAAGTGGCAAGGTGAGAATGAGCTTTATGATGATGTAAACTATTTGGTATGCTTATATAGGCTGTAGTTATGCTTTTAGACTTGCTCAAGTGGTTTTGGAAAGATAAGAAAGGCATTTAGTGCATGTTAAACCCGTTATGGACTTCAATTTTAATCATTTCTTGAGTTGAACCAAAGTCTAACCAAATAGATGAGTTTTTACATGAAATTTGGCAAGCAAGTAGGCCTCATCTAGAGTTCTTCATAAAGCTAAAAAAACTTGATTTAGAAATCCAAAGAATTTATTTTAATTTTTCAAAATTGACTAAATTATGTAGAAATTGTGAAGGGTACTGTCCATATAGTCAGTTTACTTTCCTATGTCATTTGTAGGTCAAATGAAGTCCAATACTTATGAAATTTTACAAGCATAAATTAGATATTATAAGCTTTCCATAGCCATTGAGAGCACCTCATTTATAGCTCCATAGAGGGAGAAACAAAATTTTTACATTCTAAGACCTGCAGTTATTTGAAAGCATAACCTGATGTATTGTTCTATTATTTTTCATGGGTTGAATGCTATTGTCTTGATCAGGAACTATTTTTATTGTTAGTTAACATCTAAAAATTTTTAGAAAGCTATCATATGCATGATTTTAAATTTTTCTAAAATTTGTTATGAATTTCCAAAGTTTATATTAGAAATTTAGAACACCAGCCCAAGAGCAAAATTTTGGTTTTGTGAAATATGGTTCCAAATCTGAGATTCTTGAGATGAATTGCAATGTTTTTAATATGAATGGATATATTATGGATGAAAAATGAAATTTGTAAGTCCATATGGTCCCTAAATCCAAGAATGATGTAAATGGGTTTTCAATTACATAAATTTTGTAACACCCCGAAATTAATTAAGGTGTTAATCATGGATTAAGGTTAATTAAGGATAATTAATATAGGATAATTGGGCAAGTTAGTGAATAGGTATTCTAGAGAGATAAATTGTTAATCTGGGTTAAGAATTTATTTGAGATAGAAACTTCACCTAAGCCCAAATTAATGAATCATGATAAGAGGCTAATGGAGGCCCAATAAATTAGAGGCAGACCCAAACTAATTTAATGAGGTAGAGGTCCAAGATTTATCTTGTGTAGGCTCAATTAAGTGGCTCAATTACCCTTGTGCAAACCCAAGCCCTTGAGCCCTTCAAATTAGGCCCAAAACCTATTATACTTCAACAACCCAATGTATTAAACTGGCCCAAAATAATTCTACAGCCCAACAAGTGAAAACTGGCCCAATAAGCTAAAGTCTGAAGCCCATTTGAACTTGGACCTTGGAGCAACCCATAACCCATTTTTTACCCAACTTAAATCCATCTAAAACCCTAATACTTCAGTCACTTATCCCATTTGTTGAAACTCAAAAGTGAAATTCGGAGGTGGAGAAGGAGGTTAGGGTTTGGGGCAAAAATTCGGCATTTTCACACAGTTAGAGCAAGATTTGGCCAAGGTAATAGTTATAAAACTTAATCCCCTCATCTTTCTCTTTAATTTGGTCCGATTAGTTTGTCATTTGGAGAATTTTCATTTTACCCAAAATCTGAAATATGAGTGTTTGGGGATTTTCTTGGAGAAATTCGTATGTTAAGGTTGGGGCTGGTGTTAGATGAGTTTAAACCCCCATTTTGATGCTTTCTTTGATGGTTTGAGACCCCTATAGCTTATTTATATTATGGGTATTAATTCGGTACGAATTTGCTTAGGATTTTGGGTGAAACATTGAGAATTCTGGTGGGAGATACTTGAATCCGAATTTGGGAATTGTGGTGGCTGTTGCAATTTTCTGCAAGTGAGGTAATCGGGGTTTACATTAATTCCATGCATGTATCTAATTTAATTTCATATTTGCTATATGTGAATGATTTGAAATGTTAAATGAATTGGTTGGCTATCTGTTGTATTATGATTGGACCTTGTGAGTCCATGGTGGAGCTGTGGTGCGGCTGCCACCCGTGCATGTGCCACGATCGGGCACCGGGTTATGATCAAACCTCAGATGCACTGAGCCCTGGTTGTGCTCAATGGGGAGTAGGTGCCGTGGACGGGCCTCTCCCAGTGTTAATGGCCTTTAACATGTTAAATATATGATTGCTAGTATGGGATAGTAATCATGATAGCCTAATTGTTTCATTTGCTGATATGATTCTGATGTTGATTTTGATTCATGCATATATGTTGATTAAACTGGATTATATGATGGAATTGTCTTGGTTACTGAGATGTGTATCTCACCCCGTTTTGTGGGATTAATATTTCAGGTGAAAGTTCCTCGGGTAAGGATAAAGGTAAGCAGGTGGATGAGAATCCATGAGTTCCCACTTATGGGAAGATGGCTACACCTAGGCTGACTTAGCTAGTATAGATGCTAATTTTATATTCCTTAATGTATAGTATCATCATGTATCTATATTGCCAAGTGTAGGCTTGCACATTTGATTTATTGATGATGTATGTAATGAGGGGTTAGACCTCATCCAAATTTAGAAATTGTTGTATGGACTCATTATTTCTGCTATAATTGATGCTGACTAATAACATTGCTTATTAATGGAAATGGGACCCTTGAGATATTGATATGAACCCCTAATGTATGGAACCCCCATTGATTGAGTATTTATGATGGCTGATGGTAGTTCATGTATAATCTATTGTTGTTACTTTATAAACTTGCTGATAGAAGATAATTGGAGGAAAGAAATGGGCATATAAGATTTGAGTTGGTAATGGAAGCATAGCTAGGTAAATAAGGTAGATAAATGCCATTAGAGCCATATAAAATGAGGGGAAGTGACCTTAGGGTGTCCCTAAGAAGAGAAATGGAGTGTAGGGGGCGAAATATAGGGAAAATAGCTACAGAAGGGAGTCACGCCACGGCCAAGAAGGCTTCGCCGTGGCCTAGGGAGTGACAATGGCGAGGGACGCCGCGGCTTGAGAAATCTCGCCGTGGCGCGGAGTGAAAATAATCGCCCAGGGGGTGACAGAATGTAACCTCGCCACGGCGCGATTCGAGGAAATTAATTAGGGAGGTTACAGTAGCAAAACTCGCTGCGGCGCCACATAGGTTGGCCGCGGCGCAGATCCAACTCGACGCGGTCCAGGGAGCAACTTGGCCGCGGCGCAAGAGTTCCAGGCCACGGTGCAAGTTTAAAAACTCAGTTTTCGAGCTCCAGAACCTAACTTAGCCACAGCATAAAGGTTTCAGGCCGCGGCATAGGTCCCCAAACTCCTATATTTGACCTAGAAACCTTAATTTCAGTAAGGCTAATGTTAGGGAATAGTATGAGTACATTGGTGGGATGTTTTTGCTGGTTGAAATTGATTAATGGATGAATCCTAAACCTTTAATGATGGTACAACCCTTTTATGCATGTTCCCGTTATGGTTGTTAGTTGATGATCCTAGTAGTATTAAGGTTTAAATTTCCCCATATTTTCTTAATGTGATTAGTTGCAATGACTCCAAACCTTGATCATTATTTATTAATCATGTATTTAACTATAAATACCAATGTTAGAATTTAGGGTCGTCACAAATTTCCTCTACACAAAGTGCCTTTTTCATGGAATTGTATTAAGAATTGACCTATGTGATATTACTTAAAGACTAGGAAGCTAAGGCATTTCATAACCTCATGACAAGGTTGGTCACTCACACATGGCCACACTTGGAGAGAGAAGAATATAAAACTATTTAGACCACCAATGAAGAAGAGTTAGGGTGAAAAAGTTAAATCAAAATAAAAATATAGTTATTATTTTAAATATAATATATATTAGTTTATATGATTTTATATATTATACATATATGATATATATGTATATATATAGTTTTTATATTATTTTACTTAAAATTTTATATATATATATATATATAAAACAATGCATAAATTTATTAAAGAAAATTTGCAATACAAGAGGCAAGAGCATTGACATTTTGCTATAGGTCATTGGTTTGAGTCATTATGGTGCCATTTTCAAAAACAAATTGCCATAGTTTTAATTATGGCTTTTCAAACTATTAGTGGTAACAACTGTACATTGCCACTAATAGTTTTGGTACCAAAATTTTTTACTCTCACAAAATTTGCTAACACTTTAATAGTGAGGTATAGTCGCCACTAATTCAAATTATTAGTGGCAAACTACATAAGTTACCATTAAAATTCAACATTAGTGGTGGCTATACATTGACATTGAATGTTTGACTCCAAAAGATTATTGTTCTACTAAAAAAAATTTTACAATAGTTTAAGTGGCAACCCTAGGTCGCCATTAATACTAACTAATAGTGAAAGCATCCATATACCACCACTAATAATTTTGGCATCAAAATCTTTTATTCTTACAAAAAATTAATGGCGAGGTATACTTTTCAGTAATTCAAACTATTAGTGGTGACCCATATAGGTCACCATTAACAATCAGCATTAGTCCCAACCTTTCATCACTACTAAATGTTTGGCTCTAAAAACTTTTTCTTCTATAAAAACAAAATTCGCCATAGTTTTAGTGGCCACCTATATTCGCCACTAATACTAACTATTAGTGGCGATATTTGTACATTGCTAATAATAGTTTTGGCACTAAAATTTTTAATTCTTACCATAAATTTGTCAATATTTTAATGATGAGGTATGGTCACCACTAATTCAGACTATTAGTGGCAACCCACATAACAGTCAACATTAGTGGTGACTCTACATTGCCACTATTTGGCACTAAAAAAATTTTGTGCTACGAAAACAAAATTTGCCCTAGTGTTCATGGCCACCTATGGTCACCACTAATACTAACTATTAGTGGGGACATCTATACATTGCCACTAATAGTTTTAGCACCAAAATTTTTTTTTCACAAAATTTTTTTGACATTTTAGTAGTGAGGTATGGTCACCACTAATTTAGAATATTAATGGTAACCTACATAGGTTACCACTAATAGTTAGCATTAGTGGTATCCTTTCAACACTACTAAATGTTCAGCTCTAGAAAGAATTTTATTCTACAAAAGAAAAAATTTGTCATAGTTTTAGTGCTAACTTTTTTGTTGATTAGTAGCAACTTTGGTGGTACCACAAAAGAGGTTTATGGCGACCTTTTGCCTATCACCACTAAAGGGTTTTAGAAAATGAGAGATTGTATTTTAACAACAATATTTAACAGTGACCTTGTTATGTTGCCACTAAAGATCTACTTTTCAAGATGACTTTTTTTTACTTGCGACTAAAAGTCATTGTTAAAGCATATATATATTTGTAGTGAGCCAAATCCATGGCCATTGCATTGTTAATATCCACCACAATGGGCCATTATTGAATTAAATGCAATTGCTTGGTCAATTTTTTTTTTAATTTGATAGAAGGAAAAATCAAATGTGAGTAGCCAAATGGCTTCTAATAACATTGTTGTTAGTTTCATATATGCACTAGCAAAAGAATCATTCAAAGAATCCTCAAAATTCTAGGGTTTTGAATGCTCCCTTTCTTTTTGAATGGATTCCAACTTAATTGAAAGCACTCATAGCAATAATAGTGCCATTCATAGCAACAATATATCAATCTTTCCCTAAGCACTATTCAAGCTTTTATAATTGAATTAGATGTTTCTTTCAATGCCCATAGGAAAAAAATAGAATGAAATAACAATAATGGCATATATTTAATTTGCCATAAGAGAAAACACCAAACTTTCTATTACTACTTGCCTCCTTGATTTGCCTTTTTGAAGTAAAGCTAGTGATTTTCATATGCACAATTTGCCTTCTTATTCTTCTCCCCTTGGCTTGTTCGTTGCCAACAGTGGCATCAAAAAAGGTAATAAGCTCTTTAAGTTTTCATCTTGTTAGCTTTCTTTTTGATACTTTGTTTTATTGCCATTTAGTTTATCCTAATGCAATTGATGATTTCAACATTCTTGGATATTCTTTGATCAGTATTAAAGAAGAAGAAGCCACAAGAGTTTTTTGGGATTTGTCTTGGTTTAAAATTGGAATTTTAATCTTGCTTAAGTATTTTGTTTTTTGGAGTTTCATTGTTGAAGAAGAAGAATGAGAAGGGTGATGAGTGAAACCATATGATTTTTTGGGTTCAAATGTAGGGTTTTAATTTTGTCTTATTTTACCTTTTTTCCTTAGTTTCGTTATTGTTGAAAAAGAAGAAAATACATTATTCAACTTGTTCGATAAGAGTTTGAGTCATTAGTGGTAGAGATGAACTTTAAAACACCATTTTTTTTCCTTTTGATTATGGAGGTAAGTATGGAATTTGTGATAAAGGAGGAAGAAGATGTGTGTGTGTGTGTGTGTGTGTGTGTGTGTGTGTATTTTGAGTTTTTGTGTGCATGTAAAAAGGAGTTTGAGCTTGTTCATGGTTTAGAGCTATGAATTTTGAGGAAGCACAAAGCATTTATGGAAGATAAGAGATAAAGCTCTAAGAGAGCTTTTATGGCCACCATAAGTAAGGAAAATTAGGAGAAAAAGCCCATAATGACCTTATTTGTTTTAATTACTTGCTTAGATGCCACATGGATGCAAAAGTGATGATGTATAGCATAGTTACTGATATGGATGGATTCTGTTAGTGGTCTTAATAGAATTGCTAATGGAAAGGGTCAATTACACAAATTCAAGAGTTTAGGAGACCAGTAGTAAACTTTTAAAGGTGAAGGGGTTAATTCTACAAGTTTCTAAGTTGAAGGAGGTTTTATATATAGTTTTATTCAATGAAGGAATTTTCATTTACCAAAGAAATAACAAGGGATGTGCAATTTAGTATCCAGTGAAGGAATTCCCTTACTAAATCCTCAACAATTATTGAGGGAAAAGTCTACTATTGGAAAGAATTTAAACAAGATTTTGGTGAAGGAAAACTCCCTATTATTTTTTGAGTGAGGAAATTTAGCAAGGGATTAATGAGAAAAATTTTCCCCCCATTTAGTGATGTGGAATAGTAAAGGAATATTCCTTCATTTTTATGTTACTTGTTTCCCCGCTGAATGTGTTAGTGAATGATTGGTGAAAAATATGTTTCTCACCATTTTCTAATTTTTTTTACTGATGTCTCTACCATTGTTTTGTTAGCAGCAAATTTAATGTCTCATTGTTGCTCCATTTGAAAAAAAGAAGGAAAAAGAAAAATGTGATATTTATAATGTGACAATGATGTTGATCATAAAATGGTATCCATGTTGAAGTATTTTTATGTATCCAAACTCAAATTGAAAAGGGAGTTAATTAGCAAAGATGCAAAAGGATACATTTTTATCGTAATTTTGAAAAGTCTAAATACACACGACTTCTAATTTTAAGTTATGTGCAATTTATTTTTTCAAATTTTAAAACTTGATAATTGGTCTTTTAAACTTATGAGATTTTTGAATTTAACTCTTTCATTAATAATTTTATCCAAAATCTTAAGAGCACTTTTCCACATTACCATGTCATCTTTCAACTACTAATGTATTTGATCATTAGCCATTGACCAAAATACTTTTTTTTAAAACAAAAACCAATTCCCTCTACTTTCCTTGTTTTTATTTTTAAACCAGAGCCTATACTCTTCTCTTACCTGATATCCAATATCCTTCCTCATAAATAAAATAATCATTCCATAAACACCACCATCTATCGTCAATTATGTCACAACATGCTTTACACATCTAATTCAAATCATTTCTTTCGTAAGGTGATAAATTTACAATTGTTGCAAGACTTTAGGCAGTGGCTTTTAACTTGTTTCTATGCCAAATGAGCCTCTATGAGTCCAAATTTGATTTTCTTGCCATTTCAATCTATAAACTCCATAGACAATTTGATTTAACAAACAAAATCATTATCCAAGACCAAAGAGTATAAAGGGATCATATATCCCAATTTGGCCTCTTTAGACATAATATAAGCCAAATTTCAAAAGTTCATAACTCTGGCTATATAATTTTGATTTACACAAATTAAGTGTCTATAGAAAGCTTATGATATGAACTTTATGTTGTTAAATTTTCAAATAAAAGCAAATCCAATTGTTCCCTAAAAGTACACAAAAATCAAGGTCATGATAGCATAAATAGTCATTACGTAATTCCATATTTTAAGACCAAATTCAAAAATTTGCTAACTATTCTATAAAGCTCAGAAAATTATCATTTTTCACTTGTTAAAAAGTTCTATAAATCATCTAGGTGTCCACCAAATTTCATCCCCAAATTAGATCATTTGGGCTATCAAAGTTAAGGTTATATTTTATGGCACATTTAGACTAAAATTTGCTTCTAAAATAATCCATTTAAGCTCTAACATGCAATCTCTTCCCTTGACCAACTTTTAATTCGTTCATACTTGATTTCCATAAGAGTTATTTCATGGAATATAGCTTATAACAAGAATTCACCATTTCACACCCAAATAGCCACATGGAGCCACTAGCATGCAATGTGACATAGCATGTTCTATTCTATTACTAAGACACCAAAAGGGCATATATTCATGATCATAAAAGCTTGTTTATCAAGTGTTATTTCATTCGATCATACAAATACATCAAATTGGCCACTTACTAGTTCCATAACATGCATCAAGTTACCATATGCCATATAGGCAACAACACATATTCTAGTCACAAGCTTTAGCGTCTAAATGGCACACATATATACATATAATCTCAAGCTTGCACATGGGATATCATTATACATCACCATCATATACTTCATAATTGCTACTAGCTTGTTTTAAATACATAACAAATACATATGTACATCAAAGCTTCCTATACTACTTCCTTAAACGCTAGGTTTTCTCTTAATCTCTTTCCTTACTAGAGGCACTCAAAATGGTTATTGAAAGGGAGAAGGGGTGAGATTATCAAGAATCTCAGTAGCAAATCTCAATCTATATCCATACACACAACAAATGCAAATAAGAAAATGCATGCATGAGGTTATATGCCTCAAGCAACTCAGATATAAGAATTGGCATGAGACTTTAACTCTTATCTAGCTATGGTATAAAATATACTAGTTAGGTTCAACTAAACTCAACTTTGGGTTAAGGAAGAGCTATTTCACTCAATTCCCCACAGTAAGGAGTTAGGAGCCAAATATAACAACATACATGCATAAAACTCATGATACAAGTTAATTCAAAGCATAACTCATAAAATTATCAGACAACCAAACATACAAGTATCTTAACTCATTCATACATCCAAATGCATACAAGATAAGGAGAGATAATTACTTTATAGATGATGAACCACTAAACCTTTTTGGTTCACACATACAATTGATGGAGTTGCTTTAGCTTGGCATAAATACATTAATTGACTATGCAAAATAACTCATTAGAATCCATTCAACTCATTTTATTATCATATAAGGCTACTTTAACTCAAAAAGGCAAATTAAAATACTTTAAGCCCCCCTTAAGTGGCAACTCTCATGATTCAATTTCTAGATTCCAAAATCTTACTTGATATGAGCCATATAACTCTAATGGAACTCATTAGGGCCATCATGGTTAAACAAGTCTAATACCAAATTACTTCTTTAGGCCTTTTTTAAAACCCTAAATTTTCATCTTTCAAAATAAGGCTTTTAAATTCATTCCAATAGTTCCATTAATATCCATTGTTCATATTTAGACATCTCAAAACTTTAGAACTCATGAGAACACTTCTTAAGTGCTTGATGTGCCCCTTGGCTGAGACATGCACTCTAAGACCTTAAATGGAGCTTTTGTCATTTTCATGAGAAATTTGGTAGATGTAAAATATTCATCATTCTTTTCTAGTTCAAATTTGGTCTTAGATGACTTAAAACATCTTTTTAGGATTCTATAAATTCCATGGTACAACTAAAACCCTAGATGCTCTAACTTGAACTCTATGGTTTTATATGGCTTCCTTTTTGTATAATTTTACTCTACTCTCTTTAAAACCTTTGTTTCACTCAAGTTTTCATTAAGCTAGAGTCTCCTCCTCCTTTTCTCTCAATAGATCAAACCTATCTTGCCTTTAGGGTCCAAAGAAAAATAATTTTCTTTAACTAATACATGCCTTGTTTGAAAAGTACTTCCAATGGTGATTTTTGTGGTATAATTGGTTGCTCCAAATCTTTTCTTTTCTTCAAGTGGTCAACCACCAAATTCTTCCTTTTAAGAAACTAAAACCACCGTTAGAAAGAGCTTGAAGAGGATAAGAGGATTGATAACTAACATATCATGAAATTAAGCATGTTTCTTACCTTTTTGGCTTTCTTTACCCTTTCTCTCTTCCTATTTTCATGCCATCTCTATGCTAGTTCAAAGCCCAAATATGTTAGTTACAGGAGGTTGGAGAAGGTGGCTTGACTATATATAGGTGGAGAAAGATTTTTATAGCAATTTTAAAAATGCCAATTATATCCATTCAATTTATTTATTTTTCATTTGGACTCATTTTGTATCCTTTTTAAAAATTATCTTTTCATATGAAAATTTATGCTGTCTACTTTATTAAAAACATTTATTTTGAAATTTGTGAGATTCAAAATAGTCTAGAAAAGTCCAGTCAAAGCTATGGTCAACTAGAATCCTAAATTGTACATTATCATGGATTTAATCATTTTGATGATTCCTATGGTTTTCAAAATTTCTGAAAATCCTAGTAAACTTAATTTTGACTTTTAAAACTCATTTCCTTGAATTTCTAAATTTTCCCTCAAAATTATAATTTTGTCACTGGTATGCAATTTATTTCATTTAACCACTTTGGCTTTCACGTATGTGTTTTTTGCTTTTTTCTTTCATTTTACTTGAGCTTTTGGTCTCTCATTATCATAATTATCAACCTTTACTTTGATATCTAAGGATCTTGAAAACATTGGATATGACAAGTTAGGTGTCTTTTCTTCGCTTGGAATCCCTTTTAGTCTCACTTTCATTTCTTTTCTCAATGGCTTCATTGTCATTAAGCTTGAGCTTTGCATATTTTGGTATGATCATTGAAAATGATCAAATCTATTTGGGTGGTCTTGTACAGGAAAGTTAAATTTCCAAAGATGGCAACTTCACATTAAAGATGGGAAAGTTGAACATTTCTACTTATTTATGAGCCCAGTGGCACTGAGGAAAATCTCGTTTAGACCTTTGAATAGCGTTCTATCACTTTGATGGCTACACCTTCTCATATCATTTGCAATCATTTCCCATCTCTACAAAATGAACTAACAAAAGAAAGAATTCAGATGTGATTCAGTGAGTCCTAGGATTAAGATTCGCATTGAAAAATCATAAAGAAGTACCTGAATTTCTAAAACCTGATGTTGATTGAAACAATGAATTGGTGGATGAAAAAGGACGAAGTATTAGGGTACTTCAATCCTAAACCATGAGAATCAAGGCACTATGTTGGAAATTGGGGTTTTTGAATAATAAAAGTATTTTGGCCAATTGGGTAATGGTCTTTCGTGGAGAGGTTGTATTAACTTTTCAGATGAAATTATCAATGAAAAATATTAAATTGTACAAATTTAAATGTTTTGAAAATTGATTAAAGATTAATTGTGCATTTTAGATAGGTTACTTGCATTTTAATTTTTTTTAAAATAAATTTGAAACTATAATAACAAAAAAGTTTATATATAACTCTTTATAAATAAAATATAATAAATATATAATTTTTAATAATAATATAATAGGTATTTAGTACTTATGTTTTAATTAAAGAACCTAGTATTATGATATTATAAGAAATTGCACTTAAATTTAATTTTAAAAACAAAATAAATATAATTATCCAAAACTATTAATTTGAGGGGCATTCCACCATCCACCACACACCATCATCGTCCGTCGCATCATTTTTGTTAGTCAAGTATAATGTGTGACGACCCTAATTTCTTATCATCATAATTAAGGTTAAACACGCGTTTAATCATCATAGGTTATGAAAATGTGGAGAAATTAAAACCTTAAGGTGATTAGAGTCATCAATCATACGATTACATACACTTAGGTTCATAAGGGAATTAAACATCCATTTATAAGCCTTTGATCTATTACTCATAAGTTATAACCCATCCTAATGACTCTAGATCATCATTTGTGATTAATATATGGAAAACCAAGATTTTCTAGTTAATATAAGTGTTTCAGCATGTTAGCCGCGGCCAAATTACCCTTAGCCGCGGCCAATTCATTTCTATTCTACCCCTTTCTTCATCACTAGTTTCACCGCGGCGAGTTGGACCTTCGCCGCGGCCAACCTACATGGCGCCGCGGCGAAGAAGCCTCCTGGAACTTCCTCGCTCGCCTCTTGATATTGGCCGCGGCCAATTCCTCCTTCCGCCGCGGCCAATTCCTCTCTGGAATGCCAGGGACATTTTCCTAAAAGTTCACTGCGGCCAATTCCTTAATTCGCCGCGGCTAATTTCTCTTTGGACGACTCCCAGTTTGACCTCTCACATTTCACCGCGGCCAATTTATATTTCGCCGCGGTGAATTCCTCTCTGGCACTCTCCCTGGGCAACTTCGCCTCTATTGGCCGCGGCCAACTCTATTTTAGCAGCGGCGAAGTACCTTTTGGTCTTACACTCTGAAAATTTGGACTTATACTCTCCTCTCTCCCTCCAATCTCACCCTAGGGCCCCTCTACCTTAATTGTGGGGCTCAAATAGCTTTCCTTAGCCTAATTTATCCGACTAATCTATCCTCTCTAATTCAAGATTCAAGGGTCATTTTCTTTCCTCTAATTACCCTACATCAGCAAGTCCATTTATCAGCAATTTGTAAGATAACAATAACAAGAGTTCATGAACTATCAATAGATATCACTTATGTCAAGATTACATCTCCAATAATAAGCTACATCAAAGTTCAACAAGGCTCATTGTAGATAACACAAATCCATACATCAATCACCAATTTAAAGTAAGGCCTACTCCTCAATAAGTACACATTATATTATCAAAATACAGACTCCTACACTTAGCAATACAGATACATAATGATGCTATACAAGACTTAACCAAAATTTAGCATCTACCCTATTACACTCAGATCAAGTGTAACTCCCCCACACTAGGCCTCAGCTCATGGATGTTCATCCACTTGCTTGCCCTTATCCTTACCCGAAGAACCTTCACCTGAAATTGTAATCTCATAAAACGGGGTGAGATATAAATCTCAGTAACTAAGACAATTCCATCATATAATCCAGTTTAATTAATATATATGCATAAATCAAAATCAACATTAGAATCATATCAGTCATCTCAGCAAATGAAATAATTAGGCTATCATGATTACTATCCCATACTAGTAATCATATTTTAACATGTTAAAGGCCATTAACACCAGGAGAAGCCCGTCCACGACACTTACTCCCCATTGAGCACAACCAGGGCTTAGTGCATCTGGGGTTTGATCGTAACTCGGTGCTCGATCGTAGCACATGCACAGGTGGCAGCCGCACCACAGCTCCACAATGGACTCACAAGGTCCAATCATCATACAATAGATAACCAACCAATTCATTTAACATTTCAAATCATTCATGTACAGCAAATACGAAATTAAACAAATACATGCATGGAATTAATATAAACCTCGGTTACCTCACTTGTGGACAGATTTGCAACAGCCACCAATGGTACAGAGTCTCCCTATAATCATAGCATCAAATAATTACTACTCTAATTCATCATTAACAGTTACAACAAGTACCCAAGGAAGTTAAATGCTAATAACTACCTAAAGAACACTTACCCAGCCACCACAAATCCTAAATTCAGATTTTAGTGTCCTCTACCACAAATCTCAATATTCCACCCCAAAATTCTAAGCAAATTCGTACAAAATTAATACCCATAATATAAATCAGCTATGGGGGTCTTAAACCAACAAAGAAAGCATCAAAATGAGGGGTTTAAACTCACCTAATACTAGCCCCAACCTCAACCTACGAATTTCACCAAGAAAATCCCCAAACACCCACATTTCAGATTTTGGGTATGATGAAAACTCTCCAAATGAAAAACTAATCAGGCCAAATTAAAGAGAAAGATGAGGGGATTAAGTTGTATAACTATTACCTTGGCTAAATCTTGCTCCAAATGTGAGAAAATGTGAAATTAAGCCAAGAAACCTAACCTCTCCTCCTCACCTCCGAATTTCCCTTGTGTTTTTTTGTGTTTTGTTGAATGGGGGAGTGACTAGTCAATTTTTAAGGTTTTAGTGGAGTTAAGTTGGGTCAAGGGATGGGTCATAGGTTGCTCCAAGTCCAATTCCTAATGGGCTTCAGACTTTTAGCTTGTTGGGCCAGTTTTAAGTGTTGGGCTGCAGAATTTTATTGGGCCAGTTTCATACATTGGGTTGCTGAAGTTTAATGGGATTTGGGCCAAGTTTGAAGAGCTCAAGGGTTTGGATCTGCACCTAACTCATTGGGCTTCCATTAGCCTCTCATCATGATCTATTAATTTGGGCCTAAATGGAATTTCTATCTCAATTAATTCTCAAACCCATGTTAACAATTTATCTCTCTAAAATTTTCATTCACTAACTTGTCCAATTATCTTCTATTAATTATTTTTAATTACTCTAAATCTACGATTAACACCTTAGTTATTTTTGAGGTGTTACATAATGGCTCGTTTGGTATACAGAAAGTTAAATATAGAAATGAAAATTGAATACTGAATGGAATAGAAAGAAAATAATTTTGTTTGGTATGACATGGAAAGGAAACGGAATTCATTTGCTTAGTTTGTTTGGTACATTGAAAATATTCAAAGAATGGAAAGTAGGTTAAAGTAAAAGACCAAATTGCCCTTACTTTTAGAAAAGGTAATAACTAACGCCAGAGGGTTTATGGTTCATTTCTTTTTCTGAGTTTTAGGGCATGGTCCAGAGGGAGCCGCTAATCTCCATCCTTTACACAACAAATACGAAGCATCCTTTTCCTCATCGTGGAAAGGAAGCAAATCTGCAACATTCAAAACCTAGCCCCCAACGAGAAGGAGACGTTAAGCTTTTCCTCCGTTTTACGTCCCAGGTATCATCTATTCTTTACCTTTGTCTCATTCCAATTTGTGGCACCTACAATTTTATCTTTGGGTTGTTGATTATGCCGATTCCTATTGGAAAGTAGCAATGGATTTCAAGTACTGCTCTTCCTACTCCCTCTGATTTTCCTAGAGCAAAACCACTCATCTTATACTCAGTCTGTATCCCAAAGCTTCCTCTGTCCGGATGAAAATTTCTTCCTCTCTTCCGTAAGTTCAGTGTCTATTTTTTGCAGCTTCTCATCTTAGTATTCTCTCTGCTGCTGGTTAGTTCTGTCTGTGGGAAGATTTCCTCTCTTCCTTCTCTGGCCTGTCGGTGATTCGTCCCTCTCTTATCTCTATTTCTTTGAATGTGTAGCACCCTCTTCGCCCAAGCCAATCTTTGTTTATGCTCTATTTTTGTCATCTCCCTCTTCTGCTTCTCCCATACGCTTCTTTCTTCTCCATCTATTCTGTTTCAGGTTGACCGAAGCTCCTCCCAGATCTACTCCTCAGTTTTTATGTTCTAACTTGGGGTGAATCCTCTCTTTCTTTTTCCATGAAATCATGACCTTCTCTGCTCCACTCGTTCACTGTGTTCTTCCTTAACTGACGCTAGCAGTTACAGAACTTGAAGGTCTCTGCCAGACTTCATTTTTTGGTTCATCTTTTTTCCTTTTTTGAGCTGCTATCCATTCTATCTCTAGTTGTAGCTTAAGGGTCATAATGTTCCAGCAATAAGTCTTATATTGGGTTTGTTCTTCTCATCACCATCCCATTTTGCTTTCCCCCTCAACTTATGGTCTGTCCGAGTTCATCCCTAAAGTTTGGCTTGGATTTTGCCCACCATCAATTTATGATATGGGCCATGGTAATTATCTAAAGCTATGTGGATGAGAGGAATGAGTCCTAATGCTATTCCATTTTCTTCCTTGCTCAAGAAATTTCCCAATGGTGTATGCTCTATTTTGTTCCTTTGGTAAGCAGCTTCATGTCACTTTTCCATTATTTTCCTGCATCTTAGAATGATAGCGATATAATATTCTCCATTTATTGTAGGTAGAATTATGAGACAGGATTAACATCTGATTTGGCACATTGTAATACCAATATAATATTGTCCATTTAATTTAATTTTTGTAATGCCATTGCTAGCCATTCTTTTCTTGTTGTCCATTCTTTTCCTTTGCAACAACCTTCAAGTGTTCAACGCAGAACAAGATGATAATGTTTAGTTATTAAATAAAAAAAAGTAATGTGTTAGCCATTTATCTGTAATGCCATTGCTAGCCATTTCTCTTTACTGTAATTGGTTGCATAAATAGTGGGTTTATACCTTTGTCTCATTCCATCTTGTGGCACCTACAGTTTCTGCATGTATGTGTATGTATAGTTAGCTCAAATGCAACAAGAACCAAGATTGAATCACTGCTTTTTGAGATGGTAAGCTTTAGCTATATTTCTTCCTATCTTATAGCATGAAGGCAGCAACGGACATCAAATATGTGTAGTTAGTTTTGCACCCTACAATTAAGTCACTATTCTTTATATGACATTTTTCCTTCCCTGATAATAGGACCATGGAGCAATCTGATCCGCTAAATGGTTGTCAGAACATGAAGGAAAAGGAACAGAGACTTGCTAGGTGCAAAGAGGAGTATGTGCAGAGCAAGAGATTGCTTGAAAATTTTCATTAGCATTGTCAAGCCATGCGTGACTATGCCTTTTAGCTAAGGAAGCGACATGAAGAGGTTGAAGCATAACTAACTTGTTCCCTTATGGAGACTACAATGTTGGAGCAGCAGCTTCGTCCAATCAATGCTGAACTAGTGGATGCAGAACAAAAGCTTATCATTGCAGCTGACAATGTGGCCAATTCCTTGTACATGGCAACCCAAAGATATGCACTACAAAAGCAGGTCAGGGCAGCAATGGAGAAGGCCAAAAGGGAAATAGATAAGGACTTTTAGTGCTATTTAATATGTTAGGACATTTTTGATAAGCTGTACCTTGCTTCTTTTTGCCATGGTCCATGCACCATAACTTTGTCAAGGTTTTGATAAGCTGTACCTTGCTTCTTTTTGCCATGGTCCATGCACCATAACTTTGTCAAGGTTTTGATAAGCTGTACCTTGCTTCTTTTTGCCATGGTCCATGCACCATAACTTTGTCAAGGCTACATATGATGCACATCTGATTCAACTGTCTATGAACCTAATGTAGCTGTTGCTATCTTATGTCTGTTGTTATAAAACTTAACATAATATTAATGTCATGCCATTTTATGTCTTATCCCATAGACCATTAGATGAACTAGACACAGGATTACTTATATTGTAATGATAGATGGATTTTAGAGAACAACGTTAAAGGCTTTGTTAATTTTTTATTAATTATTATTTGCCAGGATATGCATATAGGTTGCATGCAGTTGAATGTCTTTAAGGAAATATGCCATGTGCATTTCCCACATTTGGATGCTACTCTACCAAATGTCCAACTTGTCAATGATTTTTTCCAGTATCTTCTGTGAAATTACAATTTCCACCTTTAATTAATTACTCATACAATGAAGTTTAATGTATTCATGTTTAATGTAACATAAATGTGACGTTGCAATCTGTTTTAAAAAATTCAATCAAATTTTATATAACTATGACAAATGAGATTGCCTCAAATACAATCAAATATTTTGTTATATAACAATGTGGCGTTGCAATTTGTGTTAAAATTCACAAAGAGGGATTGCTCAATAATAACAGGTGCAAAAAACAAAAGACAAATATTATTCAAATTAGACTACGACAAATGGCATTCTACAAGATTCAACTTGAACATCATATTGACCCCCACCTAAGTCTCATTTAATTTAGTCTAGTAAAAGGAAAATATTGTGAATTTGGATTAATAAACTTATTCAACAAATAATGTATGAATCAGATGTCCCAAATATATAGTACGACATCAATAAATAATCTGAAAATAGTTAATACAAGGCAAAACCAAGAAGAAATGGAACTTCACTAAATACCATAGCATCAATTGAGAGTTGCATCTTTTTTATACCACAAACACATCAAAACCTATGTCAACTCATGCATCATATATGGAAGCCAACATTTGATTATGAGCAACTTTCATATCCTTATATTGTACTGAACAAAAGTTACGAGTAGTTTTGTTAGCATTACATACATGTCAGCCACCCAAAGTAGATATTGGTCCAAAAAATTGCAACCAGCCACCAACCCTACTAGCATCGAGCAAATATTATCCACCAAAAAGTTACATGGCATGTACCCAAAAAATATCCTAAGACAAAAAATTACAACCATCTATTTAAGGAAAGACTTTCCTCTATATATCCATACCCAAAAGAAATATGTCAAGCTTCTATTTTCCTAAGCATAATAAATACAAAAAAAGTTGCATAACTATACATACTTAAACCAAAAGATTCCCATAGACAGTAACACACATACCAAATAGTACAGCCACCATCGACCCAATTAGTTGCCTAATCCAATCAGCCTTCAAAGTGTCTGGGATCGTTGGGAAGCATAGCAACAACTTATTGTCACGTGAAATATTTAGATGAGCAGCACAAACCTCCTGCGTAGTCAAGCCATCCACTCCAAGCAAGTCAACCCACAGATCAATAGCTTTATCATCAAGGTTGGCATCATGAGCCAACTTGTGAATTCCATGGCATATGTTTTCTGCAACTACCATCATGTGGTCATCCATCTCCCGACTAACTTCCTTTAGACCATCAACCAAGATCTCTGCCCTATCACGGTGTTGTCTTTTCCTTTTTTGCGCTGAAGCTGTGGTAGCTTCACTCGCATTGGCATGGGGGTTTTCTGAATATGCCATGTCTTGGTCAACATCTATACTTATTGGTGTATTCACCAACCTCATTTTCGTGAATGTCTCTAGTTGTCTGCGAGTTTAAACCCATAGCTCGGTCCTTTCCTCACATTATACATAAGTCATCAAAGTGTGGAAATGGCTTATGTCGGAATGGGGCTGCCTTCCTATGGATCTGTCAAACGTATTAAGGATATTAAGTCTAAGTTAGAAGGACATAAGTTTTAAGACCCAGACTCATACAAATTGAAAAATTTTAATTTATAAATTAAAAAAGTAAATAAGTTATCTGATAGGAATTAATTAAAAGTAACTCTAAACCTTGACATAATCATCCTAAACAGCTCTATCTGCTATGACACACATAGACACTGGGTCCCATCTGAAACTGGAGGTGTTTGATCCATATACCATGTCATACATTATTTGCCATTTATCTTTAAGAGTCTTCAGCCAAGATTGAATGTGGGGCACACCTTTCAGTCCATAGCTCGGGCGTTTCAGTTCCATCATTTCTTCCAATTGAGGTAAGTGTCCCGGTCGAAAGCCATTATCTGCTAGATACTTCCCTTCTACGTGTAACTCTAAAAGGCATTCAACAAGGAGGGCATCCTCGGATGGGGTCCATTGATGGCTCCTGAAATTAATGTCACTATCTGGATGCTACTCCACGCTAGTCTGCATGTAAACAAATGAATGGTGTAAGGAGAGAAAATAACAAAAGGTTAAAGAATAAATTGGGGAAACAACAATGAAGCTACAAATACAACGTATACAACAAGATTACGAAAATGACATCTACAAATAAAGTTCATATTAATAGTAAATAATATGAAAAGATATTAAATTCAATAAAATATGATGATCAACATAATGTCTAGCCACACAATGATTACAATTTATATGCTAAAGTACAAAATAATTATTGCATTACAACGATCAACGTCTTAGTAAGAAACAAACTAAATCAACCGTGAGCTCCTTGTCCAGTGAACTCATTAAACATGTCCATTGCTAGTTGATCTCGAAAGGTGTTCCATGCAGTAGAAGTCTCCAAAGATGGCTTAGGTTCAGGGTCATTCACAGCAGCAACTATTTTTAATCGACTATTATCATTGTTCAATGTAACCTCACAGTTCTTTCGAATGATGAGGTTATGCAACAAACAGCATGATAGTATGACACGATTATGTGTCCTTACAGGGTAGAATGAAGGACTTCTAAGAATTGCCCATCATTCTTTTAGCATCCCAAAGGCCTGCTCAATCACATTATGAGCCGACGCATGCCTCATATTAAAGCACTCTTGTAGGCTTGTTGGATGGCGACCATGAGTCCATTCACTCATGTGGTATCTTTGTCCTCTATATGGTGCAAGGAAGCTATCACAATTTGTGTAACCCACGTCAACTAAGTAGTATTGACCTACAACATGTTAACAGGGAGTAAGTTAAAACGATAATGTTTATTTATGTCACCAAGCTACAATAAGGGAAAATGCAGTGAACAATGTTCTTACCTGGAGGTACACTCAAGCCATGCCTCCTACTTATTGCATTGTGCAAAACTCGATTATCAGTTGCAGATCCTTCCCACCCAGGCAAGACATAAATAAATTGTGCATCTTGGGAGCAGACACCTAGAACATTAGTGGTGATTAACCCTTTTTGATTTTGGTATCGAGGCTTATCCTCTAAGGGTACACGGATCAGAATGTGTGTTCCATCAAGAGCCCCAATACAATTCTACAAAACTTAGTTAATGTGGGTGTAATAATAGCACAAACCATTACAACGTTCATGTTAGAAAAGAGGCTTACCTTGAACCACTTCCATTTGTCATCAGTTGAATTTTCAGGAACAGGCTCTGGTGATTTCAATAGTTCCCTATCCAGACGCATCATTACATTTAGTACCACATTAAAGTATCTACTAACTATTTCCCTAGATCTTTGAAACTGAAACTTGATCACTCTATTCTTAACGTGATGGGCTAGAATGTTCAAAAATATTGCCACTTGCTCATCTACTAGCATATTTTTTGAAGGTTTTAGCCCCCTATTGTATCGAGCATGGCACATAGCTGGTCAAAAGTTGCTCTATTTAACCTAAGTTATTTATAACAAGTAGTATCACTGCTATAAACCAACCGCTTAAGGTGATCTCGCTTAGCTTCAAAATTTACTATGTAAGGCCTTTGCCTCAATCAACGACAATTCAAAGCTACACATACCCACATATTTATCAACCATTTACGCCTGGCTTGCCTAACAAGAACAAACCATAGTAACACATGAAGAATGATGTCACGGCTAATGTCGTCCATAACTGTTGAATAACAACAGCAACACTTTGATTAATAAGAAAGGAGATGTGCTTTACAATAGGGTGGGGAGCTATTTCACTTTTTTTTTCCTCAACTTTGTGATTTTTCATGAATAATCAAACATTTGGGTACAGAAAATTACCACTATTTTGAAAAAGTAATACAACTTTGTTGCTAAAATATCTTGCACACAGCAAATATGCTACCAACTAAAGTAGAAATCATAACTAACAATGATATATATATATATATATATAATACTGCTACCACATATGAGATCTTGAAAGGGATTTAATTGATATAAAACATTTTTTATATCAAATATAAGCTTGGCACTACTGGTGGGTATACTAATGTAATGTATCAAAAGTGAAATAAACTACATATGTCAAACACACATAACAAACACATTTGGAAAAGAAGTTTAAATTTATCTTGGGTGTTTGCAAATGGCAGAAAGGGACAAAAACACTTTTATAAAAATATGGCTCAAAAAGACCATGGGACATTTTTATACAGCCTTGACGTTGGAAAATGTTACAACACAACAGTATTCATTATAATACTACAATGACCATTCATCAGTGGAATCCATTGTCAGAAGCAATTCCATTTATGGTAATACCTTCATCTTACTACGGAGGTCAAAGGGAAAGAAAAAACAATGGGTAAGCAAATCAGAGTTGAAACTCTATATATATGTCGATGAATGTGCAAAACTATTTTTTGCCTTCTGGAATGATAATTTGTCAGATTCAAGCATCCTTTTCCAAATACCAAACCTACTGCCACTTGGACACATCATTTTCCTACTTACTGAGCATCAGCGAAACCCAAACCATCCACGAGACAAATTTGCTCATCTTGCATCTATACTAATTAATGTATTGAAAGTTGTAAAAAAACATTAATCCAGTTTTTAGGGACATGCGAAGAACATGCGAAGCTTGGTCATTTTAACACAGCTAAATGGAATGGGTTTTGCAAGCTTACTGAACGGGAAATATCTACAACATCCTTATACATGGAAACATACCTCACGTTCAAGCGGGACTATAGATTTTGATCGAATGTTGCCAGCTGAAGGAGACCTGATGAAGAACCTGCGTTAGCTAATGTTCGACTCTCACTCTGCTCTTACCAAAAGACTAGCAAAGACAAAGTGGGATGGGACAGGGCGTAAATAGCTTCACTTGACTTCTGTACCATCACCAAGGGCATAATGGACTTCTGCATCTCTTGATCCCTTTCTCGCGGTCAACGAAGGAGATGACTAAGGAAACAACATTTTCCTTTCCATAAAACTTTCATCCTACTAAACGTATCAAGCCAAAGGATTCCGCTTCCTTTTCCATTTCCGAAGTTATACCAAATGAGCTGCAAGTCTTTTGATTAGGCCAAAAGTGAACCCTTCCAAATTAATCCATTCATTGCTCCTCGTTCTAACTTTAAAAAAACTATTATCATGTTGATTTGGGAATTTGATGTGGATTGATTTGCAGATTGTTACTCCACGGCCTTGCTCTGCTTTTCACCTATAGTTTTCATTTGGATACATAGCTTGCTTAAAGGAATTGAACAAGTGATTTGGTTCTGCTCATTTATGTTTGGAGGACTAGAGTTATTCGATTGAATTCTGAAATATATTAAAAGGGTTTGGGGAATTATATGCTTTTTTGCTTCAGGAAAATTGTATTGCTTGTGTAAGACATGAACTGAATCCCTGCTGAGTCATTGGGCTAATTTTCTGGTTCCGTTTTGTGCTGTGTTTTTGGAATATGGTCATTCCCCCCTCTTGTTGATAAATGTGTTGCTTATAGTTGTGTTTCTGACTAAAGGCGTGATAAGGCAACAATTTATTTCTTTCTACAATTGAACATGCATTACTTCATACTAGGCATTTATATAATGAATCAGAATGTTATTGTATTGTGATTCTAAGAGTATTGCATATGTGAGGAAGAATTGGGAATGCCTAAAATGGTTGACTTATGTCTGAAAGGACTAGCTAAGATTTGAGTGTACAAGGTGGAAGTTTACTCATACAATATTTCAATATTGTCTCTTTCATTAAAACTTATAATGTCGCCTGTTTAGGATACAAGTAACCTTGAAAGGATGATATTCCATACTCATTGTTGCCTTGATGGCCCATGTGATGCTATTACTTGTTTCTTTAGTGTTTCCTTTGAGTTTATTTTGATATATATATATATATGTGTGTGTGTGTGTGTGTGTGTGTGTGTGTGTGTGTGTGTATGTTGGATAATTTAACTTAAGTTGGAGAACATATATCTTCGTATGTCATAATCATTTTATCTTATTATCTCATTTACTATTGTTCTCATATTATTTGGCTATTTGATAGTGGCAAATCATGGACCAAGGTAAGACTTACTAGGATAGAGATAAGTCTAAGTCTGTTTATTTGAAATGAACTTTGGCTAAGGATCTTGTTCTTACTATTGTTTTACTTCACTAACAGGGGAAATCATCCACCTAATGGTTGGAAAGCTCTTACATATACTGCTGCTATAAAAGTCATAAAAGGGCAACGTGATGCTACAATTAGCAAGGAAAACATGATAAATACTACGCTTGGTGCCATAGGTTTTGTAATCTAAGGTGGTGAAGTGAGAGTTTTCTCTCATTTCACCACCTTTTATTTTTTAATAAAAAAATTAAAAAAATAATGACATGAGATACTTCACCATTTTATGGAACTTTCTCTTTTAAGAGAATCTCCTCTTCAAGTTTTGCTGCCATTAAACAGCATGTAATAAAAGATGATAGTAAAATTTGAACAAACTAGTCATTTTAAAGTTTGATATATATATATATATATATATATAAGGGTGTTTTTAACATGTTTATAATTTATTAATTCTGTTTTTTTGTTATTATATTTATTCACAAGCATATCTTGATGTTAGTCATTTTAATGAAAAGGTAATTAAAAATTGGAAAGACATTAGAGATCATTTGCAGACATGTTGATCATATAGGTGGCGCACGCAGTTGAAATTGGGATTGAATCAAGGGAGAATATAAATAATATCAATGATTCAATTGATGGCACACAAATTTTTACCCCAAATTCATGTAAACAGCCCATTTATAGCGTGTTTGAATAAATGGTGAAAAATATAAAAATCATGTTATCTACCCATGTTTGCTTAAAGTAACATTTTATATTTTTTGTCCAAAACGTGATTTGAGAGACGAAAATGCTTATCTGAATATGCACTTACATCCCAAAGCAAAATCTTTTAGGAAAGAGAAATTGTGCTGGTGATGCACTTGCAAGTGTTGTTAATCTTATGATTAATACTATTTCCAAGGCTTTTGGGACAAGATCATTATGCTAGGAAATGTGTTATATTTATTTTAATTATGAATTTCTATTGAACTTGCATTAGGTGATATGTTTGCAATGTTGCATATTCAATTTTCATGTTATTTATTTTGTATTAGACGTATGTTCATGCTAATGAAATTCATCTTTTAAAATGAACATAGTGTTTCTTTTTGCTTTTAGATGAATGTAGAATTATAAAATAAATTAAGAAGAAACAAAGATTTTTTTTAAAATTATAAATTATATTTATTATTCAATATATATATATATTCAAGCTAATTATTTTTTTAATACTTATCTTCATCCAAAACCAATGTTTTTAAAATCGAACTGGTCATTGAATCGATAAAAGTACTAGTTCACAGTTCATTGGTCCAACCGTGATCGAACCGTGGTCAAACCGGTAGTAATTAATTATATTTTTTAAAAATTTAATGTAAAAAATAAATATTAGTAAATTTTAAATATTTGATTACTAATTTAATATTTTTTAAGATATTACAAAAATTATTTTAGAGTTTTTAAATTATATTAAGATTCTATTTATTATTAAAAAATAAAAAAATAAAAACTAAATAGTAATTTTGCCTAAATACATTTATATTTGAAAGAAATATTATTAGGAAATTGAATATAAATATAATAGAGACCAAGTATAAAAAATAACAAAGTATACATATTTTACTTATTTTATATTCTCTATTTTTTTAATATATATATATATATTTCAACTCCCTCTTTTTTTATTGCCTTTTATTTTTAATTTGTTAAATTTATTTGGGATAAATTATTTTGTTATATAAGAAAAATTAAAAAAAAATGGGTATGGACTAGTTTAAATTAGTTTTGATCAGTCCAATTTTGGCCGATTTTGACCAGTTTTTTAGCTAGCTGGTTTTCTAATCTAACCGAAGCGGACCAGGGATCAGTTCCTGGTCGAACGGGCGGTCCGGTCTGATTTTTAAATCACTGTACAAAACAATAAAATTAGAATTGAATTTAGAATTATAATTTCATGTTCTGATTTTTTATATGACCCAAACACAAATTTTAAAATTCTAAATGAATTTTAGTTTTGATAAAATAGAAATTAAAATTATAATCCTACATTCTAATTCTAATTTTTTATGCCAAACGAAACCTAATACCAAGAAGCAATGTTTTTAAAACCAAATTGGTTATTGAACCAGTGAAAGCACTGGTTCATGGTTCATTGGTCGAACTATGGTCGAATCGGTAGTAATTAATTGTATTTTTTAAAAATTTTATGTTAAAATTTTAATATAAAAAATAAATATTAGTAAATTTTAAATATTTGATTATTAATTTAATATTTCTTAAAATATTACAAAAATTAGTTTGGAGTTTTTAAATTATATTAAGATTCTACTTATTATTAAAAAATAAAAAATAAAAACTAAATAGTAATTTTGGCTAAATACATTTATATTTGAAAGAAATATTATTAGCAAATTGAATATAAACATAACAGTGATTAAGTATAAAAAATTGACAAAGTATACATAATTTATTTTTTTTATATTTCTATTTTTTAATATATATATATTTCAACTCCCTCCTTTTTATTTTTTTTTATTTTTAATTTATTAAATTTATTTGGGATAAATTATTTTGTTATATAAAAAAGATTAAAAAAGAAAAGAAAAAAAAATAGATACGGAACGGTTTAAATTGGTTTTGATTGGTCTAATTTTATTCGATTTTGATCGATTATTGACCGATTTGATTAGTTCTTGATTGATTTTTTAGCCAATTGATTTTCTAACTTAACCAAACGAACCAGGGATTGGTTCTCGGTCAAATAGGCCGGTCCGCCCAATTTTTTAATCACTGCCAATAAATTCATATACCTGACCCAATGGAATCTAAGCCTTACAGAAGACAAGCTCCTAATATGGGTGTCCATGTCTGTCGGGTCGGATCGGATTACACGAACCGCCTCCAATAAGCCTGGGTTTAACGGGCAAAACTACAAAAGGATGAAGGAATGCGGTAGTGGAAGAAATGACGAAGCCTGGATCAAAGATCTGAGAACAGAGTTCGGAGAAGAAAACGACGAAGTGTGAGAATGGGCACGACGGTGGCGGGATTGGCGCCGGGACTTTCTCGGAAGCTGAAGAAGGTGTTGGAATCGAGGACTGATACGCCTGATCTCTTGTCTTCGCTCAACACGCTGTCTTCCTTCTACACTGAGAACAATCCTCAATCCCGTCGCAACCTCCGATCCACCATCGAAAAGCGTGCTCTCTCTATAAACCACGAATTCCTCGATGCCTCCCATGCCGCACAACTGGTAAACACTTCGTCGATGCTTCACCTTCTTCTTGCGCATTTCACTTGCTTGCGTTGTTTTGATCTAATTTTCTATGTGCATCTCTTTCTGTCACTGGATTGTTAGGCCTTGGATCGCGTGGAGGAAGAGGTCAATGCCCTCGCCGAATGCTGCGACAGGTGTGATTTTCTATCATTTTTTCATATTTGATTATATTGGCCAAGGTTAGTTGAGAGAGTCTTCCTTGTAGCAATTCACTATTTTTATATTATCATTTTGGGTATTAAATAACGGAAGAGATAAATTTGGATTCTGTACCGAATTTATGCAAGGACTTTCATTCTGGAATCCTGAAAACTGATTAAACTCTTCATGCATTCAGATGCTTTGATGTTGAATGTTGTTGGGACGAACTTTGACTGGAGCTCAATTTCTTATCCCAATAGTGCATTTTATTAATCTGATTAGCTCAATATCGAGTTGCATTCACTTCTGAACGATGCACTTTTGACCACTAATCTTGGACGAAAGGATTCATATAGAGACAACGATGTAAAACCTACATCACCTATCCTTTTTTATTTTTTTATTTTCAAAATTTTTTTCCTTCTGGATAAAGAATGCATACACTAGAGACAATATAAACATATTCATTAAAAGATTATGAGGTACATACGGGAATAATCAAAATAATGCTTTTTCTGTGCCTTTGAATAGGTCATTGTGTTCTAGAAACATCATTTTTGTCAGTAGTTGTTGGACGTTGGAATTGGGTTTAGGAGATGACTGATACACTCGACTTCTAGAAGTAAAACCAATTGTGCATTCGTATGGTAAAAATTTTCATTTGCTACATTGTGGGTCCTGAGAAAGAGATGAAGGAGAATAACTTACGGGTAAGTTACAGTTTATTTCCTATGTTTTGGCATGAAATCAATTGCCCCCCTGTGGTTGAAGATATGTCATTCAACCTTCTTATGGATTGTCCTATTACCACTTAATGACCCTATTTGGACAATTTTAACAAAAATAATGATCTAAATATTAAAATAATGAACAGTTTTATTGTTGAAAGTATGTTTGACTTATATCTTGAACAAATTCATAATTTTTTCTTGGTTATTATTGGAATTAAGTTGACATTTCAGAATTAAAACTTTTAACTTAATTTCAGAAGTAGCCTCAAAACACAATGAAAATGATTCAATATTTAAGTGAAATGAAGATTTGATAATAAAATTATTCATCATTTTAACATTCATGTTAATATTTTTGTTAAAATTTAGATGTAAAATACCACAGATGGTTAAATGGTAATTGAACAAACCATAGAGGTGTTGTATCACACACTTCAAACCATAAGGGGGCAAACTGATTCTGGGGCAAACTATAGGAGGGGTAAACTGTAATTTACCCACAATTTAATTAGGTGGTGGCAATTCCTTGGTGTTCTAGTGACTAGGATTACTACATTCTTGTTGATTAGCCATAATTAGGACAAAAAAGGCTGTTCAGTACTCATTGTGGAATAATATTTGTTCACATTATTTTAATGTGATAAAGTTCTGCTTCTGATTAAAACCAACTGGATAAGCCTTTCAGGTTAAGGTTCATATTGAGAATAATGTTTAATCATGTAGTACAGAGTTCATGTAATTATAGGGGGTGATTTGGTTGAAATAAATAAGAGGCGTTTGCAGAATTTCTACACAAAGCAATATATGGTTTCTATGGTAGCAAGTGTATCAGAGAGCTAATTACTGTTTGTGACCAAGGGATTCAATTTTTGTGTTTAGAGTGAAAATGTTGCCTTTTGAATCTCTAATTTTACTTAGCAGTGCAACTTGGGGAACCTTCGTTTATGAGTGATGATGCTCTGTTCATCACACTGGTGATGCAGTTAAGATTTTGAAATTTCCTCTTACCTTATTAAGTTTGCCTTCGAACTCATCTTAAATCTTACTATCTCAGTTAGAAGTAATTTATTATTTAACTAGAATGTTCCCTTGTAGATATTTTGTTCGTCAGTGCAACTCCAGGAACATTAGTTTATGAGTGATGCTCTGTTCATTACTCTGATGATGCTGTTAGAATATTGAAATTTTCCTCTTGCCATATTAAATCTACCTTTGAACTCATGGTTTCCATGGTAGAGAGTGTATTGGAGAGCTAATTGCAGTTTGTGACCAAGGGGTTCAATTTCTGTGATTAGAGTGACATGATATCTTTTGAATCTTTAATCTTGTTAACCAGTACAATTCATTATAATGATGCAGTTAGGATTTTGAAAATTCCTCATACCATATTGATTTTACCTTTGAACTCATCTTAAATCTTATTATTTCGGTTAGAAGTAATTCATTATTTGGCTAGAATATTCCTTGGCAGATATTTTGTTTAAGAGTGGAACTTCAGGAACATTAGTTTATGGGTGATGCTCCGTTCATCACTCTGATGATGCTGTTAGGATTTTTAAATAATCCTCTTACAATATTAAACTTACCTTCAAACTCCTCTTAGATTATTCTTTCAGTTAGAATTAATTCATTATTTGGCTAGAATATTCCCTTGTAGATATTTTGATAAAAAAGGATTAATGTTTAAACTTTTTACAGGATATCAAAGGCCTTGAATAGTTGTAGTGCTAGCACAGGTGACATTATCAGTACCACAGAGAGGCTCAAACAAGAACTTGAAACTAGTACACAAAGGCAAGAGATTGTGTCATGCTTCTTACGTGATTATCAGCTCTCCCCTGAAGAGGTTTAAGTTTTTGTTTCATGTCTTACCAAAGATTGAACTCTGGCTTTGTAATTCAAATATGAGATGCTCATATCAGCTTGGTATGCTTACAATAAATTGTTGATTATCTATAGATAAGCGCACTTAGAGATGAAGAACTTAATGAAAATTTTTTCAAAGCACTCTCTCATGTCCAAGAAATTCATGCCAACTGCAAAGTGTTGCTCAGGACACATCATCAGGTAATTTTTCTGTTTCTCTCTCTACCTTATCCCATTTTCTCTCTGAGCTGTGTGCAAAATTCAACACAATTTGTAATCAAATACATCTGTTATATTCTTTTTGGGCCAAACTGAGTAAATATCTGAATCATATCTATTCTAAACTCTAAATACCTATGGCCTTCAGCCTTGCATAAATGGTGAGAGACGTATTATCTGACGACAGCTGCAAACTTGGACATATCATTCAAAGGATGAATGTCGAAACAGATTTGCATGGATATCTAAAATTTAAATTGTTTGTAAATATCTAACAAGATTGGGGATTAAGAAGCCAGTGCACAACTCAAACAGAATTCATCTAGAACATCGAAAGTGAAAACTTCCTAGCTGCATAAGATCTCAATTCTAGTTCATTAATCAACACTAGAACTTTCCTAGTCCTGGTTCTTTTAGGAGCCAAGAATCCCAGGATTGACAACTGAAAAATTTTAATACAATTTCTCGGTATTGTGCATTGATAACATGAATACAGCCATAGCAAGAAATGGGCATGGTTACAAGTTACTACTAACTCCAGCAGTGTACTATACTTTAAAGGAAAAAGTGTGCATAATGAATTAAGTGCAACAATAATAATTATAATAATCAGGTCCTAAAAGTAAAGTAGATGTATCTGTAAATCAGTATGTTTTTTAGTAACAAGGCATGTAGCAGGAAGGAATCTGCATGATCAGGTTTTACAAAAGCAAAAAAATTTTTTACCTCAATGTTTATATCCTCGGAGTATTTTTAAAAAAATAAATTTTAGTTCTCATTTTTGAGTATGACAACATGCTTCTATTCTATGTCTCAATGCCAAACTATGTGGCCTAGATTTTTTATTGCTGCTTCTGGCATTTATCTGGTCCCACTAATTTTATTGTGATGGACCTATGACCCGCATTTATAATAGGAAGAAGAATACAGGGACGAAGGGAGTGGGGTCTGTGGGAAGTGAGTCAGAATAGGGAGTCAAGTCATATTCTCAAAGGGTCAAAAAGGGTGAGACAGTTAGGGGGTCAGAAAGGGAATTGCAAGAGGAATAACTAACCAAATGCAACAGATGTGGAAGATGGGGAGCTGGAGGAGTGAGAAGAAGTTGATTAGGAAGGGAATATTTAGGAGGATCTGTGGTGGGAGGAAGGCAAGGGAAAATCTAGTGGTTTTGTGAGAGAGACTCTAGCCTCTTGAAAGCTAGGGATTGTTACTTCTTTTCTTGCTGTTTTCTGGTGTAAATTTCTGCTACTGTCATTGCTGCTCTATTTCTCCTTTACTGTCAATGCTTGACTTATTATGTTGCTTTGTAATAGAATCCCATCCATTTACTTTGAATGTGATAGGATTCTTTCTTCTTATTTCTGTTAATTCAATAATAGTGGAGTAGTTCTGTCCTTTTGGTGTCAGTTTATATCATATTGTGTATGCATTATGGACGCAGACAACCAGGATGAAAATTTGTTATAATGGTGATTTAGTTGTTGTGTGTGAAATTTCTGCTAGAGCAATCTGGAGGCAGTGTTCATTGAATATGATTAAAGAATAGTTTGCATGCATTTTTCACCTTATGTTTTATCAAGGACTTTGATATTTTACTTTGCACCTGAAACAGACACTTAAATTCAATAATTTCAATGTGATACAGATATCTTAATTTCTATGTCATATGCTATTCTCTTAGGTTGAAGCAGCTGTGTCTTTCTGTTTCTTTTTGTCAATATTTGTTATATGTTCTCTGCTTTGCTTTCACAACTTACAGTTTGCGCTGATCTTTTTAAGACAGAGGTTTCTCTCTTATTTTCCTGGCAGTTTATGTGTTTAAAATATTATTTCAATTTTTCATTGACTTGAGGAATTTCATTGCAGCGTGCTGGTTTAGAGCTGATGGATATGATGGCTGTGTACCAAGAAGGAGCTTATGAGCGCCTATGCAGGTGAAGATTACTCTACTTCAATATTATTGCTTGTGTTCATGAAATGACTGTCAAAGATAAAGCTTCTTCTGGACAATTATCTTTCCAGTTACTGACTTTTCCAAGTTGTTTTCTTTTATGGAGATTGGCTAATTTGATTATATACAATTATTTGTAAATGTTACCTATAGATGGGTTCAGGCAGAATGTAGAAAATTGGGTGACACTGACAATCCAGAAATTAGTGAGCTCCTGAAAACAGCTGTGTGCTGCCTCAGGGAAAGGCCTGCCCTTTTCAAGTATTGTGCAGAAGAGGTGATTCCATTACAGATCTGATCAATTTATTGAACATTTAACAAAGCTAGTTTTTCCTGGGATTTGAATCCAGTAATCTTCCAACTTGGAACTGAAATATGTCATATTTGGAAATTTATGACCTTCACTGTCGAATGATGGATTATGATCAAATCATTACATAAGGACCTAATGTCAATAATGTTGTTTAAAGAACATTCTTCTGTTTAAATTGAAACTCAAATTGTCCTTATCTTTGTTTTGCATCATAATGCACAAATTTCTGATTTTGTAGGTAGCCAATATGAGACATAATGCATTATTTAGAAGATTTATAAGTGCCCTTACCCGTGGAGGACCTGGTGGATTGCCTCGACCAATTGAAGTTCATGCTCATGATCCGTTACGATATGTTGGTGATATGCTTGGGTGGTTGCATCAGGTATGAGTGTGACATGAAAGTCTTGTGGGTGAATGTCTGAATCCTGATTGCTGGTTTTCTATTACAGCATTTATTGATCATGTATTTTAACTGTATTGTATTGCACCTACATACAGGCCTTGGCATCTGAACGTGAACTTGTACTTGTGTTACTTGATCCAGACACACTGGTGGATGCTGGACCAGCAGCAAATCAGTTCTCCAAGAGCTCTGAGAATGGCTCTGGGAAGACAGAATCTGACTTGACGTTTGTTCTGGATAGAATTTTTGAGGGAGTTTGCCGGCCATTTAAAGTGAGAGTTGAACAAGTTTTACAGTCTCAACCAAGTCTGATTGTCTCTTATAAACTCAGTAATACCCTTGAATTTTACAGCTACACTGTGAGTTGTCATCATTTTTTTTTCTTTGATAGGACTGATCCCATATTTTTATTTTTATGTCTTAACTTCATATGGGCTTATAGATCTCAGATCTGCTTGGGCGAGAAACTGCACTTTGTAATACACTATGGTTGCTGAAGGATGCTGCTCAGAAAACATTCTTTGATATTTTGAAAGGCCGCGGGGAAAAGCTTTTACGATACCCCCCTCTTGTTGCTGTTGATCTTTCCCCTCCACCAGCAGTGAGGGAAGGAGTATCCGTCCTCCTTGAAATTATTGATAACTATAACAGCATGATGGTTCCTGCTTCTTGCAAAAGGCCTGCTTTTGATCCAGTTATATCTGCTATACTGGATCCAATAATTCAGGTACATATTTCCATCTTTGTTAATCAGGTACCTGCGTTTGATACTATGATCTGTTAGCAGGCATGAAACAAAGTGATTTTAGTTCTTTAGAATTTGAGCTTCCTTTGTAATATCATATGATTAATCACATATAATGGACCATCTTTGAAGATTTTTGTACTTGGTATCTATATGTAGCAATCACTAGGGGTGTACGCTAGGCCTCTGGGCGTGGTGTGCTTAATCTTGTCTGGGCAAATTGGCTGGATTGGGCCAGGCATCCAAAAAAGAAAGAAAAAGGGGCCAGGCACTGTTCTGGCCCTAAGGGCTAGCATAGCTTGGCATGGTAGTTTAAATTAAAAAATTAAAAAAATATTTTTATAAGGAGTCATATGAAAATTTTATTTTATTTTTTTAGGGGACAAAATGTAATTTTATAGAAACTTATATGAAAATCTTCTTTTTTTGGGTTGTTTTATAATTTTTATAATAAATTTCAAAAAAAAAAAAAAAAACAGAATCAAGCTACCCGATACTAACTTGGCTCTATTTGGTTTTAAATTGGGTTTGGCCAAAACCTCAGCTTGTCCTGTATACACCTCTAGCAGTAGCACTATGAGATAGTAAAGACCTCTATGTGACCACTGCCTTTGATTCCTGTATATTCCTATAATTTAAAACTTGCTAAGGTTTTCGTCCTGGTTCTACTAAGCTAAATTGTGCTGTTTGACAATGTACTCGCTATTCACACATCACACTAAATATTACCCAGTTCCCTTTGCTTGATTTTGTCCTTGTTCTAAACTTGATATATGTTGAACTAGTTTTTGTAGCTTCCCTCTTTCTTATAGGAGATTTATTATAAAATGCTTCTATACCATCTATGAACTTGTTTCTGTAGCTCTAAACTCAAGAATGACTGGAGTTTCCAATTTGAAAACATTGAAATGCTGCTCATCCATTTCAAGAAACCTTAAATTGGCTTTAACTATGATGAAATCATAGGATATCATAGCTTCCTATCTATTGCAGATGTGTGAGCAAGCAGCGGAAGCACACAAGTCCAAGGGAGTTGGGCATTCATCAAGGAGGAGTAGGATGAGTTCCGACTCCGGTCAAATTACTAAATCATCAGTTGATGCAATCTTGGCAACTAGCAGCTCTACTTCATCCTTGCAGGTCCGTTCTTGCTCTTGACCTTGGGTCTTTTTCCTTCACTTTTGTCTCTTGCCTATTATTGCTGCTTCTGGATTTCACGATTTTCCCTACTTTGTTCTGCTGCTACTAATTGACTTTAATAGCTGCCATGTATATGCTTCTGATGGTCATTATTTGATTACGTAATGTTAAAATTTTATCTGGAGAATTGAAACCGAGTTTAACTATTCTGCAATTTTGGCACAAAGAAGTTGCTTGTCATTGTAAAATAATGTGGACCAACAAATAAAGTCCCATGTGAAATTAATGTTATGGTTTGGATCAACAAATGAAGTGGAAGAAATTAATGGAAGAACTTGAAACATAGGGAAACTTAACATATTCAACCTGTACTTATTGGCTAGGGATATATAGACCTTTCATTAGACGAGATTTTGACCATGTGTAAGTCTCTTCCAAGTTTTAACAATTCATCAAGCGTCCAATATGTTCTTTTGGCAGACTACTGAGAGCCCGTCTAAGATCTTTCTTATCAACTGCTTGTGTGCTATTCAACGACCACTATATGGACATGATGTTGCTGCTGAATATGTGAAGAGGCTTGGAACGATGATTGATAATCACCTGCGTGTTCTTGTGGACAAAGAAGCTGATGCCATATTAAGAAGATGCGGTTTGTCACAAAAGATGACCCACTTCCATAACTCAATATACAAGCAAGGGGACAAGGAAATGGTTGGGACCCCTTTGGCAGAGATGGAGGACACAAGTCCAGCCAATCTTTCAGAGTGTTTGAAAGCTCTGTTTGGTCTTATTTTGGGAAGTGAGAGTTCCTTGCCTGAATTTGAGCAGATGCAGGTTCCAAAGTTGCGCTCTGAGGCTTGTATTGGGGTGGCTAGGTCATTGGCTGAGGCTTATGAGCTTATTTACAAGGCAATTATTGATCCCAAGAATGGTTATCCAGACCCTAGGTCATTGGCAAGGCATCCTCCTGATCAGATAAGGACTATATTAGGAATATGAATTCCATGTTGCTTTCCTCACATCCCCAACCATTGTGTTTGTAAGTCACGTAAATATTCTCTCATTCACTTTATAACGTGTTGTTCTCCAACAAATCAAGTCTATCATGTATTTCTCTTAAATCTTCTTGGAATACTAAATTTTGGTAAACTTTTTTCTTTTTGGTTGGGCACTAATGTAATGATGTTGCTGTTAAATGTATTGGGGACTTGGAAGATTTTCTTTAGATTTCAGGAAATCCTTTACAAATTCATGCATCGAGGGACTCGTTACATAAAACCTACCGTGTTATTGAACTATTTAATGTAACCTTCCAAACTATTGAACTATTGAATGTAAAAGTTTGGTGGATAAAGACATGAATGATTCTTGGAGGACTTGCTATACGCCGACGCAACAAGAGACGCCCCAACAGACGGTCAAATGGAAAATCAGTCGTATTTAAATTTCAGGGATTTCTAACTTTACAAATTTTACCCATATCTGCTTATAAGAGTGTAGAAAGAACTTTTTTGGGGTTTTTTTTTCTCCTTCTAGCCTGAGAACTTGTTAGGTTTACAATACATGCATCACTAAGGCTATATTTGGTTTGTTGCAAGGATGAAGGATCTTCTTTTCAATTTTTGTGTAATATCTATTTTATCTTTGTAAATGTTATTTAACAATTTTTTTTAATTACTTTTTCAAAAGTAAGGCTATAAATGTCATTTCTTATCTAACTTATATGTTTTTATATTCATTTCTCTTTATATCATCTAACTAAAAGGGTGCTTAATTATATAATATTTTTAAATTACTTAAATTGCACAGAACTTTTTAAACTTTGAGTTATATATAGATAACTTTTTTATCTTTAGAATTTGACAATAAATTTTTTAAACTTTTCAATTTGTACAAATAACTCCATTATCATTAATGAATTTGTTATTTCATTAATAGAGCATGATATATCAATAGCAATGAACCCTTTAAATTTCATTTTTTTTTTTGTATAAGTAAGTTCTTTAAATTTTAGGTTATGTATAAGTAACCTCCTAAATTTTAGGTTATATGTAGATAACTCTTTTGACATGTCGTGTTTTATTAATGAAATAATAGGCTAACAGTGAGTAGGGTATCTATCAAAATTTAAAAGTTTAGAAAGTTAATTGTCCAATTTTGAGGATCAGAGGGGTTACTCACACATAATCTAAAATTTAAGGGAGTTATGTATAATTTAGCTTTTTTGCAAATTGATTTTAGGAAAAAAGAAATTTATCATATTGGAGGAATATGTTTAGAGGCTTGTAATTAATAACAAACCTTTTTTTTTCCCCCTCTTTTTTGTTCTAACATTTTTTCAACATAAAAAGCTTGATAGGGGCAATCTAACTTGGTAGGTCAATAAAATTATTTGAAGTGAAGAAGTTATATATAACACATTATAAGAGTTGGTTACAGAGAGATCGCATCAAATAATTCATCAAATTTACAACACCTAGATAGTTTTGAGTTTATTATCTTTTGATTTTTAATTATCTTTTTATATTTTTTTTTAGTTTCAATTATCATTTGCTTGTTTCTACTTCTTATTTATCTTTTTAAATTAAGTTAGTATTACATTTATATTTATCTATAACTCTATATACTAATAAAATTAATGATTTGAAGTATATGCAAAGCTTTATTAAAAAAAAAACTTATTCATGAGTTACAGTAAGCTACAACCAATATTTGGCCACTTGTTAAATCCTTTTTAAATAAATGTATTTTTTTTACTCAATTTGAATTTGTTTATATATTATGTTAGCTTAGAGTTATTAAAATAGGTTGAATTCATTAAATTGACTTGTTTAATCCATCAAAATGATGAGTTAGGTTTAGATTTTATCAATCCACATAACCCTAGGATTGATTTAGCCCAACTAATTCAACCAAGAGTTATAGGGCTAACCTATATAACCCAAGACTTGACTTTTTTTTTTTTTAATGAGAAATCAAAAATGTTAAAAACTCAAACCACACTCCAGCCCAAATATTAAGCCTTGGTCTAAGAGCCCACTTTTTTTTTCTTTTTTAAAAAATCCCTAATTTATTTTAGCAAATTCCAAAGAAATTTCATTTATACTCCTTAATCAAAGATATTATAAATCCCGAACCTATTCCCTTCTTTTAAGCAACATTTAATTTAATTATTTGTCTTTATGGGATGTAGTTATTGTAGATATGGAGACTGGTGATGATGCTTTAACTCTTGGTACAAGAATTGACCCTCCAAGACAAGACTCAACTATTATTGATAAAGAAATTTGAAAAAAAAAATTCCATATTTTCAAAATTCATTACTTGTTTTAATTGTTTGATTTGATACTTTGAGACTTGAGCTAATTATTTTTGTTTGATGATGATGAAATGACATTGATTGTTGAAGGAATTATTTGAGCATTTAAAGTTTGAGTTTAAGTGTTTGAACTAGTTGTTCACACTTTGAATACTTGATTCCATTACTTGTTACAATGTTGAATGCTATTTATTATGAGTTTTTTTTCCTAGTAGGTTAAACGAATTGGTTTGTTTAGCCCGGCTGGTGTGTAACACCCTAAAAATTAATTAAGGTATTAATCATAGATTTGGGTTAATTAAGAATAATTAATATGGAATAATTGGGCAAGTTAAGTAAATGAAAATTTTAGAGAGATAAATTATTAATATAAGTTTGAAATTTAATTGAGTTATAAACCTCATCTAAATCCAAATTTAATTGAGTAGGCCAAGGTTAGAGACTAATAGAGGCCTAATAATTTTAGGTGCAGACCCAATTTATATAAGCCCTTATAATTGGCCTAATACCCCTTGTGCAGACCTCAACTAAGTGAGCTCTTGAAAACTTGACCCAACCCAACTAAAAGTTTGAATTGTTGAAATTGGACCAACAAATTAAAACTCAGCCCAATTCTACTCAAAGTCTGAACCTATATGGACTTAGAGCATTGGATCAGCCCAAACCCATCCAAAACCCTAAACATATTCAGCCTTTCCCCTCCCTTATGCATAAATACAAAACACACAACTCATTTTTGGAGGTTTGAAGGGAGGCTAGGGTTCTTAGCAAGAAAACCACCATTTCCTACTTTTAGAGTAAGATTCAGCCAAGGTAATAGTTATATAACTTAATCCCCTTCTCTTTCTCTTCAATTTGACCCAATTGGCTTATCATTTGGAGTATTTTTACCATACCCAAATTTTGAAATGTGGTTGTTTGGTATTTTCTTTAAAGATTTTCAGAGGTAGAGGTTATGAGGGATATTGGGTAAGTGTAAACTCTCCATTCTAATGTGTTTTCTGCTGGTTTAAGACTCCTATGGTTGGTTTATAGTATGGGTATTAATTCTGTATAAATTTGCTTAGGAATTAGGGTGATGTATTAAAGTTTCTAGTAGAGGACATATTCAATCCGAATTTGGAGATTTGTAGTGGCTGGGTAAGCATCTTCTGGGTAGCTGTAACACCTTAAACTACTACCGCTATCTAGCCTCCCTCTGAGCTCGGTTCCATATGATTTCCAAAGAACCAATACCAATCCATGACATTTTCATGCTATGAAATGGGGTTTTATACACTCATCTTCTGCCCCGTGGGTCCTATGAACCCATCATTCACATTCTCTACTCACACTCCATTTATACAACTCATACATAGCATAAAACAAGTCATAAGCCACAGGTATGGAGCCAAAAACCAAAAAAATACATTTTTCTCACTTGTGCCCAAAAGTCATATTTTGGCTCTAACTTTGGAAAATCATAACTAATTATAGAAAAATAGAAATCTAGTAAACTTTAGCTCTCTAGAAAGCTCTAAGTATTAACTTCACACTAAAAATAATTTCCAATTATAACCTCAGCGTTTGGACTATGTTTGATATCAAAAATGGGAAGGAGGTCCGGCTGTCACTGTTTCTGGTGCAACTTACTGTCATGACTTTCAAAAATTCATAACTAAATCCAAAAAAATCCAATCTGGCATACTATACCAATTTGGAAAGCTACGGATGTATACTAGAGGAAACAAATAAGTTCAGTAGCCCTTAGACCCCGAAAATCGATGGAATAGTAACAGAGGTCGGGTGAGCTCCCTGATGCTGATATAGAACTTCAGAAGGTTCAATCTCTCTCTACAGACCTCCGATTTAGGTGATTCTAGTTGGTATAGGTCACTTTGGTTTTTTGGTTTATGTGTATAAAATTTCATGACAGTTGGCCACCGTTTGGTCTATCTATGACATGGATTTCATTTCTGACCTATAGGAACAGTACATGACCAATTCATTAAATTTTTCTAAATTTAACAATTCACCAAATATTCTCTAAACCTCCGAATATTACCTACTTTAGCTTCTCAAGAAGCTTTCTACAAACTCTAGAGGCATGCCAAATTTCATGGCAAGAAGAGCTCATCCGGTCATACTTTGACGGAGCTATCAAAAATACCGGTTTTGGCACCCAAAAGGTCCAAAATAGGTCCAAATAGCCTCTCATATATTCTAGCCACTCATGGACAAGTTTAAAAGCATAACAATAGTCTATATAACATGTACATATGGTCCAAATCAACATACATTCCAATCTCACTATGCTACGGGCCAAATTACACTATCACATACAGTCATCAAAAGGGGCAAAACCCTCATTTCCATTGATTTGGCTCTATGCATAGTTTATACATCATATATTCATACATATACACTTGCTACAAATGTTACATCTCAAAAAGAGTAGGCGCATATTCATTGTGGCGCCACTTTACATCAAAATAACCAAAAATAAGCTAATAACTAGCTAAGCATGCTCCTAGGCTCCTTGGTGTGCACTTGCTTCTCCTTGTGCTCCACCTAGCATATTTAAGTTGGGAGGGGAAGGGGTGAGATTCAGGGAATCTCAGTAGCTCATGCACTCAATCAAGTAAACAATCAAGGCATATAACAAGTCAAAGCATGTGAATAAGCATTTAGCCATTCTCAAACAACCAACACACGTTGTACATGCTATGGAAATCACAACAATGCCAAAAATGGGCTCCAGGGACTTTTGGTCTAGCCTCACCCGAGTTTAGGGACTTTTAGATGGCCTCACCCGAGTTTAAGGACTTTTGACTTGGCCTCACTCGATTATGAGACTTTTGGCCTTGTCTCACTCATCTCAAAGGACTTTCGGCTTCACCTCACCCATCTCAAGGGACTTTCGGCACTACCTCACCCGAGCAATTTTCACAATCAACACACAAGCACATTGGCATCAATGCATCAAAGCAATAGCATATGGCATATTCCACACAATAAGCATATACATAAACATACAATGACTATTATATCCAAGAGTGCAACAAGAAAGAGTGGAAAGAGAGCTACCTTATCAGCCAACACAAGCCTTCCCTTTCAATTTCTCTTCTCCCTTTTTAAGTTCACACTCACACCTTGATGGAGGTGCTTCACTTGAGCCTAGGCATAATCAAGAACAAGAAATTACTCTCTTATAATATAATCTTTAGAGCAAACCTTCTAACATACTAGAACCTAGAGGTTCTCTCTCTCTCTCTCTCTAGAATGCCATTAACTCTTCCTCTCTCTCAAGCTCTTAAAGTAGTGGAAACAACATTTTCAAAGAAAACACAAAGATTCAAAGGTTTTTTCCACTTTCCCTCTTCTGACCCATGCCCAAAATTCAACCATTTTCACAAACAAAACCGTAGAAAGAGAGGGTAAAGAGAGGAGATCAGAAATCTAAGAAGAAATGGGAGGAACTTGCTTACCTTTCCCTCGCTCTTCCTCCTTCTCTTGGTTTCTCTTACTCTCCACGCCTTTTTCTCTCCTTGGGTCAAAGTCTAGGGCAGAAATGAGAGAAGAAATGAGTTTGAGCGTTTAATGAAGTCATTTTCTCGCTCTTTACTCTCTTCCGGACTGACCCTCGCTACGACCAAAATTAACTTTCGCTATGGCGAGATTTGATCTTCGCTATGGCGAACTTGTATTAGTTTCAGATCTCACTTTCGCTATGGCGTACGCTACAGCGAGCTGCCCCCTAGTTTCTGTATAGACTGCTGTCTGCACTCGCTATAGCTAGAATCACGTTCGCTATTGCGAGAAGGCACTCTCGCTACAGCGAGACCATTTCTCGCTATTGCGAGAAGACTTAGCAAGAATTATGGATTTCAAAAATTTCCAGCTTTCTATTTTCTTTCTTTTCCTTTTCTTTTCTTTTTCCCGGTTGTTACAGTAGCCATTAGTATTTTAATTCCTTGGGTACTTGTTGCTGCTATACATTATGATTTAAAGTAGTAATCTTCTGATGTTATGGTTATAGGGAGATTTTGGCACTACTGGTGGCTTTTCAATTGTCTACAGAGTGAGGTAATCGGGGTTCATGTTAATTCCATGCATATGTTTGTTTTAATTTTGTATTTACTGCATGATTATGATTTTGATGCTAAATGAATTGGTTGGCTATCTGTTATATGTGATTAGACCTTGTGAGTCCCTGGTGGAGCTGTGGTGCGATTGCCACCTGTGCATGTGCTTCGATCGGGCATCGGGTTATGATCAGACCCCAGATACACTGAGTCCTAGTTGTGCTCAATGGGGAGTAGGTACTGTGGATGGGCCTCTCTTGGTGTTATTAGCCTTTAACATGTGGAATTGTGATTGCTAGTATAGGATAGTAATCATAGATAGCTTAATTGTTTCATTTATTGATATGACTAGTATGTTTTCTGATGCTTATATGAAATCATGTATATATGTTGATTAAATTAGAATAAATAAATGAAATTTGCCTTGGTTACTAAGATTTGCATCTCATCCCGTTTCATAGGATCATACTTTTAGGTAAAGGCCCTTCAGGTAAGGATAAGGGGAAGGAAGTGGATGAAAATCTATGAGCTCCAGCCATGTATGGAGGAGGCTACACTTAGGCTGATTTGAGTAGAATAGATGCAATTGTGTTATTCGTTTATATAGCGTCATCATGTAATCATGTTGCCAAGTGTAGGTGTTTATATTTTGATTAGTTGGAATGTATCTATTAAGGAGTTAAGTCTCATTATAGCTTCATATTGGATGTATGAACTTATAGTATCTAATGTATGAACTTTATTGAATTCATGATATGGTTTACTATTGAAAATTTCATCATGGGATATATTAGATTGTTGATTTGAATCAATGATATATGGAATCTCTAATGGAATATATATTGAATGATAATGGTTGATAGTTCATGAACTCTTACTGTTATTACTCTATGGATTTGCTGATATAAGGTAGTTGGAGGAGTAGAAGTTAATATTTAAGTCTTAAACTAGTAATGATAGATAAGCTGGGTAAATTAGGTTAGTGAAAGCTATTAGAACCCCATAAATTAAGGTAGAGTGGTCCTAGGGTGTCATTAGAGGGAGAGTGGAGAGTATAAGACAAGATTTTAGGAGTTGTAAGATTAGAAGGCATTTTGCCGTGGCTAAAACATTATTTGCTGCGGCCAATAAAGGCGAAGTTGCTTAGGGAGAGTACCAGAGAGCAATTTGCCACGGCAAGAAGTGGAATTAGCCGTGGTGAAATGTGAGAGGTAAAACTGGGAGTCATCTAGAGGGTAATTCGCTGTGGCAAACTTTTGTGAAAATGTGACAGGCGTTCTAGAGAGGAATTAGCCGCAGTGAAAGGGGGAATTGGTTGCGGCCAATAGCGAGAGGCGAGCGAGGTAGGTTTCAGGAGGTTTCCTCGCCATGGCACCATGTAGGTTAGCCATGGTGAAACCTGTGAAGATAAAGAGTGAACCCGAAAGCAATTGGCTGTGGCGTAAGGACATTTAGCCGTAGCTAACAGTCCCAAACTCTCATTCTAACCTAGAAATCTTGGTTTTTCATATGGTAACCTCAAAGGATGACTTAGAAACATTGGTAGAAGATTCTTATGAGTTGGAATTAATGGGTAATAGAACCAAAGGCCTATAAATGAGTGTTTATTTCCTTTGTATACATGAATGCTTGTAATTATTTGGTTGATGACTCTAATAACATAAAGGTTCAAATTTCCCTGTATTTTCCAAATGTAATTAGTCATAATGTCTTGTAGCCTTAATTTATGGTTATTAATCACGTATTTTACCTTAATTACAATGATTAAAAGTTAGGGTTGTCACATAGTGAGTTAGGTTAAGTGTTTCTTTGATCCATTTAGAAAGAAGCTAGGCCAACCCTACCCACATACTATAGCTTGTGACAAGTGAGGTTGTGTGGGTTGGGTTAGCCTATATTGACAATTCTAGTTGGCTATATGAAATATACAATTTGGTTAAGTAATGGATTGGATTGATTTGATTTAGTCACCTTAATCAACTGAATTGTTTAATTAGATGACTAGAAATCCCATCTAATCAATCTAATAAATTTGGTCATAATTGAACCAATTCAACCCAACCTTGTTTGATTTGGATTGGATTGGATGATTAGCTTTTGGGGAAAAAATTATAGTAATTTTCTAAAAATTTAACATTAAATATTTTTTCAATCTCAACCATAAAAATAAACATTTTAAAAGCAAAGTTCACATCAAAAGTATTTCAACCCAACTTTAAATCTAAACTAACCATAAACAAGTCCAAACTTTTAGGAATTAGGGCTAGATATTAGAGCTTTAAATTTTATTAACTTATAATTAATATATCAAAAATAAAATTCAAGTATTATATAATTATAATTAATTGGTTCAATTCGGTTTTAATGTCTAACATAGACATTAACTGAATCAATTAAATTAGTTTTGCCAAATTTCCATCAATTGATTAGTCAATTTTGATAAGTTTTGTTCGGATTTGTTCAATTTTGTTAAAATTGGATCTAATTGAATTTGCACAACCCTACGTACTATAATGTTGAAGACAAATATGAATATCTATCAATAAGGTTGTAATACTTTTCGATATTAATATTTGAGTACCATATACCCATTAAAATAGTTACTAACATCAATTTTTACAATAAAATGCAAATATAGAATAGGAGATGCAAAGTGAAGATAAAATAAGATTAATAACAATAGTTTTGTTTGACAAAGAAGTATAGAAATTAATCCATTTGGCAACTAATGAATGATTGTAATATAGTCAATCAATTGTAAAACCCAAGGGATTTATTTTACTGGATAAGAATGTGTGCCTCATACCTTAAGTATTTGGGTATAAATTGTAAGGCTAGCACCTAAGTGAATTATTCTCCTAAATACACCAAGCCGATGTGGGAAGTGCATACTTAAACCATTTAAGGAGAGACCTAGTGTTAATTGACACATAAATTGACTTGAAAATATCCTTATTGTATAAAGAAGAAAACAAATCACCTATTGTCACACTTGAAAATGTGATGCTAATGGTGTGGAAAAGAAAAAGGGAAACGAGAAAATTGATTTAAAAAAAAAAAGATTTTCTTGTTTTTCTTATTTTTTGTGCTATTTGCATTGCATTTTTCAAATATGATATTTTCGTGACTCCATTAAGAATAGTTTGAAAGTCAAGTCCATTTAAATTAACTATGTAAAATAATATGACCTTTTCTTTATTGTGATTATCCTTTTATATGTTTTCAGCCCACATGAATAAAGCATATATTATGCTTTACAATTTCATAAATCTCATGCTTTTTCCTATTCATTTACTATTTGAATAACATGTGCTAGGTGATGTGGCTTGGATTAATTCTAACCTATGTTAGCAAGTGTACTAATCATATAAGTAATAAAGTGAACTCGGAGTACAAGTGTCGATTTAATAAGTTCTATTTTGATACATTTTTCAAGAAATTTTTCATAGGACTTATTAAGGTTTTTTTCACTATCTTTAGGTTTAATTACATCTAAGTTTACTTAGTTTTGGATTTATTTGTGATCAGAGGTAATTAAAGAATAATATCACTTTTCTCCAAATTTTGGGACTAGATTGCAATGTTTTGTGCAAATAGATTTTTATTTGAAAATCTCCTAAGTTTGTGGCTAATCTATGAAATCCCAAAGCTATTGTATTATTGTATAAGTAAGATTTATTAATTGTATTTTAGTCATATATTGTTTAGTTAATTTCTCATTTAGTTGTTTTTACTTTGTTTTGCAAGACGTATATATAAATAAATTAATAAATTAAGTTCTAAAAGTGGAAAGATAGAAGTATAAGAACCAATTTGCAAATATTCATCAAAGTGGATGTTTTTTGTTATTCATTGCAATGAATACTAATGCAATCTCTTGATGATTGTGACTTATTCTAAATGATGATGATGATGGTGATGATGACGATAATAAGTCACAATACTAGCAAGTACACTAGTTGCATAAGTAATAAAGTGGACAATGAGTCTAAGTATCGATCCTACGAGAATTATTAGGGTATAGTAAAAAGCTTTCCATACCAGATAATTAAAGAATAAGGAACTACTTAATTATAGCTAATTAAGTTACATGTTAATATCTCAAGTCTCTCTCAGTATTAGTATAATACCATAATTATATAGGACTCAATCTGTAGCAAAATTGGCATATAACACTCATTTGCATGAAAATCATACTTCTAATAGCGGTATTTTGTGTCATTGAAAGCTCAACAAATTCATTACTTGTTAAATGGACCATATGAGCTTACCATATTCATTCTCCATCCATAATACATGTGTTCAATAAAAAACATCTCAATTTGAAGCTAAAAACTCGGGTCCAAGCCTTACAACACAAAATAGCATATCATTTTTTGCATTTTGCCTTACATTCCTATTCTGATATGAAACTTTGGAAAATTATAAATAATCTTAGAAAAATTGAAATCATGCGACTTATACCATTCTAGAAAGCCATAGATGCTCTCTAATTGCCATAAAAATTTTAGATCAAAACAACTACATTTACCTCACAAAAACTGATGGAACAATAACACTAGTCTGGGAGCATCCTAGAACTGGCATCAAATTTAAAAAATTTATATCTTCCTCAATCTAGATCTAAATGAGGTGTTCTTAGTGGTTATGGAAAGTTTAAGATGAGATTTAATTGTTGTAAAAATGTCAAGGGCATATGAGTTCATTTGACTTATGAAATCCATTGTATATCAAAGGCTGCTATAATACTTAGGTAGCACTAGACCTCTAATTTCAAAAATTCATAACGCCTTCTGTGACGACCCTAAATTCTAACATCGATAATTATAGTTATATACATGATTAATAAATAATGATCAAGGGTTGGAGTCATTGCAACTAATCACATTAAGAAAATATGGGGGAATTTAAACCTTGATACTACTAGGATCATTAACTAATAACCATAACGGGAACATGCATAAAAGGGTTGTACCATCATTAAAGGTTTAGGATTCATCCATTAATCAATTTCAACCCACAAAAACATCCCACCAATGTACTCATACTATTCCCTAACATTAGCCTTACTGAAATTAAGGTTTCTAGGTCAAATATAGGAGTTTGGGGACCTGCGCCGCGACCTGGAACTTTCCCGCCGCGGCTAAGCTAGGTTCTGGAGCTCGAAAACCAAGTTTTTAAACTTGCGCCGCGGCCTGGAACTCTTGCGCCGCGGCCAAGTTGCTCTCTGGAATTTTCCTGACCGCCGCGGCGAGTTGGATCTGCGCCGCGGCCAACCTATGTGGCGCCGCGGCGAGTTTTGCTACTGTAACCTCCCTAATTAATTTCCTTGACTCGCGCCGCGGCGAGACTTATTGCGCCGCGGCGAGGTTACGTTCTGTCACCCCCTGGGCGATTATTTTCACTCCGCGCTGCGGCGAGATTTCTCAAGCCGCGGCGTCCCTCGCCACTGTCACTCCCTAGGCCGCGGCGAAGCCTTCTTGGCCGCGGCGTGACTCCCTTCTGTAGCTATTTTCCCTATATTTCGTCCCCTACACTCCATTTCTCTTCTTGGGGACACTCTAAGGTCACTTCCCCTCCTTTTATATGGCTCTAATAGCATTTATCTACCTTATTTACTTAGCTATGCTTCCATACCAACTCAAATCTTATATGCTCATTTCTTTCCTCTAATTATCTTCTATCAGCAAGTTTATAAAGTAACAACAATAGCTTATACATGAACTACCATCAGCCATCCATAAATACTCAATCAATGGGGGTTCCATACATTAGGGGTTCATATCAATATCTCAAGAGTCACATTTCCATTAATAAGCAATATAATAGGTCAGCATCAATTACAGCAGAAATCATGAGTCCATACAACAATTTCCAAATTAGGATGAGGTCTAACCCCTCATTACATACATCCTCAATAAATCAAATGTGCAAGCCTACACTTGGCAATACAGATACATGATGATGCTATATGAAACTAAACAAAATTCAGCATCTACCCTATTACACTCAGACCAAGTGTAGCCTCCCCACACTAGGCCTCAGCTCATGGATGTTCATCCACTTGCTTGCCCTTATCCTTACCCGAGGAACCTTTACCTAAAATTATAATCCCACAAAACGGGGTGAGATACACATCTCAATAACTAAGGCAATTCCATCATATAATCCAGTTTAATCAACATATATGCATGAATCAAAATCCATATCACAATCATATCAGTCATTTCAGCAAATGAAACAATTAGGCTATCATGATTACTATCCCATACTAGCAATCATATTATCACATGTTAAAGGCCATTAACACTGGGAGAGGCCCGTCCACGGCACCTACTCCCCATTGAGCACAACCAGGGCTCAGTACATCTGGGGTTGATCATATCCGGTGCCCGATCGTGGCACATGCACGGGTGGCAGTCGCACCACAGCTCCACCATGGACTCACAAGGTCCAATCATAATACAACAGATAGCCAACCAATTCATTCAACATTTCAAATCATTCATATATATAGCAAATATGAAATTAAAATAGATACATGCATGGAATTACTGTAAACCCCAGTTACCTCACTTGCAGACAATTGCAACAGCCACCACAATTCCCAAATTCGGATTCAAGTATCTCCCACCAGAATTCTCAATGTTTCACCCAAAATCCTAAGCAAATTCGTACCAAATTAATACCCATAATATAAGTAAGCTATAGGGGTCTCAAACCATCAAAGAAAGCATCAAAATAAGGGTTTAAACTCATCTAATATCAGCTCTAACCTCAACCTATGAATTTCATCAAGAAAATCCCCAAATAACCACATTTCAGATTTTGGGTAAAGTGAAAATCCTCTAAATGAAAAATTAATCGAACCAAATTAAAGAGAAAGATGAGGGGATTAAGTTTTATAACTATTACCTTGGCCAAATCTTGCTCTAAGTGTGAGAAAATGTAGAATTATGTCAAGAACCCTAGCCTCCTCTCCTCACCTCCGAATTTCTCTTCTATTTTTGTGTTTCAGCAAATAAAGGGAAAAGTGGCTGAAGCATTAGGGTTTTAGGTGGGTTTAAGTTGGGTCAAGGGGTTGGGTCATGGGTTGCTCCAAGTCCAAATCTAATTGGGTTTCAGATTTTGCTTGTTGGGCCAGTTTTCACACATTGGGTTGCTGAAGTATAATAGGTTTTGGGCCTAATTTGAAGGGCTCAAGGGCTTGGGTCTGCACAAGGGTAATTGGGCCACTTAATTGAGCCTACACAAGATAAATCTTAGACCTTTACCTCATTGAATTAGTTTGGGTCTACCTCTAATTCATTGGGTCTCCATTAGCCTCTTATCATGATTCATTAATTTGGGCTTAGGTGAAGTTTCTATCTCAAATAAATTCTTAACCCAGATTAACAATTTATCTCTCTAGAATACCTATTCACTAACTTGCCCAATTATCCTTTATTAATTATCCTTAATTAACCTTAATCCATGATTAACACCTTAATAAATTTCGGGGTGTTACACTTTCTATACAACTTTTCATATAAACTCAGTGGCTCTAGAAAGCTTATAGTTTCATGTATATGCTTGTAAAATTTCAAGGGCATTGGATTTCATTTGGCCACTGAATGATATAGAAATGCAAACTGACCATATGAACAATGATATGGATATTTCTGCATAATTTAGCCAATTTTAAAAATTTATAATAAATTCTTTAGAGCACCAAATTGGGTGCTCTTTGGCTCTGTGAAAATCTCCAATGAGACTTATATGCTTGCTAAATTTCATGCTAACATTTGTGGTTCAGTTTAAGAATATGGTCATTTTAAGGTCAAAGTGGTTCATAAGAGTGCCAAATGACCTTCCTATCAATCCATAGTCACTTGCACATGTCCAAAATCATGAATATATTATAGGAAAGCATCTCAAATGGTCCAAATTATCATACATCTCAAAATCACTATCCTAGTTGTTATCAAACACTTTTACATAAAGGTATTAGGATGCCAATCTCTTACACAAGCATTCATTTAGCTTTAAAATTAGTACATATATCATAGTTATATACATTTAAACATGCTCAAGAGTCTACATCACATATACATCATGTGGTTACAAAATTTGACATCAAAATGGCCAATTTCCTAGTCTATTGTCAAAGTCTTGCTCTTCAAGTTATTTGGCCTCAATTTCTTATTCTTTAAACTTTACCTAGACATGGTTAGACATAATATAAGAAAGAGTGAGATCCAAAGAATCTCAATAGCTCTTTACCCTTTTAAACATACATATATGATGTATTTACATGTCAAAAAATGTATGCATGCCATAAAAACTTCTCATTAACATACATAGATCAATTTCCTTATCATATGATCTTATACATATCAAACATAAGCTCTAGGGGATGTTGGTTTAGCCTTATCCAATTTTCTTGGGACTTTTGGATTTGCCTCACCCACTTTAAGGGACTTTGATTTAACCTCACTCTTTCTTGAAACTTTTAGCTTTGTCTTACCCATTATAAGGGACTTTTGGCATAACCACATCCATTCTGGCCACTTTGCATTCAAAATTACATTTCAAGAAGTATAATAGTACCATACATGTAATCAATAGCTATAAATATATCTCATAGCTCAAACATATACACAAGCATCCAATGAGAAGTAAACACCCAATGAATGCATTTAGAAAGGTTAGAAAGTTACCTTGAAATAAGGACACAATTTTTCTTTTGGTTACCCCTTCCCCTTTTTGGCCAAACACTTACACCTAGGAGGATCTTGATTTTGCTTGGCCTATACACATCAAATAAAAGCACAATTTAATCATTAGAATCAATTCTAGCTTCACCTAAACTCTATACAAACTCACTTTCTCTTATGACACCATTATGGTTCCATACAAGGCATAATAAAGCAACCCTTAGAATTCATGATCTTGGCTCCAATTTCTCATTCATTCTAGGTCATATGACTCTATTTAAATTCATTAGAGTCATCACTGATTCAATTTAAGGAGCCTAACTCAAGTTGCTTCTTTATGTTTTAATAGGAGCCTAAACTTCTTTCTCTTAAACCATGGCTTCTAAATTCAAACCAATAGTTTCCTTGATGTTTACTAGTCATATCTAGGCCACTTCTATCTTTAGAATTGATTAAAACTCTCCCTCGGTGCTTGGATTCATCTTGGCTGAGACATGTAACCATATGAGCACCCATGGACTTTGCTTGATTTTCTTTAGGGAATTGGCATTTGCGGGGCTTCCTAGATATGATTTTTTACATACTCTTATGTGGGTTAGGTTTTCCTTAGAAAGCTTCAAAATTGGTTAGATGCACTAAAAATCATAAATCACATAACTTGATTTCTAAAACTTCTCTTTTAAATCTAATTGTATATTCTTATTCCTCATGCTTGATAACTCTTGTCTCTACCTTGTTTTGGCTTAAATTCATTCCCTAGTGAGTAGGCCTTGTGCTCAACGAAACTACCATAAGAAGAGCAAGCAAGAGGAAGCAACAAAAGGCCATGATTCTTGCCTTATTTCTAAGCTTTTTCAAGGAGCTTTCGCTTGGTTCTAGCTTCTCCTTCCAATTCTAACTTCCTCCTATTGAACTAGCCCCAAATCAGTCCTAAATTAGTCATGAAAACCATCAGAGAAAAGAGGAGAAGAAGATTGATGAAGGAGAAGACATGAAAAACCATGGATTTTCTTATCTTTTTGCTTGGTTTCTCCTTCTCTTCTTCCTCCCTTCTTGTGCGCCTCTCCCCACTGCCTTTAGTCCTATTTTGGAGTGTAAGTAAGTCAGTTAGAAGGAGGGGGCAGAAGTGGGATGTGTTTTAAGGGGGCTAAGGCTCATTTAGATAACTTTTCAAAATTACAATTTAGTCCCTCATCTTGGTTTTGTTTAATTAGGTACATTTCAACTCCTTTTTGAGAACCGTTTTTTCTATTATGAAATTTAGGTCCTCTAATTTATAAAATACCTTTGATTTCATCCAAATTAGATTTAAAATCTTGAATAAATCGGTCAAAGTTTTGGTCAACCAAAATTTTAAAATGTAAATTGGAGGGTTTTGACCATTCTAGGGGTTTCTATAGTTTTTAAGGAATCTAAGAACCGCAGGACACTCATTTTTCCTATTTAAAGATCCCTCCTTTGAGTTTTTTAAAAGTTGGCCAAAATTATGAAAATGTCACTAGATTTTGTTTGATTTTATTTAGCTACTCTAACTCTGGTTTTTAGACTTGTTTTGTCTTGTATTTTCATTTTCAATTATTTAGAATTTTGTTCTAATTTTATTTAACTTCAAATCATTTGATTTAAGGGATCTCCTTTTATATAGTCCTCAGTTTAGGACTTTTAGGATATGTCGGGTATTATAATTAGTAACTTAAGATACTAGCAACCAAGTATAAGTATATTGTATATAAGTATAAAATGATAGAACAAAACAAAAAGAAAGACTTAAGACTTAAAAACTTTCACTCAAAAGGAAGGAAGTGATATATTTATATATTTCTTGTTTTATATATATATATATAATTAAATAAAAAGTAACAAAAATATTTTTCTTTTATTCTAATACTTTTTCTTATTTTTCTTTGTAGGTATTTCTGAGTGTTAGGTATTCAACCTTTCTTAAGCATGGAATGAATATTCAAGACTTTAGTTTCAAATTAAGAATCTCTAAACTCTTGAACCTTTTTTATTTTTTAACTTTTTTGTTACTATTTTTGAATGTTTAAATCTTTGTGTGTTTTAAATGTGTTTTTCACTTTAAATTTAGGTAAGTAGCCAATAGTTATTTTTAATTTTTGAATAAAATTTTCAAAAATCTAAAAAAATAGAAAATTTTAAAAATTCAAAAGCATTTCTGCATGGTATATTAATGCACTAATTCAAACTTTTTACTTGATGTACTAAAGCACCTACTAGGTTTTTGCTATAGTGTATTAAGGCCCTACTAGACTAATACTAATGTCTAGATAGCCTTGTGTTTAGGCTACACATTGGTACCTTTTTTGTTTGCTTTCTTTTTTACATTTTTCTATCAAAAATTTGAATTTGTCTTCTTTGCTTGTATTGTTGACAAAAATATACTATGGCTTCATTTTATTTGTTTTAATGCCACATTTTAGAAAATATTTTTTTACCCTATTTTCTATTAACATTGGGGAGAATTTTCAAATTAACTTTAGGGATAAGAGATTTAGATATTTTATTTTTTAAGTTTTGGCAAAATTTTGAAAATTTTTGTTATTTTTTATTGAATTTCAAGAAAAATTTTCCAAAATCCAAAATTTCCAAATCCCTTAATTTTTTTTAAAAATTTTGATTACATTGGATAGCCATCTTTCTTGGTTTGTTGTTCTAGGTTTAGTAGGACTCCAATGATGATATTAATTGCTAAATAGTATATGCTTTCTTATAAAGCTATATGAATATTATTTTTTAGTGGCATAGTTTTTTGTTAATAGTTAGAATTTTCATACTCATTGAATCTATTATATTTTTATGCCCGCATAAGATAGATATTTTCTTCATTTCAAAGCAAGTGAATTGATCTCTTTGAGATTTTTAGACTAGACTCTAGAACTTGCTTTGATTTCATCTTGAGGGAAAATCCTAGGTCTAATACTTCTTTTAAATATGATTTTGGCATTGTTTCTAAATTTGAACCATAGATGAACTTGATTTTTGTTCTTATTGTAATACCATAGCTATCTTAGTTAGCCTCCTTACATACATAAGTCTCATACATGAATTTCCCTAAGAAAACAAAGAAAATAATACAATTTATTTGCGTTACGTCATATATAATTTCTTCATTTTGGCTCCGTGGGCCTTAGGGACTCTCATATCATTCTCAAATTTAATTACACCAACACAACTCAAAACCATCTCAAAACATTGCCAAAAATCCAAGTTTACATCAAGCATACATAAATATTAAATGTAGAAAACTCAAAATTGGCCATGCTATAGCTTCCTAGAAGGCTCTGAGTATTAAATTTACAGTCAAAATAATTTCAAGTCATTAACATAGCATTTGGATCACGTTTGACATCAAAAAAGGCACAAAGGTCCGCCTGGCTACTAATACTACTACAGATTTTTGATATAAATTTAAAAAATGTTCAATTAATTCTACAAAAATCTAATCCATGCAAATAATACCAATTGGGAAATCTGTGGATGTTAGCTTTATGGGAAAAATAAATTCAGACCAAAACAAACACGTCTCGCCACTAGAATTTAATGGAACATTGAGCAAGGTCATGTTGTGCTATTGATGCTGTTCTAGAATTTCAAAAATTCATAACTCTTAGCTCAGACATCCAAATGAGGTGCTTCCAGTTGCTACAAGTGTGAATGTCTAGTTTATGTCTACCAAATTTAGTAGCCATTGGATTATGTTTGCCCTTAGATGACACAAAATCATAATTGACCAAATGAATAGTAATTTTGCAGATCTGAATTTCTGATACCAACTTTGGAAAATCATAAAAAATCCCATAGACCTCCAAATGACCTGATCTTTAGCTTCCCAAAAAGCTCTAGGCAAGATCTAATTGCATGCTAAATTTTAAGTCAAGAAGAGATCATTTGGTCAGACTTTGCCATAGCTTAAGATTATGGCTCAAAAATAATATATACATATATACTTTAACATTCTAGTACATAAAAAATAGTAAGATTGCCAAAGAGATTGATATCTAAGCTCCTTGGCTTCCATCATTTGGATCTTGAACTCCACCTAGGCCATATAAGATAAGAGAAAGGAGGGGGGTGAGATTCATTAAATCTTAATAGCTTATACACCTATTCAAGTACATTTTCAAGGCATACAACATGTCAAGGGTACAAGTATGTAACTAACCAATTTATGAAACATTCAATTTCATATTTTTATGTGATAAACTTATGTCAAGCATAAGAATGAGCTCTAGGGACTTTTGATTTGACCTCACCCCATTTCTAGAACTTTTGGATTTGCCTTGCTCATGCCATGAGACTTTTGGCATCTCTTCACCCATATTAAGAGATTTTTGGCATCACCTCACCTTTATGAGCTATTTCCACAATTCAAAGACATTCAAGGAGATATATTGGTATCAAAATAATAATATAGCATCAAGTGGAATGTCTCAAAAATACAAATATACACACAAGCACACAATGACACATATGCAATAAGAAAAGGTGGAGAGCTACCTTAGGAAATTTTCAAGCTTCACTTGGCTACACCTTCCCTTTCTTGGCTACACACTCACAATGAGATGGAGCTTGACTTCCTTGGCCTAAACACTATAAATAACATTCAATTACTTTCTTGAAGCAAGCTAAAACATCAAACTTACACTTGAGTCACACACTTTGCCTAATGGTCACATAATGGTTCCATTATGGCCTAATGAAGCAACTACCATAATTCAAGTTCTTGGCTCCAATTTCTTCCCTTATCTAGGCTTCTTAACTTTATTTAAAGTCCTTGGAGCCATCATACACCCACTCTCCCAAGCCTAGATATATGTTGCTTCACAAGGCTACATTATGGAAACCATTATCTCATCTCTCAATCTAATCCTTCTAAATTTTTTCCAAAGGTTTCTCCTATCTTTCATACAAAGTCCTAAATCAAGCTTGGAACAATTTAAAACATCCTCTAGCTATTTTTATGGGTCTTGGTCGAAATATGCTTTCATTAAGGACCCATGGAGTTTGTAATTTTTTCTTAATAGATAGGGCACTTGAGAGGCTCCCTAGGAGTCCTAGAAACTCAAAAAAAAATACTCACATATGCTAGAGAATTCTTGAATCAACCTAGATTTCATATTATGTTCAAGAATCCTACACTTTCCTAACTTGCATTTCACTAGTTTTCCATGCAATTTCTTGGTATTTCCCAACTGCCCATAGTCTAAAACCCTCAATTTTCTCTTATTTCAAAAAAAAAAAAATCTCCTCCTCTCTCATGGCTATGGTCTAACCAAATACACACACTAAGGGAACAAGAAGGAGAGGTGATGGAAAGGCAAGAATTTACCTTAAATCAAGCTTTCTTTAGGAGTTCTTCCTCTTCCCTCTTCCCTTTTCCTCCTTTTTGAATTTTGAAATTATCTCTTTTGGTATGACCCCAAACCAGCACCAAAAACTTCATTAAAACCATGGAAAGATAAAGCAAGAAGAGGAGAATAAAGTTTCAAGAGGAAGAAGTGTAAAGACCCTAAACTTTCTCACCTTTCTTTAGCCTTTTCCTTCCTCCTTCTTGGTTCCTCTTGTGTGCTCTTCTCTTTAGCTCTCTTCTCTGGTTTGGATGCTACAGCAAGTTGGTTAAAGAGAGTGAAGTATGGGACGCCACATATAAAGGGGAATTAAGAGAGAATTGTTAAAAAAAAATGATGATTCCGTCCCTTGCGCGTGGCATTTCTGTTTTAGGCTTATTTTAGCTCCTTTTTGAGAATTATCTTTTCTATCATAAAATTAAGGTTCTCTAATTTATAAAATAGCTTTGGAACTACTCAATTTGAAGCTAAAACATTTCCGAATGAAAGGGTCAAAATTTGGGTCAACCGACGTTAAAAAAAAAAACATTGGAGAGGTTTTAACTATCTCAGAGTTTTTCATGATTTTTAGGGCCTATGAGAATCCCGAAGAACTCAAAATTTTTATTTAAAAAGCCCTCCTATGAGTTTTCACAAATTTTCTAAATTTAAGAAAATGCCACTGGCCTTTTGGCAAATTTTTCGAATTACTCTGGCCTCAGTTTCTGGGCAACTCAATGCTCAAATCTTCATTTTTTGTTATTTAAAATTTTATGCAAATTTCATTTGGCTTTGAATAACTCATCTTAGGGGATTTGCTTTTCAAACTAGCCTGTTCTGGTGTTTTTATAACATACCGGATGTTACACTTATAAAATTACTAGTATCCTATTGAGCTTTTGTTGTGAATTGTAAATTTTTATTGCACCTTGATAAAATATTTTCTATTTATCTACATTAATTATCTGGCCCATAAAACCATTTATGTATTCTTTTTAAGAAGTGTATTCATAAGTGCTTTTGGTTTTATTTGCTTTGGCAAGGATATTTTTAAAGGTGAGTAAGATGATTATTTTAAAGTATATTTAGATTAATGTGGGTAGGGTGATGAGTGGAAAAAGAAAGAAAAAGCTTTTGTTATTTTCTTTTCACATTATATTTGTTAAAATAGCAAAATGCTATCCTCATTTTTTTAATTAAAAAAAAGTATGATAAGCTAAGTGCAAAGCACTTGCCCTTAAGCAAAAGTGTTATATTAAATATCTATGTTAGGGAATAAAAAAAAGAAGAAAAAACAAAGAAAAAGGTTTTGTATTGTGAGTTGCAAATGCAACTTATCAAGTTATTCATTAGTTTTTATATGAGGGGGAGAAGAGAAACAAATATGAGGGGGTGTTTCAAAAAGTGAGGAATTAAGGTAAAAGTAAGAAAGAGAGTAATACTCTCTTAAACTTTGAACATTAATTCTCTTTTATTGTTTTGTTTGTGATTACCTTAATCCTATGGCTAGATTGCAAGCTTAAAATATTAATTGGTTTTTGACCTGTATTGGGGCCTACATTAGTGGAGAGAATGATGAATAGTGAGTGATGGGTATGGATTGTGAACCATGTGCAAATCATGAGACAAGTGGATGGAAATATGGAATGGAATGGAGTGAGTGTCAAGTGTTAGCATGTCCATTATCCTAGAGTTGTCACAAATCTCTAAGCTATGAATATGTATCCTTCTTGAATGATGCCTCTCATAATCATCCCAGTAAGTGCACAAATCATTTCAAATAGTACACTTGAATATTCAAAGTTGAATCCCACAAAGAAAGTATTTCTTTTAGACGATGGTTTGGCACTTCACAAAGAAAGTTTATCCTATAATGGATGTTAGGGTATTCTAGTGGCTCAGTTAGTTTAGTCATTAGATGTCAAAAGTAGATCAAGTGAGTCTACTCTAACCTAGGAAAATACTAGTCTAAGAAAAGAGATTCAAACAAAAAGACTCAAATTCCAAAGTAAATATATTTTTGTGTTTAGGTGTTGTAATATCCTATGATTTGAAAATTTAAAATAGTTCCTAAAGAGTGAAATGAATTATTTAAGTGGGGCACGAGCCTAAAAAAAGGTAATACGAAATAAGAGAAATAAAAAATTGAATCATACGGTTAATGAGAGAAGACCTCAAAGCAAAATGAATTGAGACAAAGTAAAGCTTGAATGCTAAACAAAGCATTTAGAAATGAGGTTGGGAAACTAAGAATAGCCCGAAACCAAAGCCAAAATGGCAAAACAGAGGAACCAAAAACTTAGTGAAAAAATCATAATTTTAAGCAACTTTTGAAAAACTTAAAGGAGGAATTTTAAATGATAAACTTGAGTTCACTAGGATTTTCAGAGGTTCAAAAAACCATAGAAACTGTTAGAATAATTAAAACCCTTCCAATGTACAATTTAAGTCTTTAGTTGACCTAAATTTTGATCGGGCAATTTAGTAAGGTTTTAAATCTCACAAATTTGAAACAAAATATTTTTAATAAATTGGAGAACCTAAATTTTATGATAGAAAAGATGGTTTTAAAAAAATATTCCAAATGAGCTCAAACGAAGAAATGGAAATGGAAAGGTAAAATGGGAATACTGGGAAATGTTATAAAGTGTCACTCCTTCCTTCTTATAAGCACGCCACCTTCATGAAGACTCCATAACCGACCTATTCTATTTTGAACCAAAGCCAAAAGCATGGAGGGAGATGGAGGAAGAACCAAGCGAAGAAGATGGCACCTAAGCTAAGCAAGTGTGTAGAATTTACTCATGATGCTCTTGTGAGCTTCTTCCTAATCTTTTTCATCTTTCTTTCTATGGTTTTAGATTTTTAAAAGATGAAGTTTTGTGTCTGAACCCATGGTGGAAGAATCCCTTTAGGAGCAAATGAATATATCATAATAACCTCTATTAAAAGCCTTTTTGAATGGTATGTAACATGGCTTAGAAAACTTGCTTCTCCTTGCTTTCCCATGGCTTCCTAGGTTCGGCCAGCTTAGGAAAAATATAGAAGGGATTAATTCTTGGCTAAAACTTGATGGAAAATGGGGTTTTGATGCATGGAGATTATGATAATGTAATTGAAAGCAAGTAAGAAGCTAAATAATGCAAGTTTTGGTACCTAGGGTTTCAATTGCATCTTAGGAAGTTTGAAGCCTTAAAATGGTATTTCAACCTATGTAAGAGCATAATTGAGTTAAGAAGAAGCTAGGGAACTTCCATAGGTGCCAATTTTCCTAAGAATGCAACAAAAGCTCCATGGAAGCCTCTTAGGTTGCATGCCTCGGCCTAAGGCAAGAATGATACATAGCGAGAGTTTTCTTTGATTATAATATTATAAATAGTCTAAATGTGAATTATAAACTCCAAAGGAACTATTGATTTGAATTTAGAAGCCTTAATTTCAAAAGTGAAAATTTAAGGTTCAATTATGTATAAAAAAGCAACTTGGTGCTAAACTCTATAAATTGAGTTTTTATGACTCTAATGAGTTCTAATAGAGTCCTATGACTCATTTTGGGTAAGGTCTTTGAGCCAAGATATTGAATTATAAGAGTTGCTTTATTATGCCCCTTAATTGAACCATATGATAACTTAATGGTCTAGTTAACTCTCATAAGGCTTAATGAGTACAAATATGATTCCATTGATAATTTTGTGCTTCATTTGATGTGTATAGGCCAAGCAAATGAAGCTCCACTCAAGTGTAAGTGTGAGACTGAGAGACAAAGCTAAGAAGCAAAAGGGAGTTAACTTGATTTCTTGTGTTAATGTAACTTTTCATCCATTTTTACTTATGCATGTGTGGTTGCTTGATGTTTTTGATTGCTTGTATGTTATGGTTGTCATTTCTATGCCTTATTGATTGTGTGATGAATGCTTGATGGACGTATATAATTACATGGCATATTATTGTACATGGAATTGGTTTAGTTCCTAATGGGTGAGGTTATATTAAAAGTCTCTAAGTGTGGATGAGATTAAACCAAAAGTCTGAAATTATGGGTGAGGCTAAGTCATAAGTCCCTAAATGAGGGTGAGGCTAAACCAAAAGTTCCTAAATAATGAGTGAGGCTAGACCAAAAGTCCTTGGACCATGAGATTGTTCTTAATGGAGTCATAGAATCCTTCATGCATGAATTTGAATAATTGATGGTTATACAACATGCATGCTTGCTTTCCTTGACATGATGTGTGCTATATATGTGTGTGTGATGGTGAATGAGCTATTGGAATTCTTTAGATCTCATTCCTTTCCATATTTTCCCTAACCATGTCTACATAGCACTCATGGAAGCAAGAATGATGATAGAAAGGCATAAAAGGAGCTACTTTGACAATGAAGCTCATTTTGAGACATAATGTTGTACATATGGCTATGTAATTGCATAATTGGTTGTACAATTCTTCTAACATATTTAAAATTATGAGAGTATGATGTAAAAATCAATTATGGATTGTAGTATGTAATAGTATATATTTTGACCCCTTGAATTGTAAATTATGGGTATATAAAATGGCAAGTGTAAGGGTTATTTTGAGTGGTATGATGTTTGAGACATGATGAATCAGCCCTACATGCTTCATTTAACATTTAAAACATCCCAAATGGTTACATGACGTAAAGTGACCCATTTTGAACTATTTAGAATCAAAATCAGAAAAATTGGAGCCATAGGTTGTCCATGAACCAAAACCTAACCAAATGGAAGAATTTTGGGCTAAAATTTGGCAAGCATTTTAAACACATCCTAAGATTTCCATAGAGCCAAAGATCACAAATTTTAAAGCTATATAGAATATTTTATGAATTTCCAAATTTGGCTGAATTATGCAAATTAGTTCCTGGTATTGTTCATTTGGTTAGTTTTAATATTTATGTATTTGAGGGGCTAAATGAACTCCAATGCTCACAAAATTTTACAAACATATAGTAGACATTATAAGCTTTCCATAGCCACTGAGTTTGCATAATTCAAGGTTGTGTAGTTAAAGATATGCATTTCCGAAGTTCAAAGTCTAGTTATGGTCATTCACTGTAGTGGCCTTTGATCTCCATGGATTTTAGTAGGCCAAATGGATTCATTTGCATTTGAAGTTTTTATAACATATAGTTCACATCTTGAGATTTTTGTAGGCATCTAATATGTGCAAATTGAAATCCCAAGGTATAATTTTTCAAAGTTTGATGTCCAATATATGTTAAAGTTGTGAATTCATGCACATAAGGCCATATTCATATTTTAAGCTTGTTATTGTGATAGCCTAAGCCTAACAAACTTACTTGGCATGAATTTGAGAATTTCTATGATAAGAATAATTTTTTGTGCACATATAGAGTAATTGATGTTTTAATAACAATAAATTCTGCAACCAAAAGTGTGAATAGGAGAAATAATTGTTGTAAACAAAATATGGAATAAGTTTCATGTATATTCTTTGATGATATGACAGGTGTCCATGCTAGAGAGTATTGAGCCTTATGCATATTAGGCTAGGTTGCATTTAGGATAGTAATAATCTATTTCTCCTATCAATCGCTAATGACTAGGTTTATCCTAGGATACTAGTTAGCTTAGGTAGATGTAACTTAATCTAATAAAGGAATATTAATTAATTACTAAAGTTTGTCATTTAGATATAAATCTCTATTTGATCGACCTCATACTCAAGATATTATTATTTGAAATAACCAGTACACTTGTCAGAATGAGGCTTGTTAATATAATTAGTTAATCTCATTAAATAATTTTGTTATATATCCACAAGCCTAGCAACTACTTAATGTGTGTTGCTACACCAAATATATTCTCTCACTAATCTCTTGCTAAGAATTAATTTATAATTTAGGCCTTAAACCCCTAAATCACTTATGTTGCTTTGTCTGCACTTCCCTTGCCCCTATTCATCTCTTTTGCTTATGTGTTTTGCTGATGCTATTGGTCGCCATGCTTGTTGTTGTCATTGTAACATCCAGTTCTCTGAAAATAAGAGAAAATGTGATAAACATAACGTACGATTTCTCTATAAATGAACGAAACTCATCGGATATAAAAATGAAGTCCCACAAAATAACTTAGTTAAGGTCCCAAAAAATTTAGGAAGCATTCTAGACTCCTAAAATTGAGAATCTTAGGCTTAGACAGAAAGAAAAATGGAGCTAGAATAAAGAAACAATTTCTTACGAAAAACTTACAAAATGTAATGGTATTTTTGTAATTTTGAGCAATTTTTAGAATTCACACAGGAGGGCTTTTTAAATGAAAATTTTGAATTCTTCGGGATTCTTAGAGGCCTTGAAAACTATGGGAAGCCCTGAGATAGTTAAATCCCCTCTAGTTGACGTTTTCTAATGTCGGTTGACCCAAACTTTAATTGATTTATTCAGGAAGATTTTAGCTCTGATTTGAGTGATTCTAAAGGCATTTTATTTAATTGGGAATCTAACTTTTATGATGGAAAAAACGGTTTTAAAAAAGGAGTTAAAATGAGCCTAAATGGAGCAAACATGTGCGTAGGGGTAAAATAGTCATTTTGAAAAATTGTAAAAGAGGCTTTTTAAGTAGGATTACGCCTCATCACCTTCTCCAAGCTTCCATTTGCAAAAATATGGACAGCAATGGCGTGACATTAAAGGGGGGGGGGAGAGAGAAGAAGTTTAATCTTCTGTTTGGGTAAGTAAACGGCCCTATTTCATCCCGCACTAGTTAGGAAAGTTGTTCCTCTCTCTCTAAGAGCTCTCTAATGGTGGTTTTCTTTTCTTGAAAACTTAAAGATTTAGGTCTAACCCAAGGTAAAAAGGAAATCTTTTCAAAAAATCAATCGATGGAAAATAATCTACGTGAAAAGAGCTCTGTTTTAAAGTAAGACTTCACTTGAAACACTAGCAAAATCTTGTGTTTCCAAGCCATTTAAGCTTAGGTCTAGAGAGAGAAAGTGAGGAGGAGAGTTTTTCTTTATGTGTTCTTGATGGAACCAAATGTTATGGAGTGTGAGGATTAAGAATATACAACTAGAATTGAAAAGGGAGCTTTAGAATGCAAGTTATGGAATTTAAGGATTTGGTTGCACCTAGGCTAAGATGAAGCTTCCTAGTAGTAATTTAAGTTGTCTAAGAGTATATATGAGTTCCTAAGACACTAAGAGAGCCTCCCACATGCTTCTCCTATCACAAAAATTAAAACAACTCTATTGGTGACTTATGGAAGCATAGCTTCGGCCAAGGAGAGTCCATGCACCTAGAGAGTGTTTTAATTCCTTCTAAGCTTAGTTTTGCATCATGTATGATGGGAGAGTATGAGAGAAAGCCTTGGAAAACAATATAGAAACCATAGAAAGTGAGTTGGTGCCTTATGTTCCATAATATGACCTAAAAAAGCAACATGTAGCTAGGCTCCTAGAATTGATTGGGTGATGTCTCTAAAAGGTTTAAATCAAGTCAAGAATTATGAATGAATAGATAGAATGGAGCCAAGATGATGTTTTCCAAAGGTTGCTTCATTAAGTGTATTATGAAACTATAAAAGAGCCTTATGAGTCACTTAGCCTTTCTAGTAATTGTGTAGCTTTAGACTTTGCTTTAAGAGTATAATTAGCTTCCACATAATGTGTCTAGGCTAAGAGGAATGATCTCTACCTTCTTGGGTGTGTGAGGTCAAGGGAGAGGATTCAAGGCTTAAGAAAAAAGTGTACAAATGCAAGCAAGGTAGCTTTCTTCACCTTCTTTCACGCATGATTGCTTGCTTTACTTGTCTTTGAATGTGTGTATATGTATTTCAAGCCATGAAAAATTTTCTAGCATGAGCTCTTACTCCATGGTACCATGATGATGCATTATATTTTCCAAATGATGTTTGCTTTGGTTTGCTTGAGTGTGGTGAGGCCAAGAACCTTTAGTCGTGGTGAGGATGAGCTAAGAACCCTTAAGATTGGTTGAGACAAAGTAAAGAGTCTTCCAAAAGTGAGGTTGACTCCCAAGAGCATGGTTGAGTCCAAAAACCTCTTAAAGAATAGATGAGGCAAGTCTAAAATCCACAAATAAATGGGTGAGGCCAATCCACTTGTTTAGCAAGCCTATGTATGCCATGTATGACTTTTTCAAATACTAAGAATGCTTCTTGAATAATTGCACATATCCATATACTATGCATGCATTTGTGAGATTTGTTTTGTATCTTTTATGTATGATTGAATGGTAAATGAGCTATTAGGACTCTTTGAATCTCATCCCCTCCTCTCTAATGTTCTAACATGTTAGGTGGACTAAAAGAGCAAAGTAATAGAAGCCAACTATCTTGAAGATGAGAGCATGACATCAATGTGTCTTGAAATTGTTACTTTAAGGCCTTATGGATAGCAATTGATGAAATCCCTAGTTCTATATGACCTCTGATGTTATGTGTAACACCATAACTTCTAACTCATTTCATGCCATTTATAAGCTTTGTATTATCAATCCCACAAGATCATATGAAAAGGGGATGAAAATAATAAATTTTTTCACGTTGCGCTATATCAAAAAAATTCAATTCAGTGTCATGTGGACCGTGTGAGATCATACTATACTTCCTCATATTTAATTTCATTATTACAACTCATTTGCATCACAAAAACATGCCTACAACCCATGGAAACCGAAATGGAGCTCAAAATAAACAAGCATATTTTCGGCCAGATTTGCTCTATTTTCTAACCCAACTTTGGAAAATCATAACTAAATCTAAAAAATTAGAAATCATGCAATCTTGATCATTCTGGAAAGCTTAGGATGTATAATTCACAATAAAAATATGTCCAGGTCACAAAATTCATCACACAGGATGTTTGACATCCAAAAAGCTACAGAGGTCGCTAGCTGCCTGGGCTGTTGTTCAGTTTACTGATAACTCTAAAATTCATAACTAATTCTATAAAAATAAAATTTGCACACATTTAGTCATTCTGGAAAGCTAAAAATGTTAACTTGATACTAAAAATAATTCTAGAATGAAACAGATACGTTTAGATATCTAGAACTGATGGAATGATAACTGGACTCTTGGGTGCTACTAATATTGATAGTTAACATCAAACATGCATAACTCACTACTCAGACCTCCTAATATGGTGATCTTGGAGGCCACAGAAATATTATGACCTCTAGTTTATGCATATAACATTTCCTAAGCATTGGACACCATTTGGCCATCGGGTGACACAGAATACAAAACTACCAGTATGAACAGTACCCATACCAGAATCCATGAAAAATCCCAACTTTGAAAATTCATCAAATATTTCCTAGATCTCCGAAAATTATAATCTTTAACTTTACAGAAGGCTCTCAATGAGACCTAACTATATGCCAAGTTTCAGGGCAAGACTAACTAATTTGGCCAAAAAGTGACATAGGGTTTCATTATGGTCAATTTTGGCTCCATATTGGGTACCAAAATTGCCAAATGAATTTTCCTTGGTCTTGGCACCTTTTGGGCAAGTTTAAAAGTATGTTTAAGACTTGGGGAAGCTGCCCAAATGGTCCCAAACTATTTGAATCTCATTTTAGCCTTTTCACCCTCACTTATACACATTACACCAAGCTTTTCTCAAATACATACATTGGCATAAATACTCAATCTATGTTCTAGAATACATACACTATACTCATTCATTTATCTATCACATAATATCCTTTTTACATTTGTCCAAGGGATTATAGACTATTTACAATAATAATACATTATGAAGTCTCATTGTGCATCAAAAGACCAAAACTCAAGCATAAGGGTGGCAATCTTCTTTCTTCAATGTGGTTGGCTCCCATTGCCATGTCCACTTGGTCCACCTAGCATATTAGGACATTTAAGAGGAGAGAGTGAGATTCAAGAATCTCAATAGCTCATCTCCCATTCCATCACACATAATATGTGTAAGCAAGTTTCACAAATGCATGCATGGAGAAAGTAGAAATCATAGGCATTTTAAAAGCAACCTTAGCATGTGAATCAATCATACAAGACATTCAAGAGCTCACTAAGTGTTTGGATTGGCCTCACACTTCTCCTCATGGATTTTGGACTTGCCTCACCCATTCTTTAAGCACTTTGGACTCAACCATACTCTTGGGAGCTCACTTTACTTTTAGGAGACTCTTTACTTTGTTTCAACCAAGCTCAAGGGTTCTTGGCTCATCCTTACCAAAGGGAAGAGTTCTTGGCCTCTCCACACTCAAGCAAATTCATACAAACATCATGGATTCATTTAAAACATAACATGGCATCAAGGATCATGACATGTAAAGGCATGCTAGCATACTTTTCAAAGCTTGAAAATACACATACACACATTCTAAAACAAGCTAAACACACATCTATGTATGAGAGAAGGTGGAGAGAGCTACCTTGTATACAAGCACACACTTTTTCCATAGCTTTCAAGCCTCCTCTTTTAGCCACACACCCACAAGTTGGTGGAAATAGTGTCTCTTGGCCTATACACAAATTATGGGAGCCAATTAAGTTCATGAAACAATTTCTAGGGCCATGCAACTTGCTTAAACCCTAGATTACTCTACAACCTCCATTATGGTCCATATTGGCACCTAATGAAGCAACACCCCTCAAATAATTTCTAGGCCTCATTCTTTACTCTCACATATGATTCTTGACTCCTTTTAAGCCTCTTGGAGTCATCACATCATTAAAACAAAGGGCCTAACATCATGTTGCTTCCTTAGGTCACAATATGGAACCTAAAGCACTAACTCATTCTCTAAGCTTCCTATATTTTTCCCAAGGTTTCCCCTCACATTCATTCATCATGTATGACTCAAAAATGGGCTTGAAACAATTTAAAACTCTCCCTAACTTTGCCATCCCTACTTGTCCGAAAGTTAGAGCATAAATGGGATTTCATGGCTTCTTGATTTTTTCTTGATGGGAGAACCATTTAGAGAGGTTGTTAAGAGTTTTAAGAGGTCAAGGAAACACTTAAAATAGCTAAGGGAACTTATGGATTAAATTAGTTTTTACAATCCCTTTAAGTACTCTACACTTTTCTAACTTTTAGGTTCATGACTTTCCATAGGGTTTTGTTCATTTTCATGGAGGAAGAGGCATATGGGGGACCTCTTAGGGATCTTAGGAGCACATTTAAACATTCATTTAAGCCTAAAAACATTCATATAAAATCAGATTTGCAAGGGAGCATTTAGACCCCTAATGGTTCCATCTTGTTTCCTAATGCTCCTTTCTTGATTCTATTGGTTCATTCTTAACCCTTGCCACCTAAAACCCCTAATCCCTCTATAAATTGGACTGAAAACAACCCCTAAGAATTGGGCTCATGGTGGCCAAATTCGTGCAAGAGGAAGGGGGAGGGAGAAACTACCAAAGAATGGAAGTTTTACCTTGTTTTCTTGCTTCCTTTGGCTTGTTCTTCCACTTGGTTAGCTTGCTCCCTCAATTTTCGAAATTTCCCTCTCTATTCTGCCCCTAAAACAGCACCAAACTCTCCATTCAAACTATAGAAAGAAAGCTTGGGAGGAGAGGAGCAAGTTTCAAGAAGGAAGGATATAGAAGTTCTTAAAGTTTCTTACCTTTTTCTTGAATTTCTTCCTCCTCTTGTGCGCCTAAGAAGCTGGAGTTTTCCTCTGAAAATGGGCAGAAGCAAGTCGTTCTTAGAGAGGAGAGAAAGAACGTGGCATATAAAGAAGCTTCCTTTAACACTTTAATGCCAATTTTGCCCTTCATTCTTAGCATTTTCGTTTCTCCTTCGTTTTAGCTCCTTTTTGAAAACCGTCTTTTCCATCATAAAAAATAGGTTCCCAATTTAATAAAATTCCTTTGGAAGCACTCAAATTGGAATTAAAACCTTTCCGGACAAATCAGTCAAAGTTTAGGTCAACCGACGTCGGAAAGAGTACACCGGAAGGGTTTTACCGGTCCTGGGGCTTCCTATGGTTTTTGGGGCCTTTAAGAACCCTGAAAAACTCAAAATTTCCATTTATAAAGCCCTCCTAGGTGCTTTTCCAAAATTATACTTATTTACGAAAATGCCACTGGCCTTTCGGCAAATTTTTCGAATCACTCCGACCTCGATTTCTGAGCAACTCAAGGCTCAAATCCTCATTTTTTATTATTTAACATTTTATCCAAATTTTATTTGACCTTGAATCACTCATCTCAGGGGACTTGCTTTGAAAGCGTGCCCGTTTCCATTGTTTAACGAAAACTGGACATTACAATTCTCTCCCCCTTTTAAAAATTTCGTCCTCAAAATTTAGATAACATACCTCATGGGAAGAGTTCTGGATATTTCTTCCTCATATCATCCTCTAGTTCCTAAGTGGCTTCCTCGGGAGATAATCCTTTCTAAACCACTTTCACCAACGGTATCGTCTTATTTCGTAACTACTTGAGTCTAACGTCCACGATCCGATCTGGTGATATTGTGTATGATAGATCATCCTGTAACTGCACATTCTCATATTCTATGACATGTGAGGGGTCGAGCTGGTACTTTTTCAATTGGGAAACATGGAAGACATTATGGACTTGGCTTAGGTTCGGAGGAAGGGCTAGTCTATATGCCACAGGTCCTACTTTATCAAGAATCTGGAAAGGACCTATTTACTTTGGACTGAGCTTTTTACTCTTAATGGACCGACCTATCCCTGTGACTAGAGACACTTTAATGAAGACATGGTCTCTAATTTCAAACTCTAACGGCCGCCTACGTTTATTTGCGTAACTTTTCTGTCTACTCTGGGCTGTCAGAAGTTTCTTTCTGATGGTCTCTATTTGTTTGGAGGTCTGGTCCACTAACTCTGGGCCTTTGAGGCTCCGCTCTCCTAGCTTAACCCAATACACTAGGGATCTACACTTCCTCCCATACAATACCTCATACGGTGCCATCTGTATACTTGTATGATAACTGTTATTATAGGAAAACTCCGCTAGAGGCAAGTATGTATCCCAGTTCCCTTTCATTTCTAATACAGACGCCCTTGACATGTCTTCTAGGGTTTGGATGGTTCTCTCTGTCTGTCCATCTGTCTGAGGGTGGTAGGCTGTGCTAAATCTAAGTCTGGTACCTAGAGCATCTTGTAATGATCTTCAGAAATTCGATGTGAACCTGGGATCTCTAGCTGACACTATGCTCCTAGGCACACCATGCAGTCTAACTATCTCCCTGATGTACAGTTGGGCTAACTTATCTAGGGTATAAGTGGCTTTCATAGGTAAGAAGTGTGCTAACTTTGTTAACCTATCCACTATTACCCATATTGCATCATACCCCGATGATGTCCTGGGTAAACCCATGACGAAATCCATAGCTATGCTATCCCATTTCCACTCCGAAATATCTAGGGGCTGAAGTAACCCAGCTGGTTTATGATATTCTATTTTTACTCTCTGGTATACTAGACATCGGGAGACATACTCTGCTATGTCTGTTTTCATTCCGGGCCACCAGAACATTTTCTTCAAATCCTGGTACATTTTATTACTACCCGGATGAATGGTGTACTTACTCTTATGTGCCTCATCTAATATCTTTTCCTTAAGTTCTGTGTTTCTAGGCACATACAACTTATCCCTGTATCTTACTATGTCATCCTCAGACAGATTGAACTCTTAAACACTACCCTGGGCTATCTAGGCTCTAATATTATTTACATGATCATCTGTCTGCTGGGCCTCTCTTATCTGATCCCTTAGGTCATTTTCTATTCGGGTCTCACTCATTAACAATTTTCCTGAACACACCTCGCAGGAGAAACTCATGTCTCTGAATCTCTCAATCAATTCCTGCTCTCGAATCATCATACATGCCATGTGTATGGATTTTCTACTTAGGGCATCAGCTACCACATTAGCCTTACTGGGATGGTACTTCAATGTAAAATCATAATCTTTCAAAAATTCTAACCATTTTCGTTGCTTCATGTTCAATTCTTTCTGTTCAAATAAATATTTGAGGCTCTTGTGGTCACTGTAAATTTCTATAGCTGCCCCATATAAGTAGTGTCTCTATATTTTCAAAGCAAATACCACTATAGTTAACTCTAAGTCGTGTGTGGGGTAGTTTTCCTCATGAAGTTTCAACTGTCTAGAAGCATAAGCTACCACTCGGCCTTTCTGCATAAGCACACATCCTAACCCTTTCTTAGAGATAAACTATAAAAGTTTCTTTAGGGTTAGGGAGTATTAAAACTGGGGCCGTGGTTAACTTGTGCTTCAACTCTTGGAAACTACTCTCACATTTCTCATTCCACACAAATGGTACATTCTTTCTCGTAAGCCGGGTCAGTGGCATCGCTATCTGAGAAAAGTCCTTAATGAATCTCCTATAATAACCTGCTAAACCTAGGAAGCTCCTGATCTCTGTCACTGTCCTAGGTCTCTCCCACTGCAATACTGTCTCTACCTTATGGGGATCAACTGTAACCCCTGCTTGGGAGATGACATGACTTAGAAACTGAACCTCAGTGAGCCAGAACTCACATTTACTAAGTTTAGCGTACAACTATCTCTCTCTCAAGGTCTCCAAGGCTAATCTCAGGTATTGCTCATGTTTCTCTTTACTTTTTGAGTAGATAAGGATATCATCTATAAAGACTACTACAAATCTGTCTAAGTATGGCCTAAAGACTCTATTCATGTAATCCATAAAGACTGCAGGTGCATTCGTCAACTTGAAGGGCATAACTAGAAAACTCATAGCGCCCATATCTAGTTCTGAAAGCTATTTTGGGAATATCCTCAGCCTTTATCCTAAGCTGATGGTATCTCGACCTGAGGTCTATCTTAGAAAACACTGACGCTCCCACTAACTGATCTAAGAGGTCATCTATGCGAGGGAGAGGGTACTGATTCTTAATTATGATCTTATTGAGTTCCCGATAATCTATACATAGTCTAAGGCTCCCGTCTTTCTTCTTTACAAATAGGATTGGAGCTCCCCATGGTGAGACACTGGGTCTGATAAAACCCTTCTCTAAAAGTTCTTCTATTTGTCTTTTAAGCTCAGCTAGCTCGGTGGGAGCCATCCTATACGGGGCCTTAGACACTGGACCTGCCCTAGGTACAATGTCTATGGGAAACTCTACCTCTCTCTCTGGGGGTAGTCCACTAATTTCCTTGGGAAATACCTCTGGGAACTCCCTCACTATGGGAATCTCCTCTATACCCTCTTCTACCTCAACCTATACTGAAAAGAAGACCAGATACCCCTGACAACCATGCCCTAGAGATCTCTCAGCCTGGGAGGTGGTCATGATAGATAACTCAGCCCTAGTACTAAGCACAGTCCCACACTCAGGTAAAGTAATACACCTGTGGCTACAATCTAGTGTGGCATTATTTACAGACATCCAATTCATGCCAATAATCACATCAATATCAATGAGGGGCATACAAATCAAATCAAGAGTGGTCAGGCAATGATTAAACTGAATCACACAATTCAAGCAAGCATGGGAGGTAATGGCTTGGTTTCCTATGGGGGTGGATACATGCAACTCATATGGCAATGTATGCATACTCAGACCCAACCTCCTAGCACAGTCATATGATATGAAAGAGTGGCTAGTACCCGAATCAAATAAAGCAGTTACAGAAAAATCATTTATTTTAATAGTACCTTGAATCAAACTCAGGGACCTGCTAGCATTCTGCTGGGATAGGGCGAAGACTCTACCTTGGGTCTGTGGTCTGGGAGGAGGAGCCATCTCCCTCGGCTGTGCGATCTATAAAGGGGCCTGTGGAGGAGCCTGAGTGCAATCTCTGGCTATGTGCCCTGGCCTGCCACATCTGAAGCACACATTCTACCTCGCATAGCATGGTCTAGTACCGTGATTCCTGCCACATTGGGGACATGTAGTGGGTGCACTACCCTTGCTGGACTGAGTCCTTCATCTCTTACTCTTCTGGTTCCACTGACCTTTTCCACCTCTCTGGCTAGTCACTGCAGGCTGGGAACCCTCTCTAGGTCTCTTGGGCTCAGGGAGGGGAAGAGGTGCTCTAGCACTGGAGATAGGCTGCAATCTCCTGAGGTTCGTCTCTGTGACTCTGCATACCTCTACAAGGGTGTTGAAGTGCCTGATCCTCTGTGGCACCATCCTATCTTTGATCTCAGGGAGCAGGCCCTTTTCTAATCTATCTACCCTCTATCTCTCATCATCATGTCTCTATAGGTAAGAGGAATATCTGGAGAGCTCAACAAACTTTATCACATACTGGTCCACGGACATCCCCGGAGTCTGCTTAAATAGAATGAATTCTGATTCTTTCTCATCTCTGATAGAATCGGGGAAATATTTCTTGCGGAACACCTCGAGGAATGCCTCTCATGTAATCGGGGCATCCCTCACTTTTAAGATCGGCTCTGTGCTCTTCCACCAGTAAATTGCTTCCTTCTGTAACTGGAATGCAGCCATCTTGGCTTTTTGCTCAGACGTGCACTCCATCACCTTAAAGATTTGCTCTAATACCATAATCCAAGCCTCAGCTTTATCTGCATTCATCTCACCATCAAAGGTAGGAGGCCTGAATATTTTGAACTGTGTAATCACCTTTCTGGTTGAGGGTTGCTGTACAAGAGGCGTCTGAGCTAGTGAAATCGGGGCAACCATCTGCGTTTGTGGCTGTGCATCTGAGTGAGTCGCCCCTGAATGCTCGGGATGATCTGAGTGTGGAGGTGGCTGAGGAGGAGTAGGTGTAGGGCCCTGGCTATCTCTTCATCATGTATGACTAAAAAATGGGCTTGAAACAATTTAAAACTCTCCCTAACTATACCATCCCTACTTGGCCGAAAGTTAAAGCATAAATGGGATTTCATGGCTTCTTGATTTTTCCTTGATGGGGGAACCATTTAGAGAGGTTGTTTAAGAGTTGTAAGAGGTCAAGGAAACACTTAAAATAGCCAAGGGAACTTATGGATTAAATCAGTTTTTACAATCCCTTTAAGTGATCTACACTTTTCTAACTTTTAGATTCATGACTTTCCATGGGGTTTTGTTCATTTTCATGGAGGAAGAGGCATATGGGGGACCTCTTAGGGATCTTAGGAGCACATTTAAACATTTATTTAAGCCTAAAAACATTCATATAAAATCATATTTGCAAGGGAGCATTTAGACCCCTAATGGTTCCATCTTGTTTCCTAATGCTCCTTTCTTGATTCTATTGGTTCATTCTTAACCCTTGCCACCTAAAACCCGTAATCCCTCCATAAATTGGACAGAAAACAGCCTCTAAGAATTGGGCTCATGGTGGCCAAATTCGTGCAAGAGGAAGGGGGAGGGAGAAACTACCAAAGAATGGAAGTTTTACCTTGTTTTCTTGCTTCCTTTGGCTTGTTCTTCCACTTGGTTAGCTTGCTCCCTCAATTTTCTAAATTTCCCTCTCTATTCTGCCCCTAAAACAGCACCAAACTCTCCATTCAAACTATAGAAAGAAAGCTTGGGAGGAGAGGAGCAAGTTTCAAGAAGGAAGGATATAGAAGTTCTTAAAGTTTCTTACCTTTTTCTTGAATTTCTTCCTCCAAAATCTTCCTCCTCTTGTGCGCCTAAGAAGCTGGAGTTTTCCTCTGAAAATGGGCAGAAGCAAGTCGGTCTTAGAGAGGAGAGAAAGAGCATGGCATATAAAAGAAGCTTCCTTTAACACTTTAATACCAATTTTGCCCTTCATTCTTAGCATTTTCGTTTCTCCTTCGTTTTAGCTCCTTTTTGAAAACCGTCTTTTCTATCATAACAAATAGGTTCCCAATTTAATAAAATTCCTTTGGAAGCACTCAAATTGGAGCTAAAACTTTTCCAAACGAACCGGTCAAAGTTTAGGTCAACTGACGTCGGAAAGAGTACACCGGAGGGGTTTTATCGGTCCTGGGGCTTCCCATGGTTTTTGGGGCCTCTGAGAACCCTGGGGCACTCAAAATTTCCATTTAAAAAGCCCTCTTAGGTGCTTTTCCAAAATTGCACTTATTTACGAAAATGCCACTGGTCTTTCGGCATATTTTTCAAATCACTCCGACCCCGATTTCTGGGCAACTCAAGGCTTAAATCCTCATTTTTTATTATTTAACATTTTATCCAAATTTTATTTGGCCTTGAATCACTCATCTCAGGAGACTTGCTTTGAAAGCGTGCCCATTTTCATCGTTTAATGGAAACTGGACATTACATTATAAGCATGTATAATTATGTTAATGTATTATGTATAAATGAGAGCTAGGATTATATGTATGGAAATACTCATTTTGGTCATGTAATGACATTTTTGCATTATAGAATTTCATATATGAATGGAAGTGGAATAGCCAAAATGAGATGCAAGAGGTTTGAAATTTTTTAGGCAGTTCACACAAGTCCTAATTATCTTTTAGACTTGCCCAAGAGGTGCCAAACCCCAAGAAAAGCTATTTGGACATTTTGGTATCCTATATGGAGCCAAAATTGACCATAATGGAACCTTATGTCACTTTTTATTCAAATGAGCTCTTCTTGATCTGATATTTGGTATGTAATTAGAGTTTGTTGAGAGCTTTTTGGAAAGCTAAAGAAAGAATTTTTGGAGGTCTAGAGAATATTTGATGAATTTTCAAAGTTGAAAAATTTTCTAATTTTGGTTATGTCACTGTTCATACTAGTATGAAAAATGAAATCTATCACACAGGGCTCAAATGATGTCCAATTGCCATGAAATTTTATACCAAGAAACTATACATTCTAGTGACTGGTATTAATTAGAATCATATCATTTGAATGTCTAGAGAGGGAGATATAAATTTTCAAAGAATCTGTCCAATACCAGGCACTCCACTTGACCTTAGGTACTGTTTGATTGGGTTTTGAGGTCTAGCATGCCTAAACTGATCTGAAGTTATTTTTACCCTATAGTAACATTCACATCTTTCTAGATTGGTATCATTTGCATGAATTGGAGTTTTTTGGAATTAATTGGACATTTTTAAAATTTGCCATAGAATTCTGTGATAGTACCAATGAATAGCCTAATCTTATGACATCTTCGGATGTCAAACGCCTTTTGTGATAGATGTCATGGTCTGGACATATTTTTAACATGAAGTAGACATGTGTATCTTTCTAGAATGGCCAAGAATGCATGATTTCAATTTTTGTAGAATTATTTATGATTTTCCAAATTTTGTGATAGAAATGTAGAAAATTTGGCCGAATATATATATATATATATATATGTAGAAAATCGAGCAACAACCTACAGAGCCTCCAGAGGTATTGTCCCCTGCCTTCCCGATTCGAGGGTCTGCGACCCCGCCTTCCCAGTTTAGTGGGGTTTTGTCTCCTCCCGCTTAACTCACGGGAAAAGGCGCCTCTGGAAGAGAGCGCTTTGCACCCCTTTATAAGCGCTCAGCACAGGCCCCTTCCAGCCGATGTGGGACTTTACAATCCACCCAATAATGCATTAGTAACCATAAGCCATACAAGAGGCAAATTACACATTTCCATTTATTTAATGCCACATAAGGTCTATACAATATCCATACACCATTTTACAATTGTTCATGGTTTTACATCCCAAAAATAACATATGCATAATCATTTTGACATTCAATTACAAAAAAACTACATAATAATCCAAATATAGCTTTTCAACTCCCTTGGCTTGCATTCTTTAGTTCTTGCCCACCACCTAGACATTTTAAGATAGAAGAGGGAAGGGGAATGAGATTCATGAAATCTTAATAGCTCACACACACATTCAATGCATATACACATCAAAGCACAAGTGTGGAAAGTGAGACAATCATAAAGTATGCAAAGTTATAATTTCCATGTCACCAATTTACAGTCAAGTCAAGAACATGCTCTAGGGACTTTTGGTTTTGCCTCACCCCATTTCTAGGATTTTTGGATTTGCTTCACCCTTGGCCTAGGGACCTTTGACTTGGCCTCACCCATCCAAGAGACTTTTAGTCTTGTCTTACTCATGCTATGAGACTTTTGGCATCTCCTCACCTTCATTAAGGGACTTTTGGCATCACCTCACCCTTATGAGCCATTTCCATAATTAATGACATTTAAGACAACACATTGGTACCAATGCAATCTCAAAACACCAAGTGGCATATTCTCAAATCATAAGAGCACATACAAGCACACAATGACATATATATGCAACCAAGAATGCAAGAGAATGAGGTAGAGAGCTACCTTGGCAATTATGCAAACTCTATTTAGTCTTTTTCCTTCCTTTTTTTAGGTCCACAAGCACACCTAGGTAGATTAGGATTCTCTTGACCTAAACATCATAATTAACACTCAATTACACACTTGAAGCAAGCCAAGATACTAAATTTATTCTTAAATACACACTTGATTCTATAGGTGGCATAATGATTCCATAAATGGCCTATTGAAGCAACCTTCACAATTCAAGTTCTAGGCTCTATTCTCTTTTCATTTCTAGGCCTCTTGCAATCATTCAAAGTTATTGGAGCATCACACATTCATTTGTACAAGCTTAATTACAAGTTGCTTCTTAAGGCTCCATTATAGACACTGTTGTCTCATCTTCCAACCCATGGTCCCTAAATTTTTTCCAATGGTTCCTCCCATCTTCTAACATCATATGAAGTTCCAAACCAAGGCTAGAACAAATTAAAACACTCCCTAGCCTAATAAATCTAGCTTGGCTAAGACATGCACATTGGTAGAGGTTCATAGAGCTTTTGATTTTTCCTTGATAGGAGAGCCACTTGGGAGGATTTTTAGAGGTCTTAGGAGATCAATGACACACTTAAATAGCCTAGGAAAGTCATGTATTAAATCAGATTTTACAAAATCTTAAAGAGCTCTACACTTTTCTAAATTAATTTCCATTAGTTTTTCTTGCAAATTCTTAGCATATTCCACTTCCCCATAGCCTAAAACCCTAGTTCCTCTCTTGTTTTTGGATAGAACTCCCTCCTTTCCCATGGTTCTAGTTTGGTAAAAAATGCACCAAGAGAAGAGCAAGAAAAGAAAATAACAAAAGGCAAAAGTTACCTTGGATTCAAGCTTGCTTTCAAGAGCCTTCCTCCTTAATTTGCTTCTCCTCAAAATTTTCAAACTATCCTTCCTTGTCCTAGAATCAAAATAGAAGCAAAACCACTTAATAAAACCATGGAAAGAAAGCTTGAAGGGAGGAGAACAAAATTGGAAGAAGAAGAAGCATGAAATTCCTTGAAATTGGCTACCTTATCTTAGTTTTCTTCCTCCTTTCTCTCCTTCTCTTGTGCACCTAAGAGAGAGCTTCCTTTTTCTATTTTTGGGCAGAGGGTATGTACGCCTAAATGAGGGGAGGAAGTGCCATGAAGCTTATGGAACATTCAAGAAACTAGCTTTTCCAATTTTGTCCTTCTATAATGGCAATTTAGTTTTGACTTTGTTTTAGCTCCTTTTTGAAAACCTTCTTTTCCATCATAAAATTTAGTTCCCAACTTAATAAAATACCTTTGGAATCACTCAAATTGGAGCTAAAACCTTTCTGAACAAATTTGTCAAAGTTTGGATTCACCAACGTTGGAAAATGTATACCGGATGGGTTTTAACTGTCCCAGAGCTTCTCATGATTTTTAGGGCCTCTAAAAACCTTGGGCAACTCAAAGTTTCCATTTAAGAATTTCTTTTGTGTATTTTTCTAAAAATTACACATATTTATGAAAATACCATTACGTTTCGTTAATTTTCGTTATAATTTGTTTAATTGTCTTAACTTTGTTTTTCCTTCTGTTTAAGCCTAGGATTATTATTTTTAAGAGCCTAGGACACTACCCAAATCTTTTAGGACATTATCTAGATTATTTCAAGGGACTTACCTTTATATGGCTCATTTCTTCATTTTACAGAAATTACCGTTCGTTGCACTTTACTTAGAAAAGAGCTACTGTACTTAATCCCACTTTAAGAATACTTAAGGAAGAATTACTATACTTAACTCTCTTTCTGAACATAACTAATGCCATAGAGCATAATCTCACCACAAGGGCATATAAAATATAATCATATATGCCAACTTAAGCATAAAACATTATCATTATAAAGTATATATAACATATATACAAGCATACAACACTCAAGCAACAAATATGCAAACATAAGTAAAGGAGATGTTACCTAAAGAACTCAAACCCAATGCCATGTAACTTGGACTTCTCTTGCTCTACTTCAATTCATTCTTTACTCCAATGCCCTGGGGATGCACTAAGGTCACTGGAAATGCTTAAATCATCAAAATAGGCAACAATATAAGTAACTAGAACACTTACTAACTGAATTCTTTACTTTTACTTAAAATTCTGCTAATACTTTATCTAAGTCCCTTAATTGAGAAAATCATATCTTGAGTTAGGAACTTCCAAATTGGGCAATTTACACCTTTCTGGAAAAAGCTTATAATATGTACTTTTTATTGTAAAAATATCTTATTTAATTGAATTCATTTGATCCTCCAAAAATAGCAAGATAATGGTTGGTCTATATCTGCCAAGATAGTTTTCTAGAGCCAATTTTTGAAATTCAAAATTTTGGCTATAAGTGTTTAAATTGGGCAAACTAAGACTTTTGGAAATTTTGATGTCCTCTAACAACTATAAAAATGTCAAGTTTAAACTAGATCATTTGGTCCCTAAAAAGAGTTGAAACTCAAGGCCACCTAGAGACCAAACTAATACAGGTAGATTTTTTGGGGCAACTTTGCAAATGAATAAAATATTCTATACTAATTCAAAAATTACAAACTATGTCTCATATGAAACTTTAGAATGTCCTCTAAATGCCTACCAAGTTTCATGGCCAAATTTGACCATTAGGACCTCCATGGGCAAAGATATATTTTTAGACTCATTATGGGTGTATTTTGGCTATTTATGGTTTCAAATTTGCTATATTAGTTATTCATGCAATTTTCTTCTTTTGAATAAATTTCCTAACTAGTAACTGGCTTATTTAACTAGTATTTAACATAAAATATAGCCTACATCAAAATATGAACATACCACTTATTTATTTTGCTTAGATTTCTATCTTGCCATTTTGCACTTTTAGTGGCCATATTACATTTCATTAACTATAACTCTAATATCACGATTCACACATCATTCTTAGGTCATTTTACACTTGTTGGACTAGCCCTATAACCATTTCTCATTTTATGCAAACTTATGGAACCTATAGCCTTTTTATGCCTAATTAAAGTTTATGGTTCCATAATGCAACATACTATAATTTTAATTAATTGAATAACTCATATGGTCATAAAATCATTCTAGGATGTTTTCTAAATCATCACATTCATTAAAAATAGATCATGGCTCATCTTCAACTCCACGTGAAGATATCTTGAAATTTAAGGCTTCTTATGTGGATTTCTTTGTATGTTCTTAATCCTTGCCCTTCTTAACCCTTAATTCTTGCAAGCTTGCATCAAGTTTATACCTTTTTCCCTCTCTCTTTGTAATACCATACTAAGGTAGCACTTAATTTACATCACAAAGTGCCTAAAATTATCTTTTTATCAATTTTAACACTTTTAGTAGCAGAATTTATTGATGTTAAATGTAAAAATAATTAATTTTTGATTAAATGAACCATTTCAACTTACCAACCTCATTTACCATCTCTAATACACTTGTTCATATAGAATCATCACAAAATGAGGCAAGAAATTCGAATTTGGAGCATGCACATCAAGACTGGCCAATTTTATAAGCTTCTATGCAATCCATATTCTAACACAAACTTTAAAAATTCATAGCTTGAATTAGAAAATTCCAAATCATGCAAACTAGAACTATATGGAAAGCTCAAGATATCATCTAACTATTGCAAAAATTTCACATAAAGATAATATCATTTGGCCTAAGAAATTCTAATGCAATAGTAGCTAGGTCAGAATCTCGAATTGGTGTAGACCTGGAACTTTAAAAATTTATATCTCATGCTACAAAGCTCTAAATTGAGTGATCTCGATGGAAGTGGACTTTATTTAGCCACTTAAAGACACCAAAAACAAGACTAACCAAATGAATAGTGCACTGACAATTTCTGCTAATTTCAACCAATTTTGAAACATCACAATAAATTCTATAGAACTCCAATAATTTTGCTATTTAGCTTTATGAAGAGCTCTAAATGAAATCTATATACCTACAAAATCTCATGTCAAAATTCGTCCATTTGATCCAATTTTGGTTCAGGGGAGGAATATGGCTCAAAAGAGTGTACAAGTAGGTTCAAATGGTTCAAAATGACTTTTTCTTGTGCAAGTGACCATTTGAGCACGTCCAAAAACCTCAAATACAGCATATAGGAGCATCATAACAAATCCAAATCATTATAGAACTCAAAACCACTCCCTCACTTGATCATATACATATGCATTCCATGGCTCAAGGATGTTAAAACCCAAGATACCATACATTTAGTTCCAAGTATGGTTCCTACAACATATTTAGATGCTTTTACACATAAGTGAGAGTTTACATCTCATAAGTAACATTTATGTTCATACTTTGACATCAAGTTATAGAAAATCCTATTCTATTGTCAAAGTAACAAGTGTCAAGGTGCTTGGCCTCCATTCTTGGTTCTATGAGCATCACCTAAACATGGTTAGACATAAAGTAGGGGAAAGTGAGATTCAAAGAATTCCAATAGCTTATTCACCCTTTCAAGAATGCATATATGGCATGTTATCATGTCAAAGAGGGCAAGTATGCAATAAATGCTTCCAAGCATCAAGTATACATATGTTTACAATGTCATTGAGATCCATTAATGTCAAGAACATGCTCTAGGGTATTTTGGTCTAACCTCACTTAATTATATAGGACTTTTGGATTAGTCTCGCCCATTTAAAAGACTTTTGACTTAGCATCACTCATTCCATAAGAAGTTTTGGCTTTGTCTTTACTTAGGGACTTTTGGCTTCATTTCACCCAATTCAAAGGGCTTTTGGCATAGCCTTACCCATCAAAAGTCATCTCACATTTAAAATGCAAATCAAGAAGCATAATGGTACCAAAGCATTAAACCAATAGCAATAGGCATGTTTCATGATTCAAATATACATATAAGTAATCAATGGCAATCAAACAACTAAGAAATGCATACAAGAATGGATGAAGAGCTACCTTGAGTCAAGAAGCACAATTTCTCTCTCAGTTCTCTAGCTTTTTGGTTTGGCCTCAACGCACACACACTTGGAGGAGACTTATTTTGCTTGGCCTAAACATATCAAACAGGACACAAATACATCATTGGAATTATCTCTAGGCTTACATAAACTCTTCTCAAGCTACTTCTAGCTTATGGCATGCATATAGTTCCATACAAAGGCATAATGAAGCAACTCATATAATTCATCATCTTGACTCAAATTTCTCACTCAATTTAAGTCACATGACTCCATTTAAACTCATTAGAGTCATCACAAACTCACCTCAAGGAGGCAAGCACCAAGTTACTTTTTTATGCCTAAAGGAACCCTATATTCTAACTTTCAAAATATAGTTTCTGAATTCAAACTAATGGTTCCTTTGGTATTTATTATTCATTTTTAAACCATTTATATCCTTAAAATTAAAGAAAACTCTCCCTAGGTGTGTGATCCCCTTCTTGGCCTAGACATGTAGCAATTTAAGAGCCCATGGAGCTTTGTTGGTTTTCATAGGGAATTTGCCACTTGTGAAGCTTGCTAATCTCTTATAAACTCATATATACTCTTAGACAACCTAAAACATCATTAGAAAGCTTCAAATTTCCCTAGGTACAGTCAAAACCTTAATTTCCCTAATTTGTTATCTATAGGTTCTTTTTGAGTTCTACTACTTCAATATGATTCCTTAGGTTTCAAAACCCCAATTTCTATCAAGGTTAGATCAAAACCATATCTCTACATATGCCCCTAGATCTAGCCAAAATAATACTCTCATGGAAAAAGCATATAGCATGGTATTCAAGATGAATCTTACCTTCTTTTAAAGCTTGCCAAGAGAACTTCCTTAGGCTTCCAAGTGTTTCTCTAAAGTCTCCTTTCCCTCTACTGAACCATCCACAAAACAACATCATTTAAGACATCAAAACCATGAGAAAAAAGAAGAGAAACAGGAGAAGAAGTTTAGTGAAAGGAGAAGCATGAAAAAAAATAAGGAAATCTTACACTTTTAATTTAGACTTATCTCCCTTCTCTTCCCCTTCTTGTGCGTCACTTCAAGATGGCCTAGCTTCTAGTTTATGTAACATCATAATTTCTAGCTCATCTCATGATATTCATATGCTTCACATTATCAATTCCATGAGAATGTAAAGAAAAAGGGAATAAAAATAATGAACATTTTTGTGTTGTGTCGTATTTAAAAATTTCATTCTGTGTCACGTGGGTCGTGTAAGCTCATATCATAATTTCTCATATTTAATTACATGTATACAACTCATTTGCATCATAAAATGTGGCCTATAACTCATGAAACTCAAAGGAAAGATTAGAATATTCATACATAATTTCAACTAGTATTTGCCTCTTTTCTGACCAAACTTTGGAAATTCATAACTAATTCTAGAAGAATCAAAATCATGCATTCTTGGCTATTCTGGAAAGATACAGATGTCTAATTCATACTAAAAATATGTTTAGAATACAACATCATTCACAGAGACTGTTTGACATCCGAAAAAATTCAGAGGTTAAATTACCAACTGGTACTATCACAGATTTCTACAGCAAACTTAAAAAATGTCCAATTAATTTAACAAAAATCCAATTCATGCAAATGATATCAATCTGGAAAGCTATGGATGTTAGCTAGAGGGAAAAATAATTCCAAACCAACTCAGGTAGCCTCGGAATTTAATGGAACAATAACTGAGGTCGGGTAAAACTCTGGATACTGGATAGATTCTTTAAAAATTCATATCTCCCTTTCTAGACCTCCAAATGAGGTGCTTCTAGTTGGCTCAAGTCACTGTGAATATCTAGTTTCTCTATATAAAATTTCATGGCAATTGGACATCATTTGAGCCTTATGTAATAGATTTCATTTTCAGACCAAATGAATAGTGTATCAGACCAAAACTAGAAAATTTTTCAACTTTGAAAATTCACCAAATATTCTGTAGACCTCCAAAAATTTTATTCTTTAGCTTCCCAAAAAACTCTCAACAAGTTTTAATTGCATGCCAAATCTCAATTCAAGAAGAACTCATTTGATAAAAAGTGACATAAGGTTCTGTTATGATTCGTTTTGGCTCCATATAAGGTATCAAAGTAACCAAATGGCTTTCCCTAGGGTTTGGCACCTTTTGGGCAAGTCTAAAAGCATGATTAGAACTTGTATAAGCTACCCAAATGGTCCTAAACTCCATGCATCTCATTTTGGCCACTTCATCACACATATGCATATTTCTATAAAGCCATTCATGAAGTTACATTTCCATAATATACTCAATTTACATTCCGTCATTCACATAACACATTTTTTCATTTATACATCATATAATATCATAATTACATATGTCCCAAGGGTTATAGACCATTTACAACAATAATATACATCATTAAGCATTATTATGACTTTTAAAGGGCAAAAGCTAGGCATATTGTGTCAAGCTCTCTTCCTCAAGGTGGTTAGCTTTCATTGCCTTATCCACTTGGTCCACCTAGCATATTAAATCATTGGAGAGGAAGGGATGAGATTCAAAGAATCCTAATAGCTCATCTCCCATTCAATCACACATAACATATGCAAAGCAAGTCTTGAAAATGCATACATAGATATAATGGAAGTCATGAGCATTCAAGAAGTAAGCTTGGCATGTGAATACATCATACAAGACATCCAAGAGCTTACCAAGTGGATGAATTGGCCTCACCCTTTTTCTCATGGATTTTGGATTTGCCTCACCCATTCTTTAAGAGATTCTTGGACTCAACCATGCTCTTGGGAGCTCACTTTGCTTTTAGGAGCTCACTTTGCTTTTAGGAGACTCTTTGCTTTGTCTTAACCAATATTAAGGGTTCTCAACTCATCCTTATTGTAACAGCATACATTCTAGCTCATTTCATGACATTCATAAGCTTCACATCATCATTTCCATGAGAGCACATGAAAAAGGGTATGAAAATAATAAATTTATTTGCATTGCGTCATACCTAAAAATTTGCAATCGGTGTCACATGGACCGTGTGATCTTATGCTATGCATTCTCATATTTAAATACATCATTACAACTCATTTTCATTACAAAATCATGCCCATAACTCATGGAAACCGAAATGGAGCATGGAATGGGCTTATTAAATTTTGGCCAGATTTGCCTCTTATTTTGCCCAACTTTTGAAAATTCATAACTAAATCTAGAAAAATCAAAATCATACAAGCTTGGTCATTCTAGAAAGCTTAGGATGTCTACTTATAATAAAAATATGCTCAGACTATAACATTCATCATAGAGGACGTTTGACATCCAAAATAGTCCAAAGGTCCAACTGAATTCTGGAACTGATACAAAATTCTATGGAGAACTTTGAAAATGTCCAATTAATTCTACAAAAATTCAATCCATGCAAATGATACCAACCTGGAAAGCTGTGGATGTTAACTAGAGAGGAAAAATATCTCCAGATCAGTTCATCAAGCCCAAACTCAGGAATTCAATGGAACAGTACTTCTGGTCGGGCAAGTTTACTGATACTGGACAGAAACTTTAAAAATTCATATCTCCCTCTCTAGACCTCCAAATGAGGTGCTTCGAGTCACTGTGATTACCTAGTTTCTATGTATAAAATTTCATGAAAATTGGACATCATTTGAGCCTCATGTGACAAAGTTGAATTTCAGACCAAATAAATAGTACAGCAAACCAGAAACTATGAAAATTGCCAACTTTGAAAAATCATCAAATATTCTATAGACCTCTAAAAATTATGATCTTTACCTTGCTAAAAATCTCTCAATGAGATCTAATGCCAAATTTCAGATCAAGACTAGCTCATTTGGCTAAAAAGTGATATAGGGTTCCATTATGGTCAAATTTGGCTCCATATGAGGTACCAAACTTGCCAAATGGTCTTCCCTTGGTTGTGGCACCTTTTGGGCAAGTCTAAAAGTATATTTAAGACTTGTGTGGGCTGTCCAAATGGTCCAAAACCTAATACATCTCATTTTGTCCGTTCAACCCACACTTATACATATTTCCATTAAACTTCCACATTGCATATTTTGGCATCTCATGCTCAAAACATAAGCTAGAGGTCATACAACATATCCATACATTTAAACATCAAATAATAGCATATTTATACATGTCTCAAGGGTCATGATACAATTACAACAACATATACATCAAGAAACACTATTATGGTTCCAAAATAGCTAAAGCTAGACATAAACTTATCATTCTTTCCTCTTCATGGTTGTTGGCTCCCTTCACCATAATTACTTAGTCCACCTAGCATGTTTGATCATTGGAGGGGAGGGGATGAGATTCAAAGAATCCCAATAGCTCATCTCCCATTCAATCATACATAATATGTGCAAAGCAAGCTTTTCAAATGCATGTATGGTGAAAATGGAAGACATGCATATTTTAAAAACAATCTTGGCATATGAATCAATCATACAAGACATTCAAGAGCTCACCAAGTGCTTAGATTGGCCTCACACTTCTCCTCATGGATTTTAAACTTGCCTCACCCATTCTTTAAGAGCTTTAGACTCAACCATACTCTTGGGAGCTCACTTTGCTTTTGAGAGACTCTTTACTTTGTCTCAACCAAGCTCAAGGGTTCTTGGCTCATCCTCACCAAAGGAAAGAGCTCTTGGCCTCTCCACACTTAAGCAAACTCAAGTAAGCATCACATACTCATTTAAAAACATAACATGACATCAAGAATCATAGCATATAAAGGCATGTTAGCATACTTTTCATAGCTTGAAAATACATATACACACATTCTAAAACAAGCTAAACACACATCCATGCTTGAGAGAAGGTGGAGAGAGCTACCTTGCACACAATTGCACACTTTTTCCTTTGGACTCAAGCCTCCTCTTTCGACCACACACCCACAAATTGGTGGAGATGGTTTCTCTTGGCCTAGATACAATTTATGGGAGCCAATTAGGTTCATGAAACAATCTCTAAGACCATACAATTTGCTTAAATGCTAGATTTCTCTATAAGCTCCATTATGGTCCATAAATGCACCTAATGAAGCAACTGACGATTATGTCGCGCAATCTCAAATAAAACTAGGTGGCGAAAAAAAATTTATAGATAATGGTACAACCTAGGTCATTTTCCCAAGGAGTTTGTACCTCAATTTGTTTATGAAAGAGTATTCTAAGTATTACTAATTAGGACTTATTTTAGGGGGTTTTGAAATGCTAGAATTTAATTAACTAAAGTTAATTGACAAGAATTAAAAACTTAAAACTAAGTTGAAGTGAATAGTCAAGCAAATGTGGTAGCTAGCTTTCAATTGGATTCCCTAGAGTTCAATTATCCTTGTTCTTTTTAGTTTACCAATTTTGGATTAAGTTCTTGCTCTTTAGTGCATTCCTTATAAGGCTTTTGAATAACCATCCAAGATTCAATTCATCAATTATTCAAGGAATTTTGCAACCATAAGAAACCTTGAACAACTAATTAATTGAATTAAAAATAAGAACACACTACAACCAATTTTGATTGATTAATGAAATCTACTGCACAATCCACTCAAGATGCTAATTTACCAATTAGATTAATTAATCCCTCAAGCAATTAATTGCACAAAAATTCCAGCCAACTAATCCAATAACCATTACATCAATTAGCCTAAAATCAAGAGGAATTTAGAGGTCAATTGTACAGCACTAATCCTGAAATTTTTACAAACATATAATGATCATAAATAAAATTCCAAAATTCAAATTAAGCTCAATCCAAAAATTAATTCAATCCAGTAATTGTCAGCAATTAAATTCCTAAACTAATAAGCTAAACCTAGTCAAATTAATAAAGGAAATAATGCAGAAATTAAAAGATTGAGCAAGAGAGTTTTATCCAAATTAGTGAGGAGATGTGGAGCTCAAATCTTCATCTAGGAGAATCCTATCTTCAGCTAGCCACCAAAGGAAATTCAAGCTGCCATGGAGGTATCAATCAGAGGAGATTTGATCATCGAAGCTGCAGCCATAGAGAATTCAACGAGAATTTCTTCCTTCTTCAGCGCTGGAGCCTTCGCTGTTTATGTCGTCCTGCTTCTCTCCTCTAGCCTGATGTATTTCCAGCGTTATTCTCACATGCTCTAGTCATGTTCTGCCCAAGTCCTCTTTAGCATTTTTTCCCCTCCTTTTCATTAATTCATCACGTGCCCCTCAGCTCCTTACTTTGCACGCTGAAGTCACGCATTTTTTTCTCATTTCCTAGCTCATTTCCCACGTCAGCCTGTAGTCATTCTCACGTTTCATTCCAGCTTTCATTTATCTCTCACGTTATTCATGCATGCCAGTTTTGCATATGTAAACTTGTGACGTGGAGAGAATCTTGTGGGAGTCTTCAAAACTTCAGCAGAACTCGAGCGGCCTGTTTCCACGTTATTCAGCTCCACGTCGCTTTTAGCTCGTTTTCCTCGTTGTTCTTCTCTGCATGCGAGCTTCTTCGTGTGTCAATTTCCACGTAAGATTCTTCATTTAAACTTAGCTCCAGCTCCTCCTCTAACTCATAGCATCTCATTCCACATAAATCTCGAGCTATATGTTATAGTTGTTGCTCCTTCTCCATGTTTGAACCAATAACTCGAGCTTCTCAACGTTGCTTCATTCCCATCCAAACCAGAACTCATATCTCAAGTTTCTGCTCCACATAATCTTCTTCGAACAGCTCATGTTGCTCATTCCTTCAACGTGGTTAGTTCATTCAGCTCATGCATCATGCAACCTGTAGCTTCATTCTTGTTTCCTCCTCTGTTTCAGCTTCTCTTCTTCATTTCAATTCCCTACAGCTTTTTTCTCTTTTATTATACATGAATGTGGACCCCACTTGAAGCTAAATATAATATTTAAATTCATGTCAGCTTCTTTATGTAGTGCTTTGCTTTCCTCTGTTTTGTCACTTGAATGTTTCACCCAGAACTCGAGCTTTTCTTCTTTTCTCTTTGCCCAGACTTCACGTGTTTTCCACTATCCATGCTCTGTTATGCTCGAGTGTGTTCTCTTCATGCAGCTCTTTTAAAATCTTCTCATCACGTTACTATTTCTCCTCACAAGCATCTCACCCTCTTCTTGTAGGTTCTTCCATTCATATACCCACACCAGCTGTTCTGAATTTTCAACGACAACTACTACTCTATTTCTGCATGTGTGTGTATTTTTTTGCTCAATAAACCCATAACTTTGTACGTGTTTCTTCTCCTCTGCCCTATGCAATGATCAACTCGTGCAACCCGTGGAAATCTTCCTGCTTATAGGCTGCTCTTTTATGAATCACATGCTTTCTTTCCTTGTCACGAGCTTCCAACCAGAACCATGGCTAATTCCTTCTCAAACCAGAGCTCGCATTCCATGTAACTTTCCTCTGCCTCAACCAAATCTTCCTCATGAGCTTCTTCCTCTCTTGATAAACCATATTCTCTTTCAAAGCTCTAATTGCCCAATAAAAATCTGCACAAAAGAATGAAAAATATTGAGTAGAATTATCCACAAAATTATTTAAAAGAAATTCATGCATTAAAACTCAATAATTTTGCCAATTAATTCACAAAGTGCATAAGTGGCTGATGAATTCAAATTGAATCTAATTAAACCTTCAAGACCATATTCTATTATCAAAATGCCAAAGTTAAGAGGATTAAAGTGTATAAAAATCATGCTTATCAGCAACACCCCTCAAATACTTTCTAGGCCTCATTCTTTCCTTTCAAATATGATTCTTGACTCCTTTTAAGCCTCTTGGAGTCATCACATCATCAAAACAAAAGGCCTAGCACCATGTTACTTCTTTAGGTCATAATATGGAACCTAAGATACCAAATCAATTTCTATGAGTTTTAAATTTTTTCCAAGGCCTCCCTCACTTTCATTCATCAAATATGACTCAAGAATGACCTTAGAAAAATTTAAAACTCTCTCTAGCACCATGTAACATGCTTAGCCGAGACTATAGCATTATTTGGGCTTGTTGGAGTTCTCTTGGTTTTCTTAAAGGGAGAAGCTTGTGGGGAGCATCTTTGGTGTTTTAAGAACTCATTTATACTCTAACTTAGACCTAGGAAGCATCACATAAATTCAGAATTTGAAAGGTGCACTCGAAACCCTAGGTTTTGCATCTTGAATTCTAATGCCTATTTCATGGTTTTCTTTGCATATTCTTATTCCTCTCCATCAAATACCTAAGAATCATTTTTGGTTAGGCTTGAAAATCAGATTTTCCTATGGTTCTTAGGCTAGGTCAAAATGGAGAAGAAGGAGACATCAACATAGCTACCATAGAATGCATTTTTACCTTGTTTCCTTAGTTAGTTTGGCTTGAATCTTGCTTTCTCCAAACTCTTCTCTTCAAATCCGAAAATTCCCTCTATTCTTCCTTCAAAACAGCCCTCAAAACTTCAGATAATTTGTGGAGAAGAAGAGGGAAAAAGAGGAGAAGAGATTGGTGGAGAGAAAGCATGAAAAACAAGCAAAATTCCAGACCTAAAGTCTTGAATTTTTCCTCCTTCTTCTCTTCTCTTTGTGCTCCACTCTCCAAGGGTTTTGCTTCTGATTTGGGGCTGGAAATTCTGAAGTGAAATGAGGGAGAGTGTAAGGTACCACCTATATATAGCTAGGGCAAAATGACTTTTTCAAAAATTTCCATTTTGTCCTTCATATTTTGCATTTTCTTTTCTCCTTCGTTTTAGCTCCTTTTTTAAAAACATCTTTTCCATTATAAAATTTAGGTTCCCAATTAAGAAAAATGGCTTTGAAATCACTCAAATCGGAGCTAAAACCTTTCTGAACGAATCCGTCAAAGTTCGGGCACACTGATGTTGGAAAACATCCACCGAAGGGGATTTAACTGTCCCGGGGCTTCCCATAGTTTTCAAGGCCTTTGAGAACCTCGGAGAACTCAAAACTTTCATTTAAAAAACCCTCCTATGTGAATTCTAAAATTTGCTCAAAATTATGAAAAATGCCATTACTTTTCGTAAGAAATTATTTCTTCATTCTAACTCCGTTTTTCTTTCCGTCTGAGCCTGAGATTCTTATTTTTAGGAGTCTAGAATGCTTCTCAAATTTTTTGGGACCTTAACTATCTCATTCTGGGAGACTTCCTTTTGTATCCGGTGAGTTTCGTTCATTTATGGAGAAATCGTACGTTACGTTTCTCACATTTTCTCTTATTTTCAAAAAACAGGATGTTACACTCACCATACTCAAGCAAACTCATACAAACATCATAACATCATTCAAAAATAGAATATGTCATCATGAAATCATGGCATATAAAATCATGCTAGTATACTTTTTTTGGCTTGAAAATACACATACACACATTCTAAGACAAGCTAAATACACATCCATGCATGAGAGAAGGTGGAGATAGCTACCTTGCACATAATCACACACTTTTCCTTTCGAAATTCCATCCCTTGCTATGGCCACATACACAAAAATTTGTGGAGATGTTTTCTCTTGGCCTAGACATAATTTATGAAAGCCAATTAGGCTCATGAAACAATTTCTAAAGTCACCCAACTTGCTTAGACACTAGGTTGTTCTATAAACCCTATTATGGTCCATAAATGTACTTAATGAAGCAACACCCCTCAAATAAATTCTAGGCTCTATTCTTTCCTTTCAAATATGATTCTTAACTCCTTTTAGGCCTTTTGGAGTCATCATGTAGTTAAAACAAAGAGCCTAACAATATATTGCTTCTTTAGGTCATAATATGGAACCTAAAGCACCAACTCACTTCCTATGAGTTCTAAATTTTTTCCAAGGCCTCCTCTCATATTCATTCATCATATATGACTGAAAAATAGCCTTAAAAAAATTTAAAATCTCCCGAGCTACCCCAACCTTACTTGCCCAAGATATAGGGCTTGTTTAGCCTTTATGGAAATTAGTTAGTTTTCTTGAAGGAGGAAGCATGTGGGGAGCATCTTAGGGATCCTAGGAGCTCACTTAAACTCTTAATTAGACCTAGAAATCATCATACAAAATCATATTTTACAAGGTGCACACAAAACCCTAAAATTTGCATCTTGAAATCTAATGATTTTTTGTTAACTCCCTTTGCATATTCTTAATCTCCACACCCTTTTTCCTTAGATTCATACTTGGTTCTGCCTAAAAATCATCTCCTCCTAGGGTTCCTTATGTGCATCGAATTGGAAGAGAAGAGGGACCAAAAATAGCAACCATAGGAAGAGAAATTACCTAGTTTCCTTGCTTGAATCTTGCTTTCTCCAAGCTCCTCTCTCCAAATCCGAAAATTCCCTTGAGTTTCTCCCTTGAATCAGATTTATAAACTCCATTTTAATCAAAGGAAACAAAGGAGAAGGAAGAAGAGGAGGTGTGGATGAAGAAAAGCATGAAAAACTACCATGGAAACATACCTTTAAGCTTGGATTCTTCCTTCTTTTTCTTCCTCTCTTGTGCACCCAAAACCCTAGCTCCCTTCTCTGAAATTAGGTAGAAAATTATAATTCCAAATGAGGGAGAAAGTGGGGCACCACCTATATATAGGGGGTAGGAAAGTGACTTTTTTAAAAATTCCTATTTTGCCCTTTATTCTTTGCATTTTCGTTTCTCCTTTGTTTTAGCTCCTTTTTAAGAACCGTCTTTTCCATTATAAAATTTAGGTTTCCAATTTAGTAAAATGCCTTTGAAATCACTCAAATTAGAGCTAAGACCTTCCCAAATAAATCTATCAAAGTTTGGGTATACCGACGTTAAAAAAATCCATGGAGGGGATTTAACTGTCCCGGGGCTTCCCATTATTTTTTGGGCCTTTGAGAACCTCAGAGAACTCAAAATTTTCATTTAAAAAGCCCTCCTATTTGAATTCCAAAATTTGCTTAAAATTATGAAAATGCCGTTATGTTTCATAAGTTTTCTATCAAAATTTATTTCTTCATTCTAACTCTATTTTTCCTTCCATCAGAGGCTAGGATTCTCATTTTTAGGAGTTTAGAATGTTACTCAAAATTTTCAGGATCTTAACTAATTCATTTCAAGGGACTTACTTTGAAAATGCATCTGTTTCCGTCGTTTAACGAAAACTGGATGTTACAGTTTAAGATAAAACAAAGTCAGTTAAGAAGTCTAGAAAAGGTGGAATGTGCTAAATAAGAAGGGGAGGCTTCATTATAACAATTTTCATAATTCCAATTTTGTCCTTAAACTTGGTTCTTTCCATTTGGGCTCATTTCAAATCCTTTTTTAGAACTATCTTTTCCATCATGAAATTTAGGTCATCTAATTCATAAAATACCTTTGGTTTTACCCAAATTAAATTTAAAATCTTACCGAACTATTCGATTAATGTTTTCGTCAATCGATGACCAAAAATGCATGCTGAAAGAGTTTTAACCATTCTAAGGGTTCTTATGGTTTTTAGGGCCTCTAAAAATCCTAAGAAACTCAATTTTTCCATTTAAAGTTCTCTCTTTTGAGTTTTCAAAAAGTTACCTAAATTACATTTATGCCACTGCATTATTCTTTAAATTTGCTCATCCATTTTGGTTCATATTTTAGGCTATTTTAAGACTCTAATCCACATTTTGAGATGTTCAAATTCTCATTGAAATCTCAATTAGTCTCAATTTGCAGTACTTTAGGGTTATTCTATCTTATTTGATTAAGTTTAGTTCAGTTTTCTAAAAACCAGCTATTACATTTCACCCTCTAAAAATAAATTGTCCTCAAAATTTGAGATACATACCTTAATTGCAGAGCTGTGGATATTGCTTTCTCATGTCATCTTCAAGCTCCTAGGTTGCCTCATCAAATGATAGACCCTTCCAAACCACTTTTACTAGAGGAATGCTTTTGTTTCTCAGTTGTTTGACCTTAGTGTCAAAGATCCTCTCTGGTGTCACCATATGGGATAGGTTATCCTGTAATTGAATATGCTCATATTCTATGACATGTGAGGGGTCTAGTAAGTACTTTTTCAATTGACAAACATAGAATACATTGTGGATTTAGGCTAGGTTAGGAGGCAAGGCAACATGATAAGCAACAGGTTCAATTTTCTCAAGAATTTCAAATAGACCAATATACCCAAGATTGAGCTTCCTCACCTTAATAGATTAACCCACACCTATAACTGGAGATACCCAAATGAATACATGGTCTCCAATCTCAAATTCTAACAGCCTTCTTCTTTTATCAACATAGCTTTTCTATTTATTTTGGGCCATAAGGAGTTTCTTTCTAATCAACTTTATTTGCCTGTGGTCTAGTCTACTATCTCAGGTCCTATCAAGCTCCTCTCACCTAACTTAACCCAAAATAGAGGTGATCTACACTTTTTCCCATACAAAGCCTCACAATGGGCCATTTGAATACTAGAATGATAACTATTATTATATACAAACTCAGCTAAGGGCAAATACACATCCTAGTTTCCCCTTATTTCTAATACACATGCCCTTAACATGTCCTTTAGGGTCTAGATGGTCCTTTCAATCTGACCATTTATCTGGAGGTAATATGCAATACTGAACCTCAACTTTATCTCTAAAGTAATCTATAATGACCTCTAGAAATTCAATGTGAACTCGGGGTCTCTATCTGATACTATGCTATTGGGTACTCTATGAAGTCACATTATCTCTCTTATATATAACTGGGCCAATTTATCTAAGGTATAGGTAGCCTTGATAAGTAAAAAGTGTGCAAATTTCATTAATCTATCAACAACTACCTAAATAGCATTGTATCCAGAAGATGTCCTAGGTAAGCCCATGATAAAATCCATAGCTATACTATCTCACTTCCAGTCAGGGATATCTATGGGTTGTAATAATCCAACTGGTCTCTGATGCGTAACTTTCACCTTCTGACACACCAAACATCTAGCCACATAGTTAGCTATATCATTTTTCATTCCTGGCCATCAAAACATTCTTTTAAAATCATGATACATCTTGGTAGCACTTAGATGGATAGTATACTTACTCTTGTGTGACTCTTCTAAATTCTTTCTCTTATCTCAATTTAGTTTAGTACACAATCTATCCCAGTATACTATCATGCCATCCTTAGATGCCTTGAACTCTGAGGTCTTACCTTGGAAAATCTCACTCCTAATCTGACTCAGGAACTTATCCTCTCTCTTAGCATCTTTGATTTGGGTTCTTAAAACATTTTCTATTCGGGTTTCACTCAAAAATAATCTACCTAATACTATATGACATGAGATGTTCATATCTCTAAATTTCTCTATGAGTTCTTGCTTTCTAATCATCACATAGGCTGTATGGATGGATTTTATACTCAAGGCATCAGCCACCATATTGGCTTTTCCTATATGGTATTTCAATAAGTAATCATAATCTTTCAAAAATTTCATCATCCTTATCTGTCTTAAATTTAATTCTTTCTAGTCAAATAGGTATTTCAGACTCTTATGGTTACTATAAATCTCTATGGTCACACTATATAGATAATGCTTCTAAACTTTAAAGGCAAACACTATTGTAACTAATTATAGATCATGTGTAGGATAATTCTCCTCATGGGGCCTTAACTACCTCTAGGTATATGCCATTACTCTACCATGCTACATCAACACACATTTTAACCCTTTTCTTAAGGCATCACTATAAACCACAAATAGTTTACTAGGGTCAGGTATAATAAGTACAGGGGTAGTGGTCAACCAGAGTTTTAACTCCTAAAAACTCTTCTCACATCTATCATCCCACACAAAAGGTGTTTCCTTCCTAGTCAGTCACATTAGGGGTAAGGTTATTTGAGAAAAGCCCTATATGAATCGCTTGTAATACCTTGCCAAACTTATAAAGCTCCTAACCTTGGTGATGGTCTTAGGCCTATCTCATTGTAACACAACTTCTACTTTATGAGGATCAACTGTGACCCTTACCTATGATATCATGTAATCTAAGAATCTCACCTTGGTCAGCCAAAACTCACATTTGCTAAGTTTAGAATATAGTCTCTTATCTTTCAGGGTTTCTATGATATTTCTCAAATGGCTCTTATACACCTTAAATGATCTAGAGTATACTAGAATGTCATTAATGGAGACCATAATAAATTTATCTAGGTATGGTCTAATACCTTATTCATATAATCCATGAATACAGCCGATGCATTTTGTAATACCCCAAATTAATTAACATTAATTATGATGATTAGAGAATTAATCTAGGTAATTAGTAAAACTAAGTGAATGAAAAAGGGAGGTAGAACTCATGGAGGAATAAACTGTTAATATGGGTTTACTTAGGAAAATTAATTAAGAGAGGGTGGACATTAAATTGGGCCTTACAATTAATTTAATTATTATTTTAGGTTAAGTGTAGAAGCCCAATCTTAGCCTTAAGGAGGTCCAAAGAGGAGGTAAGGGTTAATAGCAAAATTTCATCATTTCCTACTTCTAGTGTAAGATTTAGCCAAAGTAACTTATATGTAACTTAATCTTCTCTTCTTCCTCTTCAATTTGAACTAATTGGTTTCTCATTTAGAGCATTTTCATCTTCCACCTAAAATTGAAACTTGTTGTTTGGTGTTTCTATAGTGGATTTTCAGAGGTTGAGGCTAGGGGTATTGCTAAGTAAGTATAAACTCCTCATTTTGATGTATTTTCTACTAGTTTAGGACCCCCGTGATTGATTTATAGGATGGGTATTAATTTTGTGCAAATTACTAGAATTTAAAGTGATATTTTGAAGTTACTGGTGTGAGAACAATTAAATCCAAAATTAGAGACTTATAGTGGCTGGGGAGATGTTCTCTAAGAAGCCATTAGTATTTTAATTCTTTGGGTACCTATTTGCTACTATAAATTGATGAATAGGAACGGTAATAGTATGATTTTGTATTCATAGGCTAAGTAGCATTGTTATTGGCTTTCAAAGAATTATCTACAAGTGAGGTAACCAGGGTTAATGTTAAATTCCATGCATATGTCTACTTTAATTTTATATCTACTACACATGTATGATTTTAAAATGCATAATGAATGGTTGGCTATTTGGTATATTATGTTTAGACCTTGTGAGTCCATGATAAAGCTATGGTGTAGTTGCCACCCATGCATTGTACTTCGATCAGGCACCGAGTTATGTTCAAACCCTTGTATGCACTAAGCCCAGGTTATGCTCACTAGGGAGTTGGTGCCATGGACGGACCTCTCCCAGTGTTAATGGCCTTTAACATGTATGAAATGTGATTGCTAGTATGGGATAGTAGTCATTGATAGCCTAATTATTTCATTTGCTGATATGATTGTTATTTTTTATGTTTATCTTATTAATCGCCTATAGGTTAATTAAATTAGAATATATGAATGGAATTTACCTTTGGTTACTGAGATTTGCATCTCACCCTATTTCATGAGATAATACTTTCAGGTGAAGTCTCTTCAAGTAAGGATAAAGGGAAGCAAGTGGATAAATATTTATGAACTAAAACTATGTGTTAGAATTTTTGCACTTGGATGGATCTAATTTAGGATAGATACTAATTTTTGTTATTCTTTTGTATAGCATCATCATGATGTAATCATGTTGCCAAGTGTAAGTATTTTGTGTTTTGGTAAACATTGATGTAACTAATAAGGAGTTAGGCTTTTTACAATTTGATGTCTAATGTATGTACTGGTATATATTTGATATGAAACTTTGTTAGATGGATATATATATATGACTTGTTTCTTGGAAGTATGTTATGATAGTATCATGAATGATAATGTTAGTATATTATAAATCTTTTTGTTGTCATAAACTCATGAATCTACTAATGTATGGAAGTTTGGTGAATAGGAATTAACACCTAGGATTTAATTTGGCAATGAGAGACATGCTAAGTACATTAGGTAGATGAATGCTATTAGAACCCTATAAATTAAAGTAGAGTGGCCTTGGAGTGTTCCTAGAGGGAGAGTCTATATGGGATGAAACTTAAGGAGAAATGATGCAGAAGAGGGTTATGCCACGGCCAAAATGGGCTAAGTCATAGCCAAGTGTCATGTAGAGACAAGGAATGCTGCGGCGCAAGGTGTTTCACTGTAATGCAAAATGAAAAACTTGCCCTAGGGGGGTAACAGAGAGCAACCTCATCGCGGAACAAAATTTTTAGCTATGGTGCAGGTCGAGGGAATCAGGGATGGGTGTTCCAGTAGCTAGCTTCGCCACGACGTAGGTATAGTATACCGCAACATGAATTAAGAAATTTTCTATAGTACGTTCCAAGGTGTTTTTTCGTCGCAGTGAGGGTCTAACTTGACTGGCAAAAATGTGAATAGTAAGTCCTCCGCGAGCACTCCTTTATGGTGTGGAAAACCCAAGCCATGGCGTAAGGTGCGAAATTTCATTTTGAGCTCCAGTAGTCACTTACGCTGTGACGTGAAAACATCAAGTCCCAGTAAGAGTCCCCAAACTTGATTTTTGTGTTCTAGTAACCAGCTTAGCCAAAGTGGGGAACGTCTAAGTTGCAGTGAAAGTTCCCAAACTCTTATTTTTTACTTAGAAACCTTGAATTTCACTTTGTTAATGTTGTGCAATGACTTGGGAGTCTTTATATGAGGTTTTTGTGAGTTGAAATCAGTAGCAAGATGAATCAAAGGTCTTAAATGATAATTATGATCACTTATGGATTTGATTAGTTGTGGTTGTTTAGCTAATAACCCTAATGATATCAAGGTTCAATTTTTCCCACTTTCTCGTATTTTAATTAAGTATAATGACTTTAGACCTTGACTTGTAATTACTAATCATATGATTAAGCCTAATCACAGTAATTAAGAATTAAGGTTGTTACATTTGGTATCAGAACAATGGTTTAGGAAATTATGTCAGATTTAGAACTTGTGGTAAAAAAACTTAGCAATTATGATGCATGCATGTTAGGAATAGGAACGTTATGATCTGGTGATAATTGTTATACTTCTATATACTTGCTATGGATGGAGTTATGTTTGGATTACCTTTAGACTATAGCTTAATAGGGGATGCTTTTAGTTGTATTTATGGCATGAAGCCATCATTTCTCCTTCAATTCAATTTCCATTCAAGCTATTTGCCCATCAAAACTTCTGCACAAAAGAATGGTAAAAATCAAATAGAATTATCCACAAAATTATTTAAAAGAAATTCATACATTAAGAACCAATAGTTTGCAACTTAATTCCTTAAATGTAATAATAGCCAATTAAAATCAAATTCCATTCAATTGCCTTCATTAAGCCACATTTAATTATTAAAATAACTAAGTTAGGAGGAATAAAATGTATAAAAATCATGCTTATCAGTTGTAGATGTATTATTTGATTCGGGCACAATCTACTCATTCATCTCATATGACTGTGTTAAGCGTTTAGATTTGAATATTAGCTTGTTGTTATTTGAATTGTTTGTATCTACCCTACTAGATATTCTATGATTACATCTAATGTATGTCTAAATTGCATTGTATAATTGGATAGCCATTATACTACACTTAATTTGATTTGTATCCCTTTGTGTGACTTTGATATAATCATTGGTATAGACTGGTTGTCAGCTAATAATGTGATACTTGATTATAACTGTAAGAATACTTCCTTACCTATAAATATACTTGAAACTTGTTCTGTGACTTAGCTTACTTGTGTGTCTACCACCCAAGTCAGGAGGTACCTTAGGCGTTATTGCCAAGGGTTTCTAGAATTCTATTCATTGCATGTTGAGATTGATGATGGGTTTGAAGATATACCTATGATTAGGGAGTTCCCTGAGGTTTTCCCTAAGGAGTTTAGTGGACTACCTCTGGAGAGAGAGTTAGAGTTTTCCATTAATTTGGTACCTAGTACAGATCTAGTCTCTAAGGTTCCATATAGAATGGCGCCCATTGAGTTAGTTGAGTTGAAAAGTCAATTAGAAGAGTTACTTGAGAAAGGGTTCACTAGGCCAAGTGTGTTTCCATGAGGAGCACTGGTGTTATTTGTCAAGAAGAAGGATGGTAGCCTTAGGCTTTGTATTGACAATAGGCAATTGAACTAAGTGACCATCAAGAACAAATACCTTTTACCTAAAATTGATAATTTACTTGACCAATTAGCTAGAGCATTGGTCTTTTCAAAGATTGATGTTAAATCAGGATATTACCAACTTAAAGTCAGGGTTGAGGATGTACTTAAAATGCCTTTAGGACTTAATACAGCCATTATGAGTTCCTAGTCATGCCTTTTTGGTTAACCAATGCCCTTTTCATTTTCATGGATTACATGAATCGGATCTTTAGGCCCTATCTTGACCATTTTTTGTGGTATTCATAAATGATATCTTCATATACTCTAAAAGTAGTGAAGAGTATGAAGAACATCTTAGGATAGTTTTTAAAATCTTAAGGGAGTATCAGTTGTATGTTAAGTTAAACAAGTGTGAATTTTGGTTACAAGAAGTTAAATTCCTAAGTCATGTGATATCGAAACAAGAGATAGCAGTAGATCCTAGCAAGGTAGAAGCAGTACTTAATTAGGAGAGACCCAAGACGATGACCAAAATCCATAGCTTCCTAGGTCTAGCTGGCTACTATAAGAGATTCATTAAGGGATTTCTTAGCTAGCCATGCCTTTGACTAAGTTGACTAGAAAAGACCAACTATTTATGTAGGATTCCAAATGTGAAAATGCCTTTTAGGAACTTAAAATAGGCTAACCACCACACCTATATTAGTGATCCCTGACCCTAAAGAGACATTCACGGTCTATAGTGATGCTTCTAAGAAGGGATTAGGGTGTGTTTTGATGTAACAAGGTAAGTTGACAGCCTATGCTTCTAGGTAACTTAGACCCCATGAGGAAAATTACCCCACCCATGACCTAGAGTTAGCAGCTGTTGTTTTTGTTCTTAAGATTTGGAGGCATTATCTGTAGCATCTAGTCCCTCCATAAATGTAAGAAACGTGATGTTTGATTTCTCTGAAAAAGTATAAAATGCATCGGATATAAAACGAAGTCCCATAGAGAGAATAATTGAGGTTAAATAAAATCAGGATAAAATTTTAAATAATGAAAAATGAAGATCCAAGGTCTGAGATGCCCGAAAATCAGAGTTAGAGTAATTCAATTAAATTGCCGAAAGCATAATGGCATTTTTATAATTTTAGTCACTTTTTAGAAATCACCAAGGAGGGTTGTTTAAATGGAGAATTTGAGCTTTTCGGGATTCTCAGAGGCTCTAAAAATCATGGGAAGCCTCAGGACAGTTAAAACCCTTCCGGTATAGATTTTTTAATGATGGTTGACCCAAATTGAATCGGTTTGTTCGGGACAGTTTTAGCTATAAATTGAATGATTCCAATGGCATTTTATAAGATTGAGGATCTAAATTTTGTGATGGAAGAGACATTTCTAAAAAAGAAGCTAAAATGAGTTAGAAACGAAAATGCCAAGAAATGGGACCTAAATGGCATTTAAATGGAATGATTTCTTTTTAATTCCTCCACATAAGAGGCGTCCCACATCTACCTTTTCATAACTAACCTTCTTACTACCTAAAATAGAGAGTGAGACTAAGGGAGAGTGGTGCACAAGAGAAGGGAAAAGGGGAGAAGAAAAGTCATGCAAAAAGTATGAAAATGATGGAATTTTCTTGGTCTTTCCTTTATTAAACTTGTTCTCCTCCTTCTCCCCCTCCTTTCCATGGTTTTATTGAAGCATTTGGTTCTGTTTTGACCTTAAAGTAGAGGGGAGAAGTTTAAATTCCTAAAGGAGGACCAAAGTAAAAGGAAAAAGCTCTTAAGAAAAACTAGAAAAACTAAGGTAAAGTGTTGTTTCCATGCTTGCTTCTTCTTGTCCTTAGGTATGTGTGGTTCGGCCATTATACGGACAGCCAAGAGGGAATGAGTTTTTAATCAAACCAAGAGTGAATCCTAAGAAATAGGTTGTAGGAAGCAAGAATGTGCAAAGAGAATAAAGAAATAGCCATTGAATTGCAAGATAGAAAAGCAGGGGTTTGTGAACATAACCTAAAATCTGATTTTATCCAAGAGTTCCCAAGCCTACATGAGTGCTTGTATGAGCTCTTAAGACCCCTAAGGAGCTTCCTACATGCATCTCCCATCAAGGAAAATAAAATCACTTCCATTGGTGCCAAAGACAGCATTGTCTCAGCCTAAGAGGGTTAAAGTACCTAAGGAGTGTTTTAATTTCTTCCAAACTTAGAATTGCATCATATAAGATATGAGAGTATGAAGGGAAGCCTTGGAAAAAATTTAGAAAGCCTAAAAAGTGAGATGGAGCTATAGGTTCCATATTGTAGCATAATGAAGCAACTTATAGCTAGACCCCTTAAATTGATTATGTGACGGCTCTAAGAAGTTTAAATGGAGCCAAGAGTCATAGATTAAGAGAGAAAATGGAGCCAAGATAGAGAATTATTGTAGTTGCTTAGTTAAGTGCCTTATGGAACCATAATTGAACTATATGAGTGCCAAAGTTTATCTAGAGTGTGTGTGGCTTTAGGAAATGTTCCAAGAGTGAAACTAGATCCCATTTGATGTATTTAGGCCAAAGGAATCATGCTCCACCTCCTTGTGGGTGTTTGGCCGAGGGAGAGAAAGAAAGTCCAAAGAGAAAAGTGTGTTCTTACATACAAGGTAGCTCTCTCTTCTTTCTCTCATGCATGTTTGGGTGTTTTCTTGTCTTTGAATATGTGTGTGTATGTTTAAGCTATAAAAAAAGTTTCTAGTATATATGTACCTGCCATGGTACCATGATACTTTGTTTATGTCCTTGCAAGATGTCTTATGAATATGTTTTTGTTTGTATGAGCTTGGTGATGCCAAAAGTCCCATAGCTATGGTGAAGATGAGCCAAAAGGCCTTATGAATCGGTGAAACAAAGCTAAAAGTCTTTAGAAAGAGTGAGGCTTAGTCAAAAGTCCCTTAAAAGTGGGTGAGTGATAAACACGTATTTCTATCTATTTTACTCTCCTAAACTTGGGCATTTTAATAATGAAATATGGCTTTAAGACTTTAATTAGAAAAGATTTTCTTTTAATAGTCATTTCTATATTTTAGAAGTTAATTTGCAAAATTTGGTTTTTAATGCTCATTTTATCTTAAATAATTTTTGCGAATATTCCTTTTTGATTTTTCCCACTCTTTTGTGCAGAATTTTAATATGTAATTAGAGCTTGAATGAGCATTTGTTTTTAAGAAGAGGAAGAGAAGAGTTGGGATCAAGTGCACTTTTTGTTGGGCAATAAAATATAAATAGGAAAATAAGCTGAAAATGATATGAAAAAGAAGTAAGATAAAGTAGAAGTAGAACACGATGAAGCACTAGTTGCAGCATGGCCACGTGAACTCTCCCACTCATGTAGAAATAGAGGAGAGACTAAAGCTTGAGCTGATTACTACGGGGTAGAACGCGACATGCAGAAGAAGGAGCTGAGGGAGTGGATGAATCAAAGAGAAGAAGCTATGGGTTGGGAACTTAATGAAGGAAGCAGCACGTGGTGAAGGAGAAGGAAGAATGAGCTGGGCTACAGGCAAGCTGATAGCAACACAAACTGCACAAAGAGAATGAGCACGTGGAGGCAAGTGCAGAAAGTATGAGTTAAATGTAGCAGGAACAAGAAGCCACGTGATTAGAGGAATACACATACATGCAGAACGTGCTATAAACAAGAACGTGAAGAAATGAAGGGCTGAACATGCTGATTGTGAAAAATAAACCCATGCAAAGCCATGTGAGAAGCTACGAATGGAGCGTGCTGCACGAGTTCTACATACCACAAGCATTGAGAAAAAGAATCTACATGTTCTTGTGTGAAAAAGAGGGGCCACGAGTTCCAGCAGCTTAGACCACTCACACATATAGCAAAAAGAAGCTACAGGGAAGCCCACAAAGAGGAGAGTTTCACATGGAATATTATAATAAAGAAAATGAAGTGGGACCCACACTTATACACACATGAAGGAGCTTCAGACAATTGGAATAAGAGAGGGGAGCATGTGAAAAATAAACAAGGCCACGTGAGGAATAAAATCACGCCAATCCATCGAAGAAGAGATCCATCATCCATTCATCTAAGGCATTCAGCAATCTATACATCCAACGCCATCAGATCATGCAACATTCCATACGTATCATCCATTCATTTATTCATACATTCCATTCGAATAAATCATGTCATTCACATATCCCGTTCACCCTACGCCTTCGTCCACACCATGCAGAACCACGCCGTAGCCATTTTCATCATCCATTTCTTCCATTTTCCTTCCATCTCCATGAGACCTTAATTAAAGATTGTGATTAGCTTGGAAGACAACCTTGGCTAAAGCTTGAATCCATTGATTAGAAAGGGAATTTTGGCTAAGATTCTCATCTCTTTCTACACTTTTCTCTTTCTTGTATTTTCTTGGTTAAGAATGTATTAGATTGAAGATTTGTGTTGTTTATAATTAGTGGCTGGTTAGACATTAATTAGGAGATTGCTTTTGTTGATTAATTGATTGAATCAAGTTCTGAATTGTTCATTTTCCTTTAATTTCCCATGTATGCCACAAAGGTGTTCGATGAAATGCATGAGTGAGATTATATACTTGATTGTTTGATTTGAGGATTCCTTAGTATTTAGTTAGTTAATTAAACATTTTAGGGTGATAGTTCAGAGGCTAATTAATCGGTTAATCAATCAAATTGAGTGTTCATTAATCTTAAAGACAAGAGTTGATGATTTAATACGGGATTGAGGTTTTAATTCAACATTAAATTGTTAGTTTCTTGATTCTTGAGTGGTAACCTAAGATAATTTGTTATGAACATAATTAGGAACTCTTAAGCCAGAATTAATCACAATTGGATTAGGATAAGGATAGTGGATACCAAGGGACGATTCCAAAGCTAGTCACAAGACCATCATTCACCCATAATTCATCCAATTAGGTAAAATTTAGGAACGTTATTGCAATTTTATTTTAGATAGTTTAATTCAATCAAAAACCCCCAAATTAGATAGCTTTTAGAACCTTTAATATTTAAAAAACCTAATTGAACATTGAACTCCATTTCCAATGGAGATGACCTAGGTTGTGCCACTAGTTATATTTTTAGTTCAACCTAATTTTATTTTGAGGGTTGCGCGACGAGCCCATCAGTGAGGCAAGTCCTAAAGTCCTAAAGAAGATGGGTGAGGCTAAACCATGATCTTGGCAAGCCTATGCATGATAAGTATGTCTTCTTGAATGTGAAACATGTTCCACGTATGTTTATGAATTTCAAGATAGCCATGCATGCATTTGTAAACTTGAAATTGCATCCATTATATGTGTTTCAAGGGGAAAAGGGCTATTGGGATTCCTAGAATCTCACTCTTCCCTCCCCATTGCCTAACATATCTAGGTGCACTAAGTGAGCAAGCAAATGGGAGCCAACACAGTTGAAAGCAAGGAGTTTGACAAAAGAGTTGTTATTTGTTCATTTTGTAAACATAACCTTGTCAAGTGATGTATCCCCATGTCATATGTGATCTATAACCTCTTAAACATGTATAAATACATGGATATGTAATGTATATATGAGAATTGGAAGCAAATGAACAAAATAGCATATTTTTGACATTGAATGACAAAGTAAAGCTTGTATGGTCCATGTGTATGTCATGAAGTGGGAGAGTAAATTTGTGAGATCTGGTTTTTAGACCTTTGAGACATGTTTAGTAGGCTATTTTCATGCTTTTCCACTTCCTCAAGTAGTCCTAAAAAAGCTAGAAGCTAAATTGAACCACTTTGGACCCTTAAGATGGCATAAAAGTGACATTTTGTAACCCTAATCACAAACTAACCAAATAGACAAATTTTTTCATGAAATTTGGCATGCATATAGATCTTATCTAGAGATTTTTGTGAAGCTAAATATCATATTATTTAATGCTCTAGAGAATTAATTATGAATTTTCAAAGTTTCCAAAAAGCTACTAAACTGATATAGTTATTATTTATATGGTTAGTTTTTTTTTTCCTATGTCATTCAAGGGCCAAAGGGTATCCAATACTCATGAAATTTTACAAGAACAAACCAGATATAATAATATTTCTATGGCCACCAAGATCACCTCATTTGGATGTTTGAGCAGGGAGATATGAATTTTTAAAATTTGAAGTCAGTACCAGTAATGCAGCAGTACCTTTGGTATTGTTCCATGGATTTCTAGTGACTAAACATTTCTATTTTGGTCTAGAATTATTTTTAACTAAATTTAACATCTGTAGCTTTCCAAAATGGTATATTATGCTTGATTTTAATTTTTTTAGAATTAGTTATGATTTTTCAAATTTGGCATAAAAAATATAGCAATAAAACCCGAGACTGGTCTTATGTTTTTTATGCATGAATGCTATCAGCTTAGGATTCTTGTGCTATTTTTGATGATTTTGAGTTGTATGAATGTATTTTAATTGGAGAATCATATGGGATGAGCTCTTATGAGCCATGGGATGTGAGAAGAAAATTTTGGACTTTACATAACGCAAGTAATGGTATTATTTTAATGGATTTTCTTTGTTCTCCAATGAAATTAAGCACATGTATACTCGTAGATGGTCTTTAAAGGCTAGTGTAATATGGTGTTACATTTTATTGGTATCAAAGCAAAGTTCTGGGTCTCTTAGGATTAGATATGGCTTGAGGATGTGGCAATAAGGCTATATAAAGGCTTGTATAGTTTTGTAAAGCCTTGTATGAGGCATTTTGGGTGTGTGAAGGTGGCTTATGGTTATGCTCATGGTAAGTGTGATGTGGAATGGTCTTAAGTAGGTGGTAAGCCATAGGTGAGGTTGGCCTTTAAAGTTTCTGGAGTAGAGTTAAGTGATCCAATGGCTAAAGCTCTATAAGTTATACTGGCTCACTAGGATCGGTAGCAAGCTTTGTGTATTAGCAGCAAGAGATGATTGTATAGCTACTAGAGAGGCTTGCTTAAAGAGATTATGAGAGGCCCAATGTCCCTAATTACCACACTCAAACCATTCGAGGATGTCTTGCCCAATGCAAGATCAAGCAGTGTGGTAGCACAGTATGAGGTAAAATTGCTACTGCACAGAGTAAATTTTGAGGGAGTTATCCCCCTTAGCCATGACATCCAAATGTTATGATGAAGTGAAGAGCCTAGAAAGCTATTTCCCTCAAGCCAAAAGTTTAAGTTATAAGATACACTTCATAGAGTTCCAATAGCCCAGAGGTAGCAATTAGTTATACATGAATAAAGCAAGAGGTGGAATCCTCTAGCTTGGTGGTGGGCTGCATACAGAGGTAATGAGGCTCGAATCACATAGCTAAAGGGGCTCCCAATCATAATGGAGTGTATTGCAGTATGGAAGGCCTTGTTGGTCATATTCAGACTGATATGAGCAATGAACTATTATGGGGTCAATCAGAGCACCAAAAGTTAAGATCCTTGATATAAATAAAATAAAAGAGCAGTAAATGGTCCATCAGTAGATACGAAGGGTTATTAAGTAATAAAAGAGCAGTGGGCCTAGTAAATGAGGCTGACAAAAAGATTAGCATAATTGATGGCTTAGCCCAAAATTGTTGAAATTGAGCAGCAATTAAAGCTAGAATTTCAAACACAGGAATAGTAAGGTTGTTGAGACCTACCTATAAGGCGTTGACTCCAACCTAAGATGCTATCTTATGTAACAGTGAACGACGGGCTAATATGATGAGTTTAAGACCTTGTTGATAGGATCTTGAATTTTACATTTTAGTATATGAGATCTTATGGACAAGATCCTAGACCCTGTTGACAGAATGTTAATATAACCTAGAAAATAATATAACTTAAGGTTAATAACAGTGATGTATATAGTGAATATATGAGTAGAGTCTACTATAGAGGTAATACCTAAAGATAAGTATGATTAGCATCAGAAGTCTAGAAAAGAGAATGAGAATAGTTTAAAAGTATTAAATTCATCGTAAGCCTATGAGTTAATGGGGCTTATTGTCTACCACAACTCTGATGAGATAGGTAGCCCAAGCTAAGTATAAGCTGAAACTTAAGAGAAATGACTAGGGGCATCTCCCAGGTGAAATGAGATGAGTAGAAAGAGAATACAATATAAAAGGAGAAAATGATTTGACTAAAAGCTCAGTAAAGGTCTTCCCTGGGTTGATGAAAAGAAGATAAGATATCTTGAGTTAGGAAGACTGCCTAGTAGTAGTTAGCAAAAATCCCTATAGATAGACCCATGAACTGTAAAGTATCATGATCAGGGGAAGCAGGGAAGAGTTGAGAAGCAAGTCGATAGAAGAGATGCCCTTGCTTTAGTAATGACTAAATGAATAGACTGAGTACAGAAAAAGTAAATAGATAAGGGTTCAGTAGTTGGCCTAACGAGCGTCCCTAATGCGAGATTAATGTAAGGTTAAAGTAGGTGAGTAATTAGAGCACCTAGTGGAGCATAAGTCTTCAATAATGTAGAGTCCGGACATTAAGAGCACATGTTCAAAATTGAGTTAGTAAAACCCTGAAATCAATAGACTATGCTCTTAGAGATGAGAGTAAAGAGATTAAATAGAGAGAAAATCAAGTTTTGATTCGAATGCAAAAATAAGCTAAGGCAAACAATTTGTGCCTTAATGCTCTCAGAGAAGCTCGTGGGAGCCAAAGACCGCCTAAGAAGGTGAGTCCTAGTATTATATAGAGAAAGAGTATAAGCCAAGAGCACTACAGAGTACAATTCCTGGAATTACATGAAATACAAATTTTTCTTACAGAGGGACAGTCTATTTAAGAGCAAAGCAGGAGTATAAGAGGAATCAGACCTTCCTTGATGTTATAGGAAGTGAGAAAGTGGTGGAATCCAGAAAGATACAAATACTCTTGAGCATAAAGAAATAGAACAATAGCAGAGGAATAACCAAGTGACAAAGTACCCTTTTCACATGAGTAAGGGGATAGTAACAATAAAAAAGAGAGTATGTAATGATGACAAAGCCAAGGACATAATAGATTGAGAATAGATATCGAGTTAATATAGTTGAGTACTTAAGAAAGCATGATTGTCCTCAACATAGATGTCCATTTAGCATGATAATGGCTAAAGCAGAGACAATCAGGTAACGTAAAACGGCTTCAGAATGGAGTATCAAATTTCATAAGGAATCAGAGGAAGAGTCCTCTTTTTCCTTGAGTGTCCTATTGAATAAAGGCAGATAAAGAAAAGTAACAGGGGAATACTTTAGATTATTGGAAAACTTGTAATATGCTAGCGATGGTGGCTTTAAGCTCAATCATGATGCACCTGTGTATTAGTGTTTGATGCTATGGTTTGCTTGCAACAACAGTTACATAATATTGGGTCTAGCCAACCTAGTAGTAATTTAACTTGAGTCATAGCAAACAATGGCATCAATCATAAAAAGTGTCTCAATAATCAAAGAGTATCCTAGTTGGTTAAATGATGAGATAAGTCAAGAAAAAGAAGTGGAGGGATTCCAATAATATTAGAATAGTAAGAAAAGCATGCAGAAAGAAATCCTCAGTAAAGAATAATAATGTAAAAGAGAGTGTGCTAACAGTATAGAACATTCAGATTCAGATAGCACAAGTTCAGTATGCATAGTATAAGTCCCTTATGATATAATTAAATAAAATGAGAAGGGACCAGTATATAATCTCTATCCTATGAGAGATGTTAGGAAAACTTGGTGTGTAAGATGCCCTGTGTTAAAGGCACTTAAAAGTAGAATGTGGGCATAATCAGAAATTACAGGATATGATAAGAAATACAGAGTGAGTAAAGAAAAAAAGAAAGCATGAGTAAAAAGGGTGAAAGTGGAAACCTGAAGATCCTATAAAGAGTAGTAAGTGAAAGTTAAAATACTTCTAAATATTAATACAATGGGAACACAAAGAAGCAAATGATACAGAACTGACTTCATATGAAAAGCATGACGAATATCCGAGTTGAGCCTTAAAGATTATGAGTGATAGTTATCGGACTTAGTGAGCATGTGTCTCATTTTCAAATATAGTGATCTTAGACTTTGATCTCTCCTAGAGACAGATCGCAATAGATTCTAGTACAGTATAGCAGGTCACAATAGACCTTAGCAGGGCTCTGAAAGGTTGTAGTAGATCCCTCAGAGTTATAAAAAGCCTACTATTACAGCATAGTAGTTTTATGGGGAGATGATGCTTGAGATAGTTTTTATAAAGTAGTTTATCTCAGAGACCAATACAGTTTCAAATAGTTTCTATCTTAGAAACTAAAGACCTCCTAAGTCTAGTAGACTATTACAGCTAAAGACATCAGAGTTATACTCATAAAGTTAAACCACTGACTAGACCTCTTTAGTCGATGAGCAAAGTATGTGGGATAAGAAAAGCAAGAAAGTAGCTTTCCAAAACTATAGTTAGATGAACCACTGCCTAGCAAATGAGACCTGACTAAAGGATAGAGAGATCCCTATACACTAAAGCCATATATTCAAAAAAAGGTCAAGTGCAGTTTTTACAATGAGGTAGTGGTAAATCGTGTCTTCAGTGATTGAGACTATGAGTCTAGTTAGCATCCCACTAGAGTTTCATATTAGTCAATGGTAGTTACTCTTCAATGCTAGTACAAAGAATTAAAAAGTTATGTCTGTTAGTTTTGAGATGAAAGACTATAAAATGCCCATTTGCAAGTGAGCAAAGAAGGTAAGGAAAAATCCTAGCCTAAAGAGGTAGATATGATAGTAAATCAAGAAACTGGGACAATTAAGGGGGGAGACCCCTTGAAGGAGCTGTAATCCCAGTAAGTGATTAAGATGTAAGGCTTATGATAGAAAGAAATATGAATTGTGATTATGGGATGAGCTAGTAAGAAAGAGCATGAAGATGAACAGTGGGCAACATGTTTAAATAAGTGAGTAAATAGACAAAATCTCCAATGGCGGTGATAAATAGAGAAAGGTAACAATACCTTATAGAAAGCCATTGGTAGACGATACGAGAGATTTAATACCAAGTGAATCATCTCCCAAGGCAAGTAAATGAGTCCACTGAGAAGAATGTCAATCCCTACGAATGGGTTAAGATTAATTAGATATGAAATAATTAGCTCTCCTAAGAAAAGGCTAAAATTTTAAAAATATGATTTAGAATCAAAAATTACTTTCCCTTGTGAGAAAAACCAGTAACATAAAGTCCCTAGCAGAGAGAAATTTAAAAGAGCCTAGTCTCTAAAAGAAGTGAATAGAGCAAGGAAGAAGGGAAAGAAAGGGCTAGCCAACAGGAATATGAGAAAAGTAAGAGGAAGTTATACCTCTAAATTTCGATGATGAAATTTATTTAAAAAGGGGAGAATATAACATCCGGTCCCTTTGTAAACATAAGAAACGTGATGTTTGGCTTCTCCGTAAATGAATAAAAAGCAGAGGATATAAAAGGAAGTCCCCCAGAGAGAATAATTAAGGTCAAATAAAATTGGGATAAAATTTTAAAGAATGAAAAATGAAGATCCAAGGTCTGAGATACCCGAAAACCAGAGTCAAAGTGGTTCAATTAAATTGCCAAAAATATAATGGCATTTTTGTAATTTTGGATACTTTTTAGAAAACACCAATGAGGGATTTTTAAATAGATAATTTAAGCTTTATAGGGTTCTCAAAGGCTCTGCAAACCATAGGAAGCCCTGAGATAGTTAAAACTCCTCTGGTGTACATTTTCTAACGATAATTGACCTAAACTTTAACTAATTTGTTCGAGAAAGTTTTAGCTCTAAATTGAGTTATTCCAAGGCTATTTTATAAGATTGAGGATCTAGATTTTGTGATCGAAAAGATGGTTCTAAAAAAGGAGCTAAAATGAGTTAGAAATAAAAATGCCAAGAAACAGGACGTAAACTGTATTTAAATAAAATAATTTCTTTTTAATTCCTCCACTTAAGAGGATTCCCACATCTACCTTCTCATAACTGACCTTCTTGCTGCCTAAAACAGAGAGAAAGACCAAGGGAGAGAGGCGCACAAGAGAAGGGAAGAGGGGAGAAGAAAAGTCATGGAAAAGGTATGAAAATGATGGAATTTTCTTGCTCTTTCCCTTGGTAAACTTGTTCTCCTCCTTCTCCTATAGTTTTATTGAAGTATTTGGTTTTGTTTTGAGCTTAGACTAGAGGGGAGAAGTTCAAATTCCTAGAGGAGGACCAAAGCAAAGGGAAAAGCTCTTGAGAAAAACTAGAAAAAACAAGGTAAAGTGTTGTTTTCATGCTTGCTTCTTCTTGTCCTTGTGTATGTGTGGTTCGGCCATTATAGGGATAGCCAAGAGGGAATGATTTTTTAATCAAACAAAGAGTGAATCCAAAGAAATGGGTTGTAGGAAGCAGGAATGCTCAAAGAGAACAAAGAAGTAGCCATTGAATTACAAGATAGAAAAGCTAAGGGTTTGTGAACATAACCTAAAATTTGATTTTATCCAAGAGTTCCCAAGCCTAAGTGAGTGTTTGTATAAGTTCCTAAGACCCCTAGGGAGCTTCCCACATGCATCTTCTATCAAGGAAAACAAAATTACTTCCATTGGTGCCAAGGGGAACATTGTCTCGACCTAAGAGGTTTGAAGCACCAAGGGAGTATTTTAATTTCTTCCAAACTTAGAATTGGATCATATGATGGGAGAATATGGGAGGAAGCCTTGGAAAAAATTTAGAAAGCCTAGAAAGTGAAATGGAGTTATAGGTTTCATATTGTAGCATAATGAAGCAACTTATAGTTAGGCCCCTCAAATTGATTATGTGATGGCTCCAAAGAGTCTAAATAGAGCCAAGAGTCATAGATTAAGGAAGAAAATGGAGCCAAAATCAAGAATTATTATAGTTACTTAATTAGGTGCCTTATGAAACCATAATTGAACAATATGAGTGCTAAAGTTTTTCTAGAGTGTGTGTGGCTTTAGGGAATGTTCTAAGAGTGTAATTAGATCCCATTTGATGTGTTTAGACCAAAGGAATCAAGCTCCACCTCCTTGTGGGTGTTTAGCCAAGGGAGAGGAAGAATGTCTAAAGAGAAAAGTATGTTCTTGCATACAAGGTAGCTCTCTCTTCTTTCTCTCATGCATGTTTGGGTGTTTTCTTATCTTTGAATGTGTGTGTCTATGTTTAAACTATGAAAAATATTTCTAGTATATATATACACGCCATAGTACCATGATACTTTGTTTATGTGCTTGAAAGATGTCTTATGAATATATTTTGGCTTGTATGAACTTGGTGATGCCAAAAGTCCCTCAGCTAGGGTAAAAATGAGTCAAAAATCCCTATGAATCAGTGAGACAAAGCCAAAAGTCTCTAAAAAAAGTTAGGCTTAGTTAAAAGTCCCTTGAAAGTAGGAGAGACAAGTTCAAAAATCCCAAAGAAGATGGGTGAGGCTAAACCATGATCTTGGCAAGCCTATACATGATAAGTATGTCATCTTGAATGTGAAACATGTTCCATGTATGTTTATGAATTTCAAGATAGCCATGCATGTATTTGTAAACTTGAAATTGTATCCATTATATGTGTTTAAAAGGGAGAAGGGCTATTGGAATTCCTAGAATCTCATGCTTCTTCTTTGTTACTCTCCCTTGTGTCATTTTCGGCCTTGTACAAAACCATTAGAAGGGAGGGAGTCCTGTCTAAAAACAAGAGAGAAATAAAGGTTTTAGGCCATGGGGAGATGGAATATGGCAAGAAATTCCAAGGAAAACTAATAGAAAATAAGATAGAAAAGTGTAGGCTTCTTTAGGATTTTGTAAAATATAATTTTTTTGTAAACATTTCCTTGGTTATTTGAATCTTTCTTGAGCTCCTAAGACCTCTAGAAACCTTTCCAAGTGGCTCTCCCATCAAGGAAAAATCAAGAACTCTATAAACCCCTTCCTTGGTGCATGTCTCTGCCTAGGCTAGTCCATAGAGTTAGGGAGTGTTTTAATTTGTTTTAGCCTTAGTTTTGGACTTTATATGATGTTAAAAGATGGGAGAAATCATTGGAAAAAATTTAAGAGCCATGAAATGACATATGAAGTAATGATGTCCATAATAGTGCCTTATGAAGCAACTTGGGTTTCCAATTGTGCAAGTGAATGTGTGAGGACTCCAAGGACTTTTAATGAGTCCAAGAAGTCTAGAAATAACAAGAGAATGGAGTCTAGAACTTGAAATGTAAGAGTTGCTTCAATAGGTGAATTATGGAACTATTATACCACTTATGGAACTAAGTGTGTGTTCAAGAATATCTTTAGTGTCTTGGCTTACTTCAAGTGTGTGATTATGTATTGTTTATGGTATTTAGGCCAAGAGAACACTAACCCATCTAGGTGCACTAGTGAGGCTGAAAAGAAGGAGGAATAAGACAAAGGAAGGCTTGCAAAATTCAAGGTAGCTCTCTACCTCATCCTCCTTGCATTCTTGTGTGCATATGTATATTATTGTATGCTTGTGTGTGTTCTTGTGACTTAATGATATGCCACTTGATGCCTTGACATTACATTAGTACCAATGTATCTTCTTGAATAACTATGGTTGTGGAAATGGCTCATAAGAGTGAGGTGATGCCAAAAGTCCCTTAATGAAAGTGAGGAGATGCCAAAAGTCTCATGGCATGGGTGAGACAAGGCCAAAAGTCTCTTAGAAGGGTGAGGCCAAGTCAAAAGTCCGTAGACCAGGAGTAAGACAAATCCAAAAGTCCTAGAAATGAGGTGAGGCAAAACCAAAGTCCCTAGAGCATGGTCTTGACTTGAATGTAAATGAGTGACATGGAAATTGTGACTTTGCATACTTTATGATTGCCAAACCTTTCATACATATGCTTTGATGTGTATATGTCTTGACTGTGTATGTGAATAGGTGTGTGAGCCATTGAGATTCTAAGAATCTCACTCCCCTTCCCTCCACTATCTTGAAATGCTTAGGTGATATTCAAGAGGCAAGGAAAGCAAGTCAAGCACCATGAGAAGTTGCATTTTGTTATCATGTAACCTTACTTGTAATGTGATGTCAAAGTGGATATGTACATGATATTTTTGAGTTGCAAACCATTGAATGAATGTAATATTATATATGAATGATGTATGAACCTTTTATGGTGCCAAGAAAATGGAAATATGGAAATTGAGCATTTGGGCACACACTTGAATGTATGCAATTTTGAATGTAGGATGACCAAATTGAGATGCATGGTATTTGAAACCATTTGAGTAGTTCATACAAATCATATTCATGCTTTTAAACTTTCCTAAGCGGTGCCAAATACTAAAGAAGGCCAATTGAACAAAGTTGATACCTAATATAGAGCAAAAGTGACCATTTTGTGAGACTATGTCACTTTTTGCCCAAATGAGCTCTTCTTAGACTGAGATTTTTCATGCATCTAGAGCTTGTTGAGGGATTTTTGGAAAGTTAAAGTACAAAATTTTTGGAGGTATATGAAATATTTGGTGAATTTTCAAAATTAGAAATTTTTCTAGTTTTGGTTTAGTACACTATTCATTCTGGTCCAAAAAGAAACTCTATCACTTATGGGGCAAATAATGTCCAATTGCCACAAAATTGTACACGAAGAAACTAGACCTTCCTAGTGACTTTTTTAATTAGAATCACCTCATTTGGATGTCTAAAGAGGGAGATATTAATTTTTAAATTTGCTGTCTAATATCAGGCTTCTAGTCAGACATGTGTCACTGTTTGATTGGTTTTTGCGGCATGGACGTGCCAGGACTGGTCTAGAGTCATTTTTTTCCTTAAGATAACATTTGCAGCTTTCCGTATTGGTATCATTTTCATAGATTAGATTATTTTGGAATTAATTGGACATTTTTGAAATTTATGACAGTAAACTGTATCAATACCAGGGAAAGCCAGACCTTTGTAGCTATTTCATTGTCAAACATGGTCCAATGGCTAGGATCATGTCCTAAAATTATTTTTTATGTCAATTAACATCTATAGCTTTCTAGAAAGCTATGGTTTGTGTGATTTTGATTTTTTTTATATTTAGTTATAATTTTTCAAAGTTACCCCTGAAATCTACCACTATACAGCCACGGGAAATAAAGGAATTTTGGGAGTTTTGACCCTTGATCCATGGTTTGTGCCAATTTTTAAGAATTTTATGATTTGTATATATAGAAAATAATTAGAGAAGATTGTTGATGAGTTCATGGGGTCTCGGAGACGCGAAATGAAAAATTTATCCGCTACGTAATGTAATTTAATATATTATTTTAATGCATTTTCTTGAGTTTTTCTTTTATAAAGTGCATATTCCCACTTGCAAGAGAAGGATGAATCTTAGAAATAATATGGTATTACACAAGGGGCCCTAAAAAAGGTAGAAGCTAAATTGAACCATTTTGGACCCTTAAGGTGGCATAAAAGTGATACTTTGCAACCCTATATCGCAAATTGACCAAATAGACAAATTTTCCCATGAAATCTGGCATGTATATAGATCTCATCTAGAACTTTTTCGAAAGCTAAATACTAGATTATTTAGAACTCTAGAGAATTAATTATGTATTTTCAAATTTTCAAAAAAGCTGCTGAACTGATATGGTTACTATTCATATAGTCAGTTTCTTCTCTTGTGTCATTCGAGGGTCAAATAGTATCCAATACTCATGAAATTTTATAGACATAAACTACACATCTTAAGCTTTCTATGGCCACCAATATCACCTTATTTCAATGTCTGACCAAGGAGATATAAATTTTTGAGTTTTGGAGTCAGTACAAGGAATGCAACAGTACCTTTGGTACTATTCCATCAATTTCCTGTGGCTAAATGTTTCTGTTTTACCTAAAGTTATAGCTTTCAAAATGGTATAATGTGCTTGATTTTGATTTTTTTAGAATTAGTTATGATTTTCCAAAATTGGCACCAGAAATCTAGCAGCAAAACCTGAGACCGGTCTTATGTTTTTTATGCATAAATGCCATAAGCTCAAGATTCTTGTGCCAATTTTGCGATGGTTTTGAGTTGTATGAATGTATTTTAATTGGAGAATCATATAGGTGAGCTCTTATGAGCCACAAGATGTGAGACAAAAATTTTGAACTTTACATAACGCATGTAATGGTATTATTTTAATGGATTTTCTTTGTTCTCCAATGAAATTAAGCACATGTATGCTCGTAGATGATCTTGAGAGGCTAGTGTAATATGGTGTTACATTATCTCTATGGTGCACAATTTGAGGTGTATAGTGATCACAAAAGTTTAAAGTACTTGTTTCACCAAAAGGAGTTGAACATGAGGCAAAGAAAGTGGATGGAGTTTCTTGAGGATTATGATTTCTTCTTAAAGTATCATCTAGGAAAGGTGAATGTTGTTACCGATGCCTTGAGTAGGAAGTTTTTCCACATGGCAATGATGATACTTTAGGAGCAAAAGTTGATTAAGGAATTGAGGGATTTGAATCTATCCATTTCAATACATCTTAGTAATCTTCTTTTGGGAGAATTGAGGATAGAAAATGACTTTAGGAAGAGAATTAAAGAGGCCCAAGAGTTAGATGAACATTTAGGAAGAATTAGAAAGTAGTTGGGGAATGGAGAGGTCAGAGACTTTGACCTATCAGAGGATGGTTTGATGAGGAACCAGGGTAGAGTGTGCATACCCAAGGATGAAGAGTTAAGGAATATAATGCTATCTAAAGCTCATAAGAGTAGGTACACCCTTCATCCGGGTAACACTAAGATGTATAGAGACCTTAAGAAGAGTTTTTGGTAGCCTGGGATGAAGTTGGACATAGCTGAGTTTGTTACTAGATGTCTAGTTTGTCAAAGAATTAAGATTGAACACCAAAAGCCTGTAGGCTTACTACACCCTTTAAAGATTCTAGAATGGAAATAGGATAATATATCCATCGATTTTATGATGGGTTTGCTTAGGGCATTCTTAGGTTATGATGTTATTTAGGTAATTGTGGATGGATTGATGAAGTCTACTAACTTTATGCCTATTAAAGCCACGTATCATCTAGATAGACTAGCCTAACTGTATGTCCATGAGATTGTGAGATTACATGGTGTCCCCAATAGCGTTGTATTAGATAAAGACCCAAGGTTCACATTGGAATTTTGGCGATCTCTACAAAAAGCTTTAGGTACTAGTTTTAGTTTTAGCACTGCTTATCATCCTCAATCAGATGGACAAAGTGAGAGGACCATTCAAACCCTTGAGGACATACTTAGAGCTAGTGTGCTAAAGTTGAAGGGAAACTGGGATGTGTACTTGCCTTTAGCTGAGTTTTCCTATAACAATAGTTATTATTTCAATATCCAGATGGAACCATTTGAGGCATTTTATAGGAGAAAGTGCATATCACCTTTATATTGGGTAAAACTTGGTGAGAGGAGTCTCTTAGGTATAGACATAGTAGACTAAACCACTCGTCAAATATAGCTTATTAGGAAGAAGTCATTAGCTATCCAGAGTAGGCAGAAGAGCTATACTGATAAGAGAGAGAGACCCTTAGAATTTGAGGCAGGAGACCATGTGTTCCTTAAGGTTACTCCAGTAACGGGCATAGGATAATCTATCAAGGCAAGAAAGCTCAATCCTCATTACCTTGGTCCTTTCCAAATCCTTAAGAGGATAGGAACCATGGCCTATCAAGTTGCTTTACCTCCAAACCGAGCCAGATTGCATGATGTGTTCCACGTGTCCCAATTAAAAAAGTATCACTCAGACCCTTCGCATGTTATTGAACATGAGAATGTACACCTACAAGATGATTTGTCTTATATGGTTGAGCCAGAAAGGATTATGGACTCAAAAGTTAAACAGCTATGTAATAAGGACATCCTCTTGGTAAAGGTGGTATAGAAGGGACTTACTTTGGATGAAGCAACTTTGAAGACAGAGGAAGCAATAAAGAAAGACTATCCATTACTATTTAAGTAAGGTATGTCTAAAATGTAACACCCTAAAATTAATTAACCTTAATTATGATGATTAGAGAATTAATCTAGGTAATTAGTAAAACTAAGTAAGTGAAAAGGGGAGATAGAACTTATGGAGGAATAAATTGTTAATATGAGTTTACTTAGAAAAATTAATAGGAAAATTATGTTTAAGGACCAAGAAGTGAAAAAATTTATTTTTAAGGACCCTTACCATGAAGTTTAACTATTTGTTACTAAACTCAGTGGTAATTATCCTAAAACAAGTGGTAACAGGTCTTTAAGAATAATTTTCTTCACTTTTTGGTCCTTTATTATAATTCTCCCAAAATTAATTAAGAGAGAGGGGACATTAAATTGGGCCTTATAATTAATTTAATTATTACTTTAGGTTAAGTGTAAAAGCCCAATCTTAGCCTCAAGGAGATCCAAAGAGAAGGCTAGGGTTAACGGTAAAATTTCATCATTTTTCACTCCTAGAGCAAGATTTAGCCAAGGCAACTTATATATAACTTAATCCTCTCTTCTTCCTCTTCAATTTGAACTAATTGGTTTTTCGTTTGGCGCATTTTCATCTTCCACCAAAAACTAAAACTTGTTGTTTGGTGTTTCCATGGTAGATTTTTAGAGGTTGAGGTTAGAGGTGTTGTTAGGTAAGTATAAACTCCTCATTTTGATGCATTTTCTACTGGTTTAGGACTCCCATGGTTAATTTATAGTATGGGTATTAATTTTGTGCAAATTACCTAGAATTTGAAGTAATATTTTGAAGTTATTGGTGTGAAAACAATCAAATCCGAAATTGGAGACTTGTAATGGCTAAGTAAGTGTTCTCTAGGCAGCCATTAGTATTTTAATTCTTTGGGTACCTATTTGCTACTATAAATTGATGAATAGGAATTGTAATGGTCTGATTTTGTATTCATAAGCTAAGTAGCATTGTTATTGGCTTTCAAGAAATTGTCTACAAGTGAGGTAACCAAGGTAGATGTTAAATTTCATGCATATGTCTACTTTAATTTTATATTTACTGCACATGTATAATTTTGAAATGCATAATGAATGGTTGGCTATTTGATATATTGTGTTTAGACCTTGTGAGTCTATGGTAGAGCTGTGGTGCAGCTGCTACCCATGCATTGTGTTTCAATTAGGCACCAGGTTGTGATCAGACCCTTATATACACTGAGCCCAGGTTTTGCTCACTGGGGAGTTGGTGCTGTGAATGGACCTCTCCCAGTGTTGATGGCCTTTAACATATATGAAATGTAATTGCTAATTTAGGATAGTATTCACTAATAGCCTAATTATTTCATTTGTTGATATGACTGTTATTTCTTATATTTATCCGATTAATTGCATATATGTTAATTAAATTAGAATATATAAATGGAATTTGCCTTTGATTACTGAGATTTGCATCTCACCCTATTTCATGGGATAATACTTTCAAGTGAAGGCTCTTTGGGTAAGGATAAAGGAAAGCAAGTGGATGAACATCTATGAGCTAAGACCATGTGCTGGAAGTTTTGCACTTGGATGAATCTAATTTAGGATAGATACTAATTTTTGTTATTCTTTTGTATAGCATCATCATCATGTAATCATGTTGCCAAGTGTAAGTATTTTATGTTTTGATAAACATTGATATAACTAATAGGGAGTTAGGCTCTTTACAATTCAGTGTCTAATGTATACACTGGTATATATCTGATATGAAACCTTGTTAGATAGATATATATATATGACTTGTTTCTTGGAAGTATGTTGTGGTAGTATCATAATGACAATGTTAGTAGATTATAAATCCTTTTGCTGTCATTAACTCATGAATCTACTGATGTATAGAAGTTTGGTGAATAGGAATTAACACCTAGGATTTGATTTGGCAATGAGAGACATGCTGAGTACATTAGGTAGATGAACACCATTAGAGCCCTACAAACTAAGGTAAAGTGGCCTTGGAGTGTTACTAGAGGGAGAGTTAGAGTGTATGGAATGAAACTTAAGGAGAAATGGTGCAGAAGTGTTACGGCCAAGTGTCAGGTAGAGGTCAGGAGCGTCACGACGCGATGTGTTTCTCTGCAGCGCAAAATGAAAAAGTTACCCAGGGAGGGTAACAAAGGGCAACCTTGTCACGGCACAAGTCGAGGGAATCAAGGGATTGGTGTTCTAGTAATAGATAGTTTCGTCATGGCATGAATCAGGAAATTTTTTATAATAGGTTCCAGGGTGTTTTTCTGCCATAACACCATATAGGACCATCGCGGTGAGAGTCCAACTCGACTCACAAAAATGTGAATAGTACGTCCCCCAGGAGTACTCCACTGCAGCGCAAAGTGTGAAATTTCAATTTGAACTCCAGTAGTCAGTTACGCCACAGTGTGAATACATCAAGTTATGGTGAGAGTCCCCAAACTTGGTTTTTAGGTTCCAGTAATCAACTTAACCGCAACGAGGAAGGTCTAAATCACGGCAAAGGTTCCCAAACTCTTATTTTTTACTTAGAAACCTTGAATTTCACTTTGTTAATGTTGTGCAATGACTTGGGAGTCTTTATATGAGGTTTCTGTGAGTTGAAATTAGTAGCAAAATGAATCAAAGGTCTTAAATGATAATTATGATCACTTGTGGATTTGATTAGTTGTAGTTATTTAGCTAATAACCCTAATGATATCAAGGTTAAATTTCCCCACTTTCTCCTATTTTAATTAATTATAATGGCTTTAGACCTTGATTGGTGATTATTAATCATGTTATTAAGCCTAATCATAATAATTAAGAATTAGGGTTGTTATAAATTTGTGAAATCAAATGGCATCATTAGGAACTCATAATGGCCATATATAGTCCTAAAGGCTGTCTTTAGGATGCCTTTAGCTCTAACCCTCAACTAATGGTACCCAGATCTAAGATCTATCTTAGAGAATACCGATGCCCCATCTAATTGGTCTAACAAATCATCTATTCTTGGGAGGGGATATTTATTTTTGATAGTAACCTTGTTCAACTCTCTATAATCTATACACAGTCTCAAGTTACCATCTTTCTTTTTCACAAACAATATAGGAGCTCCCCACGGTGACACACTAAGGCGTATTAACCTTTTCTCTAACAATTTCTTTATCTACTTTTTCAACTTTGCAAGCTTGGTGGAAACCATCTTATATGGAGCTTTAGACACCAATCTAGCCCTAACACTATATCTAGAGAGAACTTTATCTCTCTCTCAAAAGGTAGGCCACTAAAGTCAAAATCTTTAAGGAAAACCTTCGAAAATTTCCTAACTACAAGGATCTCCTCTATCCCTTCCTCTACCTTGGCCTATATAAAGAAAAAGACTAAAAACCCTGGGCACTTATGCTCTAAGTATCTTTCAGCCTGGACAGTAGTCAAAAAGGATAATTCAGCTTTAGTTCTAAATATGGTCCTATAAGTAGGTAAGGTAATGGTTATATGCTCATAATCAAGTACAGCATTATTCATAGTCATCCAGTTCATACCAACAATCAAATCAATGTCATGGAAGGGCATATAATTAAAATATAGGGTGACATTTAAACATACATGGGAAGTAACAACATGGCCTTCAATGGGGTTGGTAACAGATAAATCAAAAGGTAAAATACCAATAGCAAGACCTAATTTTCTCACACAATCATAGGATATAAATGTGTGACTAATACTCGAATTGAACATAGCAATCACATAAAAGTCATTCACTATATCATACCTCAAATCAACCTAGAAGATACACTAGCCTTCTGCTGAGTGAGAGTGAACACTTTGCCTTAGGTTTATGGCCTGGGTGGAGGCATTGTCTCTATCTAAGGGCAATTCCTAGCAATGTGCCCCAACTTCACACACTTAAAATATGTCACTATGGATGATTGGGTTTTGCTAGGCTACATGTTTTTGCCCTTCTGTGGCCTTTTATTCCATTACACCTTGCCTCTCTTCCTGTTGCTAGGTGTTAGGTTGGTAATCTCCTCTAGTCTCAATCTTTTAGATTCTAGAGCCCCTTTCTGATAAGCTGTAATCACTGTAGGTAAAATATCTCATAGTTTGTTTTCAGTCACCCTATTAATCCCCACAAGGTCATTAAATGTTCTAATCCTTTGTGGAGTCACTCGATCTCTAATTAGGGGCTTCAACCCGTTCTCAAATCTTTCACATCTCTAAGGTTCATCATCACATCTCTGGAGATAGGAGGAATACCAAGACAACTCTATGAATTTGGCCACATATTAATCTACTAAGATATCATCAATTTGCTTCAAACCCATGAATTCTATAATACTATGACTATATAAGACTCAATCTATAGCAAAATTGACATGTGACACTTAATTGCATGAAAATCACACTTTTAGCGGTAGTATTTTTGCATCATTAGAAGTTAAAATAACTCATTAATTGCCAAATGGAGCATGTGAGCTTACCTAACTTATTTTCCATTCATAACACATTTGTTCAAGTAGAATTATCATAAATTTAACCTCACAATTCAGGTCCAAGCTATAGAACTCGAAATGCACATCATACTTGCCATTTTTTGCATCCATTTCATATTCTGATATGAACTTTGAAAAATCATAATTAATTCTAAAAAAAACAAGTTATACCATTTTGGAAAGCTGCCATAAAAAGTTTAGATCAAAACAACTAGGTTTGCCTTTACAAAAATTAATGGAATAGTACATCAGGTCATTGATGCATCCTACAACTAAACTCCAACTTTAAAAATTCATTTCGCCCTCTACAGAACTCCAAATGAGGTGATCTTAGTGGATGTAGAAAGATTATTGTGTCTAGTTTATGCTTATAAAATTTTATGAGTATTGGACTTCATTTGTCCCTCAAGTGATACAGGAATGCAAACTAACCATATGAACAGTAACTTGGACAATTTTTCATAATTTGGAAAATTTTGAAAATTCATAATAAATTCTATAGAGCTCCAAATTAGGTGCTCTTTAGCTTTATGAAAAGCTCTAGATGAGACCTATAATCATGTCAAATTTCATGTCCAAATTCATCCATTTGGTTAGACTTTAGTTTAGCTGAAGAATATGTAAATTTTAAAGCTACCAAAGGGTCAAATATGCACCAAATGGTCTTCCAATCAATCCACAACCATTTGAGCATATCGAAAAGTATAAACATAGCCTATGAAAGTATTACAAGTGGTCCAAATCATCATGCATCACAAAACGACTATCCTAGTTGTTTTTACATACATGGAAATCAAAGCATATGGATGCCAAAAAATCATATAACCATTATTTGGTTCCAAATCCCATTCAAGCATCATATTTACATACATTTGCTTGTTTTCAATGGTTTACATCACATGTACATCATGTAGATACAAACTTTGACATCAAAATATACAAAATTCCTATTCTATTGTCAAAGTTCCATGCTTTAAGGTCTTGGCCTCCATTTCTTGCTCCACTTGACTCACCTAAACATGGTTATACATATATAAGGAAATAGTAAGATTCTAAGAATCCCAATAGCTTTTTTACCCTTTTAAGCATACATACATGGCATGTTTTCAAGTCAAAGAATGCAAGTATGTGATAAAAGCTTCTAAAAACATTCATAAGCATATTTCCATGTCACATAAGTTTATACAAACAAAACATAGGCTCTAGCCTCACCCAATTTCCTTAGGACTTTTGGATTTGCCTCACCCACTGTAAGGGACTTTTGACTTAGCCTTATCTTTCTTGACACTTTTGGCTTTGTCTCACCCATTCTTAGGGACTTTTGGCTTATCCTCAATCATTCTAAAGAACTTTTAGCACAACCATATCCATTCAAACCACTTTACATTCAACATATGTTCAAGAAGCATAATGGTACCATAACATTTCATCAATATCTATAAATATATCTTATGGTTCAGGCATATATACAAGCATCCAATGAAAATCAAACATCCAAGATATTCATGTGAGAAAGGTTAAAGAGCTACCTTGAATCAAAATCACAACTTCCTTCCTTGGTCTTTCCTTTCCCCTTCTTGGCCACACACACACAAAGGTAGAGCTTGATTCACTTGGCCTAGACACATCAAATAAGACACAATTATATCATTGGAACAAGTTCTAGCTCTACACAAACTCTATGCAAGCTTACTTTATTTTAAGACATGGTTGTGGTTCTATATAAGTGCATAATGAAGCAACCCCTAGATTTAGGGTCTTGGCTATAATTTCTCATTCAATCTAAGTCTCTTAACTCTATTTAGACTCTTTGGAGTCATTACAATTTCAATCCAAGGAGCCTAGACTTAAGTTGCTTCTTTATGTCTTAGAAAGGAACTTAAACCTCCATCTCACAAACTATGATTTCTAAATTTAAACTAATACTCCATTTGATGTTTATTAATTATATCCAGCCCATTTCCATCCTTAGAATTAATTAAAACTCCCCCTAAGTACTCATTCTAGGTTTGGCTGAGACATGTGCACCCTTGAAGACCCATGGAGTTTGCTTGATTTCTCTTAGGAAATTGGCACTTGTGAAGCTTCCTAGATGTCTTAGGATCTCATACATACTCTTACATAGGCTAGACTATCCTTGGAAAGCTTCAAGAATTGCTAGGTGCAACAAAAACCTTAAGTTATACAACTTGATTTCTGAAGCTTTTCTTTTGAATCTAATTGCACATTCTTGTTTTTCACACTCTAAAACAATTGTTTCTTCCTTGCTAAGACAGGAAATCACCCTCCTTTAGTGGTCTAGGGTTGGCCAAAATTTCACCCACGAAGAACAAGGAAGAAGAAGTAAAGGAAGCCATGAAAGTTACCTTGATTTCAAGCTTTTCCAAGAGCACTTTCACTTGCTTCTTGTCTCTCCCTCAATTTCTCTCCTCCTCTCACTAAACTAGCTATGAATCATCCTTAAATCAATCATCAAAACTATAGAAAAAGAGAGAAGAAAGAGGAAAACAAGGTTGGTGAAGGAAGAAGCATGAAAAACTATGGATTTTTTTACCTTTTTGCTTGGTTTTCTCTTCCTTTCTTCCTCCCTCTTGGTATGCCGCTTCAAGAAGCCTAAGGTTCTATTTTGGTGCAACTGAAAGCTGGTCAAGGCAGATGGAAGAAGTGGGGCATGCTATATATAGGCTAGGGGTTCATTTAAAACTTTTTAGAATTTCAATTTTGCCCTTGCCCTTTGTTCTCGGTTCTTTCTATTGGAGCTTATTTCAACTCCTTTTCGAGAACCATCTTTTTCATTATGAAATTTGGATCCTTTAATTCATAAAATCTTTTAATTTTAGCCAAATTGGATTTAAAACCTTCGTAAATGAATTAGTCAAAATTTTGGTCAATCAATACTTTAAAATGTAAACCAGCGGAGTTTTAACCATTTTAGGGGGTTCATATGATTTTTTGGGCCTCTAAGAACCCTAGAAAACTCAATTTTCCCATTTAAAGATTCCCCCTTTGAGTTTTCCAAAAATTGCTCAAAATTACAAAAATGTCACTAGTTTTCGTCTAATTTTATTTAACTACTCTAACTTTGGTTTCTGGGTATCTTAAACCTTGTATCCCTATTTCTAATTGTCTAAATTATTGTTCTAATTTTATTGGGCCTTTAATCATTCAATTTAGGGAACTTGATTTAATAATCTACTTAGTTTTTAGCTTTTAAAATAATGAATGTTACAAATTCCATCTCTTTCTGATTCCAGATGGAAGTAGGAAAATACTTCTCATAAACTTCTGCTAGAAAGTTCTTCTAATTAATTGGAATGTTCTGTGCTGAGCCACCATCTATCTGCTTCTTTTTCTAACAAAAATGTGGCGAGTATAGCCTTTTATTCTTATGTACAGTCCATCACTTTAAATATCTTTTGAAGTTGCCAATTCACACGTTAGCTTTATCCACATCCAACTCTCCATCAAATGAAGTTGCCATTTTTTTTGAATTGATTAAGTAGCTTTTGCATAGATATCTAGGCCTAAGCTGGCTCATGAAAGGGTGCTATTGGAATGCTAGAGGTAGATGGTTATGGTGCAGGGACTTCTCTCCTTAATTCCTCTTGCCTAGCTAGGGTTTGCTGCAATTGTTGGATCATATCCTATTACTGCTACAAAATTTATCCTTGTTGTTCTAGCATATTTTGCTGTTGATCCATCATGGCTTACTATCTATCCAACCATTCCATGTAAAGGGTCTTCAGGCTCAACCCGTTCAGCCCTAGCTAGCCAACCCTATCTAATATTCACCATTTTATCTAAAAACAACCATAACCTTAGTATACCAATGCAATTCAATAATATATGCATGCATTCCACTGATTTCCTAGCAAAACCCACCGTAGCATATACTTTTCAACCATTCAAGAGCCAAGCATAGAGCTAGGTTGCCTAAACCTTCACTCTGATACTAATAAATGTAATACCATATTAAGGTAGTATTTAATTTCCATCACAAAGTGTCCAAAATTATCCTTTTATCAATTTTAACACTTTTAGTAGCGGAATTTACTGATGTTAAATGTTAAAATAATTCATTTTGATTAAATGAACCATTTCAACTTACCAAACTCATTTACCATCCTTAATACACTTGTTCATGTAGAATCATCATAAAATGAGGCAAGAAATTCGGATTTAGAGCATGCATATCAAGACTAGCTAATTTCATAAGCTTCAATGCAATTCCATAGTCTAACACAAATTTTAAAAATTTATAACTTGAACTAAAAAATTCCAAATCATGCAAACTAGAACACTATGGAAAGCTCAAGATATCATCTAGCTATATAAAAATTTCAAATCAAGACAATATCATTTGGCCCATGAAATTCTAATGGAATAGTAGCTGGGTCAGAATCTCAACCTGGTGCAAACCTGAAACTTTAAAAATTTATATCTCACATTATAGAGCTCCAAATTGAGTGATCTTGATGGCTATGAAAATCTTATAATTCCAAATATATGTCTATAAAATTTCATGAGCATTGGACTTCATTTGGCCACTCAGACACTAAAAACCAGACTAACCAAATGAATAATACATACACAATTTCTGCTAATTTCAACCAATTTTTAAAAATGATAATAAATTTTACATAGCTCCAAAAATTATGCTCTTTAGCTCTATGAAAAGCTCTAAATGAGATCTATAGCTTATAAAATCTTATGTCAAAATTCGTTCATTTGGTCTAATTTTGATTAAAGAAAGCAATATGGCTCAAAATGGTGCACAAGTAGGTTCAAATGGTTCAAAATGACTTCTCCTTGTGCAAGTGACCATTTGACCATGTCTAATGTAACACCATAAATTCTAGCTCATTTCATGACATTCATGGGCTTCACATCATCGATTCCATGAAAGTGTAGAGAAAAAGGGAATAAAATAATGACTATTTTCGTGTTGCATCGTGTTTAAAAATTTTTATTTGGTGTCACGTTGACCGTATGAGTACATACTATACTTTTTCATATTTAATTATATCAATAAAACTCTTTTGCATCATAAAATCATGGCTACAACTCATAGAAATCAAAGAAGAGCTCAAAATAACCAAGTGCATTTTCGGCCAAAATTGGCTCATTTTCTGACCAAACTTTGAAAAATCATAACTAAATTTAGAAAAATCAAAAATATGTATTCTTAGCCATTCTAGAAAGCTATGGATATCTACTTCATATTAAAAATATTCCTAAACCATAAAATTTATCACAAAGGATGTTTGACATCCAAAATGGTCCAAAGTTCAAACTACACTCTGGAACTGTCACAGAATTTTGCAGAAAACTTTGAAAATATCCAATTAATTCCAAAAAAATCCAATCTATGCAAATAATACTAATTTGGAAAGCTGATGATGTTAGGTAGAGGGGAAAAATACTTCTAGACCAGATCAGGCAGCTCAAACCTCAGAAATCAATAGAATAGTAACTCAGGTCGGGCAAAACTCTTGATACTGGACAGAATGTTCAAAAATTCATATATCTCTCTCTAGGCCTCCAAATAAGGTGCTTCCAGTTGGTACAAGTCACTATGAATGTCTAATTTCTTTTTTGTAGCAATTGAACATTATTTGAACCCTATGTGATAGATTTCATTTTCGGACAACATGAATAGTGCAGCAGACCAAAATCAAAAAAATTGTTAACTTTGAAAAATTCTCAAATATTCTGTAGACCTCTAAAAATTATGATCTTTAGCTTTCCAAAAATATCTTAATAAGACCTAATTGTATGCCAAATATCATACCAATAATAACTCATTTGGGTAAAAAGTGATATAAGGTTCCATTATGGTTATTTTTGGCTCCATATGGGATACCAAAATTGCCAAATGGCTTTCCTTTGGTTTTGGCTCCTTTTAAGCAAGTCTAAAAGCACATATAGGACTTGTGTGAGCTACCTAAATAGTCCCAAACCCCATGCATCTCATTTTGGCATTTCCATCCACACATATGCACATTACATCAAACTTTCCAAAATGCATACTTTGGCATTATATATCCAATTTCTATTCTAGGGTTCATACATCATGTCCATACATTTATACATCACATAATATCATAATTATATATGTGTAAGGGGTCATAGACCATATACATCAAAGGGTTACATCATATGACACAATTATGGTCTTAAAGTGGCAAAACTTAAGCATTTGGTTGTTAATCTTCTTTCTTCAAGGTAATTGGCTCCCATTACCATGTCCACTTAGTCTACCTAGCATATTAGATCATTGAAGAGGAGGGAATGAGATTCAAATAATTCCAATATCTCATCTCCCATTCAATCACACATAACATATGCAAAGTAAGTCTTAAAAATGCATGCATGGATATCATGGAAGTCATGAACATTTAAGAAGCAAGCTTGGCATGTGAACAAATCATACAAGACATTCAAGAGCTTACTAAGTTTTTGGATTGGCCTCACACTTTTTCTCATAGATTTTGGACTTGCCTCACCCATTCTTTAAGAGCTTTGGATTCAACCATACTTTTAGGAGCCCACTTTGCTTTTGGGAGACTCTTTACTTTGTCTCAACCAATCTCAAAGATTCTTGGCTCATCCCCACCATGGTCAAGAGTGTAACACCATAAATTCTAGCTCATCTCATGCTTTTAAATGACTTAATATCATGAAGAATGTAAGTTTCTCATAAAAAGGCAAGGAAAATAATGAATATTTTCGTGTTGCATCATATCCAAAAATTCCATTCGGTGTCACGTGGACCGTGTGAGCTCATACTATGCATTATCATATTTAATTATATCATTACAACTCATTTGCATCACAAAATCATGCCTACAACTCATGAAAACCAAAATGAAGCATGAAATGGGCATATTGAATTTTGGCCAGATTTGCCCCTTTTTGGAAAATCATAACTAAATTTACAAAAATTAAAATCATGCAATCTTGGTCATTCTAGAAAGCTGTGGATGTCTACTTCATAGTAAAAATATGCCTAGATCATAACATTCATCATAGAAGATGTTTGACATCCAAAATGGTCCAAAGATCCGACTTAATTCTGGAACAAATACAAAATTCTGCAGAAAATTTTGAAAATGTCCAATTAATTCCAAAAAAAATCCAATCCATGTAAATGATACCAATCTAGAAAGCTATGGATGTTAAATAAAGAGAAAAAATATCTCCAGATTAGTTCATCAAGCCTAGGCTTCGAAATTTAATGGAATAGTACTTCTAGTCGGGCAAAATTATTGATACTGGAAAAAAATTTCAAAAATTTATATCTCCCTTTTTAGACCTCCAAATGAGGTGCTTCTAGTTGATACAAGTCACTGTGATTATCTAGTTTCTCTGTATAAAATTTCATGGCAATTGGACATCATTTGAGCCTTGTCTGATAGAGTTTAATTTCGAACTAAATGAATAGTGCAACAAACCAGAAACCATGAAAATTGCCAACTTTAAAAAATCATCAAATATTCTATAGACCACAAAAAATTATGATCTTTAGCTTCCTAAAAAGCTCTTAATGAGACCTAATTGTATGCCAAATCTCATATCAAGACTAACTCATTTGGCTAAAAAGTGATATAGGGTTCCATTATGGTCAAATTTGGCTCCATATGGGATACCAAACTTGCCAAATGGCTTTCCCTTAGTGTTGGCACCTTTTGGGCAAGTCTAAAAGCACATTTAAGACTTGTGTGAGAAGCTCAACTGGTCTCAAACCTCATGCATCTCATTTTGTCCATTCCATCTACACTTATGCACATTTCCATCATACTTTCAATTTGCATACTTAGGCACTACAAACTCAAAATACATGTTAGAGTTTACACATCATATCCACACATTTAAATATCACATAATAGCATATTTACACATGTCTCAAGGGTCATAGACCATTTACAATATCATATACATCAAGAAACATAATTATGGTTCCAAAATGGATAAAGCTAAGCACATGCTTGTCAATCTTCCTTCTTCATTGTTGTTGGCTCCCTTCACCATAGTTACTTGGTCCACCTAGCATGTTAGAGCATTGGAGAGGAGGGGATGAGATTCAAAGAATCCCAATAGCTCATCTCCCATTCAATCATACATAATATGTGCAAAGCAAGTTTTACAAATGCATGCATAGAGAAAATAGAAGTTATGGACATTTTAAAAGCAAACTTGGCATATGAACAAATCATACAAGACATTCAAGAGCTCACCAAGTGTTTGGATTAGCCTCACACTTCTCCTCATGGATTTTGGGCTTGCCTCACCCATTCTTGGAGAGCTTCGGACTCAACCATACTCTTGGGAGTCCACTTTGCTTTTGAGAGACTCTTTTCTATGTCTCAACCAAGCCCAAGGGTTCTTGGCTCATCCTCACCATGGTGAAAAGTTCTTGGCCTCTCCACACTCAAGCAAACTCAAACAAATATTATACATTCATTGAAAACATAACATGACATCATGAAATCATGGCAAACAAGATCATGCTAGCACACTTTTCATGGCCTGAAAATACACATACACACATTCTAAAACAAGCTAAACACATACCCATGCATGAGAGAAGGTGGAGAGAGCTACCTTGTGTACACTCACACACTTTTTCCTTGAAATTCAAGCCTCCTTTTTTGGCCACACGCCCACAAATTGGTGAATATGGTTTCTCTTGGGTTAAATACAATTTATGGGAGCCAATTAAGTTCATGAAACACATTGTAGGTTACACAATTTGCTTAAACCCTAGATTGCTCTATAAGCTCTATTATGGTCTATAATTGCAGCAAATGAAGCAACACCCCTCAAATAACTTCTAGGCCTCATTCTTTCCTTTCAAATATGATTTTTAATTCCTTTTAAGCCTCTTGGAGTTATCACACCATTAAAACAAAACGCCTAGCATCGGGTTGCTTCTTAAGGTTATAATATGGAACCTAAGGCACCAAATCAATTTCTATTTCTAAATTTTTTCTAAGGCCTCCCCTCATTTTTATTCATTAAATATAACTCAAGAATGGCCTTAGAAAAATTTAAAACTCTCCCTCACTATAAGAACCCCTATTGGCCGAGACATAGGCATCATTTGGGCTTCTTGGAGTTCTCTTAGTTTTCTTGAAGGAAGAAGCTTGTGGGGAGCATCTTAGGTATCTTAAGAACTCATTTAAACTCTTAATTAAACTTAGGAATCATCACATAAATTTAGAATTTGGAAGGTGCACATAAAACCCTAAGTTTTGCATCTTGAATTCTAATGACTATTTCATGGTTTTCTTTGCATATTCTTATTTTCCTCCATCAAATACCTAAGATTCATGCTTGGTTGGGCTTAAAATTTAGATCTATGGCTCCTAGGGTTAGGTGAAATGGAGAAGAAGAGTGATGGAAGATATCCACCATAGGATGCATTTTTACCTTGTTTCCTTGCTTAGTTTGGCTTGAATGTTGCTTTTTCCAAGCTCCTCTCTTCAAATCCAAAATTTCCCTTGAATTTCTCCCTTAGATCATATTTATAAACTTCATTTTAATCCAAGGAAATAAAGGAGAAGGGAGGAGAGGAGGTGTGGATCAAGAAAAGCAAGGAAAAACACCATGAATACATATCTTAAACTTGGATTTCTTCCTCCTTCTTCTTCCTCTCTTGGCGCCTCTCCCTTAGGGTTTTGCTTCTGATTTGGGGCTAGAAAATATGAAGTGAAATAAGGGCAAGTGTGAGGTGCCACCTATATATAGCTAGGGTAAAAGGACTTTTTCAAAAATTCCAATTTTGCCCTTTATACTTTACATTTTTATTTCTCCTTTGTTTTAGCTCCTTTTTTAGAATCGTCTTTTTCATTATAAAATTTAAAGAAAAATACCTTTCAAATCTCTCAAATGGAGCTAAAACCTTCCCGAATGGATCTGTCAAAGTTTGGGCACACCGACGTTAGAAAACGTCCACGGGGGGATTTAACTATCTCGGGGCTTTGCATGATTTTCAGGGCATCTGAGAACCCCGGAGAACTCAAAATTTGAATTTAAAAAGCCCTCCTATGTGAATTCCAAAAATTGCCCAAAATTACGAAAATGTCATTACGTTTCGTAGGTTTTCCGTCAAAATTTGTTTCTTCATTCTAGCTCCATTTTTCCTTCCGTCTGAGGCTACAATTCTCATTTTTAGGAGATTAGAATGTTACTCAAATTTTTTAGGACATTAACTGATTTATTTTAGGGGACTTGCTTTGAAAACCAACCTATTTTTGTCGTTTAATGAAAACCAGACATTACAAAGAGTTTGTGGCCTCTTCACACTCAAGCAAACTCAACAAACATCATACATTCATTTGAAAGTATAATATGACATCATGAAATCATGGCATAGAACATCATGCTAGCATACTTTTCATGGGTTGAAAATACACATACACACATTCTAAGATAAGCTAAACACACATCCATGCATGAAAAAATGTGGAGAGAGCTACCTTGCACATAATCACACACTTTTTCCTTGGATTTCCAGCCTCCTTTTTTGGCCACACACCCACAAATTTATGGAGGTGGTTTCTCTTGGCCTAGACACAATTTATGGAAGCCAATTAGGTTCATGATACAAACTCTAAGGTCACATAACTTGCTTAAACATTAGATTGCTCTATAACCCCCATTATGGTCGATAAATGCACCTAATGAAGCAATACTCCTCAAACAATTTCTAGGCTCCATTATTTCCTTTCAAATATGATTTTTGACTCCTTTTAAGCCTCTTGGAATCATCACAAATTAAAACAAACGGCCTAACATTATGTTGCTTCTTTAGGTCATAATATGGAACTTAAAGTACCAAATCACTTTCTATGAGTTCTAAATTTTTCCCAAGGCCTCCCTTCATTTTTATTCATCAAATATGACTTAAGAATGGCCTTAGAAAAATTTAAAACTCTCCTTAGCTATATGAACTCCCTTTGGCTGAGCCTATGCATGGTTTAGGGCTCCTTAGAGTTTTCTTTGTTTTCTTGAAGGAGGAAGCATGTGGGGAGCATCTTAGGGATCTTAAAAACTCATTTAAACTCTTAATTTAACCTAGGAATCATCACATAAGGTCAGATTTTACAAGGTCCACATAAAACTCTAGCATTTGTATCTTGAAATCTAATGGTTTTTCTATAATTCCCTTTGCATATTCTTAATCTTCACATCCTTTTTCCTTAGATTCATGATTGGTTCTGCCCAAAAATCATCTCCTCCTAGAGTTTTCTCAAGTGGGGGCAAAATGGTGGAGAAGGGAACCAAAGATGGCAACCATAAGAAGAGAAATTACCTTGTTTTCTTGCTTTTTCTCACTTGAATCTTGTGTTCTTTGATATCCTCTCTTCAAATCCTAATTTTCCCCTCCATTTCTCCCTTTAAATAGATTTGTAAACTTCATTTTAATCATAGGAAACAAAGAAGAATGGAGGAGAGGAGGTTTGGATAGAAGAAAGCATAGAAAACTACCAAGAATCCATACCTTTTTCTTAATTTCTCTCCTCCTTTTCTTCCCCTTCTTATGAGCCTAAGAGAGCAGATCATATTCTGTATTTTGGACAGAAATTTCATGCTTAAGAAGATGGGAGAAGAAAGGGGAAGTGTGTGGGAGCTTCTAGAAACACACTTTTTCAAAAATTCTAATTTTATCTTTTTATAATGGCAATTTTGTTTCGACTTCGTTTTAGCTCCTTTTTTAGAACCGTCTTTTTCCATTATAAAATTTAGGTTCCCAATTTAATAAAATGCATTTAGAACCACTCAATTTGGAGCTAAAACCTTACTAAATGAACCAGTTAAAGTTTAGGTCAACCGACGTTGGAAAATGTCCATCGGAGGAGATTTAACTATCCGGGGGCTTTCCATGATTTTCAAAGCCTCTGAGAACCCTGTAGAACTTAAAATTTTCATTTAAAAAGCCCTCCTATGTGCATTCCAAAATTTGCTCAAAATTACAAAAATGCCATTACGTTTCGTAAGCTTTTCGTAAGAAATTATTTCTTTATACTAGCTCTATTTTTCTTTCTATCTAAACCTGAAATTCTCATTTTTAGGAGTCTAGAATGCTTCCTCAATTTTTCGGGACCTTAGCTACATCATTTCGGGGGGCTTCCTTTTGTATCTGGTGAGTTTTGTTTGTTTACAGAGAAATCGTACGTTATGTTTCTTACATTTTTTCTCATTTTCAAAAAACTAGATATTACGTCTAAAACCTCAAATACAACATATAGACGCATCATAATAGATCCAAATCATCATGAAATTCAAAACCACTCTCTCACTTGATCATGTACACATGCATTCCATGGCTCAAGGATGTCAAAAACTCAAGATACCATACATTTTGTTCCAAGTATGGTTCTTACAACATATTTACATACTTTTACATGTGAGTGAGAGTTTACATCTCATAAGTAACATTTACATTCATACTTTGTCATCAATTTACACAAAATCCTATTCTATTATCAAAATAACATGTCTCAAGCTTCTTGACTACCATTCTTGGTTCTATGAGCATCACCTAGATATGATTAGATATAAAGTGGGAGAGAGTGATATTCAAAGAATTCCAATAGTTCATTCACCCTTTCAAGAATGCATGTATGGGATGTTATCATGTCAAAGAGAGCAAGTATGCATCAAATGCTTCCAAGCATCAAGCATAAATATGTTCACAAAGTCATAAAGATCCATCAATGTCAAGAACATGATCTAAGGTCTTTTGGTCTAGCCTCACCCAATTATATAGGAATTTTGGATTAGTCTCACCCATTTCAAGGACTTTTAACTTAACTTCACTCATTCTATGAGACTTTTGGCTTTGTCTTACCCTTACTTAGGGATTTTTGGCTTCACCTCACCCAATTCAAGGAGCTTTTGGCACAGCCTCACTCATCAAGAGCCATCTCACATCCAAATGCAAATCAAGAAGCATAATGGTACCAAAGCATCAAAACAATAGCTATAGGCATGTTTCATAGTTCAAACATCTATACAAGCAATCAATGGCAATTAAATAACTAAGAAATGCATACAAGAATGGATGAAGAGCTACCTTGAGTTAAGAAGCCCAATTTCTCTCTTGGTTCTCTAGCTTCTTGGTTTAGCCGCACATACACTTGGAGGAGGCTTGTTTTGCTTGGCCTAGACACATCAAATAAGACACAAATACATCATTGGAACCATCTCTAGGCTTACATAACCTCTTCACAAGCTACTTCTAACTTATGGCATGCATATGTTTCCATACAAGGGCATAATGAAGCAACTCATATAATTCATCATCTTAGCTCAAATTTCTCACTCAATCCAAGTTACAAACTCCATTTAAACTCATTAGAGTCATCACAAACTTACTTTAAGGAGCCAAACACCAAGTTGCTTCTTTATGCCTAAAGGAACCCTAAATTCCAACTTTCAAAATATGATTTCTAAATTCAAACTAATGGTTCTTTTGGTATTTATTATTCATTTCTGGACCATTTCTATCCTTGAAATTAAAGAAAACTCTTCCTAAATGTGTGATCCCTTTCTTGCTCGAGACATGTAGCAATTTAGGAGCCCCTAGAGTTTTGTTAGTTTTTTTAGAGAATTTGCCACTTGTGAAACTTCCCAGGTCTCTTATAAACTCATATATACCCTTACACAACCTAAAACATCATAAAGCTTCAAATTTCCCTAGGTGCAACCAAAACTCTAATTTCGATAACTTGTTATCTATAGGTTCTTTTTGAGTTCTATTGCTTCAATATGATTCCTTAGGTTTCAAAACCCTAATTATCAAAATCATATCTCCTACATATGCCCCCTAGCTCTTGTCAAAATAATACTCTCATGGAAAAAGTAAGATAGCATGGTATTCAAGATGAATCTTACCTTGTTTTAAAGCTTGCCAAGAGAACTTCCTCAGGCTGCCAAGAGTTTCTCCAAACTCTCCCTTCCCTCTACTGAACTAGCCATCGAAAACCATCATTTAAGACACCAAAACCATGAGAAGAAAGAGGAGAAAGAGGATAAGAAGTTTAGGGAACGGATAAGCATGAAAAAAATAAGGAAATCTTTCACTTTTAGCTTGGATTTCTCTCCCTTCTCTTCCCCTTCTTGTGCACCACTTCAAGGTGGCCTAGGTATTGGTTTGAGACAAAACAAAGTCAGTTAAGAAGTGTGGAGAAGGTGGAATGTGCTATATAAGAAAGGGAGGCTTCACTATAACAATTTTTAAATTTTTAATTTTGTCCCTAAACTTGGTTCTTTCCATTTGTCCTCATTTCAATTCTTTTTTGAAAACCATCTTTTCCATCATGAAATTTAGGTCCTCTAATTTATAAAATATCTTTGGTTTCATCCAAATTGGATTTAAAATCTTACTGAACCCGTTCAGTTAAAGTTTTGTTTAACTAACGATTAAAAATGCATATCGAAAGGGTCTTAACCATTATAAGGGTTCCTATAGTTTTTAAAATCTCTGAGAATCTTGAAAAACTCAATTTTCCCATTTAAAGCTCCCTCCTTTAAGTTTTCAAAAAGTTATGCAAAATTATGATTTTGCCACTACATTATTCTTTAAATTTGCTCAGACGTTTTGGTTCTAATTTTGGGTTATTCTAAGGCTCTAATCTACATTTTAAGATGTTAAAATTCTCATTGAAATCTCAATTAGTCTCAATTTACATTACTTTAGGGTGATTCTATCTTATTTTATTTTATTAAGTTCAGTTCAGTTTTCTGAAAACTGACTATTACACACACACATACTCACTCACTCTCTCTCTCTCTCTCTCTCTCCCTCTCTCTCTCGGTTGAACAAATAAGGCATTAGAGTTCCAAGGATAGCAACTTTTCTTAGTTTAACATGTTCCTTATTTTAATGCTCCTTAAATGTAGGTTCTTGTGGTATTTTTGGTTTTCTCAAACAAGCTCTTTTGCTTAAGGTGATAGCTATAAACTTCACCTTTTTTAAAAACCAAAACTACCATTAGAAAGAGCATGAAGAGAGGCAGAAGTTTCATAACTATTACATAGCAAAATTTTACATTTTTTTATCTATTTTGCCTTTCTCTTCCTTCTTTCTCCTTCTCCTTTTCATGCCACCATAGCTACTGAAAATGGATACCAAAAGTGGTGGTGAAGCATGAAGAAGGAAGTTGTGGCATATATAGAAAATATCTAAGATATTTACAACAATTTTAAAATGACCATTATGTCCTTGCACTTTAATTCCTTTGTTCGAACTTTTTTCTCAGTTTTTTTCAAAAACCAACTAACACATACTAAATTTGAGACTCTTTTCTTCATTTAATTTAGAGGCTACAATGATTTAAAATAATCTGAAAAAGTCCAATCTAAAAGATTGTTCCTAAGAATTCTAATTTGCATACCATTAGGGATTTGACTGAATTGTCTTTATCTGTATAATCTGTTGATCTTCTTTTATCATATTATTACAAGGGATATATGTTTCTCATGTTCATTCTCGTGTTATTTGAATCCCTAATTTTTTCTGCTTTATGATTTGACTGACTTTTACCCTTACTATCATTTTTCATTTGTTCTCCTTTTTTAATGCTATTGTTTTTAGTCACTCTACTTTATACATTATTTAACTTTCTTCTTTACTCAAAAAGTAACAATTAAGGGTCTACAGTGACTTAAAAAAAATCTAAAATAGCTTAAATTATAATACTATCACTATCTGTCCATTCTTGCACAATTTAGGGATTTTAGCCAAACTAGGGTTCTCTAGTTAAACTTTGCATGCTTTTTTACTTTAAGCTAATGAAAATAATCCTTATCTCTATTTATTTTTCATTTAAAACAAAACTCTAGTTTTTTATGCCATTTTGGTCAAAATTATAATTTTGCCATTACATTTATTTCACTCTAATTCTGGCCCAAAAACTCAATCTCTTTAGATAACTCCAAGGTATAAGATATTTCAAAATCCTCTACACTTATATAATCATCCTTTAGGTCCACAATGGCTCAAAATAGCCTAAAACAATTTAATTACCATTTTTCCACTAGTTTCCTCATTTTGCATGCCATAAGAGTTTTAACCAATTTTATAATTTTGGTTAAACTAATAGTCCCATTCAGTCATATAATGAGAGAAAAGATCTTACTCTCTTGATATACTAGTAAATATTTAAACTCTTGATTTTCTCTTATTGAACTATCAGGCCTGTTACTATTGCCTTTTCTAGGCCTGAAACTTGACTTTTTAGCTTATTTATCTTCTTTGATTGGACTTCTACTCCTTTTCGTCATCTGGTTTACTATGATATGAGGGTCTAACTCATAAAAATATTAACTATTTCATTTATTCTAGTACTGAAATACCTAATATTACAATTCTCCCCCATTTCTAAAATTTTGAAACTAAACTTATAAATTTTGTTGGACACATTGTAAGGGTGGCTCTGTATATTTTTCCTCATTTCATCTCATTTCTTAAATTGCTTTTCCTAGGAATAATCCCTTCCTAGATCATGTTCATCAAAGAATCTCTATTACATCTAACTCCTGGATTTCATTAGCTATGACTTTTCTTTGGTGTTGCTATCTAATATTTCTATCTTACTACCGGACATTGTTAGAATCTCTAACACGTGAGGGATCTAGCTACCTATTATCTCTCATACTAAAAACATAAAATCATCACAATTTCAGCCTAAATGGAAAGATAGGAACATTCTATATTATATTGATCTAAACTCAATTTACTTAAGATTGAGCTTTTTCATTATAGTGGACTGGCTTATCTCTATGATTGAAAATACCTTATTCAATATCTAATCTCTGATCTCATTCTGACACCTTTTGCTACTATCAGTTTACCTTTTTCTATTTACTTTAAACTATCAAGAGTCTCATCTATCTATCTCATCTTATATAAAGATTTAGTCCACTTTTAAACTCATAATCACTAGCTCATCCCTATAATAAGGCCTTGTCTGTTGACTAAATTATAGATAATAGCTCCTTTTATGAGCCTTATAACCTCTCAAGAATATGGAATATCCCAATTCTTTTACTTACTAACTTGCATACCCTCAACATGTCCTTTAGGTCTGTAACATCCAGTTCCCTGAAAATAAGAGAAAATGTGAGAAACGTAACATACGGTTTCTCCATCAACGAACGAAATTCACCGGATACAAAAGAGAGTCTCCCAAGATGATGTAGTCAAGGTCCCAAAAAAATTGAGAAGCATTCTAGACTCCTAAAAATGAGAATCCCAGGCTCAGATGGAAAGAAAAATGGAGCTAAAATGAAGAAACAATTTCTTACAAAAAGCTTACGAAACGTAATGGTATTTTTGTAATTTTGAGCAAATTTTGGAATTTACATAGGAGGGCTTTTTAAATGAAATTTTTGAGTTCTCTGGGGTTCTCAGAGGCCCTAAAAACCATGGAAAGCCCTAAGACAGTTAAATCCTCTCCAGTGGACGCTTTCCAATGTCGATGTACCCAAACTTTGACGGATTCGTTCAAAAAGGTTTTAACTCCGATTTGAGTGATTCCAAGGGTATTTTACTAAATTGGGAATCTAAATTTCATAATGGAAAAGAAGGTTCTCAAAAAGGAGATAAAACGAAGGAAAAACAAAAATGCCAAAAATGAAGGGCAAAATGAGAATTTTTAAAAAGTGTAACTTACTCCCACCTCTATATATATGATGCACCCTTCTTCTTCTTTCATGTTGCACGACCAAGTTCTGACCAAAACCAGAGGAAAACCCTAGGAGGAGTGGCGCACAAGAGGAGGAAGAAAAGGAGGAGAAATTCAAGGTAGAAAGGTATGGATTTTCATAGTTTTTCATGCTCTTTCTCTTCCAAACCTCTTCTCCTTCATTCTCCTTTATTTCCTATGATTCTAATGAAGTATATGGATCTATTTTAGAGGAGAAATTGGGGAAAAATTTGGATTTGAAGAGAGGAGCTCAAAGAACACAAGATTCCAATAAGAAAAAGCAAGAAAACAAGGTAATTTCTCTTCCTATGGTTATCATCTTTGGTTCCCTCCTCCTCCATTTTGCCTAACATGAGAAAACCCTAGGAGGAGATGATTTTTAAGCAAAACCAAGCATGAATCTAAGGAAAAATGGTGTAGAGATTAAGAATATACAAAGGAAATTAATAAAAAACCATTAGATTTCAAGATGCAAGTTCTAGGGTTTCAATTGCATCTTGTAAAATCTGATTTTGTATGATGTTTCCTAGGCCTAAGTAAGAATTTAAATAAGCTTCCAAGATCTCTAAGAGGCTCCCCATATGCTTCTTCCCTTGAGAAAACAAAGAAAGCTCTATGGAACCCAATATGCTTCATAGCCTCGACCTAGATGGGTTCTCCTATCTAGGGAGAGTTTTAAATTTTTCTAAACTCATTCTTGAGTCATATATGATGAATGAAAATGAGGGGAGGCCTTGGAAAAAATTTAAAACCCATAGAAAGTGAGTTGATGCTTTAGGTTCCATATTATGACCTAAAGAAGCAACATATAGTTAGGCTCTTTGTTTTAATTGTGTGATGACTCCAAGAGGCTTAAAAGGAGTCAAGAATCATGTTTGAAGGGAAAGAATAGAGTCTAGAATTTATTTGAGGGGTGTTGCTTCATTAGGTGCATTTATAGACCATAATAGGATTTATAGAATAACCTAGTGTCTAAGCAAGTTGTATGGCCTTAGAATTTGTTTCATGAACCTAATTGGCTTCCATAAATCATGTTTAGGCCAAGAGAAATTTTCCCCACACTTTTGTGGGAGTGTGGCCAAAGCAATGGAGGGAATTTCAAGAGAAAAAGTGTGTGACAAGGTAGCTCTCTCTACCTTCTCTCATGCATGGATGTGTGCTTAGCTTGTCTTGAATGTATGTATGTGTATTTTTAAGCTACGAAAAGTGTTCTAGCATGACTTTAATTATATGCTAACATGATGTTACAATATGCTCTTATATGATGTTTTTGATGTGTGCTTAAGTTTGCTTGAGTGTGGTGAGGCCAAGAACTCTTAGCCATGGTGAGAATGAGCCAAGAACCCTTAAGATTGGTTGAGACAAAGCAAAGAGTCTCCCAAAAGTAAAGTGGGCTCCCAAGAGCATGGTTAAGTCCAAGAATGCATTAAAGAATGGGTGAAGTAAGTCCAATATCCACAAGAAATTAGGTAAGGCTAATCCACTTGCTTGGCAAGCCTTTGTATGTTATGTATTACTTCTTAAATGATGAAAATGTTTCTTGAGTGCTTGCACATGTCTACATGACCATACATGCATTTATGAGACTTGTTTGCATCCATTATGTATGATTGAATGGGAGATGAGCTATTGGGATCCTTTGAATCTCATCCCCTCCTCTCCAATGATCTCACATGCTAGGTGGACCAATGGACAAGATAATGGAAGCCAACCACCTTGAAGACAAGAGTTTGACCCCAATATGCTTAGTCTTTGCTTTATAAAACCATAAGGATGTCAAATGTTGTAACCCCTTGATGTATATGGTCTATGACCTCTTAGACATGTGTAATTATGATATTATGCTATGTATGAATGAGAGAATATGTTTTATAGTCATTAGAATGTGAAATAGGTATATGGTGGCAAATTAGCTTCATTGGTGGTTTGATAGAATTATGCATATGTGTGGATGATGATGCTTAGAGAGCAAAGGTTGATTGAGGAGATGAGAGATTTGAATTTATCAATTTCAATGAACCCTAGTAGTCTTCTTTTAGGAGAATTGAGGATAGACAATGACCTTAGAAAAAGGATTAAAGAGGCCCAAGAGTTAGATGCCTACTGGGGAGGAATTAGAGAGCAACTAGGGAGTGGTGAGGTCAAAGATTTTGACCTTTCTGAAGATGGGCTGGTGAGGTACCAGGGTAGAGTATTCATACCCAAAGATGAAGAGTTGAGAAATATAGTATTGTCAAAAGCTCACAAGAGTAGGTACACCATTCATCCGGGCACCACTAAGATGTACAAGGATTTAAAGAAGAGCTTTTGGTGGCCCGGGATGAAGTCGGACATAGCGGAGTTTGTTGCTAGATGTCTAATTTGTCAGAGGGTTAAGATTGAACACCAAAGACCCACAGGTTTGTTACACCCTTTTAAAATTCCAGAATGGAAGTGGGATAGCATATCCATGGATTTTGTAATGGGTTTGCCTAGAACATCCTCGAGTTATGATGCTATTTGGGTGATTGTGGATAGATTGACGAAGTCTGCCCACTTTCTACCTATTAGAGCTACTTATCCTCTAGATAGACTAGCTCAACTGTATGTTTGTGAGATTGTAAGGTTACATGGTGTTCCTAATAGCATTGTGTCAGATAGAGACCCAAGGTTCATATCAAAATTTTGGTGGTCTCTATAAGAAGCTTTAGGTACTAGTCTTAACTTTAGCACTGCCTATCATCCTCAGTCTGACGGACAGACCGAGAGGACTATTCAGACCCTTGAGGACATGCTCAGAGCGAGTGTACTAGAGTTAAAAGGGAGTTGGGATGTGTACTTGCCTTTAGCTGAGTTTGCTTATAATAATAGTTACCATTCCAGTATCCAGATGGTACCATTTGAGGCACTTTATGGGAGGAAGTGTCAGTCACCCTTGTGTTGGGTAGAGCTGGGTGAGAGGAGTCTCTTAGGTCCAGACATAGTGGACCAAACCACCCACTAAATAGAACTCATCAAAAAGAAATTGTTGGCTGCCTAGAGTAGGCAAAAGAGTTATGCAGATAAGAGAAGGAGACCCTTAGAATTTGAGGTAGGAGACCATGTGTTCCTTAAGGCTACTCTAGTGACGGGTGTAGGACGGTCTATCAGGACAAGAAAGCTCAGTCCTCGTTATCTTGGTCCTTTCCAAATCCTTGAAAGGATAGGGCCAATGGCCTATAGAGTTGCTTTACTTCCAAACCTGGCCAAATTGCATGATGTGTTCCATGTGTCCCAACTGAAAAAGTATCACCCGGACCCTTTGCATGTCATTAAGCATGAGAATGTGCATCTACAAGATGATTTGTCTTATGTGGTTGAGCCGGAAAGGATGGTGGACTCAAAAGTCAAACAGCTGCATAATAAGGACATCCTTCTGGTAAAGGTAGTATGGAAGGGACTTACTCCGGATGAAGCAACTTGGGAAATAAAAGAAGCAATGAAGAAGGATTATCCTGCATTATTTGAGTAAGGTATGTCTAATTTTGAGGACAAAATTTCTAAAAGGAGGGGAGAATGTAACACCCCAAAATTAATTAAGGTGTTAATCATGGATTTAGATTAATTAAGAATAATTAATATGGGATGATTAGGCAAGTTAAGTGAATGGGGGTTTTAGATAGATAAATTATTAATATGGGCTAGGAATTTAATGGGATAAAAATTTTATCTAGGCCCAAATTAATAGATCATGATAAGAGGCTAATGGAGGCCCAATGAGTTAGGTGTAGAGCCAACCCAATTTAATGTGATAGAGGCCCAAGATCCACCTTGTATAGACTCTTATAAGTGGCTCAATTACCCTTGTGCAGACCCAAACCTTTGAGCTCTTCAAACTTGGCCCAAACCTAATTAAACTTTAGCAACCCAATGCATAAGAGTTAGCCCAATGAAATTCTGCAACCCAACACTTTAAAACTGGCTTAACAAGCTAAAAACTGGAGCCCATTTGGAGTTGGACCTTGGAGCAACCCATGACCCATCTTTGACCTAACTTAAACCCAACTAAAAGTTTAATGCTTCAGCCACTTTCTCATTTTGCTGAAACTCAAGAAGCAAAATTCGGAGGTTGAGAAGGAGGCTAGGGTTTGGGGCAAAAATTTCACATTTTGTCACATTTAGAGTAAGATTCAGCCAAGATAATAATTATACAACTTAATCCTCTCATCTTTCTCTTTAATTTGGCCTGATTAGTTTTTCATTTAGGTATCCAACTGTGACGACCCTAACTTCTAATCTCGGTAATTATAGTTAAATACACGATTAATAAATAATGATTAAGGTTTAGAGTTGTTACAATTAATTACATTAAGAAAATATAGGAAAATTTGAACCTTCATGTTATTAGGGTCATCAACTAAATAACCATAAATGGAAAAATGTATAAAAGGGTTTGTACCATCATTAAGGGATTGTGATTCATCTATCCATTGATTTCAACACACAAAAACCTCCCACAAGTGTTCCTATATCATTTCCTAGCATTAGCATTAAAGAAATTAGGGTTTCTAGGTCAAAGGTGGGAGTTTGGGGACCTTCGCCGTGACCTGAAACCTTCTCGCCGCGACTAAGTTAGGTCCTAGAGCTCGAAAACTAAGTTTTTAACCTTGCACCGCTACCTAGACCTTTTACACCGCGACTAAGTTGCTCTTGGGAATCACTGGGTAACTTTCTTGACTAGCTGCGGTGAGTTGGATCTGCGCCGCGGCCAACCTACGTGGCGCCACGGCGAGTTTTGCTACTGTACCCTCCTTAATGAATTTCCTCGACTTGCGTCACGGCGAGGTTTCGTTCTATCACCCTCCTAGGCGATTTTTTCACTCTGCGCCGCGGCGAGATTTCTCAAGCCACGGCGTCCCTCGCCACTGTCACTCTTCAGGCCACGGCGAGGCCTTCCTAGCTGCGAGGTGACTCCCTCCAGTAGCTATATCTCCTATATTTCGCCTCATGCACTCTAATTCTCTTCTTAGGGACACCCTAGGATCACTTCCCCTTATTTTATATGGCTCTAATGGTATTCATCTACCTTATTTACCCAGCTATTCTTCCATTACCAATTCAAAACTTATGTGCCCATTTCTTTTCTCTAATTACCCTCTATCAACAAGTTTGTAAGGTAACAATAGCAGAAATACATGAACTACTAGTAGCTATCCTTTAATACACAATCAATGGGGGTTTCGTACATTAAGGGTTCACATCAATATCTCAAGGGTTACATTTCCAGTGATAAGCCATATTATAGGTCAACAAAGTTTACAGCAGATATCATGAATCCATACATCAAATACCAAATTAAGATGAGGTCTAACCCCTCAAAACATACATCCTCAGTAATCAAGATATGAAAGCCTACACTTGGCAATACAGATACATGATGATGCTATACAAGACTTAACAAAAATTAGCATCTACCCTATTACACTCAGACCAAGTGTAGCTTCCCACACTAGGCCCCAACTCATGGATGTTCATCCACTTGCTTGCCCTTATCCTTACCCGAGGAACCTTCACCTGAAATTGTAATCCCATAAAATGGGGTGAGATACAAATCTCAGTAACCAAGGTAATTCCATCATATAATTTAGTTTAATAAGCATATATGCATGAATTAAAATCAACATCAAAATCATATCAGCCATATCAGTAAATGAAACAATTAGGCTATCATGATTACTATCCCATACTAGCAATCATATTATCACATGTTAAAGGCCATTAATACTGGGAGAGGCCCGTCCATGGCATTTACTCCCCATTGAGCACAACTAGGGCTCAGTGCATCTGGGGTTTGATCATAACACAGTGCCCGATCGAAGCACATGCACGGGTGGCAACCGCACCACAGCTCCACCATAGACTCACAAGGTCCAATCACAATACCATAGATAGCCAACTAATTCATTCAGCATTTCAAATCATTCATATATAGCAAATATGAAATAAAAACATATATATGCATGGATTTAAGGTAATCCCTAGTTACCTCACTTGTAGACAATTTGCAACAGCTACCAATGGTACAAAAATCCCTATAACCATAACATCATAAAATTACCACTCTAATTCATCATTAACAGTAGCAACAAGTATCCAAGGAATTTAAATACTAATAACTACCTAAATAACACTTACCCAGCCACCACAAATCTCCAAATTCGGATTGAGTATGTCCTCTACTAGAAACTTTAATATACCACTCAAATTCCTAAGCAAATTCGTACATAATTAACACCTATACTATAAATCAACCATAAGGGTCTTAAACCAGCAGAAAATACACTAGAATGGATAGTTTATACTTACCCAATGCCAGCCCTAGCCTTAACCTACGAATTTCCTCTAGAAAACACCAAACAACTCTATTTCAGAATTTGGGTATGGTGAAAATACTCCAAATGAAAAACTAATCAGGCCAAATTAAAGAGAAAAATGAGAGGATTAAATTATATAACTATTACCTTGGCTGAATCTTGCTCTAAATGTGAGAAAATATGGAATTTTTGCCCCAAACCCTAGCCTCCTTCTCAACCTCCGAATTTTGCTTCTTAAGTTTCAACAAAATGAGAAAGTGGCTGAAGCATTAGGGTTTTAGTTGGGTTTAAGTTGGGTCAAAGATGGGGCATGGGTTGCTCCAAGGTCCAACTCCAAATAGGCTTCAGTTTTTAGCTTGTTAGGCCAGTTTTAAAGTGTTGGGCTGCAGAATTTCATTAGGCCAACTCTTATGCATTGGGTTGCTAAAGTTTAATTAGGTTTGGGCTAAGTTTGAAGAGCTTAAGGGTTTGGGTCTGCACAAGGGTAATTGGGCCACTTATAAAAGTCTATACAAGGTGGATCTTAGACCTCTATCACATTAAATTGGGTTGGGTCTGCACCTAACTCATTGGGCCTCCATTAGCCTCTTATCATGATCTATTAATTTGGGCCTAGATAAAATTTCTATCCAATTAAATTCCTAACCCATATTAATAATTTATCTCTCTGAAACCCCCATTCAGTTAACTTGCCCAATCATCCCATATTAATTATTCTTAATTAATCTAAATCTATGATTAACACCTTAATTAATTTTGGGATGTTACACATGGAGCTTGAGACCATTTAGACAGCTTACACAAGTCTTAATCATGCTTTTAGACTTGCCCAAAAGGTGCTAAACCCTAAGGAAAGTTATTTGGTTACTTTGGTACCTCATATGGAGCCAAAATTGACTATAATGGAACCCTATGTCAATTTTTGGCTAAATGAGCTCTTCTTGATCTAAGATTTAACATGAAACTAGATCCTATTGAGAGTTTTGGGAAGATAAAGAATATAATTTTTAGAGGTCTACAGAATATTTGATGAATTTTTAAAGTTGGCAAATTTTCTAATTTTGGTCTATTACACTATTTATTTGGTCCGAAAATAAAATCTATCACACAGGGCTCAAATGATGTCCAATTGCCACAAAATTTTATACAAAGAAACTAGATGTGCCTAGTGACTTGTACCAACTAGAAGCACCTCATTTGAATGTCTAGAGAGGGAGATATGAATTTTCTAAAATTTTGTCCAATATTAGGGATTCCATCCAACCTCAGTCACTGTTTGATTAGCTTTCGAGGTCTAAGAGTGCCTGAAATGGTTTGGAGTGATTTTTTCTCCCTAGCTAACATTCACATATTTCCAAATTAGTATGATTTATGTAGATTGGATTTTTTGGGAATTAATTAAACATTTTTGAAGTTTTCTACAAAAACCTGTGATAGTATCAGGTGACAGCTAGACCTCTAAATTTCTTGAATTTCAAACTCTATCTGTGATAGATTTTATGGTCTTTACATATTTTTAAAATAAAGTGAACATCTGTATCTTTCTAGAATGACCAAGAATGTATGATTTAGATTTTTCTAGAATTAGTTATGATTTTTCAAAATTTGGTCAGAAAAGAGCCAAATCTGGCCGAAAATGGATATGAATATTTCATGCTTCTCTTCGTGATTCTTGAGGTGTAGACTGCGTTTCATGATGCAAATGAGTTGTATTCATGTAATTAAATATGATAATATGATGTATGAGCTCACATGACCCGCGTAACACTGAATGAAAAATTTATGCATAGTGCAACGCTAAGAAATTCATTATTTTATGTCCTTTTTCTTTGTTCCTTCATAGAATGCATGATATGAAGCATGAGAATGGCATAAGATAAGCTAAGAAATTATGGTGTTACAAGGTCTAGTTAAGCATTGCTCAATCAATATGTCTAACACTAAAAAGCAACTGCTACTAATCCAGCTTTGAATCATATATGGGATACTTGTCTCTTATCCTCCACCACTAGAGCAACAAGCTACCACTTACCTTATTACATAAAAATATGCCTGACCCTTTCTTAATACATCACTATAGTGTATAGAAATCCTATTTCTCTTGGTTGGGTCTAATTAATACTAGGGTAGTGGTTATTTAGCTTTAATTCTAACACTGTATTCTTACTTTCTTACCTACATAGATAACTTCTTTACCTGTTAGCTTAGTTAATGGCTTAGCCATCTGAGGAAAGTCTTGGATAAACTTTTTGTAAAGGTCTGCCAAACTTAAGAGGTTTTTATACTCTGAAATCATCTAAGGTCATCATCTCCCAAGAGATTTGTTGTAGTTTTGTGGCTAACTAACTCTATGGGATCTATTACGACCCCTAGGATCTATTGTGACTCCTTTAAGCCTTGGTAGGACCTACTGCAATCCTTGGGACATACTAAAACCACATTATGCTATACTAGGATCTACTGTGATCTTTTTTGGGAGATTTCAAGACCCAAGGACCTCATATTTGTCAAATGACCTTATACCCATCCAATCTAGCAAACTTTAACTCCTCATCCCTAAGACTAATCTCAAATGCCACTATTGTTCTTCCAAGCACTACTTGAAGAAAGTGGGTCTTCTAAGACATTCTTATCTCTTTTATCATCCCATATTAATGATACTCTTAGACACTTTAATACTTGCTCACTACTTACCATGGGATCATTAACTATCCACCCCTATCCTTATCATAGCTTTCTTTCTTTAATCTTATTGGCTTGCTTTGCATCACTCTGCTTACTTTAATGACATAAACTATACTAGTACTTTATGAGCATTTATCCTGACATAACTATTATCCTGCAATTCCAAGCTTTAATTAGTTCTTGCACCAAAGTGCCTCTAGCACTATAATGCCCTTACACCACTTGGTGTCTCACACATCATAATGTGTCTAGCTAACCTTGTAGGATAAACATCATATACTAGTCTCTCAAACATTCTATTCTAATTACTTATCTTTCATAAGGGACTCATGCTTATAAATAAACTAAACTTGTGCTACTTTAATCTTAACTCTTTAGTGCCATAAGCACATTTAGTTCACCTTTCTTTATATCTAAGATTCCTTTTTAATAACCTTTTTCTCAAAGTACTAAACAATTTAGGAATCCCTTAACTTCTTTTTCTTTAACTTACTTTTTAACTTAACTAACTCAGATACTCTTCGATCATTAGGAACTTTTTATGGTTAATACTATCATTTGCTATGCACTAAAGTTACATTACTATTGAGTTAGCTAGACCTAATATCATGTAACCACTATGACAAGCAAATAACAAAACTAGTCACTAATACATAGGTGCATCATGACGGACCTCAAGCCATTATCACCTATATATTATAAGTCTCATAACAATCTAGAATACCTGTCTTTTACTTTTCTATAGCCATCCTTTATATCATGTGGTAATTAGGAAAAAAGAACACCATTTTTAAATCTTGTTATTTCCTACAGCTGTCCATATCTGAATAATTGTATCTTCTTAACCACTATGCCATATTTCATATATAGCCATGCCAAGGACTACAATATGTTCTACTATTCTTTTCTTCCCTAAATGCTGGGATTTAAGATTGCCACATTCTTTCTCTTTTACTTATACCAGTACTTCACTCATATTGAAAGAATGTGCATCTTGTTTATCTAATTTCTTTTCATCCTTTGCTTATCCTTACTCAAGAGCATTCTCATGCTTCTTATGGGTTCAACTTAGCTTGTTTATATTTTATAAAGGATGAGTAGATCTAACCTACCTTAATCTCATCATCTAATTTTTTATTATAACTGAACCCCATAGCTTAATCTTTTTTTAGGCCTTTAAGTTTAAACCATTACCTCTTTGTTTTATGAAGTTTACCAACTAAGTCGAGCCTTATCTTTCTATAGCTTCCCTGAAGGTGTGGAGACACCAACTATTTGTCTTTACACTCCCCTACTTTCTATCACTTAATTCCTTAACCTTCCTTTAATTGCCTATAAGGTGAAAGAATGTTTGGTTTAGTTCTCACCTCTCAATTTGCCTCACTTTCTCTATACCCTTATGAATATTAAAATAGGGTTTTATCTCTTAAAGAGTCATGGACTATCATCTATTTTCTTCTTGCCTCTTTACTTTCTTTCTATCCTTTTTATTTTACTTTCTTATACTTACACTTAAAAGGATAATTTGACCTTACCACTACTTTCTATAGATCCAAATAGTTCATATTATCTCATAATGTGACTATTATTGGATCTTAAGGGTTTCCTCCTTTTCAAGTCTCAATTCTTTCTCTAGGGTACATCATCTCTAGACTACATCCTTTTCATGTACTCATAACATTCTCTATATAATTTGGGCCTATACTCTTGGCCCAATCATAACTAATACCTAAGATAGTAACTTATAATTTGACCTTACCACTACTTGCTATAGATCCAAATAGTTCATATTATCTCATAATGTGACTATTATTGGATCTTAAGGGTTTCCTCCTTTTCAAGTCTCAATTCTTTCTCTAGGGTACATCATCTCTAGACTACATCCTTTTCATGTACTCATAACATTCTCTATATAATCTGGGCCTATACTCTTGGCCCAATCATAACTAATACCTAAGATAGTAACTTATAATTTGACCTTACCACTACTTGCTATAGATCCAAATAGTTCATATTATCTCATAATGTGACTATTATTGGATCTTAAGGGTTTCCTCCTTTTCAAGTCTCAATTCTTTCTCTAGGGTACATCATCTCTAGACTACATCCTTTTCATGTACTCATAACATTCTCTATATAATCTGGGCCTATACTCTTGGCCCAATCATAACTAATACGTAAGATAGTAACTTATAATTTGACCTTACCACTACTTGCTATAGATCCAAATAGTTCATATTATCTCATAATGTGACTATTATTGGATCTTAAGGGTTTCCTCCTTTTCAAGTCTCAATTCTTTCTCTAGGGTACATCATCTCTAGACTACATCCTTTTCATGTACTCATAACATTCTCTATATAATCTGGGCCTATACTCTTGGCCCAATCATAACTAATACCTAAGATAGTAACTTAGATCGAAGTTAACACCGTGAAAGCAGTCTCTACAATCATTACTACTCCGATGTACTAGCAATATTACTCTCAACTACTCTTCAATCTTGGCCCAATCATGACTAATAGACAAGATAGTAACTTAGATAGAAGTCAACACCTTGAAAGCAGTCTCTACAATCATTACTACTCCTATGCACTAGTAATATTACTCTCAACTACTCTTCAATCTTATGCACCTTTAGGCTTAATCATATAGCATCATAAATTTCATGCATAGACTCATTTACTAAGCCCACTCTTCTTCCATTATTCCTTTCCTTCTTTACTAGGGAAGTCTCTAACTTCCCTTTCTATACTCTTCCACCACTAGTCCTCTCCTTAAGTACACCCCATCATCTCTAAATATCTTTTTTAGTTGCATAATTTAAAACCCAACCTCCTCTATCTTTTTTGGCTTAAAGTTGCTATCAAAGTAAGTAAATCATTCTTTCTAAACTTGTCTAGCACCTATTGTTCTATCTATTGGGCCTGGACATTCTAAAAGGGTACTTAAGCATTGGGGATGAGAGGATAAGAATTGAGGAGGTTTTTTAGAGGATTATTTAGTTAAGGTGGTGAATGAGGGGTTCTCCCTCTCATTACACTCTTGACTAAAGGTTTCCTATACCTAAAAGTAATGTTCCAATAGTAATTCACAATTTCTTGCTATTACTCTATCATGCACTTAATAATTTGCAGAACTATTATTATTAAGTCTGCAATAGGTCACCACTTAGCCAAACAACCCCTCCTAATGATCACTGTCTTTTCTTTACTATAAGAAATCATGAAACCTTATAACAACACTTCTAAATTCCTCTATTTAGATACACAACCTCTAAAATCCCTTTAACCTTACACATAACTTAAGCATACTTCTCTCAATTAAACATTACACTCTTAAATTAACTCAACCTAAATGCCTGAACCTTTACTCTAATATCATAAAATGAAACATCTAGCTTTATACTGTACTTTTATACCACAAAATGAAACATCTAGTTTTATACTATGCTTTCTTATATGCTTAATCCCAAATTTTGCATAATTAGAATACTACACAACAATATAAATTAAAAATCTTTTTTTAAGATATTACTAGGATCTCCTTTTGTCATTTTGGGATCCTAACCTTACAAACTCAATTTACAATCATACTCATATTATTCATTTTTAACATAAACTAGCCCTTTTTAGGAATATTCTATATATTTATAACTCAATGCAATGTATAAACTTGATAAAATATCTAATCATCAACCATGGGTACAATATTACATTATTCTTTACATAAGCTCCAAATTGTATATATATACATCAAATGTTTTAGATGCATTCATAATTCCCTTGACAAATCTTTAACTTTCCCATAATCACTACTTTCCTTTTGTCTCTACTAGTCTCTTCACCTGGTATAGGTTAGTAGATATGGAAAACTAGGATGAGATTCTGGGAAGAATATTAGTAGCAAACTCCACACTCAATGCATGCATAAGTCACTCAAGCATAGGGACACAAATATGCATAAAACATACCTCATGACATACTAAAACTGACATCAAACATACTCAGTCAATGGCCATGACTTTTAAAACATTGTACTAGTTTGTGCTCTACTTAGGAAAGAGCTACTGCATTCAATCCCACTCTAGGCATCCTTAAGGAGAAGCTATTATGCTCAACTCCTTTTCTGAATATAACTGATGCCATAGAGCACACTCTCAATACAAGAGCACATAAAACATAATTATACATGCCAACTCAAACATAAAACATGATCATTATAAAGCATATATAATAGATATATAAGCATCAAATACTAAAGAAACAAATATGTATACATAAGGGAAGGAGATGCAACCTGAAGAACTCAAATCCAATGCCAAACAACTTGAACTTCTCTTGCTTTACTGTAACTTATTTTCTACTCCCATGCCTCAAGGATGCATTAAGGCCATTAGAATTGCCTAAATCATTAAAATAGGCAACAATATAAATAATTATGACACATAGTAACTCAATTCATTACTTTTCCTTAAAATTCTGTTGATATATTATCTAAGTCTCTTATTTTAGAAAATCATATCTTGAATTAGAGACCTCTAAATCAGGCAAATTAAACCTTTCTAGAAAGCTTATAATATTTACTTTTAATGTAAAAATCTCACATTTAATTAAATTCATTTAGTCCCCTAAAATCGCAAAATAGTGGCTAGTCTATATTTATCAAGATGGTTTTTTTGTACCAATTTTAGAAATACATAACTTTGGCTAGAAGTATTCAAATGAGGCAAACTAAGACTTGTTGGAAAACTCTTGATGTGCTCTACCTATTGTAAAAATTTCAAATATAAATTAGATTATTTGTTCCCTGAAAAGAGTTGAAACTTAAGGTTATCTAGAGACCAAACTAATACAGGGAAGATTTTTTAGGGTAATTTAAGAAAATTATAAAATATACTATACTAATCCAAAAAATACAAATTATGTCTCATATGAAACTTTCGAATGTCCTCTAAATAGATACCAAGTTTCATGCCCAAATTCAACCATTAGGGCTTCCATGAGTAAAGATACATTTTTAAACTCATTATAAGTCTGTTTTGGCTATTTATGGTTCCAAATTTGCCATATTAGCTATTCATGCAATTTTCTTCACTAACTCATTTAACTGGCCTTTAACATAAAATATGGCCTATATCAAAATATAGATCATTCTAATTTCATGACTCACACATCATTCTTAAGTCATCTTACACTTGCTACGCTAGCCATATGACCATTTCTCATTTTATGCAAACTTAAGGAACCCATAGCTCTTTTTATGCTTTACTTACGTTTATGGTTCCATAATGTAACCCACCATAATTTTAACCAATCCAATGACTTATATGGTCTTAAAATCATTCTAAGATACTTCCTAAATCATCATGTAATATCCAGTTCTTTAAAATTGAGGGAAAATATGAGAAACGTAACGTATAGTTTCTCTGTAAATGCACGAAATTCACCGAATATAAAAGAAAGTCCCCCAGATAGAGTGATTTGAGGTCCAATAAAATTATAATAATATTCTAAACCTCAAATAATGATGAGTTAAGGCCAAAGGTGTCCTAAAACCAGAGCTAGAATAGCCAGACAGATTTTAATGAAAATGCAACGAAACGTAATGACATTTTCATAATTTTGGATAATTTTTAGAAAACTCATAGAAGAGATTCTTAAATGAGAAATTTTTAGGGTTCCCAGGGGCTCTAAAACCCATAAGAACCCTCAAAATAGTTTAAACCCCTCAAGTAAGCAATTTCAGTCATCGGTTGACCGAAACTTTAACTGAACCATTTGGAATAGTTTTAAATCCAATTTGGGTGAAACAAAAGCCATTTTATAAATTAGAGGACCCAAATTAAATGAGCCCAAATGGACAAAATCAAGAAGATAGACTGAATTGCACATTTTAAAAGTTGCTTAAATGAACCCCTAGGCTTATAATAATGTCCCTACTTCTGCCCCATTCCTTATGAACAAATTTTCTGGGCTAAAATAGAACCAAAGGCAAAGGAGAATGGCGCACAAGATGGAGGAAAGAATGAAGAGAGAAACCTAGCAAAAAGTGTAATAATTTCATAGTTTTTCATGTTTTCTCCTTTACTAATCTCTTTCTCCTCTTTTCCCTCTTTCTTTCTATGGTTTTGTTAAAATTTTTGGGTCTATATGGAGGGCAGAATAGAGGTGAAAAATTCAGATTTGAGGAGAGGAGACCAAGCAAAGTGAAAAACAAGCAAGAAAAGCCAAAAAAACCAAGGTATTTTGCCATTTTCCAACTTAATCTTCCTTGCTCTTCTTCTCTCCATTTCGCCCTTTGTGAGACCAGCCAAGAGGGGTTGGATTTATAGCTAAACCAAGGGTAAATCTTAGGAAAATGATGGAGGAGAACAAGAATATACAAAAGAAATAATCAAATAGCCATTAGAATTCAAGATAGCAAAGTTAGGGTTTCAAGTGTTCCACCAAAAACTCTAATTTGATACAATAATTCCTAGGCTTAAATAAGTGTTTGGATGAGCTCTTGAGATCCCTAAAAGGCTCCTCATATGCATCTTCCATCAAGAAAATAAAGTAAACTCACTTGGTGCTCACACGCTCCATAGCCACGGCCTAGAGAGGTTAGAGCACCTAAGGGTAGTTTTGATTTGTTCCGAACTTATTTTTGAGTCATATATGATGGAAGAGGATGAGAGAAAGCCTTAGAAAATTTTTAGAAGCCATGGATAGTGAAATGGTATTATAGGTTCCATATTATGGCTTAAAGAAGCAACACCTAGCTAAACTCCTTGATTTGATTGTGTGATGACTCCAAGAGGCCTAAAAGGAGTCAAGAATCATAAATGAATGAATAGAATGGAGCAAAGATCATGTTCCTATAAGGTTGCTTCATTAGGTGCATTATGGAACCATAAAAGAGCCATATGAACTACCTAACTCTTCTAGTGAATGTATAACTTTAGAATTTGATTCAAGAGTATAATTGGCTTCCATATGATGTGTCTAGGCTAAGAGAAATAATATCCACCTTGTGTGGTGTAACACCATACTTCTAGAACTCAATTCATGCAATTCCCATGCCTCATCTTATGTTTGTTCTATGGAAACAATATAGTGGCATAGGGAGTTATGAATTAAAATGCATTTCTCTACGGGTAAGATTTTTCTTTCAGAGTCCCATGGGCCATATGAATGCAACTATCACATTCTCATACTTAAACACATGAATATAGCTCATTTTTATCATCAAATTTGGCCTACAACTCATGGAAAGCAAAGGGACACATAAAATCCATGTTTGCATTTTTGGCCAGAATTTTCTCTTTTATATCACAAACTTTGGAAAATTATAACTAATTCTAAGAAAATTAAAATCATGTGTTATTTATCATTCTGGGAAGCTACACATGTCTACTTTATTCTAAAAATATTACCAGACCATGAAACACCACACAGAAGACGTTTGACATTCAAAAAGGGATGGAGGTCTAGCTAGCTACTGGTACTGTCACAGGCTTCTACAGCAAACTTCAAAAATGTCCAATTAATTCCAAACATATCCAATGCATATGAATGATACGAATCTAGAAAGATACAGATGTTAACTAGAGGAAAAAAATAACTTCATACCATTCCATACATGTCCAGGCATTGAAAACCAATCAAATAGTACCCTGGGTCAGTTTGGATGCCTGATCCTGGATAGAAACTTCAAAAATGCATATCTCCCTCTCTAGACATTCAAATGAGATGCTTCTAGTTGGCACAAATCACTGGAAGTGTTTAGTTTCTCTCTATAAAATTTTATGGCAATTGGACATTATTTAGCCCTTGAGTGACAGATTTTATTTTCAGACCTGAGTGACACCAGACCAAAACCAGAAAATTTCTCAACTTTGAAAATTCATTAAATATTCTATAGACCTCCAAAAATCTGTACTTTAGCTTTTCAAAAATCTCTCAACAAGCTCTAGACATATGCCAAATCTCAGATCAAAAAGAGCTCATTTGGGTAAAAAGTGGTATAGGTTTCCAATATGGTCAATTTTGATCTATATTAGAGACCAAGTGTGTCCAAATAGTCTTGCTTGATGTTTGGCACATCTTGGGCATGTTTAAAAGCATAAATAGGACTTTTATGAACTTCCCAAGTAGTCCCAAACCTCATACATCTAAATTTGGTCATTCTACTTCCATTATTACACTAATCTATTTAGCCATTCAAGAGCTAAACTTGTCGTTCAATACCCAAAACATGCTATCTCATACATTTGGCATCAAATTTCATTCATGCATAACACATTTGGATATTTACATATGTTCACATGGTTACATAACAATTTCATCATGAGATTACATCATATGCCATGTATATGACTAAAAGAAAGGCAAAATTAGGCATATTCATATACTTTGATACACATCTTCTTCTTCTTCTAAGCTTGGTGGCCTCCAATACCTTGCTCAATTGTTTCACCTAGTATGTTAAGACATTGGAGAAGAGGGGATGAGATTCAAAGAATCCTAATAGCTCATCTCCCATTCAATCATACATAATATGTACAAAGCAAGCTTTACAAATGCATGCATAGAGAAAATGGAAATCATAGACATTCTTAAAACAAGCTTGGCATGTGAACACATCATACAGGACATTCAAGAGTGTACCAAGTGTTTGGATTGGCCTCACACTTCTCCTCATGAATTTTTAGACTTGCCTCACCCATTCTTTGAGAGCTTTGGACTCAACCATATTCTTGGGAGCCTACTTTGCTTTTGGGAGACTCTTTACTTTGTCTCAACTAAGCTCAAGGGTTCTTGGCTTATTCTCACCAAAAGGAAGAGTTCTTGGCGTCTCCACATTTAAGCAAACTCACACAAACATCATGCACTCATTAGAAAACATAACATGACATCAAGGATCATAGCATATAAAGGCATGCTAGCATACTTTTCATAGCTTGAAAATACACATACACACATTTTAAAACAAGCTAAACACACATCCATGCATGAGAGAAGGTGGAGATAGCTACCTTGCTTGCATTTGCATACTTTTTCCTTAAGTCTTGAATCCTCTCCCTTGACCTCACACACTTAAGAAGGTAGAGATCATTCCTCTTGGCCTAGACACATCATATGAAAGCTAATTATACTCTTGAAGCAAAGTCTAAGGCCCCACAATTACGAGAAAGGCTAGGTGACTCATAAGGCTCTTTTATGGTTCCATAATGCACTTAATGAAGAAACCTTAAGAAAACATCATTTTGGCTCCATTCTATATGTTCATTCATGATTCTTGACTCTATTTAAACCTCTTGGAGTCATCATATATTCAATTCTAGGAGCCTAGCTAGGTGTTGCTTCCTTAGACCATAATATGGAACACATAAGGCCATCTTACTTTCTATGACTTCTAAACTTCTTCCAAGGCTTCTTCTCATACTCTCCCATCATACATGATACAAAACTAAGCTTGAAAGGAATTAACACACTCCCTAAGTGCATGGACTCTCCTTGACCGAAGCTATGGTTCCATAAGGCACCAATGGAGTTTCCTTGCTTCCTTTGATGGGAGAATCATGTGGGAAGCTCTCTTGATGTCTTAGGAACTCATATGAATCCTTAAACATCATAAAATAGGGCTAAGGTTCATGATTGAGCTTAAGGTGCAATCAAAACCCTAACTTTTCTATCTTGCAAAATCATGGTTTTTTTTACTTGGATTTCTTTGCATATTCTTACTCTCCTTCCTCAAATTGATGGAATTCACCCTTGGTTCTTCTCAAAATTTCAGCCCTCTTACATTTACATATATGGGGTGAAATAGGGAGAAGAAGGGGGAGGAAGTATCTACCATGGAATGAGAGATTTACCTTATTTTTTCTTATTTTCTCACTTGCTTCTCACTTCCTTTGGCTTCCTCTCTTCAAATCTAAATTTTCCCCTCTTGGTCTGACCCTAAAATAGCACCAAAAACTCTAAGAAAGCCATAGGGAGAAAGGGGAGAAGGAGGAGAAGATATTTCCTAAGGAGAAGACTAAGAAATTCTAACAATTCTTACCTTTTTCTTGAAAATTTCCCTTCTCCCTTGCCTTAGTCTTGTATGCCTCCTTCCCTTGAGCTTTCTCTGGTTTTTAGGCAGAGTTTGGTCGATCTGAATGAGGGGTGCAGAAGAACGCTTCATATATATATATATATATATATATATATAGGTTTAAAAAGGATGGGAGAATCATGTGGGAAGCTCTCTTGATGTCTTAGGAACTCATATGAATCCTTAAACATCATAAAATAGGGCTAAGGTTCATGATTGAGCTTAAGGTGCAATCAAAACCCTAACTTTTCTATCTTGCAAAATCATGGTTTTTTACTTGGATTTCTTTGCATATTCTTACTCTCCTTCCTCAAATTGATAGAATTCACCCTTAGTTCTCCTCAAAATTTCAACCCTCTTACATCTACATATATGGGGCGAAATAGGGAGAAGAAGGGGGAGGAAGTATGTACCATGGAATGAGAGATTTACCTTATTTTTTCTTATTTTCTCACTTGCTTCTCACTTCCTTTGGCTTCCTCTCTTCAAATCTAAATTTTTTCCTCTTGGTCTGACCCTAAAATAGCACCAAAAACTCTAAGAAAGCCATAGGGAGAAAGGGGAGAAGGAGGAGAAGATATTTCCTAAGGAGAAGACTAAGAAATTCTAACAATTCTTACCTTTTTCTTGAAAATTTCCCTTCTCCCTTGCCTTAGTCTTGTATGCCTCCTTCCCTTGAGCTTTCTCTGGTTTTTGGGCAGAGTTTGGTCAATCTGAATGAGGGGTGCAAAAGAACGCTTCATATATATATATATATATATATATATAGGTTTAAGAATGACTTTTTCAAAAATTCCTATCTTGTCCTTTGTTCTTGGTAGTTTTGTTTCTAACTCGTTTTAGCTCCTTTTTTAGAACCATCTTTTTCATCATAAATTTTAGGTTCCCAATTTAGTAAAATACCTTTGGAATCACTTGAATCAGAGCTAAAAGCTTCTTGAATAAATTTGTTAAAGTTCAGGTACACTGACATTGGAAAACGGCCACTGGAGGGGCTTTAGTTGTCCCGGAGCTTCCCATAGTTTTTAGGGCCTTTGAAAACCTCGAAGAACTCAAAATTTTCATTTAAAAAGCCCTCCATACTCAATTCCATACCACATAAGTTTAACACATCATACAAGAAGACCTTGTACTTGTTGGCAAAAACCTTGTCGACAAAGTCTCAGAATTTGCACTATAGATTACAGGATCTTATCGACAAGATCTTCGATCCTGGTGATGAGATGCCATTTCAGCCCTTAAATTAACTTCATCCATTGCCATACTCCATGCTCAATATACATTCTAATGGTCACATAACATCATCTCTCATTTCAAAGAATCAGATATTACATGTGGGGAGCTGAGGAAGAGCAACCAAATTCAAGAGAAAAAGTTTGCAATTATAACAAAGGTAGCTCTCTCTTCTTTCTTTCATGCATGAATGGATGTTATCTTATCTTTGAATGTGTGTATATATGTTTTAAGCCATGAGAAAATGTTTTAACATATATCTAAATGCCCTAGTACCATGATGTTATATTATGTTTTCAAATGATGTCTTGTGACTTTGCTTTGGTTTGCTTAAGTGTGGTGAAGCCAAGAATCCTCTAGCCATGGTGAGGATGAGCCAAGAACTCTTAAAAATGGTTGAGACAAAGTTTAGAGTTTTCCAAGAGCAAGGCTTAGTTCAAGGCCTTCGAGAAAAAAGATGAAGCAAGTCCAAAATCCTTGAAGAGAATAGGTGAGGCTAATCCATTTACTTGGCAAGCCTATGCATGCTATGTATGACTTTTTAAAATGCCAAGAATGCTTCTTGAATACTCACATGTTCCATAATAGTCATACATGCACTTTTAGACATAGATTTGTATTTTTTTATGTGTGATTGAAAGGGAAAAGAGCTATTAAGATTCCTAGAATCTCATTCCTTTCTCCTCACATGTCTAACACGTCTAGATGGACCAAGTGAGCCAAGGAATGGAAGTCACCAAGCTTAGAAGAAGAAGATTGACAACCAAGTGTGTGAAAATGCAAAATTGTGACCATATGAGTGGCACATGATGTAATCCTTCATTGTATATGTTGTATGAACTTATGAACACATGTAAATATGTAAATGTATCATGTATATAAGAGATTTAATGCCATATGTATGATATAGTGCATTTTAGGCATTGGATGGCAACCCTTAACATGTATGCTCTTGTGTATAACTTAGGGTGGATGAGTGAGTTTAAGAAATATGGGTTTGTACACATTTAAGACAAGTTTAGTAGACCATTTTGGTGCTTTCCTACTTGCTCAAGTGGCCATGGTTGCCTTAGAACCCAAATTGGATCATTTGGACCCCTTATGAGACACAAAAATGATCATTATACAACCAAATATCAAAATCTGACTAATGAATGAATTTGCTCATGAAAATTGACATGCATATAGATCTCATCTAAAAATTTTTGGAAGCTAAAGAAAATATTATTTGGAGCTCTGTGGAATTAATTATGATTTTTCAAAGTTAGTATTTGTCTGCTGAACTAATGCAGACATTGTTCATATGGTCAATAACTTAGGCTGTATCATTCAAGGGCCAAATGGTGTCCAATACTTATAAAATTTTAGAAGCATAAAACAGATATAACAACCTTTCCATGGCCACCAAGATCACCCCAATTGGACATCTGAGTAAGGAGATATGAATTTTTGAAGTTAGAGGATAGTACCAGTAGCGATAGACGACCTTTGGTATTGTTCTATCAATTTCCGATGGCTAGTAGTCTTTATTGTAGCCTAGATTTATTTTTACCATGAAGTAGACATCTGTAACTTTCCAAAATAGTATATTGTACATGATTTCTATTTTTCTAGAATTAGTTATGAGTTTTCAAAGTTCATATTCGAATTTTGGAATTCCAACTCGAGGCTGCACACTATATTTTCATGTGTACCATCCATTTGCACGAGCTCTAGGCCACTTCTTGAGTTTGTTATAAGTTGTATTTGTGTATTTAAATGTAATAATGAAATGGATAAGTCTATATGACCCATGGAACACTAGATGAAAATTTTATCCGTGACGTAACACAATTAAATTGATTATTTTTAATGGTTTTCCTTTTTCCTCTTGTGCTATTCATAGAAGGAAGCCTAGAATTTATATGAGATGAGCTTTATAAATATGGTGTTACATATCACCTTCATTAAAGATAGATCATGATTCATCTTGTACTCTAGGTGAAGATGTATTGCATTTTATAGCTTCCTAGGTGGATTTCTTTGTATATTCTTAATTTTTATGCTTCTCAACCCTTAATTTCAGCAAGCTTCATCAAGTTTATACCTTCTTTCCTCTCTCTCTCTCTCTCTCTCTCTCTCTCTCTCAGTTGAACAAACAAGGCATTAGCATTCCAAAGATTGCAACTTTTCTTAACTTGATGCATACCTTGTTTTAATGTTTCTTAGATGTAGGTTCTTGTGGTATATTTGGTTTCCTTAAACAAGCTCTTTTGCTCAAGGTGACAACCACAAACTTCACTTTTTCTAGAAACCAAACCCACTATTAGAAAGAGTATAAAGAAAGGAAGAAGTTTCATAACTATTACATAGCAAAATTTTGCATGTTTCCTTATCTATTTTGCCTTTCTTTTCCGTCTCTCTCCTGCTCTTTTTCATGCCATGATAGCTGCTGAAAATGGCTGCCAAAAGTCTGTGATGAAGTATGAAGAAGGCGGGTGTGGCATATATGGAAAATATCTAAGATATTTATAATAATTTTAAAAATGATCGTTACGTCTCTACACTTTAATTCCTCCATTTAAACTCATTTCTTGATCTTTTCAAAATTCAACTACTCCATACTAAATTTGAGACTCTCTTCTTCATCTACTTAGAGGTTACAAGGGCTTAAAAGAATTTGGAAAGGTCCAGTCTAAAAGAATGCTGTCAGGAATCCTAATTTACACAACATCAGGGATTTAACTGAACCATCTTTATGTGGTTAATCTGCTAGTCTCATTTCACCATATTATGATGATGGATATATGTTTCTCATATCAATTCTTATGTTATCTAAATCCCTCACTTTTTTTGCTTTGCAATTAAATTGACTTTTACCCCTATAGTCATTTTTCATCTGTTCTCCTTTTTTAATGCTACTTTTCTAAGTCACTTTACTATATGCATTATTTAACTTTCTTCCTTACTCAGAAAGTAACTATTCAGGATCCACAATAGTTTAAAACAATCTAAAAGCTTAACTTATGGTACTACCATTTTCTATCTATTCTTATACAATTTAGGGAGTTTGGCCAAACCAGGGCTTTCTAATTAAACTTTACATGCTCTTTTAACTTACACTAATGAGAATTATCTTCTATCACCATTTGCTTTTCATTTAAAACATAACCCTAATTTTCTATACCATTTTGGTCTAAATTATAATTTTGCTATTACATTCATTTCACTCTAATTCTGGTCCAAAAACTTAATCTTGCTTGATAACTCTGAGGCATAGGATATTTTAAGATCACATGTACTCATATAATCATTCTCTAAGTCCACGGTGGTTCAGAATAACTTAAAACAGTTTAATTATAATTTGACCACTAATTTTCTTATTTTATGTGCCAAAAGGGTTTTGACCAATTTCATAGCTCTAGTTAATCTAGTAGCCCCATTTAGTCATATAATGAGGGAAAATATCTTACTCTTTTAATATACTACTAAATATTTCAATTCCTAATTTTTCCTGTTGCACTGTTGGACCCATTATTGTTTCTTTTTTGGGCTTGAAACTTTATTTTTTCTCCTATTTCTCTTCTCTAATTGGCTTTTACTCCTTTTCTTCATCTAGTTTACTCTAATATAGGGGTCTAACTCAGTATAGAAATATTAACTATTTTATATAGTTCAATATTGAAATACCAAATATTACAATTCAAGTGTTTTTGTGGCTTCAACCCCAACTTCTCTACTGCGACTCTACAATAACATTCTCACAACTACAAAGTATCAATGATAACATTGAAAAGATGACCACTAATAGTGCATCTGGTCTAAAATAGCTAATGGTGTTAGGTGTTATCTTCCTATTTTGGTGTTAGCATCATCTTCCTGACTACATACTTCTAGCCACCATCATCCTCATAATCATACTTCTCTTCCTCTCTATTTGGGCAAAACCACTATGTGAACTACCTTCTAAGGGGACAATCGTTGAACCTATGACCAACATGGTTACACTTGAAGCATTTTCTTAGGATAGGTCTTACATACAAATTGGCCATCTTTATCACCCCTTTTTTTCAACCACTTTCTATTTTCCAACCACTCTTTCCTCCTTAAATTTCTCATTATGTATAGGCTGCTCCTAAATTTGCTTATTTATGCCATTAGGTGCTCTATAATTTTTTTTATTATAATTTCTGCAAGGATATTCTAGATAGCCCCTTTCCTGTACAATCAACTCCATCTTTAGCCCAATATTCCTCACCTTTGATAAAGTTTGCACTACTTGCACCCCAATCTTATCTGTAATTGTAAACTATAATCCCTCCAAATATCTCACAACTTGCTACCCCTATGTTTCTCGCAAGTCATTTTGCTCTACCAACCTCATGGATTCAACTATATATTCGTAAACTAATTTCTGTCCCTAATGGCATCTCTGGTATTGTAGAAACAAAATTTGCACGTAGCCTAAGAGAAGGAAATTTTGCTATAATAACTATCTCTTGCTGTACCAAGTTCTAACTAGTGCCTTTCCTTCTCTGATTTGCCTGGATTATAATCTCTCCCACCATGTAGATGCTCCTCTATTGAGTCTACACACTACCAATTTTACCGTCTTATTTTCTATAATTTCCATATATTAAGAAAAAAAAAGATCCACATCTAAAAGCTGGTCCAAAAATTCTTCAATTCCTAAATTCTTACTAAACCAAGGGATATTAACTTTTAACTTCAATTCCCCAACTTCTTTATCACCATGTCCTTGCCTCCTATAGTCACCATAGCCACCATATCTAGCTTGATCTGCTACTTCTTTCTTTTCTTCCAAATCCTACTCACAGACAAGATGTCTATATCTATTCATAGGAACATTTCTTTTGCCTTGCTATCCGCGAGGTTGATATTCTCTTACATACACCTGAACATCATCTCTATCCTTGTTGGCAACCCAACTCAAAGTATCCAAATGATCCACAATCTCCTTAAAATGCATCTCCAAGTGTTAAAATCTTAGGCCCGTTTACTACTCCTAATTTTGCAACACCACCCTATGATCAAGCATCATTAACCTCGAAGCCTCAATCTCTTGATCACCATCATGAAGATTACTACCTATTGTCACTAAATCTCTAGCCATCAAAATGGACAAAAAGTTGAGCTCTGATACAAACTAAGGTAGTAAAAACACATGAAGAAAGATTAACACGTTTGCTTATGCTAAAATGCAAACAAGAACATAAGTCTATTGAATAATTCATCTATTGATCAATCCTTTGCAAATAATACATAGGGTATTTATATGGAGCTAAAATACCCTAGTCAACTATAAGAAATAAGGAAATAACTTTTAAACAACTCTTAAATAAAAAAGAAATAAAATAAGAAGCTTTTTTAAAATAAGAAACGCATAATAATAAGAAAGTCTATAAAATTAAAAACACCATTTAAAATAAGAAAGCCTTAGAAATTAATAAATTCTAGAAGACAAACTTCTAGCCATTCATTTGAATTTCTTTTTCAATTTATGACATCCAATTGGCCCAAATACTTGTCTATGATCTGCGTTAGCAATTTATCTCTTTAACTTTATAATTTGATTATCAACCTTATAAGCTCACATATGCCTACGACTTGGCTCTTAACAAAGTCTAATGACACCCTTCCACTGAGATTATAATATGTCACATCTTTTATGAATAGCCAGCATGTTATTTGAGAGCATTGTTCAATGGGCAAAAGTATTTTTCTTTTAAAAAAAATCCCAAATCTTCCTATTTTTCCTTTTTTATTATGCGGGAATATACAAATATTTGTTCAATTTTTTTCCCCTCAAGTGGGAATCAATATAGATTTGTCAAATTTTAATATATCCAGTATACCTCTATTAGATTTTTAGACGAATCTGGTCAAGTTGTACAAATATGTGAGTTTAAGATTGATAATCAAATTTTAAATTTAATAAAATAAATTGTACAAATTTTTAAATTGAAAGAGATTTTGTATGTTTTCTTTATTTATTTATTCATTTATTTAATAGAAACATGGACATCCGTCTCAAATCTGATCAGGGCCTTCTGAAGAAGAACCAACTTGAACTTACATCATATTTTGCACTGTGATGATAGCAACAAATCAATGTCGTGGCCTACATTGCCATGTGAATTATGAGATAGGGATTTTTCATGGATTTTATTATGATGGAACTAGCTAGTAGATTCTATGACATTGACATGAGAAAAGAAGGCATGGAAGAAAGAATCCAATATTGTGACAGGTGGGGCAGTGTTTTTCATGCGTTTTCTCTTCACATTAGGCTTTAAATGATACCCTTTTGAAGTATTTTTCACTGGAGAATTATTCCTTTTATCAAACAATTTTCTCATTTGAAAAGTATAAATGTTTATGCGCATTTCATCTAATCTTGTGCCCACCTCTAGCATGTCATCCATGACGAAAATTTTAAGTATCGTATAATTCACTTGTATAATGATCAGTTCCAATTTGTACATTCCCATATGTCAAGTCATTAGAACTAAATCATGAATATAAATATAATATATATATATATATATATGTATGTATATGTATAAAGATTTTTTTTTGGCATAGAAATTGTCTCAAAGAACTTGTTTTTTTAGGGGTTTGTCCAATATTCTTATACCCTTTGAATGTAAAGATTAATCTTGCTCAAATTATAACGTTGCCTCTTTTTAGATTTTTTTTTTTTTTGGGGAACTCAAAGACGGAAATAGACTTCTCAATTGCTGAGCAATTTGACAATCAAAATTTGCACTTATAACAATCACTAAGTTAATTCTATAAGATTTTAAAAGAAGTAATTTTAAACAATATAAGATTAATCATTGAAAGCAGAGTTACTAAGATACTGGGATCATATTAAGACGCTGGGATCGTTAAAGATGTCAAATAAATTTTGTTTTTAAGTTTATTCTAATTGATGGGTTGTAAAAGTATGACTAAAGAATTATTCCTATACCACTTTAAAGTATTTTTCTCTAGAGAATTATTCCTTTTATTAAACAATTTTATCACTTGGAAAGTATAAATGTTTACGCGCATTTCATCTAATCTTCTGCCGACCTCCCTGGTCCAATAAATAGCATGTCATCCATGATGAAAATTTTAAGTATCACATAAATATATATAAGAAACTTTTTATCATCTATGTTAGAATTGTCTCAAAGAACCTTTTCTTTCTTTTGATTTATCACTTGTTTTTCTATGCCCTTTGAGTGTCGGATTAATGTTGTTCAAAATATTGAGGCTATCTTTTTTCATAAGTGTTTTTTTAATTTATTTTTTGGGTGCAAGCTCGAAGACATTACATAGTCTTCTCAACTGCTGAGCAATTTGACAATTACTTATAACAATCACTAAGTCAATTCTATTAGATTTAAAAAAAGTAGTTTTAAATAATATAAAATTAATCATAGAAAAAAATAAAGTTTGATCACCAAGATACTGGGATCATTAAAGATGTCAAAAAATTTTATTTAAGTTTATGCTAATTAATGAGTTGTAAAGTATGACTAATATATTGATGAAATATATCCCATTGATAATCTCCATTTATGGAACAAGATGTCAAATAAATTGTGTTTTTATAATTTTTAACTTAGTTAAAATTTTGTCCCTATTTTATTAATATTTGCTCATGTAATGAATTATATATTATTTTAATACTTTAAATATATATTATTTAAGCCAAGTCATTTAAAGTCATTTAATATAAATTGTAATATATGCCATATATGTGAATTAGGTCACTTTATTTTCGACTTTTACTCATTTTCTTAACTTAAATTATATATATTCAAAATGTTAAAATGACACATAATTGATCATATTAATCAAATTTAACAACAAAGATTAAATAAAATTTTTTACTTATTATAATTTAATTAGGACTCAATTATAAATTTTTAAAATATAAAAATTAAATTAAAAATGAAATAGAACTAAAAGGACGAAGAATAATTTAACCTAAAATCTATAATATTCTTCAATAATGTTCATGGTATATTTGAGGAATCCTCTCCTTCTTCCTACTCGTCTGAAGATAAGAAAGTCGAGAGGTAAATGATAATTTCTGTCTTGAAGTGTTTTTCTTCTTTTTTTTAAAGGTAACAATCAATGTTAAAATAGTAAAGTCCCCTTTAATTTAGGGAACAATTTATCTCCTAAATTTTAAAATTTGACTATCAATTCTCTATACTTAAATTTGTGCATTTTGATCATTTCGTTAACAAATTCCGTTAACACATTTGTCCAAAAATCTAATGAAGTTGGGGTAAATATTTAGATCTTTTACAAATTCAAATTAATTTAAGTTTGAGAAAGAAGATTATTAAGTGTTTATACAAATCCCCAAGTCAAAGGAAATTTTACGCATTTTAGCCAATAATAAACATTGAAACAAAGAGAAAAAAATTTTAGAAAAAAAAAAACCTCCTATAAAAGTGACCTAATAACATCATATCAAAATTATTTATTTATTTATTTGCATATCCGTAGATGAATAATGCCATATTTCATTTCATCTTCGTGTATAAGTAAAGCCATGTTATTCCCACTCTCAAATACAAGCATAACCCTTGGCATCTGAGAAGTACAGCGACCATGCCTTAAAGGGTTGAAAAGAGACCCCTGCATAGAACTTCATTTAAAATACAAATCAATGAACTCTCTTTTCTATAGAAAAATATACATGAAAAAAAATTATATTTCATACTCTAACAATTAATTACTCACATTTCACACAAAAATTATTAACGGTAAATTATTGAGGATTCATTCTTTTAGGCTGTCTTGAATTATTTCAGAATAGTGTGTCAAGTGATGTCTAACAAAAACATCACATTCCAAGATGTAATGTCTTTAAAAATAACTAAACATAATCAACTCAATTATTAATAATTAATATTTGAATAAATATGCAAAATAACATATTTCTTCGTACAATCTTACCGATTGTTGATAAAATAAAAGGCATGTTATATTTTTTTCATGAAATCTTTCAATCTTTTTGGACAAAATAAAAATAGACTCAACTTGAATTATTAATAAATATTCTAGTCTGTCAATAAGATACTGGCATAAGGTGTAGATGACTTAACAAGAATTAACAACCACTTAATGTGTCGCATCAGTATCGATATGAGATTTTTTTTTGATACACTCGGAAACAAGTATCGATATGAGATTGCAAAAGATATTGTATATATTATAATGTGAAGTACGAATCAGTCAATACAACTAAATTTCCTTATGAAAAAGATTAGTACATCAAATGAGATTGAGACGCAAGGTCAGCCCCTTGTTTTGTTAAATAATCAAGAATCTTGTATAATTAAGCACAGCAATTTGTCCTATATTAATTTTGATTTAAAAAAGCGACCCACAATATTATCATTATCATTTTATTTTCTCAACTAGAAGAAGATCCTACGTCTTTCTTGTTTATTCGTGTCCTATAGGTTTAATAAGAGGGGTCAACGCCCCATTAATAAGGTTCCTAAAAGCAGTCATTATTGTTATCATAGATGGGAAGTTCTTACCCTTAATCACAAAAGAAAAAGGCAACCGTCTAATTTCTTAATGGCAAAACAAGGTAGGGAGAAGTTGGGAACAGATCCTTTTATTTTAATTAAATGTTTTTGTTTTTTGTTTAAAAAATTAATGTTGTTATTAATTATATAATATATGAAAATTGAATAATAATTCAAACAATGTTCTACGTGAAGGACTAACTAGATAATAATTATTTTAAGATAAAAATATTCAAAGTAATTTTTTTCTTCAAGTGTCTTTATAGGTAGAAGGGATCTAAAAGAGCATTGCAATTAATTACGTTGCACATCCTCTTGTCCTCAAAAACTTATGTTGATTGGTAATTTATCTCAAAAAAAATGCACTTAGTGGCTAATTTTTCGAATAGGCCTCTACTTGTAATTTAGTATTTTTTGTCCGTATACTGATTGTTGAATACCGTGAATTTAACATACGTGTATATAGAGATAAAAAGAAATTTCGCGCATATCTCACGGCTTTGGCCAGTTGCAATTGTATTTGAGTAATTATTATTATTATTATTATTATTATTATTATTGGATGAAAGGAATAAATATCATGATGTCCAATGAAATTCAAGTGTAATAAATAATTTTAAAAAAAATTTCAAAACAACATAGAATGATAAAACTTCATCAAATAAAATTATAAATACACACAAAGAAAATATAATAAATATTTATATGTATTGTGTTTATTAGTGGTTTGGCTTCTCATAATTATAATTTTTTATTTTATCAATTTAGTTGCTTTTAACCTTTTTTTTTCATCTTTTCTTGTTATCACTTATTTTTAAAATTTTAATTTAATATTGAATTGGTAGAATTGACGGAATTTAAAGTAATGGGAATCCATTCTCGTTTTCTTCATTTTATATGAATCACTCTATCTCGCTGAAAGAAATAAGGAAATATTTACATAAGTCATGTGCATAATAAGTACTGCAAAAGTAATATTAGTCGAAAAATTTAGGCTAGAGCTGGTAGGGCAGCAGATAATGATTTTAAGTGGAAGTGGACCCCACGCGCCACCAAATGATTTGTTGGGGGAAGTGCGCGTGAGAATGTGGAGACCTAATCGATGTGGGGACTGAGATAGAGGATGAGGCAACGAAAAATTTAAAAAAAAACAATGGAAAACGACACTCAGCTTTGCTCCACTACGATATGGGAGTGCGCGCCAAGTGTCGACTTCTCAACTCCATTTGCTAACTCACTAAACGACACCTTCTCACCCCCACTATTCATTTATTCGTCGCTTCGTTTTAGAATGATAATCAAATTATTTGGCTAATCACGTAGCTAATAAAACAATTGTTCCTTAACTATTTTTTTAATTAAGAAAAGAAACCCAATTGTTATCGCTGAAGACTCTCTCTTTCCAGGTTGGAAAATGATATAATACTACCATAAAAGTGGAAAATTATTTCAAACTTTTTTCCTCAATGAGACTGCAAATAGAAAAGGAACAAAGCCTCTGTACAAGTTGAAGGAGGTGACTAAAAGCCATAATGATTTTTGTGCTTTGAAAAGCATTTAGAAATGACAGTGATTGTAAAAATCTTACGTCTTTCATTTTTCTTTTTGCTTTAGTATCGTGGATGTTTATTTTACTGCCAGTTAAAGAAATAGAGCGACTTGAATCAAATTATAACTTTTAGTTTATATATATAGCAGGAAACACTTAACCCTAATAATAAATATCGGAAAAAAGTCACTCATCCGAATATATATATATATATATATATACACATATCTTTGGCTCGTATTAGATAAAAATTAAAATAAAATAAAAATCTTACTATGTATTTGACTCCTCCACTTCTGTCGTAGATATGTCCAAACAATTTGTATGAGATAGATTAGTGTCAAGAAAAATTTGTTGAGCATTTGGATCCACTTACATTGCCTCTAACATCCCTGTTTAAGTGAGCTTTTCAAAATTTAATTGAGTGCATTATATGGGAAAAAAGGTGTAAAAGGACAAGGAAGGAATTTTGATTGAACAACATAATTACAAATATTTAAAAATTGCATTAAATCTTGCCTTTTAAAAAAATTCCCACTAAATATGTCTGAGAGAAGAAAGTAAAATTATTTCGTCTTTAAAGAGAAAAATATCACCACGTTAAGGTACAAGGCACAAGCAAAAGCTGTCCTCATCCTATTACTCTATTGCCACTCTTAATCAAAGAAACGCACAAGGAACATTAACACAGTAGCGAGATAGGGAATCCAACTTTAATTCTCCACTTGTTTACATATCATATTTCTGTATGAGGAATTTTTAGTTGGGTTTTAAGTGTGAATGAGAAGTCTTACATTTAAGGAAATGAACTAAATAAAGATGATATAAATGAGTTTATCTATAAATTTAATAATTTTTTAGGTAAGATAAGTTGTCTAGTTCATGAGTATAATTATCGAATTTGAAGACTGGGCGTACCCTTAATTTGAAAATAGTAGACTCTTGTAAACAAGTTCAAAATAAGCTTGTAAGTTACCAAAAATAATAAACAATACTCAGAGAACTCTATTGTGTGAGGGAAGGGAATGTCCTAGACAATGGTTATATGGACTGACTAATAGAACTAATGCCTTGTAATTTCTTGCAGAGCGCAATAGATGAAGATCTTGCCCTCCCCAACTTTAAAACATATAACACTGACAATTCTCATATATAAAACTTTCTTTTACCTTCACATTTGAGGCATGCTGTGTAGTTCATTTAATATATATTGTGCATGTATAAAGGGAAAAAGGAAATTAGTACGCCTATTTATTTATTTTTTCACAAAATTCTATGAGAATCATTTTATCACTCTAGGTTTCAAAGGAATTCAATCCAAAATAGTTTTAATCACCGAGGTAAGGAATAAACATAGTCAAATTGCAGAAGGGGGTGAAAAAACCATCCATTACGAACAAGATAACAGAATATCTCATGTTATAAAATAAATGATGATTAAGCTACCTCGAACCCTCCTCCTTATTTCAGACCAAAGGTGCAAATGAATGACACTTATGTTATGAATCTTATCGTCACTAACGAAAGAGCTACAGTCTCTGGTGTAAAAGGAGGACATTCCACATGGAACCCATAGACCGCATTATTTGGTTCTTAAAACGTGGGTTTTAAGAAGGTCCTAGTGATGCTTTATGCTAGATCGATCGGTTAGGCTAAGGTAGGTTTACCCTAAAAACCAGCTAGGGAATCCCATGCCCAAGTAGCTAGAACAAATAAATATGCAAGCAAGAGACAATGAATGAGAACATGTGAAAAAGTAGCACCTGAATTCTCTGCATTACAAGGAAAATTTGATGTTATGCAATTGGAGAGAGATTAAGGATATAGTGTTAATATTAGAAAGTAGCTTTCAACATTAAAAATCTCAGTTTTTCTTTCTCTAACTACATCTCGTATAATAACACAGAAGATTTATTTTAGAAAATGAAAAGCTCCCAATGGAAAAAGAAAAAAGCCACAAGAAAGACGAACTTAATTATGAAACAAGATTTGAGTATAATTTTTTTATGCATTTACTATTAGATTCTTTAATAAACCGTGTGAATATTTCTTCTTTTAATTCATTAGTACATTATTGAATCATTCAAAAAACCCTTCCAGCGTCTAGTAATTTAAATGAAGTTGTGCATCTATTTTTTTTTATTCTTAATTATGGATCTATATAAATTAAACCAAGCTGACGATAGAAAACACATATGCGCACTTAGCGTCAAGTAGCCAATACTCCCAAGTCTTCCACACTAAAAAGGCAGTCTCATTGGACCCATTATAAATACCCTTTATCTCAGTGCTCTTCCAAAAGAAAAAAATAAACTATTTTTATGGACAGAAATTGGAATCTGATTGATGGGTTCTGTCTTTAATCATTCCTCTCTTATTCAGCTTAAACACAAACTATACTAGATTATAAAAGGAAGGAAATGAGAAAATGGAGGAGGGAAAAAAAAAAAATGGTAATAAACATGTTGCTGATTAGAATCCTACTTCCCTTGTCATTTAACTCACTATGAGTGATATCATAACAGAGAATGATATAATAAAAACAGTCATATCGCATTTCGGTGATACGAATGTTGAACACAACAGTTTTATAATCAATAGCATGTTAGAAGGAATATATATAAGAAACCACTTAGCTGCACGACAAAAAGAACCATTATTTACTGCTATCAAAATATTTAAACAAATTTTTCCTTTTCTTTTCTTTTTCATTTTAATAAAAACCCACGCTCCCTCTTCGTCTTCTTCTTCTTTCTGTTCTCCATCCTTTTGAATAAACGTTGTGTACTTATAACAGAACGTTACAACTGTTCAACCAATCTTGCAGGCCAGAAAGAGTGGTTATGGGAATAAGGAATTGACAATATGGATTAATTTTTTTCCTTTCTTTCTTTCTTCGTTCTCTAATTCTTTTCTTCAATGGATGGCTACCACATGGAGAATATGGCACACTTTTGGGTAGATTTTTCAGGGTTCTTTTGCTACTATAACTTAAACAAAACCACATGGAGGAGACAATATCATGTCATTTTACTAAACCTTTTTTTTTTCAGAAAAAAAAAAAAAAGAAGTCCGGGAAAATAACCAAATTTCTCATCCATTCATGTGTAAAAAGATGTTTAATTCCATCACTATTCATATGCAGTTGCATCCTCTTTGTGAAAAATGACAGACCAACCACAGATGTCAGAGTCCAGGGAGATTTTTCTTTTCCTCCATGTGCTGCAATATGTTATTATGTACTGTCTCCTATTTCCATCTTAATTCTTCCCAGGAAAAATCTTTCAAATGAGATTTTTTCACCAAAATGTATGGAGTTCTAGTGTTCATATATAGGACAAGTATCAAGGAAATCTCAGGATACTTATTTGCCTATGTACTAATATTCACCCTGCGTAGAAAAATCAAACTTGTGACTACTTATGGAATATGTTTAGATTGAGAAGAATAAAGTGAAAGAGAAATGAAATAGAAAGTAAAATTTTTATTTTGACATTTTTTTAATGTATATTTATCTAAATAATTTTCTTTTCATTCTCTTTCGTCCTCCTCTATCCAAACAAATTTTAAGAAAAAAATATTGAACATAAACCTTGAAAAAAAAATAGAATAAACTATACCTACTTCCTATAATTTTTTGTTGAAATTATATAAGCCTGACCTTTATTTTTAAAATATACACATATTTTATTCAAATAAAAAATAATGTTATATTTGAGTATAATTTTAATTTTTTTCACTCAAATATCTTTCATTAAACTAAATACATATATTTTTTTATTAAAATACCTTTTTATGTTTTTTAATTAAAATTTTTTTTTTAATGAAAAGTGTTTTAGCCAAAAAATTTAAAGTTGAAATAAATTATATATTTTAAAAATAAAAAAAAAATGTTTGTATAATTTATTTTTAAAATATCAATATTAAAATTTTACGACCCTTTCCTTCCATTACAATCTCCTCAATCCAAATATATCCTTAACCATATAGACTTTAATATTGTGTCAACGATTAATTCAAGTAAATCGTAAATTACAATTTTAAAATAATTTTATCATGATCGCTAATAAGCAGAGACCTCAGGTTTGGGTGTTGCAATATAAAGCCAACTCCGTTACTGAGCTTGTAATCTTGGTTTGGAGAAAAGGGCGTATGGCAGCTTCGAAAACATCATAAACAAAGGGAAGGCAAGGGAAATGACATAAATGTTTTTAGAAGGTTAATAAAAATTTTCAGATGTGTTAAAGAACTGAGATTTACCGTAAGGATTACATGCTTGTCCATTTTTTTTAGGTCAATTTTGTCTCATTGTTGATATGGTGGAATGGCTATCATAGTCATTCTGGAGTCCACAGTATCTAAATAATTAGTGCTTTCCATTTTCATATCCCCACAAAATAGTATGCAGCACGCACAGTGCCTGTATCAAAACCATATCCGTCAAAAGGATAGAAGGAAATGTAATATAGGAAAAAGCATATCCAACAGATAACTAAAAATCTCAAGGGCATATAAGGAGACCTACTTGCCACATGAGCTTGTAATATAGACAGAAATTCTGTAAAACACTGTCATTGTTACTGTAGGACGTACTAGCATATTTTCTTTCTTCAATTTTGCATATCAAATCTACATGCACAAACGTACGGATATAATGGGCATATCACTATTCCCTATAATACAAATTAATAATATCCAATATCACTAGTGAGCCAAAGCATGATGCAGTACTGTTGTATTCACTTTCTTGTTTTATGTGTGTGTCTTGATTGCAATACTCACTTTCTTTGTTTGGTGATTGTGGCTTGAATTTTGAACCAACTCGCTCCATAACCTTATATAAAATTATTCTGTGGAAACTTCGGGGAAATTTAAAGACTTATGATAGAAGCATAGTTTGATTTTACCTATTTCAGTTACTTTTTAATTTCATCCCATTAGATTTTTCCTTGGCCACCTTGTTATTGTACTCATATGATCTTTCTATAAAGGGAGTATAGCTAGTTGTTATGACTCCCACATCAAAAGTATGAGATTTTGATTTGCAATATATGTAGATTTTCAGCTCTCTAATCTCATGTACTCATATGGTGTTCTTTCTATCAATGGATCATGGCTAGATCCTGTGATCCCAATTGCAGGATATGGAACTTGAATTTCATAATAAAAATATGAGATTATAATATTAGGTTTAGATAAACCTTAAATTATCCAATTCTATGAGCTAGCTTTTAAGTATCCTCCTCCCAAAGATTCATATAAGTTGGAATTAGACCATTCCACTTGCTCTTGGTTGTAATCGTGGAGTGTGACTCTCCCAAAAGTTCATATCACTAGCATGCAAACCAATTTATAAAAAATTAGTTTTTTTTTTTAATTACAATAACACTGCCTGTCCTCCTAAAAAAATAAAAAATAAAAAGGAAAAGGAAAGCAAGATGAAGATGGAAGCAATGGTTCAGAATTTTTAAATGTTTGTGGGTGAGCTTGGTTGTCTTAGAATAATTAGAGATAAAAAGGTGGGATCCCACCATCCAGGGGAGGCCTAAATAGGGGCGTTGGCACACAGTGAACATCCTAGTCTCTCAAGTCCCCTGCTGCTATATATATATGTGTGTGTATGTGTGTGTGCTCCTCACTGCACATATGGAAGTCAGGTTAAAAGGAACTTCTTAACTTCTCTCACAGCCCCCCAATCATCATTCTCATCATCCCCTCCAAAAGACTGCAAATTTCTGAATCTCTAGCCATGCCACAAAACTGCATAGCTCCAAAGCCAGAGATGAGCACTGGTCCCCATAACTCTACTGTCCTCAGTCAACGATCCTCAACAAAACTCACTTTGTACCCCATAACTTTGAAGGTAATGCCATTCCCTTTCACAAAACAAAAGATTTAACACTACTTACATGCTATACTTGCATTGATTCTAAGACAGCATTTTATGAGGTTGCTTTATTATTTATTTGGCTTCTGTCTTTTGTGGTCACTTTGCAGTTTGAGGAGTTGGTGTACAAAGTAAAACTAGAGCAGAAAGGACTGTGTTGGGAAAGTACATGGACTTCCAGAGAGAAGACCATATTGAATGGGATCACAGGCATGGTATACCCAGGAGAGATTCTGGCCATGCTGGGCCCATCTGGAAGTGGCAAAACGACACTTCTCACAGCTCTTGGAGGTCGTTTAAATGGCAAATTATCCGGAAAAATCACATACAACAATCAGTCTTTCTCAGGTTCCATAAAAAGAAGAACAGGTTTTGTGGCTCAGGATGATGTTCTATACCCACATCTCACTGTTTCTGAAACTCTAATTTTCACTGCACTTCTGAGGCTTCCCAATAGCCTGACGAGGGACGAGAAGGTTGCGCATGCGGAGAGAGTTATTGAGGAACTAGGCCTGACTCGGTGCAGGAACAGCATGGTAGGAGGGCCACTGTTGAGAGGAATATCAGGTGGGGAGAAGAAGAGGGTGAGCATAGGCCAGGAAATGCTCATCAATCCCAGCCTGCTGCTGCTAGACGAGCCCACATCGGGTTTGGACTCCACCACGGCTCAGAGGATCTTGAACACGATCAAAGGCCTGGCCAGTGATGGTAGAACTGTGGTCACCACCATTCACCAGCCCTCTAGCCGTCTCTACCATATGTTTGATAAGGTGGTCTTGCTCTCGGAAGGCCGACCTATATACAATGGCCCTGCTTCAGCAGCCATGGACTATTTTTCATCTATTGGTTTCTCCACATCCATCACTCTCAATCCTGCTGACTTCTTGCTTGATCTTGCCAACGGTAACACATACTACGTTTTTGTTTTTTATTTTCATTTTTGAATTTTTTTTTTCATTTTACTTTAAAGCGGAAGCTGGGAGGAGACTTTTTTTTCTTTTGAGGTACAGGATGTGATGCTCCAAAAATTTTCTTTACTCAAATGTAGTACAGTGATACCCCACTTCTATTTTACATGTCCATGCTCAACACAATCTCAAAGGGCATTAGAAATTCTAACAATGTTATGAAAATTCTCTTGGAATATCACAGGGATTGCCCCGGACTCCAAGCATGCAAGTGAACAAAGTGAGAGCCTGGAACAAGAAAGAAAGCTAACCAGAGAAGCTCTCGCCTCTGCTTATGAGAAGAACATTGCCACTAGGTTGAAAGATGAGATTTCTAACTCGGAGATGAACAACTACATTTTCACCAAAGATGCTTCAGCTAGTAGGTTTTCTTTCTTTTATACTTCTTTATTCTTCAAAAAATAAAACAGTGACTTAATTTGGACATTTGTTAATCTTCCTGGTCCTGAATGCCTTTACTACTGAACTGGTTCAGGAAATGACATAAAACCAGAGCAATGGTGCACAAACTGGTGGTATCAGTTCAAAGTGTTGTTACAGAGGGGGCTCAGAGAGCGAAGGTATGAAGCCTTCAATAGATTGAGAATATTCCAAGTCATAAGTGTTGCTTTTCTTGGTGGACTCCTGTGGTGGCATACACCAGAATCTCACATTCAAGACCGGGTACAACTTGCTTTCAATTTCTCTTCTTTTCTTTGTCTTGGGAAAACTGTGTTTTATACCCATGAACTAAGGCCTAATTATAAAAGTGACACATGAATTTTAAAACATAACAAAAATGCCCATTGAACTCTGAGTGTGACAAAACCTCTGCTGAAGCAGTTTTTGGTGGTCAGTGTTCAAGAGGATATTTTATCACGTGTTAGGCCTAGTTCAGGGGACATAACATAGTTTTTCCCTTTTCCTTCTTCTTTGTGTTAATGATAAGAGCATCCATCAACCAAATCAATTTGAATTCAAATGGGGTTTTTGTATTGGTAATGCAGGTAGCCTTGCTCTTTTTCTTCTCCGTTTTCTGGGGATTCTACCCTCTTTACAATGCAGTTTTCACATTCCCTCAAGAAAGAAGAATGCTGATCAAGGAGCGATCTTCAGGAATGTACCGCCTCTCTTCCTACTTTCTAGCCAGAACAATAGGAGACATGCCATTGGAACTTGCTCTTCCTACTGCATTTGTCTTCATAATCTATTGGATGGGAGGACTTAAGCCTCATCCTGTGACTTTCATCCTTTCACTTCTTGTGGTTCTTTACAGTGTTCTTGTCGCTCAAAGCCTTGGCTTAGCATTTGGTGCTATTCTCATGGAGGTCAAACAGGCCACAACTCTAGGTTCTGTCACAACCCTTGTGTTTCTCATTGCTGGAGGATACTACGTACAACAGATCCCTCCCTTCATAGTGTGGCTCAAATACTTAAGCTATAGCTACTATTGTTACAAGCTTCTTCTGGGTGTTCAGTACAATGAAGATGATTACTACGAGTGCTCAAATGGGGTTTTCTGCAGGGTTGCAGATTTTCCTCCAATCAAATCAATGGGTTTGAACCATCTGTGGGTTGATGTGCTCATTATGGCTCTTATGTTTATGGGTTATCGACTAGTTGCTTATTTAGCACTACACAGAGTGAACTAGAAAAAATTTCTGACACAGCTTCCCCATACTCATAGAACGTGAATTTAAGAGCTTTTGTCCTTCAATTGAAGGACTTTCGATGCAGCTTATGTAGTGGAATTTCGATCCACGAGTTGGATGCACCAGACTATTATTTTTTTTTTCAGTTTCAAAATATACTAACTCCTATGTTCTGTGTAATAATAATTTAATACAAAGGATATGAGATAATAAGCAAGGAGAAGAACAGAAAAGGCGATGACAATAACCAGACGTTAAAGGGTGAGAACCCTTTGTCTGAGGAATTCAATTCTGGATCAATATGAGGCCTTTGAAACCACAAATTTGTTCTTTCATATCTGCCTGCATAATTATAGCCAGTAGAGGGGAATTTTATCAGAATATTTTGCAAACGGCATAACAAGGAGATATTACTATTAGCGTGAAAGATAGATATCAAACAGTTTCATTCGAATTTTGCAGTCAAAAGTCAAAAACTCATTATTAATTTTGGGAAGTTTGGAACTTGAGCATGTTAATAATATTAAGATGGTGACAATTACAATAAAAATAAAAATGAATGTAGAGTCCGTCTGAAATAATTGAGTGCGAAAACTGTGAGAAGAGGTTCAAGTGTGAAAATGAGAAGCAACAAGTAAAATGAATGTACCCACATTCACTGTTCAAGTCCATTTCAGTACTACTGTCAAGGATATTTAAATTCTGTGCCACGAATGCAAATTCCAGCAATATTCAGTTATCTATACAATAGTATTTTTAATAATTACAAATACAATAAGATATAATGCAAATAATCCCTTTTAATTTTGAGCAATTTACATATATTCCCTCAATTATCACCCTTCAAAATTTAAATCCTCTTATGGATCTCCTCAATTTATGACCCAAGACCTTTCCTATTGCAGTGCAGCCTTGTAAACAGCCGCAGCCCAATCCTTTTAATCCCTTGTCCAACTCTAGTTTCTAAAAAAGCAATTCAAGGCAAAAGAAATGGCATGGGCTAGACTTATAGGCCCAATCTAACTGTCTCTGAGGAAATCTTTTTCAAATAATGATTTGAAATGTCCTTCAAGGGTGCCGCAAGCAAGCCCAACTCCGGCCCAGAGTCCTCAGCTTCTTATCAACACTTGCAATTCCTCTTTCATTCTCCTATTATCGATGGGAACCTAGGTTTCCCCTTAGACATTGCAGTAAAAAGCTGGTACTAGAGAGAAAAGTAAAAGCAAATATTCCTAACTCTTCAAGGGGTTAGAACCTTCCACAAAATTCCCCAACTTTCCACCTGTCTCTCTGCCCTCGCCCCATTTTTGTTCCCATTTTTTAACGTACCTCTTCTAGATCTTCCCCCAAACTTAACAGCCCCATATTCCTGCAGTTGGAATCCTAATAACACTATACTTTTATAGTTTAATTAATTTAACATGTATTGAAAGACTTTGTCAATTCTGTCAATGGTTTAGGAGCTTATTATTGTTTGAAAATCTTGTAGCTGTCTCTTATTGTTATTTTTTTATATATTTTTTGAGTATAAAAAAGTCAGTTCTCTTCATATTATTTTATTATTTATTTTTATTTTTAAGAGTTTATCTTGTAGTTAAATTTTATTTTTCAATTATTATCAATAAAGAAAAGCATAAAGTATCTATAAATAAAAGTTGCATTCTTTAGTTGACGCAATGAGCTAGCATAAAGAATTAATCAAGTTTTAGTAATAGAAATTTGAATTCAAATTGAAAGGAAAATTCTAAATTATTATTCAATCAATTGCACCAAAAAAGAAAGCAAAACACTACTTATTTATAGAAGAAGAAACCAAATCCAAATAATTTGTTTAATTAAATAAGAAAGAGTATCCTAAATAAAATTAATTAATTAAGAAAATTACTAAAATCCTATCTAGATCAAAGGTTATAATTTTTAGATTCAACATGCTTGTATATGACTAGCAAGCTTATTGTTTGGGCTTATAGTGCTCAACCTGCTTAAAAAAATTCATCTGCAAGACATTCTACATCTATTCCCTCCACTTGAGAAAGGCTTGAGTTAACTTGGACATTTGGATATAGAGTTTCATCTAATGAGTAAAATGGATAAATATATGCTACATTAAATGTTTTTGAAATCCTAATTTTGTCTAGCAAGTTTATCACATAGGCATTGTCATTTATCCTCTTTAGAATGTGATATAGCCCATATTTTTTAGGTTACATCTTATTGCAAGTTCTCATTAGAAATCTCTCCTTCCGTAAGAATACCATCTCCTGATCACTTACCTCAAAGTTTTTCTTTTTACAATGTCGATCTATGCCTATTTATACATAGCATTAGCTTCTTCTAGCTATTGTTTGACTTTTGCTTAGAGCTCATGTAAGTAGTTTGCCATGCTCTTTACAACTACACTAACCCCAACAACTTTAGGCAATATAATCAAGTCCAAAGTTGTGGCATTTTGGTATATACCATAGAAAGTGGGAATTTTCCTATGGAACTATGTAAAACAATGTTATAGGCAAACTATGCCTATGCCAATGCAAAATTGCACTATTTCAACTTGTCTACATAAATATTACGTATCAAGTTTCCTAGTGTTCTGTTCATTGATTTTTTTTTTTTTTGGCTATTAGTTTAGGGGTAGGTTGTACTACTATAATTTAAAGAAAAGTTAAATATCTTCCCTAATATTCCCCAAAAATGCTCCAATAGTTTGCTATCCATGTGTGATGTAATGGATTTAGGCACACCTTACAAATCAACAACCTTTGTGAAGAACAATTTAGCTATCCCACTTACATAAGATGTTTTTTGGCAAGGAATGAAGTGCACCATATTTGAGAATTTGTCAATAATAACGAACACAAAGCCAATGCATTTTTGTGACTTAAACAGGATAAACATAAAAGTCCAAGGATAATATCTCCCATATATTTTTAGGAACAAGCAAGGGCATATACAAACTAGTATTCTAGGACTACCCCTTGGCAATTTGGCATGTATAGCACCTTTGTCCGAATATGGTGACGTCTCCCCTTAGGTGTGGCCAATACTACCTCAAACCTAATATAGCAATAGTCTTGTCATGACCTAAACAACGTGCAAGACCTCTTCCATGCAAGTCCTTAACCAACTTCTCTTTTAAGGATGTCCTAGGGATGCAAAGGTAATTGCCTCATAGAAGAAAGTCATCATAGATGTGAAAACCATCCACTAGTATGTTTATAAAGATACTCTAAAGATGGGCTAACATATAAATGTAGCCTAAGGAAGTTGAAGGAAATGCTATATAAATGGGCTAATCTAATGAAACAATTTGGTACACATAAAACATCACACCTAATCAAAGTTACTTATGATATAAATTGCTAGGGAGATGCATTCGAGAGAAGCTAACATCTAACAGTCCTATGATCAATTTCAATTCACTTAGGAGGTAGGTAATAAGAACAATGCAAATTCATAAGGAGTGTACATGTCAAAGCTAATTCTTAAGTGGGTTGATGAGTCTAAGAGGAGCATTAACACTATAGGCCACCAACTAAACATAGGCAACAATAGTGAGGAGTCAAGAATATTAATAAACTAGGATAATTTCATTTGCATCTAGGTTTTTTTATTTTGTTCTCCAGTCTTGGGTTTTTCTTTTCGTAGGTTAGGTTAGACTCATGTTTACTATTTTTGTGTCTAGTAACTAGATTAGTTAAGCCATTAGAATCAACTAACTCCATCATTATCCTAGACTTTACCTTGTGGGTGTAAACCATTGCAATAGAAAATACTTTCTTGTGGGATTCAACCATGAATAATTTAGTATACTACTTGGAATAATTAGTGCACTTGCTGGAGTAATCATAAGAATAATTATTTAAGTTGGAATTCATTGTGTAGACACCTAGTGACAACCTTTAGGCATTGAATAACCAACACTTGACATCCTAGTCCACTCCACAATAACATTCATTCACATCTCATGGTTTGCACATAAGTCACAACACCCATTAAAGAACATCTTTGTACAACATCAAGAAGCTCTATCCTCCACATCAAAGACTCCTTGCTAACTAGAAGATAATGATGGAACAATATTCAATGACAAACCATTACCTTCATGAAACCAATAAAGACTATCTTCAAACATATTATTCTTAAAATCACCAAGGTTGCAGATGAAGTAGCATGTATACAGATAGAAGATGAAGCAAAAAAAGTAAAGAGACAGCATAAGGACAAATGAAATTATAGCAGACAAGATGACTCTCCATATACCATAACCTCTCGCACTTCGCATAGACATAATGAATCATTAGAACACGAAGCAGTAACATTGTCAGCATTAATCAGTGATAGTTTAGGTATACAGACTACTTTAAGTATGCCCAGCTTGACACCTTCCTAATAGATTTAAGGGTAAGTGTTATAGGTGTTGCTTAGCCATACAAGTTTGGATTAACCAAACCCAGTCTAGCCTAACTCTAAAAAGCCTAAATCATTCAATAATTACATCAATTAAGTCTTATTTAAAAAATTGACACTACAAGTTGTTCAAATTACTTTAAATAAAATGACTTTAACATGATAAGCTATCTAATTAGATAGCTTCTATAGTTCTAATAGGAAACTTGATCTAATCCTTATTATCAGCTTATTGTCCTTGATACTTATAAATAAATCATTTTACAACCACACTAGGATATGACTCGATCATCATAAACACACACATCCTTACTACTCTAGGAACAATCAACCTAGATTCTACTAAGCTTATGAATTATTGTCTTTATTTTGTCTGTTCATTGTATCATTATCTCTTTAGACTGCTTAACACAAATTGTTATCTCTTTATTCTCTCTCTCTCTCTCTCCCCTTTCACTCTACTCCAAATAATCCAGACCAATCACAAATCATGGTTTTCAATAACACTAACGTTGAAAATAAGCACATTTGCATCTATTTTTAAATTTTATTACAAAAAAAACCTCAATGTTACTTTTTTTAATGACTTTAATTTTATAAAATTTTAACTCAAGATTATTTTTCCATTTTTGAATAACAGCTTTTTTGGTCACTTAAGACTTTTAAAAACGCACCATATTCTCAAACGAACCATAAGAATGATTTACTTTGCCTACCATTATTTTTTTTTTCAAAAGATATACTTGGATATCATTTAATTGAATTAATTAATTAATTTATATTATATTATATTATACAATATATTTATTTCATCAAAATAAAATTAATCTAATAATTATTTTTTTTAGAAACAAATATTTTAGTACCATTGGCGCCAATTTTCCTTTTATTTTTTGTTCTTTTTCTTTTTCATGCATGATATATTTGTAAGTACAAATAATGTTATGGTAAGTAGTTTAATATGCCTATTCAACAAATTAAAAATATGACTTCATAATTCCAAGTAGGAATAGAATTTTTCAGAAAAACCCCATAATTGAAAAGAAAAGCAAACCATTTTAAGTACATATTAAATGCTTTGATAAGTCCACAAAAAAATATAAAAATTCAAAATTTAATTTATAAGATATAAATAACATTTCAAAAAAATAATGAAAATGAAAAAAATTTATTGAATAAAAAACATTTTATAAATATTAAAAACTTTCCAAGAATCTATTTGCTTGTATAGATAATTGAAATTTAATTTATTATTTTAATTAAAATAAATTTTTTTTATAGAAAATATATAATAGGAAAGAGAATATGCTACATATCAATTTTATAAGAATCTTATTTTGCATTTTTACATCACCTACAATACAATAGCATTTGAAATTTCATAACCATTTTCAAATGGTGCCTAGTGATTGTCCAACTTGTACATCATAAAAGATGATAGCCCGGGAGACAACAGAAAAAGACTAAAAGGAATGCAAAAAAATGACATGCACAAGATCTTTTAGTTTACAATTATAAAATCAAAATTGCTTATTTGTAAAGCCTATCATACCACAATTTTTCAAGCAAATGACAAAAACAAATCTGTCTTACGGGCTTAAGCCTAATAATGAGTGTGACAAGAGTAGAGCCCGGAGAGGAAAATAACATTATCATCCAGATCAAGCAAACAAAGAAACATCAAGTTTCAAAATACCTAACTTGACCCTAGAAGAGAAGCACATCATATACAAGTCCTCCTTCTTTGAGGTCTTTCCTTTCTTCTGTGAGGTTTTTATCTTTGTGTTGTCCTTTAGGAGTCCATACTCTCGTCCTTGAAATGCATAATACCCTGGCTGAACTCTGGTGACAGGATTTTGGCAATCTCAGCAAAACCAACACTATTTTTGCCTCGTAATAACGATTGCAAATTCTGCTCCCAAATCTTGTCTTTCTTGATACCAGGACTCTACGGGGTAAGTATATGTTATTGTCAGGTCAAGTGAGAGGCAATGATAACGTTCAAGTACCATGGAAACGATTAAAATGCAAGCCATTCAACCATTTCCTTAAATCATAACCAGATTTTTCAATAAGTCAACCGGCCAGTTATTAGACAATAACCATACATTTGCTCCTCATTCTCCCTTTCAAACGTTTTAATAGGATATGGTCGCAGTCCTTATATTGTTTCTTTTTAGAAAAATTACATCTTTCTATAGCTTAAAGAATAATTACAAGAATATGCTAAATCCAATGTCTTGCCATGATATATAATCTCTTCAGTTTCATCGTCAACTTCTCGCCCCTTGAAGATCAGATTAAGAAGCTAGAGTTGCATCAATGGTTCAAAACTCATTGACAACCAGAGGCCAAATAAATAAATAAACAAAAATAATAAATATAAATATAAATATAAAGCATCAAATGACAAATATCACAATACTAAAGCCAGATGCAGACGATTAACTAGATTTAACAACACAGACCTTCAGGGAAGGGTTGGAATATGTGTGAGTTGCCTGTTCACGTTAAAATTTACAAGCCAGCTCTAATAGATGATGAAATAGATTGGGAAAAAAAAAGGATATTCTATTAGCTAAGAAAAGATAACAAATATACAAAATTTCTCAGCTCTGTAACCAAATTCATAGATAAAACGATAGAGCGAGTCAAAATCCCATGAACATCTCTGAATATAACCCGTTTCATGAAAATAAACATGAAAGGAAAAGATTTAGCAGTCAATGCAGATGCTGGCAAGCGACGTAGTAGCTATGGACAGAAAGATACAAACAGAGTGAATAACAATTATCAACAAATTGTGGTATTTCTGAGGTAGAACATTCCTCAAACACTTGATAGGCTGCAGGCGGGAATAACCCAGAAAATGAAACGTAATTGTTCGTGTATAAAATAAAGAAAGAGAGAGAGGGAGAGGATAGAAACCCGAAAATTGTAGTTTGATAAACTTGGAGATAAGGCAGTTTGAGAGCGAGATTGATCTGGAATGCCCAGGGACTAACACAGGTCACTCGAAGCTTTGGAGTTCTTGTCAACTTTTCTGTTACCAAATCCAGTTAAAGCCTTCGATGTCGTCGTCAGATTCCTCCACTCTAATCTCGACACGGTGGTGACGGCAGAAGCAGAAACGAGAATTCACATTTGATTTATTGTTTTTTCCTCTTTCATTTGAGGCGTGCAATGCTTCGCTTATCAAACGGCGATCAGTGTCTTCTCGCCGGACCCAAGCCCAAAACCCAAAATCAGATGATGGGATGATTAAAATATTATTAGATAATACAACAGGCTCTGTTTAAGGAATTTGTTTTACACGTTGACATAATATAAATGATAAATCTTATTTTGTAACAATTTTTTATTTAAAAAACAAATAAAAATATTTTTAATTAAAGATTTGTATAAATATACTTTAACAAAATATTCAAATCACTTATCAATAACTTACACTTAATTCACAAAAAATAAAACTACACTTATAATTTTTGTGATAATATTAGTATACAAATATTATTTCTACCAAAATAGTATATAAAGTGCATTTTCCAAATATTGTGTCACACCATATGAAATATGAACATGCTTGTTGTGTGATGACCATGCATTATAATGTGCAATGTTAAAAAGAAGGACTAAAATATTTTTGGTCCTTTTAATTTTATAAAAGATTTAATTTTGTCACCTTAGTCTTAAAAAATAGGTGATATCGTACTCTTTTTTCCAATTTTATCACTTTCTGTTATAATTTATCTAAAAGCTGATATCAAACTTAGCAACTTGTTGTACTCTTTTTCCATCACCCTACTTTTTTTTTTCTTATTCTACTCTTTTAGACTGGGGAAGTATAGGTAGGTAGAATTTATTATAGGTTAGCAAAAGTAAAACATTATTAAAACTGATTTAGATAAGCATGAGAAAAAACTACCATTATTAGTGAGCGAGTGAAAATGGTGAGGTGGTCAACATATATGTGTTATGTCTAACGTTTGATTGAAACAATATGATTTCACTTTATAGCATTCAAGTGTTGAATCTTACAGGAAAAGAACTTCTAATGACAATTGATAAATTGATTACAAGAAGTTGAGTTTTATAATGAGTTAGATAAATTAGTTTGAATGAGTGTCCTAACTAATCTAATCACTAGCAAATAATCATGAGAGAGATTAATCCTAATTGTAATGACCTGAAATTTCAAATCTTATTTGAGGAGCAAAATTATAGTACTTAGGAATTTTAGGAAAAAAACACATATAATAATAAATAAGTTAAAAGAAATTAAAATTTTTTTTAATTAAGTCTAAGAAACATAAAATAATAAAGAATATAGAGAAAGAAGCACTTAGTTGTTGTAATAACTTGATAAATTAAAAACTTACAATAATAATAATAAAGCAAAATTAATTAATTAATTAAAAATTAAAAATTTTTGAATTTAGTAAGTAATGAGAACCTGTAATTTAGTTGTAATGCACATTAAAATTTAGCATTTAAATAATTTAAGTTGATAACAATAATTCAATTTAAATATATTAAACAAAGATAAAAATTTAATTAAGTGAGGTCATCAATTTATTCAAGTCGTGAAAGGACCCAAGTTCAACCCCAAGGATTCAACTTTTACAACTTTCTTCTTTTCTTTATATGAGCTGTGTGCTGTTATGCCAGGGGCCAAGTAATAAATTTTGGAAAATTTTCCATAGTCTTTCAACTTCCTTTGATTGCCCCTTGCTCGCTCAAGATTTTGTTCTACAGCATCACACGTGCCCCTATGCCCTCCTTATCTTTGTTGCATCATATTTAAGGCCACTTTGATTGGAGAATTAAATGGGAGAGGGTAAGAAAAAATTTTAAAAAATATTCATTACATTTTTATCACCATTGTTTAATAATATTTATTTATTTTATTATATTTTAAATTAAGAGTGCAAATATTATTTTTTATTTATTTTATTTATCTTTTCCACTTTTTTTTGGGAGTCCCTTTACGCCTATTAACATTACTTCCAATCAAATATGGCCTAAGTCTACCCAAAAGACTCGCCTTCCTTCCTTCACACGATCTTCTCTGCTCCTACCTATACTCCATTGCCCAAAGTTCATCTCCTTGTCTTCATTTTTTATTTCTTGCTCTGGTCCAGCTCTGCAGCGTCCTCTCTCTCTTCTTCACTGTGGAGTTTCAGCTTCTTCTTCACCATCTTTGCTGACTTGAGAGTTCATCTGGTTCATTACAGAAGCCGCAGCGACGCAGGAGCCTCACCATTCTCTTGCTCATCTCGTCTACTTCTTCATGTGGTATAAGGCTTATTTTTATATCTTCATTTGTTGATATCCAGTTTTGAAGTTCTTCAAATAACTCTTTTATGTTTGATCGGCTTCCTCTGTTCGGCCATATGGGAGTGATCGAAGTTATTCTGCTCACCTAAAGAATAACTCCAGCCATGCTTCTATTGGTAGTCTCTTTTTCAACTCAACTATGCTAGGTAGGGCATTTTATTGGTTTGTAATTTCTGTGTTTTATGGCCTGAACCAGTGAGTCTCCATCATATTTTTTTCTACCCATCTCTTGATGCCTCGTTGCTTTTGGGTTCTAAAATTTCCGCGGCATATGATTCCAATTTTTCCTCTTGTTTTCTTCTTCTCCGTTGCAGCCTTTTTCGGTTGGTGCAGCAGCTAAGATTCCCTCTTCTACTTGGCGCTTTCTTCCTCCAATTCTAAGTGATGGTAGTGGGGTGCCATGGGGGGCCTTTATTTGTTGTAGTGATTTGGGCTAATTCGTACCACTAAGGACATTTTCTACATCTGGGGATTTTTGGTGAAAGGTAGGAAATATCGCTATTATGCCAAAAGCACTATGAATAGATAACATCCCATTGCATAATTAATGTTTTTACATTTTTTTTTCATCTTTTGTTTTTATTATTTTGAGAAGTATTATGGTTTTTGATAAACACATATTTTATCTATTTTTATCCCCTTAAACTTAGGCATTTTAATGTCCAAATATGGCTTTAAGACTTTAATTAGATAAGATTTTATTTTAGTAGCCATTTATACACTTTAGAAATTAAATTGCAAAATGAATGATTTTAATGCATACTTTTCTTCTAAATAATTGTGTGAATTTTTCCTACTTAGTTTTTCTTATTTTTGTGTGCAGAATTTCAATGGGCTAATAATGCTTGAATGAGTATTTGATTTAAAGAAAAGGAGAAGCATAATGAATGAAAAAGAAACGCAAAAGAAGCTTGCTAGACAGCAAAGTAAAACTAACGTGGAAGAATCTCTTCTGGTTGAGGGGAGAAGGATCCACGGGCTAGACATCAACACATCACAGCAGCTTCAAGTTCATGCGCACAAGGCAGAAGCTAAAGGGCAGGGCAGCATTCAGACAGAACACGTGACAGCCTTGCATGGAGAAAAGAAAGTGAGAAGCTTTGAGCTGGACGTGTGGGGCAAACGTGAAGAAGCCTCGTGGTAAGGAAAGAATGCGAGCAGCAGCTGCATGGGACGTGAAAAACAAGTTAAGAAGAACGTGGAAAAGCTGCTGGAACAGAGGAAAGAACAAACACCACACTCCTAAAGCGAGCTGGAGATGAGAATAGAGCAAGGGCTTCATGATTCACACAAGCTGCAGAACGACGGGGCAGAACCAGAACAACATCACGATGAAGAGAGCCACGTGGAACCAGACGTGAACATGAATGAAAAGGATGCAGCAACGTTCCAAACACATGCAGAAGCTGGAGAAGAAGAAACACATGAACAGAAAAGCATGCATATATGGAATATTATAATACAAAATGAGGTGGGACCCAGTCACATAACCAAAAAAGCACAAATACATTCGGGCAACGTGAAGGCAAGAGCTTAATGAGCTGAGCACGTGAAAAATAAAAGGATTCACGTGAGAAGGGGATCACGCCATTCATTCGCTCATTCCATCTAATTCCATCGTCTCACATCATACCACATTCCAGCAACACAACGTCGTCATTCGGCCCAGCCCATTCAACATACGTCATTCTCGTCCATTCACTCATCCCTACGCCTTATAAATCCTCAAGCCCTAGCCGTCATTATTCGTCCATTCACCACATGCCTCCATCCACGACTCCACCCCATCCCCTTCGTCCACACCACACAGGATGCTCCACTCCATCTCCATTCCATCGTAATATGAAGATTTAATTCATCTTGAGGCTAGCAAGGGAGGAAGCTCTTGAGTAGAAGCTTGAATCCTTGGAAGAATGCAAAATTCTGGCTAAGGATTTCTATTATCCTACACTTTTTCTTTTTCTTTTATAATCTCGGTTGAGTTATATTTGATTGAGAATTGGTGTAATATTAATTAGTGGCTGATTAGACACTGATTTAGGATATTGATTGACTGATTATTTGTTTGATTCAGTGCTGAATTTTTTAATTTCTTACAATTTTTCAAGTGTGCAATCAAGGTGTTTGATGAAATGCTTGTGAGAATTGATGTGCCTAATTGTCTATTTGTGGATTCCTTGGTGTTTAGTTGGTTAATTAAACATTTTTGGAAAGTGATTCAGAGGCTAATTAATCAAGTAATCAATCAATTCAAGTGTTCAAAGATCTTAATCACAAGAATTAGTAATCTAATGAGAGTTGAGGTCTCAATTAACATTAAATTGCTAATCTCTTAAATCTTGAATGGTTATTCAAGATCATTTGCTAATGAACATAATTAGAAACTCTTAGGCCAGAATTAATCACAATTAGAATAGGATAAGGATAGTGGATACCAAGAGACAATTCCTAAGCTAGTCACAAGCCATTATCATTTACAATTCATATAATTAGGTAGAATTTAGAAATTTTGATTCAATTTAGATTTAGGATAGTTTAATTCATTCAAAAACCCCCCAAACTAGATAGTTCTAGGACCTTAGAACACTTAGAGAACCTAATTGAATATTGAATTCCATTTCCAAGGGAGATGACCTAGGTTGTGCCACTTGCTATATTTTTAGTCAACCTAGTTTTATTTTAAGGGTTGTACGACAAGCCCGTCAGTTTTGCAAATCCTAAATTTCTAATTGCATTCCTACTCATTGAAAAGGTGTTTTAATTATATTGAAACTCTTGATTTAGAAAATGTTGAAGCATGTATTGAATCAATAAAATAATCTTAGAAATTTTTACAAAACTTTCTACTGATTTCGTATAAAGAATATTTAAATACTAATTTAAATTAAAGTGATTCTATAGATGATGATAACATTTCTATTGAGGAACTAAAAACAGAACATTTGTGGTCAACAATAGTTTTATTAGCTCTCGATACACCTTTGCTAAACCCTAGCTAACATCGGATATAGGAGATGTTAGTCCCATGTGTCGACCAACACAAGTGGAATAGAGGAATGTATTTTACGTGAGTTTTGGAGACTTTTATGTGAGTTTTGGATTCACAACAAACTTATTTTACATGAATTTTGGACTTAAGGCAAACTTATTTTACTTGAACTTTGAACTCATGATGTACTTACGTGGATTGCATGCCAAAGACAGACTTGGTTACTTACCGATATAGGTTGCGTGCCCACAATGGCTATATAGTTCTAAGGAAGTCCTTTCAATGGAAAGATTTTTTCAAAAAAAGAAAATATGGTTTTCAGACTCTGCAAAACATTTTTTTCAAAAGTTGCATATTTACTTTATTATCATCACCATTTTCTCCTTAGATCATGATTATCATATCAATAAATACTCATTACATGTTTTCATGTTTAGAAGTTTAGAATTTTTTCATTCATTGAGAAGCTTGAAATTACAACTTGAACATTAACCAAAGGTACTCATTTATGATGTTCCATTCAACCATTTAGTTACATATTTGCTCTTTTATTCATTTATATCTATTTGTGGGATGTTATTTACTCAACAAATATTTGGCTTTTTTAGATAGTAGAGTTTAGTTAGAGTGTTCCTTAACAGTTTAGTGAGGATCAATTTTCCTTTAGATGAGCCATGCTTCATTTCACGTGGGCAAGTTTATTTGGTAGATTTGTATAAACTACTTCTATATTTTAGTTGTAGCTCAACAAAATCCACAAGCAAGATCTCTTACCCTATATAGGATGTAGAGGTGATTGGCTTGAGAGTGGAGTTCTCCTAACTATATTGCAAATGATTATGATGGATGTGGAAATTTTAGAAATGCCCTACTCTTAAGGGACATTCTGTCAAAATTCTTGCATATAATGAAAAGGATTTAATTATGAATTAAGGGTTTTAACTTATAGAATAGTTTTTTTTTTTAATAAAATTCATTTTAGAATGGGATCTTCTTCTTACTAGCCTTTGGGTATGATAAAAAGATTAAATTCTAGATTGTTCCATTAAGCTTATGAATGCAAGGTTCATCTCATACTCATGCTTATCCTGTCTTAAAATTTGGTATGTGACACTAGCTATCCTAATTCTAAACTACAAAGAAAAGATTCAAATGGAACAAGTGCTTTAGACACCTAGACTTATAAAAATTGATTTAGAAAATGGTTTCCTAAAGCTTTTAACTCTCTATTGATATAAAGATTGATTAGTTGGTAGCTAATTCATTGAAACTTCTTTTCGATACCTTAAACAACCTACATTCTAGTGTAATGTAGTTCATTCGTATGAAATTGCTTGGTGAGTACTTGGTGGCATATGCTTTTATGTATACTGTAACATTTCTAAAAATTAAGATTTTCTAATTATTTAATATTTTATTAAATAAACTTATTTTATTTTGAAATTAATGAATTAGAATGAAATAACTTTATACATGAGGAATGTGAGACTAATAGAATTAATAGGAATTTTTGAAGTTACATAGGGCTTATGGGCAAAATCATCATTTTTCACTTGGATAGGCTTCAATGAATTTTTAGGAAGGATAAAGTATTAAGAATAACATGATTCATATATCATTAGTTAGAAATAATGCGTAGAAAATTATAAAATTTATTTTGTAATTTTTAAGAATTGTTAGGATTAAAAATAGTACCAAATAATTAAAAGTTTGTATAAAACCAAACTAGACTTCGAAGTTCAAATTCATTACTCAAGAAGGTTTAGCACAAAAAGAACTACTAGATAATGGTGAAGGAATTCAAAGAAATGAGGCCAAGATGGAAATATAATTGAAAAACAAACAAAGGCATTTGCCTGTACAGGGTCTCTTACCTTCAACTAGGGGCAAAATGATCATTTATACCTTAAATAATAAAATAACAAAATAATAAAATAAATTATTATAAAACATAAGTGGGACTCATGAATGTACATTTAATATTAATAAAATATTGCAAAGGGCATGATAACTTAACCAAATAAGATATGACAAAGGGCTAACAAAAGAACATATAAGCAAATTCTTTCAAATGATGACATTTTTGTAAATTTTGGATAGCCAAACTAAATGTGGTACCATAGATAGGGAAATTTCTAGAAGATGCATGCATTTTGGAGTGATGGCATTAGATGACATTAGAAGAATCTAGGTAAAATATTGAAATTTCACATTAACCATGAAAATCTTGCATATTTGATTGTTGGTGTCACTATTGACATCAACAGTAATTAATGACAAGTAACTGATTCAATTACTCTAATTGAATGGGAAGGAAAATATAGTCATATTAGAACTAGATAGTTAGAAAAAGAAGATTTAACAGTAGAGATTTCTTTTTGAATCAAGATGTAATATTAGCCATTGAAACTATCTGATGGTTCAAATTCTTTTTTACTTTTAGGAATTTGATCTTAACCATTCATTTAATTTAATGGTCCAAATTCTTTCCTAAATACCAAGATATAATCCTAGCCATCCATTTATTCCAATGGTTTAGATCTTTCATAAAAAACAAGATTAAATTCTAACTATTCATTAAAAATACACATAAATACACACACTCACCAAAAACACACACATTTCAGCCAAAGAGAGAAAGAGAGAAAGACAGTGCCAAGGAGAGAGGAGAAGAAGAAAGCAAGAAGGATGAAGAAGGAGGAAGAAAAAGGAAAAAGAAAGGCTAAGGAAACAAGGTAACATAGTTAGCTATCTTCTTCTTGGTATTCTTCCATTTTTCACCATGAAATTTTCTCTTCTCTTTTCTTCTAAATTTCAATCATGGCTAGAGGAAGAGGCTTTCTTTATGGTTTATGAATCCTTGTCTAAAGAAGATGAAGAAATTGATACATATGGCAAAGGATTCATTTACTTTAAGAATACTTCCAATTTTTGGAGACTTTTCCTTAAATTATGAAACTTTGATTTTCAAGAAGCTATGGAAGGAATGAAGAGAAAATATATGGGAAGATAATGGAAGAAGACTTAAAGTGCAAGATTGGTTAATATAACTTTGAGTTTTATGAAGTTTTGACAAGTTGTTCTTGAAATATTAGTTTGAAGGAAACTTAGAGAATTCAATGAATCTTTAGAAATTGATTTGGGATTTTTGTAGATCTATCTTGATTATGCAAGAATGGTCATTTGGCAAGGGAAAAATGTGAAAATATCACACACACCCCCCACCATAGCCTTAGCTTAACCTATAAGAAATACCTATGGAAAAGTTTTTCAAAATCTAATTAAATTAGATTAATTTATATTAAAAATAAGGCCTATGATAAATTTTTGGTAAATTTTAGATAACTATATCAAAAGTCATCTTAATATGTGAAAAGTATTCACTATATATTATTTGAATTGTTATTAATGTTATTTGAAGTATTTTGGATGATTTATATGATTTGATACACTCTATGTGTTATTTGGATTATGTTAATATTTATTTTGTAATAATATTTATTTTGTAATTTTTGAAGTTTATTTATAAAAGTTAAAATTTATAGGTGTTATGTTGATTTTTGAATAGTGGATATTTGATTTGATAATATGTTGCTCGATTCATAATTTATATGGTTATGGGTTGTTTGGTAAAGGACTAGCCTGTATGTGATATGGCAAAGTTGCCTTAATCAGATGATGAGTCCTATATGTGTAAGAATTGGCACTGGATAACTATAGTTGTGGTAAATGTCCAATTTTAATTAATTAAGACACTTAACATATTTAAAATAACTATTTAGGATTGGTAAGGGCTATTCGGATATTTTTGGATTTATTTGGATTTATTGTAAGCTTTTTTATGGTTATACTAGATTTTAACTTTGAACCTTGAATAATAAACTATTCTAGACACTGGATGAGCCCCAAAACAAGTCTAGACTTTAAAAAATAGGTAAATCATTTTGATTATTTAGATATAATTACTTTCTTACAGGAGTTTTATGAGCAATGCTTCCCAACTTGATTAGGGACAAGAAAGAATCAAGAGTTTATCCTATTAAAGTAAATAGAGAAAATGTTAGTAAACCAATATATAGCAAAGTTCCTCAAGCTCTCTAGATTCTCCTCTTGCTCCAAAAGCAAGATGATGAGAGATGAGGGGTAAAAAAGCTAAAAAGGGGACTATTACCTATGATTAGAGATAAAGTAGTACCCTAAAGACTCAGAGGCTTCAATGTATTAGTGGAGGTATATAGAGTGACAGAAAGTAATTTAAGAAGTATGCAAGTAGTCCAGAAACCCATTCCTAAATCCAAGAGACCAAGGTAGCAGTAAGATGGGTGGTAAAGGGGCATGGAATAGAAGAAGTTGAAAGGGAAGAAGATTCAATCAATCAAGTAGAAGCAATTCCTCATTAGCTATCACCCTAGTAGCATGCAATCAGTATGGAAGGAGTCATGGTTCTAAACCATGTTTAGCTAGCCAAAACATCTATTATAGGTGTAGTAAACCAAGGCATATGGTTAGAGACTATACCTAGTAGAGGGAGGTAGTTTCTGCACCCAAACTATAGACCCAGTATAGAGTGTTTGTCCTAACATAGTAGGAAGTTAGCAGATTTCTGAGTCTGATCCAAGATACTATTAAAATTAATGATTGTAATGTAAATAATATATTTGATTCAGGTGCTAACCATTCTTTTATATCCTATGACTATGTTAGGAGGTTGGGTCTAAGTATTTATGCATTACCATATGATTTATGTGTTTCCACCCCTGCAAGAAATAGAGTTGTTACCTCCCATGCCTATTTGAAACATATATTTCAGCTTACCGATTATTTTACCACACTTGATCTAATTTGTGTGCCCTTTATTGATATTGATTTGATTGTTGGTATGAATTAGATGTCAGCCAGTAATGCTTTGCTTGATTGCTAGAATAAATGTATTGCCTTACCTAACTATGGAACCATCCTTAGTATTAGGATTGAGCTAGCATTCCTAATCATTACCCAAATTGAGAGATCTCTTGAACATGGTTGTCAAGGTCTTGTTTTCTCCTATGTACATGTAGAAGTAGAGAAAGGAATAGAAGATATACCTGTAGTTAGGAGATGTTGGGTTTCATGTGATTAAAGGCATAGTAGAATTTAAAATTTTTTATTACTGAAACCCATTCCCAGGAATATATGCAAGAACATAAATTAAGATAAGATAAGAAAGTTACCTTTTATTTTGAGTTGCAACTGAATCACATGCGTTGATTTAGTGAACTACATTTTTATGGTATCCACACGAAGTAAAAAAAATTTTCTCTCACTTTGTGTCTCTGATAGAAAATGCCTTTCACTATCTAGGGTTAGGGCTTTTGAAGTTCTAGGTGAATTAGGAATATAAAGAGACTCTCTTATGTCTTATGTGCCATGTTTTGTGATCTTATATTTATAAATTTAGGATTTGGCACTTTCTTGATCCTACTTAAACTTTAATTCCTAATTCAACTTAAACTTTTAGAACCTTAACCCAAACCCAATAGATAGCGAGGAGAGATAAGCCCAACATAATGTAATATTATTTAATATTCTTTAACATTAAATAACCTTACATTATATTATTATTATTATTATTATTATTGAACATTACCTTAATATTAAATAATATTTTATTTTATAATATAATCTAATTATAGTATATTGGACCTTATTATTAGAATTTTTAATCCAATTAAAACCCTAATAATATTATAATATTTTAGTTTCATTTTTACTTTTTATGTGTGATCCTGTAGGTTTTTATTACATTGGTAGTGACCTAAAAATGAATCTTATTTTAGGATCACAGATAGTGAGTGGTATTTAGCAATATATCATTGCTACTTAAGTAATAAGAACATCTGTGATTCGACATACCTAATTTGCAACCAATACCATGTAATTTAATCCATTTTGTATTGATATGCAGATTAAATGTGTCATCCTCGTGAAGATTCAAGTTACATTTCTTGATAATGAGTAGACTAATCAAAATAAATTATCAATATCATATATTGATTCATTTGAGCAAGGTCATCATTTCTTAGTCTCACTTAATCAAAAGACTTACATATATCACTTCTCTTATACAAGAGGGACAAAATCCTATCTACATTATTCACATCCCTTTACATGATTTATGATATACCCAATCATCATTCTCTTGGCTATCTTGATCAAAGGTAACATAAAACAATGTCAAAGTATTTAACTTATCATATAAGAAACCATAGTGACTTTAAGTCAAAAGACTTCCTTCATTATGGTCACATTAAAATTGCTAATAACACACTCTATAATCTATCTAACATTCTTACAGTAGGTTAGTTCAATACACTTGTTCTTTAATAGTATATCTATATATTGACTTGATATCACATGTCTATGACTTAAATTTATTAGTCACTATGCATACTACTCTTAATATATTATTGCTATCCCACATCGCAATAATACTTGATTAGGAATAATTTAAGAATAATTATTATTTTAGGAATAATTATTATATTAAGTTATATTGGACAGATATAAAACTAACATATAATAATTGTATTGCCTTAAAAAAATATGATACAATATATATTATTACAATCATCTTATGATTGACTCCTAAGGTATATACCAATAGCGAATTCCCAAAAGTCTTCCCTAAAAAAATTAATGGATTACCTCATGACAAAGAAGTAAAATTTTCTATAGATATTGTGCTTGGGACAAGTCCAGTATCTAAGGCTTCTTATAGAATGGCTTCCATTGAATTAGTTAAGTTAAAGAAATAGATAGAAGAGTTGTTAGAGAAGGGTTTCATTAGACCTAATATTTCTCCATAGGGAGCCTCCGTTTTATTTGTGAAAATGAAAGATAGGAGACTTAGGTTATGTGTAAATTATAGAGAGCTAAACAAAGTAACAGTTAAAAACAAGTGCCATTTACCCAAAATAGATGACCTCTTAAATCAGTTGGTAGGAGAGCCAATGTTTTCTAAGATAGATATCAGATCAAGTATCGCTAATTGAGGATTAAGGCAGAGGACATCCTTAAAATAACCTTTAGAACAAGGTGTAGCCATTATGAATTTTCAATTATGCCCTTTAGGTCAGTGAATGCACCAATGGTTTTCATGGACTGTATAAGCAAAGTTTTTAGGTCATATCTAGATAGGTTTGTTATCATCTTCATAGATGACATACTTATCTCTTCTAAGAGTAGAGAAGAGTATGAATGGTATTTAAGATTAGTCTTAGAAACTTTGAAAGAGAAACAACTCTATGCTAAACTTAGTAAATATAAGTTTTGACTCATAGAGGTAAGATTATAAGCCATGTGATCTCCTAGGCAGAAGTCGTAGTAGATTCCTATAAAATAGAAACAATATTTCAATGGGAGAGACCTAGGACAATTATAAAGATTATAAACTTTCTAGGTTTGGTAGGCTATTATAGGAGGTTTATCCAAGATTTTTCTCAAATAGTCATGCCACTGACTAGCTCACTAGAAAAGATACGCCATTTATGTGGGCTGAGATATATGAGCAAAGTTTTTAGGAATTGAAGCATAGGTTGACCACAATCCTAATTTTAGTTATCCCTAATTCTAAAGAGACTTTTGTAGTTTATAGTGATGCTTTTAAGAAAAAGTTAGGATGTGTACTTATGTAGTAAGGCAGAGTGGTTGCTTATACTTTTAGACGATTAAAACCCCATGAAGAAAATTATGCCACTCATGATTTAGATCTAGCTGTAGTGGCCTCTGCTTTTAAGATATAGAGGCACTATTTGTATAGTGTAACTGTAGAAATATACAACGACCATATAGACCTTAAGTATCTCTTTGAGTAGAAAGAGCTAAATATGAGATCGAAAAGATGGTTAGAGTTTCTAAAAGACTATGACTATACCTTTAAGTATCATCTAGCTAAGGCTAATATAGTTATGAATGCATTAAGTGGAAAGTCCATGCATATGGTCATGATGATGGCAAAAGTGCAAGAACTTATTGAGAGGTTCAGGGACATGAATCTCTCATGTTAGATGCACTCTAATAAGCTACTAATGAGTGAAATCCAAACAAAAAATGACTTAAGAGATCAGATAAAAGAAGCTTAAGAAGAAAATCAATACTTAAGAGAAGTTAGAAACAAGCTATCCTAGGGTAGGACCTCAAAGTTTAACATATCTAAAGATGAGATAGTGAGATACAGATATAGGCTTTGTGTGCCCAAGAAACTAGAGTTAAGAGATAGAATATTAAAAGAAACTTATAAAAGCGTGTATACAATTCATATAGATAATAATAAGATGTATTGTAACACTCTGAAATTAATTAAAAGTGATCATAAAGAATTAAGGAATTATTATGAAAAATTTAGGAAGAATATAAAAAATAAGAATTTTTAAGGAAATATATTATTTTAGACATTTTGAAACAAATAATAACTATTGGCTATTGTTAAGTGAAAATAAATTGTTAATAATGGATTTGAGTTAATTAAAAAAAATTAATTAAGGAAAGGTAGACATTTAATTTAGGCCTTATGATTAATTTATTTATGTTAAGAACTAACTATAAAAGCCCAATCTTAATTTTTATGAAGGTCTAACTTATTTTAATTAACTTAAACCCTTATACTTATAAACCAACATGTAGATTTGTGGGGTCAACTAAAATAAGGGCTCTTGGGCCAGCTCATATTGCTTAAAAACCTAAAAAGGAGGCTACCACTTATTACTCTTGTGCTAAAACAAGTGTGGGTAGCAGAACAAGAGAGAAAAGTCATGCTTGGGAAGGAGGCAAGAGTTTCTTCAACATCTTGCCAACATTTTTCACTTCTATAGGAAGATTTAAACAAAGTAAGTTATATAAAACTTAACCCTCTCATCTTTTTCTTCATAGTTAAAAAAATTAGACCGAACCTTTTAGTTGATATCAGTTGGATGGAGAACTGACCCTTAGTCTAGTTCGGTTGGCCTAGAAAATTAATCAATCAAAGAATCAATCAAACTGGTAAAAAATTGATCAAAACTAGATTGGCTGAAAATTGGCTTGAACCTGTTAATACAATTTTTCTTTTTCTTTTTTTTTTTGTTTAAATTTTTCTTATATAATAGGATAGTTTATCTTAAATAAATTTGATAAATTAAAAATAAAAAATACTACAAGAAAGAGGGGTCAAATATAGAAAAATTAAAAAAAAAAGAATATAAAAGAAATAAAAAACATATACTTGGTTATTTTCGGTGCTTTTTCTTTATTATATCTATCTTCTAATAGCATTTCTCTCAACTATTAAAATGTTTGGCTAAAATTGCTATTTTGTAACGACAAGTAGAATCTTAATACAATTTAAGGATTTCAAAATTTTAATATTAAATACTCTTAACTTTTAATTATAGATAGTTTCTATTTTTCAATTAAAAAGTGATTTCTCAAACATTTTAAGAAATATTAAATTAATAATCAAATATTTAAAATTTAATAATATTTATTTATTATATTAAAATTTTAATATATAAAATTTTTTAAAAAATATATTTAATTATTATCAGTTCAAGTACAATTTGACTAATGAATCATGAACCAATTCTTCCACCAGTCTAATTTTAAAAACATTGCTCCTCTTCGTTTTGGACAGATTAGTTTTTCGTTTGGAAATTTTCACTTTCTTTCCAAATTTGAAACATGTTATTTTGGTAGTTTCTTATTGATTTTCAGAGTTTGAAGTTGGAGGGGTTATTGAGTAAGTATCTTCTCTTCATTTGATGTATTTTCTATTAGATTTCGGCCCCAATGACTAACTTATATAATAAACTTTGATTTTGTATGAAAATACTAAGAATTGGGGAAAAGACATTGAGGTTTCTAGTAAAAAAAGACCCCAGTTCTAATTTGAAGTTCATTGGAATCTAGATAAGTGCCTCCTAGATCGTTCATAATGATAGGAATGATGGGTAACTGATTTTTGTATTGGATATTGACTAAGAAATTAGTTTTGGTAAATTAGGATCTTTAGAGAGTTGGAAATTAATCTTAACTTTAGAATTTAATGCAACTAAATAAGGTCATTAAGGTTTAATTTTAATTCCTTATATATGTTCATTTTAATTTTTATATTTACTGCACTTATATGATTTTTATATTAAATGATTAGTTGGCTACTTGATTGTTAATTTTAGACTAGAAATCATTTTGATAATGGACAATATAGAATAAGAACTTCGAATGAGAAATTGAGGACTATTCAACCAAACCTGGATGCCTATATATGTTGCTCTTGAGCTAGAAAAATTTGTGTGAGAAATGAATTAAAAAAAAATGATTGATTGTGAAAAATTCTTGAGGCTCCAAATTAATGACAATTTCACACCATTGATTTTATACATCAACAACCAAAAGCATATGGTATTCCTAATTTTATAAATCAACTTTAATTAGACACTTATTACACTTATATAAAAAATCTACATACCTTTTTCTTTGAAAGATTTTCATCAATAATAGGGTTTTTTACAATTATTTGTAAACAAAATGCAAGAAAGTTACAACCTCTTTCTAAATAGTTAGGAAGTTCAATACTTTTGTCCTTAATTAAATTGGATAACCCTCAATATGAAAATATGGAGGCGAATGTGGTTAATATTTTCTTTACTTTATTGTATGAAAAATTTTGTTCTTTTTAAAGGTATAATTTTAAATTATATTACTTTTTTATTTTTCTTATATATATATATGTATATGTGAAAGAAAGATATATATATATATATATATATATATTTAATTTCCCTTGTCTCAATACTCGTGGGCGTAGCCCTCACCCTTCATAATCGGACAAATCTACATTAGATTATATTTTCATATTTGCTAGCAGAGTTGTGTTTTGGAGAAGTATGAAGCAGACTTTGATTGTTATTTCTACCATAAAAACTAAATTTGTATTTTGTTTTGAGACAACTTCACATGATGTATGCCTAAAGAGTTTCGTTTCTAAGCTTAGAATTGTGAATTCAATTTCTAGGCTATTGAGGATTTATTGTGACAAATTCTACAGTTTTTCTAGCTAAAAATAGCATAGATGGAAGTCAAAGCAAGCACATCAACATTAAATGCTTAGCCATTTAAGAACGTGTCAAAGAGAATAAAATCATCATTAAATACATTAGCATTGAGTTCATGTTAGCAGATCCTTTAACAAAAAGTATGCTACCATTAGTGTCTAAGGATCATGTAGCAAGAATGGGATTTGGTACCATGTTGGGTTTTTAAGGTATATATTATATATCATTTGTAGTAAAGTTCTTATTTAGTTTGAATTGTTTTTCTTATTTTGTGTATACTTTATGATTAGAGAAAATTAGCATTAAGAGGACCAAGAATAAACATAAAGACTTATTTATTAAGTTATAGTAGATTAAGAAAGCAAAATGGATTGTGATACATAAAAGATAATATTCATTTATAAAGGGTATACTACTATGATTTGTGCATTGAGCTCTCTCTTCTTTAAAATATGTGTATGTTTGTGTACATTTGAATTCTAGGAGTCATTATGAATAAAATACACATACCAAGTAGGAAAATATAGCACGTCCAAGTGAATGTTGGCATGTTCAAGCAATGTGTGTTCAATTGCCAATGTTCATAGGAAGTTGGGCTGTGATTTTGGACTCCATCTATCAAATGGCATTTCCTTTACTTCCTTGTTTTCTGGTACCTTTGATGGAAAGGAGCCGTTGGCTATTAATCTATATAAATGGGGTCATTGAGCTCATTTTTTTGTTCAAAAATAGGGCCTTACACCATCAAATAAGAAAACTAAGAGTTCACAAGTATTCTTGTATTCACTCTTGTATCAATATTGTAATAGATGGATATGAATTCTTCCGCATTTTGATTTATCAGGATATTATATACGTGTTTTGTATATCATTAGCTTACAATAACATCTAAAATATCAAGAAGAGTAATTAGTGAAGGATTATTAGATGTATATGGAGCAAATCCTTAACCATTAGATGTACATGCTGTTGAATTAATTATTTAATTAATTTGACAATTGTATTAATTATTTATGGATTAGCATTAATTTAATTAATAAGAATAAATTATAAACTAAAATTAAGTAATCAGGCTCAATTAATAATACTAAGCCCAGAACAGATTGGGTTTAATTGTGTATAATCTATGATAAGTTGGATTGTACACAAGCTTGTTGGAAGATGCCCCAACCTGTAGCCCTTTTAGTGATCAGTTGGTTTCCTATTACTAAACTGATCAGTTGAATGGGAATTATTATTAATTAATTATTAAATAATTAATTAATAATTAGTGGAATAATAAGGAGGTTACCAATACAGACACGATAACTTTTATCGTAGAAGAAAGATACTCAAGGTAACTTCTCAAAAAAATTATCTATCATAATTCACACTATCTGTAAAATCTAAAGGGGCAAAGCAGGTTGCTAAATTATCTAACCCTGATCATCCATGGCTACTTTTAGATCGTCATCAGGTATGGAGTTCCACCATTTAATTAGAGGAAAGAATTTTTTTCATGGATGAATAATACTGTTAACATAAATAGTATCAGAGCATATGTTAATAGTATTGTTTTGATTGCATAATTAATTTTAATTCTCCTTCATCAGAATTTCGAATTGCATGGAAATTTTTTTTTTCAATTTTTCAAAACTCAAACCCTAGAAATTAGGAATCATCAATTCCTTTGACACATCGATAAATTGGTTCAAATTGAAGATGTTTTCATGCAATTAGAAGTCTGTTACATGATTAATTGTAGAAAAATTGCATTACATCCTCATAAACAATGAGATCTGAGAATCATTTTTCTGGCTTGATTCCTTGGCTCAATCCATTGTTTTGATTTGTTTTGATTTCGATTGAAGTTTGAAACAAGTTTCTAGACGTTCCTAGAATTGAAAAATAACAAGTTTTGGCACTGAAATTCCCTAGAGGATGATATGTGAATGTGAAATTTTTTCAAAAAATTTTCAACTCCTTTTCGGCCTTCTTGTTACAAATTTCCATCAATTGATTTGTGCTTATAGATTAATGCATGAATTGGAATGTTTCTAGGATGGAAATCGCATGAACGGACCCTCAGTTTGAAGCTTCACCCATGACGTCCATGGCAGACGAACCTTGGCTGCAGTAAGGTTAAAGATAACCTACTCCAGCCAAGCCCACATGCGCCTCCTGGCGCGTGTGGGGTCTATGAATGCTCTTTTTCATCCCTGTTTTTTCTTACAGCCTCAAAATTTTATTCTCTATCTAATGGTTATTTTTCTAAAATTTTTTAAGGCCTTTAAATATTTTCTACAATTTTGGCAAAGTTTAAACAGTGCTGAATACTGTTATAATTCTAAAATTTTGGCATGAAAATTTTTGTACATATATTACACATGACCATAAATTTATTATGCTGCTCACTCTCTCTGGTTAAACATTTAGATATGTTAATAAATTTCTTGAGAATACATAAAATTTGTATATTGTATGATTAAATGCCAAAATATTTTGTTTGTATAAATTTTCATGTTCTCAATGATTATTGTGGGATTGTGAATATTTAATCACACCTAATGATTGTGAGCCTCCCTATCGTAGGCCTAATTATGAGTATGTGTTGTTTTGATTAGGCTGGCAATTCATTTTATTGTGTCGATATTACTTCTACCCTATTGGTGCAAAAATATTGAATACATTTCATGTGAACTCTTTTGATGAATTAAGTCTTTAGGTTATATATGAGTTTTCTAGATTTATCATAATTTTTCTAACCCTTAGGTGGAATTATGATGAACAATTTTGATATATAATTGCTTTAACTGAGTTTTGCTGGGAAATTCTATTTTATAATTATGTCGTACACACATAATTAATATTTCCCAATTTTGTTTCCTCAGTTTTTATTGCTCAGCAACTATTTGTGGTGAAAACTCTGAATGAGACAAATTATAATGATTGGAAGGAATCTCTAGACTTGTACCTCACAATCTTAAAAGAAGATTTGGCACTTAAAAAGTCAAAACTTGCATATTTCACTAATGAGTCAAGTGCAGCTGATAGGACCCATCACAAGTAATGGTATGAGTCCAATAGAATCTGCCTGGCAGTGATAAAATTCACTATTGAGAAAACAATTAGATAGAGTATTCTTGAAAAGGACATTGCAATGGAGTATTTAGATGTAATTGCAGAGAAATTCAAGAAATTTGATAAGAGTCAAAAAGCTTACTACATTTCACTGTTAGATAACATTTGTTATGATGGAGTGTCAGGTGTTCGGGAACATATAATAAAGCTTGTAAACTACTACAACAAACTGAAGTCCTTTAATGTAGAATTAGGAGAAAGTTACTTGGTTTATCATGTTTTGCAGTCTCTCCCAGCTGAGTATGGAGTTTTAAGGACTCCTTATAATTCTTAGGAGGCTGAGTGGACTGTAAACCAGATAATCTCTATTGTGACTCAAGAGGAGGAATCCATCAAGAAAGCTCATTCTGTGAACTATTTATCTCATTACTCTAGCAGCAAGGCAGGTGGTAATGACAAAAAGGGCAAGAGGCTTGAGTCACATACTGAGAACAAGAAAATAGAGGCATTTGGATCAAAGAAAGATGGAAAGCACAACAAAGTGGCAACGAAAAAAATCTTCAAGGGTCAATGCCATTTTTCTAAGAAGTCTGACCATAATATATCTTATTGTTATAAGCTAAAGAATAAGCTTAAGAGAGAAGGTATATTTTCTGAATTTACTCCTCTAGCCCTAGTCTGTTTTGAATCCAACAATTTTGAAATATCATCTGACTCTTAGTGGTTGGATTCTAGTGCAACTGTACATGTTACAAATTCTTTATAGCGGCTCAAAAACAAGCAGATCCCAAGTGAAAAAGAGGGGCAATCTTAGGAGTGGAAGGAAGTAGGGCAACAGTTCAGTTTATTGGTTATGTTTATTTGTATTTACCTTCTGGACATACTTTAAATTTGAACGATATTGTTTATGTACCTTCTTCAAGAAGGAATTTGATTTCCAGTTATGTATTAGACAATTGTGGTTATTCCTTCTGGAAAGAAAAGGAAAGACCAACATTTATTTTAATTTTGTTATTGTTGGTTCTGCTTCTTTACGGAATGGATTGTATTGTTTAAATTTGAATCATTGTCCAGTTGAATCTTCAAGTGACCATGTTAATATTGTAATTGGACACAAACGCCAAAGGGTGAATGAAAATTCATCTATGTTACGGCATCGGCGTTTGGGTCATATATCTAGAGAAAGGATAGAGAGGATGGTTAAACAAGACATATTACCAGATTTGGATTTCTCAGATTTTGAAACTTGTGTTGATTGCATTAAAGATAAATTCCCAGCTAGAGCTAGAAATAAAAGAGGAAATAGATTTGAGAATGTCTTGGATCTAATCCATATTGATATTTGTGGCCCCATTACTCCTAGTGCTATAGGAGGATTTAAATATTTTATCAGTTTCATAGATGATCATTCAAGACATGGATTGAACTATTATATGAAAAATCTGAATCATTAGATGCCTTTAAGGTTTTTAAGTCAGCAGTTAAGTTGAAGACTGGTAAAGTGATTAAATATGTTAGATCAGATAGAGGTGGAGAATATTATGGAAGATATATTGAAACAGGTAGAAATCCAGGTCCATTTGCTCTATTTCTACAGGAGCATGGCATTGAAGCTCAATATACGATGCCTAGCACTCCTCAACAAAATGGAGTTGCAGAGAGGTGTAATCGTACTTTGATGGATATGGTAAGAAGTATGATTAATCATTCTTCTTTACCAGAATTCCTCTGGGGTGAGGCTTTAAAAGCAGCAGTCTATATTCTAAATTAAGTACCTAGTAAATCAGTGCCGATGACTCCATATGAACTTTATTCAGGAAAGAAACCCAGTTTGAAGCATTGTCATGTATGGGGTTGTAGGGCAGAAGTGAGGCCTTATAATCCTCAACTAAAGAAACTTGATTCTAGAACAATTAGAGGATTTTTTATTGGGTATTATATAGGATCAAGAGAAAATAGGTTTTATTGTCCTACGCACACTACTAGAGTCATTGAATTTGATCGGGCATATTATTTTAAAGATAACTTAGATAGTGGGAGTCAAGTTGCTAGGAATATCAATCTACATGACGAAAGTATCATCTTACCTGTGCCTATTTTACCACCTTCTTCGGCAGAAGGAGGTGATACAGTTGAGACACCATTTGAGGCTGGTAATGAACCATCAGCAGTAGGCACTAGTGAGCCAGTTGTTGAAATAAAAGGGTCTCAGAAGGTTTGCAGATTTGCTATACTAAATGATTATATGATTTATTTACAAGAATTTGAGTCAGATGTGGTTAATGACACGGATCCCTTATCTTTTCAACAAGCTATGTTAGGGCCCCATTTATCTAAATGGTTGGAGGCTATGAAAGAAGAAATTGCCTCTATGAATCGTAATCATGTATGGGAGCTTGCTGAGTTGCCAAAGGGTTATAAAGCCGTTGGTTGTAAATGGGTCTTTAAGACTAAACAAGGAGCTGATGGGAAAATTAAAAGATATAAGGGCAGACTTGTAGCCAAAGGTTATAATCAGAAAGAAGGTACTGACTATTACAGAAACTTTTTCCCCAATATCTACTAAAGATGCCTTTAGAGTGGTCATGGCTCTTGTTGCTCAATTTGATCTTGAACTTCACCAAATGGATGTTAAGACTACTTTCTTAAATGGAGACTTATATGAAGAAGTCTACATGACTTAGCCAGATAGGTTTATTGAACCTGATAAGAATCACTTAGTATGTAAACTACGCAGATCCATATATGGGTTGAAACAAGCTTCCAGGCAGTGGTATTTGAAGTTTGATGAGGTAATTACCTCTCTTGGGTTCATTGAAAATGTTTCAGATCAATGCATATATTAGAAATTTGATGAGGGCAACTTTATTATTATTGTGCTCTATGTTGATGATATTATATTGGCCAGCAACTCAATAAATTTTTTAAATGAAACGAAACACATGTTGTCATGCCACTTTGATATGAAAGATTTTGGTGAGGCCTCGTACGTTCTTGAGATTCAAATCCATCATGATAGGCCTCGTGGCATTCTTGGTTTGTCTCAGGCAACCTATATAGATTGAGTGCTTAAAAGGTTCAATATGAGCTCTTACGCTTCTTGTGCTGCACCTGTACAGAAGGGCGAAAGGTTATCTAAATCACAATGTCCTAAGATTGACATTGAGAGGGTTGAAATGAATAAAATTCCATATATTTTCGCTATTGGCAATCTCATGTATGCCCAGGTATGCACTTGTTTGAACATAGCTTTTGCTATTAGTGTGCTTAGAAGATACTTGAGAGATCCAGGAAAGGATCATTGGAGAGCTGCAAAGAAAGTTATGAGGTACCTACAGGGTACAAAACATTATATGTTAACTTATAGAAAGTCTAATCCTCTTGAAATTGTGGGATATACAGACTCAAACTATGCATCTTGTATAGATGACTGCAAATCTATTTCTGGATACATCTTTATAATATCTGTGTTAGAAATGTATTGTACACGTAGCGAAAATTTTAATTCATTTCCTCCTATGGATCCGTCGACTTGATTAAATCGAGTATGAGATAAAATATTATCTTTGTAGCACGCTTTGTTTTTTCGGATCTCAAGAACTGACGTCTATGCACAGCCTCCTCTATCGGTATCCACACGAACGATCTGGCAACTTGAAAGGCTTGCTAGCATCTTCGTTCACCACGTTCGTACACAAATTGATGAGAAGACAATCTTCTCTCTCTAGGTGTACGGTGCGTTCTCTCTCTCTATGGTGACGGCTTAGGATTTTAGAAAGCTGACTCTTTTTTTTTTGTGTTTCTAAACCCTAGCCTACCTCTCCTTTTATAGAGGTATATTTTAGATTAAATTAGTTAATTTAAATACGTTATTTAAATTAATCCAAATTAATTTTAAACAAATTAGTTGAAATTCAAATTTATTTCATACATTCAATTTTAACTAATTCATTTATAAATAAATATATATCTATATTGAAATATATAATACAATATATATATTCATATCAAATATAAATATATATATATTTCAAATTTATATATATATATATATATGAAATATATATATGTTATATATATATATCAAATAATATATATATATATATATACTTATATTTCGAATTAATTACATATATATATATATATATATATATATATATATATATATATATATATATATATATCATATATATCATATATATACATATATAATTATCTCACCCTAATTAAGCATAACATTCATCAAATCTAGACACAATTCTAGGTTCAATGAATTCAGACATTCTTGTTCAAGTTGATTAGTTCTTGTGTGCAACCTTTTAGGCCTATATGATATTGGCAGTGGGCCAACAACGTTATTGCACCCACAAGTCACCAGTGGCCTCTAATAAGACATAGTGACTACCCAAATCACATAGGGTTTGGTGATCCGATACAGCCTATCGTATAACCATATCAAATCCTTTTTATCACACGATATCTTGATCGAGAATGAAGCATGGAAATGTCATCCTTATCTTACTCGATCATTAGTTTCTTGATTTGCATGCAGACTAACAAAATGAATGGAAAAACCCTTCCATCCAAGCATGGCCATGCATTTCTCAGTCTCACTCATCGAGGGGCCCAGAGATATCTCTCCGTTAACCAGAGGGACAAATTCCATTTTGACCACTCATCATCCTCTACATGGAGTCCATTATGCCTAACCATAGCTTTTATTATCACTTGGTCAAAGGTGACTTTTGACAATGCCAAAGCACAGTGTCCTTCATGTTGGAATCTATGATGATCTCAGGTATGAAGGATTAGTGACACGGTTATATATAAAGTATGCTTATGACCTAATCCATGAAGATATCTCATGATGGGTCGATCCAGCGCCCTGTTCCCAACAAACGCCTATAATTTTGATTTGTATCTCCATACATGATTAACACATAACCATCAATCAAAATCATACTCGTTTTAATTCATCATCGTTCCCACAATGATGTTTGATTAGGGATATTTAGGATAATTAATATAATTTATCCAAGGATATAATTATTATAGAAACATGCAAATATAATAATTGTAATAAAAAAAACTTTTATTCTTAATGAAGCACAATGTTTATAAATGATTGCCCTAGGGCACAATCTCCAACAGTCTGGAGGAGCTGTTTCGTGGAAAAGTATTAAACAAACACTCACAGCTACCTCAATTATAGAGGCAAAGCATATTGCTTGTTATGAAGCCACTTGTCAGGCTATATGGTTGAGAAAATTAATTTTTAGCATAAATTTGGTTGATTCTATATCACGTCCTCTGACCATTTATTGTGATAGTTCTTCTGCTCTGCAATTTTCTCAAAGTCACAAGAACTCTAGTCGTACAAAGCTTTTTGATGTTAAGCTCTTGTTTGTCAGAGAAAAAATTACTGAATCTCAAACTCGTGTGATTCACATCTCTAATGAGTATATGCTTGCGGATCCCTTGACCAAAGGATTGCCTATGGGAGTATTTCAAAATCATGTTACTCATATGGGTCTTGTTAGATTTTGATATAATCCTGGTTTAGTGGGAGTACTATAGTTCATATGATATCATTCAGTTCAGGTAATGAAATATTATAGACCCATTTAATATCATTTGTTTCCCTATTAGAATCAATGTTTTGCATTATTTCTTTTCTAAACTATGGTTTAAAAGACTAATTTCACATTCTGTTCTATTTAGTTATGAAACTTTGTATGTATATGTTTAATATCACTTATTTTCTTAACGGATTTAGTGATCTGGTATAGTTTCATTTTTGAATTTCAGTTGACGCTTAGTATATTTTGATTGCCTAAGTTTATTTGAATTTTGTTGTTCTGTTATTTATTCTAAGTGATTGAATTAATGCTATCCAAGTGAGAGATTGTTGAATTAATTATTTAATTAATTTGACAATTGTATTAATTATTTATGGATTAGCATTAATTTAATTAATAAGAATAAATTGTAAACTAAAATTAAGTAATCAGGCCCAGTTAATAATACTAAGCCTAGAATAGATTAGGTTTGATTATGTATAATTTATAATAGGTTGGATTGTACACAAGCTTGTTAGGAGATGCCCTAACCTACAGCCCTTTTAGTGATCAGTTGGTTTCTTATCACTAAACTGATCAATTGAATGGGAATTATTATTAATTAATTATTAAATAATTAGTGAAATAATAGAGAGGTTACCAATACAAACACGATAACTTTTATCATAGAAGAAAAATACTCAATGTAACTTCTCCAAAAAATTATCTATTACAATTCTCACTCTTTGTAAAATCTAAAGGGGCAAAGCAGGTTGTTGAATTATCTAACCCTGATCATCCATGGTTGCTTTTAGATCATCATCAGGTATGGAGTTCCGCCATTTAATTAGAGGAAAGAATTTTTTTCATGGATGAATAACACTATTAACACATGCATCAAATGTAAGCAAAAATTTTTCACAAATCACTAGTAGGATGTTATTGGGATCTCCATCAATTTTGGGGGATTCAAGTTCAACAAAAATCCTTTACGCTTTGTTTGGGTGGGGGAGGAGAAAATTGGAGAGAGAGAAAAGTGGGGAGAGATGTAAGAGAAGAGAAAACTAGGAAGAAAATATCTTCTCTCCATGCGTTTGGATGGAGGGAGAGAAAACGTACCAAAAAAAAAGGTTAATTTAATATAATAACAATGTTGTTATTATTTTAACTTTTTGTATATATATATTTTTTAAAAATGAGAATAATAAAAGACATAAAAATTAATTTAAAAAAATATTTAAATAAAAAAGAAATTATTTATAAATAAAATAAAAAAAATTTATTAAAAAATAAACATTTAAAAATTAAAAATATTTTAAAAAATATATTCTTTAAATTAATTAAATTTTATTTTAAAAAAGTATCTATAAATTATTATTTTAATATCATAAATATTAATATTTATTTTAAAATTTATAAATATTATTTTAATATATAAAAATTAATTCAAATATAATATAATAAATATTATTTATAATATTTTATTATAATATTATATATATAATATATTTAAATATTATATATTTAAAAATATAATATATAATATATATATATATATGCAATGAATGGGCAATGTATATTTCCGACTGTAATTTAGCCACAGTATTGTTTGACTGTATTGCAGTCAGACAATTTTTTTTAAAAATTATGTGTAATTTTTTTTAAAATTATATATAACTTATTAATTTTTATATTAAAAAATATATTATTATTTTGTAAAATATATTAATTAATTTAATAATAAAATTAATTGTAACATTAATTTTTTAATTAATTAATTAAAATGTTTAAAAAACTTTATTAAATATATATATTTATTATTTTTTTACATTCCGATTAATTTGCAGTCGGATATAATCACGTTACTTTTCTCTCCCAAATCTCTCTATATTCTGAGAGAAAAAAAAAATGATAGAACCCACCATACTTTTCTCTTCATTTTTTTTTTCTCTCCAGTTTTTTCTCTAAACCAAACTGGGTAAAATTTCGTTTTCCTTTCCCTCCCTCCCTTTCTCTTCACTTTTCTCTCGATCTAAATGCCCTGTTAGAGTTACCACCGTTAGGTTCTAGGTTGTCAAAGAATACATTCGAACAGGTTTCATGAGATAAAGTTTTATTTTATTGAATGATAATTGATTTATCTGGTCAAATGGTAGGCCAAGCCACGATGCAGTTTGGAAAAAATTAAATCATACCACATTGCAATCTAGAGTTGATCAATACTTTTGTTAACACTAAAATTGAATGTCTTCCTGTAGTCTATTCTAATCCCTATCCACTTTTTGTATGCACTAATACAAAAGTCTCACGCAGAAATAGGCTTTTAGATTCGAAGCCATGTGCTTTTGGATGATCAATGTGACATTATCGTACATACAACGTGGTGAGTGAGTTCTTCAGTTTTTAAAGTATCTATTAAAATTTTAAAAATGTTTGTGCAAATCTTAGACTGTGGAATAGAAATCATTTTGATAATGTGTGAAATAGAATAAGAACTTCAAATGAGAAATTGAGGACTATTCAACAAAACTTAGATGCCTATGTTGCTCTTGAACAAGAAAAATCTGTGTGAGAAATGAATTTAAAAAAATTGATTGATTGTGAAGATATCTTGTGGGTCAAAATTATTGACAATTTCATGCCGTTGACTTTATACATTAACAACTAAATGCATATGGTATCCCTGATTTTATAAATCAGTTTTAATTAGACACTTATTACACTTATATAAAAAATTTACATACCTTTCTCTTTTAAACATTTTCTTCAAATAGTAGGGTTGTTTAATTATTTGTGAACAGGATACAAAGAGTTATAGATGCGGTTTTCATTCCAAATCAGAATGCTTTCCTGATTTTATACGCGTCTGGATCCCCTGCAGTAAAGTAAATTACTGTATGCGAAACAGTAATTTAAATCTGGACCCTTCCTCCAATCGCATCGTCCTTGATTTGCCACGTCACACCAGTTTTGTTTTTTTCATTTTCTGAATTCAGCAACCAAGCAGATCATTTCGAAAGCATCTCTCTGCCTGAGTTGTCGCCATTTTGCTCTAGGTCCCTGAAAGGGGTTGTTGCCATTTTCACCAGTTTTCTGCCTCTTCCATTTTTGCCGGATTCCATCGTCCCTAATCGTTGTCTGTGCAGATCTCGTAAGTGCAAGAAAGCCCAGTACCTATCCTCGATTGCTATAATTCTGAAATGCTATTTTTATCTAGTTCTTAGCCTCTTCCATTTTTATCAGATTCTATCATCCCTCAACGCCATTGTTCTAGTTCTCGTAAGTGCAGGGAAGCATGGTATTATTCTTGATTGTGACAGCTCAAATTGTTGTCACGCTTAATTGCAGCAACTTGAACCCGAAAAGTCTGATGGAGTTGGGTAAGTGGGATTTTCAATCAATGTTGATAATTTTCTTGATCAGTCACTGTACTCACCTCCATTATTACTGAACTTGTTAGTGCAATGCATGATTCTGTGATTTATTAAAGAAGTGTTCTGAATACACTGAATTGTGCTCTGGATACATTGAATTGTGCTAGGTATCTCACTTTATGCCTCTTTTCATTTGTGTGATTTTGGAGGGGGTTTGCTAGGGGGCTTGCCAGATAAGAGTTTGCTTTGTTTGATCTGGTGAACTTCCATATATATGAGAAGGACGATACCTATTGAGGTCATGGTTGTTTCTGGGATTATATTGTATGGAAAGTTTCTCACTATTGCTCAGTACATTTACCAACATGTAATGTAAAGCTGAAAACCATATTTTAGTAATATTGAAACCCAATTCATTATCAAGCATAATATTGAGAACCAACATCTTAGTGCAACTTATGATACTGTAATAATTCCCCTACACTGAGATAATATGCATAACAGTTAGGGTGGAACTAAGATAAATTGATTGAGTAATGTGTGAACTTTATTCTCTTAGCAGGTAACCTATCAGGACCCTCTGGGTCTCCTCCTTATAAGATTAATATGTGAAACTCCTTGGTTGATGAAAATCTATTTTATCCTTTAACTGACCCAGAGACTAGCACCTTTTTTCTAGCTTTACTAGGTACAAGTTCCAGGTTAGTGTTTTATGTCAAGCATTTTATTTTGGTTAGTTGGGATACATATGCTATGATAGCTTTGACACAAGATTTATTGTTATTAAATGTGCAGGGCATATGCTGTACTATCTTTGAAACAAGAGAACTAGCTTTATGCTCATTCAATTGGAAAGGAGGTCAAGAGAAAAAAATAGCAACAAAAGTGGACAACAATGAAGGATCAAGGCAAAGTTGCATAGGATAAATTAGGCATTTGTTAATTAAAATTGTATAGAATAAATTAGGAATCTCTGTAATGTGAATCTTTATACTTTAATATTTCAGTGAAATGAAACATGATCTTGATTATATTGTGACAGTCTCTTTGTACTTTCCACACCACTTGTACAATCAATATTTGACTGAAATAAACAAGAGATTTTGGCAAAGTTAACTATATGGCTTTCATTAACAAATTTGATTGTGTGTAGCATTTGCAAACCAATATACAAAAAAGCAATACACTTCATATATAAAAACCAATATAATCCATATACAAAAACCCATGGACTTCATATACAAAAGCCAATATACTCCATGTACTAAACCTAATAGGTCCATATACAAAAATTCATGGACTTCAATATAATGGAACACCAAATAGTGCTAGTACACCATGCAATTGTGGAGGATGTTCAAGTGGCTCTTGTATTGAAAAAAAAACATAAATCATATAATGCAAATAATAACAAAGCAATATCTTTTGGAATGTTAGTATCATGGATGAACTTACCATAAATGATATAGTTGATTCTTGTTGACTCTCAAATGCTTCTGAGTATGTGTGAGGTGCTACAATGGAGTTAGCTTGTTGCATTTGACTTGAGGATGCATTGACCTATATGTATGCATTCAAATTATAAGTTATTAAATGGGTAACAAGATGTGAATAAAGCACACAGTGAAGCCAAATATAAATACACATACTATAGCTTCTTGTGTTTGCAACTTTTTTCTAGTGGGAGTTTTTCTTTTTCTCCTATGTTAAAGGTCTTGCCAACCCATGAAGCGTCTTTTTCGCTTTATACCAAGCCTCTTCTTGAATCATTTTGGTTGCATAGTGCATTTACTACTTGGCATTGTAGTATCATTGTCTGATTTATCTTGCCTTAAACGATTCTCCATTAACTTATTACATAATTCGTCTACGGCTTTGCTTATAAACAAAAAGTCTTCTTCAAAATTAGAGGCTTCAGTGGCTAACCTTATGAGTTTAGGGCAAAGTTGCCTATAACATTTTGTGCTAGCAAGCCTCGCATCCTCCTCAACCTCTCGTCCTTTATTATCGTGAATACTACCACTTTTAGCCTCTTTGGTCCACCTTCTTAAAATGTACTTATCAGGAACAACTATAACATCCATGACATCGAACACCCTCTAAGCATGGCAACATAATATCTCAAATGTCTCAAACTTTCTACAACTACAAGCAATGAATTTGTCATAAGGATTAAACAAAACCCTCCATTATCCTTCATGGTCAACCATGTAAATTGTGTATTCATACAATGGTTGTGTTTCATCTCTATGCTTTATGCAGGCTGCGGAGTATAGGTCAAACTCTTTTTGGAAAAGCTCAAATATTGCTGATGTGTAAAGCGATGCAAGTTGTCGTAACACAGGTGAATATTGACATTTCAACCTCGGTACTTTATGTCGAGACTCGAATTCACATCTCAACTCATTATACCTCTTATTCTCTATAACCTGTTCAAAGTGCTTGAAGAATTGAATTATGTCTAAATCTGGATTCATGCAACTTTTGATGTCTGAGTTCAAGCTTTCACTAAGTTAGGTGCTTCGCATACCGATGGTGAAAGCTTTCTTCATATAACAAGCTGCCCATTTTTCCTTTATGCCATACATTGATCTCACCCATGTGTTTTCTCCAACATTATAATCTACAAGTAACTTGGTCCATGCTGCCTCAAATTTTGCTTCCTCATTATACTCAAACATGCACATTTTGAAATTAGTCAAAAAATGAGAGCCATTTTTCATCAAATTTCCTAAGTGTTTCATGCCATTTCGCATTAGATGCCATGTGCACAGTCCATGATAAGTTTGAGGCCATATCTCCTTAAGAGCCTTCGCCATTGCCTGATCTTGGTCGGTAAAGATAGTTTGGGGCCTCTTTTGTCCATGTGCTTCTAAAAAAGTGTCAAATAACCATTTAAATGAATCTACAGTCTCATCATACAACAATGCAACACCGAAAATCACTGCTTCTCTATAATGGTTAAATCCTGCAAAGATAGCTAGTGGTCTATGTGACTTGTTAGTGCAATAGGTCGGATTAAAAGAGATTACATCGCCAAAATAACCATAATCAAGTAACATTCGTGCATCTGCCCAAAATTCATTTGTTATTTGTTCCTCTGCATCCATTTGGTATGCATGATAAAATGATGGGTTCTCCACTAATTGCTGTTGAAAATACTGTAAAAGACCACTAGCTTCTCCATATACCATACTTCGTTGTCTCTTGCATCGAAGATAATTTTTTACAACTAATCTAGTATAACCAAGATTGGCTCTACCACCTGCCTGCGTACTCATCAATTGAAATGAGGCTCTTTGAAGAAGTCCAGAATCATCTGCCAATTCAATCTGGTGTGCTTGAACCTCAGATATATTTCTCTGGGATGCTAGCATGTGTGTTGTTTCGGGTAAATGAAGGATGTGATTATGCTCTTCTATAAACTCACTCACTTGCAATTTTCCCCTCTTCCGTGTAAGTGCCAATCTTGCAGGACAACCAGTTTTGGTTTCTAGTTAAGGATTGGTGGTTAGAAAATCTCGTTTGTCTTTTCGTCGTTAGCCTTCTTTACAACAAACAAATCTGCATAAAGTTATAACACCATCTTTCTTCCTCTTGTTAAGGTATTGTTTTCTAACTCCAAACCCAACTTTGCCACCATAGTCAACCCAAAACTTCCAGGCTGCCTCAGCATCATTAAACTCCATTCCAATCCTAGGCTTCCCATCAATTCCCAAATTATTTGAGCCACCAACCTCCCTGAAATTCATAAACAAAATTTGCTTTAAAATAATATAAACTAAATGCATAACTTCATTAAATGAAATATGGTTCACACATACGTAGAATAATCCATTACTTTGTTAGAACTTCCCTCCTCCAACCACGGTTGCACAGATTGGGAGAAATTTCTCTATATCATAGTAAGAATTCAACATGATACAAAAAAGATATCTATTAGCTTAAATACATATCCAAATCTATTAAAAAGAAAATATCTATAATAGAACTTTATTCTTTTACAAGATTGGATAAACTAGTATTATTTAATTTATATCTTCCACTTAATATTGTTGTATATTTTTGAATATGCTACACTAACAATAAAGTGCAGAAGTTAAGTTGATTAAAAAAAAGAAGGTTCATTTTTGTTGTAGGAAAAAGACATTCACTTGATTTGAAAAAAAAAAAAAAGGTTCCTTTTGGTGTACGAAAAAGATGTTTGGCAGATCGAAATAAAAAAAGGAAATTCATTTTTTGTGCTTTTATGTAAGAAAATGAAGAAGTCTATTTGATTGGAATATAGAGACATAAATAATTGCAAGTAGACATAAATCGAAGAACTCATGCAAATACAACAACAAACATAAAATAAAACTCATATAAAACATAGGGGAAAAAATGATTTTACCATTTTTTGTTGAATGGAGTTTAACTCATCAAAGAAAAGAAAATGCCTTTGCCATTCTCTTCGTCGCAGCTCCAATAATCGCTCGCACACTATACTCTCAGCTTAGGCACGAAACTCATTTTCACTTGGTGCCAATCTCACCTCCAGCTTTTGTGAGATGAAAGCACACACAATGGACCGTTGGGACAAGCATTCAAAATGGCATGGGAAATTAAATTCAAACGCACCGTTTTGCTTGGTTGCTGAATTCAGAAAATGAAAAAAAACAAAACTGGTGTGACGTGGTAAATCGAGGATGGTGCGATTGGAGAAAGGGTCCAGATTTAAATTACTATTTCGCATACAATAATTTACTTTACTGCAGGAGATCTGAACGCGATTTTATACACTGTAGCCTATTTCAACTGTACGTTATAACCTCTTTCCAAAGAGCCCGAAAGTTCAAAGCTTTTGTCTTTAATTAAATCGATTAACCCTCAATATAAAAATATGGAGGAAAATGTGGTTAATATTTTCTTTATTTTATTATATGAAAAATTTTGTCCCTTTTAAGGCTACAATTTTAAATCATATTAAAAATTATTTTTTTATTTTTACTGATATATATATATTTTTTTAATTTTTTTGTCTCAATTCTCGTAGGCGGAGCCTTCGCCCTTCACAATCGGACAAGCCCACATGCTCAGAAAACGGGTCAGAACGACCCGGAAAGCATCCAACCGTCCATCCTTTCCATCTGGCCATCTTCATCCACTCTATCCTTGGCCACTCCATCTTCCTGCGATTGGATGCGACGCAAATTCCGTCCCTTAAATCCGGCGGCCGCCGGCGACTTTTTCCCGAATTCGGGTCATTCTTCCGATTTGCAATCCTTTAGCTCTTGTGTTGTAATTCGTCTCTCACAAATTGCTTTCCTACGATTGCACGCTTCCTAGGGTATTTGGGGCGCCATGACTTTTTCAGACGACGATGATGAGAACCTGGCTCACTTTCTGGAATCGGAGGTTCTCTCCGAGATCTCTGATCAGGTTCTCCGATTATTTCTGCTTTTCTTCTTTTATTTTTTCGTGTAATTCAAAATTTGACGTGGGTAGACGATAGATTAGGGATGTGAATTGGGATTCATATTTTTTTTTTTCGTAATTTTACTCGAATCTAACGCATGGTGATATGGCAGAAGAAGGGTTCAATAAATAATTTGAGTGACTTTTGTTGGCAGGATGAGGAAAGTTTGGAGGAACCCAAAGCAAAGAGAAAGCGAGTGGAGGAGGCTGAGAGTACTAAGGAAGAAACTAAACAAAATTATAGTTCATTGTTGAAGCCTAAGAACTATAATATCAATAAAAGTGTGGCACCTAGGAGTATTGAAACTGGATTTTTCAGCAAAATCCCTCCTGAACTTTTTCATCATATCCTTAAATTTCTTTCTTCCGAGGTATTTTATGTGGAAAAAAAAAATCCCTTAGTATGGCTCTCTATATACATAATGCATGGATTGTTTGCCTGGATATTTAACTTAGTTGACAGTAATTTTTTTTTCCATGCTTGCAGGACCTTGTTTCTTGTGCATTGGTCTGTCGATTTCTAAATTATGCGGCATCTGATGAAACATTATGGCGTCGCTTGTGAGTATATTACTTTGTCAAAGCTGGCATCTTTCCAAGTGTTGAGTTGTTCGCAATTTGGCATCTTATCACTTAAGTGAACTATTTTGAATCATATATTTTGATACTCTAGCTCTCCTTGGATTCATTTCCTTGTTTTGGGAGATTTGTGCACTGTTACACATGTAAGAACCGTGTTTATGCCTATTGTCTACTTAAAATGGTTAAATTTGTGCAGGTACTGTATGCGGTGGGGTCTTCTTCCCCCTACAAGAAAGTTAAGGGAATGCCCATGGAAAAAGTTATACATTCAGGTACTTGAATCAATAAAATCATCACGTAGTAAATTAATAAACCCTAAAGTAATCTCTTTCCCTTCCTAGTTTACCTACTGTGGTACCAGAATGAATATGATCACCACCAGACAAACGTCATGCTGTAACTAGTACATGAGAGTATATACTGTGATTCTTCTATCTATCTATAACTGCATGCATTGCATAATGGATATCGAACCATTATCCTGTCAATAATGAGCCAAGCTAGAGTGTGTGTGTGTGTGTTTTAATTATTCTTCTGTGTGCACTTATCCATTTATTGGTGCATTGGAGTTCAGCAATTTGAAGTCATTACTTTAAATAAATACATAACCTCAGGATTAACCATATTCCATCTTTGTTCTCTTGGAAACTGAAATTTGAGTAAATCATACCTCTGTTTTTAATACTTGTGTGAATCTTGTCATTTATCCTATTTTTATGCAGCGTGATGAAGAGGACATGGTTGAACTTGTAAGAAACTGCCCAAATGAATTTAAAGAGTATTACATTCAAATGCAAGCAGCTAAACGAAGCCAAGCACCTCTTCCTTCACAGGTAATGGGAGTGTATACTGTAATCTGGAATTATATATACTGACATACTAGAATTGTTATTGTTATTAGTTCTGCATTGTACAGTTTCAAGATCCTTTCAGTAATCTGGAAAATAATTAAACAAAAATAAAAGAAGAAGAAAGATATAAATCTAGTGCTTTTTCATCTATAAATTTTGTTCTGTCCCTCTGCCCTTGAAGTTTAAGGAGAAGAGGGGAGGGGGCAGATAGGGAGTTAATATTCTAATGCTTATTCAGTTCTGTTTTTGTTATTAATCTAAAATGGATAGTTTTTGAGACAAAAGGTTGCATTCTGAAAACATAAAAGTATGTTTGATTTGAGAAAATGTTTTCAATTTTCATTCTCAAAAAGCAGTTTTCTTTTTCACATTTTCAAAATATGCTTGGTTAATTATTTTCACTGTTTTTAGTAAGAGAAGAAACTACACAAAAATTAGACGGAAAAAATCCTTTGCTAATGCACCCCACTCAAATAAGCCTCAGACCTCAGCCACCTGCAAATTGGGTTAAAACATGAAATCCTTGTATCCAGAACATGTGATACGTATTCTGCCTGCACAACTATTTGCTTGTCTGTAGAAATGATACACAAAATTGCCAAAGGGTGTTCTAAGACCACTCTGGCACTCCTAACTAATTTGTAATTGTAGCAACGGTGAGTCAAACCACACCTTTATTTTTGCATGCTCCACGCTGATTGAGCTATGTGGAAGTTTTAAAATCTCAGTTAATATTACAAAAATGCCACTGTGTTTTCAATCGGAAATATCTTTTTGATGTTTCAAAGGGTGTGCTTAGTTTCGGAAAATATTTTCAGTTTTCATTCCTTATTTCCATTTCTTAAAATCTTGTTTGATTAGCAAGTTTTTTGTATTTACAAAATGTGTTTGTTATGTGAAGTTACAAAATTTGTTCATCTTCGTTTTCAAATCAAATCGACTGACTGATCTTAAAATTTATTTGATTTCTTACTTTAACCATCAGTAAATGATAATATTCATATTATTAAAGTATTTATTTTCTTGTAAAATTGCAAAAATGCCACCTCTCATTAACTAGAAACGTTGAAAACTTCTTTTAGACTTTTCCTATTTTCTGCCTATTTTAGAATTTTTTTTTTCAGCAATTATTTCCTCCTGAACTCTGCAAAACACATTTTCAATCATCTTTTCTGTCTCCATTTATAATGAAAACAGGAAACAAGGAAAGCTAACTTATCCCAAAATTTCGCAAAATGTAGAGTCTGTTTTTCTGAAAATTGAAAATGTGAAAGTCATTCAAACATGTTTCCTTCCATAATTTCTATTTCTAGTAAAAATGAAAACAGAAAATGATGAAAGCAAACAGGCTCTAAGCTTTTGCTTCTAGTGTGCCTTAACAGGTTGTTTTGGAACATCATGCTGATGCTATGCTGTTATATGATTTTATTTTGTGTATTGAATCTTGTGATCAATTTTGAGGGAAGTGAGAGAAAAAAAGAAACTGGATGGATGGTTTGATCCCATTTTGTGTGAGTCTTATACATGAATATACGATATCTGCTTATCCTTTCCATCTGAGCCCTTGATACCCAAAGAAAACAAAGTAAAATGTTGTAGATTGAATTTGATCAGACTATTGGTCTTGTTCTTGTATATCTGATATCTTATCTCTTTTGTTTAATTACTTTATACCTTTACACAAGAGACATTGCTTAACGATATGTATTGATTTTCCATGTTTCATATGTGAAGTTGAAAGATGATAGGATAATTCTTGACAAAACAGTAGCTGATCAAGTGTCATCATGGAAAAGCAGCAGGGGCCTTAGTGATGCAGTGGTGACTGATCATGCTTGCTCTGGGGAAACATGCTCTTACTATCATATTGGAGATGTATTTATTTGTGAGAAGACTGGACATGTTCATGGTGGGATTATCTCTGTCACTTTTTGTGTTTCACTTACACACAACAGTTTTTTATTATTTTATTTAAAAATTCTTGAGCCTGGACTGGAGCTTTATAATTTTTATTTTTCTTTTTCCAGTTTGTGATGATACATGTAGAGAAGTAGTTATGGATCCCACTAATGAGCTTTTGGTCTGTACAATATCGGGGCACTGTTTTGACAGATTACTGTCACCGTCCGAAATGGAGCCAGATGCTGTGAGTCAAAATGTCCTCTGGCTTACGTCTGTACTTTTTAATTTTTACATGCCATTTCCTTGTAATTTATCCATCCACATAAATCATATTAAGGTGGTGGGCTTTGTCTTCATTGTCATGTGAGATGAACTGCGTGTAGAATCCAATGAGTTATGTAACCTCTTTTCCTTCAGGAGCGTCATGAAACCAAGGAATAGAGTGAAGCTTTTATTAGAATTTTAACGAGTTAACTCATCATCAAATTAACTTAACTTAATGATCTATGAACTCTCTTAATACAGATTTTATTCCTAATGCATAGATTTGTTCTTTAGGAAACTCAGGAGCAGCAACAAGGAGGCGTGACAGATGAGGCGGAACCATTTATGGGATCCGGTCGTATTGGTAAACCCATCTCTTTGGCATTCATTCTTTCGCTGGTTTTCTTAACCATTTCTGCAGCTGCGTCTCTTTATGGTGTGTGTTTTTTTAATGCAGCGCGAGCTTATTTGCTGGGATATAATTGTGCTGATGAGAAGGAGCTTGAAGCTACTTTGAGGTTTTGCTGATTCCCATATTGATCTGCTTTGTGGCGGACGATTTATCGGGGGCATGGTTTAAATGATTAAAGTATCAATGTGTCTACCTATTTAATTATAAATATGTATGCTTTTCTACATTGGGATAGTGATATATGATTATGAAGTTTCACCTAGCATATGAATTTTTTGCATAGCATTATAAACCTGCGCACTTTTTATTCCCTGCTAATAGTAATATGCTTTAATGTATAGTTGAAATCCATCATGGCCGCGCTGTTATTGTATTTTTTGGGGGCCAATTACTGTTTACTTATGTAGTTAGAAAGAGAAAGGGGTTTACTGCAAATTGGTCTGGATGAATCTGCGTTGCTATTCTTTAGCTTGAAAACTGATGGGTGAAATGGCACATGGAAGAGAAAATATAAAGCAATGAAATTTGTTTTTAAAGATATTAGTGTAGTTTTTTTCTCTTACATTAAAGAAATATGACTTGTTTAGTAGGATGGAAAAGAAGGAAAAAGGGAGAGGGTGGAAAAAGAGAGGGAGAGCGAGAGTGAATGACTTAGAGAGCACTTTGTATTATTATGGAAAACGAAAAGAAGTTAGAAAATTTTGGATAATGTTTGCTATGTCTGTTTAATTATTATTTAATAGTATTTATTTTTTATTATTTCTTTAAAATGAAGGTATGAAAATTAATTTTTATTTATAAAATTATTTTTTTTAATTTTTGTTTTTATTTTTAACTCTATATATCAAATGCTTTATTATTTAATCTCTTTGGAAGGTATATTTCTCTCTCCAGTGGAATTGGACTCCAAATTCTGGAATTAGCTATCCCTCCATAAACCAATGGAGTTGTCATTCTTGGGAAAGAAAACAACCCTGATCATTTTTACGATAGCAATTCTCTCCTTGTCATTGTGCGTGGAACCCATTGGATATTGTAAAATTATTTTATTTCGAATTATAAAAATGAATTGGAAAACTTTTATACTTTTCTTCTATACATGGTAATTAAAAAAACATTTCTCAATTAAAAAATTTAAATTGAATATTTTAATATTATTTTAATTATTAATATTTCAAAAATATCTCCTACAAATTACAAAAATAAAAATAAATATTCTAAAGAAAATATAAAAAAGTTACTTATTATTATTATTATTATTATTTTTTCTGGCACTAGGGTATTATACAATTTGGATTTTTTGCTTCTGGCTATGCTCCTATTTTCTAAAAGTATTTGGATTGTTTAGATATAATTTGAATAAATTAAATTTTATTAATTTTTTTAGGTATAAAATATATATTTTTTTAATTTATAGCTACAAGATTATTTTTATATTGTGTTTTACTTTTTTAAAAATAAAAAAAATAAAAAATAATAATAACATTTAAATTGTTTAAATTAGATTTAGATAACCTAGATTTTTTTAAAAAGTAGAAGCACAACATACTCTTATTTTTTACAAGTGAAGAATCCATTTTGCAGTATTATGATCATTTGATCAATATTTATTTATATTATTATATTATTTTGTTCTCACCAAACATAGAAATACTATAATTTTGAATTTTTTTTGTATTATATCAAATATTAAGTATTTTTAATTTTGTATTATATCAAGTATATTATATTTTTAATTTTTTAACATAGAAATTCATTTTATTGCCGTTTCTAACTAATTTCCATGAATTAATGGAAAGTGTGTTCTTGGCCAGTGTATTTTTCAAGCAATATATTTGTTCTCTTCCTCCTCCCCCTTCTCGCTTTTCGTGTCAAACAAAGTTGAGAAACGGTTATTCCCATAAGAGATTGGATTAAACTTAAATATAATATTTTATATTTTTATTAATAAATTTTTAATTAAAATATAATGAATATATTATTTTTAATTAAAGTATTAAAAATATATAATTTGATGAAAGAACTATACACATGTCTGTAAAAATTATATGCTTGTTATATTGTTATTGAAAAATCATATTTATTATTTTTAATTAAAAAATTTGTAATAAAAATATAAAAATTACATATAATTTTTTTTTTTGCTAAGATTGTCTTTGAAGCACTCATTTTTAAAAAATATTAAACCCAATTAAAAGACATCCACTATGGCTATTTTCTCAAAATCCCATAAAGATATCTTATCTACATTTTGAAAAAATATTTTTTTTCAAAAAAAATGAAACAAAAAAAAAGAAGAAGAAAGAAAGAAAGCAAGCTAGCCCTTCAAACCCCATAATAAAAAGAAAAAAAAGTTACATAAATCTTTTTTAAATTTTATTAAAATTATATGAACATTTTATCTATTTTTAAAATATAATGATTTTTTTAAAATAAAAAATTATTTTATATTTTAGTTAAATTTTATATTTTTTAAGTAAAATATCTTCCATAAGATATATATTTTTTAACTAAAAAATTTTTAAATAGATAATATTTTGGTTAAAAATATAAAATTAAATTTAAAATATAGCTTTATCGTTATTGTGAAATCGTGCCACGTGTAATCTTCACAAACGGATTAATGTCATGATTTAACGCGTCTGCTACGTTTAACGCGTTTCCCCCATTTCTTATCGATCAGCCCAATATATATACGCAAACTTGCCCTTGTCTTTCTCTTCCCTCTGGTGCTATAATTATGTGAATTTCTTCATCGTCTCCTGATATATTCAAATCTGTGAGTTCCTTTTCTCTGCGTTATCCTTCGTGTTTTCCTCTATATGCCCTTTAAACATTTAATCGATTTCTAATACTTTTTCTTTATGGTGGTGGTTGTTATGGGGATCCGAATTTGGTTGCTTTCTTGTTTGCTTGAATAGCGAATGTTCTTGCAAAAGCAAAGCTTGTGCTGCTAATTGTCTTCTGCAATCAATTTGTAGCTTTCTGAATTGCCTATGAGAATTTTTGAATTTCGAGTGCTTGATCTTTGTCGTATTACTTTTCTTTGAATTATTATTTTGATCCATGATTACTTGGTTAATGTCTCTAGAATCTAGATCCCTTAAGATTATTCAGTGATGTCGCGATGGTTTGACCTCCGATCAGAATGTTTTATCTTTTAGATCACAATTGTAATACCTGAAATTATGATTTACTCTTCAATTATCCAGACTGGAATGAGAAAGAATTCATTGCTTGAAAGACTAATTTTCATTTATTGCTTCATTGGCTTTTCTCTCTTTCCTTCGAAACATGACATTTGCAATTTAGCAACTTTAGCACAATATGACTTAGACTGTGGAAATCTTATTTTGTGTTTATTTACGTTTCTTCCCGTCTTGTACACATACACATTGTTGTTTTTCTTCATGCATATTATGTCTCGTGTTATGCATCAAAAGTCAAAACATTTTCTAACTTTGTTACCGATTTTTTATCCTGAATCATCAGCTCTTTGCTCGAAAGATGGGAGGTGGAAAGGACAAGCATGACGAATCTGACAAAGGAATTTTTTCACACCTAGTTCATGGGGCAGCTCATGGTGCACATGGGTATCCTCCTGGGGCCTACCCTCCACAACCGGGGGCATACCCTTCGCATCAAGGGTACCCACCTCAGCAAGGTTATCCCCCAGCTGGTTACCCACCTGAACAAGGTTATCCCCCAGCTGGGTACCCACCTCAGCAAGGTTATCCCCCGGCTGGGTATCCTCCTGCTGGTTATCCTGGTCCATCTGCTCCAGGTTTGATGTTGTTGAATAATTTTTTCATTATCAAATCCTTAATTAACTGATTATTGCAATGGTTTGACAGATAAATTTCCCTAATGGCCGTAAAATACTAAAATTTGTGAAGCCGCCTACACTAGAAGAAGTATTAATTAACTGAACTTAATTGAGATAATGGTGTCTTTTTACACAATAGGCACTCTGACATGTATGATTTATATTGCGAAATATATAGAAACATTCTGTTTGCTTTGTTTAAAGATTAATTCTTATGTTGGTTATGTGAATATTGACTGCCTTTAATCTGTGGTAATTGTGATTTGTGAATGTCTCATGACATTTTGGTCCTCAATAGTAGCGTTCTCAACAATTATATTAGCTGAAACGTTCTCCCCTTTATTTTCAGCTTGCTTGTGCTTGTTCAAGTTATGTTTTTGTGTGACTGAAATGTTATTTGCTCTCTTCCATCTGCACTTATTTTGTTGGAATCAGCTAAATGATTTGTAACATCATCAGGGTATGGGCATGGTCATGGTCATGGCATGGGGGCAATGCTTGCTGGGGGTGCTGCAATTGCAGGCGCTGCATATGGTGCACACCACCTTTCCCATGGTTCCCATGGTCATTATGCACATGGTGCCCACATGCCTCATGGCAAATTCAAGAACCATGGCAAGTTCAAGCATGGAAAGTTCGGCAAACATGGCAAGCATGGGAAGTTTGGCAAGCATGGTGGGTTCGGGTTCAAGAAGTGGAAGTGATTCTATAAATCCAGTCGTACTCTAAAATACTACTGCCTTCTGTTTCTATAAATAAGCCATACTTTTAAGATGTAAGCCGATTCCTGGCTCTGCTACTTTTTCTGTTTTTTGGAATTTGATAGCCTTGGCTATATATATGATGCATTCTAGTTCAGATTATAGAATCTAAACGGCATGAATCATAGATTTACAAGTCTGGATACTATGCTAACGGCAAAAAACAAATTGACGAGTTAATGCCAAGTCTTTGTTGTTTTGCTTTTGTTACCTTTTTTGTTCTGGCTTCTGTTGATCACTGAACTATTGTTATAAAATGATTATCCCCTCCCTCGTGCCTCTGGTACTCATTTCGGTTCAAAACTTTATGATATAATGCCAATTGTATGTTGCCCGATTAAGCCGTATCAAAAAACTAATGTCTTTAGTCTTTACCACTGCTCAGATGAATCTAAGGGTATGTTCCAATTTCGAATAATGGATGGAAAAGAAATAAAATGTCAGTAACATTTTCTTGCTTTGAGTGCAAAGGAATTTTAACTAATATAATAACATTTTTTAAGGTTTCTAATTCTATATGTTTTTAAGTTTTGTCAATTTAAAAATTTTGGAAGAGAAATTTCTTCCAAATAAAAAATTATTATCTAATCATATCATATATTCACTTTTTTCTCTTTTTTCTGTGTGTGTATTTTTTTTAATAATTCTTTCCCTTTTCATTTTCTCCTAATTGAATTAGTTCTAATGTTGAAGGATGGCACATAAAACTGTTTCCATGCAACAGCAACCGGATGTAGGGTGGTGAATTGTCAACGAGCATGATAGGAAATGGGTTTGTTGAAGTTGAGGTTTTTTACCATCTTTATTTATACCCAATAAAAAGTGAATATTATCTCCAAACCATATGGCTCCATATGTAAGAGATCATGTCTATATTATTACAAAAAACTCAAATTAGATCATTTGCGGAGGACATTTGGCATTTACGTTAAATTGTCAGAAATTTAATAAAAGATTACATATTTTCTATATAAATGCCATTTTTAGTCTCTTTACTTTAAGTCTTAATCACGTTCTTAATTCTTTTTTTTTTTTTAATTCATATCCTTTAACTTCTGAAATGTCGGCACTTCTGTTGTATTTCATGACTAATAGAATATGGTGATGTGGTAACCATGTGGGATACCCAACTTGGGATGTTAATTAAATGCCACATAGAAGAAAAATATGTTTGAGCAATTCTTTCAATAAAGAGTGGTAAAATAAATAAGTTATTCCTGCATTATCAGCGGTGGTATGGTTGAGATCTTCTGTTAAATTTACGTTCATATTTGCTAATCATATAACACGTTTGGTATTTTGACGTAGGGTGCATGGGAGCGAGGTGGATGAGTAGAGGCCACCCAATTAAGTGTCAGCGTGACGTCACTAGAAAGATTAGATCCAGGGTAGCATAAGTAATTGCAAAGATTCTATCAATTGTTTCTTCTCCTGCAAGCCATCTCATTGTTGACCAAATATGCTTGAACATTCTGAAGTTTTGCAAAGCCCGCGTTTTTTAAATCCAAAAAAACAAAGAGCAAATCCCCAAGTGAAGCCTCCCATGAGGAGTTGCAATCTCGTGCAGGGAGTGTCCACAACTATATTGCCTGTACTTTGGGCTAAACAACATACGGATGACAGAATCAATGAGAGGGGAAGGGAATGCAAAGGGAGAGACAACTAGAATCAATCTAATTCAAGGTTTTGAATCTAGCTTGTTTCAGTGATCCGTACACTTAAAATGGGAGTCAAGTCAAGTGTTCCTTTTCTTGGTTTCAAATTGTGTCCATACAGTTTAAACCATATACCACATCGATCTCTGTGACTATGCTATCTTTAAATTTTCTAAAGTAAGACTGGCCCTGCGTGTAAGATTAGCAATTCTGTAGAGATTTAGATGGAAAGCAATAGGTGTTAAGAGCACAATGGAAATACCAATTTTTGTTTAATTATAATTGCATGTGTAGCCAATAGAGTGCAGAGCCCTTCCATGTTTTCTTCTGCATCGATTCTGCCTAATTCATCTCCTAAGAGTTTACTACATCGGAAATCCTGTTTCAAGATTGGACACTTGCTTTGTGAGTTCCTTCCACTTTCAGCTCCAAAGAATAGCAATAATTGTCCCTAAAACAGCAAATGAGGTCAGTAGCAACAGATTTTATTATCATGTGAGAGAGAAGATACAAAGCAAACTTGATGGGTATCACCTCAGTCATATGCAAAACAATGAAGTTCTCATTGGACTACTGTATGAAGGGGAGAAAATCCAAAGGGATGCCATTTGGGGATTCTATGCAACATAGCAGGAGGATCCTTTCCATTTCCTATCTATCAATTTTTTTTTGTCAATTTTTCTCAAATGTGGCCGCTGTGCTCTCTTTCTATCACATTGCGTTTGTTGAAGCTGCTTCCAACGAACCGTTTCATTTAATAAAATGGTGCATCTTGAACAGTAAAAAATCAACCTTTGAAAAAAAAAATATCAAATCAGTTTCTAACATTAGAAGCTAACAAATTGACAGAAAATTGAAAGAAAGAAAATGGAGAAGATCTGGATTCTAGCATGCAGCTTAGTGACTGATGCAAGTTGTGGGCCTAAGTTCTTCGGTCCAAAAACTCAAGGAGGATGGATCCCAAGATGCATAGCTGCAAAGAGTGACGACTTACACTAGTGGAAGTGCCAATAACAGCTTGGCTAGTGACACATGAGAAATTGATTACTCACAAATGTTGTCCTGCTTGTAATACAAATAAAGAGTCTTTGATTCATGCTGTTGATTGGGGGGACGGCGGGAAATCCGAGCACAGTTGTTCATGTTTCCTCTTAAGGAATGAGTTGAGCGCAGCTTAACCACTGATTTAGCCGAGGAATTGGAGAAACAGAAGACCACAGCACTCCTGGAAGGGTAGTTCCAAATATTAACATTGCAAATGTCAAGAATGAGAATACTTGTGTTAGACATTTCTTGTTTTCACTTAGCTTGTTTGGTAGAGAATATTAAGAAGAAAAGAAAAAGAAATTCTGGAAGAAAACTGTAGGTCTTTCGTTTGGTATGCATAAATAAGGTGGAATTTTTCTAAAAGCTAAAAGGACCAAAACTGTATTAAGCCTCAAATGAATGACTAACTACCTGATTCCAAATATATTTTACATATTATAGAAACAAATCTAATATGAAATATTAGGAAAACTAAACTTCAGTCTCTATTTGAACTCTTAATTCTCCAAATTTGCGCAACAAAAGAATATCCGTGTCTTTATATAGCTAATGAGTCCAGATTTGAATTCTCTAAACTTCTTAGGCTGTAAATTTGAAAGAGAGAAATACATAATGCGTGTGATTTCACATTCAATAACACAAGTAGGATTGACTAATCAAGTGTCAGATCTCATACATTGTGTTTATGTAAAAGGTGGCTATAGCTGCTACCTGCCTGCCATGGAGAGCCTAATTCGATATTCCAGCATAAGATGGCTCGTAGAGAATAATGGACATCATAATATCTAGCAGTCATATAATCACTTATTATCCCAAACCAACATCAATAAGACTATAACCCATGGCCTTTCTTAATCCTTGGTCCTGGATTGTTTGCCTCAACTCGGTAGCATCTTTCCAGCTTCCTGCAGCAACATACATATTCGACAATGAAATGTAATATCCAACATTTTGAGGATCCATTTCAAACAGAAATTCAGAAACTTTTCTCCCCAACTTGAGTTCTCCATGATAGTTGCAAGCACTTAGGAGGGTACCCCACAAACCTGAACTTGAATTGGAATGTAACTTTTTAATGAACTCATATGCCTCATTGAGCCTACCAGATCGACCTAGCATGTCAACTACATAAACTTGATGCTCAATCTCAGGTTGTACTCCATATTTCTCCGATATACAGTTGTAGTACCCAAGACCTTCATTAACAAGTCCTGAATGGCTGCAAGCTGATAAAAGACTAACAAAAGTGCTTTTGGTCACCCTGATTCCATACTCGCACATTTCATGGAACAGATTGATTGCTTTCTCACCATTTCCATGATATCCATATGCAGAAATCATTGAGTTCCAAGCTGATTCAGACCTCTCCTCTGAATGTGTAAAAACTTGGAGAGCAAGGTCCAATCTTCCACCATTGCTATACATATCTACAAGAGCTGCAGATACAAAAGAATTATCCTGAAAACCGGACCTGAATATGTGGGCATGAACTTGTCTACCATGTCGTAATACTCCCATTTGAGTACAAGCAGTGAGAACACTAACAACAGTAATCTCATTAGGTTTAAACTGAAGATGACGAAATAGTTCCAATGCATCTCTACTTTCTTTGTTATGTGATAAAGCTGAGATGATGCAATTCCATGAACATAGGTTGGGAATATTACAGAATTCAAACACTGATCTGGCACTTTTGATGTCCCTGCATCTTCCGTACAAGGTAATTAACGAATTCTGGACCTGAGTATGTGATCCCAAAGGAGATTTAAGGACAAGCCCGTGGAGACATTTTCCTTTCTTGAGTAGCTCCAGATTTGCACATGCTGACAAGACACTCACAAGGGTTATAGAATCATAGTTGATAGAGGCTTTTTGTCTCATTAAACTAAAAGTTTTAAGAGCATCTTTGAAGTGATTGCCCTTCACACATCCCACAATTAGAGTGTTCCATGAAGCCGTATCTGCCAAAGTAGAATTCTCTTGAAAAATTAAGAAAGCAGCTGTTGGGTCTCCACAATTGATATACGTGTGCATGAGGGAGTTAACTGAAAGAATATGGTTCAAAAATCCTAATTTTAACTGCCAGCAGTGAACAGACTTTCCAAAGTAGAGATTATCTGTGGAATTACAGGATGAAAGAACAGCAAAAACAGTTGACAAACTGCAGTTAGGGAACAAATGGAGAAGCTCCCTGAACAAACTTTGGGCTTCTTTAGAGTACCCATTAAGGGAATACCCAGATATCATTGCATTCCAAGAAACCAAGTCTCTCTCTTTGGCAGAACTGAACAAGACCTGGGCTTTCTCTACAAGTTGGGATTTTGAATACATATCTATCAGGCTGTTTAGCAGAGTGAGATCAGATAACATCTGTCTTCGAAGGGCAAATCCATGGACAGTTCTTCCTTCTCTAGAGAGCATCACTTCTGCACAAACTTTTAGAATGGTAGTCAATGTTACTACATCAGGTTGGAAAGACCCATTTGTCTGCATCTCAAGCAGAAGGTCAAACACTTCATTAATATATCCATTTGAGGCATATCCTTCCATCATTGCATTCCATGAAACAATATCTTCGCATACCATTTCTCTGAATGCAGTTTCAGCAGCTTCAATGCCTCCGCATTGCATATATAATGAAATGAGAGAGTTGAGGACCGAAGCATGCAAGCTATGCTGGTAACCCAGCTTGATTCCTAGCCCGTGAATTGACCGACCGAAATCCAGCTCTCCTAAACCAGAAGACGCTGATATAGCACAAGACAGACTGACACTGTCTGCTTCCTCTCCAGAAAGAACCATATAGTTGAAGTAATATAGTGATTTCCTTGGATCACCATTGTAAAGACTTCCTCTCATTATTGAATTCCAAGAAACTACATCTTTATATTTCATCTCTGAAAAAAGACACTCAGAGGAGTTTAAAACACCACATTTTGCATACATGTTAGTAAGAGCATTACCTAAACTTATATCCACAAACATCCCAGCTTTTATACTCAAACAATGAATTGCCCGTCCTTGCTCAAGATTATTCGTGTATAATGAAGCAGATACCAGAAGCAATAGAGTGGTGGAATCAAACCCACTTTGGGCTTTAATCATGTTTTCAAAGAAGTCCATTGCCGTCCTGTAGAGCTTATTTTCAACAGATGCGGCAATGATAGCATTCCAAGCAATCACATCTCTGCTGTGAATTTCATCGAACAAATCCCTTGAAGAGCTGAAATCTCCAGCCTTAGAATAAATAGTAAGTACAGATGTCATAGTGGGCAGGTGAGCTAGAGCACCTATCTTTAAGGCTACACAATGAGCAGCAGAAGCAGTCACAAGTTTGGGTTTTTTGCTGGACAATTTAATAAGTCCATTTATTACCCCCTGTGGCATTTCATCAAACGGTTGAATGGCAGTGCAAAAAAGATGAGAACTATATAACAACGAGAGAGGAGCATATGGTAGAACAGGACCCATATGTTTTTGAATGGTCTTAAAGTTTCCATTTTGGCGGTTTTGGAGAGAAGAGGGATGAGGCGATGGAAGTCTTCTGGGTGGATTTTGTAGTGTCGATCTTGTTATGTGTCGTAGGAAATGACTTGATGTTGAATTTAGCAACAATTGCCAAACTGCCCATGCTCTCATCTTCGCTTCATTCCAACGCTAGCAGTGAAGAACTCCATCTTTCACTCCATAATGGAAATTTTGGATAGCTTCCAATTCTCATGAATATGCAAATCAAAGCAGTAGAGACTGAAAAGCCGGAATGGTTCCAAACTTCCAATGTTACAGCCGCGTAAAAGTAATTCAATTTGCAGCACTCTTTTTTACGGATCGAGATTCCAGACGAACTTTTATCATCAGATGGAAACCAAAAAATGGCATTATCCATTGGGGAGTAGGACCTGGCTGTCAAAACCAGTTCCCACTGCAAATACCGAGGGAGCAAAGGCGTAACCAGAAGCTTTTGTTTTTGTTTTTTTAATGTCTTTCCCGCATTCGTTAGAAAGGTAATGATGGCAAAAATCTTCAAATTCAGAAATCCCGGCTGTCTTATTTCAAGGCTAAATTCTTTTTGTTTTTTGTTTTTGTTTTCCTGTGATGACAGATATCGGAGGAAACATTTTTCGGAGACGGTTTGGCGATGGGACAAGAATCACACATTTTGCATCGTGGGGACCGCATACTCTCAATTTTACATAAACATCTTTAAAATTTATATATAAATATGTATTATTAATCTTTATCATATTTAGTCATTTAATTTTTTACTTGTCTTTATATTAATCTAAAATAAAAAAAATCAATTTAACCCGCAAAAAATAAAAATAAAAAAATTGAAAGAATTATAAATAAAGATCCAAAATTTAAAAAATTTATTTTAAAAAACTTATTATTAGTAAGTATTATTAGTTTTAATTAAAATTAATAATGATCATTTTAAAAGATTGATAACAGGTTTTTTAAAATAATTTTTTAACTTTTAAGTACTTATTTGTAACTCTCCTCAAACATTTTCTATTCCAAAGATTGAGAGCCATATGAATTAGATGACAAGAATGAATAGAAAACACTCTGTTCATGCCCTTTAAAGCTGCCACCTCAATGAGGGGATTCTTATTGACTCGGCTTATGAAATCCGATGAATGCCTAAGAACCAATTGAAAAAACGTTTAATACGGTAACGTTTTTAAATCCAAAATCTGATTAGTAAACCTATATATACTCTGCCCACATAAGAATGTCTCAGTCAGGAACAGGGTAAATAGCTCTAAGCTTCATTGTTAAATGTTATATTTAAATTTGTGAAAAGCGGGTACATTTGATTTCAGGATTTAGGTTGATATTATCCACGTGACAACTCGCACGATGTTTAGATATATAAAGTCATGAACATTGTCTCCTAACGTATGGAATAAGCAAAACAAGCTCATAACGAAGTTGCCCATAAATGTACCAAATACAATGATATTAAGTGCTAAAGATTAATGCTACTTGCGGAATCTTTCTTCGCAAACTGACTGTGCACAAACTTCTGATGTGAATATATTTGAGTTTTTACCGTCTCCTCCTCTCCCCCCCCCCCCCCCCCCACAAACAAAAAAACAACCCACAAAAAAAAAAAAAAGGAAACTATATTTGAACTGATGGAGCCACTCATAAGTAGAAAAGTGTAATTGTGTGGACAAACAGTAGATCAGCAGACATAATTTTTTTTTTGCTTGAAATAAAATATACATATGAAAAATATAAAGTGAATGTAAATTGTTTACACAACTGGAACTAGAGACAAGTCAAAATTTTTCCTACTAGTGTTATACATTAATCAGATTGTCTCATCTCTACAACAACTTACATCCTCTATATTGATAAAGATTCTTCACTTCTTTAAGTACCGTTTTGACAGTGAGTTTTTTAAAAGAAAAAAACAAAAACAAAAACTAAACTACCTCCAAATCTCTCTCTTTGTATCCCAGTCCATTATACTGTTCTAACAAACATAAACCTGAAGTCAGAACTCACCAAGGTGGATGATCATCCTCAGAAGTTTGAGGAGGGATTGGTTTCCATCCAGGTTTCTCATCCCAGTACATATCATAATATATATGACCAGGAATGTGATCCAGCACACAGCACCATATGCCCACATATCGCTTGACACGTTTTCTGAATCTATCTTCCCTTTCCTGAAAAATAATTTTGGGATGGCATCAGCAAATTATAGATAAATGCGTTTCTTCTCATCTTCTACGTTTTACTCAAACAGAAAGAAAAATGGCCTTGCCTTGTCGGTGAAACCTGTGAAAGCATCTTGCATGGAGGAGAACTGGATGACTTTGACATCCTTGAATGATGAAAACACTTTTATGAACTGCAAATTCAAGTGGAAACAAAAATGTTCCATAGCTCGTTTGAAACAGAAGGATACTAACAGAGAGCAGAGGAAGTTTTTTTCTTTTTAACCCATTCCCTCTATAATCACGCTGCACGGTTTCATTTTTCCTCCAATATTGATGTAGACTGACCAGTGGGTTTCTAATAAAAAACAGTTCTAATTGGAGTGTTTGAGGGCCTTTAAACAAGCTTATGATTATTTGACTGAAGAAGGAGCCTACACTCAAAGTAACCACTTTTCAAAAAATAAGTACTATTCTACTTATTGAGGATGTAAGTAGTAACCAGTAACCACCCTTTTGACGGGCAACGAAACTACAGTTGGTTTTGACTTAAAATAGGTGTTTCAACCTCAATGATAAGAAAGCTGTGAGGTAGATGTTAGGATGGATTGATGGGTTGATAGTTATTTATTGGTTATAACATTAGTGATAACTAGTCAAAACTGAGTACCAGTCACAAACATTGAAATGAGACCTTTGGTCATACTTGTTTAATACTTAACACTGAATTCAATCTCAGGTTTTCAAAAATAAACTTATCAGTTACCACTTTTAAGAAATCTGTAAGATAATGAATTCCTATTGCATCATCTCTTATTCGAAGAGTTTAAGCTATTAGGACTTGGCAGATAATACAAAATTTATTTTCATGGACAATTGTTTTCAAAATTATAAAATGAAGGACATTTTATCCAGTACCATTATCAATTCTTCTATGAATACATAGCTTAAACCTATATAAAGGTCATCTAATTAAACATCCCAACTTGAAGGCCCAAAAAGGGAGAAAAAGAAAAACCTTCCCATCTAGAATGTGATACTTATTATTCACTTTTACAAACTTAGAACACTGTCCTTTCCCTTCTAAAAGAGAGAGATAAACTGTAGACTCAAGAGACCAGTCTTTGTTTGCATGTAGATACAAATGCATTCTAATTTGTAGATCTGGACCAATATACTAACATCAATGCTAATTTCTGCCATAATAATCTTGTATAGAGAAATCATCGTTGCCCGTTAACATGCAGAAAGAAGCATAATTTGATAAAAAAATTTCCTTAACCATAGTTCTGTACATGAGCCTTGAAACTAGCTCTTTGATGCAAGATACTAGATTAACATGGTATCTCATAGTAACAGGATTGATATAGCATACAAAGTTAATTATATCAATGTAGTTTATAACGTTGATTTTAGAAGAAATTGAGCAGAAATAAACATTTGAAATACCGTTTCTTCATTGCTATCCCTTGGAAATCTAAGTACTCCCCCAACAGCAGAATCATTTGATGCATTACAATCTTGGGTTCCTTCTTTACAGAGATGAACATCAAGCCATGACTTTTTGACCTGAACTCAAGAACCATGCAAACTATTTTCCATTAAGTAACTTAAATCAAGAAAAGAAACTTAATGGTTTAGAAATTAGACATAACTGGCAATGATTCACCTCTTTGGGCAGAGAGGGATTATCAAGTATTGAATACTCTCTAATATCTATTCTAGGGCCAAACTCTTCCTCTGGGAGTTCTTTCAACATGATATTCACCTGCAATGTGGAGCATTTCCTTAGCAGCATAAGGCAGTAACTGAAAAAATGCTTTAATCATGGGGTGAAAACAACTGTGCACAGGAAATGGAAAAATAAAGGGTCAATAATTAAAATTATTAAGTTTGTAGCATCCTTCCCTCAGCACCCCACTCAAATGGCTGTCTTGAATTAATTGGTAAGAATTCTATACCTAACTCCCAAATTAAAAAAACAAAAAAACGAAAAAAAAATAAATAAATAAAAAATAAAAAGAATTATTTCAAAATTGGTTAAAACACAAAAATATGATACCGTATGAAAAATTCAAAACACATACAAATTTCCTTATTCAAGTACACTGTTGAAGGAACAACCAGTTGTATAACTCAAACATCTATATTAATCATGTAGCAAAAAGTGTTATGATATAGAGTGTGAAAAAAACGTCCATGCTAATAAATTTCCAAAATATGAGGCCATTGAAGCTTCATTTCCTTTTACCTCCACGTAAGAGGAAAACTTTGACCATATCATATTGCATACTGAAATTTATGACCAGATATCACACCGAACCAAAATTGGGGTTTATGTTTCTTCAGAAACAGAACAAAATTAAATTACGGGAGAGACAAAAATCATAATTGGCAAGATTTCTGAGAATCTGTGATAGGATACCAAGTCAGCATAATATCCCACTAATAACCTATCAGAGACGAAAAAGGAGAAAAATAGCTGAAACTGATTCTGTTATGCAGTATTTTCGGATGACTGAAGATTTGAATTAGTCTTATTATTTTTGTGTTGATTATTTATTACTGAATTACTTATTTTAATTATTTTAGAGTCAGTGGGCCGTTGTTAACTGTTTGACAAGCTCACCAACGTTCCATTCTGTTGTTAAGTTAGTTCCAAGATATTTGGGATTTTTCTGATTTATTTTGAATATATGTTCAGCATTATAAATAGACTAGCCGATGCATGGCCAGGGGCAGGAAATAATATATTCATTTGTCCTATTGGAGATTCTCCTATCTTTGGCTATTAAGATTATTAGAGTGAGATTCTTGCTCTAATTACTTTAGTAGAATTATCCCCGGTTCTTATTTTCCTATCTCAGTCCAGTACTTATCAATTTGGTATCAGAGCCAGGTTGGAAGATGGTGACCGCACGTTCTTCCAATGTTCCTCAGGTGTGACGACCCTAGATTCTAATATCAGTGATTATAGCTGAATACACGATTAATAAATAATGATCAAGGTTTGGAGTCATTGCAATTAATTACATTAGAGAAATATAGGGGAAATTTAAACCTTGATACTACTAGGATCATCAACTAACAACCATAACGGGAACATGCATGAAAGGGGTTGTACCATCATTAAAGGTTTAGGATTCATCCATTAATCAATTTCAACCCACAAAAACATCCCACCAATGTACTCATACTATTCCCTAACATTAGCCGTACTGAAATTAAGGTTTCTAAGTCAAATATAGGAGTTTGGGGACCTGCGCCGCGACTTGGAACTTTCCCGCCGCGGCTACGTTAGGTTCTGGAGCTCAAAAACCAAATTTTTAAACTTGCGCCGTGGCCTGGAACTCTTGGGCCGTGGCCAAGTTGCTCTCTGGAATTTTCTTGACTTTCGCCGCGGCGAGTTGGACCTGCGCCGCGGCCAACCTATGCGGCGCCGCGGCGAGGTTACGTCCTGTCACCTCCTGGGCGATTATTTTCACTCCGCGCTGCGGCGAGATTTCTCAAGCCGCGGCGTCCCTCGCCACTGTCACTCCCTAGGCCGCGGCGAAGCCTTCCTGGCCTTCTGTCACTAGTTTCACTATATTTCGCCTCCTACACTCTATTTCTCTTCTTAGGGACACTCTAAGGTCACTTCCCCTCATTTTATATAGCTCTAATGGCATTTATCTACCTTATTTACTTAGCTATTCTTCCATTACCAATTCAAAACTTATATGCCCATTTCCGTTCTCTAATCACCCTCTATTAGCAAGTTTGTAAAATAGCAACAACAGAATATACATGAATTACCAGCTACTATCCTTTAATACTCAATTAATAAGGGTTCCATACAATGGGGGTTCATACCAATATCTCAAGAGTTACATTTCCATTGACAACCATATTATAGGTCAACAAAGTTTACAGCAGATCATATGAATCCATACATCAAATACTAAGTCGAGAGGGGGTCTAACCCTTTAGTACATACATTCTCAATAAATTAAATGTTCAAGCCTACACTTGGCAATGCAGATACATGATGATGCTATACATTAAGGAATACAAAATTAGTATCTATACTAGCTAAGTCAGCCCAAGTGTAGCCATCTCCCCATAGGTTAAAGTTTATGGATTTTCATCCACTTGCTTACCCTTATCCTTACCCGAGGAACTTTCACCTGAAATATTGATCCCATAACACGGGGTGAGATATAAATCTCAGTAACCAAAATAATTCCATCATATAATCCAGTTTAATCAACATATATGCATGAAACAAAATCCATACTAGAATCATATCAGTCATTTCAGCAAATGAAACAATTAGGCTATCATGATTACTATCTCATACTAGCAATCATATATTTAACATGTTAAAGGCCATTAACACTGGGAGAGGCCCGTCCACGACACCTACTCCCCATTGAGCACACCAGGGCTCAGTGCATCTGGGTTTGATCATAACCCGGTGCCCGATCGCGGCACATGCACAGGTGGCAGCCGCACCACAGCTCCACCATGGACTCACAAGGTCCAATCATAATACAATAGATAGCCAATCAATTCATTCAACATTTCAAATCATTCATATATATAGCAAATATGAAATTAACATAGATACATGCATGGAATTAATGTAAACCCCGGTTACCTCACTTGCAGATAATTGCAACAGCCACCACAATTCCCAAATTCGGATTCAAGTATCTCCCACCAGAATTCTCAATGTTTCACCCAAAATCCTAAGCAAATTCGTACCAAGTTAATACCCATAATATAAATAAGTTATGGGGGTCTCAAACCAACAAGGAAAACATCAAAATGGGGGGTTTAAAGTCACCAAATACCAACCCCAACCTCAACCTACGAATTTCATCAAGAAAACCCCTAAACACTCACTTTTCAGATTTTGGGTATAATGAAATCTCTCCAAATGAAAAACTAATCAGACCAAATTAAAGAGGAAGATGAGGGGATTAAGTTGTATAACTATTACCTTAGCCAAATCTTGCTCCAAATGTGAGAAAATGCAGAATTATGTCAAGAACCCTAGCCTCCTCTCCTCACCTCCGAAATTCTCTTCTATTTTTGTGTTTCAGCAAATGGGGGGAAAAGTGGCTGAAACAATTAGGGTTTAGATGGGTTTAAGTTGGGTCAAGGGGTTGGGTCATGGGTTGCTCCAAATCCAAATCCAATTGGGTTTCAGATTTTACTTGTTGGGCCAGTTTTTAATTGTTGGGCTGCATAATTCTGTTGGGCCAGTTTTCACACATTGGGTTGCTAAAGTTTAATGGGATTTGGGCTTAATTTGATGAGCTCAAGGGCTTGGGTCTGCACAAGAGTAATTGGGTCACTTAATTGAGCCTATACAAGATAAATCTTGGGCCTCTATCTCATTAAATTAGTTTGGGTCTATCTCTAATTCATTGGACCTCCATTAGCCTCTTATCATGATCTAATTAATTTGGGCCTAGATGTAAATCTCTATCCTACATAAATCCTTAACCCATATTAACAATTTATCTCTCTAGAATACCTATTCACTAACTTGCCCAATTATGCTCTATTAATTATCCTTAATAGATCTTAATCCATAATTAACACCTTAATTAATTTTGAGGTGTTACATCAGGACTCTGCAGAAAGCCCTTTTCCATCTTCCACTGACCCTTTAGCCACTATAGCTTCCAGACTTGAGACACTTGAGGTTCTGGCAGATAAAGTTGCTGCACTTGAAGTTGCTTCTAAAAATAACAATGACAGAGGAAAACGTACGATTGGTAATGTGCATCACCGCTCTCACTGGGAAGAAGAAAGTGAAGAAGATTCTGATAATCCAAGAGGTTATAGAAGGCATGGCCGTCCACCACACATCAAAATTGAATTTCCTAAATTCAGTGGAGGTGACCCTCGTGGGTGGATATTAAAAGCGGAAAAATATTTTCGCCATTATGAAACATCAGATGATCTGAAAGTTGATGTGGCCTCAATGTACTTAGAAGGTGATGCTTTGGATTTATTTTCTTGGATAAATTCAGAGCGTACCTTGCTTTATTGGGATGAACTCGTGAAGGCTTTGCAAGAACATTATGGACCTCCAGAATATCAAAATCCAGATGAGCACCTCTGTTGTATCAAGTAGACAGGAACTGTTCAAGAGTATCGTCAGGAGTTTGCTAAGCGAGTTGCACGTGTCACGAACTGGCCTGAACACTGTCTTCTTGGTGTTTTTCTCGGCGGTCTCAAAGAAGAATTAAAGTCTGATGTGCGAATCCATAAGCCACGCACTGTGTATAAAGCTGCTAGTCTTGCCTTAGAATATGAGTCCAAATTACAACATCGTGGGCCCAAGCCCAATTCTTCTTACTCTCATATTCGGCCAGCTCCCTCCTCTCACTATCGAGAAACACTTGACAGATCGGGTGAGCCTTCATATCCCACTAAATCATCAACAGCGCCTTCGTATCTTCCCAAAACAGTTCCCACTTCATCATATCTTCCTCAATCTTCGCCTTTGCTCACTATGAAGCCAAACTCGATGGATTCTGTGCGACAACAGCGGCGTGAAAAAGGACTGTGTTTCCATTGTGGTGAGAGTTTCAGACCAGGGCACCGCTGCAAATCAAGCTCTTTCTCCCTCATGGAAGTCGACGAAGATGGTAACCCAATTTCCGAAGCTCAGGAAGCTACTGACGAAACTGAAGAAGAAATTCCAGAAGACGCTGAGATTTCTTTCAACGCAATTCTGGGCAAATCTACAGCAGCAACAATGAAGATTCGTGGTACCCTTCAGGAACGCGACGTTCTGCTCTTGGTTGACAGTGGGTCTACCCACAATTTTATTTTGGACTCACTGGTACATGAATTGAGCCTCCCATTCCGGCCCGTTCCCACCTTCGGTGTTCAAATTGGGAATGGCAGTGTTGTTCGCTGCAATAGACTTTGCAAGGATGTGGAAGTCAAACTTGCTGGTTTGACTATTAAACAAGATTATTTCCCTTTTTCACTTGCTGGGGCAGATTTGGTGCTTGGTATTAAATGGTTGGCTTCTCTGAATACCATTCAAGCTAATTGGAATCAAATGTTTCTGATCTTTTGGGTTGATGGGAAGAGATATAAGCTTCAGGGTGTACCACATTCAGACAATCAGCGAGTAAGTTTTCATGCGATGCTGTCACCAGAACCAGAACAGGGGTTATCCTATACTGCGCCGCTGAATTTGGAAAATTTGATGCATGAATTTGTTGGAGTATTTGATGAGCCTACAACTCTACCTCCTTTCAGAGACCATTTTCATGCTATTCCTATTCTATCCGGAGCTCAACCTCCCAATTTATGTCCTTATCGCTATCCTTATTTTCAGAAGAATGAGATTGAGCGACAAGTAGATGATTTGTTGCAAAAAGGATTTATTCATCCTAGCTCTAGTCCCTTTGCAAGTCAGGTTCTGCTAGTAAAGAAGAAGGATGATTCTTGGCGTTTTTGTGTGGATTATAGGGCACTTAATCAGATTACAGTACCAGATAAGTACCCAATTCCTAACATTGATGAGCTTCTAGATGAATTACATGGTGCTTCCTATTTTTCTAAGATTGATTTGCGCTCCGGCTACCATCAAATTCGAGTTTTACCTGCTGACATCCACAAGACAGCATTTAGAACTCATAGTGGCCATTATGAATTTGTGGTAATGCCTTTTGGACTCACCAATGCCCCTGCAACCTTTCAAGCAGCAATGAACGATTTATTCCGCCCATACTTGCGAAGGTTTGTGCTAGTCTTTTTCGATGATATTCTGATCTACAGTTCTTCCCCTCAACAACATGAAGCCCATCTTCGAACGGTGTTTCAAGTTTTAAAGCAACACTCATTTTATGCCAACATAAAGAAGTGTTCGCTTGGGAAGACCAGAATCAATTTCTTGGGGCATATGATTTCTGCACAAGGAGTGGAAGCAGATTTTGAAAAGATTGGAGCTGTAAAGGATTGGCAAGGAGCTTCATGGGTTTTTGGGACTCACCGGCTACTATCGCAGGTTCGTCAGAAACTATGGTATTATAGCTCGTCCTCTCGCTGATCTTACTAAGAAGAATGCATTTGGTTGGACTTCTATTGCTCAAAAAGCTTTTGAGAAACTTAAGTTATGTCTGATTTCTGCTCCAATATTAAAACTCCCTGATTTTAATTCTGAATTTGTTGTTGAGTGTGATGCTTCTATGGAAGGCGTAGGAGCTATACTGATGCAACAGGATCACTCAGTTGCTTTTTACAGCAAAGGATTCTCATTTTCCAATAGATATAAATCTGCCTATGACCGTGAGCTACTTGCTTTAGTGTTGGCATTGCAGAAGTGGTGCCATTATTTGCTGGGACGTCATTTTACTGTCAAAACAGATCATGGCAAGTCGTTTTTCCAGGGGGGGAGTAATGATAGGATACCAAGTCAACATAATATCCCACTAATAACCTATCAGAGACGAAAAAGGAGAAAAATAGCTGAAACTGATTCTGTTATGCAGTATTTTCGGATGACTGAAGATTTGAATTAGTCTTATTATGTTTGTGTTGATTATTTATTACTGAATTACTTATTTTAATTATTTTAGGGTCAGTGGGCCGTTGTTAACTGTTTGACAAGCTCACCAACGTTCCATTCTGTTGTTAAGTTAGTTCCAAGATATTTGGGATTTTTCTGATTTATTTTGAATATATGTTCAGCATTATAAATAGACTAGCCGATGCATGGCCAGGGGCAGGAAATAATATATTCATTTGTTCTATTGGAGATTCTCCTATCTTTGGCTATTAAGATTATTAGAGTGAGATTCTTGCTCTAATTACTTTAGTAGAATTATCCCCGGTTCTTATTTTCCTATCTCAGTCCAGTACTTATCAATCTGCTTGTTCCTTTTGAGGCATGTTTGGAGATATTTTAGAAGCTGATTGTGTTTATTGTTATTCAAACACCAAAAACTACATAAAACTTTTCTACAAAACCAAAATGGAATACAATTGAAACATTTTGTTCTCGTAACTTCTATTATTAGATTTCAGCTTGACCCTATTTTTATCCAATGTTTTATTATTACTACAGCTACAAACTACAATTATGACAACAGCCTTCCAATTACATATATATGACCTAAATTAATTATCTTATCAACCCTAAATTCATCTTCTTAGTGAGACACACAGAATGATTGAAAAGCTTAAAAAATATATATTATCTAATGTTTCTTATATTTCTACAACTAAATTATGACATCAACTAACCACATATATATATATATAAACTCAATTAAATCTCTTACCTATCTCAAATTCACCTTATCAACCCTAAAACATGGACTTCTCCTCTTATTTACTATTAAGTCTCCTGAATTCTTAAGGTGGGACTGGGGGACCAATTGTCCCCAACAGGTTTGAGGCCCCATTACAAAGAACATCAATCCATAGGCTACAATTTTCACAGCTAAAGCAAGTAGCATTACCAATGTCTTAGACCTTTCTAATTTGGTTTATATGCTGCAAAAAAATTGTTCTTGAAAGCCTTGTTGGGTACTTACACCCAAATGTATTGAGTGTTGTTTAACCTGGCACATCATCTAAAGCGTAAATGAAAGTGACAACCAAAAGGAGTCACTCAAACAAACTGGAAATACCTCAAATACATGATCCAAAGGACAAAGAAAGGGTTGTCTAGTCATAGATCCCTCCAAAACACCAGGGTGTGGGAACCATAGCCTATCTAACCTGCACCATAGCGGAGGCATGACCTAAACATACACAAAAATAACCAAGATTAAGATCTAAATATAATATATACAAAGTGAGAATGCACTAGAAAAGCCATCCAACCTGATAACTATCAGTTTTTCTTTATGTACTGAATAACTGGAAACCAATTACATCAATAAAAGTAGGGAATGAAGAACTTTCTAGCCCGTTAGAAGTTTCACTAACCTTTCTACCAATAATGATGAAAAAAATGTGAATTCTGTTCAACTATAGTAAAGGCAGATGCAACAAAATCTAAATTACAGATTTAGAACCCTATATAGTGGTTGATTTTAAAACTTAGTTGATAAGGCTCCTGAATAGTAATGAAAAGTGCACATATAATATATTTCTGCACTTACACAGGAATAATAGTAAACTCTAGTTAAGCAAAAACTGCTTATGATGACAATTACTATATGGGATATGATCTTGTGATTTTAATAAGTAGTGCAATATAATTCTAATCATGGAAGCATACGGTCAGTTCTCATCCGTCACCTCAATAAATGTGCTATATACATCCTTTAGGCTTTTACTAATAAATTAATTTAAGTGTGCTACAAATGTGCCTAGTTTAATATAAGGGTAAAATGAATAGAATTCCCCTAAACTTTAAGTTATGCATAGATAACTCCTTGATTTTCAAAACTTGACAATAACCCTCCAAAACTTCCAGTTTTGTCCAAATTACCCACGCTGTTGGTGAATCCGTTAATTTACTAATAGAAAGGTGATATGTCTATTTTTTTTGTACAAATAACCCTCTAAACTTTAATTCATATGCAAAAAATCCAACTGAACTTTGATTCATGTGCAAATAAACCCCTGAGTTTTGAGTTATATCCAAATAACCCTTCTAACATGTCACATTTTTGTTAGTAAAATAACAGGCTCATTAGCGGGAAGGGATTCCTTGCACATAATCTCAGATTTGGAGGAATCCATTGTCAAGTTTTGAAAGTCAGGGAGTTATTTGCGCATGACTTAAAATTTAGGGGGAATTCTGTGCATTTTATCATTAATATAAAGTAACTAGCTAATTTTGAAGTCTAAGAGTAAGGATTGCTCTAGATTATCGACCTTGTATTTTACAATAGTATTGATAAAAGAAAAATGAAAAAAAACAAAAAAAGTTTCTTACTTTCTCATATATTATTAATGAATGAACAACTCATAGAACTCGTAACAAATGTTAAGACAATGACAGTTAACCATGTTGATGATGAGAAATTTTGTACTTTAACATTCTGCATTTATAATCCCAAAAAATATTTCTCACCAGAGTTCTTCTCAGAAGGGAAGCAATAGCAAGTGCTGTCCTTATCTGTTTTATCTGGACAAATCCATGAACAACATAATAAACAACAAGATGCAACATAATTTCCATTCAAATGCCAAAGTAAAGACAATCATGTCAATACATGCATACTTGGTAATTGACGAGAGAAAAATGTGAATCAATGGTATGCTTCCCACTTAGTAACAAGCTCCTTGGGATAGATGGCTTAAACAACAAGAAACCCCCTGCAAGAGTTCCTCTAATAAGGTTGTAATACTATCATGCAAGGGAATCGGCAAATCAGCCATAAGCAGATACAGCAACCAATGGATTGACAGATTAAAGTGTCAACTTTCACTCATCAGTGTCATAATATGATGCTGGCTTCAATGACAGATGGAATAGAAAACTCTCAATACATAATATAAGGATTGCTAAAAGAAAAAGAGTGAAATGAGTGCATTTGTACATGCAAGTAAAGTTTTCTTTTTTTTTTTAAGTGAATGGTCCGCACCCCAAATTGAGGAAGAAATTACAGATTATTACCAGGTGGGTTATAGTATTCTGGTGGGTCATAGAAATGCATGGCTTCTCGTAGTCGGTGGCGCTTTCCTTCAGTGCCTCCATATTGAAATGTTGTGTGCACAGCATATGGCTCCAATCTGAGTTGCTGATACATAGCCTACATAATATGCAATTGTATTCCTAGGGCGAATTGGTACAAGATTTAATTTCCTATGTTATAGGGTACAAGCAAGATTCCTCCAAAAAGTAGATTGTGTAAAAGAAAACTAAAGGCATAGTATATATAAATCACAAAAAGAAAGAAGCCAAACTGTTAAAAACTATTAAATAGGTCCTACCTGGACAAAATATGTATGCCCACTACAAAATATACTTGCAGGCAAAGTTCCCAGCTTCAGATTTCCATCAAAAGCATAAACAAGTCCACTGGCCTCATTGACAGATGGTCCTAACTGTCTGTGTACAATTTCATTAAACCCATTCTGATCCCATATCTTTTCATCAGCTAGAAGCATTTCTTTCCATTCCTTTGCCAATTTTTTGGCAGAATCTGTAGGCCTCCAATGAAATATTCCTATGTTGTAGGCGGCATTAACTATTCATGGTGTAGCATAACGTCATCAGTAAGGTAAAGGGGCTATTTAAGAATAATTAAACAAGTGTTATATTATGCATGGTAAAATGAAGAGAGAGAAGCAATATGTAAGAATAATAAATTGGTTACTGAGACTCAAAAGCAATATTACATAAGATAAAATGAAAAACACTCCGATGTGCTTCATTTTTCTAATTCAAAGCCATAGCGAAGTCGTAACAAGGCATTTTAAAGTGATATGGGATACTTGATAATTCATTTCATATTAATTAACATAGAAGGTCAGTCTACCATTCAAGAGGGTCCTAAATTTATGTCAAGATGTCATTTGACTAGCAAATGATAAATTAAAAGTTCTATGTAACTCATAAGCATGGTGCTTGCAGAAAAAAAGTTTACCACTAGAACTAATATAAGCAACATGGAAAAGACATCAGTAAGCTCTAATCATGGTATAATCTTCACCTTCTTGCCAGATTTCCAAACTATCATCAATAACTGTTGGTATAACCTGATCACTTGAAGTTAAAACATCTGCATCTGGGTAACGAGTAATATACGGAAGTGGGTTCTGTTCCAGAATCATATAATGCAATGTATGTATTAGAAATAACATATAACAATCACATAATAGGTTTAGAGAGATCCTAGAAGATGAGCATGAAACCCGATAATTTATGATGAATGTGACAGATAAGAATTCATAACAATAACCCAGGATAATATGAAGGAGCAAGATAAAAAAGAAATAATTCTTAAAGTGATTAGGAATTGAAATAAATGTTATAGCAAGCAAGAAAATAAACACACACAAAAAGTTATCTCTGATAATTTTACCATATACATGGTAGATTAAAAGGAAAAGAAACTAAGAAAGTATTTATGACTGCTTCTTGTGTATCATTCATAAGAAACAATGCAACCATAAGAATCACGTTTATAATCAAAACAACTTCACATAAGAGAAAGAAACATAAATTTAGAAATGGAAAAAGAGCACCTTCAACCAAACCATGTCAGTATCACACATCAACAGCTCAAAACCAAAAGGCAGTATCGAGTCTATCAGAATAACTTTTTCTCTCCCCATTTTGTGAAAAGTTGGAGACCCCCAACCAACATCTACTGGGCTCATTCGGCTGCCCATGTCAAAAACTGGTACCCCTTTCCAATACAATGCCTGCAATAATTTGGTGTCCATTGCACCTAAAAGGGTAGATTTCAAACTCATTTTACAAATTCTAATCAACTGTACAGAAAACCAGATACAAGCAAGGTGTCATTAAATAAAATATGTCACTGAACAAGATAGAAGGCCAAAATGAGGATGCTCACCAACAAGAAAATTAGAAAGTCCAAGATCTGTCAAGTGTTTAACCCAAGTCAGAATAAAATCCATGAATGCAAAGTTACCAAAGGTCACAATTACAATATTATCTTTCACCCGCTGTTGAACCAATTCTTTGGTTAATCGGAAAGCCTCCAGAGGAGGCATCTTCTTATTGCGTGATGGAACTTCCCATACAGGCTTAGTCCATACATCTTGGTGACCTGGGGAAGGTGTGGGCACTGCATACACTTTATCTGACTGAGAAAAGTTGATTGTTTGATCTGTATGACAAACATCTTCATCAGGAAACCTTTAGCTAAGGTCTGAAATTACACTCGATACATGAAGGGAACAAGACTAAAGTTTTGATGAATTGAAAAGTACCTCACACACCGTGCGATTAACATAAATGAGGATGGTAACTAACAACAAAAACTATTTCAAAGATTCCACTAGCAAAGCAGGAGCACTCAGTAATAATTCAATCACACACACAAACTTAGAGAGTGAGAACCTAATTGATAGATTGATGAACGGCTAAAAACACTACTGAGATGTGTTGTCAACGAAACCAGGGTCAATCCAGAAATCAGATATCATGACTCAGCTTTCTTTCTCTCTCTGTCCATCTATCTTTTACAACTTCTGGTTTTAGACCGTTGAGAAGGTTTGTCATATCACCCCCCCCCCCCCCGGGGGGGAAAATCCTTCCAACTTTCCATGTCTAACAACAACTAGGTAAACACTTTGAGAAGAATTGATAATCAATTGCCATAAATTAATCTATCTTCAATTTAATAGTTTAGCTAATGCTCCATAGCTCAAACATCCTTGAACACTCCTTGCATCCCCCACCCTGACATTTTAAAAACGTAATAATAATAATGATAAAAAAAAAAATAAGAAAGAGAAGGAAAGGAGTTTAAGATCAGCATGATACAAAAGTGTGTCTTCAAATAAGATATATCTACATGAATACATTCCCATTAAACAGGGAACCAAGAAGAAATGTGCAATAGATACATATATTAAGTGAAAAGCGAAAAGCTGAAGAGTAGAAAGACGTACGCAAAACTGAAGGGAAAGAGGAGGGAGAAGAGAGCCAGCCAGAAGAATTAACTGTAGGCTTGCTAGAGTATATGGCGGAGAAGACATAAAAAGATGAAACTACGACGCCAATTATCACAACGGTGTAGATCGTCAAGAACAAAGGCTTCGAAGGAGCCACGTCCTCACATCCATTTCTCCAGGCCATCTGACTCCACTTTATTTCCCTCTTTCTCTTTCCTTCCTATTAACACTACATTCAGAAATTACAGAAAAACGACTAACTCTCAGTTGTGTATCATTATCCCCATCTTCGTCTTACTTCAGAACGCGTAGAAAAAGAAGATGATGATGGTGATGAAGATGAGAATGATAAAAGAAAATCCAAATTCCGGCTTGGGCAGAGTGATACGAGATTTTGGTGCGGATTACTATTCCATATTTTGAAAAGATGGATGCTTGGCAACGGAAGAATTCTAATATTCCTGAAACCTTTCCCGGTGCAAGAAGTCTTAAAAGAAGGAAAAAATAAAAAATAAAAATATCTATAAATGTTAAATCATTTACAAATTCCTTGATCAACTTTTAAAATCATAAAATAATTTTCAATTTCCAGATTCCAAATTTTATTTTCTCGATATCAGTGTTACCCGAACGCTACTTTAAACTTTTTATAACAGGTAGGATAAGCTTCCATTTTTCTCGACGTTATTATACCTATCAAGAATTAAAAAAAAGAAACATCCCTTAATTTTGCACCAAATTTCAATACAAATAGATAGCATAACAAAAATTGAATGACTTATTTTTTATTTTAAAAGTTAAAAAATATTTATAATTCACCTAAAAATATTTTGCATTTTTTCAATAAAAGGATACAGTGATATATTTGTTGTGAAATTAAAAAAATATAAAAAAATATATATAATAAGACCGAGAGATAAAATTAAGAGGAGAAAAATTGGACAATTATCATTCATTTAGGTTCTTTATACATAATATATAAATCTTTAATTGCAAAGAGAGACATATAAATTACAATAACATAAATAAAAATCAATGAACATAATTGTATAATATAAATCATGTGAGAGTTATATTATATATGCAATCAAATATAAGAAGGAATCTCAAAGTTTTTTTTTTGGAAGTTATGAGTATCCACAAAATTATATTATTTACACTACTTCTCCTTATATGTCCATTTGGATTCATTTGAATTCTTTATGCTTAGTATATAACATCTATAGATAAGCCTTCAACCATAAAAATAGTTCTATAAGTTACAATAACATAAAAAAAAAAAATCAATATAATTGTATAATATAAATCCTGTGAGAGTTATATAATATATGCAATTAAACATGAGAAGGAATTTTAGAGTCTTTTTTTTAGAATCTATGGATATTTATATAATTATATTATTTATACTACTACTTTTTAGATGTTTATTAACAAATAATGTACTACACTAAAATCTTACTAGAAAAATTTTAATGACATAAAAACCTAGTGAAAGGAAAAGATTACATGATATTTATGGTATAAGATATCTCATTAAGAATCTTAGTAGAAAAACCTAATAAGAAAAAACCTTAGTTAAGGAAAAAAAAGAGCACAATGTAAAAAAGAGAATAGTATGTTCTTTACTTCTCTTAACAACAATGCCACTTTATATTTTTAAGTTGCATCTCAATATCATATACTAACTTTTCAACTAGGTAATTAATGATGCCTTAGTAAATAAAATCTACTAGATTATTTTATAAATGAATCTATCAAACATCAATATCTCCATTTTTATAAAGATCACGAGTTAAAAAAGATTTTAGTGAAATATGTTTTATTTTATCTCCTTTAATGTACCATCTTTTTAGCTATTATTTTCATACAATATGTACAACAATTATGACACACTTTTAATATATATATTTTTATAAAAATACATGGATAAATTGAATAATTTTTATAACTCTCCTTCAATAAATATCCACTAAGATGAATACACAACATATGCCTAGATTGTTTTAATCCATATAAGGATTTGTATAAACATATTAAACAAATTTTCCAAGATTCTCTAGCATTTTAAATCCTTCAAAAATTGTCATGTAAATTTCACTATATAATAAGTTATATAAATAAACTATAACAATACTCATTAGATACATATCAAGTTTTTCATATACTATAAGATTAATAAAATATCCAAAAGCAATTACGTCCACCACAAAAAGAATGTCCATTTGTAATCAATGCCAAACCTTTACAAAAACCCTTGTACTACAAGTCAAGCTATCTGATGATTTTTTTCTCATTTTATTCACACAAATGCTTATTTATATCATATTGACTTTACACTTTTAAGTGTTCAAACTACAAGTCTCTTCGTGTTTTGAAAGTGAATTTAATGCCACTTGAATTACATCTTTTCATCATTCTTTATCTCAAGTCTTTGATAGATTCAGGTCTAAAATCTTCATTTTGTTGATTATTTCAATAGTAACATTGTATTAATAAACATTGTTGACAAATATGTTTTTTCCAATTTTATCTTTTTCCTATAGTGACATAACTTATCAAGATCTTTTTATTATTTTCAGGTACTTTAACCTATTTTGAGTTTTATGATTAGTTATATCTTATGTCTCTTCTTGAGTATTTGCCTCTTTAATATAACCATATTAGTTATTTGTTCCTTTCTTTTTTCTAGGATTTCTATCTTTGAAACTAATTAGTCTACCACAATTTAGGCATAGCTCACTTTCATTTGCATTAACCAATTGTCCTACTAGGAGATTAATTTGGATTGGAGTGTTTTTAACTGGTATATGAGATTGGGTAACTTTTTTCAAGTTAGTAAATGCATTTATCAGTTAATTTGTAATATTTTGTGAATGCATTATTTTCTAAACTTCTAGTTCACATTACTTTGAATGAGGGATTTGGATGAGATAATGATAATGTATTCCATGTAATTTCTTCTTTCTCCTAATATTGGAAAAACTATTTTATCAAAATAACAATTGATAAATCGTATCATAAATAAAGGGGAATTCATAACCAACATATATTCCTAATCTTCTTTGAGGACTTATCTTTGTACATTGTGGTAGAGTAATTGGACCATATATCTCACGTTTAAAAAATTCTAAGATAGAAAACATTAAAGCCAATTGTAATAAAGAGAATTTATAATAATTTGTTGATTTGATGCGTATAAGTGCTGTCAAATGTAAAATTGCATATCTCCTTATTGAAATGGAAAGTTTTGTTATTATAAGCAATGATCTAGCTATTAATTAAGGGCATTTAATGAATGATTTTGCTAAACCATTTTGTATGAACATGAGTAACAAATTTTTTAATTGTTATTCAAATAGACATATAATAGTTATTAAAAAGGTTAAGATGTAAACTCACTAGTATTATCAAGATAGATTGTTTTGATTGTATAATTTGAAATTTGTGCTCTTAATCAAATTATTTGAACAAGCAAGCTCATAGACTCCAAGTTGCGAATTGAAAATAAATACAATATGACCATCTTTATAGATATATCTATCAAAATCATATAATATTTGAATAGTCTTTATGATAGATGAATGGGCCTATATATATGACCTTAGCTATGTTTCAAAAATGTAAGAGATCTAATCCCAACTTTACCTAGTGATGGTTTAGTAATTAATTTATCTTAAGAACAAGCAATGCATGAGAATTTTCTAAATTGAATAATCTTCTTATTTTTTAAATCCTATGTGAATTCCTAATCATTTTTTGCATTATAATTGCTTTAGGATGGATTCATCAGTAATGCCAAATAATAAATGTATTTGGATCAATAAATTGGTTCACTATAATGTGTTTTAATTGTACTAATAATTGTATAGTACCAACAAAAATAAGGCAGGTAATTTGTCCAATACATATTTCTTTCTTGATACAATAATTGTGATAAATAAATATTCAATGTTTTTTTCATTTATAGTTTCAATATGATATCTATTATGGTGGATATCTTTGAAAATTAATAAATTTTTTTAAGACTTATAAAAAATAATTTGTCATTAATAATAAATTTCGTCTCTCAGTGATAATGTAATAGCTCTTCTGTAGCCTTCAATAGTTTTGTATTTCCCAATATACTATTGACATTAACATCACCTATTATCAAATGTGAAAAATATTTTTCATCTTTAAGTATATCTATGAGACATATGTCTTCATAGTAGATTTTATGTCTAACTATATATTGAGAAATATCCATATTAGTACTTTAAGAACTAAACCATATTCTATTATGTGTAGTTCTTCAAGAACTAACTACATTATATTTTTATAAGTATTATCACTATACATTTATACTACTCATTAATGGCATAGTATTGACTACTTCAATATTAATATTGTAGGGGTACATTCAAAGTATGAAATATGGAGTAATTAAGTTTTTCTATGCATATTTTCATAATATCTCCCCTTTGAAAAAATTATCTCTTCTGGTGCATGTATTCTCCCTTCAAATTATTATAGGGATTACAAGTCCATTTATAGAATACTTTTTTTTAATCAAATTTTCATGAAAATTGGCTAGAAATATAAATAAATGCTTTACAAATTTTGTAAGAATGCTTGATTTTTTCTTCAAAGTATTTTTCATATTGATAACAATAAAATGAATTCAATATCAAATATTTATAATAAGTAATTTTCTTATAAAAAATAAACACAATAAATTCATGAAAATGAATATTTTCTTAATTCAAGTGTTACAAGAAAATAATATTTTGTTTTTAAGTGATACATATAAGGATTTTAATTCTAGGATGAGAATAAAAATTAAAGTATAAAATGAATACGTGTTGTTCTTGTCTTCCACCATAATGAAAGTTACCAATTATATATATTAGAAGAAATTACAATAGGTTTTCTCTCATAGAATCTTAAAAATTTGCACATAAATTACCATAATAAAACATAATATTTTCATAATATGACCATTTGACATCATATTGGCTTTTAGGCTCCATGATCACTTTTGGTAATTTCAAATTTAAAGAATTTATAATCATTTGTCTTTATGGCTTCTAGCCATATTGTTGCCATAGTTCATAATTTTATTTTAATAACCATAGACCATCATTGTTGACCTATAACAGTTAATTTGTGTATTGGTCATAAGTGGTCATTTACATACTTATAAGTATATTGAATTTGGAGAGTTTCCAAAGCTTTTTGGTCGCATGAAGCAAATAAACTATTAGTCTTTAGAGCTATTATAAAGAAAATATTTTATACCCACTAATTCATCAAAGCATGCCACAAATATATATGTATATATATGTGCTATTCATTGAGATAATGAAGTCATTGGTTATAAAATAATTGAAAAAAAAAACATCATATGGCTACTAACCATCTAATTATGTGTAGCCTTTTGTTTGTCAAAACATTTGCCATTATCAAATTGATAATCATATTATGAGTATGAATACGTCTTAAATTTATAGATAATATAAAGTATTAAATCTATATATATATCATATAAAGTAAGAACTAAAATTTTCTTATACCTTAGTGTGACAAACAACAAGCTCCAATAATTGATGCTTTACAGTAACTTGCTAGAGACTCATGCTAATAAGATGTTGTAAAACTAATATATATATATATATATATATATAACAAGAGAAAGAGAAAAAATTAAGAGGAGAAAATATAGACAATTCTCTTTCACTTGTACTCTTTAGGCTTGATACATAATCTCTATTTATAAACCTTTAACTATAAAGATAGACCAATGAGTTATAATAATATAAATAAGAAAAATAATCTACATAATTGTACAATATAAATCCTTTAGAAGTTATAGGGTATATGCCATTAAATATGAGAAGGGATCCCAGAGCCATTATTTGGGTGTTATAGACATTCACATAATTATATCATTTATAACAACTATTATACTGTCATGCTTTTTTCTTATTTGCTTGATTAAGTTTCATTTATTTAAATTAGTAAAAGGCATGTGCAAGTTATGTTACTACATTTATTGTTTAAAATAGGTTAAAATAGTGACTTAGTCTTTTAACTTCATTTATTATTTTAAAATGGTCCCTTAAGTTTCAATTTTATCTTGTAAAAAAAAACCCTTTTAAGTAAAATTTGTTAGTGACACAGCCATTTATCTCTTCATTGACATATAAGTCACTGTATATTTCATGCTGATATAGTTGTCACGTGATTTGACCTAATATTTTTAATGATGAAGTGGCAATTATTAGAAAAAAATATATTTTCTAAAAAAAGCAAAACATAGCCAAATTGATTGTTCCACACTCCTTTTTCTCTGGCTGCCTGTTAGAGTGTTAAGGCATGAAGGAAGCTTGCTCATGTAGCAATTGGTGGCATTGGACAGTTGCATATGGCGACCAAAGGCGATTTCCAACAAGCTACAAAATTAAGTTTTGATCATTTCCATTTTCATTTTCTTTATTTTTTGGGGTCAATTTTAGAGAGAGATAAATATAGAGCATGTGGGGCCTATCACTTACGTGGATCTCATACATTCAAATGAGACCTATCATTTAAGTGAGTCCCACATGTTCTTTATTTATCTCTTTCTAAAATCAATAGGAAATAAAGAGAAAGGAAATGAAAAGAATCTAAACTCATCATGAATAAGACGCTTTAAAGAAGTTCATTTAAAAATATACCATACAGAGGGACATTGAAGAACATTTATTTGGAGATCTCAAGAAGGTGCATGAATATTTTCCATCCCTATTCAAATAAATTGACTTTTTTTTTGGTTTTATAACATGTGACCTAAATTGAACTAGAATTCGATAAGATAATTAAAGAGGACCTTAAAAAAAAAGGAATTAAGGACAATCAATGGTAGAATATTTCATACCTTATATTTCCTCTCATTATATCCTTTCATTCAAGTTAATTATGTGCATGTTCATAGGGAATTATTAAAAAAAAGCTACATTTTCATGCACTTTATCTTATTACATCAGGGTTAATTTTTCTCAACTTGCATTACGTGGACCCCGTGGAATGTCCAATAACATTCTCTAGTCATTTATCATTGGAAAAAATCACCATCAACTAAAAACATCAAGCAATCCACAATTTTCAAGTAAAAACCCCGAAATTACCCTTATTTTTCACGGTTGTACAATGGTAGATTTCAGGAGCAATTTTGAAAAATCATAACTAAATGTAAAAAAATCAAAATCATACAAACCATAGCTTTTTGGAAAGCTTTGGATGTCAACTTTACATAAAAATAAGTTCTAGCCACAAAAATCTTATCTGAGCCATGTTTGACAATAGAAAAGACAGGGAGGTCGAGCTACCCAAAAATATGATATAGCTTACTGATGAAAACTTTGGAAATTCATAATTAATTCCACAAAAATCCAATCTATGGATTCTATACCAATTTGGAAAGCTACATATGTTAACTAGAGGGAAAAAATAGGTCTAGACCAATCCAAGAGCATTCAGACCCTGAAAATTAATCAAATAGTAACACGGGTCTGGTAGAGTGCCTGGAATAGAATAACAATTTCAAAAATTCATATCTCCCTCTCTAGAGATCCAAATGAGGTGCTTCTAATTAGCACAAGTCACTGAGAAGGTCTAGTTTCTTCTTATAAATTTTTGTGACAATTCGAAATTGTTTTCCCTATGAGTGATAAAGTTTCATTTTAGGCAATATGAATAATAACTCTGACCAAAACCAAAAAATTCCCAACTTCAGAAATTCGCCAAAAATTCCATAGACCTCCAAATATTCTACACTTTATCTTCCCAAAAAGCTCTAGATGAATGCCTAATTTCAGACTAAGAAGAGTTTATTTGGACAAAAAGTGACATAGCCTTACAAAATGGTCAATTTTGCCTTTGTCAAGGTGTTAACTTTGCCTAAATGGCTTCCTTAATGGTTTGGCACCTCTTGGGATAAGTTTAAAAGCATGAATATGACTTGTAGGAATTGCCCAAGTGGTCTCAAACCCCATGCATATCAATTTGGCTATCTCACATCTATTCATACACTAATTCACACAAGCCATCAAGGAGGCAATTTATATATTTACATTGCTTTGGTGCCATCAAAGGTTCACATAACATTCCTACATCAATTTATATTTGCTTATGGTCTTACATCTCAAAAATTATATGTACAAGCTCACTTTGACATTCAATTACAAGTAAGGTTACATAATAGATAAAATATAACTTCTTTCTTGGCCCTTGGGTACCACCTAGACATTTCAAGAGGAAAGAGGGAAGAGGGTGAGATTCCTAGAATCTTTGTAATATCTGATTTTTGTCAACGTTTTCAAAGTAAGTCCCTCAAAATGAATTAGTTAAGGTCCAAAAAAATTTAAGTAGCCTTCTAGACTCCTAAAAATGAGAATCCCAAGCTTAGATAAAAAGAAAAATAGAGCTAGAATGAAGAAACGAATTTGAACGAAAGGTTGACAAAATGTAATGGCATTTTTGTAATTTTGAACAAATTTTAGAATTTTCATAGGAGGGCTTTTTAAATGAAAGTTTTAAATTCTTCGGGGTTCTCAGAGGCCTTGAAAACCATGAGAAGTCTGGAGACAGTTAAAACTTCTCTGGTGGATGTCTCTCAACGTTAGTAGACCCAAACTTTAACGGATTCATTCAGGAAGGTTTTAACTCTGATTTAAGTGATTTCAAAGGAATTTTATTAAATTGGGAACCTAAATTTTATAATGGAAAAGAAGGTTCTCACAAAGGAGCTAAAATGAATCGAAAATGAAAATACCAAGATGAAGGGACAAAATTAAAATTTTCAAAAAATCTTTCTTAACCTCCCTATATATATAGGTCATGCCCTACCTCTTCATTCATTTAGCCACATTGTTTTCCACCCTAAATAAGAGAAAGAAACCTAAGGGTGAGGCACACAAGAAGGAGAAGAAAGGAAGGAGAAAAACAAAGAAGAGGTATGGATTTTCTTGGTTTTTTTAATGCTTTCTCTTTAGCAAACTTCTTCTCCTCCATTTCCCCTTCTTTTCTATGATTTTATTGAAGTTATTAGATCTATTTTGAAGGCAAAATAGAGGAAAAATTTCATATTTGAGGTGAGAAAGGCAAGGAAAGTGAAAAACAAGCAAAAAGAACTAAGAAAATCAAGGTGTTTTGTCATCTCTTCACTTAATCTTCCTTCTTCCTTCTCTTGTGGGTAGTTCGACCTACATAAGGCCAGCCCTAAGGTGTTGAGTTTCTAGCTAAACCAAGTATGAATCTTAGGAATTTAAGGGATAAGAACAAGAATATGTAAAGAAAATAACAAACTAGCCATTAGAATTTAAGATAGAAAATCTAGGGTTTCAAGTGTCCCTTATAAAATCTGATTTGATATAATAATTTTTAGGCCTAAATGAGTGTTTAGATGAACTTCTAAGATCCCTAGAAGGCTCCCCATATGCATCTTCCACCAAGAAAATAAAGTAAGCTCCATGGGTGCCAAGAAGAAGCATAGTCTCGGCCTAAAAGGTTCAAGGCACTTAGAGATAGTTTTAAATTTTTTCAAATCCATTTTTGAGTCATATATGATGAATGGAAATGAAGGGAAACCTTGGAAAAAATTTAGGAGGCCTAAGGAATGAATTGGCATCATAGGTTCCATAATATGACCTAAAAAAGCAACACCTAATTAGGCTTCTTGTTTTAAATGAAAGCAAAAAATAGAGCCTAGAACTCAATTAATAGATGTTGCTTCATTAGGTGTATTTTGGAACCATAAAAGGGGCTATTAGACCAAGTTAGTATTTAAAGATGTATGGCTTTAGAAATGATTCCAAGAACCTAATTAGCTTCCACATATTGTGTTTAGGACAAGAGAAACAAATCTCACACCTTGTGTGTGTGAGGCCGAGGAAGGAAGCATAATTCCAAGAGAAAAAGTGTGCTTGTGTGGCAAAGGTGGCTCTCTTCACTTTCTCTCATACATGAATATGTTCTTACTTTGTTTTTCAATGTGTGTATATGTGTTTTAAGTCATGAAAAGTATTCTAGTATAAGCCTATATTCCATGGTACCATGATGTTGTATTATGTTTTTAAATGATGCCTAGTATGTTTGCTTGGGTTTGCTTGAGTATGGTGAAGCCTAGAACCCTTAACCATGGTGAGGATGAGCTAAGAACCCTTAAAATTGGTTAAGACAAAGTAAAGAATCTCCTAAGAGTGAGGTTGAGTCAAAACCTCTTAGAGAAAATGGGTAAGACAAGTCCAAAATCTATAAGAGAATGGGTGAGTCTAATCCACTTACTTGGCAAGCCTATGTATGCTTTGTATGACTTGTTCAAATGTTAAGAATGCTTATTGAATGATCATACATTTCATTATGCTAATGCATGCATTTTTAAGACTTGTATTGTATTCTTTATATGTGATTGAAAGGAAAATGAGCTATTGGAATTCTTTGAATTTCATTCACTCTTCTCCAATGTCTTAACATGCTAGGTGGACCAAGTGAGCAAGGTAATAGAAGCCACCAAGTTAGGAGATGAAAGATTGACATTAAAGTGTCTAGTTTTGTCTATTTTGTAGCCATATAAATGGCAAGTGATGTAATACTATGATGGAAATGTTGTATAATCATCTAAATATGTGTAAATACTCATAAATTTGATGTATGTATGAGGTTTGATGCCAAATGAATGATAATGTAGTTTTTGGGTATTGGATGACAATAGGAAGCATGTGTAATCTTATGTATGGCATGGGGTGAGAGAGTGAATTTTCAATTTCTGGATTTATGCACCTTTGAAACAAGTTTAAAAAGCCATTTTGCTGCATTCCCACTAGTTCAAGTGGTCATGGTTGCCTTAGAACTCAAAATAGACCATTTAGACCCTTTGTAAGACTTAAAATTGACCATCTCACAACCTAATATCAAAATCTAACAAAATGAAGGAATTTGCCCATGAAATATGCCACAAATATAGATTTTATCTAGAGCTTTTTGGGAAGCTAAAGATCTTATTTTTTGGAGCTTCGTGGAATTAATTATGATTTTTGAAAATTGACATTTTTCTGATGAATTGATGCAGATACTATTCATATGGTTAGTTGTGTGGGCTGTGTCATTTGATGGTCAAATGATATCTAATGCTCATGAAATTTTATAGACATAAACTAGACATGATAAGCTTTACATGGCCATTAAGATCACCCCAATTGGACTCTAAACAGGGAGATATGAATTTTTGAAATTAAAGGATAGTACTAATAATGATAGTCGATCTCTGGTACTATTCCGTCAATTCCTGGTAGTTAGCAGCCTCTATTATGGTCTAGATATATTTTTACCATAAAGTATACATCTTTAGCTTTCCAAAATGGTAAAGTATGCATAATTTTTATTTTTTTTAAAATTAGTTATAATTTTTTAAAATTTATGACAGTAACTTGGAAATCCTACCTGAGGTAGCATCATTGATTTTTTATGTATACCATCCACTTGCACGAGTTCTAGGCCACTTCTTGGGATGGTTATGTAACACCATAAATTTTTAGCTTGTCTCATGCTATCTCCATGTCTCATACCATGTATTTTATGAGGGAGCAAGAAAAAAGACATTAAAATAATGAATATATTTGCATTACGTAGCAAATAAATTTTTCGTTCGGTGTCCTGTGGATCATATGAACTCATTCAACTCATTCTTATATTTAATTACACTAATTCAACTCAAAACCATCCAAGAAAGTGGCCTAAAACTCATGCAAGTGGATGGAGTACATGAAATTCAAGAGTGTAGCCTCGACTAGAAATTTCAATTTACTGTCATGAATTTTGAAAAATTATAACTAATTCTAAAAAAAAAATTATGAATTTTTTACCATTTTAGAAAGCTACAGATGTCTAATTTATGCTAAAAATATGTCCATATCTCAATAGGAGTTGCTATTGACCAAAAATTGATGGAATAGTATTAGAGATTGACTATTGTCCCTAGTACTGACCTTCAATTTCAAAAATTCATATCTCCCTACTCAGAGGTCCAATTGGGGTGATCTTAGTGGCCATGGAAAGCTTATCATGTCTAATTTATACTTGTAAGATTTCATAAGTATTGGACATCATTTGACACTCAAATGATGAGGCCCAAATTTTTGATCATATGAACAGTACCTGTATCAGTTTAACAGAAAAATACTAATCTTGAAAAATCATAATTAATTCCACAGAGCTCTAAAAAATCTAGCATTTAGCTTTCCAAAAATCTCTATACAAGATATATATGTGTGCCAAATTTTATGGGCAAATTTGTTCATGTGGTCAGATCTTGATATTAGGTTGCAAAATGGGTCATTTTGTGTCTTACAAAGGGTCTAAATGGTCCATTTTGAGTTCCAAGGCAACCATGACCATTTGAGTACGTGGGAATGCACCAAAATGACCTTCTAAACTTGTCTCAAAGGTGTACAAACCCAGAATTTGAAAACTCACTCTCTCACCCCATGCCATACACAAGATTACACAAGGCTAGTCTTGCCATTCCATATCCAAAATGCACTATACCATTCATACAATATTAAATCTCATTTGTACATGATACATTTGCATAATTAAACATGATCATAAGGTTATAAGACATATACAATAATGGATTACAACATTTTCCACTCATATGGCCATAAAGAAGCAAAATCAAGGCACTTTGTTGTCATACTCTCATCTTCCAACTTGATAGCTTCTATTACCTTGCTCACTTGATCCACCTAGCATGTTAAGACATTGGAGAGGTGAAAATGAGATTCAAAGCATCCCAATAGCTCATCTCCCATTTCAACCATGCATAAAGTATGCGAAATAAGTCTTAAAAATGCATGCATGGATATATTGAATTGTATGAGCATTCAAGAAACATCATTGGCATTTGAACAAGTCATACATAGCATACATAGGCTTGTTAATTAAATGGATTAGCCCCACCCATTCACTTATAGATTTTGAATTTGCTTCACCTATTTTCTTTAGGAGGTTTTGGCTCAACCTCACTCTTGGGAGACACTTTGCTTGGTCTCAACTATTTTTAAGGGTTTTTGGCTCATCCTCACCCTGGCTAAGAGTTCTTGGCTTCTCTACACTCAAGCAAACCCAAGCAAACATGTTAAACATCATTTGAAAGCATAATGTAACATCATGGTACCATAGAATAAAAGCTCATGCTAGAATACTTTTTATAGCTTAAAACACATATACACAGATTCAAAGACAAGTCAAGCATACATTTATACATGAGAAAAGGAGGAGTGAGCTACCTTTACTGTAACCACATACTTTTCCTGTTGAAAATGCTCTCCCTTCCTTGGCCTCACATGCACGAAGGTGTGGGATTTGCTTCTCTTAGCCTAAACATAATTTATGGAAGCCAATTAAGTTCTTGAAGTCATTTTTAAGGCCATACATCTACTTGGAACTCTAACTTTGCCTTATGGTTCATTTATGGTTCTTAAATACACCTAATGAAGTAACACCTATCAAATGAGTTCTAGACTCCATTCTTTCCTTTCATATATGATTCTTGACTCCTTTTAAGCCTCTTACAGTCATCACACAATTAAAATAAAGAGCCTAACCATATATTGCTTTCTTAGGCCATATTATGGAACCTACACCAATTCATTCTCTAGGCCTTCTAAATTTTTTTCAAGGTTTTCCCTTATCTTCACTCATCATATATGACTTAAAAATGGGCTTAGAATAATTTAAAACTATCCCTAGGTACTCCAACTATGTTAGGCCGTGGTTATGAAGCAATAGGATATCAAGGGAGTTTGTTTTGTTTTCTTGGTGGAAGATGCATATGGGGAGCCTTCTAGGGATCTTAGAAGCTCATTTAAACATTCATTTAGGCCTATAAATCATGGTATCAAATCAAATTTTTCAATGAACACTAGAAACCCTAGGTTTGCTATCTTGAATTTTCATGGTTGTTTGTTAATTCCCTTTACATATTCTTATTCTTCACACTCCTTTTCCTAAGATTCACCCTTGGTTCTACCCAAAACCCAAGCCCTCTTGTAGCTTCATGAGTGGGATGAACCAAGGAGGGAAGAGGAGCAAGGGGTAGCTACCATGGAAGGAAGATTTATCTTGTATTTCCTTGTTTTCTTGGTTGTTTCTTCCATTCCTTGTCCTCTTCTCTTCAAATCCAAAATTTCCCCTCTGTTCTTCCCTAAAAAAAGATCCAAAAACTTCAATAAAACTATAGGAAATAAAAGGGAAATGGAGAAGAAGAGGTTTGCTAAAGAGAAAGCATGAAAAACCAAGAAATTCCATACCTTTTTGTCTTGTATTTCTCCTTCTCTTCTTCTTCTTCTTGTGCACCTCACTCTTAGGGTTTTTCCTTTGGTTTAGGGTAGAAACTAAATGATCAAAATGAGTAAGGAGGTGGGGTGCCCTATATATATAGGTGGGGTTTAAGAAAGACTTTTCAAAAATCTTAATTTTGCCTTTTCATCTTGGCATTTTTGTTTCTGGTTTGTTTTAGCTCCTTTTTTAGAACTATTTTTTTATTATAAAATTTAGATTCCCAATTTAGTAAAATGCCTTTGGAGTCACTCAAATTGGAGCTAAAACCTTCCTGAACGAATCCGTCAAAGTTCAGGTTACTGACATTGAAAAATGTCCACCGGAGGGGTTTTAACTGTCTTATATCTTCTCATGGATTTTAAAGCCTCTGAGAACCCCAGAGAATTTAAAACTTTTATTTAAAAAGTCTTCCTATAAAAATTCCAAAATTTGCTCAAAATTACAAAAATGCCATTACATTTCGTTAACTTTTCATTCAATTTCGTCTCTTCATTCTAGCTCTATTTTTTCTTTCTATCTGAGCTTGGAATTCTCATTTTTGGGAGTCTAGAATACTACTTAAATTTTTTGAGACCTTAACTAATTCATTTTGGGGGACTTGCTTTGAAAACGTACCTGTTTCTATCATTTAACGAAAATCAAACATTACAGGTTATGAGTTGTATTTGTGTAATTAAATATGATAATGAGATGGATAAGTCTATATGATCCACAGGACACTGAATAAAGAATTTATCCACTATGCAACGTAAATAAATTGATTATTTTTATTGAATTTTTCCTTTCTCTTCTTGTGTGGTGATGGAAAGAAGCTTAACATTCATGTGGAATGAGTTCTAGAATTATGGTGTTATAATCTCAATAACTCACACACCCATTCATACACACATTCAAGGCATACATACATCAAGTGTACAAATAAATAAGCTACTTGGATCATAAATGCACATTTTCAAGATTTTCATGCCACACTTTCACAATCATGTCATCAAGAAGCTCTAGGAACTTTTAGTTTTACCTCACCCCATTTCTAGGACTTTTGGATATGCCTCACCCTTGGCTTAAGGACTTTTAACTTGGCCATACCCATCCAAGAGACTTTTGGTATCTCCTCATCCACATTAAGGGTCTTTTGGCATCACCTCACCCTTAGGAGTCAATTTCACTACCAAAGCTATTCAAGAACACACATTGGTACCAATGCAAACTCAAAGATCAAGTGGCATATTCTTAAGTCATATAAACACATACATGCACACAAAGACATACACTTGCACAAGAATGCAAGGAGAATGAGGTGAAGAGCTACTTTGAATTTATGTAAGCTTCTTTTATCTTATCCTTCCCTCTTTTCGGCCTCACAAGTGCACCTAGGTGATTGGATGTTCTCTTGGCCTAAACACCATAAATAGCACACAATTGCACACTTGAAGCAAGCCAAGATACCAAATTTATTCTTAAACACACACTTGATCCCATAAATGGCCTAATGGCTCCATAAATGGCCTATTAAAGCAACCTTCACAATTCAAGCTCTAGGCTCCCATTTCTAGGCCTCTTGGCCTCATTTAAAGTCCTTAGAGCCCTCACACAATCATTTACACAAGCTTAGAATTAAGTTACTTTATAAAACACCATTATGGACACCATTGTCCCATCTCCCAATCTATGGCTCTTAAATTTTTCTCAATAGTTTTTCCCATCTTTTAACATCATATAAAGTTTTAAACCAAGGTTAGAGCAAATTAAAACATCCCTTAACCTAGTGCTCTCCAAAACTATGGACAAGAATAGGGTTCTTGAAGTTCTTGATTCTTTTTTATGGGAGACCCACTTGGGAAGGTTTCTAAGAGTCTTAGGAGCTCAAGGGAACACTAAAATAGCCAAGGAATACTCATACTAAATCAGATTTCATAAAACCCTGAAGAAGCCTACACTTTCTTATCTTAGTTTCTACTAGTTTTCCTTGGAATTTATTACCATATTCTTTTTCTCTATGGTCTAAAACCCTAGTTCTCCTTTTGTTTTTGGATAGAAAATCATCCCCTCCCTTGGGTCCATTCTTGGTCGAACATACCCATCCATGGAGTAAGGAGAAGAAGCAATAACAACAAGAAATTACCTTGGTTTCAAGTGTGTTTTTGTAACGAACGTAATTTTCGTAAAATAATGAAATGAGCTAGATAATGCCCCAAAAAATTTGGGTAGAGTTCTGGACTCTTAAAAATGAAAATTCTAGGCTCAGACAGAAAGAAAAATATAGCTAGGACAATGAAACAAATTATAACGAAAATTGATGAAATGTAATGGCATTTTCGTAAATAAGTGCATCTTTTGGGAAAAAACATAGGAGGGCTTTTTAAATGAAAAATTTAAGTTGCCCAGGGCTCTCAGAAACCCTAAAAGCTATAGGAAGCCTCAGAACTGGTAAAACCCCTTCAGTGTACATTTTCCAAGGGCGGTGAACTCGACCTTTGATTGATTCATTCGGGAAGATTTTAGCTCCAATTTGAGTGATTCTAAATGCATTTTATTAAATTGGTAACCCAAATTTTATAATGGAAAAGACGGTTCTTAAAAAGGAGTTAAAACAAAGCCAAAACAAAATTGCTATCATAAAAGGATAAAATTAAAATTTTAGAAAAAGTAAGTTTCTTGAATGTTCCATAAGCTTCTTGTCTCTTCTCCCTCTCATATAGCATGCCCAAAATATAGAAAAAAGAAGCTCTATCTTAGGCGCACAAGAGAAGGAGAGAAAGGAGGAAGAAAGCTAAGGAAAGGTAGCCAATTTCAAGGAATTTCATGTTTTTTCTTCTTCTTCCAATTTTGTTCTCCTCTCTTTAAACTTTCTTTTCATGAGTTTATTAAGTGGTTTTGATTATGTTTTGAGTCCAGAACAAGGGGGGATAATTCAAAATTCTTAAGGAGAAGCAAATCAAGGAGAAAGGCTCTTAAAAGCAAGCTTGAAACCAAGGTAATTTCTTGTTTTAGTTGCTTCTTTCTCTTACTCATTCCTTGTGTGTATTTCAGCCTAAACCAGAACCATATGGGGGAGGGGTTTTCTGTCCAAAAATGAGAGAGGAACTAGGGTTTTAGACCATAAGGAAGAGGAACATAGCAAGAAATTCCAAGAGAAATTAATAGAAATCAAGATAGAAAAGTGTGATGTTCTTTAGGGGTTTTGGAAAATCTGATTTTGTGTGAGTAATTCCTTAACTATTTAAGTATTTCCTTGAGCTCCTAAGACCTCTAGAAACCTTCCCAAGTGGCTCTCCCATTAAGGAAAAATTTAAAACTCTAAGAACCCTATGATTGCCTATAGGTTCAGCTAAGCTAGGATGGATAGGGTAGAGGATGTTTTAATTTGTTCTAGCCTTGGTTTGGGACTTTATATGATGTTAGAAGATAGGAGAAACCATTGGGAAAAATTTAGGAGCCATGGATTGGGAGATAGGACAATGGTGTCCATAATGGTGTTTTGTGAAGCAACTTGATTCTAAGCTTGTGCAAATGATTATGTGAGGGCTCTAAGGACTTTGAACGAGGCCAAGAGGCCTAAAAATGGAAAGAAATGGGAGCCTAAAGCTTGAATTGTGAAGGTTGTTTCAATAGGTCATTTATGGAACTATTATGCCACTTATGAAACCAAGTGTGTGTTCAAGAGTGAGTTTAGTGTCTTGGCTTGCTTCAAGTGTGTAATTATGTGTTGTTTATAGTGTTTAGGCTAAGAGAACATCAACCTTCCTAAGTGAACTTGTAAGGCTGAAAAGAGGGAAGGATAAGACAAAGGAAGCTTGCATAAATTAAAGGTAGCTCTCCACCTCATTCTCCTTATATTCTTGTGTGCATATGTATGTAATTGTGTACTTGTGTGTGCTCTTGTGATTTGAGAACATGCCACTTGATGTCTTGAGATTGCATTGGTGCCAATGTGTTGCCTTGAATGCCATTGATAGTGAGAATAGCTCATAAGGGTGAGGTGATGCCAAAAGTCCTTTAATGTGGGTGAGGAAGTGCCAAAAGTCTCATGGCATGGGTGAGACTGGGCTAAAAGTCTCTTAGATGAGTGAGGCCAAGTCAAAAGTCCCTAGGCCAATGGTGAGGCATATCCAAAAGTCCTAGAAATAGGTGAGGCAATGTAACACCATAATTTCTAGCTCACATCCATCATCATTTACATGCTCATGTGATATATAAGAAGGAAGTGAGAATTTTATTGAAAATAACACACTTTCTGCGTCGCATCATGACTAAAAATTTCATTCAGTGTCACGTGGACTGTGTGAGCTCATGCTATACATCCTCATATTTAATTACATCATTACAACTCATTTTCATCACAAAAACATGCCTACAACTCATGGAAACCGAATTGGAAGGTGGAAAAGGAGGTTTCATTCTCGGCCGAAATTGGCCTCCTTTTTGGGCAAACTTTGGAAAATCATAACTAAATCTAGAAAAATTGAAATCATACAATCTTGGTCATTTTGGAAAGTTTGAGATGTTTAATTTATACTAAAAATATGCACAAGTCATAAAATCCCACACATAGAGTGTTTGACATGTGAAATGATCTGGAGGTCGGACTGGGTCCTAATGCTATCACAATTCACTGATATAAACTTCTAAAATTCATAACTAATTCTATAAAAATTTAAATCACACAAATTTAGTCATTATGGAAATATAAAAATGTTAAATTTATGTTAAAAATAATTCCAGAATGAAACAAATACATTTAACTATTGAAAATCTATGGAACAATGACTGGACTCCTGGGGTGCCATTGCTACTGACAGCCAACTTCAAAAATGCATAACTCTTTGCTCAGACTCTAAATAAGGTGACCTCTAGTTTATTCCTATAAAATTTTACAAGAATTGGACACTATTTTCCCATTAGATGATACAGAATACAAATTTGCAAGTGTGAACAGTGCACATACCAGAATCAATAGAAAATCCTAACTTTGAAAATTAATCAAATATTATCCAAACCTCCAAAAATTATGTTCTTTAGCTTCTAAAAAAGCTTTCAATGAGACCTAATTTCATGCCAAATCTCGGATCAAGACTAACTCATTTGGCTAAAAAGTGACTTAAGGTTCCATAATGATCAATTGTGGCTCCATATAAGGTACCAAAGTTGCCAAATAGATTTCTCTTGGTCTTGGCACCTTTTGGGCAAGTCCAAAAGTACATTTAAGACTTGTGTGAGCTGTTCAAATGGTCCCAAATCTCATGCATCTCATTTTGGCCTTCTCACCCACACTTATGCACATTTACTTCATACTTCCACATTACATATTTGGGCATTAGATACTCAAATTGTATTTTATAACTCATACATCATATCTATAGCTATAAACATCACATAGTAGCATCTTTATACATGTCTCAAGGTTCACAATACATATACAACATCATATACATTATGAACCATGATTATGGTTCTAAAATAGACAAAACAAGACATAAGCTTGTCAATCTTTGCTCTTCATGGTTGTTGGCTCCCTTCACCATAATTACTTAGTCCACCTAGCATATTAGATCATTGAAGAGGAGGGGATGAGATTCAAAGAATCCCAATAGCTCATCTCCCATTCAATCATACATAATATGTACAAGCAAGCTTTACAAATGCATGCATGGAGAAAATAAAAGTCATGGACATTTTAAAAGCAAACTTGGCATGTGAACAACTCATACAAATCATTTAAGAGCTCACCAAGTATTTGGGTTGGCCTCACACTTCTCCTCATGGGTTTTGGACTTGCCTCACTTATTTCTTGAGTACTTTGGACTCAACCATATTCTTAGGAGCTCACTTTGCTTTTGGGAGACTCTTTGCTTTGTCTCAACCAAGCTTAAGGGTTCTTGGCTCATCCTCACCAAAGAGAAGAGTTCTTGGCCTCTCCACACTCAAGCAAACTCATACAAACATCATGCACTCGTTAGAAAACATAACATGGCATCAAGGATCATAGCATATAAAGGCATGCTAGCATACTTTTCATAACTTGAAAATACACATACACACATTATAAAAAAAGCTAAACACACATCCATGCATGAGAGAAGGTGGAGAGAGCTACCTTGCACCAATTCACACATTTTTTCCTTTAAATTTAAGCTCCTCTTTTCGGCTACACAACCACAAAAGTGTGGGGAAGGTTCCTCTTAGCCTAGATACAATTTATGGGAGTCAATTAGGTTCATGAAACACATTCTAAGGCTACATAACTTGATGAACCACTAAATTACTCTATAGACTTCAATATGGTCCATAATGGCACCTAATGAAGCAACACCCCTCCAGGGACTTCTAGGCCTCATTCTTTCCTTTCAAATATGATTCTTGACTCCTTGTAAACCTCTTGGAGTCATCACATCATTAAAACAAAGGGCCTAGCATCATGTTACTTCTTTAGGTCATAATATGGAACCTAAGGCACCAAATCAATTTTTAGGAGTTCTAAATTTTTTCCAAGGGTTCCTCCCACCTCCTACCATCATAAGAAGTCTCAAACCAAGGCTAAAACAAATTCAAATAGCCCTTAGCCCAATGGTTCTGTCTTGGCCGAATTGATGGAGGGAGGAGGAGTGCATGGGCTTTTTGATTTTTCTTTGATGGGAGAGACACTTGGGAGGATTCCTAGGGGTCTTAGAAACTTAAATAAACATTTACACATGCAAGAAAATTCATGAATTAAATCAGTTTTTACAAAGTGTCCAAGAGCTCTACACTTTTCTAACTTGATTTTTATTAGCTTTTCTTCCAATTTCCTTGCATCTACTAACTCCTCATGGTATAAAACCCACAATTCCTTCTTATTTCTGGACAAAAAGCCTCCCCCCAAGATGGTTCTATTCTAGCAAAACTCCACACACAAAGGGCAAGAAAAAGGAAGCAACCAAGATAGAAAAATCACCTTGATTCCAAGCTTATCTCAAGAGCTCTCTTCCTTGCTTCAACCTTCTCCTTGAATTTCAAAATTTCCCCCTCAGTTCTGGGCTTAAAACAAAACCAAACATCTCACTAAATTCATAGGAAGAGAGGAGGAAAGGAGGGCAAGAAGTTTAACAAGGCAAGGAGTAGAAAAAAAGTGGCTAAAACTTACACTTTTCAAAGCTTCTTCTTCCTTCCTTGGCCTCCCCTCTTGTATGCCACTCTTAGCCCTTCTTAATTCTATTTTAACATGTGAGAGAGTGGGTAAGGAGATCTAAGCAGAGGAATGGCGGTTTTATAAGCTAGGGATTCATTTAAGCAACTTTTAAAATTTGTAATTTAGTCCCTCTTCATAGTTTTATTCATTTGGGCTCGTTTCAACTCCTTTTTGAAATCTGTCTTTTTCATCATTTTCCTTAGGCTCTTAATCATAAGAATTATCTTTGGAATCACTCAAAAAAGGATCTAAAACCATTCTAAACTATTTGGTCAAAATTTCAGTCAATCGACGACTGAAATCGCTCACAGGAGGGGTTTCAACTGTTCTAGGGATTCCCATGATATTTAGGGCCTTTGAGAACCCTGGAAAACTCAAATTTTTTATTTAGAAAACCCTCCTATGAGTTTTTCAAATTTTTCAAAAATTACAAAAATGCCCCTACTTTCTTCGACAAATTTTTTGAGCTCTTCTGGCTTTGGTTTTTGGGCATCTTAAACCTTAAATCCTCATTTTCTAATATTTAAAATTTTATCATAATTTTAGTTGGCCCAAATTCCTTCTATTTCGAGGACTTCCTTTTATATTTGGCCTATTTCTGACGCTTACGGAGAGACCGAACAGTGCATTTCTCACTTTTACGGAGGGACTGGATGTTACAGGCAAAACCAAAAGTCTCTAGAGCTTCTTGATGGCTTGATTGTGAAAGTGTGGCATGAATATCTTGTAAATGAGCATTTATGGTTCTAGTAGCTTGTTTATTTGCGCACTTGATGTATATATGCCTTGAATGTGTATGAATGGGTGTGTGAGCTATTGAAATTCTAAGAATCTCACCTCCTTCCCTTCCTCATCTTAAAATGTCTAGGTGGCACACGAGAAGGGAGAAATGCAAGCCAAGGGCCTTGAAAGGCTATATTTGAATCATTATATAGCTTACTTTTTATTTGAATGGCAAAGTGATTATGTATATGCTATTTTTAAGATGTAAGACCATGAATAATTGTAATATGGTGTATAAATCTTGTATGGAACACATGTGGCATGAAATCAATGCAAATATGGGATTTAGCTTCTTAAATGGCTTATGTATATAGTGTATTCTTGGGTATGGAATGGTCAAATTGAAATGCATGAGGCTTGGGACCACTTGGGCAGTTCCTACAAGTTATATTCATACTTTTAAACATGCCCAAGAGGTGCCAAACCATTGAAGAATCCATTTGGACAAACTTGACACCTTATGGAAGCCAAAATTGACCATATTATGAGGTTATTTTACTTTCTGTCCAAATGAGCTTTTCTTAGTTTGAAATTTGGCATGCACCTAGAGATTGTTGAGCACTTTTTGGAAAGTTAAAGTAGGTATTATTTGGAGGTCTACAGAATATTTGGGGAATTTTTTAAGTTGACAATATTTCTAATTTTTGGCAATATTCATATAGTCTAAAATTTGTTCTGTATCATTCATAGGGCAAATGATGTCTAGTTGCCATGAAATTTTACAGAAAGAAACCAGACCTTTCCAGTGACTTGTGCCAACTAGAAGCACCTCATTTGGAGGTTTAAAGAGGGAGATATTAATTTTTGAAATTGTTGTCTAGTGCCAATACATAGTCAGACCCGTGGTACTATTTGATTGAATTTTGGGGTTTGAATGTATCTGGATTGGTTTAGAATTATTATTTTTCCTTTAGTTAACATCTATAGCTTTCTAAATTGGTATAAATTACATGGATTAGAATTTTGTGAAATTAATTATGAATTTTCAAAATTTATATCAGTAATTTGTATTAGTATCAGAAGGTAGCCAAACCTTCCTGCCTTTTCTATTATCAAATGTGGTTCATATGGGATTTTTATGGCTGGGAATTATTGTTACTGTAATGTGATATCTAGAGTTTTCTAGAAACCTATGGTTTGTATGATTTTAATTTTTTTACATTTAGTTATGATTTTTCAAAGTTGCCTCAAATTCTACTATCCTAAAACCCGAGGCAAAATGTGATTATTTAAGGTTTTTGACTTTTGATCCGTGGTTTGTGCTAAGTTCTGAAAATGTTATGATTTGTCTGAATGGAAAATAATTAGAGAATATTGTTGGCGAGTTTATGGGGTCCCAGAAACAAAAAATGAAAAATTTATTTGCTATGCAATGCAATTTAATTTATTATTTCAATGCATTTTCTTAGGATTTCTTTGAAGAATTGTATAATCCCACTTGCACATAAGAGGATCAATGTTAGAAATAATACAACTTTCAAAGCTTTTTCTTCTTGGTTTGCCTTTTCTCAAAAATTTTGAATTGTCCCTCTAAGTTCTGGACCAAAATAGAACCAATTCACTCAAATAAACTATGGAAAGAAAGCATGGAATGAGGGAAATAAAATTGGAAGAAGGAGCATGAAATTCTTGAATTTACCTACCTTTTCTTTGATTTTCTTCCTCCTTCTCTCCCTCTCTTGGTGCGCCTTAAGAAGCTATCCCTTTTCTGCATTTTGGGCAGAAGAAAGTCGTGCCTAAATGAAGAGGAGAAGTGTGAAGGTGGTGGAAGCTTCAAGAAACAAACTTTTTCAAAATTTTCAATTTCGTCCTTCTATAATGGCAATTTTGTTTCAGCTTTATTTTAGCTCCTTTTTAAAAACTGTCTTTTTCATTATAAAATTTAGGTTTTCAATTTAATAAAATGCCTTTAGAATCACACAAATCGGAGCTAAAACCTTCATAAACCAATCTATCAAAGTTCGGGCTCACTGCCATTAGAAAAGGTACATCAGAGGGGCTTTATCGGTCTCGAAGCTTTCCATGGTTTTCAGGCCCTCTCAGAACCCTGGGCAACTCAAAATTTTCATTTAAAAAGCCCTTTTGTGTTTTTTTTTTTTTTCTAAAAGTTACACTTATTTATGAAAATGCTATTCGTCAGTTTTCGTCACAATTTGTTTCACCATCCTAGTTCTATTTTTTCTTTTCGTCTGAGCCTGGAATTATCATTTTTAAAAGCCTAGGACTCTATCCAAATTTTTTGGGATATTATCTAGCTCATTTCAGAGGACTTACTTTTATATAACTCATTTCATTATTTTACAAAAATTACTTTCATTACAAAATACTAATTAGAATATCAAGAAACAAGGACAAGAAGTCAGTGATGATTTGAAATCAGAGCCAAAGTGGCTAAACAGAGGAAACTGACGACTAATGGTAAAATCATAATTTTAGACAAAATTTTAAAAACTCAAAGAAAGAAGTTTTAAATGCTAAAATTAATCTCACTAAAATTTTCAAAGGGCCTAAAAACCCTAGGACCATCAAAATGGCTAAAACCCTTATGGTGTATAATTTAGGACATTAGTTAATTGTAACTTTTTGAGATAGTTTTAAATCCTAAAAATTTCAAAGTAAATGTTTTCAATAAACTTGAAAGTCTCAATTTTCATATGAAAAAGACAGGTTCTAGAAAGGATATGAAATGAGGTCAAACAGAGGAAATTAACTGAATAAATGTAATTGGTGTTTTCAAATTTGTTATAAAATCTATCCTCCTTCTTATTATAGCTATGCCACCCCTTCTTCTTCTTTAAACTGACTTAAAAGCCTCTGAACTAATAGCCATGGTGTCCAAAATATGAAAGGAGCGAGAGAAAGAAAAGAGAAGCCAATAAGGTAAGGAAACATATAAATTTGAATTTAAAACTAATTGATTTAAATTAATTAAAGGATATATATATATATATATATATTTCAAAATAAATATATATATATACATACATATATTTCAAATGTTATAAATTATGATATATCAAATATATATATTTATTTCTAAAATTTTTCCACCCTAGATTGAATGTGACATTCATTGAATCTAGACACAATTTTAGATTCAATGAATTTGGACATTCTAGCTCGAGTTGACTCATTCTTATGTGCAACCCGTAGGCCCATATGACATTAGCAGTAGGCTAATGACACTATTTGACCCACAAGTCACAAGCGGCCTTTAGCAAGACATTGTAACAACCCAAATCATATAGGGATCGGTGATCCGATGCAACCTATCATATAACCCTATCACATCTTTTTTGTCACACAATATGTAGATCAAGTATAAGGCATGGAAATATCATTCTCCCTTTACTTGATCGTCATTTTCTCGATCTACGTGCAGACTGACATTACAAATGGAAACTCTTCCATTCGAGCACGGCCATGCATTTCTTAGTCTTACTCATCGAGAGGCCCAGAGATATCTTTCTATTAATCAGAGGAACAAATCCTATCTTGACTACTCATCTCCTTCTACATGAATTCCACTATACCCGATCACAGCCTTTATGATCATTCGGTTAAAGATGACTTTTGACTATGCCAAAAAATAGTATTTTTTCATATTGGAAATTATGGTGATCTCAAGTCTAAAGGCTCGGTGACACGGTTATACATAAGACGCGCCTATGACTTAATCCATGTAGCTATCTCATGGCGGGTCGGTCCAGCATCTTGTCCCTTAACAAGTGCCTATGATTTTGATTCATATCTTTATAAATGATTAACACATAATTATCAATCAAAATCATACTAGTCTTAGTTCATCATCATTCCCATAATGATGATCGACTAGAGATATTTAAGATAATCAATATGATTTATCCAAGGATATTATTATATAGAACATGTAAAAATATAATAATGTAATAAAAGAAAACTCTTATTTCTTAATAAAGTACAATGTTTGCAATACAATGCTTGGTTTAGGGCACAATCTCTAACATGTATGTCCACTAGTAGCTTGAAAGTCATACATGCATTCTTTGACATGAATATGCATCAATTTTGTATGTTTAAAAAGGTTAAGAGTTATTAAGATTCTTTGAATCTCACTCTTTTCCTACCAATGTCTAATCATATCTAGGTGAAACAAGTGAACCAAGAAATAGAGGCCAAGAACCTTAAAGACCAACACTTTGACAATGGAGTAGTTAAATAGGCATTTTGATGACATATTGATGTCAAAATATGTAACCATGTGATGAATATATGATGTAGACCTCTGAGCAAATTCAAATGTATGTATAAATGATGTATATAATCATTTTGGAACCAAATAAATAAATGCATGAGTTTTTACCACCTGTATGTTATGATATGCATGTGTATAAATGCAAGTGGCAAGGTCAAAATGAGTTCCATGGTGATTTGGATCATTTGGCATGCTTTGATATGTTGTATTTATACTTTTGGATATACCCAAGTAGTTATAGAATGAGAAGAGAGCTTTTTGGTACCTTAAGCACCCACTTTAAACTTCAAAATTGACCAATTTGTGTACTGAACCAAACTCTGACCAAATAGAAAATTTTTGTATAAAATTTGGCCAACAAGTAGGTCTCATATAGAGCTTTTCATAGAGGCAATTTAGAGCTGTAGAAAATTTATTATGATTTTTCAAAGTTGGTCAAAGTATACAGAAATAGTATGTGCACTGTTCATATAGTTAGTTTACTTCTCTATATCACACATAGGCCAAATGAAGTCCAATAATCGTAAAATTTTATAGGCATAAACTAGATATCATACGCTTGTCATAGCCACTAAGAGAATCCTATTTGGAGCTCTATAAAAGGAGAACTAAATTTTTAAAATTACAGGTCCTGGAACTATTAGAGAAATGACTTGACTTACTGTTCATTCTTTTCTATAGGCTAAATGCCATTATCTTGGTCTAAAACTAATTTTAGTTATTATTTAACATCCAAAAATTTCCATAAAGATATCATATGAATGATTTCAATTTTTTTAGAATAAGTTATAAATTTTTAAAATTTACACTAGAAAGTTGTGACAACAAACCCGAGAGCAATTTTTCATTTTTTTTAGTTCATGGTTCCAAACCCGAAATGTATGAGATGAATTGTAATGTTTATGATATGTATGGATATGTTATGGATAGAAAATGATATGGATGAGCTCACATGGTCCCTAAAGCATGAAATGAATTATTTGAGCTTCCCGTTACGTAATTATCCATGCTTAAAAATGTCACACCCTTGAATATGTGCACCAATATACCATATATATATTGAGATAGCCTATGGGACCATTGTGTATCTGCTAGAAGGTTATGATAGTACACTTAACATGGGTGAGGATGAGCTAAAGGTTCTTAAGAATGGGTGAGACAAAGCTAAAAGTCTCAATAAGAGTGAGGCTAAGTCAAAAGTCCATTGAAAATGGGTAAGACAAATCCAAAAGTCTAAAAAAAAAAAGGGTGAGGCTAGACTAATGCCCTTAAGAACTTATGTATGATATGTATGAGTTTCTATGACAAGGAAAATGCTTTATGTATATTTACTAGTAGCCTAAATGCCATGCATGCATTCTTTGACTTGTGAAAGCATCATATATGTATGTTTGAAAGGGTAAAGAGCTATTGAGATTTTTTGAATCTCACTCTTCCCCATTTTTCATCTAACCATGTTTAGGTGGAACTCAAGGAAGCAAAAATGGAAGCCAATAAGCATAATGTGCAACACTTTGACAATAGAATAGTTTCTAATGTAATGTAATATCAAAGTATGTATGTATGAGTGGTTTATGACATGTGAACCATTAAGCATGGATAAAAGTATATGAATATCATGTATGAATGGAAATTGGAACCAAATGTATGTTTATATGGATTTTTGCCATTCATGTGCCTTAATGATTATGTGTACAAATGCAAGTGACAAGGTGAGAAAGAGCCCTATGTTGATTTGAACCATTTGGGATGCTCTCTTAGGCTATGTTTATACTTTTAGATATGCTCAAGTGGTTGTGGAAAGATGAAAAGAGCATTTGGTACATATGGAACCCATTATGGACTTCAATTTTGACCATTTCTTATGCTAAAACAAAGTCTAACTAATTAAATGAGTTTTTTCATGAAATTTGGCCAACAAATAGGTCTCATCTGGAGCTTTTCACAGAGCTAAAAAGCACTTAATTTGGAGCTCTAGAGAATTTATTATGATTTTTTAAAATTGGCTAAATTATGCAAAATTGGTATGGGTATTGTTCATATAGTTAGTTTGCTTATAAAATTTATAGGCATAAATTGACATCATAAGCTTTCCATAGCCACCAAGAGCACCTCATTTGGAGCTTTGTGGAGGAAGAACCAAAATTTTAAAGTTTTAGGTCCTGAAGCTATTTAAGAAATGACCTAGAGTATTGTTCTATTATTTTTCATGGGCTAAATGCTTCTAGCTTGGTCTAGAACTAATTTTACTCATTAGTTAACATCTAGAGATTTCCAGAAAGCTATCATATGCATGATTTGAATTTTTCTATAATTAGTTATAAATTTCTAAATTTATATTAGAAATCTAGTGCAGCAACCTGAGAGCAAAAAATCTGATGTTGTGATGTATGGTTCCAAACCTGAGTTTTATGAGATAAAATGTGATAGTTTTGGTATGAATGGATTTTTTATGTATGAATAATATTATTCTATGTCCACATGGTACCTAAAGCCAAGGATGAAGGAAATGGACTTTTAATTTTATACTACTTTCATTCATTCCATTGCCAACAAAGGTGCCATTTCCATGCACATAAATATTATATACTAATCATGTCATGAGTTAAGAGCTATAAAGAGATGGTGTTACAAACACGCCTTTTAAGAAATTAAAATACCAAGAGAGTGGAGAACAAAGTTAGTTAAAGGTGTGTATGAAAAGAGCAAAATTTCTTGCCTATCTTTAGCCTTTTTTTCCTTCCTTTCTCTCCCTTCTTTGGTGTGATTTAAGCTACTATTTTATAGGGCAAATAAGTTAGTTCTAAGTAATGGAGGGTGGCATGGTTGAAATAGGGAAGAAAGAAGGTGGTTTATAATAAATTCAAAAATTCCCATTGCACCTTTCAACTTCATTTCCTCCATTTAGGCTCATTTTAGTTTCTTTTTTAAAACCATCTTTTTTATATGAAAATTTAGGTTCTCTAGTTTATTAAAAACCATTTACTCCCAATTTTATGAGATTTAGAACTATCTCAAATTGTCTGATCAAAGTTTGAGTTAACCAATAGCCTAAAATACACAATGGAGAGGGTTGGTCATTCTTACAACTTTTATGATTTTTAGGACCTCTAAGAATTTTATGAAACTTAACTTTATCATTTAAAACTTCCTTCTTTAAGTTTATAAAAAGTTGTCCAAAATTATGATTTTGCCACTATTTCTTCAATTTATTTCATTTAGCTACTTTAGTTTCGGTTTTGGGCCATATTTAGCTTTATTACCTCTTTTTTGGATGCGTAGATTATTATTTTATTCTTATTTGAATTTATTTAATTCTATTCTAGGGTCCTCTTTTGTTATCTCCTTAATTTCAGTTTGAATTTTAAAAGACTGGATATTACAAATGTTATGTAAATTAGAAATCAAAGGGAGATGATATAAAATTACTTGATATTCTAAACTATATGAAAGCAAGTTATTATACAAACCTAGCTATATGTTTAAAGTAAATAAACAAGTTATTTGAAACATTTCTCTTTAAATTATAGTAAAATTCATACATTGTCTCATTTTAATTGAAACATGTGATAACATATATTATAAAGATAATATCATATTATTCCATACTTACGACAACAAAATTTCAAGTGTTACCAAACTTTTGGCAGTGGTCTTAACCCATTTCATACACCATATGGAACTTTAGGGGTCCAATTTTGAATTTCTTTTCTTTGTCTCTCTTCTTTGTCGTAGAGAAATTTATTTTGATCTATAAAACCAATTCATAAACCCCATTGGCTATACAACTCCAATTTACACAAGTTAGGTGTTTATGAAAAGCTTGTGATATGAACTTTATGTCATAAAATTTTCAAATAAAAATGAATTCATTTGGCCCTTGAAAAATACAAAAATCTGAGACTATTGTAGATAAAAAGTAATAGTATAAATTTGCATAACTTAGTCAACTTTGCAAATTCATAAAATATTTTGTATAGCTTCAAAATTTTCCATTCTTAGCTTGTTAGATAGCTCTATAAATTCTCTAATTGCATGCCAAAATTTAGCCTAGGCTATCAAGGATAGAGGTATAATTAATAGCATATTTGAACTAAAATTTGATTCTAAATTGGTCCACTTGGCCTCTAAATTGTACTTTCTCATTTTGAGTAAGTTTTAATCCATCCATACTTCCTTTCCAATAAATCCATTGCATGATAAATGGCTCACATCTAATTATACATGCACAACCGGTAACACCATATTTATATAGCTTGCCTCATGCTATTTCTAGGTCTTATCTCATGCATTTCACAATGAAGTAAGGAAGATAGCATTAAAACAATGAATATACTTGCATAATGTCATGGATAAATTTTTCTTTCAGAGTCCCGTGGGCCGTAAAGACTCATCTATCTCATCCTCATATTTAAATACTTAAATACAACTCATAACAAGCTCAAAAGGTGGCCTATACGTTGAGCAAAGGGAGTAGATACACAAAACACAAGAGTGCAGCCTTAGACTAGTTTCTAGATTCTGTGCCTGAAATTTGAAAAATCATAACAAATTTTAGAAAAATTAAAATCACACACATTATATCATTTTGGAAAGCTATAGATGTCTGATTTATGGTAAAAATAAATTCAGACCAAAAAGAGGCTTCTAGGCACCAAAAAATAGTGGAACAGTACTAGAGGTCAGTTGTCATCCCTAGTATTGATCTCCAACTTCAAAAATTCATATCTCCCTGCTCAGAGGTCCAATTGGGGTTATCTTAGTGGCCATGGAAAGCTTATCATATCGATTTTATTCTTGTAAAATTTCATGAGCATTGGACATAATTTTTTCTATGAATGATATGACCTAACTTTCTGACCATATAAATGGTACTTGCACTAGAACAGTAGAAAAATCCCAACTTTAAAAATTCATAATTAATTCTATAGAGCTTTGATTTTTCTAAACTTTAGCTTCCTAAAATATCTCAAATAAGATCTACATATGTACCAAATTTCATGGGCAAATTCATTCATTTGGTTAAATCTTGACATTGGGTTGTAAAATGGCTTATTTGGTGTCATATAAGCGATCCCAATGGTCCATTTCAAGTTCTAAGGCAATCATGACCATTTGAGGATGTGGGAATGCACCAAAATGACTCTCTAAACTTGTGTCAAAGGTATATAAACATAGATTTCTCAAACTCAATCTCTCACCTGATACCATACACAAGATTACACATACTAGCTCTTGTCATTCAATACCTAAAACATGTTATTTCATACATTTGACAACAATTCTCATTCATACATAATACACTTGGGTAATTACATGTACTCATATGATTATATAACAATTTTATCATGAGATTACATCATATGCCATGTGTATGGTTACAAAAAAGGAAAGACTAGGCCTTTTCATGCATTTTGATGTCAATCTCCTTCTTCTAGGCTTAGTGGCTTCCATTACCTTGCTCAATTGCTTCACCTAGCATGTTAAGACATTGGAGAGGAGGGGATGAGATTCAAATAATCCCAATAACTCATCTCCTTTTTAATCACATATAAAGTATGTAATACAAGCCTTAAAAATACATGCATGGGCATATTGACATATGTGAGCATTCATGAAACATTCTTGGCATTTGATTAAGTCATACATAGCATACATAGGCTTGCCAAGTGAGTGGACTAGCCTTCTCCATTCACTTATGGATTTTAGACTTGCCTCACGCATTTTCTCTTGGAGGTCTTAACTCAACCTTACTCTTGGTAGTCAACCTCACTCTTAGGAGACTCTTTACTTTGTCTCAACCAAGTTCTAGGGTTCTTGGCTCATCCTCACCATGGCTAAAAGGTTCTTAGCTTCTCTACACTCAAGCAAACCAAGGCAAGCACATAAAACATCATTTAAATGTATACAATATCATCATGTCACTATGGAATAAAAGCTTGTGCTAAAATACTTTTCATAGCTTAAAACATATACACACATTCAAAAATAATGTAAGCACACATTCATGCATGAGAGAAGGTGGAGAGAGCTACCTTACTTGTATTTACACACTTTTTCCTTGAGCTTTGAGTCCTCTCCCTTGACCTCACACACCCAAGGAGGTGGAGGTCATTTCTCTTGGCCTAGACACATCATATGGAAGCCAATTACACTCTTGAATCAAATTCTAAGGCCATACATTCACTAGAAAAGCTAGGTGGTTCATATCTCTCTTTTATGGTTCCATAATGCACTTAATGAAGCAACCTTAAGAAAACATCATCTTAGCTCCATTCTCTCCATCTATTTATAACCCTTAACTCCATTTAAAACTTTTGGAGTCATCACACAATCAAATCAAGGAGCCTAGCTAGGTGTTGCTTCTTTAAACCATAATATGGAACCTATGATACCATCTTATTATTTATGGCTTCTAAAATTTTTCCAAGCCTTTCTCTCATAATCTCCCATCATACATGTTGCAAAACTAAGCTTAGAAGGAATTAAAACACTCCTTAGGTGCATGAACTCTTCTTGGCCGAAGCATGTACTCTTCTTGGCACCCTTGGAGTTTCTTTGCTTCCTTTGATGGGAGAATCATATAGGAAGCTCTCTTGATGTCTTAGAAACTCATATGAACACTTGAATATCATAAAACATGGCTAGGGTTCATTATAAAGTTCAAGGTGCAATCAAAACCCTAGTCTCCCTATCTTGCAATCTAATGATTTTTACTTAAATTTCTTTATATATTCATACTCTCCTCCCTTAAATTCCTAGAATTCACTATTGGTTCTACCTAAAATTCAAGCCCCCTTGCAACTACATATATGGGGCAAAATAAGGAGAAGAAGGGGGAAGGAGTAGCTACCATGAGATGAAGATTTTACCTTATTTTTATGGCTTTTCTTGCTTGTTTCTCACTTTCCTTGGCCTCCTATCTTCAAATCCGAAATTTTCCCTCTGTTCTTCCCTAAAAAAAGATCCATAAATGTCAATAAAACCATAGGAAAGAAAGGAAAATGGAGGAGAAGAGGTTTGCTAAAGAGAAAGCATGAAAAACCAAGAAAATCCATACCTTTCTATCTTGTTTTTTTTCCTTCCTTCTTCCTCCTTCTTGTGTGCCTTATCCTTAAGGCTTCTCTCTAGTTTAGTATAGAAACAAGTGTGGCTAAATGAAGTGAAGAGGTGGGGTGCCTCATATATATATGGAGGTTTAAGGAAGACTTTTCAAAAATTCCTATTTTGCCCTTTCATTCTTGGCATTTTTGTTTCCAGTTCGTTTTAGCACCTTTTTGAGAACCGTCACTTCCATTATGAAATTTAGATTCCCAATTTAGTAAAATGCCTTTGGACTCACTAAAATCAAAGCTAAAACTTTCTCGAATGGATCTGTCAAAGTTCGGGTTTACTGTTGTTGGAAAACGTCCATCAGAGAGGCTTTAGCTATCTCGGAGCTTCCCATGGTTTTCAGGGCCTCTGAGAACCTTAGGAAACTCAAAATTTTCATTTAAAAAGTCCTTTTATGAAAATTCCAAAATTTGCTCAAAATGACGAAAATGCCCTTATGTTTTGTTAACTTTTCGTCACAATTTGTTTCTTCATTCTAGCTCCAATTTTCTTTCTGTTTAAGCCTGGGATTCTCATTTTTAGGAGTCTAGAATACTACACAAATTTTTTTGGGCCTCGAATCACTCTATCTAGGGGACTTCCCTTTGTATCCAGTGAATTTCGTATGTTGACGAAGAAATAGTACATTACATTTCTCACGTTTTCTCTCATTTTTAGAGAACTGAGTATTACATAACCATAAGCTTCCCATATGGAAATTTATGTTCTAAATACTAATTCATGCACCAAAATGACATATATTCATGTGCTTAAGCTTATACACATATTACCATAACATAACCTTATCATATACATAAGGGTTCATCATTATCATATATCTTACATCACTAAATATACAAGTTACAACATAAACTTCCAATACATAATTCATAAACTCTAAATCTTCTTATGTTCCTTTTCCTTGTGTAACACCACATATTTCTAGCTTGCTCGTTATCATTTCTATGTCTCATATGCTGAATTGCACAAAAGGGAATGGAAGAATGGCATTAAAATATGCCTTATTTCACGTTGCGTTGCGTATGAAAATTCCATTCGGTGTCATGAAGACCATATGAGCTCATACATCACATTCTCATATTTAATTACATTCATACAACTCATTTGCATCACCAAAGTTGGCCCACAACTCATGAAATTCAAAAGGGAGCATCAAATTCACTCTATTATTTTCGGCCAGAATTTCAGTTTTTCTATCACAACTTCAAAAATTCATAACTAAATCCACAAAAATAGAAATCATGCATTCTTAGCCATTCTGGAAAGCTACACATGTCTACTTTATGACAAAAATATATCTAGGCTATGAAACATAACACAGAAAGCGTTTGACATGCAAAAAGGGGCAAAGGTTTGAACAGCTACTGGTACTAATACAAGTGTCTACTATAAATTTAAAAAATGTCCAATTAATTCCAAAAAAATCTAATCCATGCGAATGATACCAATTTGGAAAGCTATGAATGTTAAATTTATGGTAAAAATAGGCTCAAACCAGAGAAAGCACGTTTAGCCACTAAAATTTAATGGAACAGTGACTCAGGTCGTGCTGCACTACTGTTGCTGTTCAAGAAATTCAAAATAGAAATTTTGAGTTGCCCAGGGTTCTCAGAGGCCCCAAAAACCATGGGAAGCCCTGGGACCGGTAAAGCGCCTCCGATGTATTCTTTTCGACGTCGATTGACCCAAACTTTGACCTGTTCGTTCGGAAAAGTTTTAGCTCCAATTTGAGTGATTCCAAAGGCATTTGATTAAATTGGGAATCTAAATGTTATGATGGAAAAGACAGTTCTCAAAAAGGAAATAAAACGAAGCCAAACTGGACATCCCATTATGGAAGGGCAAAAATGGAAATAAATTGCACATACAATGTATCGGGCATTACACCTTACTTGAGGAACCTAAAATAGTTAATGGGAAGGACATGGATGAGATTTCGAAGAGAATCTCAGTGGCAAATCTCAACCACATCAATGCATACAAGAATGCCATGAGGAAATGCAAAGCATGTGGTGTAATTATGTGATTCATATGCATCATATAACTCAAACACAACTTTTGCCATAAAACTCATTTCTCATCAAGCCATGTCATCTAAACATGCTAGTTTGGCTCAACTAAGATCAACTTTAGGTCCAGGATGTAACAACCAAAAAAAAGAAAAGAAAAAGAAAGAAGAAAGCTGAAAATTTTTGAAATCCTAAAATTTTTCTAAGTCTGCTAGCTATAGCGAGAAATGGCCTAGCTATAGTGAATGTACCTATTCGCTATAGTGAGAAATGGTCTAGCTATAGCGAATGTACCTATTCGCTATAGAGAAAATGCTTTTAGCTATAGCGAGTGCGGGCATTCCATACAAAAAACCAGGGAGTTGCTTGCTGTAGCTCGCGCTATAGCGAAAACGGGGGTCTGGGACTGATACGTGCTTGCCGTAGCGAAGGTTAATTTTTGCTATAGTGAGGGTTAGTCTGGAAAAGCGTAAAGAGGGAAAATTTGACTTCTTAAAACATCCCCATTCATTCTTTCTCTTTTATCTGACCTAGGCTTCGACCAAAGGAGAGAAAAAGGGCGTGGAGAGATAGAGAGACCAAGAGAAGGAAGGAAGAACAAAGAAAAGGTAAGCAAGCTTGAGATTTTTCTCTCTTTTTTTCTTAGCATCTTGTTCTTCTCTCTTTGCCCTCTATTTCTATGGTTTTGCTTGTGAAATTAGTTGGGTTTTAGGCATGGGTCAGAAGAGGGAAAGTGAAAAACCACTCTTGAACTTCTTTGCTTTCCTTGAGTATGTTGATTCTACTACCATGAGAGCTTGAGGGAGAGGAAGAGTTGGTGAAATTCTAGAGAGAGAGAGAGAACCCCTAAGTTTTTATATGTTAGAAGGGTTTGCTCTGAATAACCCTTAAGAGTTGTTAAGTTATGAGAGGGTAATCCATGCTCTTTATTGTGTCTAGGCTTAAGAGAAGCACCTCCGTCAAGGTGTGATTGTGAAACCAAGAAGGGAGAAGAGGAATTGAAAGGAAAGGCTTGTGTTGGCTCATAAGGTAACTTTCTCCACTCTTTCTTGTTGCATTCTTGGATGTAATAGTCATTGTATGCTTGTGTATATGCTTGTTGTGTGAGACATGCCATATGTTATTGCCTTGATGCATTGGTACCAATATGCTTATGCGTTGGATTGTGGAAATTGCTCGGGTGAGGTAGAGCCGAAAGTCCCTGAGGCTGGGTGAGACAAGGCCAAAAGTCTCATACCTGAGTGAGGCCAAGCCAAAAGTCCTAAAACCAAGGGTGAGGTCATCCAAAAGTCCCTAAACTCTAGTGAGGCTAGACCAAAAGTCCCTAGAGCCCATTCTTGGCATTGATATGGTTTCCATGGCATGTAAATCATGTATTGTATGATTGTGAATGGTTAGATGCTTATTTGCATGCTTTGACTTGTTTATATACCTTGATTGCTTCCTTGAATGAGTGTATGAGCTACTGAGATTCCATGAATCTCACCCTCTTCCCTCCCCCATCTTAACATGTTAGGTGGAGCTCAAGGAGATTCAAGTGCACACCAAGGAGCCTAGGAGCATGTTAAGATAGATGTTAGTTTATTTTGGTTCTTTTGATGTAAAAAGGTGCCAAAATAAATATGAACCTACTATTTTTGAGATGTAAATGTTGTAGCAAGTGTAAGTGTATAGAAAAATGATGTATAAACTATGTAGAAAGCCAAAGCAATGAAAATGTGGGATTTGCCCCTTTTGTGGTTTGTATGCGATAGTGTATTCTGGCCCGTAGCATAGTGAGTTTAAAATGTATGATGATTTGGATCACTTGGATATTTCATATATGCTATGTTCATGCTTTAAAACTTATCCATGAGGTGTTAGAACATGTGGGAGGCCATTTGGACCCACTTTGAACCGTTTTGGGTGCCAAAATTGCCAAATTTGTGAGCTACGTCAAAGTATGACCAAATGAGCTCTTCTTGATATGAAATTTGGCATGCCTCTAGAGTTTGTAGAGAGCTTATTGGGACACTAAAGTGGGTAATATTTGGAGGTCTAGGAATATTTGGCGAATTGTTGAAGTTAGGAAATTTTGATGGTTTGGTCATGGTATTGTGTAACTAGTTCGAAAATAAATCCGTGTCATTCATGGACCAAGTGGAGTTCAATTGTCATGAAATTTTATAAGATTAAACTAGATAATCACAGTGACCTATAACAACTAGAATCACCTAAATAGGAGGTCTGTAGAGAGAGAATGAACCTTCTAAAGTTCTGTATCGGCATCAGGGAAGCATCCGACCTTTGTTACTGTTCCATCAGTTTTTGAGGTCTAAGGGCTGCTGAACTGATCTGAACTTATTTTTTTCCTCTAGTTGACATCTGTAACTTTTGAAATTGGTATAGTTTGACCAGATTAGATTTTTTAGATTTAGTTATGAATTTTTGAAGTTCATGACAGTAAGCTACACCAGTATCAGGGACAGCCGGACCTCTGTCTCGTTTTTGATGTCAAAAAAGGTCCCAACATTGAGATTGTGGTTGGGAATTATTTTTAACATAAATTTAAAACCTATATCTTTCCAAAAAGCTATGGTTTTCTAGATTCCCATTTTTCTATAATTAGTTATGATTTTCCAAAGTTAGAGCCAAAAATTTGACTTTTGGGCCCATTTAAGAAAATGCACTTTCTTGGTTTTTGGCTTCATATCCGTGGTTTATGGCTTGTTTGACACTATGTACGAGTTGTATAAATGGAGTTTGAGTTAAGAATATGAATGATGGGTTCACGGGACCCACGGGGCAAAATATGAGCGTTCGAACCCTGTTTTATAGCATGAAAATACCATGGTTTGTACTTGTTCTTTGGAAATCATATGGAATCGAGCCCAGAGGGAGGCTAGATGGAGTTAATATATTATGGTGTTACATAGGAAGAGCTACTGCACTCGAGTCCCCGCTTTAAAGAGCTAAAAGCCAAAATTATACAAGGCATAAGTATGAAACTCATGATTAAAATTATAGCAGAGCATAACTTATTAAGACATTGAGCAACCACACATACAAGCATTTCAACTTAATCAAACATTCAATGCATGCAAGATAGGGAGATAAAGCTACCTTATGGATTGGGAAGCTTGAAATCACCACTAGCCTATTTGGCTCTTATCATTCCTTTGGCTTTCCTTAACTTGACACCTATAAATAGGTGAGCTTGGGCTATATAGGCCTACATATGTCCATTTACAAGGTGAAATAAGTCCTTAAAATCTATTTTAACTCTTATTATTAGTGCTTAACCTTAATAGAAACTAATGCTCAACTTTAAGCTACTTTAGATCCCTTAAGAAGCAACTGTTAGATTCCACCTTCTAAGCTCCATAATCTTATTTGTTATGAGCCATATAACTCTAATAGAATTCATTTGAATTATCATTTGCATGATTATACAAGCTAAAGGCCAACTTGCTTTTTTAACCCTTTTATGTGCCTTAAAAATTTACCTTTTAAAATAAGGTTTTCAAATTCAATCCAATGGTCCCATTAGTATTTATAATTCATATTTAGACTACTTGTAACCATAGAATCAATGAAAAATCTTCTTATGTACTCCACCATGCTTGGCCAAACATATGCCATAATGAGAGCTTAATAGAGTTTTATCATTCTTCTTAGGAAATTGATACATGTGGAGGTTCCTTAGTTTCTTACTGGTTTAACTTACATGGCTTGAAACATCCTTTTAGAGTTCCAAAATTTTCAAAGTGCAACTTGAACCCTAGGCTAACTAGTGTTCTATAGCTTTTCATGGAATTCCACTTGCATAATCTTGTTCTACACTCTTTAAAACCCCTATTTCTATCAAGTTTCTATTAAGCTAAAATTTCCTCTTTCTTTTTTCCCTTTAGGCTGAACCCACCATTGTCTTAGGATTCAAGGAAAGTGAATTTTCTTTAAGCAATATATACCTTGTATGAACCCTTATCTAATGGAGAATTTTGTGTCATAATTGGTTGCTCCAAATCTCCTCTTTTCTTCAAGTGGTCAACCATCAAACTACATCCTTTCAAAAAGCCAAGACCATCATTAGAAGGAGCTTAGAGAGGAAAATAAGTTTGCTAACTACCATGGCATATGATAATTTGAATTTAATTTATGAGATAAATTAAATTTGAATTTAATTCTAGATTTAGATTAAATGATTGGTTAAATTTAATCTATTAGATAGACTTAAATTTAAACTAATATATTTAATTAAGATTTGATTTAAAATAATGTATTTTAAATTAATTAAATATATCTAAAACCTTAATGAGATATCTCCATAATAATTAAAAGGGATGAGGCTCGGGTTTCCTAGAACAACAAAACTATAAAAAAGAAGAAAAACCCTAGAGAGAAAAAGCATACGGACAGTGTACGGACACTGTACAACCACCTAGAGAGAGAAAGAGGAGAGTGCCTTCTCTACTAGGAACGTGTAGAGACATTGGTCAAAGGTGCTAGCACACCATTCGAGTCGAGCAATTGTTTGTGTGGATATTGATAGAGGGAGCAAATCTAAAGATCAATTCTTAAGATCTGATAAAAAAAGTAAATATTTCTATATCTACTCAATTTAAGTGACATTGATGGATCCATAGGAAGGGATTTGAGATTTTAATTTTCCACTACGTATCCCAGAATTTCCAAAAATACATAAAGCATTTTCCTTGTCATACAAACTCATATATAGCAAACATAAGCTCTCAATGGCATTGGTTTAGCCTCACCCAACTTTCTTGGGACTTTTGGACTTGTCTCACCCACTTTCAAGGGACTTTTGACTTAGCATCACTCTTCTTGAGACTTTTGGCTTTGTCTTACCCATTCTTAGGGACTTTTGGCTCATTCTTACCTATTACAAGAGACTTTTAGCATAACCATACCCATTCAAGCTACTTTGCAATCATAAATACTTTTTAAGAAACATAATAGTACCATAACATATAAGCAATGACTAATAACATTTCTTATAGTTCAAACATACATATAAGTACTCAAAGATAAATTAACATCCAAGCAATGCATGAGAGAAAGGTTAGAGAGTTACCTTGAAGCAAAACACCACACTTTTCTCTTGATTCTTCTTCCCCTTTTTGGTCAAGCTCATGCAACTAGGTGGCACTTGATTCTCTTGGCCTAGACATATTAAATAGGACATGTTTCAATCATAGGAATAAGCTTTAACTTTATGTAAACTTTTTGGAGGGCTATTTTCTCGTATGACTACATAATGGCTCCATACAAGACACAATAAAGTAACTATTAGAATTCATGATCATGGCTATATTTTTTCCTTCAATCTAAGTCTCTTGACTCCATTTAAACTCCATGGAGCCATCACAATTTCATTTTAAGGAGCCTACACATTAGTTGCTTCTTTATGTCTTAAAATAAAGCCTACACCTTCATCTCACAAACCAAGATTTCTAAATGCATCCCAAGGCTTCCTTTGATATTCATCTATCATATTTAGTCTTCTTTTAACCTTAGAAAAATTTAAAACTCTCCTTAGGTAGCCAAACCTCTCTTGGTCGAGACACCCCCTACAAGAAGGACCTATAGAGTTTGCTTCATTTTCTTTAGGGGATTGGCATATGTGAGGCTTCCTAGGTATTTTAAGAACTTATTCATACTCTTAGATAACCTAAATTATCATTGAGAAGCTCCATATTGGCCAAGGTACACCAAAATCTCTAACTTTGCTAACTTACATTCTAATGCTCCTTATTCAATTTCAATGGCATCTTCTTAATCTTCACACCCTAGAACCCTTAATCCTACTTTGGTTTGGATAAAATTCCTTCCCTCTTGATTGGGCTCAAGGCTAGCCGAAACTTCAAGGAAGGAGAACAAGCAAGAAATGCAAGAAAAACCATGAAAGTTACCTTGTTTCAATACTTTTTCAAGAGTTCTTTCCCTTACTTCAAGCTTTTCCTTGAAATTCTGAGTTCTCTCCTCTAAACTAGCCATAAATTAGTCCTAAATAAGTCATCCAAACCATAGGAAGAAAGAGGAGTAGGAGGAGAACAAGTTTGATGAAGGAAGATGCATGAAAAACTAAGAATTTCCTGACCTTTTTGCTAGTCTTTCCTCCCTTCTCGACTCCTTTCTTGTGCGTTCTCCATAGCTGGTCTCACTTTTATTTTTAGGTAGAACTAAAGTTAGTTAAAGGGAGAGGAGAAGAAGCACGACATATATAATGCAAGCTTTCTTAAAATTGTCCTTTAAAAATTCCCGTTATGTCCCCTTTTCTTGACTCTTGCTATTTAGGCTTATTTTAGCTCTTTTTTCAGAATTGTCTTTTCTATCATAAATTTAGGTTCTCTAACTTATAAAATATCTTTGGTTTCACCTAAATTGGATCTAAAACTTTCTTGAACGAAAAGGTTAAAGTTCGAGTCAACTAACATTCTAAAACGTAAACTTGAGAGGTTTTAACTGTTCTAGAAGTTTCTATGATTTTTAGGGCCTTTGAGAACCCTAGAAAACTCATTTTTTCCATTTAAAAATCCTTCCTTTGAGTTTTCTAAGAAGTGCCAAAAATTATGAAAATGCCACTGTGATTTTGTCAATTTTGATTTAGCTATTCTGGCTCTATTTTCAGGGCACCTTGGGCCTTGTATTCTTATTATTTAAGGTTTAGATTATTGCTCTAATTTTATTTGACCTCAAATATTTCTATTTAGGGGACTTTCTTTTAGAACAGATTCATTTTCATTGTTTTTACAAAAACTAGACATTACACTAAGGGACTTTTGGCATAACTATACCTATTCAAGCCAGTTTGCATACATAAACACATTTCTAGATGCATAATTGTACCATAACATGTATTCAATAACTAGAAACATTTTTCATAGTTCAAACATATACATAAGCACTCAAAGACAAGTAAACATCTAAGCAATGCATGTGAGAAAGGTTAGAGAGCTACCTTGAAGCAAGTATCACACACTTTTCCTTTAATTCCTCTTCCCTTTTTCATCCAAGCATATGCAATTAGGTGGCACTTGACTCTCTTGGCCTAGACACATCAAATAAGATATAATTCAATCATTGGAACAAGCTTTTAGTTTTATACAAACTCTATGAAAACTTACTTTCTCATATAACTCCATTATGGTTCCATACAAGATACAATGAAGCAACTATTAGAATTCATGATCTTGACTCCATTTTCTCCTTCAATCTAAGCCTCTTGACTCTATTTAGACTCCTTGGAGCCATCATAATATCAATTTTAAGAACCTAGATACAAGTTACTTCTTTATGTCTTAAAATGGAGCCTACACTTCTATCTCACAAACCATACTTTTTAAATTCATTCTAAGTCTTCCTTTGATGTTCATCTATTATATCTAGCCCTTTTCTAGCCTTAAAAAAAATTAAAACTCTCCCTAGGTGCATGAAACATGTTTGGCAGAGACAAGAGGAAGCATATGCACCTATAGGGTTTGCTTGCTTCTCTTTAAGGAATTGCCACTTATGAAACTTCCTAGGTGTCTTGAGAACTCATTAACACTCTTAGATAACCTAAATTATTATCAGAAGATCTCATACATATCAAGGTGCAACAAAATCCCTAACTTTGCTAATTTAAATTCTAATGCTGCTTTTTGGATTCCAACTATATATTCTTAATCCTCAAACTCTACATCCCTTCTTCCTACCTTAGTTTAGATAGAATTCCTTCCCTCTTGATTGGGCTTATGGCTGGCTGAACATATACACAAAGAGAACAACCAAGGAGATGCACGAAAGGTTGTGGAATTTAACTTGTTTTAATGTTTTGCCAAGGAGCTTTCTTATGCCTTAGATTTCTTCTTCAATTCCTCTTTTCCACTTGCTGGACCAGCCATAAAATATGTCCAAATAAACCATTGAAACTATAGGAGAAGAGAGGGGAAAGAGGGGAAGAGGTTTAGTGAAGGAGAAGACATGGAAAAGTAAGGTTTTCTTACACTTTTAGGCTTCTTCTTCCTCCCTTGACTCCCCCTTTTGGTGCACCTCTTGGAGCTACCTCAAAATCTATTTGGACTAGAAGCAAGTCAGTGGTGAGGGCTAGAGAAGAAGGGGACGTGATTTAAGGAGCCTAGGTGTCCATTTAACTTTTTTTAAAATGACAATTTAGTCCCTTAACTTGGTTTCTTTCATTTGGGTTTATTTCAAATCCTTTTTGAGAACTATCTTTTCTATCATAAAATTTAGGTTCTCTAATTTATAAAATGCCTTTGGTTTCACTTAAATTGGATTTAAAACCTTCCCGAATGAATCAGTCAAAATTTAGGTCAATTGACGCTCTAAAACATAAACCGAAGAGGTTTGAACCATTCTAGGGGTTCTTATAATTTTCAGAGCCTATGAAAATCCCCATGAAACTTAATTTTTCTATTTAAAGATTTTTCCTTTGAGTTTTCTAAAAAGTGTCCAAAATTGCGAAAATGCCATTAGTTTTTGTCAATTTTATTTAGCTAGTCTAACTCTAGTTTTTGGGCATCTTAAACCTTGGATTCTCATTTACCATTATTTAATTTTTTTTTTCTAATTTTATTTGGCTTCAACTCTTCCTATTTAGGGGACTTGCTTTTGTAACTAATTAGTTTCAATTCGTTTACGAAGAAACCAAACGTTACAGTATTTTTATGGCTAAATTTTTAGAAGGAGAGGATTTGAAGAAACTAAATGTGGCATCAGATTCTTCTCTTGATAAGAATTGAAACAAGGTATGCAACTTCATAGAATGTTTGCTTTTTCTGTACCTTCTCTTCTCTCTTCATTTTTAACCACTTTAAGGAGATCCATGAGGGGATTGGTTCTTGGCTAAAACATAATGGGACTAGGGGTTTTAATATATGAGGAATTAGAATATGCAATTAAAATGCCATAAGAAGCTATGAAACACAAGATGGGATAGTTAAGGTTTTAGTTGCACTTAAGGATCTATGGAACCTTAGGAGCATAATTTAAGTCATATGAAAGTAAAATTAGACTAAAGAGAAGCCAATGAATGTTTTCATGCATTAAAATCCCAAAAGAAATAAACAAAACTCCTTAGGCTTCCAAACAAGTATAGGTTCAGCCATGAGTATAAAAAGGCACCTAAGGAGTGCTTTCTTGAATTTTAATGAATTTAGAGACTTAGATGAGAAAAATAAAGAATTATGGAACTATTGGATTGAATTTAGGAGTCTTTGATTGAAAGTTGAAATTTCAAGGACTAAATGGGGCTAAAGAAGCAAGTTGACTTTAAACACCTTTAACCAAGCATATAATGGTTCAAATAGATTCCATTAGGGCCGTATGGCACCTAACATATGAGAATTTGGGGCCTAGATGAAGAAAAACAAGAGTTACCTCCTAATGAGCCTAAACTAGTTTCAAGTTGCATGATAGGATTTAATGAAATTAAGTGTTAGTGATAGGACTTAAAATGGACTCAAATAGATTAATTTGCCTTATGGATTGATGTTTGTAGGCCAATCTAGTCGAAACTCAGATAATTGAGTGTCAAGTCAAGAAGAGCTAAGATGAGTGAACCAAGAAGTTGGTTAGTGGTATCTTGAACCTTCACAAGCTCTAAAGTAGCTTTATCTTCCTTTCTTGCATGCATATGAATGCTTGAGTGGGTTGAAATACTTATACGTGTTGTTGCTTGATGCATTCATGAGATATGTTTTATTAAGTTTTCCAAATTGAGTAATATGTGTATGAGATGCCTAAGTGACGGCTCCTAACTCCTTATGGCATGGAATTGAGTGCAATAGCACTTCCATGGCCCTAGGTTGAGTTTAGTGGAGCCTAGCTAGTTCATAATGATGTCATGACTTGATAATGAATGAATTTTTATGCTAAATGATGCATTTAAACTACATGAAACATATGCATAGCATCCTTGCATCACATACATTGCATGTACTCATGGTGTTTATATATGCATTGATTGGTTAAGATTAGCTACTGAGATTTTTTCTGAAATCTCACCCATATGTTCCCACTAACCATTTTAGGGTCATTAAACTGAAACAAGGAAGTTGAAAAGAATTAGACTTTAGAAAAGATGTAAAGGGAGTATTATATGTACCAAGATGTGATGAATGTATTAGTATGGTAGGAGTAGCATATATTTTTGTAACAATGATGACTTATGATGTAATATGACGTGGATGATTCTATTTTATGATGAAACCATGTTTATAAACATGAAAGTATGAATATAAGATATTTTGATGCATGAGATAGTTACTAGTTCATGTCTTGGGTGTTGAGTGGTCATATTTTTATACAAGTCTCACTTTTCATGTTAAAGCACATGGATTGCATGCCTAGGATGATTAAAATTTACTCAAAGTGAGAGATTACAAATTGGAAATCATTTGAACCACTTTTGAACTCAGAGTTGGTCTAAAATGGTCTTAAATTGCACCTCTACCAAAAATAATCCAAATCACTTAGTGTGGAGTTGAAATTTAATATGCAATTAGAGGACATTAACAACTTTCTAACAAGCTAAAAAAAAAATTTTAGAGTTCTACAAAATATTTTATGAATTTCCAAATTTCAAAAAAATTATGTAAAATAGTCCATGATACTGTTCATATTGTCCAATTCTAGTTTTTCATATTTTTAAGGGGCCAAACAAATTCAATTGCTCATGAAATTTTATAGATATGAAGTTCACATCCTAATCTTTTTGTAGAAACTTAATTTACATAAATCAAAATTACATGACTTGAGTTATGAATTTTCAAAGTTTTATGCAAATTATGGAATCATGACCAATTCAGGCTAAGGTAACTCTTTGGCCATCCAACTTTTATTTCATGATCAAATGGACCATAACAAGTTTGGTTATGATAAATATGAGTGAAGAAAAAGAAAAATCCAAATTTGCACCCTTATAGCTTAGATTGATATATAAATGCACCAACTTTACCTCTAAATGCTTGGTAACATTTACACACTTGATGTTTGAAGTTCATAAGTGACATGGGTTTGGGCTAATGAAGCTATGTATGACAACATTTACTCTTGCATTCGTGTAAACTTGCTTTGGTAATTGCTTCTTACAATGTATAATAACTGTAATATGGATTAGAGACATTAGGTATCATCCTTATTTTAGATTTGTGAAATCTAAGGATAAGTTACAAAATTAATTTCACTTAAGTAGTTATTGATTTTGTAACGAATGTAATTTTCATAAAATGACGAAATGAGTCATGTAAAAATAAGTCCTTTGAAATGACCTAGATAATGTCCTAAAAATTTTAGGTTGAGTCCTAGACTCCTAAAAATGATAGTTCTAGGCTCAGATGGAAAGAAAAATGGAGTTAGGATGGAGAAATAATTTGCGACGAAAACTGATGAAACGTAATGACATTTTCATAAATAAATGCAACTTTTGGAAAACCACATAGGAGGCCCTTTTAAATAAAATTTTTGAGTTGCCTAAGGTTTTCAGAGGCCCCAAAAACTATGGGAAGCCTCGGGACCGATAAAGTCCCTCTGGTGTATATTTTTCAACGTCAGTTGACCTGAACTTTGACTAATTCATTCGATAAGGTTTTAGCTCCAAATTGAGTGATTCCAAAGGCATTTTATTAATTGGGAACCTAAATTTTATGATGGAAAAGATGGTTCTAAAAAAGGAGCTAAAACGAAGCCAAAACGAAATTGCCATTACAAAAGGGCAAAATTGGGAAAAAAAGCTTATAGAATGTCCTAAACACTTCCACACTTTTCTTCCATCTTCTCCCTTTTATTGAGCACAAAATTTTCTGGCCAAAATACAGAAGTTATTATGCTCTGTTAGGCACACAAGAAGGAGGAGAAAAAGAGGAAGAAAACCAAGGAGAAACTAGGTAATTTCATGGATTTTCTTTCTTTATTTTCCTCCAATCTTGTTCTCCTCTCTTCCTCCTTTCTTTCTATAGATTTTTTGAATGATTTGGTTCTATTTTTGACCCAGACCTAAGGGGGAAAATTTGAATTTTCCAAGGAGAAGGGAATTAAGGAAGAAAAGCTTTGAAAACAAGCTTGAAACTAAGGTATTTTTCCATTCTTGAGGCTTCATCTTGATTGCTCCTCTTTGTGGTAGTTTTGGCCAGCCTAGGGGGGATAGAAGGAGATGAACTTTGGGCAGAACCAAGGGAGAAACCTAGGGAAAAGAGTGCAAGGATTAAGAATATGGCAAGAAATTCCAAGAAAAACCAATAGAAAACAAGTTGGAAAAGTGTAGTGCTTTCTAGGGTTTTGCAAAATCTGATTTTGTTTGAATGTTTCCTTGGCTATTTGAATGTTCTCTTGAGCTCCTAAGACCTTTAGAAAGCCTCCCAAGTGGCTCTCCTATCAAGGAAAAATCACAAAGTCCTTCCTTATGGTGCATATTTTAGCCAAGCTAGGTTCATTAGGCTACAGGATGTTTTAATTTGTTCTAGCCTTGGTTTGGGACTTTATATGATGTTAGAAGATGGGAGAAACCATTGGAAAAAATTTAAAAGCCATAGGTTGGAAGATGGGACAATGGTGTCCATAATGGTGCCTTATGAAGTACCTTAGTCTCTCAATGGTGCAATTGAATATGTGATGGCTCCAAGGTCCTTAAATGAGTCCAAGAAGTTTAGAAATAACAAGAGAATGGAGCCTAGATCTTGGATGATATGAGTTGCTTCAATGGACCATTTATGGAACCAATATGCCCATTATGGAACCAAGTGTGTGTTTAAGAGTGAACCTAGTGTCTTGGCTTGCTTCAAGTGTGTAATTGTGTGATGTTTATGATATCTAGGTCAAGAGAACCCTACTCCACCTAAGTGCTCTTGTAAGACCAAGAAGGGAAAGGAAGTGGCAAAGTAAGCTTGCATAAATTAAAAGGTAGCTCTCCACCTCATTCTCTTGCATTCTTGTGTGCATATGTATATGTTGTGTGCTTATATATGCTCTTGTGATTTAAGAACATGCCACTTGATGTCTTGAAATTACATTAGTACCAATGTGTCTTCTTGAATGACTATGGTTGTAGAAAGAGCTCATAAGGGTGAAGTGATGCCAAAAGTCCCTTGATGAAGGTGAGAAGATGCCAAAAGTCTCATGACATGGGTGAGACAAGGCCAAAAGTCCCTTGAATGGGTGAGGCTAGGTCAAAAGTCCCTAAGCCAAGAGTAAGGGAAATCCAAAGGTCCTAGAAATGGGGTGAGGCTAAACTAAAAGTCCCTAAAACATGAAAGTGGTCTTGACATCTTGATGTGGCAAGAAATAAGATTTATTGCACACTTTATGCTTGCATTTTCATATATTTGATGTATGTATTCCTTGAATGTGGTGTGAATGGGTGTGTGAGCTATTGAGATTCTTGGAATCTCACTCCCCTTTCCCTCTCATGCTTAAAATATCTAGGTGGTGCCCAAGGCCAAGGAAACGCAAGCCAAGAACACTAAATGGCTACACTTTGTTTAATTTGTAGTGTAAATTGTAATGGAGTGTCAAGAAGCATTGTACATGTTATTTTTGGTTGTGTAACACCTTGAGCATGTGTAATATGATGTATAGACTATATGTATAATGTATGTAGTATTAAATCAATAAAGATATGTAATTGGACCCTTGAATGACATTTGTGTTTAGTGTATAAATGGATGTTGAGAGACCAAAATAAGATGCATAGGGTTTGGGATTGTTTGGGTAGTCTCTAAAAGTCATTTTTGTGCTTCAAAACTTGCCTAAGAGGTGCAAACAATTAAGAAAGCCATTTGGACAAATTGGTTACCCATATGAAGCAAAAATTTACCATTTTAGGAGGCTATACCACTTTTTGTCCAAATGAGCTCTTCTTGCTCTAAAATTTTCTATGCATCTAGAGCTTATTGAGAGCTTTTTGGAAAGCCAAAGTTAGTAATTTTTGGAGATCTATGGAATATTTGGCAAATTGTTGAAGTTGAGAATTTTTCTGGTTTTGGTCCTTAGTACTGTAGCACTGGTCTGAAATTAAATTATATCACTCATGGGGAAAAGGATGTCCAATTGCCACAAAATTTTATGCAAAAAAAGATAAACATTCCCAGTGACTTGTTCCAATTAGAAGCACCTCATTTGGAGGTCTAGAGTGGGAGATATAAATTTTTGAATATTCTGTCCAGCATTAGGACCCTTAACCGACCTGAGATATTATTCTATTGAATTATGAGATTTGGGCTACCTTAACTGGTCTGGAAATATTTTTTTTCCCTCTAGCTAATATCCACATATTTCTAGATTGGTATCATTTTCATAGATTATATTTTTGTAGAATTAATTGAAAATTTTCAAAAAATTTGCTGCAGAATCTGTGACAGCATCAGGAGGCAATTTGTCCTCTGGACCTTTTTAGATATCAAACACCCTCTGTGATGAATGTTATAGTATGGGAATATTTCTAGTGTGAATTAGATATCTTTATCTTTCTAGAATGGCCAAGAATGTATGATTTCAATTTTTTTAGAATTAGTTATGATTTTTCAAAATTTGCCCCAAAAAAGGGTCAAATCTGGCCGAAAATAAACCTCCATATTCTATGTTCCATTTCAGTTTCCATGAGTTGTGGGCATGATTTTATGATGAAAATGAGTTGTATACATGTAATTAAATATGAAAAAGTATAGTATGAGCTCATACGGTCCACGTGACACTAAACAGAGTTTTTATACGCGACGCAATATAAAAATAATCAATATTTTAATGCCATTTTCTTGTCTCTCATATGTATTGATTGATATGAGGTATAAAGGTAGCATGGAATGAGCTAAAAAAAGTATGGTATTATAGATTTATTATAAGAAAGAAAGTTAAATAATTGGATTTTATTAAACTAGATAGACTTCTTTTTATCAGTTGTGAACAAAGCTACAATTTGAGAGAGGTTTGGAATTTTGTAATGTAAAGTACATTTATTTTCCTTTTTTTTTTTCACTTTCAACCTTATTAATACTTCTTTAAATCTTGTCACATTATCCTTAGATTCTAGTAGCTAAATAATTGAATAACTTGAATAAAATTATCTCTTAATAGATGTTGCATGAGTATATAAACATAATGAGATATGAAGTCCTATAATTGAAGCAAATTATCACTGAGGATTTTATGACTTGCATATTTTCTTTTTAATGAATGGAACAAATTGTGCATCAAAAGACACTCAGATAAGTCTTTTAATTCACTTCATCTACTCAGACCTGTACATATATGTTTGTAAAAGATGTATACCTCTATGGCTAGTGACACAAATCAACTCAAGAAAGTCATAGTTAAAATTTTTGGATATGTAAATAATTAATAATATTAAGATATCTTCTAGACTGTTCTACTCATGATTATCTTTAAAACTCCAAAACATTAGGAGCCACAATTTTCATGAGAAAAAATTGTATTCTTCACAATAGTGTCAATTCCATAATCTTCACAATGGTGGCTGGAACTAAAAACTCCAAAAGGAAGGTTGTAACTAAATTCTTGAATGGAAGAGTTGCAACAATAGTGGAGTTTGTTGCTCATTAGAAACTACCCTTGGTTATTGATTGTCACCATCCAATAGGACTTGCCACTGTCAAAGTCATTCTTGCCATTGCAAATGTTTGAAGATGAAAAGTCTTTAGGAAAAAAGAAGACTATCTTAGTCCTACACAACTCAGGTAGCTTCAAGCCTGGCAATGTCCATCACAGCCTCTTCCACTTAGAGATATTCGCCCTCCTCAAAGACCACCTCATTTTCCTAAACAACACCAAAAAGCTTCACCCTCCTGGACAAAGCCCCAAGAACAACCACCTATAAAACCTTTACAAATTCATACTCCACCTTCTTCTCCAAAGCATACTTCATCTCCTCCTCATCCTAGTCCAACTTAGAAAAGCAAACAACCTCAAACAGAACCAACTAAACCTTCTGGAACAATCTCCTTATTGTCTACCATCATCCCTTACCCTTCTGATTCTAATTCAGACCAATATCAAATTCTTGGTCTTGAACCTCTTAGTTTTGAGGATGATGAACCCATTAAACACCCAACTTCCTATATGGTAAATCCTACTTATGTTGAAGAGTATGATGAGTCAAATATTGACCATGATGAATATGCTGAATAATCATATTATACAACTTTCCCAGATTTTCTATAAGCTCAAACTCGTCCAACCATTAGACCATGGTTTACCTTTGATGAAACTCCTCTTAATAAGTGGAGAGACAAGTTGTATGAATTCTTAGCATGGATTGATCTTTAGATGACGCAACCAAATGCTAATCTTCAAGTGACTTTTACTAAATTCACCACCAAACTTACAGGCACTCTCCAAGAATGGTTCCAAAGCCTAAGGGAGTATAGATAGAGATTCTACACCATAGCAAGCAGTGCTAATAACCTCTTTGGTCTTATTCACAAAGAATTCCTTGGTGATTTCCATCTTGTTGATAAGCCAAAGCAGCAAGAATATTTCCAGATGAAATGTTGCTCCTTAAAAAAGAAAGATCTTGACTTCCATTACAAAAGAATGGTAGAGAGGTATTACCTCCTCAATGGTTTCAATGATGTCAACCTCAGACATACATTTATTGCCTCCTTACTAAAAGAGTTACAGCTAAAACTCTTAAGAGCCATTCAATCCCTTAGAAGAGATATGACTGACATCTCTCATGGGGAGATTTACCAACTGACTTTGGCTACTCTTGAGAAATTATGTGAGCAACATAAAATATTTGATTATATGATGGATGAAAAACTTGCTTTGCAAAAGGTTTGTAAAAAGCCTTATCTCTAGATCAAATGCAAAGATAAGTCTAAATGCTCTTGCCTAACAAAGAAGAAATCCTATTACAAGCATTACAAGTCTCAAAAGTATTACAAGAAAAGGAGACCTAGAAAACCAATTCGATTTTTCAGACGACGGCTCACGCAATATGGAAAAAGAGACCATTGTTACATCTGTGGAAAGAGGGGACATTTTGCAAAAAATTATTCTAATAAAACAAAAATGGATGTTAAGCTCCTCCAATAAGTTCAGGTCAGCATTCCTCTATCTGCTGATGATGACATTGAAGAAAATTTCTCAGAACACGAAGATGCTGATGCAAACAGTATTTTTGCCCTTCTTGGACTACAATTGTCAGATTTTGATTTTTTTTTATTCTGATCACTCAGATTATTCTGACCATTACATTCATCCCAACTACTCTGTCCAACCTTGTAATCTCATAGAGCAAAAAGAACCTCCAATGCCTTATGTTCAAATGCAGATTCTTCAGAGCAAGTACCATAAGCCAATTCCAGTTATCACTTATATGGATACTGGTGCTTTGAAAAGCCTCATGAATCCTGTAGTTCTTCCTCCATAGGCATCGACAACTCATTTTGAATATTTGAGTGCAGTTGATGGAAAAATCTTTAAGGTTGATCTTATTACCAAGAAAATAATTGGTATTAGGATCTTTCCTAACTATATCTTCTGGACCCAACTACTTGGAAGCAATCTCCCAGACAAGGATATCCTTATTGGAATGGACATTTACTGTGTAGTAAAAAAGCTCCAAGTCCTTCCTTAAGGAATCCAGTTTAAAAAAAAGTTTAAGCCTTATACTACCATTTCTAAAGTGTTTGAACTTTCAAATATTTTTGATAGTTATGAAGACATTTGTGATCAATTTATGCCTTACTATCCAGAATCCCATGACCAATTTTTCCATCCTTCTCCTCTTTGGAAAAATAATGACTTCTTCATCCAGCTTTCTTTCAAAAGAAATGAGGATATCAATCTTACTAAAGTAACTCATCCAGGCATCAATCCTGATAACTTAAAACTCGCCGGAGAAGAATGTGCAGCCCTTCTTCAACGAGGTCTCATTGAACCTACCAAATCTAATTGGGCATGCTAAGCATTCTATATGGATAAACGTGCAGAAAAAAAATAGGGCAAAAAGATACTAGTCATTGACTATAAGCCTCTTAACATGTTCCTACAAAATGATAAGTTTCCATTAGTTCTCAACTTAGTCTACTCAAAGAAGCTAAAGTTTTCTCTAAGTTTGATCTTAAGGTAGGCTTTTGGCAACTTGGAATTGATCCAGCTAAGAGGTACAAGATAGCCTTCTGTATACCTAATGCTCAATACCAATGGACTGTTATGCCATTTGGTTTGAAGGTTGCTCCGTCTTTATCCCAAAAAGCCATGACAAAAATACTTGAGCCCATTCTCTATAATGTCCTTATCTACATTGATAATATCTTGCTCTTCTCAAAAAATGAAGTAAACCACAAACAACTTCTCTAATAGTTTTTGGGCCTTGTACAAAAATATGGGATAATGCTTTCTTCAAAAAAGAGTCAATTGGGCCAAACCTAAATCGAATTTCTCGTGATGCATATCTTTGATGGACATTATCAGCCAGGTCCACACATAGCCCAAGAGTTACTTACTTTTTCAAATAAAGATCTCTCTATAAAAGAAATTCAATGATTTCTCGAAATAATCAATTTTATCAGAGACTTTATTCCAAAAGTGTCTAATCATACAAGCCAGCTATCCAAACTCCTCAGAAAGGACCCCCTCCTTAGGGACTTGCTCAGACTGTAGCAATACGACACCTTAAAAGAGTCTCTCAAGTGCCTTTACCTTTAAAGATTCTTGATAAGGGTAAGAAGATCCTCCAGACAGATTCTAGTGACAATTTTTGAGGCGCTGTTTTACTTGAAGAGATTGATAGAAAGAAATATTACTGTGGCCATGCTAGTAGACAATTCAAAGACTCTAAAAAATATTATCATGCAATCTAAAAAGAGATTCTTGCTGTCAAAAGAGGGATAGAAAAGTTCAGTTTCCACCTATACTCATATGATTTCACTGTGCAGATGGATAACTCTTCTTTCCCTAAAATTTTAGAGTCTATTAAAAAAGTTATTCTGGATAAGCAATTGATGCGCTAGAAAGACTAGTTTTCTTGCTATAAATTCAATGTTGAACACGTTAAAGGACACCACAATATTCTAGCTGATTTCCTTTCCAAACCTCCAAAACCTCTTAAGCTCATCACCATAGTCAAACCTGTACCTTTTATCCATATGGCTCATTCAATCCCTAGATGCACCATTCACTATCCTCAACCCCAATTAAAAAAGGATTTCCCTCATAGGGAACCATGGCCAACTACTCTTGCAGATGTTCAAAACCTTGCCCAAAAATCCCTATTTTACTACCTTCACAGGTACCTCAAAAATTCTCCTTACAATATCATTCCTCCTACCTTCAACCTTATTTCTGCTCCTATTTCAAATCACAGACCATGTAACTGATGATGCTCTCTGGTTTCTTTGGGTACTCACTGCCCTTTACTCTGGTGCCATAGCTTTTTCACCACTTATGATTTTTTAGCATCTCACTAGCTTTGAAAATAGGGACTCTAATTTATGGACTCTATTAGAATGGTTCTCTCTACTATCCTGGTGGTGCTATGAACTTAATCACCTTATCCACCATCATAACCTTTGGAAAATATCTACTGCTAACAAACAAGTCTCCAGCATTTTCATCTTCCACCATCCTTACTGGGTCAATAGACAAAATATGCTCCTCACTTGGAACCATGCATATGAATGGAATACATTTTTAGATTAGCCAAACCAATCATCTGGTGCTCTAAAGGCTTTAAAATTATTTTTATGTGAAATTAATAATTATCAGCCTAATCCATTCATATTCTGTACTTCATTGGAACCATGCCCTAGAGAATTCATCCCTGGAGAACCTTGGCTTCTAGAAATGAATTTTCCCAATACAGAACAATGAACTCTAGAACAAATGATTAAATTCCTCATAAGAACCAGTTCAAAGGACCCAAGAGCTTTATTTTTTTAAACAACTCAACCACCTTCTGACACAATAATGCAAGACTCACAGGACCTCTATGAACCCGTTGCTCTGAGAGAGTTTAAAGAATGGTTCGCCACTTGTTTCAAAAAGTCACTAAAAGACCCTGACTCCACCGACACTGATGAAGACCTTAACTTATCTCCATCTTATGAGCCAATCAAGAAAGGATAAGCCTTATCCTGAAGCTTATCCCGCCAGCTCATGCTTTATTGTATAATTTTATGTGCTTACTATTTAGCATGTAAACCACTTTACTTTTTCATCTTTTACAACCACTTTTTGAAAAGTTTATTGGCCAGTATGTTTCTTTTGTAAAAGTTGTTTGTCTTGTATCCCCTGGCCTTCGCTATAAGAAGGGTCTCAAAGTTTGAAGAAGGCATAACTCCTCTAAGCCTCTCTTCCCCTTGTAAACAAGGTTTGAAATAAACTCCAGTTTTCTTATGTCTTCGTTCTAAGTTTCTTTATCTTCTGAAATCTTTTATCAGTAGATCTCTTACGATTATCTTGTTTATACATCAGCATGCTCTACACTTGCCTCTTTTGAGGATCTTGTGTATCAGAAAGTGTTAAGACTACCATACTATCTAGATAACAATAATTACCTTATCTATAAGTTCTTTTTTAAAACAAGTTTCTAAGAAGATCAACAGAATCCTTAGTCCTAAGAGACCAGTGCACGAAAGCCTAGAAAAGAGAGAGTGGCTATTAGCACAAGCATACTTGGAAAAGGATTCTGATGACTCTAATTGGAATACTTGGAAAAGGATTCTGATGACTCTAATTGGAATACTTGGAAAAGGATTCTGACTTGAATATTTTTTATTAAGAAGACAAGGCATTGAACCTATCCCACGTTATTTGTAGGATAAGTGTGTCAATCACACTTCTAATTATCATTGTCCAGATTGTATTGGTTGGCTAACTCCTGAGGAAAGGAATTAAATGAAATTTGTCCTCCTCTCACTCTAGATTATGTTCAGGAGTATTAGAGTATTCTAAGATCTCCTAAAGTATGTCTCTCAGAAGAGGATCTCCAGAAATGGAATGATCTGAAAGAAGAGAGATGGAAATGAATGTGTTTCGATCTTGAGTCAGGACCAGGAATGGTATCAGAGCCTTCACATTTGTAAGATAATCGGATTAGATCTACTAGTAAAAGAAAGTAAGAAGATATTCATTCAAAAATGTGCAGAGTTCCAACTTGTTACTGGTACTGATATAACTTTCTATTGTAAATTTAAAAAATGTCCACTTAATTCTACAAAAATCCAATCCATGTAAATGATACCAATATGAAAATCTATGGATATTAGCTAGAGGGAAAAAATAATTTCAGACTAATTTAGGCATGTTCAGGCATAAAAAACCAATCAAACAATAACCTAGGTCAGTCTGAACGCCTAATACTGGACAAAAACTTTAGAAATTTATATTTTCCTCTCTAAACATCCAAATGAGGTGCTTCTAGTTAATACAAGTCACTAGGAATGTCTAGTTTCTCCTATAAAATTATGTGACAATTGGACATCATTTGTCCCCTGAGTGACAAAATTCATTTTCAGATTAGTATGAACAATACCCTTGACCAAAATAAAAAAAATTTCAATTTTGAAAATTCATCAAATATTCCATAGACCTCTAAAATTTTTTTACTTTAGCTTCCCAAAAAGCTCTCAATAAGCTCTAATTGTATGCCAAATCTCAGACCAAGAAGAGATCATTTGGATAAAAAATAGTATAGGTGTCCAATATGGTCAATTTTGCTCCATATTAGATACCAAGTGTGCCCAAATGGTCTTTCTTGGTGTTTGGCACCTCTTGGGCAAGTTTAAAAGCATAAATATAACTTTTATGAACTGCTCAAGTGGTCCCAACCTCATGCATCTTAATTTAGCCATTCCACTTCATTTATATATACATTTCCATAATACTAGTTTGCCATTATATGTTCAAATTATACATTTATGTACATATAACGCAATTGGACATCATTTGCCCTCTGAGTGACAGAATTCATTTTCAGATTACTATAAACAGTACCCTTGACCAAAATAAAAAAAATTTCAATTTTGAAAATTCATCAAATATTCCATAGACCTCTAAAATTTTTTTACTTTAGCTTCCCAAAAAACTCTCAATAAGCTCTAATTGTATGCCAAATCTCAGACCAAGAAGAGATCATTTGGATAAAAAGTAGTATAGGTGTCTAATATGGTCAATTTTGCTCTATATTCGATACCAAGTGTGCCCAAATGGTCTTTCTTGGTGTTTGGCACCTCTTGGGCATGTTTAAAAGCATGAATATGACTTTTATGAACTGCTCAAGTGGTCCCAACCTCATGCATATCAATTTAGCCATTCCACTTCATTTATATATAAATTTCCATAAGACTAGTTTGCCATTATATGTTCAAATTATACATTTCTATACATATAACCTTAGCTCTCATTTATACATAACATATTAACATAATTACACAGGTTTAAGTGGTCATAAGTCATATACAATAATAATCTACAATATTTGCCACTTATATGGCCTTAAAAAAGCAAATTCCATATACTTCAATGTCATACTTTCATCTCTTAAGTGGTTGGCTCCCATTTCCTTGTTCTCTTAACCTACCTAGCATGTTAAGACATTGGAGAGGAGGGGATGAGATTCAAAGAATCCCAATAGCTTATCTCCCATTCAATCACATATAAAGTATGCCATATAAGTCTTGAAAATGCATGCATGGACATAATAACATAAGTGAGCATTCAAGAAACATTCTTGGCATTTGAACAAGTCATACGTTGTAACAACCGGGAAAAAGAAAAGGAAAGGAAAAGAAAGGAAATAAAAAGTTGGAAATTTTCGAAGTTCAGAAACTGTGCTAAGTCTTCTCGCAATAGCGAGAAATGGTCTCGCTGTCGCGAGAATGTCTTCTCGCCATAGCGAACGGGATTCTAGCTATAGCGATTGCTGGCAGCAGTCCATACAAAAACCAGGGAGTTGCTCGCTGTAGCGTACGCCATAGCGAAAGTGGTAGTTTGGAACTAACGCGAGTTCGCCATAGCGAAGGTCGAAACTTGCCATAGCGAAGACAGATAACACGAGCTCGCTATAGCGAAGGTTAATTTTCGCTATAGCGAGGGTCAGTCCGGAAGAGAGTAAAAGGCGAGAATTAGACTTCATTAAACGCCCAAACTCATTTCTTCTCTCATATCTACCCTAGACTTCAACCCAAGGAGAGAAAAGAGGCGTGGAGAGTGAGAGAGATCAAGAGAAGGAGGAAGAGCAAAGGAAAGGTAAGGAAACTTCTCCCATTTCTCCTTAGAACTCTGATCCCCTCTCTTTGCCCTCTCTTTCTACGGTTTTGATTGTGAAAATGGTTGGATTTTGGGCAGGGGTCAGAAGAGGGAAAGTGGAAAACACCTTTGAATCCTTGTGTTTTCTTTGAAAATGTTATTTTCCACTATCATGGGAGCTTGAGAGAGAGAAAGAGTTGATGGCATTCTAGAGAGAGAGAGAGAACCCTAGGTTTTTATATGATAGAAGGGTTGCTCTGAATTAAGTTATAAAAAAGTAATTGCATGCTTTTGTGTGTCTAGGCTCAAGAGAAACACCTCCATCAAGGTGTGATTGTGAACCTAAGGAGGGAGAGGAGAAATTGAAAGGAAAAGCTAGTGTTGGCTTTGGCTCATAAGGTAGCTCTCTCTTCCCATTCTTTCTTGTTGCATTCTTGGTTGTAATAGTCATTGTATGTTATGTATATGCTTATTGTGTGGAATATGCCATATGCTATTGCTTTGATGCATTGAATGCCAATATGCTTGTGTGTTGAAATGTGAGATTTGCTCGGGTGAGGTAGTGCCGAAAGTACCTTGAGATGGGTGAGGTGAAGCCGAGAGTCCATTGAGATAGGTGAGACAAGGCCAAAAGTCTCAAACGAGTGAGGCCAAGTCAAAAGTCCTTAAACTCGGGCGAGGCCATCCAAAAGTCCCTAAACTCGGGTAAGGCTAGACCAAAAGTCCCTAGAGCCCATTTTTGGCATTGTTATGATTTCCATAGCATGTACAACGTGTGTTGGTTGTTTGAGAATGGCTAAGTGCTTATTCACATGCTTTGACTTGTTATATGCCTTGATTGTTTACTTGAATTAGTGCATGAGCTACTGAGATTCCCTGAATCTCACCCCTTCCCCTCCCAACTAAATATGCTAGGTGGAGCTCAAGGAGAACCGAACACACACCAAGGAGCCTAGAAGCATGCATAGCTAGATATTAGCTTATTTTAGATATTTTGATGTATTTTGATGTAAAGTGGTGCCACATTGTATATACACCCACTATTTTTGAGATGTAAAGATTGTAGCAAGTGTAAAAATATGAAATGATATTGTATGAACTATGTTTATAGCCAAATTAATGGAAATGAGGGTTTTGCCCCTTTTGTTGAATGCATGAAGTAATGTATATTTGGCCGTAGCATAGCGAGATTGGAATGTATGTTGATTTGGACCACATGGACATGTTATATAGACTATTGTTATGCTTTTAAACTTGTCCATGAGTGGCTAGAATGTGTGAGAGGCTATTTGGACCCGTTTTGGACCTTTTGGATACCAAAACCGGTATTTTTGAGAGCTCCGTCAAAATATGACCGGATGAGCTCCTTTTGCCATGAAATTTGGCATGCCTCTAGAGTTAGTAGAAAGCTTCTTGAGAAGCTAAAATTGGTAATATTCGGAGGTCTAGAGAATATTTGGTGAATTGTCGAATTTGGGAATTGGTCATGTACTGTTCATGTAGTTCAGAAATGAAAACCATGTCAAACATAGACCAAATGGAGTCCAACTGTCACGAAATTTTATACACATAAACTAGAAAACCAAAGTGACTTGTAACAACTAGAATCACCCAAATCGAAGGTCTGTAGAGAGAGATTGAACCATCAGAAGTTCTGTATCAGCATTAGGGAGCTCTCCTGACCCCCGTCACTGCTCTATCAATTTTCGGGGTGTAGGATCTACTGAACTGATCTGAACTTATTTTTCTCCTCTAGTAGACATCTGTAACTTTCCGAATTGGTATAATGTGCCCAGATTGGATTGTTTTGGATTTAGTTATGGATTTTTGAAAGTCATGACAGAAAGCTGCACCAGAAACAGTGACAGCTGGACCTTCCTCCCATTTTTGATGTCAAATATGGTCCAAAAGCTGAGATTATAGTTGAGAATGATTTTTAGTGTAAAGTTAACACTTAGAAATTTCTAGAAAGCTAGAGTTTTCTAGATTCCCATTTTTCTACAATTAATTATGATTTGCCAAAGTGAGAGCCAAAATATGACTTTTGGGCCCAAGTGAGAAAATACATTTTTCGGGTTATTGGCTCCATACCCGTGGCTTATGGTGTGTTTTATGCTATGTATGAGTTGTATAAGTGGAGTTTGAGTTGAGAATGTGAATGATGGGTCCTCAGGACCCACGGGGTGAAAGCTGAGGGTATGAAACCCCGGTTCATAGCATAAAAATGCCACGGATTGGTATTGTTTCTTTGGAAACCATATGAAATCGAGCCCAGTGAGAGGCTAGATAGCGGTAGTAGATTAAGGTGTCACATACGTAGCATACATAGGCTTGCTAAGTAAGTGGATTAGCCTTATCCATTCACTTGTGGATTTTGAATTTGTCTCACCCATTTCTTTAAGAGGTTTTTTGACTCAACCTTACTCTTGGGAGTCAACCTCATTTTTGGGAGACTCTTTACTTTGTCTTAACCAACTTTAAGGGTTCTTGGCATATCCTTACCATCGCTAGAGGGTTCTTGGCTTCTCCACACTCAAGCAAACTAAAGCAAACATATAAAACATCATTTGTATACATAAATCATCATTATGGTACCATGGAATAAAATTTTATGCAAAAATACTTTTCATAGCTCAAAACATATATACACACATTCAAAGACAATGTAAGCATATATTCATGCATGAAAGAAAGTGGAGAGAGCTACCTTGTTTGCATTTACACACTTTTTCCTTGAGTCTTGAATCCTCTCCCTTGACCTTACACACCCAAGAAGGTGGAGATCATTTCTCTTGGCCTAGATACATTATATGGAAGCTAATTATACTCTTGAATCAATTTCTAAGGCCACACAATCACTAGAAAAGCTAAGTGACTCATAAGGCTCTTTTATGGTTCTATAATGCACTTAATGAAGCAACTTTTGGAAAATATCATCTTGGCTCCATTCTCTCCATTTATTAATGATTCTTGACTCTATTTAAACCTTTTGGAGTCATCACACAATTCATTCAAGGAGCCTAACTAGGTGTTACTTCTTTAAGCCATAATATAGAACATATAAGGCCATCTCACTATCTATAGTTTCTAAAATTTTTTCAAGGCTTCCTCTCATATTCTCCCATCATATATGATGCAAAACTAAGCTTAGAAGGAATTAAAACACTTCCTAGGTGCATGAACTCTTCTTGGCACCATTGGAGTTTCTTTGCTTCTTTTGATGGGAGAAACATATAGAAAGCTCTCTTTGTGTCATAGGAACTCATATGAACACTTAAATATCATACAATATGGCTAGGGTTCATGATAGAGTTTAAAGCATAATCAAAACCCTAACTTTTCTATCTTGCAAATTTATAGTTTTTACTTGGATTTCTTTGCATATTCGTACTCTCCTTCCTTAAATTCATAGAATTCACCCTTAGTTCTCCTCAAAATTCTAGCCCTCTTGTAGCTACATATATGGAGCAAAATAAGGAGAAGGAGGGGGAGGAAGTAACTACCATGGGATAGAAGATTTACCTTATTTTTCCTTATTTTCTTACTTGTTTCTCACTTTCTTTGGCCTCCTCTCTTCAAATCCAAATTTTTCCTCCTTGTTCTAACCTCAAAACAGCACCAAAAACTTTAAGAAAACCATAAGGAGAAAGGGGAGAAGGAGGATAAGAAATTTCCTAAAGAGAAGACTAGGAAATTCCAACAAATTCTTACCTTTTTCTTGAGTTTTTCCCTTCTCCTTTGCCTTGTTCTTGTGCACCCTCCTCCCTTGAGTCTTTTCTAGCTTTTGGGAAAAATTTGGTCCACCTAAATGAGGGGAAAAGAAGGGTGCCTTATATATATAAGGGGTTTAAGAAGGACTTTTTCAAAAAAAATTATTTTGCCCTTCGTTCTTGGCATTTTCGTGTCTACTCGTTTTAGCTCCTTTTTGAGAATTGTCTTTTCCATTATAAAATTTGGTTCCTAATTTAGTAAAATACCTTTGGAATCACTTGAATCAAAGCTAAAACATTCTCGAATGAATCCGTCAAAATTCAGGTGCACTGACGTTAGAAAACGTCCACCGAAGGGGCTTTAGTTGTCCTAGGGCTTCCTATGGTTCTCAATGCCCCTGAGTACCTTGAAGAACTCAAAACTTTCATTTAAAAAGCCCTCCTATAAAAATTCCAAAATTTACTCAAAATGATCAAAATGCCCTTATGTTTCGTCAATCTTTTGTTTAAATTCATTTTTTCATTCTAGTTCTATTTTTTCTTCTATCTAAGCCTGGGATTCTCATTTTTAAGAGTCTAGAATGCTTCCCAAATTTTTTGAAGCCTTAACTAAGTCATTTTATGGGACTTGCTTTTATATCTGGTGAATTTTGTTCATTTACAGAGAAATCGTAAGTTACGTTTTTCGCGTTTTCTCTCATTTTTAGAAAATCGGATATTACATTTCTTCTCCCCTTAAATAAATTTTTTCTTCAAAATTTGATGTATACTTTCCTCTTACTCTTTTCTTTTTTTGGCTAACTGCTCTTTTCTTTCCCTTCTTCTTGGCTCTATATGCTTTTCTCAGCGATTTCACTCGTTTGAATTTTCTCTCAGCTAGGAAATTTTTCATTACTAGTCCTTTATAAGGGCTTTATTATTATAGAGTACTAGCTAGTTCTTCTCATAAGGGAAAGAAATTTCTAACTCTTGAGGCCTATCCTGTGAGAGCTTATTAATTATATCGGGTTAGTCTTAACTCGTTTGCAGGGGTTAATGTTTCTTTCAGTAGACTAATTTACACATCTCAGGAGATAACTTATTTCGTGTCATCTCCCAATGGCTTCTCATAAAGTCTCTTTTTCTTTTTTTAATCATTGCAACCATCGAAGGTTTCTATCTATTTGTTTACTTATTTACATGTACCGTCCACTGTTCATATCTGCGTTCTTTCTTATTAGCTCATCCCATGATTACAATTCACATTTCTTTTCTATCACAGGCCTCACATCTCAGTTACTTACTTGGATTATAACTCCTTTGAGGAGTTTCTACTTTTAATGATCTCAATTTCTCTGTTTACTACTACATCTGTCTCTATAGGCCAGGACTTTTCGTCACTTTCTTTACTTACTTACAGTAGCATTTTATAGTCCCTCATCGTAATACTGATAGGCCTAATATATTTGTCTCATACTGGCATTAAAGAGTGACTACCACTGACAACTGTTGAGCTCTGGTGGGATGGTAGCTATACTCACAGTTTTGATCACTGGAGACATACTGTACCACTTACCTCATTTAAAAGCTGCACTTGATCCTTTTCTGAATACATAGTCTAATATGTGGGGATCTTTCTATCCCTCGGTCAGGGCTAATATCTGCTGGGTAGTGGTTCATCTAACTCTAGCTCTAGAAAGCTATTTTGTTGCTTTTCTCATCATATACACTATGCTTATCTTTCAAGAAATCTAGTTAGTGGTCTAACTATCTAAGTAAAGCCTTTATATCTCTACGGTAATGGTCTACCAGACTCAGGAGGCCTCTAGTCTCTGAGACAAAAGTTAATTGAAACTATACTAGTCTCTAAGACTACTGCTCTAGAGAATTATCTCAGGTCATCATTTCACCATAGAACTATCATGCTGTGACTGGGGCTCTCTGTAACTCTGTGGGATCTATTGTGACTTCTCAAAGGCTTGCTAAGGTCTATTGTGATCCACTGTGCAATGCTAGGATCTACTACGATCCATCTCCAAGAGACATCAAAGCCTAAGATCACTGTATCTAATAGTAAAATAAATGTTTACCAAGCCCAGTAACCATTGCTCATAATAGCTGAGGCTAAACTCAGAGGTACATCATGCTCTTCGTGTGAAATGGATTATGTGTCATCTGATATTTCTAGGATCCCATTATACTGATACTTAGAAGCATCTTAATTTTCGCTCATTGCTCCCTATGGGATCCTCAGATTCCCACTTCAGTCCCTTTTTATTTGGGCTTACTTTTCTTACTCAAATTGTACTCGGCTATCTTTTCCTCTCATATTCTGCAATTTCTAATTATGCCCATACTCCACTTTTAAGTGCCTTGGCACTAGGGCATCTCACACACTGAGTGTGGTTAACATCTCTGGTAGGAGAGAGGCTATACACTAGTCCCTGTTCACTTTATTTACATATATTATAAGGGACTCAAGCTATGCATACTAAACTCATGCTATCTGAGTCTAAACATTCTCTACTGGGGATTCCTCTCTGCATGTTTTTCTTACTATTTTAGTATTCCTGGAATCCCTTCACCTTTCTTCTCTGACTTATCTCACTCTTTAACTAGTTAGGATACCTTTCGATTGTTAGGACACTTTGGTGATTGATGTCATTGCTTGCTACACATTCAAGTCACATTACTATTAGGTTGATCAAACCCAATATCATGTAACCATTGTTACAAGCAAACCATAACGTCAAACATTAATACACGGGAACCTCATGATTGAGCTCAAAGCCACTATCGCCTATATATTACAAGTTTCCCAATAATCTAAAGTATCCCTCTCATACTTTTCTTTATTTATCCTATACTCATAGGATACTTGAGGAAAATATGATTTTTCTTCTACTTCATCCTAAGATTAGTTTACATTGTCTAACTGCTTTTATTTCAGGCACTATCATGCTAGAAGGGCATTTATGCCAAGGATAAGTGTGCTTTCTCAAATATTCAAATATATAAACTCGATATCTATTCTCAATCTAGTATGTCATTGGCTTGAACACTATCATATTTTCTTTTTCTTTTTACCTTTCTTATCCTTTTACTTAGGTAAAAAGATACTCTACTACTGGTCGCCTCTATTGCTAGTTTAGATTTCTTTACTCTTAAGAGCACCTATATTTTACTAGGTTTCGCTACTTGTTTACTTTCAGTAACATCAAGGGGGTCTACTTCTTTTTATACTTTTACTTTGCTTTTAACTAAACTATCCCTCAGTAAGAAGAATCTTATTTCAAGTAATCTCAGGAATTATATTCTATGGTACTCTTGGCTTACCTTTTTTCTCTGCATAATGCAATACTCGCCTTCTCAGGTGGTCTCTAGCTTCCTCGAGCTTCCCTGAGGGTACTAAGGCACTAGCTGTTTATCTCAGCTCACTTCTACGTTCAGATCAGAGTTAGGCTTTCTCTCTATTAGCTTCTTTAGCCTCATCCCCAAGAGCACAATATACTAATTTTATGGTTATACTAACCCAATTTAGGACACGGGCTCTTAATGTCCAGACTTTATCTTACTAAAAACTTATTCTCTACTAGATGCTCTAATCACTCACGTGCTTTAACCCCATATCATTCTCATATTAGAGAGCTTGTCTAACTAGCTATCGAACCTCTATTTATTTACTTTTTTATGCCCAGTCTGCTTATTTAGTCATTACTAAAGCAAGGGCATCTCTTCTGTAGCTAGTTTCTCAGCTCTTCCTCGCTTCCTTTATCACTATACTTTACAACTCAAGGGGGTCCATCTTGGGGAATTTGCTAACCACTACTGAGTGGTCTCCCCAATTCAGGATGTCTCATCTTCCGTTTCTAGATCTAGGGAGAACTTTCATTGAGCTTCCTATCAAATTAATTTCCTTTTTTACTCATCTCGCCTGGACGATGCTATTGGTTACTTCCTGTAGGTTTCAGCTCATACTTAGTCTGAGCTACCTATCTTATCAGACCTGTAGCTTGCAATAACTTAGTACTTTCTAAGCTATGATCATTCTCTTCTGAGCTTCTGTTATTGGGCTACTCATACTTATTTCTAGGTATTACTTATAAGGTACACCATTCTAAGCCTTCACAATGTATCTTACTACTAGTAGCTTTACCTTATATTAGTTTCGAGGGTACATTAACATTATTTAGTGTCTTATAAGGTAGCACCCTAGGTTGGAGTCAATGCCTTAAAGGCGGGTCTCAATAACCTTATCATCCCTATGTCTAACTTTCTCTATGTTGAGCTTTTTCCTTAGTCTCAACTACTAGGCCCATGGATTTCTTACTAACCTTATGCAATTATTTACTACTCTTTTTCTTTTCTTATACTAGGGGTTCCCACTCTTTATGGGTCAGCTAACTCTACAATAGCTCTGATGATCGTGTCGCGTAATCTCAAATACAACTAGGTAGCAAAATAAATTTGTAGATAATGGTGCAACTTAGGTCATCTTTCCAAGGAGTTTGTGCCTTAAATTGTTTATGGAAGAGTGTTCTAAGTGTTACTAATTAGGACTTATTTTGGGGGGTTTGATATGCTAGAATTTAATTGAACTAAAATTGATTGACAAGAATTAGAAATCTAAAACTAAGTTCAAGTGATTAGTCAAGTAAATATGGTAACTAGCTTTCAATTGGATTCCCTAGAGTTCAATTATCCTTGCTTTTTTTAGCTTACCAATTTTGGATTAAGTTCTTGCTCTTTAGTGCATTCCTCATAAGGCTCTTGAATAACCATCCAAGATTCAATTCATCAATTGTTCAAAGAGTTTTGCAACCACAAGAAACCTTAAACAACTAATTAATTGAATTAAAAATAAGAACACACTACACTAATTTTGATTGATTTATGAAAGCCACTGTACAATTCACTCAAGATACTAATTCACCAATTAGATTAATTAACCCCTCAAGCAATTAATTGCACAAAAGTTCCAGCCAACTAATCCAATAACCATTGCATCAATTAGCCTAAATCAAGAGGAATTTAGAGGTCAATTGTACGGCATTAATTCTGGAATTTCTACAAACAGATAATGATCAGAAATAAAATTTTGAAATTCGATTTAAGATCAATCCAAGAATTAACTCAATCCAATAATTTCAGTAATTAAATTCCTAAACCAATAAGCTAAACCTAGTCAAATTAATAAAAGAACTAATATTGAAATTAAAAGATTGAGCAAGAGGGTTTTATCCAAATTGATGAAAAGATGTGGAGCTCAAATCTTCATCTAAGAGAATCCAATCTTCAGCTAGCCACCAAAAGGAATTCAAGCTGCCATGGAGGAATCAATTGGAGGAGAATTGATCAAAGAGACTGCAGCCATCGAGAAAAAATTCTTCTCCTTCAGCACTGGAACCTCTCGTTCTTTTTCTGCCGTCTCGCGTTCCTCGTCCTCCCGTAGCGTTCTCTCTAGGTTTTTTTTATTCACATTCTCCTTAATTAATCACGTGCCCCTCAGCTTCTGATTTGTACGCTGAAATCACGCAATTATTCCTCATCTTCCAGCTTTTTTCCCACGTGATTCCTCCACTCAAGCTTCTCCTTTATTTTACTTGTTTTCTACTCGAGATGCTCTATCCAACTCTCTAACTTATGGCTTCTCTTCATTCTGTTTGTGCTTCTTCATACGTTGCTATCAACGTTTTTCTTTCTCCCAAAACAGAAGTTACTTCCTTCATAGATTGCCCAGCACGTTGCTTCTATTTTGTTCTCAGCCAAATATGTTTCTACTCTTGTCTCCAGGTGAACCTCTTCATTCAGCTTGTAGTTTCTTTACTCGAGCTGCATGCCTCATGCATGGTTCTGTGGCTTAAGTGAGTCTAGCTTTCATTCCCTTAAAGCCCGTGGGTGTCAAGAGGTGATGATCCTGTCCTTTGGAGTGTATCTGATGATGACTGATGTAACGTGAGAGTGAGTGTATAACTTGTGCATGAGCTAGGGGAGAGGGAAATGAAAGCTTCTTCTTTTCCTTTCATCAAATGCTCATTCAAGCTACTTGCAAATTAGAAATTCTGCACAAAAGAATAAAGAATATTCAATAGAATTATCCACAAAATTCATTTAAAATGATTTATGCATTTAAAATCAATTATTTTGCCAATTAATTCATAAAGTGTAGAGAATGGTTACTAAAACAAGATTCCATCTAAGTAAATCCATTAAGCCTTATTTAATCATTAAAATGTCCAAGTTTAGGAGAATAAAATAGATAAAAATATGTGTTTATCAAGCTCATTTCTCTGGTTAGCCTAAATATGACTAACAAGGCATTTCACACTGCCATTCGTCGCGGCTAATTAGCCTCGGGTTCACCCTAGTTTCCTATCTAAATATTGGCTATGGCTAACTTCTTAATTGGCTGTGGCGAGGAATCCTCTGGATTACCTCGCTGCTTCCTAAAATAATTGGTCGCTGCTAAGCAATTAATTGGCCGTGGCTAATGGCCTCTGATTAGCTTGCTTTTCGATGGATTAGAATTTCATCTTTAGCTACCAATTTGAGCCTCATTGCCTCTATATCTAGCCCATCATCAAGTTAAAGGGTTCTACCTCTTGCTTCATTCATGCATAACTAGCTATCACCTTTGGGCTATTGGGTTCTAAGGGGTGTAGCTTGTAATGTCCCGTTTTCATTAAACGATGGAAATTGGCACGTTTTCAAAGCAAGTCCCCTGAGATGAGTGATTCAAGGCCAAATAAAATTTGGATAAAATTTTAAATAATAGAATACATAGCTTATAACTTAAACCTCTGGCCTGAGGGAATTAACCTTTTAGGTTCTGGAATTCATCTAGACATTTGGGTATTGTGGCTAGGGGGTAATTCCTTTCCTCACTTCCACTCTAGACTTGTCTCGTGTAGTCGCAGTCTCATCTCATACCACGCTGCATCCTACTTATCTCTGCATTACACAGGACATTTTGGAATGGTTTGAGTATGACTACCAAGGAGAATTAGGCCTCACATACTCTCTCTAGCAAGCCTCTTCATATCAATGAGGTCTTTTCTCATTGTTCATATCTGGAGCTTACCATTAATCCCAATGAGCTATCATATCACATAGAGCTCCAGTTGTCAGATCAATTAACTTTACTCAAGCTATTCTAGAGGCCAACCTTTCTTGATGCTCACTATCTACTCCAAGACCATTCTACAACTTACTTATCATGAACAAAGCCACAAACTATCTTCACACACCCAAAATGTCTCATACAAGGCTTTGCTTATTTATACAAGCCTTTACATAGCCCTATTGCCGCATCCTCAAACCAAATCCAATATAAGAGAGCCTAGAACTTTGCTTTGATACCAATAAATATAACACCATAATTTCTTAGCTTATTTCATGCTATCTCCATGTCTCACATCATGCATTTCATGAAGGAGTAAGAAAATAACATAAAAATAATGAATATTTTAGCATTGCGTAGCGTATAAATTTTTCATTCAGTGTCCCATGGGGCATGTAACTCACGTATCACATTCTCATATTTAATTAAATAGATACAACTTAATTTATCACCAAAAGTGGCCTACAACTTGTGCAAGGCAAGGGAATACACAAAATTCATAGATGCAATTTCGGCCAAAATTTTTCCTTTTCTATCACAAACTTTAGAAAATTATAACTAATTCTAGAAAAATTAAAATCATGTATTTTTATCATTCTAGAAAGATAAAGATGTCTACTTTATGCTAAAAATATGTTCAAATCATGAAACATTACACAAAGGACATTTGACATTCAAAAAGGTGTAGAGATCCGATTGGCTACTGGTATTGATACAACTTTCTACTGTAAACTTAAAAAATATCCACTTAATTCCAAAAAAATATAATCCATGCAAATGATACTAATCTTAAAAGCTACAAATGTTAGTTAGAGGAAAAAATAACTTCAGACTAGTTTAGGCACTTTCAGGCATTGAGAATCAATCAAATAGTAACCTAGGTCAGTTTGGATACCTGATACTGAATAGAAATTTCAAAATTTATATCTCCCTCTCTAGACATCTAAATAAGGTGCTTTAATTGGTACAAGTCACTAGGAATGTCTAGTTTCTCCTTGTAAAATTTCGTGGCAATTGGACATCATTTGCCCCCTGAGTGACAATTTATTTTTGGATTAGTATGAACAGTACACTTGACCAAAATCAAAAAAAATTTCAACTTTGAAAATTCATCAAATATTTCATAGACCTCCAAAAATTCTATACTTTAGCTTCCTAAAAAGCTCTCAATAAGTTCTAATTCTATGCCAAATCTTAGACCAAGAAGAGGTCATTTGGACAAAAAGTGATATAGGTGTCCAATATGGTCAATTTTACTCTATATTAGATACCATGTGTGCCCAAATGGTCTTTCTTGGTGTTTGACACCTCCTGGACAAGTTTAAAAGCATGAATATGACTTGTATGAACTGTCCAAGTGGTCCCAAACCTCATGCATCTCAATTTGGCCATTCCACTTCCATTTATTCAGACATTTCCATAATACTAGTTTGCCATTGCATGTTCAAATTGCACATTTTTATACATATAACCTTAGCTCTCATTTATACATAACATATTAACATAATTACACATGCTCAAGTGGTTATAAGTCATATACAATAATAGACTACAATATTTGCCACTTATATGGTCTTAAAGAAGCAAATTCCATACACTTCAATATCATACTTTCATCTCTTAAGTGGTTGGCTCCTATTTCCTTGTTGTCTTGGCCCACCTAGCATGTTAAGACATTTGAAATGAGGGGATGAGATTGAAAGAATCCCAATAACTCATCTCTCATTCAATCACACATAAAGTATGCAATACAAATCTTGAAAATGCATGCATGGACATAATAATATAAGTGAGCATTCAAGAAACATTCTTGGCATTTGAACAAGTCATACATAGCATACATAGGCTTGCCAAGTAGGTGGATTAGCCTCACCCATAGGGAGAAAGGGGAGAAGGAGGAGAAGAAATTTCTTAAAGAAAAGATTAGGAAATTCTAACAAATTCTTACCTTTTTCTTGAGTTTTTCCCTTCTCGTTTGTCTTGTTCTTGTGTGCCTTCCTCCTTTGAGTCTTTTTTCATTTTTGGGCAGAATTTAGTTGACCTAAATGAGGGGAGAAGAAGGGCGCCTCATAATATAAGGGATTTAAGAAGGATTTTTTCAAAAATTCTGATTTTGCCCTTCGTTCTTGGCATTTTCGTTTTTAACTCGTTTTAGCTCCTTTTTGAGAATTGTCTTTTTGATTATAAAATTTAGTTCCCAATTTAGTAAAATGCCTTTGGAATTATTTGACTCGAAGCTAAAACCTTCCTGAACAAATCCGTCAAAGTACAGGTGCATCAACATTAGAAAACGTCTATCAGAGAGGCTTTAGCTGTCTCGGGGCTTCCCATGGTTTTCAATGCCCTTGAGAACCTTGGAAAACTCAAAATTTTTATTTAAAAATTCCTCCTATGAAAATTCCAAAATTTTCTCTAAATAACGAAAATGCCCTTACATTTTGTCAACCTTTTCTTCGAATTCATTTTTTTATTCTAGCTCTATTTTTCCTTCTATCTAAGCCTAGAATTCTCATTGTTAGGAGTGTAGAATGCTTCCTAAATTTTTTAGGACCTTAACTAAGTCATTTCGGGGTACTTGCTTTTGTATCCAATGAATTTCATTCATTTACAGAGAAACCGTAAGTTACGTTTCTCGCGTTTTCTCTTGTTTTCAAAAAATCGGATATTACAAAATGCATCATATATCATGAAAATTCATTCATTCTCTAGCCATGACTTCATCATAAACTTGCTAGGCTTGACTATTCTGAACTTAAGGCTAAGGAAGAACTATTGTGCTTAATTCCATGCTTTAGGGGAGTTAAAAGCTGAAAAAAAAAAGCATGTCATATTCATACATAAAGCTCATTCTGGAAATCATACTAAAGCATATCTCATGAATGCATCAAGCAATAACATATACAAACACTTCAACTCATTCAAGTATTCAAATGTACACAAGAAAGGGAGATAAAGCTACCTTAGGACTTGTAGAACTCCAAGCATCGCTAACTCACTTGGTTTTGGTCTTTCTCTTGGCTTACTCTTACTTGATAATCACACTTAGGTGAAGTGGAGCTAGATAGACCTACAAATGACAATTTCAAGGCAAATTAATCTAATGGAACTCATTCTAGGCTTCATGATTCTTACTTAATCTCATTAGAGCTCAAGATAACAATTAGGACTGATTTAGGTCCATTATGAAGTAACCAAATTTTTTTCTTTCCAAAGCCCAAACTCTTGCTTGTTACAAGTCTTATAACTCTCAAGAAACTTATTTGAATTATTACATATTTGGTTGGAAGGGTTTGTAACCAACTTGCTTCATTAACTTTATTTAAACCCTTAAAATTTTGACTTTCATACTAGGGCTCTTAAATTCAATCCAGTGCTTCCATAATTATGTATTGATCATATCTAAGTGTTTAGATTCATTAAAACTCAAAGAAACACTCCCTAGGTTACTCAACTACTCCTTAGTCAAGACACTTATTCAAGGGAGGCTACATGGAGTTTTGCTTCTTTTCTTTGGGAATTTGATACATTCTTATGTTTCTTGGCTTCTCTTTAACTTAAACATGATTCAATATAGCTTGAATTATCCTCATAGGGTTCTAAAACTCTTAAGGTGCAATTGAAACCTTAATTTCTTTATCTTAGTTTCTAATGCTCTTTTCTTGATTCTAATTGCATATTCTAACTCTCCATGCCTTAAAACCCTTGTTCTTAATTTGATTTGGTCAAAATTCTTCTCCGTTCTTCTTCCCCTTGGTTAGGCCGAGTACACACAAGAAGAGAGAACTAAGAAGAAGCAAGTTTTAGCCATGGATGCACACCTTTTCTTAAAGCTTAATAAGAGAGGAATTTGATGCTACACTTTGTTTCCATAAATCTTAATCTTCTCAAATTTTATCCATAAAAATACTCTTTTCAAGAAGCTAAAACCATCTATAGAAAGAACTTTGAGAGGAGAAGAAGTTTGGTGAATGAAATCTCATGAAAAAGTGGCTAAAATCTTAGCTTTTTTGCCTTTTCTTTCTCTCCTTTCCTTTCCCTTCTTGTGCACCTTTTGGTTCTCATCCAAAAGCTTTAAGGTCAATTTTGGAGAGTGAAGGGTGTGGGTTGCCTGATTCAAGAAGGAAAGGAGGTGTTTTAAATATTTTCTTAAATTCCCATTATGCCCTTTAACTTATATTCCTCCGTTTTCGCTCATTTCAGATCTTTTTTTAAAATTGTCTTTTTCATATAAAGATTTAGGCTTGCTAGTTTATTAAAACTATTTACTTTCAATTTTATAAGGTTAGAAGCCATCCTGAATCATCCGATCAAAGTTTGGTTCAACTGATAACCTAAAATATACACCAAAAGGGTTATGGCCATTTTGAGGGTTCCTATGGTTTTTAAGGTCTCTGAGAATCTTGGAAAACTCAATTTTATCATTAAAAGCTTCCCCCTTTGAGTTTCTAAAAAGTTGTCTAAAATTACAAAATTACCACTGATATATGATTAAATTTATTTGGCCTTTTTAGCTTCAGTTTTGGGTCTTCTGTATCCTTTTTTCCTTATTTCTAGATGCCTAAATTATTATTCTAAACTTGTTTGGCCTTATTTCATTTTATTATGGGGTCTTCCTTTTATATCTTATCGGTTTCAGTTCAATTTAGGAAAACTGAATATTTCACGATGGTTGTAGCTTTGTGAGTTATAGAGACCTTTTGTTAATTGATTATACTTGTAACAAGCTTAAAATAACCTAAAGACTTTAACTTTTCTTAAACCCATGATTTCTCTCTTTATAGGGTATATGATGAACTTTTAAACCTTCATGATAAGTTATGCTTTCTTACTTTAAATGAGATCCTTGTTAAGATTATATGTCTATTGAATACTTTGAATCAAGTAAAAGTTCTATTTCTTTTTCCTCACTTACTTTCTCCCTTTAAAACTAAAATTGAGCTAAAAGTGGCAATCTTGGTTTAGACAATTAAAATTTAATTTGATGATTGTTTTGCTGATTTAAAATGTCTATAATATGTTTAGATTTTTTGTTTGAGGTTGTTGAGGATAGATGTGAAAAATTCATGCAATGAACAATAAATTGAGTAGAGTACATGTGAAAGAAAAGATCAACCAATTGATCAATCATAGACCAATAGTCAACTGTTGGGTCTACTTAGAGGAGCAGCTACACTAAGAGTGACTAGCAACTTCCTATCCATACCTAGTCAATTGATGTGACCTAAATAAAACCACCTATTCAATATAACATTAGTTAACTATTCCTTAGTCTCTAGTCAATTGGTGGACCTAAGCCAATTAACTACTCGCTCTTAAATAGTTGACTGATTTTAGTGCTTTTCTTATAAATATCCAAAAATGTCTTTAGAATGTAAATGGTAGAAATGATGTCATGTGATGTGTGTAGGTGGTCTTTAATGATTCCTTTAGAACCTTGAAAGTAATAAGTATTAAATCTTTAATATTAAATGCTATGCAAGATATACATGATCAAATCCCATGCATAGAAGACTTTCCTCTAGATGATACCTATGCATGGATGATCTTATTTCCTTTTAGACTATGATTCCTATACATGGAGGACTAAATGCTCAATGATGCCTATGTATAGATAACCATATCTCTCTATACATATGTACATACTATTATTCCCATACACAAAAGATTAGACCCTAAATGATACTCATGTATAGATGACCAATGATGGGGACTATCATATGTATAGACTATAGAGTATTACAGTAATTAGATACTAAAATATATGTTTAAAAGGAATGGGCTCCAATGGTAATTAAGGGCATTATGTAATATCCAGTTCTCTGAAACAAGAGAAAACATGAGAAACGTAACGTATGGTTTCTCCGTAAATGAACAAAATTCATTGGATACAAAAGGAAGTTCCCTGAAATGAATTAGTTAAGGTCCTAAAAAATTTAGGAAGCATTCTAGACTCCTAAAAATGAGAATCCCAGGCTTAGACAGAAAGAATAATGGAGTTAGAATGAAGAAACAAAATATAATGAAAAGTTGACAAAATGTAAGGGCATTTTTGTCATTTTGAGCAAATTTTAGAATTCTCATAAGAGGGCTTTTTAAATGAAAGTTTTGAGTTTTCCAGGGTTCTCAATGGCACTGAAAACCATGGGAAATCCCGAGCCAATTAAAGCTCATCCGGTGGATGTTTTCCAATGTTAGTGCACATGAACTTTGACGAATTCGTTCAAGAAGGTTTTAACTTTAATTCAAGTGATTCCAAAGGCATTTTACTAAATTGGGAACCTAAATTTTATAATGAAAAAATAGTTCTAAAAAAGGAGTTAAACGAGTTAGAAATGAAAATGCCAAGAACGAAGGGCAAAATAAAATTTTTTGAAAAGTCCTTCTTATACCCCTTATATATATGAGGTGCCCTTCTTCTCCCCTCATTTAGGTCAACCAAATTCTGCCCCAAAACTAGAGAAGAGAGCCAACTCTTAGGCACACCAAGAGAAGAAGCTTTGGAGGGAGAAAAGGCAAGGAAAAGGTAAGGATTTCTTGGTTTCTCTTTAGCAAATCCATCCTTCTCCATTTTCTCTTCTTTCCCATAGAATTTTTTATTTATTTGGGACTATTTTGAGGTCAAACCAAGAAGGGAAAATCGGATTTGAAGAGAGGAGGCCAAGGAAAGTGAGAAACAAGCAAGAAAATAAGGAAAAACAAGGTAAAATCTTTATCCTATGGTAGCTATTCCTCCCCCTCCTTCTCCCTATTTCACCCCATATATGTAACTACAAGAGGGCTTGAATTTTGGGTAGAACAAAGGGTGAATTCTATAAATTTATAGGAGGAGAGTAAGAATATGCAAGGAAATTCAAGAAAAGGCTATAAATTTTCAAGATAGCAAACCAAGGGTTTCATGAGCTCCCTTGAAAATCGGATTTGATGCAATTGTTCCTAGGTCTAAATGAATGTTTAAATGAGTTTCCACAATCCCTAGGAGTCTCCCCATATGCATCTTCCATGTAGAAAACAATGCAAACTTCCATAGAGGCTAAATGGTGCATAGTCTCAACCAAAGATGGTTGAGACACCTAGGGAGAGTTTTAAATTCTTCAAACCTATTTTTAAGTCATATATGATGAATGAAAATGAGAGAAAACTTTAGGAAAAATTTAAGAGGCCTAGAGAATGAATTGGTATCTTAGGTTCCATAATATGATCTAAGGAAGCAACATGTAGTTAGACACTTTGTTTTAATTGTGTGATGATTCTAAGAGGCTTAAAAGGAGTCAAGAATCATATATGAAAGGAAAGAATGAAGCCTAGAACTCATTTGATGGGTGGTGCTTCATTAGGTGCATTTTTAGAACCATAAAGGGGTTAATAGACCAAGTTAGTATTTAAGGAAGATGTGTGGCCTTAGAATTAACTCTATAAATCTAATTGGCTTTCATAAATTATTTTAGGCCAAGAGAAACTAATCTCACACCTTTGTGTGTGTGAGATCAAGGAAGGGAGAGCAAATTCAAGGATAAAAGTGTGTGATTACATTCAAGATAGTTCACTCCTCCTTCTCTCATGCATGAATGTATGCTTGGCTTGTCTTTGAATATGTGTATGTGAATTTTAAGCCATGAAAAGTGTTCTAGTATGAGCTCTTATTCCATGGTACCATGATGATGCATTATGTTTTTAAATGATATTTGTTATGCTTGCTTTAGCTTGCTTAAGTGTGGAGAAGCCAATAACCCTTAGCCATGGTGAGGATGAGCTAAGAACCCTTAGAATTGGTTGAGATAAAGTAAAGAGTCTCCCAAAAGTGAGGTTGACTCTTAAGAGTAAGGTTGAGTCAAAAACCTTTTAAAGAAATGCGTGAGGCAAGTCTAAAATTCACAAGCGAATGGGTAAGGCTAATCCACTTACTTGGCAAGCCTATGTATGTCATCTATGACTTATTCAAATGCCAAGAATGCCTCTTAAATGATTGCACACTCTATGATACTCATGCATGTATTTTCAAGACTTGTTTTGCATCTTTTATGTGTGATTGAAAGGGAGATGAGCTATTGGGATTCTTTGAATCTCATTCTTTCCTCTCTAATGATCTAACATGCTAGGTGGACTAAGTAGATAAAGTAATAAGAGCACATACCTTGGGAGATGAGATTATGACATCAAAGTACATGAATCTTCTTTTTTATGGCCATATGAATGGCAAAGTAGCTTTGTATATATTATTTTTGAGATGTAAGCTCATGAATGAATGTAAAATGATGTATGACTTTTGTATAAATTATATGTGATATGAAATCAATAGAAATGGCAAGTATGGCTTCTTGATAGCTTAGTGCATTAGTGTATAAATGGAAGTGGAAAGGCTAAATTGAGATGCATGAGGTTTGGAACCACTTGGACAGTTCATACAAGTCATGTTCATGCTTTTAAACTTGCCCAAAAGGTGCCAAACATCAAGGGAAGCCATTTGGACATATTTGGTATCTTACATGGAGTAAAATTGACTATATTAGAAAGGTATACCACTTTTTGTCCAAATGAGCTCCTCTTGGTCTAAGATTTGGCATGCATTTAGAGCTTGTTGAGAGATTTTTGGGAAGGTAAAGTGCAGAATTTTTGAAGGTCCATGAAATATTTGATGAATTTTCAAATTTGGAAAATTTTCTAAAATTGGTTCAGTGCACTGTTCATTCTGGCCCAAAATTAAACTATGTCACTCATAGAGCAAATGATATCCAATTTCCACAAAATTTTACATGGAGAAACTAGACCTTCCCACTGACTTGTTCCAATTAGAAGCACCTCATTTGGTTTTCTAGAGAGAGAGATATAAATTTTTGAAGTTTCTATCTAGTATCAAGGATTTAATCATACTATGTTACTATTTGATTAGTTTTCGAGGCCTGGATATGCCTATACTGGTCTAAAGTTATTTTTCTTCTTTAGTTAAAATCTGTATATTTTTAGATTAGTATCATTTGTATGGATTGGATTTTTTTAGAATTAATTGAACATTTTTTAAGTTTATAGCAGAAATTTATATCAGTACCAGTAGTCAGTTAGATCTTTGCACCTTTTCGAATGTTAAACGCCCTCTACATGATATTTCATAACCAAGAAATATTTTTAGCATAAAGTATACATTGTATCTTTCCATAATAGTAAAGAATTCATGATTTTGATTTTTCTAAAATTAGTTATAATTTTTGACAAAAAAGGGAAAATTCTAGCCGACGTTATAACTATGAATTTTATGTGTTCCTTTTACTTGCACAAGTTCTAGGCCACTTTTGGTGATAGAATTGAGTTTTATCTATGTAATTAAATATGAGAATATGATATATGAGCTTACATGATCCACGAGACATCAAATAAAAAATTTGCATGCTACACAACGCAAAGAAATGTAATATTTTAATGCCATTTTCCTACTCCCTTGTGTAATTCATGGCATGAGACTTAGAAATGATAAGAATTAGACCTAGAAATTCATGGTGTTACAGGTACTAATGCAATCTCAAGACATCAAATGGCATGTTCTCAATTCACAAGAGTACACACAAGCACACAATGACATATATATGCACACAAGAATGCAAGAGCATGACGTGGAGAGCTACCTTGAATTTGTGCAAGCTTCCTTTAGTCTTTCTCCTTCTCTTTCTTGGCCTCACAAGCACACCTAGGTAGGTGATAAACATGATTTCTATACATTTTATTTCCCTTAGCTTAAGCATTTTAATAGTTAAATGAGGCTTAATGGATTTACTTAATTGGAATTTGATTTTGGTAGCCATTGTTTGCACTTTAGAAAATAATTCACAAAATAATGGATTTTAATGCATAAATCATTTTGAATGAATTTTTATGAATATTCTTACTTACTTTTCTCATTTGTTTTTATGCAAATTTTTAGACAAATCAAATTTAAAAGTGGAAAAAATATGGAAGAGGGAGGTTTTCCAAATATAGGAAGCTACACCAAATCATGCCACTTTTCAAGAGGAGAATGGCTACTATTCATATATGTAGCCACATCCACCACACTTCATACGTAGCAAACACCAACGTGAGAGGCTATGAGTTTTGGATATCAGAACTAAAGCAATGGGAAACAGAGGATGTAGTCACAATTTTGGTGAGGAGAAGGAAGAGCTTTAAGAAGAGATTCAAGTGGAGCTAAGAGCTAGAAGAACCTAGAAGAATAAGAAGTAGAAACAGTGAAAAGAGGCTAGGTTGCAGGAGCTTGCCACGGGTTCTAGTGCTTTAAAAAGGGGAGAGAAAGTTCACAAAGTAAGAAGAAGAAGTTTTGAGAGGAGAAGGAAGCAACAGGTTGGATAGAATGTGGCTGGAACAGACATTGAGCTGCATGAAGAAGAAAAAGAAAAAAAACTACAAGCTGAATAGGGAAGAAGCCACAAGTGGAGAACATCACGATGAAGAGACGCTAGGCTGGGAGCTGGCACTATAAAAACATGATAGGAAAATGAGCTGAAGAACAATGTAGAAAACACAAACGTGGAAGATGAAGAAGCCTATGTGCAGAGTCTGGATTCGAGAAGAAGCTGCATTTAGTGAGGAGAATAGCAAGCTACAGTAGAAACATGAGACTACAGGAGCTTAGAAGTCCACGTGAGAAGCAGCACTTAGCTGAGAAGGAAAGTAAAGTGGAAAAATGAAAGAAAAGACCACGTGAACAGTAGTGGAGCTTGAGCTGAAGCAAGACGTGAAAGCAAGCCACATAAAGAGCATGAAGAAAACACACACTAGCTAAGCACGTTGATTGGCATAGGTAAAACACATGCATTTGGCTTGAGCTGAAGGAGGCATTAAGAAGCCACGTAATTCATTAAAGGATTAAAAACATTTAGGCAGAACAAAAGCTAAGCACGTGGAAGGATTAAATGCATAGCTGAAAACGCACTTTAAAAGTCACGTCAAAAGGAGGATATGTTGATTCCATCGTGGTAATTCATGGGAGACACATACACTCTGTCATTCCATACGCATCCATTTTGTCCATCCATCACACATTCCATTTGCATGCCCGTTCATCCAGAGCCACTCCACGCCATTTCTCATCCTCTATTCCCATTCTATCTTCACCTAATGAAGCTCTAATTCCATCTGTGACTAGCTAAGAAGAAGGCACTTGAGTTGAAGCTTGAATCCATGGAGAAGAACTCAGAATTTTGGCTAAGATTTTCTTAATTTTCTACACTTTTTCTTTTTCTTGTACAAGCTTGGTTAAGTTGTATTTGATTAGGAATTTGTGTAATTATGATTAGTGGCTGGTTAGACACTAGCTAGGAAGCCTTTTTGTTGATTATTTGGTTAGATTGGACATTGAATTTTGCATTTCCCTCTAATTTCCCATGTATGCCACGAAGGTGTTCGATGAAATGCATGAGTGAAATTATGTGCTTGATTATTTGATTTAAGGATTCCTTAGTGTTTAGTTAGTTAATTAAACATCTTAGGGTGATGGTTCAGAGGCTAATTAATCAGTTAATCAATTAAATTGAGTGTTCATTGATCTTAAAGACAAGAATTGACAATTTAATGTGGGATTGAGGTTTTAATTCAACATTAGATTGTTAATCTCTTGATTTTTGTGTGATAACTCAAAATACATTTGTATCAAACACAATTAGGGACTCTTAGACCAGAATAATCACAATTGAATTAGGATAAGGATAGTGGATACCTAGGTACGAATCCAAAACTAGTCGCAAGTCCATCATTCACCTCTTAGTTCATGTAATTAGGAATTTAGGAATTTTATTTCAATTTTATTTCAGATAGTTTAAGTAAATCAAAAATCCCCCAAATTAGATAGCATTTAGGATCCTTTAATACTTAGAAACTTAATTAAGTATTGAATTCCATTTCCAAGGGAGATGACCTAGGTTGTGCCACTAGCTATATATTTAGTCCAACCTAGTTTTATTTTAAGGGTTACACGACAGAACCTCTTAGTAGGTGGATGTTTTCTTGGCCTAAACACCATAAACAACACATAATCACACACTTAAAGTAAGCTAAGACACTAAAGATACTCTTGAACACACGCTTAATTCCATAAATGGCATAATGGTCCCATAATTGGCCTAATGAAGCAACTTTCACATTTCAAATTCTAGGCTCCCATCTCTTCCCATTTCTAGACCTCTTAAACACAATTAAGGTCCTTGGAGCTCTTATATAACCACTTGTACAAGTGAAAAACCAAGTTACTTCTTAAGCCATTATTATGGACACTGTTGTCCCATCTCTCATTCTATGGCTCCTAAATTTTTCCCAATGGTTCCTCCTATCTTCTAACATCATTAGGAGTCCCAAACCAAAGCTAGAACAAATTAAAACATCCTCTAACCTCATGCTCTTGCCTTGGCTAAACCTATGGAGCAAAGTGGGGTTCTTGGACTTCTTGATTTTTCCTTGATGGGTGTAACATCCGGCCTTTCCATAAATGTGAGAAACACAATGTTCAGTTTCTCCGTAAACAGCAGAAATGGGCTAAATACAAAAGGAAGTCCCTAAAACAGAAGGGATTGGGGCCAACCAAAATTATGATAATGTTCAAGCCAAGGACATATTAGATTGAGAATAGACATTTAGTTAATGTGCTTGAGTACTTAAGAAAGCACACCTGTCCTTGGCGTAGATGCCCTTCTCGCATGATAACGCCTGAAGAAAAATAACCGGGCAATACAAAGAAATCTCGGGATGTAGTAGATGAAGAATCCTACCTTCCCCAAGCACTTTACGAGAATAGGGCTGATAGAAAATGGTAAGAGAGAGGTACTTTAGATTATTGGGAAACTTGCAATATACAGGCGATAATGGCTTTGAGCTTAGTCATGAGGCGCCCGTGTATTAGTATTTGATGTTATGGGTTGCTTGCAATAATGGTTACATGATATTGGGTCTGGCTAACCCAATAGTAATATGACTTGAGTGCGTAGCAAATGATAATATCAATCACCATAGTATCCCGATAATCGAAAGGTATCTTAGTAAAAGGATTCCAGCAATATCAGAATAATGAGAAAAACATGTAAAAAGGAATTCCCAATAGAAAATGTTCAGATTCAGTATGCATAGCCTGAGTCCCTTATAGTATCTGTAAATGAAATGAATAGGGACCAGTGTATAGCCTCTCTACTGCCAGAGATGTTTACTACACTTAGTTTGTCAGATGCCCTGGTGTCAAGGCACTTGAAAGCAGAACGTGGGCATAGTTAGAAACTACAGGATATGAGAGGAAGGCTAGAATGAACATATGTAAAAGTAAGTAAGTCAATAGAGTAAGAAAAGAAAGTGTAAGTGAAAAATGGGCTGAAGTAGGAATCTAAGGATCCAATGAGGAGCGATGAATGAAAATTAAAATGCTCCCTGGTATTAGTATGACGGGATCCTAGAGAATAAGATGACACAGAACCCACTTCACACGAAGAGCATGATATACTTCGGAGTTTAGCCTTAGCTATTATGAGCGATGGTAACTGGACTTAGTGAGCATGTATTTTACTATCAGATACAATAATCTTAGGCTTTGACATCTCCCAAAGATGGATCGCAGTAGATCCCAGCATAGCATAGCGGGTTGCAGTAGACCCTAGCAGGGTTCTGAGAGGTCGCAATAGACCCAGGGGTCACAGTAGATCCCACAGAGTTACAGAGAGCCCTAGCCACAGCATGATAGACCTGTGGTAGAGATGACAGCCTGAGATAGTTTTTACAGAGTAGTTAGTCTCAAAGACCAGTACAGTTTCAGCTAGCCTTTGTCTTAGAGACTACAGATCTCCTGAGTCTGGTAGACTATTGCTATAGAGATACGAAGGCTTTACTCAGATAGTTAGACCACTGACTAGCTCTCTTCAGAAATGAGCATAGTATATGGGATGAGGAAAGCAAAAAATTAGCTTTCCAGAGTTAGAACCACATGAACCACTACCTAGCAGACAGTAGCCCTGACCAAGGGATAGAAAGATCCCTGTATGATAGCTTATGTATTTAGAAAAGGGGTCAGGTGCAATTCTTATATGAGGTAAGTGGTATAGTATATCTCCAGTGAGCAAAACTGTAAGAACAGCTAGTATCCCATCAGAGCCTAGCAGTAGTCAGTGGTAGTAGCTCTTCGGTGCCAGTGTGAGACACACAGATTAGGCCAATCAATAATAAAATGAGGGACTATGAAATGCCACTATAAGTGAGCAAAGAAAGTGAGAAAAAGTCTCGGCCTACAAAGACAGATATAGTAATAAATAGAGAAACTGGGATCATTAAAAGCAGAAACTCCTCAAACGAGCTGTAATCCTAGTAAGTAGTTGTGATATAAGGCTTATGACAGAAAGAAATGCAAATTATAATCATGAGATAAGCTAGTGAGGAAGAACGCAGAGATAAATAGTGGACAGAATATATAAATAAGCAGACAGATAGAAACCTCTGATGGCTCTAATGATTAAAAAAAAGAAGATGATGAGATGTTATGAGAAGCCATTCAGAGAGGATACGGGAGACGTGATATGAAATAAGTTACCTCCTGAGATGTGTAAATGAGTCCACTGAAAGAATGTTAATCCTGCGATCAGGTTAACATTAACCCGACATGATTAGTAAGCTTTCATAGGATAGGCCTCCAGAGTCAGGAATTTCTTTCCCTTATGAGAAAGAACTAGCTAGTATTTTATAACAGTAGAGCCTTTATTAACAGCTAGTAATAAAAGTTCCCTGGTTGAAAGAAAATTCGAAAGAATGAGATCGCTGAGAAAGCGTCTAGAGCCAGGAAGAAGGGAAAGAAAAGAATAGCTAGCTAGACTAGAAGAGTAAGAGAAAGTGTATCCCTAAATTTCGAGGACAAAATTTATTTAAGGGGGGAGGAATGTAACATCCCGCCTTTCCATAAATGTGAGAAACACAATGTTCGGTTTCTCCGTAAACAGTAGAAATGGGCCAGATACAAAAGGAAGTCCCTGAAACAGAAGGGATTAGGGCCAACCAAAATTATGACAAGATTTTAAATATTAGAAAATGAGGACTTGAGCCTTGAGTTGCCCAGAAATCAAAGCCAGAGTGATTCAAAAAATTTGTCAAAAGGCCAGTGGCATTTTCGTAAATATAGGCACTTTTTGAAAAACACACAGAAGGGCTTTTTAAATGAAAGTTTTAAATTCTCCAGGGTTCTCAGAGGCTCTAAAAACTATGGAAAGCCCCAGGATAGCTAAAGCCCCTCTGGTGGACATTTTCCAACGTCAGTACGCCGGAACTTTAACGGATTCGTTCAGAAAGGTTTTAGCTCTAATTTGAGTGATTCCAAAGACATTTTACTTGTTTGGGAACCTAAATTTTATAATGGAAAAGACGGGTCTCAAAATGGAGCTAAAACGAAGGAGAAACGGAAATGCAAAGTATGAAGGGCGAAATGAGAATTTTTGAAAAGTGTAACTTATTCCCACCTATATATATGATGCACCCTTCTCCTCCCTTCATTATGCACGACCATCTTCTGCCTAAAACCAGAAGAAAACCCTAGGGGATGAGGCTCACAAGAAGGGGAAGAAAAGGAGGAGAAATCAAAGGCTTAAGGTATGAAAATTAGTAGTTTTTCATGCTCTTTCTCTTCCAAACCTCTTCTCCTCCATTCTCCTTTGTTTCCTATGATTATAATGAAGTTTATAAATCTGTTTTAAGGGAGAAATTGAGGGGAAAGTTCGGATTTGAAGAGAGGAGCTCAAAGAACACAAGATTCAAGTGAGAAAAAGCAAGAAAACAAGGTAATTTCTCTTCCTATGGTTGTCATTTTTGGTCCCCTTCTCCACCATTTCACCCTACTTGAGAAAACCCTAGGAGGAGATGATTTTTAGGCAGAACCAAGCATGAATCTAAGGAAAAAGGGTGTGGAGATTAAGAATATGCAAAGGGAATTATCAAAAAGCCATTAGATTTCAAGATGCAAATTCTAGGGTTTCAATTGCACCTTGTAAAATCTGACTTTGTATGATGATTTCTAGGCCTAATTAAGAGTTTAAATGAGCTCCCAAGATCCCTAAGAGGCTCCCTATATGCTTTTTCCCTTGAGAAAACAAAGAAAGCTCCATGGAACCCAATATGCTTCATAGCCTCGGCCTAGATGGGTTCTCCTAGCTAGGGAGAGTTTTAAATTTTTCTAAGGCCATTCTTGAGTCATATTTGATGAATGAAAGTGAGGGGAGGCCTTGGAAAAAATTTAGAACTCATAGAAAGTGATTTGGTGCCTTAGGTTCCATATTATGACCTAAAGAAGCAACATGGTGCTAGGCCTTTTGTTTTGATGATGTGATGACTCCAAGAGGCTTAAAAGGAGTCAAGAATCATATTTGAAAAGAAAGAATGAGGCCTAGAAATTATTTGAGAGGTGTTGCTTCATTAGGTGCCAATATAGACCATAATGGGGGTTATAGAGCAATCTAGCATCTAAGCAAATTGTATGATCTTAGAGATTGTTTCATGAACCTAATTGGCTTCCATATATTGTATTTAGGCCAAGAGAAACCATCTCCACCAATTTTTGGGTGTGTGGCCGAAAGAGGAGGCTTGAATCCTAAAGGAAAAGTGTGTGTTTGTATACAAGGTAGCTCTCTCCACCTTCTCTCATGCATGGATGTGTGTTTAGCTTGTTTTAGAATGTGTGTATGTGTATTTTCAAGCTTTGAAAAGTATGCTAGCATGTCTTTACATGTCATGATCCTTGATGCCATGTTATGTTTTAAATGAATCCATGATATTTGTATGAGATTGCTTGAGTGTGGAGAGGCCAAGAACTCTTCCCTTTGGTGAGGATGAGCCAAGAACCCTTAAGCTTGGTTGAGATAAAGCAAAAAATCTCCCAAAAGCAAAGTGGGCTCCCAAGAGTATGGTTGAGTCCAAAGTGCTCAAGAAATGGGTGAGGCAATCCAAAACCCATGAGGAGAAGTGTGAGGCCAATCCAAACACTTAGTGAGCTCTTGAATGATTTGTATGAGTTGTTCACATGCCAACTTTTCTTCTAAAATGTCCATGGCTTTTATTGTCTCCATGCATGCATTGGTAAAGCTTGCTTGCACATATTATGTATGATTGAATGAGAGATGAGCTATTGGGATTCTTTGAATCTCATCCCCTCCTCTCCAATGATCTAACATGCTAGGTGAACCAAGTGGAGATGCTAAGAGACCCAACAACACTAAGGGAAGGAGATTGACAATCATGTGTTTAGCTTTTGTCACTTTAAGACCATGATTGTACCATATGATATATATGATATAGTAAATGGGCTATGACCCTTGAGACATGTGTAAATATGATATTATATGATATTTAAATGTATGGATATGATGTGTGACATCTAGAACCTATTTTGAGTATGTAATGCCAAAGTGTGTAATATGGAAGTTTGTTGGAAATATGCATAAATGTGGGTTGAATGGCCAAAATGAGATGTATGAGGTTTGGGAACATTTGGAAAGTTCACACAAGTCTCAAATAAGCTTTTAAACTTGCCCAAAAGGTACAAAGACCAAGGGAAATCCATTTGGCAATTTTGGTACCCAATATGGAGCCAAAATTGACCATAATTGAACCCTATATCACTTTTTGGCCAAATGCGTTAGTCTTGCTCTGAAATTTGGCATGCAATTAGGTCTCATTGAGAGATTTTTGGGAAGCTAAAGAACATAATTTTTGGAGGTCTAGAGAATATTTGATGAATTTTCAAAGTTGGAATTTTCTATGGTTTCTGGTATGTGCACTGTTCATACTGGCAGATTTTATTTTTGTGTCACTCGATGGCCAAATGGTGTCCAATGCTTATGAAATTTTATATGAATAAACTAGAGGTCATGAGATTTCTTTGGACACTGAGGTCACCTCATTTGGAGGTCTGAGCAGAGAGTTATGCATGTTTGAAGTTAACTGTCAGTATCAGTAGTCCCAGGAGCTCAGTTACTGTTCCATCAGTTCCAGATGTCTAAACGCATCTGTTTCATTTTGTAATTATTTTTAGTGCCAATTTAACATTTTTAGATTTCCAGAATGATTGAATTTGTGTGATTTCAATTTTTTTAGAATTAGTTATGAATTTCAGAAATTTGTATCAGTAAACTAAATAACAGCCCAGGTAGCCAGCAACTTTGTAGCTTTTTGGATGTCAAACGTTCTGTGTGATGAATGTTGTGATGTGTACGTATTTTTAGTGTGAAGTAGACATCCTAATATTTCCATAATGACCAAGATTGCATGATTTCAAATTTTCTAGATTTAGTTATGATTTTTCAAATTCGGGCCAGAAAATGGAGCAAATCTGGCCGAAAATATGCTTGCTTATTTTGAACTCCAATTCGGTTTCCATGAGTTATGGGCATGATTTTGTCATGAAAATGAGTTGTAATGATGTATTTAAATATTAGAATGTATAGTATGAGCTCACACGGTCCACGTGACACCGAATTGAATTTTTTTAGATATAGCGCAACGCGGAAAAGTCTATTATTTTATCCCCTTTCTCATATGCTCCTGTGGGATTGATGATATAAAGCCTATAAATGACATAAAATGAGCTAGAAGTTATGGTGTTACAATGGGAGAGCCACTTAAAAAGGTTTCTAAGGGTCTTAGGAGCTCAAGGAAACATTTAAATAGCTAAGGAAACACTCACACAAAATTAGATTTTACAAAACCCTAAAGAAGTTTACACTTTTCTATCTTAATTTCTATTGGTTTTTCTTGAAATTTCTTGCCATATTCCATCTCCCCATGGCTAAAACCCTTGTTCCTCTCTTGTTTTTGAACAAAACTTCCCTCCCCCATATGGTTTTGGTTTAGGCCAAAAATGCACCAAGAGAAGAGTAACAAGGAGAAGCAACAAGAATGGAGATTTACCTTGGATTTCTAGCTTCCTTTTTATGGTTCTTCCTTTACTTGAACCCCCTTCTTAATTTTCAAGAACCCCCTTATTCTAGACCAAAAATAGAACCAATACATTTAAGAAAACCATAGAAAGAAAGCATAGAAGGAGGGAAGCAAGATTGGAAGAGAAAGAATCATGAAATTCCATGAATTTACCTATCTTTCTTGCCTTGGTTTCCTCCCTTTCTCCTCTTCTCTTGTGCTCCTAAGAGGACTGTGCTTTTTTTGTTTTTGGGCAAAAAAAGTTGTGCTAATTAAAAGGGAGAAGATACAAGAAAGTAGTGGAAGCTTATGGAAGTTTCAAGAAGCTTACTTTTCTAATTTTGCCCTTTTGTAATGGCATCTTTGGTTTGGTTTGGTTTTGTTTTAACTCCTTTTCTAGAACCGTCTTTTTTATCATAAAATTTAGGTTCTCAATTTAATAAAATGCCCTTGGAATCACTCAAATTGGAGCTAAAACCTTCTCGAACGAATCCGTCAAAGTTTGAGCTTTTCGCCATTAGAAAAAGTATACTGGAGGGCCTTTACCAGTCTCAGGGCTTCCCATGGTTTTTGGGTCCTCCGATATCCCTAGGCAACTCAAATTTCTCATTTAGAAAGCCCTCCTATATGTTTTTCTAAAAGTTGTACTTATTTACAAAAATATTATTATGTTTCGTTAGTTTTTGTCACAAATTGTTTTATTGTCCTAGCTCCGTTTTTCTTTCCGTCTGAGCCTGAAATTATCAATTTTAGGAGCTTGGACACCTAAATTTTTTGAGACATTATCTAGCTCATTTTAGAGGACTTGCTTTTATACAGCTTATTTCGTCATTTTACAGAATTTATGTTCGTTACAGTTTAGCTAAGAGAAGAGAAGAATAACCAAAGAGAAAAGTGTGGGAATCTTGCTTCAAGGTAACTCTCTAACCTTTCTCACATACATGGCTTGGATGTTTACTTGTCTTTGAGTGTTTGTGTGAATGTTTAAACTATGAAATGTATTTCTAGCCATTGCTTACATGTATAGTATCATTATGTTTCTTGAAAGAGGTTTATACATGCAATATGGCTTGAATGAGTTTAGTGATGCCAAAAGTCCCTTAGCATGGGTGAGGATGAGCCAAAAGTCTCTTTAGGTGAGACAAAGCCAAAAGTCTCAAGAAAAGTGAGGCTATGTCAAAAGTCCCTTAAAAATAGGTGAGGCAAATCCAAAAGTTCCAAGGAAGTTGGGTAAGGTTAAACTAATGCCCTTGAGAACTTATGTTTGCCATGTATGAGTTTGTATGACAAGGAAAATTCTTTATATCTATGCACTAGTAGATTAAATGTCATACATGCATTCTTTGACATATATATGTATCCATTATGTATATTTGAAAGGGTTAAGAGCTATTTAGATTCTTTAAATCTCACTCTTCCTCCACATATGTCTAACCATGTCTATATGAGACAAGTGGACCAAGAAATAGAGGCCAACAACCTTGAAAATTAAGACTTTGACAATGGAGTAGTTAAATAGGCATTTTGATGACATATTGATGTCAAAATATGTAACCATGTTATGTATATATGATATAAACCTTTGAACAAGTTCAAATGTATGTATACATGATGTATGTAACCATTTTAGAACCAAATGAATGAATGCATGATTTTTTGCCACCTATATGCTATGATGTGTATGTGTATAAATGCAAGTGGCAAGGTGAGAATGAGCTCAATAGTGATTTAGATCATTTGACATGCTTTTATATATTGTATTTATGCTTTTGGATATGCCTAATTGGCTATGGAATGAGAAGAAAGCTTTTTGGTACCTTAAGAACCCACTTTGGACTTCAAAATTGACCAAATTGTGTACTGAACAAAAGTATAACCAAATAGATGAGTTTTTGCATGAAATTTTGCCATCGGTAAGTATCATCAAGAGCTTTTCTTAAAGCCAAAGAGCACTTAATTTAGATCTCTAAACAATTTATTATGATTTTTCAAAGCTAGCCAAATAATGCAGAATTGATATGTGTATTACTCATATGATCAGTTTGCTTTTCTATGTCACACGTGGGCCAAATGAAGTCCAATGCTCATGAAATTTTATAGGCATAAACTAGACATCATAATCTTTCCACTGAGATCACCTCATTTAGAGCTTTGTAAAGGGAGGACCAAAGTTTTAAAATTATAGATCCTCGAACTATCCGAGAAACAACCTGAGTTACTATTCCATTATTTTTCAAGGCCTAAATGCCATTGTCTTGGTCTAGAATTATTTTGAGTCATTAGTTAACATCTAGAGCTTTCCAAAAAGCTATCATATAAATGATTTCAAATTTTTTAGAATTAGTTATAAATTTTTAAAATTCACACCAAAAGGCTTTGACAGCAAACCTAAGAGCAACTTCTTGTTTTTCTGGTGCGTGGTTCCAAACTCGAAATGTATGAGGTAAATTGTGATGTTTATGATGTGTATGGATATGTTATAGATTGGAAATGATATGGATGAGTTCATATGGTCCCTAAAGCTATAAATGATGTATATGGCTTTCCAACTATGCACATTCTTATGGATGAAATGCATGCTTCCTTGTAAATATACACCAATATACCCAATATATGTTGGAATAGCCTATGTGACTATTGTGTAAGAGCTAAGAGGTTAAGGTATTACAAGAATAATAAAAAGTCTACTCTTTCCAGTTAAGCCAACGCACTTAGGGTATGTTTAGTTGGAAAATGTAATGGTGAAGATAATGTAAAACGTGGGTAGGTGGGGGTAAGGAAGATAAGAATTGACTATGTTACCCTACATTTAAAAAGGTAATTTGATAGATAGAATAATAAATATAATGGCATAGTCCATTACACAAATTATATAAAGATATTTCATTCACGATGTAGTGAACCAAACAGAGCATCAGTGTTATATGTAGTTAGTATGGCAAAAACCACCGGCTGAAACTGTGTCTAGCAAACCAATGTTAAGGGTAAGGTTACAATTTATGGCTCATTTGGACAAATGGAATATTATGTTCCATTCACTTGTAATGAAACCTAATTGGTCTATATTCATGATCATAATCTTGTACACAAAGTGCCATTTCATACAATTATAAAATACATCATATTTGCTACTCCTTCGTCCCATAATATATATCAAACTACCATGTGCCATTCAAATAACACAACATGTTCTAGTTAGCTTTGGCATCAAAATCACATATACATATATTCTTAAGCTTGTACAAAGGTTACCATTACTTAACATCAATATATACATATAGTTAATCGCTAGCTTGTCTCATACATACACCAAATACATAATTACATTAAAGATTCTCTACTAGGTATCCTAAGGTCCTAAGCTTTCTCTGGTTCTTTGTCTTTGCTTAAGGTACCTGTCATGGTTAGTGGGAGATGAATGGGGTGAGATTCCTGGGAGAATCTCAATAGTAAATCTCATTCCACATCAATGCACACAGTGAATGCAAATGAGAAAATGTAAGCATGTAGGTTTTATAACTACTCAACTCTTTTTTCTAACTTCAACTAACCATCGTCTTGAGGATTTAATGCTAGTGGACTCTAAAAAAAATTAAGCCAAGGGTTAGAAAAATTATAAAATTAAATTTATTTAATTTAATTTTACTTATATATATTATTTATTTAGTTATGCATGAACTCCTCTAATTATTTATTAACAGTATTTAACATTATAACACTTTATTATCTAAGGCACATATCATCCTTTTGAGAAATTCTTAAAAAATAAAAAAGCTAAATCTAATATATATACACAAGTAATTTGAAAGTAAGATAAATATAAAAAATAATTTTTATTCACCCATTTTCTAATTTACATTGACTAAAGCTACATAAGTTGCAACTATGCTTTGAGTTTCTAGTTTAGTTCGAATAAAGTTGGATTAGAATAGTAGGATGGTTCTTATTGGCTTTTTGATTTAGGAAAAGTTGGATTAGAGTTTTTCCTTGGTTAACGTTAAAAATTATTTTTGATATTTATCTAATTTTCGAATTACTTTTGTCTATATATTTAGCTTTTTTTAAAGAATTTCTTAAAAGGATGGTACGTGCCTTAGATAATAAAGGGTTATACTATTAAATACTATTAATAAATAATTAGGACAATTTGGTTCAGTAAGAGGAGGTTGGATGTCCCTTTCATCTAGTTATGGCATAAAAATATACTGGTTAGGCTCAACTTTATGCTAAAGAAAAATTACTATACTCAATTCCCTACCATGTCATACTAGAAGCCAAGCTTAACTCATTAATACACATAATTTATGCTAAAACAAGTCATTTCAAACATAACATATGCAATCATCAATCAAACAAACATATAAATATCTCAGCTCATATATACACTTAAATATATGCAAGATAGGAAAAGATAGCTACCTTATGGATATAAGAGCCTTAAGCTACCATCAACTCCCTTTTTCCCCCTTTTTCCTTTGCTCTTTCTCAACACACACATACAAATTGATGGATTTGGATGAGCTTGACCTAGATACATCAATTCACAATGCAAAACAATCCATTAAAATCAATTCTAGCTTATATTATTATTAAATAAGTCTTTTAAATCTTAAAATGCAATTTGAACCACTTTAGGTCCTTTAAATAGAAACTCTTATAATTCCATTTCTAAGCTTCAAAATCTCACTTGATATGAGTCATATGACTTTAATAAAACTCATTAGGACCCTCATATACAAGTTTAAATAAGCTAATTATCATGTTGCTTCATTAGCCCCTTTTGAATCCTAAAATTTCACCTTTTAAAATAAGGCTCCTAAATTCATTCTAATGGTTTCATTAGTATTTATTGTTCATATTTAGACCTCTTAAAACCTTATAATTCATGAAACACTCCCCTAGGTGAATCATCATACACAAGGCTGAGACATGCTCATTTGATAGCCTGATGGAGTTTTTGTCATTTCTATGGAGAATTTGATATATGTGGAATATCCTTGACCCTTTTTTAGTTCAAGTTTGGTCTTAAATGACTCAAAACATCTACCTAAGGTTTTCTATCTTCCATAATTCATTTCAAATCCTAGGTGCCCCTAAATGGCTTTCTATAGCTTGTTTTGCATTTCCCTTTACATAATCTTAATCTTCTCATTTTTAAACCATTGTTTCTATTAATTTTCCATCAAGCAATAGCTTGCTTCTAACATTCTCTCTCTAGGCTAAATTGAAGAAGGAAAAGATGATTAAGAAAATAACAATTTGTTAGTTCATGTTATACCTTGTTTGTAAGCTTGTTAGAGGAGATTTCTATGTTATAATTTGTTACTCTAAATTCCCTCTTTCTCTCAAGTGGTCAACTGCCAAAGTCACTCTTTCAAGAAAACAAAATCACCATTAGAAAGGGCTTGAAGAGAAGAGCAAGGTTGCTAACTAGCATGAGATAAAATTAGGTATAATTCTTTACCTTCTTGGGCTTTCTTTCCCTTCTCTCTCTTTTCCTCTTTCGCACCATTTTACTACTATTTTAGGGCTATGTAGGTCGATTTGATGTAGAAGAAAAGGGTTGGCATAATGCTTAAAAAGAAAGGAAGGTATTTTAAAACTTTTTCAAAATTTTGTTGATGTCTCTATATTTTTTACCCTTTCATTTGAGTTCATTTTAAATCATTTTCGAAAATCATCTTTTCCATATTAAAATTTAGAATCTCTATCAAAAATATCTGCTTTGAAAATTTTTGGGATTTAAAATAGTATAAAAAATTCTAATCAAAGTAATGGTCAACTAAAGCCCTAAACTGTACACTGTAAGAAATTTAACTATTCTAACTTTATCTAGTTAATATACTACTCTTATTATGTCATATTGTGATGAAGGACGTGAATATCTCAAATTAAATCTCATTATATTTAAATCTCTAATTTATCTTGATTTTTTAGTTTGACCAGGCCTTTTTCCTTTTGTTTTACAATTTTCATGCTTTTTATTCATTCCTTTCATCTTATCTGAACATCTAGTCCCTCATTATCATAGTTATTAACTTTTCTTTTGAAGTCTAAGAATTTTGAAAATGTTAAGTATGACATTTCTCCCTCTAAATAAAATTTCATCCTTGAAATTTGGAAATATAGTCATTACCCTATTTTTCTTATACTTTTTTTTCTCCTAACTGGTCTTTCTCTTTCATTTTCCTATCTCTATTTACTTTTCTTGGGAACTAATCCCTTCCAAACCTATTTTACTAGAAAATTTCTCTTACTTATAATTTCTAATATTACTATAAGTTATTATCTTTCTTTGGTGTTATATTTACAGAGCATATGATTTGCTTACTATTTACTTTCTAAGTTCTTGTCATGTGGGGGACTACTTCTGATACTAAAACTTTGCATTCTTATACATTTGTTCTAGAATTGGAAATCATGCTATTCTATATCTAACTGGTCCAAGACCATGTATACATGATAGAGTTTTTTACTTAGTGGACTTGTCGACATCTAAGATTAGAGACATCTTACTACTATGGAATCTCAAAAGCTTTACTGTAATGGATTTCTGCACTATTTCTTTATGTTTCTCTACTTATTTCAAGCCATTAAAGCTTTCTTTCTATCTTACTTAACTCACTCGAATGTTTAGTCCACTATTTACTCATATATACCCTTTTATTAGCTCATCTCACAAGGGATTTATTTCCTATCATGAGCCTCATATACTAACTAATTATTGGGATCATAGTTTTTCTAATAAACTCATACTCTATCAAAATACTAGATAGCCCAATTCCTTTATATACTAATATACCTACCATTTAAGCCTAAATTTCCTTCTACACTCTTTTATTTATCTGAAAGTATTTACTGTTCTAATTCTCAACTTCATTACTAACTATCATAATCTTAACTCTTTTATACTAGCATTGAAGAGTGACTACCACCAATTAATGCCATATTTATGTAGGATATTAATTTCTTATAGCCTTCACTGCTAGATGCTTAATCTATCATTTACCCTACTATATAAACTATACCTGACCCTTCTCTAAATATATTGCTATAGTGTATAAGGATTTTTTCTCCTTTAGTCAAGTCTAATAAGTATTAGGGTAGTGGTTCATCTAATTATAACTCTAGAAAGCCATTCTCTTGCTTTCCTTATCCCACGTACCATACTCATCTATCAAGAGAGTATAGTTAATGGCTTATCTATTTGAGGAAAGCCTTAATAACTCTATTGTGATAATTTGCCAGACCTATAAGATCTATGATCCCTAAGACTAAAGCTATCTGGAACTGTACTAGTATTTGAAATTAAAATGATATATGAAAATGATTATAGGTCATCATCTCCCAAGAGAATGCAATAACCGTAATCATGAGCTTTCTATAACTCTGGGGGATCTATTGTAACGCCCCAAAATTAATTAAGGTATTAATCATAAATTTGGGTTAATTAAGAATAATTAATATGGAATAGTTGGGCAAGTTAAGTGAATGGAAATTTTAGAGAAATAAATTATTAATATGAGTTTGAAATTTAATTAAGTTAGAAATCCCATCTAGGCCCAAATTAAATTAAGTAAGGCAAGGTTAGGGACTAATGGAGGCCCAATAATTTTAGGTGCAGATCTAACCTTTTATTGTGAGACTTAGCCTAAGAGAGAGCACCTAGTGATGGCCCAATAACCCTTGTACTGACCCAAATCAATTGAGTCTTTAAACTTGGTTTAGCCCAATTAACTTTCTACAGCCTAAGAGATTAAAACTGGCCTAACAAGGTTTAAATCAAAATCCACTTGAAATTAGACCCTTAGGTCAACCCATAACCCACGTTTGACCCAACTAAAACCCTAAACACTTCAGCCCCTCCACATTTTGTTGAAACACACATGCACAATTCATTTTCGGAGGTTTGAAGGGAGGCTAGAGTTTGGGGCAAGAAATCCACCATTTCTCACATCTAAGCTCAAAATCAACCAAGGTAATAGTTATATAACTTAATCCCCTTCTCTTTCTCTTCATTTTGGCCTAATTAGTTTTTCATTTGGAGTATGTTCACCATACCCAAAATTTGAAATGTGGTTGTTTGGGATTTTCTTGGTGAAATTTCGTAGGTTGAGACTAAGGGTATTGATAGGTAAGTATAAACTCTTCATTTTGATGCTTTCTCTGCTAGCTTGAGACCTCTATAGCTGATTTATAATATGGGTATTGTTTTTATGCGAATTTATTCAGAATTTGAGGTGTTATTTTGAGATTCCTGGGGTAGGCTCAACCAAATCCGAATTTGGTTTTAGTGATAATTAGGTAAGTGTTTCTGAGTAGTCCTATATAGCTTAACTCTTTAAGTGATGGGTTTGCTTATAATGATTAGGGATAGTAATGGCTTGGTTTTGTGTCCATAGGCACAGTAGCACTCAATTGGCTCTTAGAGGATTGACTACAAGTAAGGTAAATGAAGTTTATGTTAATTCCTTGTATATGTTCTATTTTAATTTGATATTTCTTGCATGATTATGATTTTGATGCTAAATGAATTGGTTGGTGACGGGCTTGTCGTACAACCCTCAAAATAAAACTAGGTTGACTAAAAATATAGCAAGTGGCACAACCTAGGTATCTCCCTTGGAAATGGAATTCAATGCTTAATTAAGTTTCTAAGTGTTAAAAGACCCTAAAAATTTCTAAACTAAGGGGGGTTTGGTTGATTTAAAATAATTAAAATGAAACCAAATTAAAATTCCTAATTGCTACCTAATTAGATGAATTGTGGTAGATAATAGCTTGTGACTAGCTTAGGAATGGTCTCTTGGTATCCACTATCCTTATCCTATTCCAATTGTGATTAATTCTAGCCTAAGATTTCCTAATTATGTTCATTATAAGTTATCTTGAGTTACCACACAAGAATCAAGAGATTAACAATCTAATGTTGAATTGAGATCTCAATCCCGCATTAAACCGTTAACTCTTGTCTTTAAGATCAATGAACATCCAATTTGATTAATTAACCGATTAATTAGCCTCTAATTCATCATCCAAAAATGTTTAATTAACCAATTAAACACCAAGGAATTCTCAAATAGACATTTAAGCACATAACCTCACTCATGCATTTCATCGAACACCTTCGTGGCATACATGGGAGATTAGAGAGAATAATGAAAAATCAAATTCAAATTCAACCAATTAATTAACAAAAATGTTTCCTAATCAGTGTCTAATCAGTCACTAATTAATTACACAATTTCTCAATCAAATATAACTCAACCGAGATTATACAAGAAAAAGAAAAAGTGCTGGAAAAATAAGAAATCTTAGCCAGAATTTTGCATTCTTCCAAGGATTTAAGTTTCAGCCAAAAGCTTCCTCCCTTGCTAGCCTCAAGATGGAGATTAGATCTTCATATTACGATGGAATAGAGATGGAGAGAATGGAGAGATGGATGGTTATGTGAGTGGAGGCGTGAAGGCGTGTGGTTGAATGGGCGAATGACGGCGTCGTGAATTGAATTTATGGAATGAGCGAATGAATGGCCTTATGTGTGTTGAATGGGCCGGGCGAATGGAATGGGCGTGTATTTCTCCTCTCTTTCACGTGCTCGCTTTTATTTTCACGTGCTCCCCCTCTCTAATTTCAATCGGCTGAAGCTCCTTCATGTGTGTGCTCTTCACGTGCTGTTCCTGGTGCTAATACCCGAAACATTTTCTCCAGCCTTTGTTATGTGAGTGTGGGTCCCATTGCTTTTATTTTATTATATTTCACGTGCTGCCCTCTCTTCTACATGTATTTAGAGCTTCTTCGTATAAGTGTTGCCTGAACTTCATTTTTCTCTGCTTCTGTTCGTTCTGCACACAAAACTCGAGCTTCTCACATGACTGTCTAGACCCAGCGTTTTCATTCAAACCAGCAGCTCGTGCCTCTTCTTCTTCGCCTGCAACGTTCATTCCTTTGTTCCAGCAGCTTCATTTCGTTTCCCTATACGTCCCTTCTGCTCTTCGAGTTGCTCTTCATTTCCACGTGAATTCTGCATGTTCTGTCCAGACGTAGCTTTCTTCTTCGTGTTGCTTTGCTTGATTCTGCTTCGTCCAGCTACAGCTGCTGTCCTCTACTGCATGTGTGTTTTTATTTCTGCTCAAAAGCTCCAGCTCATACAAGCCTTGCTTCGTGTTTTCCTCATGCAGCTTCTGTACAAGCCTCACTCGAGTATGCTCACTAACCCGTAACCTTTCTTCTTCTTGTTTACTGTCCACGTGGTTCTGCATGCTTGTAAGTCTTCTCTTACGTCAAAACAAAGCTTCAACTCTATTTCATTTTCTTTCGTTTCTGCTCAGCGTTGCTAGATCTCTCATTGTGCAGCTGCTGTCCAGACGTAATTCTGCATGTGTTTCTTTCTTCTCCAACTCGTGACTGTCTCTGTTTCACGTTGCTGTCCAGGCGTAGCTTCAGCATCTTTCATCGTGATCTCTCTTCCAGCCATGCAGCGTGTTTGTTCCTTCCTCTGTTCAGACTTACAAACCAGCCCGAGAGTGCTTCCACGTTCTGCAGCTTAATGGATCACACACTGCCTCCCATATCTTTTCTTTTCCTCAGCTTGCAACGCTGGAAACCGAAGCTTCTTCCTACAGCTTATGCATGTTTGCATTCCTCTATTCCAGCTTCTCTTCTTCATTTAAATTCCCTCCAACGTTGTTCTTCTCTGTTTAGCTGCTTGTGTGTGTTGCTGCTCCTTTTTTACTGTTCACGAGTTGCTCTCCTCTGTTTTGCTTTCTTCGAATCCAAACGTAGCTTCTTCTTTTCCTTTCATCAAATGCTCATTCAAGCTACTTGCAAATCAGAAATTCTGCACAAAAGAATAAAGAATATTCAATGGAATTATCCATAAAATTCATTTAAAATGATTTATGCATTTAAAATCAATTATTTTGCCAATTAATTCATAAAGTGTAGAGAATGGTTACTAAAACAAGATTCCATCTAAGTAAATCCATTAAGCCTTATTTAATCATTAAAATATCCAAGTTTAGGAGAATAAAATAGATAAAAATATGTGTTTATCAAATTTCCCCACACTTAAACCTTTGCACTCCTGGGCAAAAGAAAACTAAAGCTCCAAGGAAGAGATAGTGGAAAGAAAATTAAAAGAAATGGAGCTGTATAAGTCACTTAGCACAAGGAAGTGCAAAGCAAATCAATAGCTCAATTCTCCAAGTCATGTCACTTGCATTAATGCAACAAGTACCATGGCAATACACTTTATCAAAAATGAAATGCAGTGAAAGTCCCTCACTTGGATTTGTGTTTATCACTCTCCTCTTTAGTGTTTAGGATGAAGTGCTTACTCTCAAATTCCATCCTACCTACCCTTACTACCATAAGCTTGGCAATCATCTACATTTCCACTACTAAAATCAAATGCCAATGAATGAATCAAAAGGACTTTATTATGGTTGTAATGTAGGCTAAGGTATGAAACAAGTGGTAAACAAAAGAATGAAGGAAATTCAAAAGCAAATCGGATGCTTAAAATCATCAAGAGCATTAAAATAAGAATAAGGATGGAGTAAAAGTGTATCTCAAGGCCCTTTTAACCACAAACAGAAAAATATGCACTAAGAGAATAACTTTACTTCCCTTTTTCTCTTTTTTTTTTCTTTCATCATTTTTTTTTTCAACTGCTTCTCTTTTGCTTTGTTTCTTTCTTTTTTTTTTTTTTACTCTTTTTTTTTTCGGGAATACTCTTGAAGAAGAAGAAACAAATGGCCTATAAATGATGTGCGAAATACACCTCTATCTACCTTAACAAGATATAATGCTCTTAATAATCAAAAGCATCCTAATCAAGGTAGGAAGAACATTGATTTGATTTTCATGGCTAGAAGGCTAACAAGGAAAAATATAAGGCTCAAATGGGAAAAACAAATGGATTAAACTCATGTGGAATAGCTTTTTGGCTCTAGCTAAAACAAAACAACAATGAATGCCTTAATCCTTTTCATACATGGCAAATGAATAAATGTGGCCTTGAATAAGATTCAAGCCAAGTTCTAGAGTAAAAGTAAGATAGGGGATACACACTAGAAATGAATAAGCAATAGGTTCAAAATCTCACAAGGTAAATTGACTATCATCAAATTTCATTAAAGCAAAGCTAATTGCCACTTAACTTGCATTCTTAACACAGGGTCAAATCCTTGTCAAATCAAGATATATCAAAGCCATGATCCACTTAATGCTAGCAACTTACACGAAAGCATAGTTTTTGGTTGGTTTTTTTTTTTACTGGAAAATAACACAAAACTAACTAAAAACCTAGAAACTAGAAAAATCAACTAACCAAAATAAAACAAAACTAAAAATTTATTTGTATCCCCCCCACACTTAAACATTGCATTGTCCTCAATGCCAGCACACAATCCAGTAAATAGATAAACAACACAATATAAAAGGTAGATAGGGAAAGTATACAGCCGGATGAATTTGAATATGGAGATCTCAATGGTAGGCTAAGATTCCCATGTAGCTGATTAGCAATTTATTTCCTACAAAACAAAATCAAAATGAACTGTAATATAGAAAAGACAAAGAAAACTAAATCCTAAGCTACAAAGAACTTTATTAAAGACTAACTAATCATAAGTATCAAAAACTAAGATTAAAACTACTTTATTCCTTCTCAACTGAACAAATTTAAGTCTCACTACTTTAAAGCATTTGGATTGATCATTCAGTGATGACCCATGGACTTCCTCAACCATCAGTAGTTTAGGAAAGTCATTTTCAGCAAATTTAGAAATAAGAAAAGAAGAAAAATCAAATTTAGGACATTTAAAACTAAAGAAAGAAAATTTAAAATCAAACTTAAACTCTAAACTCTCTAAAAATCTATCAAAACCAATAAAATCTATCGGACTCTCATCAGTAAGAGTCACTACATCCACAGAAAAATCTAATTGCAACTTCTCACAGCCTTTTAAGTTTAAGTCCTCCAAGGTATCTGGTAGTTGCTTTTTATCAGCTTGGAGAGTCTGTGGCTTGCTAGGAATTAGCTCAACAACTTCAGGAATCTGTTTTGGACTCTCCATAAGAGAAATAACATCTTCCCTGACCCAAGAGACATCAGTAGGCTCACAAGATTCTAAACAATGACCAACAGCAAAATCAAGTCTCCCACTAGTATCAACAATAGTATAAGCATCGATAGGATTTTTAACATTAGCAGTATCACTATGCATACTATCATCAAAACTAGTATGATCAGTGGAATTAGTCTCATCAATCATTTCAGTGCAGGCAAAGGATTCCATGGATTCAACAGACTTATCAGACTTCAGAAACTCATTTATCTCAGCACATATAGGACATGTATGCAATTCGTCACACAAGCATTTAAGAGTTAAGTCTGAATTATCAACAACAATTTGCTCAACAATTTCACTATCTATATCATTATCACATGCTACATTCATTATTTCAGCAAGCACACCATCACAGGCTAGTGAGGAATCATGATGATCAGAATATGTGAAGGACTTACTAGTCTCAATGGAAGAATTAATTTGGGACCATCTATCACAGACAGTAGATCCAGCATATATACAATCAAGAGATGCATCCAAATCAGTTATGTCACATGGTCTAGATGGTATGTTGTCCCTAAATTCAGAAGACGCATCATCAACAGAATTCTCAACCAATTCCAGACTAGGAATAGCATGATCATCACATTCCAAATCACCCCCACACTTATCTACTACCCTAGACTCAATAGATTCATCAATTGATTCAGATATAAATTCATCACTAAGGTTACAGCTAGGTGTAGACATCCCAAGTGCATCAGTACACAAGGGTTCATGAACATCAATAAATGTGTCAATTTTGCTCGATGAACTACCACAATCAATCATATTAGGAGATTTAACAATAATTTCCTCATCAACAATATCATCATCATGTAATTCAGAATCAACAATATTATATGCATCAGGAATCACAGTGCTATCATGCAAATTAGATTCAGTTCCAACAAATTGTAAAACATTAGAGAATGGAAGGATATTACCCAATGAATAAGATTCTTCCTCCTCTATACATTCCTTTCTAATTTGCTCTTCAATTGATTCATTAGCACTTGTAGTCAGTTGATTCATTTGAAATCCTGAATCCTTCAATTGTTGGTCAAAAAGTTGCAACCGTTTAGTTATCTGTTAGGCCATTTGCTGCATTTGCTGCATTTGCTGGTGTTGAATATCACAAGCTTCCATTAGCTGCCTCATCCTTTCTTCCGAACTCGGTTCCCTTTGAGGCTCTTGTTGCATGTACCCCTCATGGTAATTGTAAGGATGATAGTTTGGCTCTTGCATATGGTAATCAGGGTATGGCTCTTGCATATGGAAGTTATGATGTGGTTCATAATGAGGATGGTAATTTGGATGAATCTCATATGGATGGTGGTATGGTTGGTAGCATGGTTGTTGGAATTGTTGGTATTGTTGTGCTTGTTGATATTGTTGGGCTTGTTGCTCTTGTCTTTGTCTTTCAAGAAGACCTTAAAGCATTGACATGGCATTATAAAACTTTTGAGAAATCCTATGCTCTCTACAAGGATCATAAACACCTTGATTAGAATAATATTGATCCATTTATAAGCAAGGAAAAATGAGAAGCACAATCACTTTAAGCACAAGTAAAATCACAAACAGATTATAACTAAAATTAACTCAAACTCAAGAAAATAAAAATTCAATGAAGCTAAGAAGTTCCTAACAATGAAAAAAACTCTTGAATAGAGGTTAGTCACACAAAATAAACTCACAAAAAATAAAGAAATTAAATCCAGAAAAATTGAAAAATTCCTAAAAAAATCGAAAAAATACTAAAAAATTTGAAAAACTGTCTCAAACGTTAGAATTTGGCCAAAAAATGGTGCACCTAATAGCTTTGCTATTACTTTTGCTCAAAACACCCAAAAACCTTGGAAAACAAAGTATCCGAATTTTCTGGGCACTTTAAGCGAAAATTCCAGCAAGCAGACAAGTTAATACGCAACACCGAAATTGCCCGATTCCAAGTTCGAAACAGAACAAAAATCAAATCAAAACAGAACCAAAACAGAGTTAAAAAGAAATAAGAACACTTAGAACACTTCCTTAAACAATTGAAATTCCAATTCCCCGGCAACGGTGCCAAATTTTGACGGGCTTGTCGTACAACCCTCAAAATAAAACTAGGTTGACTAAAAATATAGCAAGTGGCACAACCTAGGTATCTCCCTTGGAAATGGAATTCAATGCTTAATTAAGTTTCTAAGTGTTAAAAGACCCTAAAAATTTCTAAACTAAGGGGGGTTTGGTAGATTTAAAATAATTAAAATTCCTAATTACTACCTAATTAGATGAATTGTGGTAGATAATGGCTTGTGACTAGCTTAGGAATGGTCTCTTGGTATCCACTATCCTTATCCTATTCCAATTGTGATTAATTCTAGCCTAAGATTTCCAAATTATGTTCATTATAAGTTATCTTGAGTTACCACACAAGAATCAAGAGATTAACAATCTAATGTTGAATTGAGATCTCAATCCCGCATTAAACCGTTAACTCTTGTCTTTAATATCAATGAACATCCAATTTGATTAATTAACCGATTAATTAGCCTCTGATTCATCATCCAAAAATGTTTAATTAACCAACTAAACACCAAGGAATTCTCAAATAGACATTTAAGCACATAACCTCACTCATGCATTTCATCGAACACCTTCGTGGCATACATGGGAGATTAGAGAGAATAATGAAAAATTAGATTCAAATTCAACCAATTAATTAACAAAAATGTTTCCTAATCAATGTCTAACCAGTCACTAATTAATTACACAATTTCTCAATCAAATATAACTCAACCGAGATTATACAAGAAAAAGAAAAAGTGCTGGAAAAATAAGAAATCTTAACCAAAATTTTGCATTCTTCCAAGGATTCAAGTGTCAGCCAAAAGCTTCCTCCCTTGCTAGCCTCAAGATGGAGATTAGATCTTCATATTACGATGGAATGGAGATGGAGAGAATGGAGAGATGGATGGTTATGTGAGTGGAGGCGTGAAGGCGTGTGGTTGAATGGGCGAATGACGGCGTCGTGAATTGAATTTACGGAATGAGCGAATGAATGGCCTTATGTGTGTTGAATGGGCCGGGCGAATGGAATGGGCGTGTATTTCTCCTCTCTTTCACGTGCTCAGCTTTTATTTTCACGTGCTCCCCCTCTCTAATTTCAATCGGCTGAAGCTCCTTCATGTGTGTGCTCTTCACGTGCTGTTCCTAGTGCCAATACCTGAAGCATTTTCTCCAGCCTTTGTTATGTGAGTGTGGGTCCCATTGCTTTTATTTTATTATATTTCACGTGCTGCCCTCTCTTCTGCATGTATTTAGAGCTTCTTCGTATAAGTGTTGCCTGAACTTCATTTTTCTCTGCTTCTGTTCGTTCTGCACACAAAACTCGAGCTTCTCACATGACTGTCCAGACCCAGCGTTTTCATTCAAACCAGCAGCTCGTGCCTCTTCTTCTTCGCCTGCAACGTTCATTCCTTTGTTCCAGCAGCTTCATTTTGTTTCCCTATACGTCCCTTCTGCTCTTCGAGTTGCTCTTCATTTCCACGTGAATTCTGCATGTTCTGTCCAGACGTAGCTTTCTTCTTCGTGTTGCTTTGCTTGATTCTGCTTCGTCCAGCTACAGCTGCTGTCCTCTACTGCATGTGTGTTTTTATTTCTGCTCAAAAGCTCCAGCTCATACAAGCCTTGCTTCGTGTTTTCCTCATGCAGCTTCTGTACAAGCCTCACTCGAGTATGCTCACTAACTCGTAACCTTTCTTCTTCTTGTTTACTGTTCACGTGGTTCTGCATGCTTGTAAGTCTTCTCTTATGTCAAAACAAAGCTTCAACTCTATTTCATTTTCTTTCGTTTCTGCTCAGCGTTGCTAGATCTCTCATTGTGCAGCTGCTGTCCAGACGTAATTCTGCATGTGTTTCTTTCTTCTCCAACTCGTGACTGTCTCTGTTTCACGTTGCTGTCCAGGCGTAGCTTCAGCGTCTTTCATCGTGATCTCTCTTCCAGCCATGCAGCGTGTTTGTTCCTTCCTCTGTTCAGACTTACAAACCAGCCCGAGAGTGCTTCCACGTTCTGCAGCTTAATGGATCACACACTGCCTCCCATATCTTTTCTTTTCCTCAGCTTGCAACACTGGAAACCGAAGCTTCTTCCTACAGCTTATGCATGTTTGCATTCCTCTGTTCCAGCTTTTCTTCTTCATTTAAATTCCCTCCAACGTTGTTCTTCTCTGTTTAGCTGCTTGTGTGTGTTGCTGCTCCTTTTTTACTGTTCACGAGTTGCTCTCCTCTGTTTTGCTTTCTTCGAATCCAAACGTAGCTTCTTCTTTTCCTTTCATCAAATGCTCATTCAAGCTACTTGCAAATTAGAAATTCTGCACAAAAGAATAAAGAATATTCAATGGAATTATCCACAAAATTCATTTAAAATGATTTATGCATTTAAAATCAATTATTTTGCCAATTAATTCATAAAGTGTAGAGAATGGTTACTAAAACAAGATTCCATCTAAGTAAATCCATTAAGCCTTATTTAATCATTAAAATATCCAAGTTTAGGAGAATAAAATAGATAAAAATATGTGTTTATCAGTTGGTTATCTGTTATGTGTGATTGGACCTTGTGAGTCCATGGTGGAGCTGTGGTGCGGTTGCCACCCGTGCATGTACTTTAATCAGGCACCGAGTTATGATCAAACCCCAGATATATTGAGCCCTAGTTGTGCTTATTGGGGAGTAGGTGCCATGGACAGGCCTCTCTTGATGTTATTGGGCTTTAACATGTGAAAATTTGACTGCTAATATGGGATAGTAATCATGATAGCCTAATTGTTTCATTTACTGATATGGCTAGTATGTTTTCTTATGCTTATGTGAAATCATGCATATATGTTAATTAAACTGGAATATATGATGGAATTTGCCTTGGTTACTGAGATTTGCATCTCACCTCATTTTATGGGATTAAATATTTCAGGTGAAGGTTCTTCGGGTAAGGATAAGGGCAACCAAGTAGATGAACATCCATGAGCTGAGGCCAGCTGTGAGGAGCTACACTTGGTCTGAGTGGAATAGAGTATATACTAATTTTGTTAACCTTTGTATAGCATCATCATGTATCTGTATTGCCAAGTGTAGGAGTTGTATTTTGATAGCATAAAATGTAACTAATTAGAAATATGCCTCATATTAGTTGTTGATGGATGTATGAGTTTATGACATTTATTATGGTTTGTAAACTTGTGTTTTAACTGACTATTTAAGTTATGAAAGCATGTGATGTATGGATTGTGGATTTAAGCTAGCGATACATGTATTGTCCGATGAAAACATCATTAAATGACCATTGTGAGAAATTTATAAATTTGCTAATATAAGACTAATGAATGAGTAGGAGAATCTACCTTTAAATGTGGGATAGGTAATGATATAATGTCTGGGGTAAATCAGCTAGATAGATGCTATTAGAATCTCATAACAAGTGGGAGACTGGCCCTAAAGAGCCCCTAGATAGAGGGTGGAGAGTATAAAACAAGATTTTAGGAGTTATAGGGTCAGAAGGCATTTCGCTGTGACCAAAATAGGGTTAGCCACTGCCAATAGAGGCGAAGTTGCCTAGGGAGAGTACTAGAGAGTAATTCGCCGCGACAAAATGTGAGAGGCAAAACTGGGAGTCATCCAAAGGGTAATTTGCCGCGACTAAATAGGAATTGGTTGCGGTGAACTTTTGTGAGAATTTGTTGAACGTTCCAGAAAGAAATTAACTGCGATGAAAGGGGGAATTGATCGCAACCAATAGTGAAAGGTGAGCGAGATAGGTTCTAAGAGGCTTCCTCCCCACGGTGCCATGTAGGTTAGCCGTGGCGAAGGTCCAATTGGCCAAGAGCAAATTCTGTGAGAATATAAAGGTGATCCCGAGAGTAATTGGCCATGGCGTAAGGGCATTTAGCCACGGCTAATGGACCCAAACTCTTATTTTAACCTAGAAACCTTGGTTTTTCCCATGGTAACCTCAACGGATGACTTAGAAAAATTGCTAGAAGATTTTTATAAGTTGGAATTAATGGGTAATAGAATCAAAGGCTTAAAAATGAGTGGTTGTTTCCCTTGTGTACATGAATGCTTGTAATTATATGGTTGATGACTCTAATAACATTAAGGTTCAAATTTTCCTATATTTTCTGAATGTAATTAGTCATAATGTCTTGTAACCATAATTTATGATTATTAATCATATATTTAACCTTAATTACAATGATTAGACGTTAGGGTCATCACATCTATTATAACCCCTAGGTCTACTATGACTTCTTTAAACCTTACTAGGATCTATTGCAACCCACTTTACTATGCTAAGATATACTACGATCCATCTTTGGGACATTTCAGAGCCTAAAATCATTATCTTTATGAATTAAATTCATACTCACTAAGTTTAGCAACTATCACTCATAATCTCCAAGGCTAAACTCAAATGCCTATTGTGCTCTTCACATAAAATGGGTCTTATAAATATTTCTCATCTCTGTAACATCCCATAATAATGATACTTAGGAACATTTTATCACTTACTTGTTACTCCCTATAGGATCATTATTTTCCTACTTCTAGCCTTATCATACTTTCTTTCTCTTACTAGCTTGCTTTACTTTACCTTGCTTTGCTTTCTTTACTTAGTGATGTAATTTAAATTTATGCTTTACATGTTCATTTTGATTTTTCTCTCTCTCTTTCTCTCTTATCCTGCAATCTTTGGCTATGCCTATATCTTATTCCCAAGTGTCTTCAACACCAATGTACACTATATCTCATCAGGCATCTCACATATCAAAGTGTGTCTAATTTTTCTTGTAGGATAAGTATCGTATGCTGGTCCTTTAAATATTTCATCTTGGTCATTTCATTTTCATAAGAGAATCATGCTAAGTATATTAAACTCATGTTGTTTAAAAGCTCTAGTGCCTTAGGCATTTTCCTTTTACTTCACTCTATACTTAGGAGTTCCTTAGCTTCTTCTTTTTTAACTCAGATACTTTTTGATCATGGGACATTCTTTATAATTGATACCATCATTTGCTATGCACTTAAGTTACATTACTATTGAGTTATCCAGACTTAATATCATGTAACTACCGTGGCAAGCAAATCATAGCATCAATCACTAATGCATAAGCACATCATGAACAAGCTCAAGCCACTATCACTTGTATATTACAAGCCTTCCAACAAACTAGAATACCCTTTTTCTTTCTTTTCTATAACTTCCTTTATATCATGTTGCAGCCGAGGGAGAAAGGAAACTCTCTCTAATCCTTATCTAATAATATCGTACCGCCCTATACCTGTCTTCTTTACCTAGTTATCTTTACTTTAGGCACTATAGTATACTTTAAAGACAACTATACCAAGGACCACAATGCTTTTTAGTGCGCCCATTTGTGTTGCCTTTTCATTTGTCCTGGACTTTATTAAGTCCTTAGCTTTGAAATTGCCACATTCTTTCTCTTTAAATTTTACTATTACTTTACTCATATCAAGAGGCTATCCCTCTTACCCTATCTAATTCCTTATTAGTTCTTTGCTTATCTATACTCAAGAGCATTCTTATACTTTTCTGGGTTTATCTTAGTTCATTTAGTTTTTATAAAGATTAGGGGGTTTGAATCATCTCAATCTCTTTGTCTACTTCTTAACAAAACTATTCCTTTCGGAAGGAACTTTATCCTAAGTGAACCCTAGGGCCTATCTTTCTTTAAAGCTCTTGAGCTTACCCAACTACTTTTCTATATTCTAAATTGGCCAATTTAGTTAATTCTTAACTTTCTATAGCTTCCCTGGAAATACTAAGGCACTAACTACTTGCCTCTAATCCTTTCTTCATTCTTATCTAAGACTAGAATTTTTTTCTTGCTTAGACTTTCTATTTTCATATTTAGAAGCATAATTTACTAGTCTTAGGGCTTTATTATGTAACACCTAATTCCTTAAACTAAACTAGAATCCCATAAGATAATAAAAAAAGATCTCAGAATAAAATGAAATAAGGTCAAGTAAGGATGGAATGTTAATTTGATCATCCATAAATAAGAATAAGAAACCAAGAATGACCCAAAACTAGAGCCAGAATGGCTAAATAGATTAAAGGGAATATACAGTGGTAAAATTGTAATTTTAAGCAAAACTTCAGAACCTCGAAGAAAGAAATTTTAAATAGTAAAGTTAAGCTCACTAGAGTTTTCAAGACCCTTGAAAACCATAGAAATTATTAAAATGGCTAAAACCCTTCTGGTGTACTATTTAAGGCATTAGTTGACTAAAATTTTAACGAAGTTGTTCTATGTTGTTCTAAATCCTAAAAATTTCAGAGTAAATTTTTTTAGTGAATGAGAGGACCTAAATTTTCATATTGAAAAGATGGTCCTAAAAAAGGATTTAAAATAAGCCTAAATAGAGGAATTAAAGTTGCAAGATGTAGTGAAAATTTTTGGATTTGTTATAAATTACCCCATTTTCCCTTTATATTCAGCCATACCACCTTCTAGCTTCTTTTAACTAACATATTAGCTTTTGGTTCAAACCTCTTAGATGCATAAGAAGAAGGAAAAAAAAGGAAGAAGAAAAGCCAAGAAGGGGTAAGGTTTTGTGCAATTTTTCATGGAATAATAGTTACAAAATTTCTTTTCCTCTTTGATCTCTTTCTCTTAGAGGTTTTAGCTTCTTGGAAGGAGCACTTTGGTGGATGAACACTTAAGGAAAGGAGGGAGTTTGAAGACACAAATTACACCATATGAAGCACTATTCCAAGAGCAATCAAACAAGGTATGATACCATATAAGAAACTTGCTCTTTCCTTGCTTCTCTTGCTTTCTATGGTTTGACCAACATATAAATATCCTAGGGGAAAATTGATTTTGGCTTAAACATGATAGGAGTAGAGGTTTTAAAGTACGAAGAATTAGATAATGCAAAAGGAATTAATTAAAAGGCTTTAAAATCCAAAGTAGCCTACTTAGGGTTTCACTAGCACCTTGGAAGTTTTAAAACCCTAGGAAGACATTTCAAGCTATGTAAAATTATATTTAAACTGGAAAAGAGCTAAGGAATCTCCATATGTGTCAAATTTCTAAGAGAAATGAACAAAACTCCCTTAGCCTCTTTCATAGTCATGGTTCGGCCAAAGCAAGGTTTGGATACCTAAGAAAAGTTTACATTGATTCTAAGATTATAAATGATCTAGTATGAATTACAAACACTAATAGAACCATTGGATTAAATTTAGAAGTTTTACTTTGAAAGGTGAATTTGTAAGGTACCTAAAGGACCTAAAGAAGCAAGTTGACCCTAGACTTGTGTAATCTTGCAAATGATGGTTCAAATGAGTTCCATTAGAGTTATGGCTCATAGCAAGTGAGAGTTTGGAGCTTAGAAAGTAAAACCCAAAAGTTGCATTTTAATGGACTAAGAATGACTTAAAATGGCATATCGAGTCCTAATAGAATTTGATAATGATAATGTAAGTCAAAGTGAATCCTAATGCCTTATTTTGTTTTGCAATTGCTATATATATGCCAAGCTAGCCCAAGCTCACCTATTTGTGAGTGTCAACCTAAGAGAAGTCAAGGAAAAGAGAATACCCAAGTAGGTTAGTGGTAGCTTCAAGTCTCTAAATTCATAAGGTAACATTATCTCTCTTTCATACATACTTTTAAATGTTAAAATGAGTTATGATACTTGTATATGGGGTTACTCGATGTATCTATGAGCTATGTTTTGATATGCTTTCCATTATGAGTTTTATGTATGAGTTTGATATGTTTGCAGCTCCTAACTCCCTCTTACAGGGAATTCAGTGTAATAACTCTTCCTTAGCCCAGAAGTAAGTTTAGTTCAGCCTAGCCGGTATGTTTGGATGCCATGACTTGATGAGAAATGATTTTTCATATTAAAAGTTACATTTGAGTTTCATGATGCATATGAATGACATCCTTGCACCATATGCATTACTTTCCTCATAGCATTCTTGTATGCATTGATTTGGTTGAGATTTGTCACTGGGATTCTCCCTAGAATCTCATCCATGTATTTCTACCAACGATTTCAGGTTCTCCAAGTAAAGGAAAGGAAGTAGAGATGAATTAGGCTTTAGAAAATGTTGTAATAACAATTTTGATTTTGATTGTACATGAACTTGATGTATGTATTAGAACCGAGTAACTAGTGGATAAAGTGTAATTATGATGTACATGACAAGGTTTTATGATGGAAATGTGTGTATGAGTTAAAGAGCATGATTATAGGTCATTTTGATATACAATATAGCCATGAGTTCATAATCTCATGTATGTGAAGCAATAGGGACCAAATGCATACTTGGGTGTGGAATAGTCATTTTTTTATGTAAGCTTTATTTCATGCATTGGACTATATAAAAATGATCATTAGTATGATCAAAACTTGCTTAATGTAAAAGAATGCAAATCAGAGGCCAATTAGATCACTTTAAAACCAAAACTTAGTCCAAATGAGTCATAAATTACACTTCTACCCTTAAAAATCCAAATGACCTAGTTTAGGGATAAATTAGCTTACAATTAAAGAATTTATAGAGCTTTCCAACAAGTTAAGAATGAAAATTTTTGAAGGTATATAGAATATTTGATGAATTTTTAAAGTTAGTAAAATTATTCAAAAATGGCTAGTACTTAGCATCTTGTGCAAGTTCTGTAACACCCCAAAATTAATTAAGGATAATCATGATTAATTAGGGATTAATATGGGTTTAATTAGGAAATTATTTAAGAGAGATAGACATTAATTTAGGCCTTATAGTTAATTCAATTATGCTTTGGGTTAAGTGTAGAAGCGCAATCTTAGCCTTAGGGAGATCCAATTCCATTTCTTAGAGGCCTAAATTTATTTGTGCAGACCCAAATGTTAATAGACCTTTTTAGCTTTGCCCAACTCTCATATATGACCTATGTAATCTTACAATCTATAGCCCAACAAGGATAAAATTGAACCCATTTAGAATTGGGCTTTTAAGTCAACCTAAGACCCAATAGTTGACATATGATATGAACTATGTTTCCATATGAAAATATCCATAATTTAGGGTGATATTTTGAGGTCTCTAGTGTAGGAAAGACAAAATCTGAATTTTGTTCTTATAATGGCTGGGTAAGTGTCCTCTAGGTAGTTATTAGTGGTTTAACTCTTTAAGTATCGGGTTGCTACTCTAATTGATGAATAGGAATGATAACGGTCTGATTTTGTATTCATAGGCTAAAGTAGCATTGCTGTTGACTCTTAAAGAATTGTCTATAAGTGGGGTAACCCAAGTTAATGTTAAATTTCATGCATATATCTACTTTAATTTTATATCTGCTACACATGTATGATTTTGAAATACATAATGAATGGTTGGCTATCTGATATATTGTGTTTGGACCTTGTGAATCTATAGTGGAGCTACGGTGCGATTGCCACCCATGCATTGTGTTTCAATAGGGCACTGGGTTATGATCAGACTCTTGTATGCACTGAGCCCAGGTTGTACTCATATGGGAGTTGGTGCTATGCATGGGCCTCTCTCGGTGTTGATGGCCTTTAACATGTGGATATATGATTGTTAGTATAGGATAGTAGTCACTGATAGCCTAATTGTTTTATTTACTGATATGACTGGCATATTTTCTGATGCTTATATGATTTTATACACATATATTAATTAATTAATGAAATTTTCCTTTAGTTACTGAGATTTGCATCTCACCCCGTTTCATAAGATAATACTTTCAGGTGAAGGCTCTTTGGGTAAAGATAAAAGAAAGTAAGTCATGAGCTGAGGCCTTATGTAGGAAGCTACACTTAGGCTGAGTTAATTTAAGGTAAATGCTAATTTTGTTGTTCTCTTGTATAGCATTATCATGTAATTATATTACTAAGTGTAGATATTTTGTATTTTGTTAACCTATGATGTATCTAATAGGGAGTTAGGCCTTATACAAATCTAGTATATAGTGTATATACTTATTTATATCTAATATGGAACTTCTTTAGTATGAATGTGTGACTTAACTCTTAGGAGCATGCTTTTATATCTCCATGAATGATAATATTAGTTGCTTATGGATCTTGCTGCTGTTAATACTTCATGAATTTACTGATGCATGCTAGTTTGATGAGTAGGAATCAACCCCTAAATCTTGAATTGGTAATGATGGATATATTAGGTAAACCAGGTAGATGAAAGCTATTAGAGCCTCTCAAATTAAGGTAGAGTAGCCTTGAAGTGTTACTAAAGGGAGAGTTGGAGTGTATGGGATGAAACTTAGAAAGAAATGGTGCAGAAGAGGGTCACGCCGTGGCCAAGAAGAGCTGAGCTGCAGCCAGGTGTCAGGCAGAAGTGAGAAGTGTTGCTATGCGAGTTGTCTTGCCACAATGCAAAATGAAAAAGTTACCTAGAGAGGGTAACAGAGGGTAACCTTGCCATGGCATAAAATTTTTAGCTGTGGTGCAAGTTAAGGAAATTAAGGAATGAGTGTTTCAATAGCTAGTTTCACTGTGGTGCAATTATAGCTCATCGCAGTACGAATCAAGAAATTTTCTACAGTAGGTTCTAGAGTGTTTTTCCGCCACAGTGAGATTAGTAAAAATGTGAGAAGTTGAACCCGAGAGCAACTTTGCCATGGCGCAAAAATCTTAAGCCACAGTGTAAGATGTGAAACTTGGTTTTAAGTTCCAATAACTAACTTAGCCGTAACAAGGAAGGTTTAAGCTACGGTGAAGGTTCCCAAACTCTTATTTTTGACTTAGAAACCTTGAATTTCACTATGTTAATGTTGTGCAATAACTTGGGAGTCTTTACATGAGGTTTTTGTGAATTGAAATAAGTAGTAAGATGAATCCAAAGTCTTAAATGATAACTACGATTACTTGTAGACTTGATTAGTTGTAGTTTTTAGCTAATGACCCTAACAATATCAAAGTTCAAATTTTCCCACTTTCTCTTATTTTAATTAATCATAATGACTTTAGACCTTAATTTGCAATTTCTAATCATGCTATTAAGCCTAATTATGGTAATTAAGAATTAGGGTCATTACAGATTCTATTTTTATAGTTTTAAGAGGTCAAATGAATTTATTTTTACTTAAAATTTTTACAGTATAAAGTTCACATAATAAGCTTTCTATAGATATCTAATTTGCATAAATTGAAATTACATAACTTAAGTTATGAATTTTTTAAGTGTAAAATATTATTATGTCAAAAAGACCAAATTAGGCTATGGCTTTCCATATGCAAATGGGATTCAAGTCTTGGTAAAAACAAACTTCCCTATGGTGATTATTAGTGAAGAAGAAGGAGAATACAAATTTTGACCCCTATAACTCCAATTGGTTTGTAAATAGGCTAAAATCGCCACTAAAAGTATTGCAATGGTTGTATAAGTGGTTGCTAATGCATATAAATGGTATAAATAAGTTAAATGAAGCTAGATATGACACTTCTTGGTATCAAAGCAATGTTTCAAGTATTTTAACCTTAGGTATGGCTTAGGGATGAGGGTTGTATGTTATGTAATGGCTTGTATGGAAGTCCTGAGTGCATAAGTATGGCATATTTCTACGTTATATGGTAAAGTGTGTTTGAAATGTTTCATATAAGATGGTTAATATCAAGAGAGGAAGGCCAGCTAGAGCAAAGCCCATAGATCCTATGGCAAGAGCTCTGTAAGCTATAATTGCTCACTTGGACCAACAACAGGTAATGATGCAGCAACAGTAAGAAGTTATTATGCATCTATAAGAGAGATTGGCCTAAAGAGAAAATGAGAGGCCTAATCCTCCCTAGCCACAACACCCAGACTATCTTGAGAACTATGAGGCAAATCCTTCAAGCTAGAACCCATAAAACTTATAGAACTCTTAGACACCACTAGTAGATCAGATACCCTCGGTCAAGTCTTAGCTTACCACTTAGTAGGTGATAACATAGTTTAGAAAGTATGGGTTTAAAAAGTATATGCCCCAACATTCGATGGTGAGCTAAATACAAGGAAGGCAGAAGCTTAAAATATGCACTTGGAGAAGATCTTCAGAGTGATGGAGTGCATCTCTAAACAGAAGACCGTGTTGGCCATATTTCAGCTAGAGAAAGAAACTAATTACTGGTGGAGAAGCAAAGAACCAATATTGAAGTCAAAGAACATCCTAATTAATTAAGAGACATTCTTACAAGAGTTTTATGAGAAATACTTCCCTAGTTCTATTCAAAATGAGAAAGAATTAGAATTCTTTTACCGAGGTAGATAGAAAACATGTCTATAGACTAGTATGTTGCCAAATTCCTAAAGCTCTCTAGATATTCCTCCTACCTCTAGAAACAAACGATAAGAGGTGAAGAGCAGACAAGCTAGAAAAAGGGGTTGATGTCTGAATTAGAGACAAAGTGGTGCCCAAAGGATTGAAGACTTCAATGCCCTGGTTAAGGTATGCAGGGTAACAGAAAGTACTAACTAATTATGTTTAACAAATTTTTGAGCAACCTTGTTTAGGTGCCCTTGATTCTCATTCTTTTTTTTTTTTTGCTTTTCTCTCTATTTTCTTTCTTTAGTTGGCTTTATACTTCTTTTCTTATATCCTTCTAACTTATTAAAGGGCCTATACTCGAATTAAAATACAAGATATGCCTTCTTTTATATTTTTTTTTATATTTCTCTTACTACACCACAAACCTCTTACAGTTACCTCTTCTAGATATTTCTCTCATTCTTAGTCCCAATCTTTACCTTGATTGGACTTCTAACCCTTTTTTATCTTTTCTCTTACTCTTCTTTAGGAGTTTGGCCTAATATAAAATATCAAATGTGACATAAAATATTGGATGTGATTAGGCTTCTAACATTTTTTTTTTTGCTTTTCTCTTTATTTTATTTATTTAGTCAGTCTTCTACTTCTTTTTCTCATGTATTTCTAAGTTATTAAGGGGTATATACTTGAATTACCTCTTCTGGATATGCATTCTTTTTATTTTTTTTGGTATTTCTCTTACTACACCACAAATCTCTTGTGGTTGCCTCTTTTAGGTTTTTTTTTCTCATTCTTAGTCCTAATCCTTCATCTTAATTGGGCTTCTAACCCCTTTTTATCTTTTCTCTCACTCCTTTTTAGAAGTTTGGCCCAGTATAGAATACTGGGTGTGACATACAGCAAATGGAAGAAGATGAAATTAAAATATCATATGGGTTTGACTAATGAATGGCTATAGGTTATAGGTCATGGATCTAGTTCACTTAAAATATAACCAATAGGCTTTAGTAATTCTAAATACATTATTGGGCCTCTTATTATTTTTAATTAAACCCTTGGGCATTCATCTATTTTCTAGCTTTCAATTTTTCTAATTAGAAAATAAGGCAATATTAGTCTTTCAAACTATTACCCAATAAATCAAATTCCTAATTTATCATCTAGTCCCTAATATTAAATATCCCTTATCTTTTAATTAATTAACAAAAAATATCCTAATTAATCCTCAATTAATTATTCTAATTAATTTATATTATGAGATATCATATCCTCCCCACCATTTAAAAATTTTGTCCTTAAAATTGAATTATCCTATGTAAACAATATTGATATGATTTTATTATGTTTTCTTCCATCTCCCAAGTCACCTCTTCTAGGGATAGTCCTTTACAAACTGTCTCAACCTATGGTATACTCTTGCTTCAAAGTTGCTTGACTCAATAGTCAATAGTTATCTCTTATTCAATCACATGAGACAAATCATCCTACAAATGCACTAACTCAGACTTAATGACATGTGAAGGATTAGGTTGGTATTTCTTGAGTTGTGATACATGAAATACATCATGAATTTAAGAAAAATTAGATAGTAAAGCAATTTGATATGTGTAACACCATAACTTCTACCTCATTTCATGCCATTTTATAAGCTTTGTATTATCAATCCTTCAAGAGCATATGAAAAAGGGGATGAAAATAATAAACTTTTTCGCATTGTGCTATATCTAAAAAATTCAATTCGGTGTCACGTGGACCGTGTGAGCTCATACTATACTTTTTCATATTTAATTTTATCATTACAACTCATTCGCATCACAAAAACATGCTTACAACCCATGGAAACTGAAATGGGGCATGGAAACTTAAAGATCATTCTCGGCCAGAATTGGCCCTTTTTCTGGGCAAACTTTGAAACATCATAACTAAATATAGAAAAATTAAAACCATGTAATCTTGGTCATTATGGAAATCTTGGAATGTCTACTTCACACTAAAAATACGCCTAGGTCACAATTTTCATCACCCAAGACGATTGACATCCAAAATGGTCCAAAGGTCCGATTGAAATTTGGAACTATCACAGAATTCTGTAGAAAACTTTGAAAATGTCCAATTAATTCCAAAAAAATCTAATACATGTAAATGATACTAATCTAGAAATCTGTGGATGTTAACTAGAGATTAAAAATATCTTTAGATCAGTTCATTAAGCCCAGACTCCAAAACTCAATAGAACAGTACTTCTGGTCGGGCAAATTCATTGATACTGGACAGAATCTTCAAAAATTTGTATATCTCTCTCTAGACCTCCAAATGAAGTGCTTCTAGTTGGCACGAGTCACTGTGATTGCCTAGTTTCTCTGTATAAAATTTTGTAACAATTGGACATCATTTGGGCCTCGTGTGATATAAAACAATTTTGGACCAAATGAATAGTTTAGTAGACCAAATCCATAAAATTTGCCAATTTCAAAAAATTATAAAATATTCTGTAGACCTCCAAAAATTATGATCTTTAGTTTCTCAAAAATCTCTTAATGAGATCTAATTTCATGCCAAATTTCAGATCAAGACTAGCTCTTTTGGCCAAAAAGTGACATAGGGTTCCATTATGGTCAAATTTGGCTCCATATGAGGTACCAAATTTGCCAAATGGTCTTCCCTTGGTATTGGCACCTTTTAGGCAAGTCTAAAAGTATATTTAAGACTTGTGTGAGCTGCCCAAATGGTCCCAAACCTCATGCTTTTCATTTTGGCCATTCAACCACACTTATGCATATTTCTATCAAATTTCTACATTGCATACTTTGGCATTTCATACTCAAATTTTATTCTAAAACTCATACATCCTATTCATAGTGATAAACATTACATAATAGTATATTTATGCATGTCTCAAGGTTCATTGTACATATACAACCTCATAGACATTAAGATACATAAGAATGGTTCCAAAATGGCCAACATCAAGGCATAAGTTTGTCAATCTCCTTCCTTTAGTGTTGTTGGCTTCCATTAGCATATCCACTTAGTTCACCTATCATGTTAAATCATTGGAGAGGAGGGGATGAGATTCACAGAATCCCAATAGCTCATCTTCCATTCAATCATACATAATATGTGCAAAGCAAGCTTTTCAAATGCATGTATGGTGAAAGTGGAAGACATGCATATGTTAAAACAATCTTGGCATGTGAATCAATCATACAAAACATCCAAGAGCTCACCAAGTGTTTAGATTGGCCTCACACTTCTCTTCATAAATTTTGGACTTGCCTCACCCATTCTTTAAGAGCTTTGGACTCAACCATACTCTTGGGAGCCCACTTTGCTTTTGGGAGACTTTTTACTTTGTCTCAACCAAATTCAAGGGTTCTTAGCTCATCCTCACCCAAGGGAAGAGTTCTTGGCCTCTCCACACTCAAGTAAACTCATACAAACATCATATGGTCATTAAAAACATAACATGGCATCAAGAATCATAGAATGTAAAGGCATGCTATCATACTTTTCATAGCTTGAAAATACACATACACACATTCCAAAACAAGCTAAACACACATCCATGCATGAGAAAAGGTGGAGAGAGCTACCTTGCACACAATTACACACTTTCCTTTAGACTCAAGCCTCCTCTTTCGGCCACACACCCACAAATTGGTGGAAATGGCTTCTCTTGGCCTAGATACAATTTATGGAAGCCCATTAGGTTCATGAAACAATCTCTAAGACCATACAATTTGCTTAGATGCTAGATTGCTCTATAAGCTCCATTATCGTCCATAAATGCATTTAATGACGCAACACCCCTCAAATACTTTCTAGGCTTTATTCTTTCCTTTCAAATATGATTCTTGACTCCTTTTAAGCTTCCTAGAGTTATCACATCATCAAAACAAAAGGCCTAGCACCATGTTGCTTCTTTAGGTCATAATATGGAACCTAAGACACCAAATCACTTTCTATGAGTTCTAAATTTTTTCCTAGGCCTCCCCTCACTTTCATTCATTAAATATGACTCAAGAATGGCTTTAGAAAAATTTAAAACTCCCCTCACCTACACAATCCCTTCTTGGCCGAGACATAGACACCATTTGGGCCATATGGAGTTTTCTTGGTTTTCTTGAAGGGAGAAGCTTGTGGGGAGCATCTTTGGTATCTCAAGAACTCATTTATACTTTAACTTAGACCTAGGAAGCATCATACAAATTCAGAAATTAGAAGGTGCACTTAAAACCCTAGGTTTTGCATCTTGATTTCTAATGCCTATTTCTTGGTTTTCTTTGCATATTCTTATTCCTCTCCATCAAATACCTAAGAATCACCTTTGGTTTGGTTAAAAATCTAACTCCTTAGGTCTGTCTAAGTCTAGGTCGAAATGGAGAAGAAGGGCCATGAAAGATATGAACCATAGGATGTATTTTTACCTTGTTTTCTTGCTTAGTTTGGCTTAAATCTTGATTTCTCTAAGCTCCTCTCTTCAAATCCGAACTTTCCCTTGAATATCTCCCTTGAATCATATTTATAAACCTCATTTTAATCATAGGAAACAAAGGAGAATAGAGGAGAAGAGGTTTGGAAGAGAAAGAGCATGAAAAACTACTAATTTCTATACCTTAAGCCTTTGATTTCTTCTCCTTTTCTTCCCCTTCTTGTGAGCCTCATCCCCTAGGGTTTTCTTTTGGTTTTAGGCAGAACATGGTCGTGCATAATGAAGGGAGGAGAAGGGTGTATCATATATATAGGTGGGAATAAGTTACATTTTCAAAAATTCCCATTTTGCCCTTCATACTTTGCATTTTTGTTTCTCCTTCATTTTAGGTCCTTTTTTAGAACTGTCTTTTCCATTATAAAATTTAGGTTCCCAATTTAGTAAAATGCCTTTAGAATCACTCAAATTGGAGTTAAAACCTTCTCAAACGAATCCATCAAAGTTCGGGCATACAAACGTTAGAAAACGTCCACCGGAGGGGCTTTAACTGTCCCGGGGCTTTCCATAGTTTTTAGGTCCACTGAGAACCCTAGAGAACTCAAAAATTTCATTTAAAAAGTCCTCATGTGTGTTTTTCAAAAAGTGGCCATATTTACGAAAATGCCACTGGCCTTTTGACAAATTTTTTGAATCACTCTGGCCTTGATTTCTAGGCAACTCAAGGCTTAAATCCTCATTTTCTAATATTTAAAATTTTATCATAATTTTAGTTGGCTCCAATTCCTTCTATTTCAGGGACTTCCTTTTGTATCTGGCCCATTTTTGTCGTTTACGGAGAAACCAAACATTGCGTTTCTCACGTTTACAGAGGGACCGGATGTTATAATATGCATCTGGCCTAACTTAATTAAGAATTTGGAATGGACCTATGTATTGAAAACTAAGCTTTCTTGATTTTAAAGACAACTCTACACTTCTAACTAAAGAGACTTTATGAAAAACATGGTCATTAACCTCAAACGCTAAGAGTCTCATTCTTTTATCTACATAGCTTTTTTTATAAGTTATACTAAAACTTAGTCTAGCTCTTAGGGCTACCTAAAGTGATCTTCAAAATCTAGAAGTAAATCTAGAGTCTCTATAAGATATTACACTATTGGATACCCTATCAAACCTCACAACCTCTTTAAGGTAAACCTGGGCTAACTTATCTAAGAGATAAGTAGACCAAATTGGCAAGAAGTGAGTAAACTTAATCAATCTATCCACAACTACCCAAATCACATCAAAACTAGAAGATATTTTAGGTAAACCTATCATAAAGTCTATAGAAATATTATCCACTTCAATCAAGTATCTCTAAGGTTACAACAATCTAACTACTTTCTGATATTTTAACAAGTCAAATACTTAGACACATACTTGGCTTTATCTAGCTTCATACCTAGCCACTAGAAGATTTTCTTGAGATCTTGACATATCTTAGTAGCTTATGGATGAATGGTATACATAACTTTTCTTTTCCTTGGGAATCCACAACCAAAGGAATATTCTTTAGCATCTACCTAAGGGGAACATAACATAACATAAGCATATCATCCAAAACATCATAAAGCAATTTCAAATCAAGTCACTTCAAGTAATAAAACATCATTTAATTTCATAATCTTTTCATCAAACACGTCATGTTCAAATCATCATTTCATATAATCATTTCATCAAATACTTAAAGTGTAAATAAACATTTTCACCATTCATTTTATAAATATAAGAAAGTGTAATGTCTGATTTTCGTCAAACAACAGAAACAGATATATTTTCAAAGCAAGTCCCCTAAAATGAATTAGTTAAAGTCTTAAAAAAATTTAAGTAGTATTCTAGACTCCTAAAAATGAGAATCCTAGGCTCAAATAGAAAGAAAAATAGAGTTAGAATGAAGTAACAAATTTGAATGAAACATTGACAAAACGTAATGGCATTTTCGTAATTTTGAGTAAATTTAGGAATTCTCATAGGAGGTCTTTTCAAATAAAAAAAATTGAGTTGTCTAGGGTTCTCGAAAGCCCTGAAAACCATAAGAAGCCTCAGGACAGTTAAAACACCTCCAGTTGACGTTTTTCAACGTCAGTTAACCCGAACTTTGACATATTCATTCGGGAATGTTTTAGCTCTAATTTGAGTGATTCCAAAGGCATTTTATAAAATTGGGAACCTAAATTTTATGATAAAAAAGATGGTTCTAAAAAAGGAGACGAAGGGATGAAATTGAAATTTTTTAAAAGTTTTTCCTAACCTAGTAATATATATATATGTCACGCCCCACCTCTTCCTTCATTTAGCCACATTTGTTTCTGCCATAAACTAGAGAAGAGAACTAGGGTTTGAGGCACACAAGGAGGAGAAGAAAGGGAGGAGGAAAACAAGGAAAAAGGTATAGATTTTTTTGGTTTTTGATGCTTTCTCTTTACCAAACTCCTTCTCCTCCATTTTTCCTTATTTCCTATGATTTTATTGAAGTTTTTAGATCTATTTTGAGGGTAGAATAGATATGGAATTTTCGAATTTGAGGAGAGGAAGCTAAGGAAAGGAAGAACCATCTAAGAAACTAAGGAAAAAAAAGGTAAATCTTCATTTCATGGTAGCTACTCCTTCTTCCTTTCTTCTCCTTGGTTCGTCTAGCCTAGGGAGCTCCAAGAGGGCATGGATTTTAAGTTAAACCAAGGGTGAATCTTAGGGAATTAAGTGTGGAGAATAAGAATATGTAATGGAAGCAACAAACTAGTTATTAGATTTCAAGATAGAAAACCTAGGGTTTCAAGTGTTCCTTGCAAATTTTGAATTGATACAATGAATCCTAGGTCTAAATGAGTATTTGAATAAGCTCCTAAGATCCCTAGAAGACCCTTCACATGCATTTTCCATCAAGAAAACTCTAACAGTAGCCTTAAGGAACATAGCCTCGGCCTAAGGGACTTGGAGCACCTAGGGGTAGTTTTAATTTGTTCCAAGCTTATTTTTTAGTCATATATGATGGAAGAGGATGAGAGGAAGCCTTGGAAAAATTTTAGAAACCATAGAAAGTGAGATGACATTATAGGATCCATAATCTGGTCTAAAGAAGCAACACCTAGTTAGGCTCTTTATTTTAATTATGTGATGACTCCAAGAGGTTTAAAAGGAGTCAAGAATCATAAAATGAAAGAAAAGAATGGAGCTTAGAACTCATTTGATGGATGTTGCTTGTCATATCACATATATTCCATTATCATACTCTTCCACTCAAGGCTATTATATCTATTTTCCCCGTGAACTTACAAGAAAAGTATAAGAATAATGCACTTTTGTTACACAATGTCGAGGTTAAATTTTCAATTCATGTCATATGGACCCTATGGATTAACCAATAATATTCCCTAATCATTTAGCATTGGTACAAATCATAAACAACTCAAAATTATCCAGCAAGCCATGGTTCTCAAATCAAAAACCTCAAAAATCCCTTTATTCATCATGGATTGTACAGTGGCATATTTAAGAAAAACTTTGAAAATTCATAACTAAATATAGAAAAATCAAAATTTGCCATGTCATAGCTTTCTAAAAAGCTCTGAGTGTTAATGTTACACTACAAATAGTTTCAAGTCATGAAAATGGCATCTAGACCACGTTTAATATAGGAAAAGGTACAAAGGTTTAACTGGCTATTGGTACTGATATAGATTTTTGGTATAAACTTTAAAAATATCCAATTAATTCCATAAAAATCTAATCCATAAAAATGATATCAATCTAGGAAGCTATGAATGTTGACTAGAGGGGAAAAATCATTCCAGATCATTCCAGGTTCATTCAGACCATGAAATTAAAAATTCATATCTCCCTCTCTAACATCTAAATGGGGTGATTCTAGTTGGCATAAGTCACTAGGAAGGTCTAGTTTCTGTCTATAAAATTTCATGACAATTGGACATAATTTGTTCTATGATTGACATAGAACAATTTTCAAACCAAAGCTACAGTGACAGTAACCATATCAGAAAAATTTCTCAACTTCAAAAATTTACCAAATATTCTGTAGGCCTCCAAAAATTACCCACTTTAACTTTCCAAAAAGCTCTCAACAAGCTCTAGATGCATGCCAAATTTTAGACCAAGAAAAGCTCATTTAGAAAAAAAGTGGTATAGCTCACCAAAAGTAGCCATTATTGCACCTTATGATGTACCAACTTGTCCAAATGACCTCCTTTAATGTTTGGCATCTCTTAGGCAAGTTTAAAAGCACAAATATGACTTGTAGGAATTGCCTAAGTGGTCCCAAACACCATGCATCTCATTTTGACCACTCCACATCCATTAATGCACTAAAACATACATGTCATCCAAGGGTCAAATTCCACATTTACATTGATCTAGTGTTATATAAGATTTACATAGCATCCATACATCATATTACATTTGCTAAAAGTCTTATATCACAAAAATAATATGTACAAAGCTACTTTGACATTCAACTACAATTTAGACTATATAATATGTGACGACCCTAATCTCTAATCATTGTAATTAAGATTAAATACGTGATTAATAATCATAAATATGGATTAAAAGTCATTACGACTAATTACATTCTAAAAATGTGAGGAAATTTAAACTTTAATGTTATTAGAGTCATCAACCATACAACTACAAGCACTCATGTATATAAGGGTAACAAACCCTCATCTCTAAGCCTTTAATTCTATTACTTATTAATTCCATCTCACAAAAATCTTTTACCAATATTTCTAAGTCATTCCTTGAGATTATCATATGGAAAACCAAGGTTTCTAGGTGAATATAAGGGTTTCAGGATGTTCGCTGTGGCCAATTTCCATTTAGCCACGACCAATTCCCCTCGGGTTCACTCCTTACATTGTCACTGATTTTGCCATGGTGAGTTGAACCTTCGCCGCGGCTAACCTACATGGCACCCGGTGAGGAAGCCTCCTGGAACCTACCTTGCTCGCCTCTCACTATTAGCCGCGGCCAATTCCTCCTTTCACCGTGGCTAATTCCTCTGTGGAACGCCCAACAAATTCTCGCAAAAGTTTGTCGCGGCCAATTCCCATTTAGCTGCAGCGAATTATCCTTTGGACGATTCTCAGTTTTGCCTCTCATATTTTGCAGTGGTTAATTCCACAATTCACCACGACGAATTCCTCTCTAGCACTCTTCCTGGGCAACTTCGCCTCTATTAGCCACGGCTAACTCCATTTTAGCTGCAGCAAATTGCCTTCTGATCCTACAACTCCCATAATCTTGTCTCATACTCTCCACTCTCCCTCCAATGACACCATAGGGTCCCTCTACCTTAATGGTGGGGCTTGAATAGCTTTCATTGGCCTAATTTATCCAGCTAATCTATCCTTACTAGTTTAAGATTTAAGGGTCAATTTCTTTTCTTTAATTACCCTCTATCAGCAAGTTTGTAGAGTATCAATAACCAGAATTCATAAACTATCAGCAGTTATCACTTGATACACAATTAGTGGGAGTTCCATACATTAATGGTTCATATCAATATCTCAAATATCACATGATTACATTTCCAATAGTAAGCCATATCATAGTTCAACAAAGCTCACAGTAGATATCATAAATCCATACATCAAATACCAAACTAAAATAAGGCCTATTTTTCAATAAATACATGTTATATTATCAAAATACAGACTCTTACACTTGGCAATACAGATACATGATGACGCTATACAGAAGTTAACAAAATTTAGCATTTACTCTATTCCACTCAGACCAAGTGTAGCTCCCTACACTAGGCCTTAGCTCATGGATGTTCATCCACTTGCTTGCCCTTATCCTTACTCGAATAACCTTCACCTAAAATTGTAATCCCATAAAACGGGGTGAGATGTAAATCTTAGTACCAAGGCAAATTCCATCATACATTCCAATTTAATTAACATATATGCATAATTTCACATAAACATAAAAAAAACATACTAGTCATATCAGTAAATAAAACAATTAATCTATCATCATTACTATCCCATACTAGCAATCATATTTCCACATGTTAAAGGCCAATAACACCGAGAGAGGCCCGTCCACGGCACCTACTCCCCATTGAGCACAACCAGGGCTCAGTGCATCTGAGGTTTGATCATAACCCGATGCCCGATCGAAGCACATGCACGAGTGGCAGCCGCACCATAGCTCCACCATGGACTCACAAGGTCCAATCACAATACAATAGATAGCTAACCAATTCATTCATCATTTCAAATCATTCATGTATAGCAAATATGAAATTAAAATAGATATATATGTATGGAATTAATATAATCCTGGTTACCTCACTTGTAGACAAGTTGGGAAGCTACAGCAATACCAAAATCCTCCTAAATCACAATATTAGAAAATGTTCATTTTTATCATTCCATTACTATCTCATTCATCATTTGTGGTAATAACCCAATGCTAAAAGAATTAGTTACCAATAGTCACCTAAGGGATACCTACCCAATCATCAAGAGCCTCTAATTTCGGATTTTACCTTTCCAAGACCAGAAACATCAATATATTACTCCAAATCATAGGAAATTTCGCACAAAATTAAGGCCTATACTATAAGTCTACTATGGGGGTCTTACATTAGTAGAAAATGTATCAAAATGGAGACTTTATACTTGCCTAATGTCAGTCCTAGCCTCAACCTACGAAATTTCACCAAGAAAATCGCAAACAACCATATTTCAAATTTTGGGTATGGTGAAAATACTCCAAATAAAAAAATAATTAGGCCAAAATGAAGAGAAAGAGAAGGAGATTAAGTTATATAACTATTACCTTAGTTGAATCTTGCTCTAGAAGTGGGAAATGATGGATTTCTTGCCCCAAACCCTAGCGTCCCTTCAAACCTCTGAATTTCCCTTTGTGTTTTTAAGTTTTGCAGAATGGGGGTGGCTAGGTTAGTTTTTAGGGTTTAAGTTGGGTTTTCCATGGGTTATGAGCTACTCTAATGATCTAACTCTAAATGAGCTTCAGATTTAAGCTTGGTTGGGCCAGCTTCAAAGTGTTGGGCTGTAGGAATTTAATTGGGTTAGGCCCAGTTTTAAGAGCTTAAAGGTTTTGGGTCTGCACAAGGGTTATTGGGCCAATTGTGAAAGCTTATAAAAGGTGGATCTTGAGCCTCTACTACATTAAATCAGATTGGGTCTGCACTTAACTTATTGGCCCTCCACTAGCCTCTTATCATGATACCCCTACATTAATTTGGGCCTAGCCAAAGTTTTTATCCCAATTAAATCTCAAACCCATATTAATAATTTATCTCTCTAGAATTTCCATTCACTTAACTTACCCAATGATTTTATATTAATTATTCTTAATTAATTCAAACCCATGATTAATACCTTAATTAATTTTGGGGTGTTACATAATAGGCAAAGTAAGGCGTTTTAATGTTCTTAGCTTACATTTCCTTGTCTTTGAGCACCACCTAGATATTTCGAGAGTGAGAGGGAAAGGGGAGTGAGATTCCAAGAATCTCAATAGCTCACACACCCATTCACACACACATTCAAGATATACATACATCAAGTGCACAAGTAAACAAGCTACCAAGATCATAAATGCTCACTATAAGATTCTCATGCCACATTCTCACAATCAAGCCATCAAGAAGCTCTAGGGCCTTTTAGTTGTGCCTCATCCCATTTCTAATACTTTTGGATATGCCTCACCCATCCAAGAGACTTTTGACCTAGTCTCACCTATGCCTTGAGACTTTTGGCACTTCCTCAGCCACATTAAGAGACTTTTGGCATCACCTCACCCTTATGAGCCATTCTCACAATCAATGGCATTCAAGACAACACATTAGTACCAATGCAATCTCAAGACATCAAGTGGCATGTTCTCAATTCATAAGAGCACACACAAACACATAATGACATACATATGCATACAAGAATGCAAGAGAATGAGGTGGAGAGCTACCTTGAATTTGTGCAAGCTTCTTTTAGTATTTATCCTTCCCTTTCTTGGCCTCACAAGCACACCTAGGTGGATGGATGTTTTTTTGGCCTAAACACCATAAACAACACATAATCACATACTTGAAGCAAGCCAAGACACTAAACTAAAGCTTAAATAACACTTAGTTTCATAAGTGGCATAATGGTTCCATAATTAGTTTAATGAATCAACTCTCACATTTCAAGTTCTAAGCTCTCATCTCTTCTCATTTCTAGACCTCTTGAACTCAATTAAGGTCCTTGGAGCCCTCATATAACCACTTGTACAAAGTGGAAAACCAAGTTGCTTCTTAAGCCATCATTATGGATACCATTGTCCCATCTCTCATTCTATGGATCCTAAATTTTTCCTAATGGTTTTTCCCATTTTCTAACATCATATAAAGTCCCAAACCAAGGCTAGAACAATTTAAAACACTCTTTAGCCTATAAAACTAGCCTAGGCCAAAGTAAGCACCATAATAGAGGTTCACAAGCTTCTTGATTTTTCCTTGATGGGAGAGTCACTTGGGAGGGTTTCTAAGGGTCTTAGGAGCTCAAAGAAACATTCAAATAGCCAAGAAACTACTCACACAAAATCAAATTTTACAAAACTCTAGAAAACACCACACTTTCCTAACTTGATTTCTATTAGTTTTTCTTAGAATTTCTTGTCATATTCCTCTTCCTCATGGTCTAAAACCCTAGTTCCTATCTTGTTTTTGGGCAAAAAATCCTCCCCCTATATGGTTCTGATTTAGGCTAAAATATACACCAAGAAACAGCAAGAGAAGGAAGCAACTAAGGTGAGAATTTATCTTAGATTCAAGTGTGTTTTCCAAGCTCTTTCTTCTTGTTTTATTCCACCACAAGGAATTTGAACTCCCCTCTTAATTTTTGGACCAAAACAGAACCATTCATCTAAAATAAACCATGAAAAGAGAGAAAGAAAGGAGAGGAATAAGATTGGAGGGAGATGGAGCATGAAATTCCTTAGATTTCCTTACCTTCCTTACCTTTTTCTTCCTCCTTTTCTTCCTCTCTTGGTGAGCCTCAAGGAGCTGCTATTTTTTTGTAATTTGGGCAGAGGAAGTCGTGCTTAAGAAGATGGGAGAAAAAGGGAAAAGTGTGTGGGAGCTTCTAGAAACACACTTTTTCAAAAATTTCAATTTCATCCTTTTATAATGGCAATTTCATTTCAGCTTTGTTTTGGCTCCTTTTTTAAAACTTCCTTTCCCATTATGAAATTTAGGTTCTCAATTTAATAAAATTCCTTCGAAATTACTCAAATTGGAGCTAAAACCTTCCTGAACGAATCCATCAAAGTTCGAGCTCACCGTCATTATAAAACGTACACTGGAGGGGCTTTACCAGTCCTAGGGCTTTCTATGATTTTTGGGGCTTCTAAGAACCTTGGGTAGCTCAAATTTCTCATTTAGAAAGCCCTCATATGTGTTTTTCCAAATGTTGTACTTATTTATAAAAATGCCATTATATTTCATCAGTTTTCGTCATAAATTATTTCACCATCCTAGCTCTATTTTTCTTTTTGTCTGAGCCTGGAATTATCATTTTTAGGAGCCTAGAACTCTATCCAAAATTTTTTGGGATATTATCTAGCTCATTTAAGAGGACTTGCTTTTATACGGCTCATTTTGTTGTTTTACAGAAATTACGTTCGTTACATTTTCCACCACCCTTAAAATAAATTTTGTCTTTGAAATTTAAATACATATCTTAGGGAAATGGCTCGAGATATTTTTGTCTCATCTTATCTTCTAGTTTCCAGGTTGTCTCCTCAGATGTCAGACCCTTTTAGACCACTTTCACCAGAGGGATGCTCTTATTTCTCAGCTGTTTCATCTCAACGTCTATAATCCTCCACTATATAAGAAAGGTTTTCCTACAATTGAACATGCTCATATTCTATGACATGAGAGGGGTCTGGTGAGTACTTTTTCAGTTGGGAGACATGAAAAACATTGTAGATTTAGGTTAGGTTAGGAGGTAGGGCTATCCAATAGGCCACGAGTCCAATTTTCCCAAGGACTTCAAATGGACCAATATACCTAGGACTGAGCTTCTTTAGATCGACCTACCCTAGTCACTAGAGACACCTGGATAAATACATGGTCTCCAATTTCAAACTCTAATAGCCTTCTTTTCCGATCAACATAACTCTTCTACCTACTCTAGGCCGTAAGGAGTTTCTTTCTAATCAATTCTATCTGTTAGGTAGTTTGGTCCACTAACTTAGGTCCTATAAGCTCCTTTCACCTAGCTCAACCCAACACAATGGAGATTTACACTTTCTCCTATATAAAGCCTCATAAGGGGCCATCTAGATACTAGAATGGTAACTGTTATTATATGCAAACTCTGCTAACAGCAGATACACATCCCAGTTACCCCTCATTTCTAACACACATGCCCTCAACATGTTCTCTAAGATCAGGATGGTCCTCTCAGTTTGATCATCTATCTAAGGGTGGTAAGCAGTGTTAAACTGCAACCTAGTCCCTAAGGCATGCTATAATGACCTCCAAAAGTTTGATGTGAATCTGAGGACTCTATCTGATACTATGCTATTGGGTACTCTGTGAAGTCATACTATCTCATGTATATACAACTGGGCTAATCTATCTAATGAATAAGTAGCCCTGATTGCTAACAAGTGTACAAATTTTGTCAATCTATCTATAACTACCCAAATAGCATCATGTCCAGAGAATGTCCTGGGTAACCCTATGACGAAATCCATAGCTATACTATCACATTTCCACTCTGAGATATCTAGGGGTTACAACAACCTAATTGGTCTTTGGTGCTCTATCTTAACCCTCTGGCACACTAGACATCTTGACACATAATTTATGATGTCATTCTTCATTCTTGGCCACCAGAAAATTCTCTTTAGGTCTTGATACGTCTTGGTAGCACCTAGGTGGATAGTATATTTACTCTTATATGCCTCTTCTAAAATTCTCTCTCTCAATTCATTATCACTAGGTATATAGATTTTATCCCAATATACAGTCACACCATCCTCAGATATTCTGCAATCTGAGGTCCTACCCTGGGAGATCTCACTCCTAATTTGTCTTAAAAATTCATCCACTCTCTAAGCATCTAAGATCTAGGTTCTCAACTCATTCTCAATTTGGGTTTCACTCAAGAATAATCTACCCGATACCAACTGGCAAGAGAGGTTCAAATTTCTAAACTTATCTAGGAGTTCCTACTCCCTAATCATCATATAGGTAGCATGGATGGATTTCCTACTCAAGGCATTGGCCACCACGTTGGCCTTAATTGGATGATATTTCAACATATAATTATAATCTTTTAGGAACTCCATCCATCTTATCTATCTTATATTAAGTTCCTTCTGATTGAACAAGTATTTCAAACTCTTGTGGTCACTATAAATCTCTATACTTGCCCTATACAAATAATGCCTCCTAATTTTGAGAGCAAAAACTATTGTGGCTAACTCTAGGTCATGTATGGGATAGCTCTCCTCATGAGGCCTCAGCTGCCTCGGGGCATATGCCACTACCCTACCCTGCTGCATTAGCATGCATCTTAACCATTTCCTCAAGGCATAGCTATATACCACAAATGGTAAACTAGGGTAAGGAATAACTAACATAGGGCAATAGTCAATCTGAGTTTCCACTCCTAGAAACTCCTCTCATATCTATCATCCTACATGAAAAGTGTATCCTTCCGAGTCAGCCTCGTGAGCAGTAAGGTCATCTTAGAGAAGCCCTGAATAAATTGTTTGTAATATCCTGCCAAACTAAGGAAACTCCTAACCTCGATGATTATCCTAGGCCTATCCTACTGTAACACAGCCTCAACTTTATAGGGATCTATCGTGACCCTATCTCATGACATCACATAACTTAAGAATTTTATTTCGATTAACTAAAACTTACATTTACTCAATTTGGCATATAATATCTTATTTCTCAGAGTCTCTAGGACTAATCTCAAATGCCTTTCATTCTCTTCAAAAGATCTAGAGTATACTAAGATATCATCAATAAAGACCACAAAAAATTTATCCAGATATGATTTGAATACCCTGTTCATATAATCTATAAACACTGTGGGCGCATTTGTCTACCCGAATGGCACCACAAGGAACTCATAATGCCCATACCTAGTTTTGAGGGCCGTCTTTAGGACATCTTCAGCTCTCACTCTCAGCTGGTGGTATTTAGATCTAAGGTCTATATTAAAAAATACAGATGCCCTAACTAATTGATCTAACAGATCATCTATTCTAGGGAGAGGATATTTATTTTTGATGGTAACCTTATTCAATTCTCTATAATCTATACACAATCTTAAGCTCCCATCTTTCTTTTTTACAAACAACACTAGAGCTCCCCAAGGTAACATGCTAGGGCAGATAAACCCTTTCTCTAATAGCTCCTCTATCTATTTCTTTAACTTAGCGAGCTCGGTAGGAGCCATCCTATAGGGAGCCTAGGACACCGATCCTACCCTAGGCACTATATCTATGGGAAACTCTATCTCTCTTTTAGAGGGTAGGGCATTAAAATCAAAATATTTCGGGAAAATCTTCAGGAATTCTCTAACTATTGGGATCTTCTTTATTCCTTCTTCTACTTAGGCCTAAATAAAGAAAAAGACTAGAAACCCTTGACACCCATGCTCTAAGTGTCTCTCAACCTGGGCAGTAGTCATAAAAGATAACTCGACCCCTATCCTAGGTATGGTCCCACAAGAAAGTACAAATATGGTGTGGTGTTTACAATTAAGGACAATATTATTAACAATCATCTATTTCATGCCAAATGAATGAATTTTGACATAAAATTTGGCAAATAAATATATCTCATCTAGAGCTTTTCACAGAGGTAAAGAGCACTATTTTTAGAGCTCTAAAGAATTTATTATGATTTTTCAAAATTGGCGAAATTATGTAAAAATTGTCAATGTTACTATTCATATGATCAGTCTAGTTTTTGGCATCCTAAGCTTTCCATAACTACCGAGATCACCTAATTTGGAGCTCTGTGAAGTGAGATATAAATTTTTGAAGTTGCTGGTCTACTGTAGGATGTGAATCAGACCCAATTATAGTTTCATTAGAATTTTATGAGCCAAATAATATTGTTTTGATCTAAAATTTTTACAGTAGCTAGGTGACACCCTAAGCTTTCTAGAAAGTCCTAATTTACATGATTTTAATTTTTTTAGAATTAGTTATGAATTTCTAAAGTTTGGGACAGATTATGGAACTTAAGGAAAATACAAGTATGATGTTGAACTTGTGTTGCATGCTTCAAACCCGAAATGCATGCCCCAAATTGTAATGTTTCTAGTTGAATAAATATGTTAAGGATGAAAGATGAGGTTGGTAAGCCCAAATGGTCCATTTGACCAAAAATGAATTAAATTGGCCTTTGATAACAATTATTTCCATTGCTAAAAATATTTATTTTATGAAAATGGATGTTTTATTCCAATTGTGATATATATTAAGTGTTGTCTTAATATGGTATTACACAAGATTCTTATTTGATCCACATAAAACTCAATCTTAAATAAGTTATTTATTTACATGTGAGGAGTGATAGTTATATCATAGCACTTTAAAACACAAATTTTATCTATTATTTCATCAAATCATGTAGAAATACTTGTAATGTATGAGGCAAATAGAAAGTATGTTTGGCTAAAGTTATTTACCCAACAAATCCATAAGATTTTTGGTTTACCTTTGGAGAAAAGGACTCCAACAATATTATACGAAAATAATGCAACATGCATGGTTCAACTAAAAGGAGGATATATTAAAAGAGATAGAACAAAATATATTTTACCAAAATGCTTTCTTACTTGTAATCTTTAGAAAAATGGTAACATATATGTTTACCAGATCCATTAATGTGATAATTTGGTAGATTTGTTCAATAAACCATTATCAACTGCCAAGTTTAAGAAATTAGTATATGGCATTGGGATATGTGGCCAATTCAAAGACACATAAAATAACATTGTCATTAAAGGAATTAAAAAAGCATACTATACTATTTTTCCTTAACCAAGGTTTTGTCCCACTAAGTTTTTTTAGTAAATTTTTTAATGAAATAGCTTACAATCGGTATTATAAATATTGTTTTTTTTTCTTTTACTAGATTTTTCTTTCACTGGGTTTTTCTTAATAAGATTTTAATGAAACACATTATTTGTTAATGGATATGCAAATGGAAGTAACACAAATGATATAATTATGTAGATATCCATAACCCCAAGGAAATGACTCATAATGATTAATTCAAATATTTAATATCATAAATCCTATAACTCTTAAAAGATTTATATTGTACAATTTTATATATATATATATATATATATATTAATTTTTATACTTATGTTATTTTAACTCAGATTTTAGATTGAAAATCTATAAATAAAAGTCATATATAAAATATGAATTATTTAAGTAAATAAAAATTATCCTCTCTTTTCTTCTCTTAATTTTATATTTTGCACTTTTTCATAAGTTTTGTAACATTGTTGTCTTGTCTCTCTCTAATATCCTTAAGTAGTACAGAACAAAAAAAAAACGGATCACAAAAAAAAAATCATGCCAATTCTATTGTCATAAAATCAAGGTCAGTTCGAGTAATTAATGTTTTCATTTTTAATATTTCATCCAAAATAAATCAATTAGATATCCTTAAATTTACTTGTTGGAGGAAGCAATCATCTTTGTTCTAACGATCATCCAATATTATTATGAAAACAGGAAAATTTAGGCTTAAATTAGGAAACTACGAGAAAATCTTTCTTTTCAGATTATTTAAGCAGAGAAACGTAGCATCAATATAACGTCAACTATCCATCTGAAATAAAGGGTAACAATGTAACATCAGTTAGTCATGTGTGACAAGCATATTTATTCGACAAAATTGAGATGCAGTGTATACATTATGCTTTTGATATTGAAAAATTATATGCAATATCTCCCAGGAATAGCTTATGCAAAAATCAACTTAAATAAATCAGGGAAGTCAAACGCTGGAAAATTTTACCTTGAGTGCTTCATATTTGATGAATTATAGTGAGCTCGGCCCTTGAAGTTGATTGGATTCAATTCATACCTACAGAAATCTAAATTAAGCAAAGAAATACTCCATTGGCTCCAAATTGTTATGCCAGACAAAATTCAATGCAGACTCTACACGCACCGTTATTGGACTTTCAATTACCTATGATGTGTCATCCTTTCTTTATAGTCTCATACAAAAAAAGTGCCTTTAATTTTTAAGTGACATTTGATGATACAAATTGCAGAAAACTGCCTTCCATCAACACAATAATTTTTCTTAAATATAATAGATATTGGGTTTCCATTCTTTGCTGATGTGATAACCACAATATTGTCTTACCTATTTGTGACAGAGGCCTAATATATGTATCTATTATAACTAGTGATTATTCCCATGGATGGGTCACCTTTGGGTTTCCTACGACATCTTCAAGCTAAATTCCAAACCAGTGAATCTTCACAATCCCAACAAAACCATGTCTTTTCAGATAAATACATCATTTAACCGTTCTTTCGTTCTTTGAAGCTAGCAATTTGGTCATCAAATAGGCAAAAGATAGTCTCAGATGTGGTAGGTACATACTGTGGTTCTTTAGAACGTCCATCAAAATTCTAGAAGTTTATGGACAATTAATGCAATTTTTCTGGTTATCCATTTTGCTATGGCACTAAGGAAGATAGTCATCTATCTTGAGGCCCCATGCACAAGCAAAATGTTCCAAGTCAAAACATAAGGTGAGAAACAATACCATAAGACCTTAATAAGAGCATTTGCAGTTGAAGAGATGAGGAAAGCCACAAGGGACTTCAAGTTTCAATTCAGATATTTGGTGCACTGAAAGAGAGTGATGGAAGAGAGAGAAGGGAGCAAGACGGTGTTGTCGGATGAAGTCTCTGTTCTACTCTGCATTTCACATCCAATGGGTTAATGGGTTTCTGTTTGGACAAAGGGGAAGCCTAACAACCTTCCATTCATTCCCTTTTTAAACCACTTCGATAGGCCTCAAATACGTGCTTTTGGGTCTCGCACGCATTTCCATAACTACTTGAGGTCCAATAGTTAAAACTGAAAGGAAAAAAAAAAAACTAGCCCATATAGCTTGGCCTACATTGACAAGCCTAACTTTCTTTTGTATAAAGAAGCAGTAAGACAACTTGTGCTCTTCTCCTCTGGGTCTACCAGCAATTAGTCAAGTCCAAATTCAACCACTAGACCATCGGACTCTTGTGCATGCATAATTTATTGAGCTATAGTCTCCATTGGTGATGATGTAGTTAATATATGTTATAAATTAAATTTTAATTATGTTAATTTTTATATTAGAACAAACGAATTTTATTAGATAAAAGTATCTTTTTCATTCTAAAAATTTAGACTTATTCTTAATTTCATTTTAAATATTTATTTTGTGTCAATTTTGTCATTTATATTTGTTAAGATTCTTAATGTGATCTTAAATACTAACTTTGTCAATTACATTAACAAAAATTGAAGACAAGTCCTTACATGCGAGACTAATGGTAATTAATTATTGCATGCTAAGTGGATATGCTGCCTATTTGGATATCATACTATATAATCTCAACCCTAACCTCTACATTTTTTTAAAAAAAAATTCTATTTTTAACCCTAAGTTATTCATCAAAACATTCCTCTTTCAAGCCAAAAACCGAAGCTTATAAAATTTTTAATTTAAAATTTAGGATTTGACTTACATGTTATAACACATTATTGATTTCTATTAACTTAATTGCGAAATTAACATTTATGATAACATTAAGAATTTTTACAAATGTAGCACAAAGTTATCACAATAAATATTTTGGATGAAATTGACATTGATTTCAATTTTTTAAGGCCAACATTGAAATTTTTGCTTTTTTATTATAAATATTTTAGTCTTAATGTAAATGACATGCTTTTAATCAAATCCAAATAGTGAACTAGTTTTTCTCTTTTTTCGTTAAAATAAAAAAAAAAGAATCAAAGTAGTTAATTCGAGCATTACTTATGATGGTAGACCCACTAGATGACCTACTCTAGGAACTTCTAACAAGATGAATCATTCCCAAGGACTAACTAGAAAACAAGAATGATCCGTGGTAGAACCTTAAGGAAACCTATCCCATAAAATCTTAGCCTTGAGATGCCACAAAGGTCTATCACTCATTTGATAAGTCAAGTGTATTCTTTCAAGAACACAAGGATAGCAAGCAAAGCTTATCAAAAAAATACTCTCAAATTTTATTCAAGTAAAAGGTTCTAATTGAATTATAGAAAAGCCTATTTATAAGCAAGCATCCTAAGAGAATCCTTCCTAATCAATGAGATAAGAAATCTTCCTAATTAATAAATTTTTCTAAATAACTTATCTAATAACAAATAGGAAACAAAAACAAAACATAAACACCAAGTTATTACCCTGAATTCACGTGGCTTTATTGTATGAAACAAAAGAAATCAAAGCTAATATGATTATTATGAAATTTTGCATGCCATTCTCTCTTTAAGTGATGCTCCTAACCAGCACATGGTCTTTTTAAGTAAGTTCTTCTATTTGGACTCCATGTGGGCTTTAGGAAGTATCAAGTTGGGCCTCCAATAATGTGATTATACTTCTTAGACCTTTGCAGCTCGCTAATTCAACCATGTAAATGGGTTCTCTCTCATGCAACTCTTGGATCATTTATTGCAAGGCTTCTTTCATAACCCTTGTTCTTGCTCTTCATTGGGCATCTAATGCCTTGAAGTGGATCTCTTGGGACATTGGGCTTCCACTCTTGCATCTTTGAAGAACCAGCATTATCTCGCCATGCACCATTAGCTCCAACTTGCCTTAAATGCTCTTCATGCCTTGCTTCATGCTTTCTATGCCTAGCTTGTTGCTCATCATGCAATGCCCATGGTCTTCCGTCAAGTTAATTACAATAAAAGATAAATAAATAAATAATGGCTAATAAATGAATGAACCTTTGCCTCATCTTTTAGGTTTGTTGGCTAATTGTGGCCATTTATTGTAGCTTAAGCTAATGTTATTATTAGTCTATTAAATGTAAATTACTGCGAAGTCAAACTCCTAGCTTTGCCAAGATGATTCTTAACTAGTTGCTTGGATATGCATAAGAGATGGGACAATTAAAATACTCATTAAATAAATATTTATAAAATTTATTTTTTTGAAAGACTGTAAGTATAAAATACTCATTTTTGTGAATGAATATGAGTAAAGAAGCTAATTCATGAGTATAAGATTCATTTTGAAACTTAGAATATAAGTGTACTTATAAGTCAATGGAAACAGTATATATTATGATTAGGAGGAGAATTAATTTTATGTGTCTACAAGAAACTAATTAGATAAGAGAAAAAGTGAAAGAATTAGATATCTCAGGTTTTAAACTCTTATACACTGGTAAGGCTAAATCTAAAAATGACGTAGATATAATTGTGGATTAATTTTGGAAAAATATTGTGGTAGATGTAAAAAAGTTAGTAGATAACATTAAAATTTATAGTTGAAAGAGAAATTTTTAATATTATTAGTACTTATGTACCACAAGTAGGGATAGAAGAACATTATAAGATAAAGTTTTGGAAGGATTTAGAATATTTAGTTTATGAAATGCTATTAGAAAAAAAATCTTTTAAAAAAGAATCTTAATGGTCACATGGGGAGTGCATCTAGAGGTTATGAGAGTACGCATGGGGGATATGGCTTAGGGGAAGCAAATGCAGAGAGTAAAATTATTTTAGACTTTTCATTAATATTCGATCTTACATTAGTTAACACCTATTTTAGGAAGCATGAGGACCTTCTTATCACATAATAAAATGGAGGGGCATGCTCTCAAATTGATTTCTTTCTAATAAGGAAATTAGATAGAAAACTCTGTATGGATTGGAAAGTTATATCTAAAGAGAGCTTAACTACTCAACATAAAGTCTTGATTATGGAAATTTAAGTTAAGAAGAGAGTAAAAAAACAAAGGCTAAAATAAGGTATTAAGGATCAAGTAGTGATGTGACGACCTTAAATTCTAATATCGGTGATTATAGCTAAATACGCAATTAATAAATAATGATCAAGGTTTGGAGTCATTGCAGTTAATTACATTAAGAAAATATAGGGAAAATTTAAACCTTGATACTACTAGGATCATCAACTAACAACCATAACGGGAACATGCATAAAAGGGTTTGTACCATCATTAAAGATTTAGGATTCATCCATTAATCAATTTCAACCCACAAAAACATCCCACCAATGTCCCCATGCTATTCCTTAACATTAGCCTTACTGAAATTAGGGTTTCTAGGTTAAATATAGGAGTTTGGGGACCTGCGCCGCGACCTGGAACTTTCCCGCCGTGGCTAAGTTAGGTTTTGGAGCTCAAAAACTAAGTTTTTTAAACTTGCGCCGCGGCCAAGTTGCTCTCGGGAATTTTCCTAACTATCGCTGCGACGAGTTGGATCTGCGCCGCGGCCAACCTATGTGGCGCCGCGGCGAGTTTTGCTACTGTAACCTCCCTAATTAATTTTCTCGACTTGCGCCGCGACGAGTTTGGCTACTGTCACCATCCTAGGCAACTTTTTCGCTCTGCGCTGCGATGAGATTTCTCAAGCCGCGACGTCCCTCACCACTGTCACTCCCTGGGCCGCGGCGAAGCCTTCTTGGCCGCGGCGTGACTCCCTTCTGTAGCTGTTTTTTCTCTATTTCGCCCTCTATACTCCATTTCTCTTCTTAGGGACACTCTAAGGTCACTTCCCCTCATTTTATATGACTCTAATGGCATTTATCTACCTTATTTACCTAGCTATTCTTCCATTACCAACTCAAATCTTATATGCCCGTTTCTTTCCTCTAATTACCTTCTATCAGCAAGTTTATAAAGTAGCAACAACAGAATATACATGAATTACTAGCAACTATCCTTTAATACTCAATAAATGGGGGTTCCATATATTAGGGGTTCATATCAATATCTTAGGGGTTACATTTCCATTAATAAGCAATATTATAGATCAGCATCAATTACAGCAGAAATCATGAGTCCATACAACAATTACTAAATTAGGATGAGGTCTAACCCCTCATTACATACATCCTCAATAAGTCAAATGTGCAAGCCTACACTTGGCAATACAGATACATGATGATGCTATACAAGACTTATCAAAATTAGCATCTATTCTATTACACTCAAACCAAGTGTAGCCTCCCTACACTAGGCCTCAACTCATGGATGTTCATCCACTTGCTTGTCTTTATCCATACCTGAGGAACCTTCACCTGAAATTGTAATCCCATAAAACGGGGTGAGATACACATCTCAGTAACCAAGGCAATTCCATCATATAATCCAGTTTAATCAACATATATGCATGAATCAAAATCCATATCAGAATCATATCAGTCATTTCAGCAAATGAAACAATTAGGCTATCATGATTACTATCCCATACTAGCAATCATATATTTAACATGTTAAAGGCCATTAACACCGGGAGAGGCCCGTCCACGGCACTTACTCCCTATTGAGCACAACCAGGGCTCAGTGCATTTGGGGTCGATCATACCCGGTGCTCGATCGTAGCACATGCACGGGTGGCAGCCGCACCACAGCTCCACCATAGACTCACATGGTCCAATCATAATACAACAGATAGCCAACCAATTCATTCAGCATTTTAAATCATTCATATACAGCAAATATGATATTAAAATAGATACATGCATGGAATTAATGTAAACCCCGGTTACCTCACTTGTAGACCGATTCGCAACAGCCACCAATGGTATAGAATCTCCCTATAATCATAGCATCAAATAATTACTACTCTAATCCATCATTAACAGCTACAACAAGTACCCAAGGGATTTAAATGCTATTAACTACCTAAAGAATACTTACCCAGCTATCACAAATACCAAATTCGGATTTAAGTGTCCTCTTCCAGAAATCTCAATATTCCACCAAAAATCCTAAGAAAATTTGTACAAAATTAATACCCATAATATAAATAGGCTATGGGGGTCTCAAACCAACAAAGAAAGCATCAAAATGGGGGGTTTAAACTCATCTAATACCAGCCCTAACCTCAACCTACGAATTCCATCAAGAAAATCCCCAAACACCCACATTTCAGATTTTGGGTATGATGAAAACTCTCCAAATGAAAAACTAATCGGACCAAATTAAAGAGAAAGATGAGGGGATTAAGTTGTATAACTATTACCTTGGCTAAATTTTGCTCTAAGTGTGTGAAAATGTAGAATTCTTGCCCCCAACCCTAGCCTCCTTCTCAACCTCCGAATTTTCTTTGTGTTTCAGCAAATGGGGGAAAAGTGGTTGAAGCATTAGGGTTTTAGGTGGGTTTAAGTTGGGTCAAGGGGCTGGGTCATGGGTTGCTCCAAGTCCAAATCCAATTGGGTTTCAAATTTTGCTTATTGAGCCAGTTTTCAATTGTTGGGCTGCAGAATTTCATTGGGCCAGTTTTTATACATTGGGTTGCTGAAATTTAATGGGTTTTGGGCCTAATTTGAAGGGCTCAAGGGTTTGGGTCTGCACAAGGGTAACTGGGCCACTTATAAGGGTTTATACAAGGTGGATCTTGGGCCTCCATCACATTAAATTGGGTTGGGTCTGCACCTAGCTCATTGGGCCTCCATTAGCCTCTCATCATGTTTCATTAATTTAGGCCTAGATGCAATTTCTATCCTAAACAAATTCTCAAACCCATATTAATAATTTATCCCTCCAAAAGTTCTATTCACTAACTTACCCAATTATCCTCTATTAATTATTCTTAATTCTCTAAATCTATAATTAACACCTTAATTAATTTTGGGGTGTTACAAGTGACAAGTGAAGGGGATAAAGAAAAAGAGCTTGCAGAGAAGAATTTTGGAGAAAGGATTCTAGGAAGCATAAGAAAGTACTAATGATATATGAGATGAGATGGCTAAAGAGATTAAAAAAGTGGTAAAAGAGATACTCGGTAAATCAAGAAACTTTAGACCTAGGGATAAAGAATCTTGGTAGTGGGATGCAAGCGCGCAAGATAAGGTTAAGGTTAAAATGGAGTATTATAAAGCGTGGTCTTTGTGTAAGAGTTATGAAAATTAGGAAAAATATAAGGTAACTAAAAAAGACATTAAGAAGGTTGTGAGAAAAGCAAGAGTTTAGACACTTAATGGGTTATACCAATTCTTAGGTGCTAAACTTAGAGAAAAAAATATTTACAAGCTAGCTAAAAATAGAGAAAGAAAGACAAAAGACGAGGATAAAGTGAAATGCATTAAGGATAAGGAAGAGAAAGTCTTAGTCACGGAACAAGATATTAGAGAACAGTAGAAGGGTTATTTTTATTGACCATCTAATGAAAGACACGAGATTTTATTATACTTAGATAGTCTAGATATTAAAGAGAATGACCAAAATTATATTTTTTATTATAAGATTCGAGAGTCAGAGGTAAAAAAAGCATTAAGGTGAATGTAGAATGGTAAAACAGTTGAGTCAGATAATATATCTATTAAGGTATGAAAGGGTTTAAAAGTGAAAGGTATAAGTTGGCTCACAAAATTATTTAACGAAATTATGAGGTCTTAAAAAATGCTGGATTAGTGGAGAAAAAGTATTTTAGTCCCTATTTATAAGAACAATAGGACATACAAAATTATGCAAATTATAAGAAAATTAAGTATATGAACCGCACTATTAAGTTATAAGAGAGGGTAATTGAGTAAAGATTAAGACAAAAGACTTAAGTTATAGAGAATCGATTTAGTTTTATGCCAGAATGGTCAATAATGGAAGTAATAAACTTATTGCAAAGATTGATAGAGAGATATTGAAGGAATCAAAGAGATTTATACATGGTGTTCATTGATTTAGAGAAGGCATATGATAGAGTATAAAGAGAGGTTTTATGGAAAGCTCTAGAGAAAAAAAAATAGAGTTCATATGGCTCATATTTGAGCAATGCAGGATTTGTATGATAGGGCTACAACTAGTATAATAACAAAAAGTGGACTCATGGAAGATTTTTTGATAACTATTGATCTACATCAAGAGTAAACTTTGAGTCCTTATCTTTTTACTTTAATCTTGTATGTGCTCACTAAGCATATTTAAGAGTCGATGTCACAATGCATACTTTATGCAAATGACATAGTTTTAATTAGAGAATCGAGGGAGAAAATGAATGAGAAGTTTTGGATATAGATATTAACTTTGGAAACACATGGATTTTATTTAAGTAGAAGTGAAACGAAGTATATGGAATGTAAGTTTAGTAAGAGATGCATTAGTTCTAGTACAGAGTTGAAAATTGGAGAATATACCATACCAAAAGTTACACAATTTAAGGATTTTGGATCCATCATACAATATGATAGGGAAAAGGATTCAAGCAGGGTGGATAAAATAGAAGAGTGTTTCGGCCATTATTTATAATAAAAGATTATTACTCAAACTTGAGAATAAATTCTATCGCAAAGCTATAACACTTGCAATGTTGTATAGAATTGAGCGTTGGGTAATAAAATTCAACAAGAAAATAAGTTTAATGTTATAGAAATGAGAATGTTGTGTTGGACGAATAAACACACCAAATAAGATAGAACTAGAAATGAATGCATTAGAGAGAAAGTGGAGGTCGCACCTATTGTAGAAAAAATTATAGAATCGTGACCTAGATGGTTTAGGTATGTATGGACGAGACTTATAAAAGCTCCACTTATAAGAGTAGATTAGATAGAAAGTAATCCAATAGTAAAACATAGATGGAGACTAAGTAAAATTATAGGAGAAACCTTTAAGAAAGATTTAGGATTAAATGATTTGTCTAAAAATATGATTTATAATAGGATTTTGTGACATCAATTGATTCATATAGTTGACTTCATTTAGTGGAAAAAAACTTTGTTCTTGTTGTTTGTTGTTGAACAAATTTGAGTATGAAGATAAAAGAATAGGTTCACATTCAAAATTTTGTTAAAAACTTTTTAGAATCCAAAGCTAGGGATAGGGAGGGTGATATCTATCCCCTTTTGAACCCACAATTTATATATAATTTTTATATGTATAAATAAAATATATTAATTATCTATGTTTTAATCAGTTGTTATATTTGACATGTGCTTGTTAAGATTAAATAATATTGAATTATATTGATTGCATGTTTAGATAATACTAGAAACCTACTTGTGCATTGAAATATTTTATGAGAAAGGTGATGAATATTAAGTTTAATACTTATAGTTGTATGAATTAGGGGATGAAAAAGAAATATTTTTCATTGAGTTTGACGGTAAAAACTATAATCACTGCACCAAAAAAATTATCTAGCTGCAAATAATTAATGGCTAAAATCTTATTGCCATTAATAAGTTTTTAAACTTAAACTATTATTGGCAAATATTTATTAGCCAGTAATAAATATAAATATACGGGTAGTTAATCTTATTTGCCACCAAAAATAAACACACCAAAAGTAAAATTAATTTCCCTCCCTTCAAATTTCATTAAAAAAATATATTTTTCCCATTTTTCAATTTTGCCGCCAAATAATTTCTTTGCACAAAACCCTATTGCATTTAGTTTTCTAAATTCTATCTTCTTCATTTTTGCTACAAAGCCCTGCATCCCTACTCTAGTGCCTTCCTTAACTCCTCCTGCCAGTCATCATAAGTTTGAGTAACATGATTAAATTTTTTCTTTGAATATTCTATGCATATGATAGAATTGAAACTATGACTTGTGTTTTTGTGTGTAGAAATTTGTTTCTTTGATTACTCTTTAGAATTTTGTAATACTTAATTCCTGTACTATGTCGTTATTTGGATTTTTGTAACCAGAGGAGAGGGTGATATTGAGAAAGCATAGCAAAGAAAAAGAGCTTATCCTTTGTTACTACCATAAATATCTATGGAAGAAAAACAAAAAAATAATAAAAATAAAAAATATCTTCACAAAAACCCAATCCTCAAAAGAATTTTTAGGCTGATTTTAACATTTAGCAATAGAAAAAAATAAATTGATAGAAGTTATCAGTGAAATAAGAATGAATAGCATGTTAAATGTTTGATGAAATGCAGAGCAGGATATAGTGAAGATAATGACGAAGTGCCAGATTTGATTGAATAGAACATGTATAGTTTTCTTTTTATTCCTTTTTTTTTTTTTTTTGAAAGAAAGAAGGGATATGCTTTGCATCTGCAACTATATATATATATATATATATATATATTTGTATGGAACAAGAACAAAGAGATGAATGAAGGCATTGATATCTTCATTATACTTTTATATGTATGTGTGGAGTGTGGACATGCACGTATCTTGAGGAGTGAATGGCATAGTCAAATAAAGTAGAGTTAAATAAAAAAAATCTCTTGAGAGCTTTATTTATATGTATGTTATTTTGTCTTATTATCCTTCATTAATCCCAATCAAATTTGAAGATATGTGGAAAGATATAGGAAATGACGTGCAGATAAAACCATTTATAAGGGAAGAGCATACAATATATCTACTAATTAAAAGAAAAAAAAAAGAGAAAAAATGTTAGTTAAAAAGAGGATAGGAGTTTTTCTTTCCAAGAAGTGATTGGTTGGCTTCTTCTTTCAAATGTGTAGCTCTGTCTTTTCAATACAAATTTATGGAATTGATAATTTTAGCAAAAAACCTCATTTGGGAAGAGCACTTATTTCCAAATGTTCCTCTGTACATTGCTTTGCCTTTGTATATTGCTAAGATGCTTCAGATGACCTTGTCTGCTACTTTCGGCAGTGTAAATTATCTTGGATATATGTATGCCCCTTAGTCTTGACCACCATATGCATCTTTGAATCTTCCCTTGACAAAGCATTCCATTCTTGGCCAATCACAAGAACCTTCATATACATACTACCCGTAAATGATACAAAGAATAAGATTTTATGAGGGATTATTAGATATATGAACTTAAAAGATGCCAAATTTCTACCCTGGAAGGGAACTCATCCTAGTAATATACTTTAGTCATCTCAACTCTATTTAGATCATATCAATGTTGCTAAAGGATAGGAATAAGTAATTTGTCAATAACAAGATAGGAAAAAGTAAACAAGGCAATAACAAACAAACTCATTAGTATTTTCAACAAAAGAAGGGAAGAAAGAAGACAAATTTATGAACAAATAAATAAGAGTTAAACTCTAAAATGACAGACTAATGATAACTATAACCTGATTGACAATACTAACAATTAATGGCTATGACAAACAACAATTTGGAAAACTAATATTAATAATTATATTATTTAATAATAATAATAATAATAATAATAATAATCAAAGAATTCCCTAAAGACAACAACAAATTAAATAAACAAAGAAAACATAGAACATTGCCAATTGTTTTCAAAGTTTCCCATGAATTTGTACTCCTATATTATTGTAGGTAGCAAAAACTACCAGCTTAGAAATTATGGAATTAAATTATCAACTTTATAGATGTTTTCATCTCTCATTTCTTTTTTTTGATGCCTTTAATGATACTTGGATTGAGTTTGCATAATGGATATTAAAGAGATAGTCAATATGTATAATATGGTTAAAAAGTTTCTTTATTTGATTTGCATGCATAGATAATGCATGTTATCTAACTTTAATATTTGAAAACTGTAAATTAAATTCAAAGACTAGTAGGTAGCATAGTAACACATCATTTGTAGGCTATGGACAGATTGAATGAGAAATCTTGATACTAATAATCAATTACAAGAATCTAAAGAAATAAATTTTTATTACAGAGTAACCTTTAATGTTAGAATAGAAATCTCCACTGGTTAGTTTGAGTAATATGCTAGCAACATAGTATGCTGTTAATTGAATATATTTAGATTTATTATTATTATTATTTTGCAATCCCAACCATCTATTTTTTTTATTTTGATATATATATATATATATATTATTTTAAAAAAAGCAAAATGTAAGATGAAATCATTGGAAGTTAAAGATTACTCTCATCTTACATTTTGCTTTCTTTAAAATAAAAAATTATCCAAATAAAATAAAATGTAAAATCAAACTATTTTAAATCATTATTTTAACATTAGCTACAAGAGGAAGGGTTTCTCGTCATGGACATTCCTAGAAGAAAAAGATGGATGGACTGTGGTAGAGTCAGCAAATAATATTTAGATGGAGTTAGTAAGTTTCTACAACATGCCTTTAATGAAAAAGAGGATGTAGAAACAATTTCATGTCCTTATAAAGAATGTGCTACACTATAAAGTAAATCGGGATATACATATGATTACCTTATGGTTAATGGTATTATACTATCATATGATACTTGGTTCTATCATGGGGAGTCAATTAATGAATCAAATCATATAGAAGAAACTATTTGCACAGAAGTTGTTAGGGGTGGTGATGATATAGTAGGAATGATACATGATGTTTTTAGAAGCTCTACCAAATTCATGGATAATAATATTAGTGAAAGGGATGAGGTGGAGCTAAACTTAAAAGAAAATAATCCTCAACCATTACAAAATCAACGTCATCCAAAGGTAGAGAAGTTTAAACATCTAATGAAAGATGCAGATGAACAACTATACCCCGGATGCAAGAAATTTAATAAGCTTTCATTTTTATTGCATCTTTATCATATAAAATAGTTGTTCAAGTGGACAAATGAGTCTTTTAATGCTTTGCTTGGACTATTAAAGGATGCATTACTTGAGGTGAAAAAGTTACCTCATTCTTATTATGAAACCAAGAAGATAGTTAAGGGATTAGGTTTGAAGTATGAAAAAATCCATGCTTATCCCAATGATTGCATGTTTTTTAGAAAAGAACGGGTTAATGATGATGAATACTCAATTTGTGGGGCTTCTAGATAGAAAACCAATAAGAAAGGTGTACAAAGTACAAATTCAAGTATAGATAAGAGAAAGCAAAAAAAAAAAAAATTCTAGTCAAGGTTTTAAGGTATTTTTCTTTAAGGTGGCAAAGATTATTCATGTCATCAAAAGCTTCTAAACTAATGAAGTGGCATCATGAAGAACGCAATAAAGATGAAGTTTTATGGCATCTTATAGATTTTGAGGCTTGGAGAAGTTTTGACACTTACTATCCAGAATTTGCTAAAGATTCTCGCAATGTTTACTTAGAAATTAGCTAGTGATGGCTTTAATCTATATGGCACAATGCAAAGTGTTTATAGTACATGTCCAATGATTTTAATGCCATATAATCTTCCACAATGCTTGTGCATGAAGCAAGAATTTTTCATTCTATCCTTACTTATTCCTAAACCAAAAGGACTTGGAAATAACATCAATATTTTTTTAGGACCTTTAATAGAAGAGTTGAAGGAATTTTGGGATGTAGGGTTGGAAACTTATGATGCCTATACTAAGGAGACATTTAAGATGCAAGTAGCTCTCATGTAGACTATAAATGATTTTTCAGCATATGGTACATTATTCGAATGGTGCATTTATAGTTAACTTGCATGCCTTTCTTAGAACATAAGCACTAGATCTAGAAGACTCAAACATGGTAAAAACTTTTGCTACATGGGCTATCGACGTTTCTTAAAGCTAAGGCATAAATACCAAAATGATGCAAAGTCATTTTATGGGACAAAGGAATTTAGTCTTGCACCTTGTCCAATATCTAGTTCATTGGCTTTAAATTAAGTTAGAGACATAAAGTTCACTCTTGGTAAGTTGAGTGAGGAGGTTAGTGGGATGATAAAAAATACATGGAAAAAAAGGAGTATATTTTTTAATTTACCTTATTGGGAGTATAATATGGTGCGCCATCATCTTTATGTGATGCACATAGAAAAAAATGTGTGTGATAACTTGATTTATACATTGTTGAGCCTTGGTAAAAAGGCAAAAGACAACTTAGAAGCTAGACTTGATAAAGATTAACATAAAACCAAACTTATGGCCTTAACAACAAGCTAATGGGAGGACATATCCCCTTCCTACTTATTTCACAATGTCCTCAGAGGAAAAGAAGTTATTCTACAAAGTACTAGAAAATGCTAAGTTTCCACATGATTATGCTTCTAATATCTCACATTGCATTCATAAATAGAAAATATCTAGGATAAAAACTCATGATTTCCATGTTATAATGCAAGAACTTCTTCCTCTTACATTGCAAGAGATAATGGACCTAAAAGTGAGTACTATTTTGATTGAACTATGCACATTCTTATGGGTGCTTTGCAGTAAAGTCCTTAAAGTGGAGGAGTTTGAGTTACTTGAGGAAAAAATAGCTCTAACATTATTTCATTTAGAGAAACTCTTCCTTTCATCATTTTTTACAATCATGGTACCTTTGGTAATACACTTGGCAATTAAGGCTAAAATTGTTCCCCCTGTACATTATCATTGGATGTACCGAATTGAGAGGTGAGAATAATCAATGTAAGTTTATTATATGTCATAAGTTGTACTTAGTTACAAAAGCATTGTATTGCTAACATTAACCAATATTGCAGGTACTTATCTACTTTTAAATCATATGTTCATAATCATGCATGCCCAGAAAATTCAATAGTAAAAGCATATCTTGGAAATGAGTGTTTAACATTTTGCTCAAGATATATGGAAGGTGGAGATTCAAGGTCTTATTGGTCAAGAAAACATGAAAATGAGCTTTAGCATGATATTGATAAAGAAGGATGTCGTTTCCCTACTATTGGGCAACCATATGGCAAAATAGAAGCATTTATGATGGATGAGAAAACATGGTTGCAAGCCCATAGATATGTGTTATTCAATTGTGAATCTAATGTGCTTGAAAATTATAAATAGTGAAGGGCTTTGTCCCTATATTATTGATTGTATATAACTATATGTGATGACTATATTGATTTATGTGAGTTATATATGTAGTGAACATATCACTGAGAATAAGAGATCACATCATAAGCATCGCCTTACACAACATCAACTTGATCACTTGCAATTTGATACATTTCATGGATGGTTAAAGGAGTAGGTAAGTAATATGATCCAGTCATTATTTACTTTAACTTAATAACTTGGTACTTAATATTACTAATTGGTTAGGTTAAGGAGTTGGACCCCACATTTAAATCCAAAGTGATCTAAAGCTCTTGCGCAAAATCCAAGTTACATTGCAAGAAGATTCAAAGCTTTTGATGTCAATAATTGGTATCAATTTCCAACAAAACAATATGAAAAGTTCATGGAGATGTAAAATAGTGGTATTATGGTTGTTTCAAAGACAAAGAGCTATGCAAGTACAAGTGACAATGTTCCAAATTAGCAAATATCACTTATTATGGTAGATTGAACGATATTGTGGAGTTAAATTATTTTGAAGAATTTAAAGTAGTCTTATTTAAATGTGATTGGGTAAATGTAACCCAAGGTAAAGGAGTTAAGGAAGATGAATTAGGTTTCACATTTGTGAACTTCACACACCTAATACACCTAGTAATCAAGAAAGTCATGAACCTTTTGTATTTGCAAACCAAGCACAGCAAGTGATATTTGTGCAAGATCCTAAAGATCATACATTGTTTGTCCTTAAGCCAATTAAACCTCATGAAATTTTTGATATGGGAGCAAAAAAGTCATCAATGCAGTATGAACCTATTGACTTGAGGTGCTTAGAAAATATTTGTGATTTAGAACATGACAATAATGAGTGGGTAAGAAGTGGTTTTGATGGGATAATCATTGATTTGGGCCAAACTTACAACCCTCCTCTAAATGATGGAGGAAATGGCAATAAGTACAATAGTGATTCTGAATAAAATAGGTAATATCTAAAAGATATTTTATTCTTTTGTCACATTTTATATTTCTTATAATTGTAGTTTCTTTCATTAATGGTGAAAACATGTTATTTTCTTAGAACACTTTTGTTTTACAATTTTGTAGGGAAAAAATTGTAAAACTTTATCATGACTAGAAAAAATAGCCTTAGGTTTGTCATCAAACAATGCCAAGATGAAGAGGTGTGACCTTATATAAAGCAATTAATGCATGGCCAGAATAGCTTTCAAGCTCAAACACTTGAAACTCATGATGAAGGGAACAATATTGCCAGTACTGATGATGAGTAAAATGATGAATCAGGTAACATTGTTGAAATAAAAAATTACTTTAAATTTTTAAATTTGTCATATACTAAATCATGACATTTAAATACTTTCATATTAGGCTTATTGGTAGCAAGGAGGGTTTGTGGGCCTACGCTATTAAAAGATATATGTATGAATTTGCCTACAAAGAAGACAATTGTCGTGCAATTCAATTTTCATAACCAAGCTATAGGAAAAGATGGTCAAAAGCTTGCAAGCTTTATAAGCATTGTAGCTAGAACTTCAGAACTAACACCTTTAAATATAAATGATTGGAGAGTATTTCCCAAAGATGAGAAGAAAAAATTGGTGGAGTTTGTGAAGGTATGATAAGTGTTAATATAGTCATATTATTTTTATCATACATGATTTGAGTTTGTAATTGTTGCTTATGCTTCTGCAATTGTCAATTCTAGCGCGTGGTGAAAAATTTGTCAAAAAATCACTAGGGAAGAAAGGGAAAGATTTTAAATGTGATTTGAAGAATACGTATTTAGTAAAGTATAAGACCAAAGATGTCTTACTAAAAAATAGGCCTGATTGTATACTAAGGGACTAATAGACTGGCCATGTTTCTTATTAGGTTTCTAATAAAGCAAAGATATCAATGTTGGGCACCTTAATAAAATTAAACACATATACACATTTAGTAGTTACATTGTTTTTATATTTTATAGAAGGTTTATAATGTTTTTCTTTAGTTTCTATAAATAAATTATTTAGATGTTGTATTTGTTTTGAAATGACAGAAGTGTAACCAAGCAAATAGAATCAATAGGGCAAAGCAAAAGATGCCTCACACAAGAGAATCCAAAAGCACTGCATGTTTGATGGATGAAAAATATTCACATATAAATTAATTACTATATATATATAATATTTATAAATAACATTTGGATTAAGAATTTTTCTACTATCAATTTAATTGCATTAGGCTAAAGCTGAGATAGAGCCTACATGAACTGAAATATTTATAGAAACTCATAAGAAGCGTAAAGATAGAAGACCATTGGATAAGGAGCACCTGCAAAAGCAATTGTATGATTTCTTGCCAAAAGCTATTTTTTGGTTAGATTTAGGTTTGCTGAAGTACTATTTAAGCATCTGTTTTTTCTTCTTGAGCTTCATTAGTATGTTCTTTTTATGTAGTTTCTCTAGATTCAATAGTAGGCTTATTGAAGTGTTGTTTATGTAGTTGCTTGTTTATGTTAATGTTAATCATTATTTGGACATCATTACTTGTGCTTAGGATATGATGAAAGAGAAGTTAAGCACTATTGAAACATCTAATAAACAAACTATTGGAAGTGTTGCTTGGGAAGGAAATGTGTACTTTCAAGTGTTAGGAAGTGAAAGAAATGGTCATGTTTAAGGTTTAGGACTTAGTCCTACTCCTTCCTTCTCTGTTATAGGGTAATAGATCTTCTCAAAGAGATTTTACCATAGATGGTGTGTCTAACGAGACAGTTCAAAGGTTAGAACAACAGATGAATGATATAGAGGAGAAACATGCTGAAGAAATGAATGTGATGAAAGTTGAATTAACTTTCACGAGACAACTTGTGTGTAAATTTCTTCCTATAGAATTATTTATGCCTCAAAACTTAAATGGAAACTCATATGGACATGTAGTGTTTTTAGACATTTTCAATTCTTAAAATTTGTGCTCATGAGATAATTATGTTATTTTATATTTTAATATTTACTAGGTTCTTGATGCCAATGGTGGCCATGAAAGAGTAATACAAAGACCACATATGCCATTTCAATTCCCTTGCATTGATAAAAATACTACAACCATCCACAGTATTGTATTTGCACTCGAATATGTTAATGCAATTGTAAGTTATTTTGTTTGTTATTTGAAATGGATTTTTATTGATTGATTTTGCACATTTTTTGTTTTTTTTGTTTTTTATTGATAATATTTATTTAAATAACTTTTTTTTAATCATTTCAGGTCATACCCTATAATTTCCAATTCGCTGCAAAATTGCTCTTCATGGTCAAGCTCAAGAGTTGAAAAAATGATCATATCTATTATCTTGTATTGTAATTCTATTTGATGATACTATTTGGTTAATAGATTTATAGTATGTTTTTTAGTATTTTGTTATTAACATCTATGAAATTAATGACTAGTAGTTCTTTTAATTGTAGAGTTAATGAAATTTTTTTAATAGAATGAGTTATAATATTTTTTTGTTAGAATTATTAAATTATTTTTTAGGACAAATACAAATAATCAATTGTAAAATTAATTTTGATGATTATAACAATTATTAACATACAATTGCCGCCATAAGTCTCTTTTACTAAGAGTGAAAAATGTGGTTGAATGTTGATATTACTTATAATTGCCACAATAAGTCCATTTTTATCAGCAATAAGAAAAGCTATTAAATGTTGTATTAATTGATTATGGAATCAGTTTTAGTGGCAATAACAATTGTTAATAAAGAAATGCCACTAAAATCTCTTATTTTTACCTGCAATAAAAAAAGGTGATTAAAGGTTAATATTAGCCAATTGTAGAATACTTTTTCCTAACCATAACATTTGCCGCTACATAATTGCTACTAAAAGTCCTCTATTTTTAATGGCAATTGATTGGGTCTTCACTGGCCATTGTTACAATTACCTTTAAAATTTTTACCGATTTTGGATACATTGACAAATAATTAATTGCCAATAAAGAATTTTGCAGCAATTATTATTACCGTTAATGTGAAAATTAATGGCTGCTAAAGTCTATTTTGCTGTCGTGTACCTACCCACGAACATATAAAGGTGAAGGAAAAACCATTAATCTCAACAATTAGTCACCATAAGATAAAGAGACAGAGTAGCTAGCTAGTTGTTTTAGCACTATTTAGTCCCACAGAAAATGCTACCGCACATGATCGTAAGGGGCCATATTCCAAAATCAATAATTCCAGTTTAACTATATATATATATATACTGGTTTATCTTTTGTGCCATTGATTGGGCAGGATAGACGTAACTTGCAAACAAAGGAGACGCGACAATCTATGCACGTAGGTTTAGGTTTATGTTTCTAAATTTGTTTGTTTTCGTTAAACAGCTAAACAGTTGTTTAAACCTTAATCTAGTCAAAACTAGCTAGTGATTTGTTTTCATTTAGAGTAAAGTTAAAGCAGCTTATATATATATATATATATATATATATATATATATATATATCATTATTCGTATATGATTTCATTTGCGCTTAGGTGATCAACTAAACTTAAATTTGACAACTTATAATATGTATGAAGATTGTAATGAGAGTATTATAATCTTCTTCATCTCAGGTATGAACCACTACTACGATAAGTCTAATCATATATAGTTGACAGTATTAACATTAAACAACATTGGAGTATGATATTATAATTTAGGGTAACTCAAGCGTGCGATTAATCAAATAAAAAAAAAAAAACTAAGACCCTTGATTAGTTGGTGCATGCATGCCCAGCATCTAAATCTAATATTGTTCATCACATCTCCATAACTTGGCAAGACGACAACAAATTGGACAAAGGAAAGTAAGCTCAAATCAGGAGAAAGACCTTTTTTCGGGGTCCAACAGCCCCATTCAGGAGGGATATGGGTTATCATAGTAAGGATCTCCAAGACGAAGCCACAAGGTGTAAGCAGATTCAAGGCGGCTGTCCTCTACAATGCGATCTTACAAAGACAATGCTGGAAACACTTGCTGTCATTGGAGCAGTTAGGAATATAATCAGATGCACTTCTCAATCAAATTTAATCGGAAAGCCCTAGAATCAAAATCTTCGAGAAATCCCGGTGGCAGAAAGAACCAAGAGGGGCCTCAGACAAATGGTTCAGTGCTTCAAATCCTTCGGCTATGATGACATAGATCGAGACATCAGAGCAAGCTGTATTAAATTACTGAATTCCCCCCTCCCTTCCTTGGCGTATGATTACTTATTATGTTAATTCGTAGTTGTCATGAGTATAAAAAAAAATTCTAATATTGTTAATTAGGACTTTGTCAGCACTAATGCCCATTTGGAAAATTTTGAAGGGAATAGGAATGAGAATGCAAAGAGAAATAAGTTTTGAGGGATAGAATGTTGTGATCTATAATTATGTTTAATATGAAATTAAAAAAAAGTCAAGATGCCATTTTGTTTTTATATTTGGTTGAAAGAAAATAAGGTAAGAATTGAAAAGAGTATGAACAAATGGCCATAAAACTCTCAAGGCCAAAAATAATAAAATAATCAATTTTTTAATAATTTGAAGAAAATATTTTTAATTATTATTAATAACAAATATTAAAATATTTATTTCTGTTTTCTTAACTTGTAGGAGATATTTTTTGAATTATTAATAATAAAAAATTAAAATACTCAATTTTAATTTTTAAGTAAAACTTTTTTTGGGGTAATTACCAATAATAGGAAAATTTTCAGAGAGGAAAGAGAACCCAATGCAAAAAGCAACACAGCCCAGAAAGGTTAGGCTTCCAGCTCTGCTATTATTCAGCGTTCCATGAACCCGGGAAGAAAAGAAGAGTGAGGACATCTGGATAAAGTAGATGAGCGGAAAACCACCATATTCAAGGGCAGTTCTGTCATTTTCAACATGATTTTCAAGAAAAGCTTCTCATTTAATGAGAATGCCAATCACTCATTTTGAAGGAATGGAATAAATTATGGAATGAAAATGAAAAATTTAATCCGGCAACTAAACAAGAAATTATGAGAATTTTATTTTTAATCCCAATTCTACATTAAGAATTTTACCAACCAAAGGGGCTCATCAAAGAAAGTTTGTCTCTCCAAAAACACCACCCAAAAAAAAAAAAAATTGTCCAAGGCACAAAAATAAATCAGGGTTGTAATCTACTTCGGCTAAACAATATGTCATTCTGAAAATCCCCACCAATTTTATTGTTCATTGAATCCATTAAGGATACACTTATCTTCACTTTGAAACTATCAAATTAATCCTCGCAACAAACTTTGTGTCGCCTTGACTCTCATAATTCAATTGTTTATTATACGTATATGCACAGATTATGTACTTGAATGTGTACGCCAAACAAAAGATAAGCTCAAACACTTGTCTCTAGTTTCGTGGAATTTTGTTTTTGGCCAAGAGTTTCATGGATTTTCACCAAAATAATATATAAGTAGAAAAAAAGAAAGGGCCTACTAAGTTTTAATGATCCAATATTCTATATGTTTATCTTGTACATGATTATAATTCATTGAAGTATTATATGACGATCATTAAATCATTAAATTAAAGTTTTAACTCTAAACATTAATTTGATTTAAATATGACAGAAAAGAAAAAGAAAATTATATATGCCCACTAGAAATCTTATGGGGTGCTCTCTCTCTCTCTCTCTCTCTCTCTCTCTCTATAAACACTAAATCGGAAAAGGTGGGTTTGATACAGAAAGTTCAGTGATTGAATTTTTATCATAATATTGTGGGGCAGGATAAATATAGAACTTGATTTCTTATTTGTCTTTACATCCAACCCCACCGCATTTTCATTATTTCATATTATCTCATCCATTGGTGAAGAATAAAAGAGGATGACTTGATGACATTTTGACTACATTCTATGTATAATTGAAATGCCAAATATATTATATGCATCGTCCAATATTTAAGTAAAGCGGAGAAATTGAAAGTCCAAGATTTCCAAAATAGGTTATACCCAACAAAGTACTTTTTCCTTTTAAAAAATAAAGTTAAACCTTATTTGATGCCAACCAACTCAACACAAATAGAAACAAAATTAAATTGACTGACCCCTAGTTTTATAAGTCTTTGAGTGGTTTTATTTTCCCACAATCTTATCAAAACCCAGTCCCGGTTTTGCTTGGCGGTTTGGCCCATTGGAAGGATATCAGATTTGCCATCACTTGTAACGCCTTCGTCGACAATCGACGTACGCATTAATAAGAGATAATGACTAAACTCTACCCCAGACACTTTCATATATATATATATGTATATACACACACACGCTTTTTCTTTTCTTAAAAGAAGAAAAGAAGGTGGACCAGTTATGGATGTAGTTGAAGGAATTGTAGTCAAATTTGTTTGATTTTACATTGCGCCTGCATCTGGTCAATTTTTTTTTTTCCTAGCTAGCGGTGTGGTGTTAATACTACTAGCTACAAGAACCCCACTTCTTTATATTATTATCGTCTTGCAGATATATATGATTGAAGAGGGTCAAAGGCGAGTGAAGTACGTGTTCTACTCGTGAAATAGTGTTTTCCAATATTACATGCAGTTGAAACCGTGTTTGAGGATTTGTAGCAAGTGGGTTTGATGTCGCTGGTGGGTAACGTTATTCATTTTGGGACTTTAATGGATTTGGGACCTATATATTTATTATCCACACAGTGTAGGTTAAAAGGGAAGATCTGACAATGTTGTCTCAATCATATACATCAATAACGCAATCTTGAATATACACCATCCGTATAGTCTTACCAATTAATGTTTTATTACGCCCATGATTTGTTGACATTCATATATATATACTTGGTGAAATTATTTTTCTGCTTTCTATCATTTTAATTATTTTTAATTTAATTTTATAGTTTAAAAATTTATAATTAAATGCTTTTAGTTTCATAAAATTTTAATTTAGTACGTTTGGTTAAATTTTCATAAATTCGTTGTTAATTTTTATTGAAGTAGCTAACTTGATATTGATAGTCTGATCATGCACGAGTTATGCTGTCTCTCCTAAAACTGTCTATAACATAAATAACATCAAAAGGTTAGGCACACATGTACAAGTGGGCTTCATCGTCCAAAGATAATCTGAAAATGATATCATCATGAATAGATTGGCTCCTCTGTCCAAAATAATAATAATCTGAAAGCACTTTTTACAGTACCAATTCATTGTAAATTGTAATCAATGCCATTTAAGGGATTACGGTTAACTACATCATTTTCGAGGGCCAACGAATGTCCATTTTAGTTGAAGCAATAGCGGGAAGTGGGATCTCTCTCTCTCTCTCTCTCTCTCACTATATATATATATATATATATATATATAGTTCTCTATTACTTTACACACGAAAGATACAAAGTGATAGCTGGAACCAAGTTAGTTCTCTTAAAAACGGAAAAGGGCCAAAGAATATCAGATCAAATATAATATAATTGACTTTTCTAGTCCAGCAGTGTGTGTGCTACTTTTATTTTATTTTATTTATTTATTTTACCCTTAAAACTTATTATCTGTGGCTGCTTATATGTCACTAACCTCATGATGAATATAAACAAGTTTTAATGAGCGTAAAGTGAGAAGGAAAATAAAGTTGCACTATATACGTGGAGAACTTTTAAACACGCACTTATCAAGGTATGGATGATATCTCATAAAATGACGGATTAATTGGAAGTGGATACATAGGAGAAATTTTATATATATATATATATATATATATCTGTGTGTGTGTGTGAGATTTAGATGCATTAGATCCGCCTAATCTTTTCTCGGGTCATTTTCATGCATGCCATGCTGACAGCTAGTTGGTCTCAATTTCGGTATATGGATCACAGGATTTTATTGAGATCTTCCTTTTTCTTTTGGCCAAAGGGATTTTATTGAGATCTTAATTCGGATCATACTAATTGGGTGGGTTTAATGATTTTGCTTCAAGGGAAAGAAAGCAAGAGGAGCCGCACGTAAGCATTTTCTTCAACACGAATGATCTTATTATCCTAATGATATTTTTATTTGTAATATTATCCTAGTTAATTTATTCAATGATAGATCATTTTTCTTCACCCTGCCCCTTTTTTTCATTGCATCCTCCCTCACATAGATGCAAATTTATGAATTTTTTGGCTGTTAAATAATAATTTATTCGAATGATTATTTCTTTTTATTTTAGATTATAATTTAAAACTTGGTAGTTTTTTTTTCAAATGTTTCACATATAATAAAGTCAACTATAACATAAAAAGTAATATTAGTAAAATCTATTATTAGACTTAAATAAAAATAAAATAATAAACTAAACGAGAAAAATAATAATTTTTTTGCAAGTCATGCTTAATTAAATAGTAATATTCAATTTTAAAAGCTGGACCAATGATACATGTAGGAGTGGGAAGAATGATATTATGTAAAACATTTCACGGATTTTAAGAACAATTATATATTAAATTAAAGTTTAATTAAACATTCGTTGTAGGTATTTTTACTCAATTTTCAACTTGGCTCTTACACTTTATTTCTTTTCAATCAAGTTCTTATAATTTTAAATCATGTTAATCTAATTTCCAACAACTTTTATGCTGCCAGTAAAGTGTGTTAATTGGTAGAATTTGAGCCACTCATAATAGGTTGACCTATAATCCAACTCAACAATCTAAATTAGTATATTAATTAATTGTTTAATTAATTAATAATTATTAAATAATTAAATTTAAATTCTATTGGTTGTCAAACTTTTATTATGAGATGAAACTTAACCAATAAAAAAAAGTTGATTGTGAAAAGATAATGATCATTATTCAAAAATTCTCTCCCTCTAAGAGAAAACTAGACATATAATAGAACACAGAAAAGGTGACTTCCTTTTAGAAGAAATACCACATGATTATACTCTTGGGATTATGGTGTATCTGCCATGGATAAATGATTGTGGTTCCGCTGGTGATTATAATCTAAACTACGTGTGATAGAAGAATTTGGAGATTTTCTTTCACTGTACAAGCACTACAAAAGGAGAAAAATGTTATTTGCGATGATTTTTAGCGGAAGCAAAAAATGCCAACACTAAAAAATAAGATTTAGTAACAAATACAATTAGTTGTCACTAGAAGTTGACATTAAAGGTATATATTCTTTACTGCTAAAACCTTTTGTTGCAACTCTTTAAAAGTCACCGCTAAGTCTATTTTCTAGCCATTAAAAAGTCATCAAGAAAACGTTTTCATGAGGACATTAGACCAATGGCTACTAAATGTGATTTTAGTAGCTAACAAAGTTGTCGCTAAATGGCTCTTTTGCAACCACTCATTCGTAGTCATCACAAAAGGTTGTTCATGTTTTTTCACTAAAACCAAAAAAAAAAATTTGATTTGAAATCTTTTAGTGACCACATATGCATCTCGCCATTGAAGAGATTTTTAGTGGCCACATAACGTCACCCCTAATAATATCATTTGCGGCCACATACAAATAGTTACCGTAAAAGCACTTTTAATTTTTTGGCAAGATAAAAAAAATCTTGGTGGGAAACATTTTAGCGAGCATATATTCTGTTCACTACTAAAGATATTATTAGTGGTCACCTCTCATCGTCACTAATAATGTCATTTGCAACTACATACAACTATCGCCACAAAAGCACTTTTAATCTTTTTGGTGTGTCCAAAAAAATTTTGATGAAAAAATTTTTGGCGTCTACATATAAGTGTTGCCACTAATAATTTCATTTGAGATGACATACCAATTGTCACTGCAAAAGCATTTTTTATTTTTTTGACAGGTCAAAAAAAATTTTGGTATGAAAATTTTTAGCAACTACATACTTTTATGGCCAATAAAGATTTTTTTAGTGACTACTTGATATCACCGCTAATAATGTCATTTGTGACCACATTCTACTTGTTGTCGAGAAAGTACTTTCAATTTTTTGGCGGGTTCAAATTAATGGGAAAATTTTAGCAACTACATATTTCAGTTGCCACTAAAGATGTTTTTAGTGTCTATTTTGGCATTGCTGCTAATACTATCATTTGCAACCATGTACCAAATATCACTATAAAAGCACTTTTTTTGCATAACCAAAAAAATATTGGATGTGAAAATTTTTAGCAATTATATATTTTTGTTGCCACTAAAGACTTGTTTAGTGGCTAACTTCCTTCATCGCTAATAATGTCATTTGCAACACATGGCCTTTGTCACCCCTAAAGGCATTTAAATTTTTTGGGCAGCTTCATAAAAATTTTGGTGGGAAGCTTTTTAATGACCACATTTTTTGTTGCCACTAAAGATATTTTTAGTAGCTAAATTCTATCTTCACTAATATGTTATTTTGCAACAATTTAAAAATAGTCATCGCAAAAGCTCTTTTACTTTTTTGGCATAAATGGAAAAGAAAATTGATGGATTAATGACTACATTTTCAAGTCACCTCTAAATATGTTTTCATTATTATAATTTGTAGTTATTTTTATTATATATATCTAAATCATAAATAGTATTATAATTTATATTTCTACTTAATTTTAGCAAAAATGACACAAATAGATTTGAACTAGAGGCCTTTCATGTTCAAGGGCACATGGTTGTTAGTGCTACTTGACATATGTTGGCCAAGTTTTGAATAAGCAGAATGCTTTGTTTAGTAATTGGTTACAAAATTTTATATAAATATACTTATAGAATTATGTTAAGTATGTATTTATATTTAATATTGCTAGTTTAGTCACAATTTGATTACAATCAGACTAGTGATCATGCTTATATTATTATGTACTAACTAACAATAAAGATTACTTGCACATAATCTTAGGTTTAGAGGATTCATTATCAAGAAGTTGTGAAAGATAAATGTTATCTGCACATAACTTAAAGTTCATATGAAGTTTGATACATTTTAATTTTTAAAACAAAAGAGATATCAAATATTATTTAATCAAACATTCATATCTCATGTCAATAAGATCTAAGATACCACTAATTGTCATACCAAATATGACTATTATTGTTTCAATGATATCTCATATCATAATATGTTAAGTACTATAACAATTTATGAGATAACAAACAGATCTCCTTATGAGTTACTTAAGTGGCAGTTGTAGACTTCAACTTGAATAATCAAGATAAATTGCACATTAGTTTATCTTTTGTCATTTTGTGTATGCTAAAAATTCATCTATGTAGTTAAAAAAAAATTGAAAAACAATGAAATATAAGTTGAAATATTAAATTCAAATATGAAAATAGGTCTCGGTTTGTTTTGGTTCTTAAAATTTAAAAATTGATGACAAGCAATTTGAAAATTTTTATTCTTATAATTATAATTTTTATCTTTTTTATTAAATTTTTTAATTTCTAGAAAAAATTAAAAGGGCATTAAAATGACTTATTCTATACAATACGATTAAAGAATAATTAATAATTGACCAAAAACATTATTACAGATTCAAAATAAATTTTATTTATACATATATAGTGGTGTTTTCTTTTTTGGCCCAAATATATATATAATAGTATTGATAAGCTTATTAGTCGATAAACCTTACCCTCCAAATCCTCTTTATTACATTCTCTTTATTATTCTCTCTCGTAAAATTTGAATGGTTTATATTAAAAACTAAAAAGTTTAGATTTATTTTATTTTTTGATTTTGAAGGTTAAATATTTTTTTTAAGCTTATAATTAAAAAATTATTTTTATTTTACATTATACTTTGTTTTAAAATAAAATTTTCTTAAATCTTAAGGAAAATAAATTTAAATTATCCAAATTAATTTAAAGAATCCAAAATTAGCAATAAAGAGAATATGGGAGAGTATCTAAATCCTAAAGTGTAGCACAAAGCCATTTTTCACTGCCTGCAAGTTATTGAAAGAAAATACTATTAGCGCCATTTTTAAAAAATAGAGTTTATCAAGTGGTTGTTGCAAGAAAATACTATGTACACGTTAGTCTGATGCTTGATGAAAAAGAAAGTTACATGCTTGATAGGAGAGAAAGTTACATGCTTTTATTATGGGGTTGCCTAAAAGAGATTGGATTCTTTTTCTCATGCACTTAAATGATGTAAGGCTGCTATTGTAATGACCTTAATTCCTAATTACCATGATTAGGCTTAATTAAGTGGTTAATAATCATAAATCACGGCCTAAAGTCTAATTACAATTAATTAGATTAAGAAAAAGTGGAGAAAATTTAAATCTTGATATCATTAGCGTCATTAACTAAACAACCATAACTAATTAAATCTATAAGTGATTATAAATACTAATTAATGCCTTCGATTCATTTTATTATTGATTTCAACTCACAAAATCTCTTATAAACATTCCCAAGTCATTATGCAACATTATCGTAATGAATCCCAAAGTTTCTAAGTCAAAATAAGGGTTTGAGAATCTTAATCATGACTTGGGTTTTCCACACTATGACGAAGTACCTTAGGACCTACTATTCATATTTTCACGACATGGCAAATTGGACCATCGCAACAACTAGTATCCCTTGCGCCGCGACGAGTTTGCTCATTGACTCGAGTCCCACCGCGGCTAACCTATGTAGCATCATGGCAAGATACCTACTGGTACTCACCCCAAAATGTTTCAAATTTTGCCGTAGTGAAATAACTCTTAAGCTACAGCAAATTCAGTTCTATTACCCTCCCTAGGTAAAATTTTGCCTCGGGCCGTAGTGAAACTCCTCATGCCTTAGCAAAACTCATTTCTGACTGACCCTTGGCCACGACTTATAATATTTGTCCATGGCTCATCCTCCTACTGTAACACCATATATTTCTAACTCATTTCATACTATCTCTATGCCTCATATCAAGCAACTCACAAAGAGGCAAGGAAAAGTAGCATTAAATAATGCATTTCTTAGCGTTGCATCATGTATAAAAATTTCATTCAGTGTCACGAGAATCATGTGAGCTCATACATCACATTCTCATGTTTAATTACATGAATACAACACATTTGTATCCTTAAAAGTGGCTCACATTTCTTGGAAATCAAAGAGAAGCATAAAATACATGTATATATTTTCGGACAGATTTTCTTTATTTCTGTCACAAACTTTGGAAAATCATAACTAATTCTTGAAAAATTGAAATAATGCATTCTTGCCCATTCTGGAAAGCTACAATGTCTACTTCATGCTAAAAATATATCCAGACCATAACATCCAACACAGAGGACGTTTGACATTTGAAATGGTCCAGAGGTCAGGCTGTCCACTAGTGCTATCACAAAATTCTACGGCAAATTTCAAAAATGTCCAATTAATTCCAAAAAAATCCAATCCATGCAAATGATTCTGGAAAGCTGTGGATGTTAGCTAGAGAGAAAAAATAACCCTAGACTAGTTTAGGCATGCCTAGAGCTCGAAACCTAATCAAATAATACTTGAGGTTAGTTGAAGCGCTTGGTACTAGACAGATTCTTTAAAAATTCATATATCCCTCTCTAGACATCCAAATGAGGTGCTTCTAGTTGGCACAAGTCATTGAGAATGTATAATTTCTTTGTATAAGATTTTTGTGACAATTGGATATCACTTGAGCCCTATGTGATAGATTTTATTTTTGGACCTGAGTGAACAATGACATGACCAAAACCAAAATTTTTTCTAACTTTGAAAATTCATCAAATATTCTCTAGAGCTTCAAAAATTATGGTCTTTAACTTTCCAAAAAGCTCTTAACAAGCTCTAATTTCATGCCAAATCTCATATCAAGAAGAGCTCATTTGGACAAAAAGTGATATAAGATTTTAAAATGGTCAATTCTTGGTCTATATACGATACCAAAATGTCCAAATGGCTTTCCTTGGGATTTGGCACCTCTTGGGTAAGTCTAAAAGAATAAATAGGACTTGTATGAACTACCCAAATGATTTGAAACCTTATGCATCTCATTTTGGCTATTCCACTCCCATTTATACACATTCTTCCATAATGCAAATTTGTCATTACATAGCCAAAATGTGCATATCCATACATACAACCTTTTTTCTCATTTATACATGATACATAAACATAATTATACATATTCATAACATCATAGGACATATACAACCATAGGTTACATCATTTTCCTTTCATAAGACCTTAAAGTAACAAATTCAAGGCATTTTGATGTCACATTTCTATCTCTCATATGGTTGGCTCTCATTTCCTTTCTCTCTTGGTCCACCTAGCATGTTAGAACATTAAGGAGGAGGGAATGAGATTCAAAGAATCCCAATAGCTCATCTCCGATTCAATCATACATAAATCATGCAAAACAAGTCTCACAAATGCATGCTTGGCATATGGACATGTGCAATCATTCAAGAAGCATTCTTAGCATTTGAAAAAGTCATACATAGTATACATAGGCTTGCTAAGCTAGTGGATTGGCCTCACCCATTTACTTATGAATTTTGGACTTGCCTCACTCATTCTTTAAGAGGTTCTTAGACTCAACCATACTCTTAGGAGTGAACCTCACTTTTGAGAGATTTTTTACTTTGTCTTAACTAATTTTAAGAGTTCTTAGCTCATCCTCATCATAGCTAAGGGTTTTTGGCCTCACCATACTCAAGCAAACCGAGGCAAACATCATAAATATCATTTAGAAAACATAATATATCATCATGGTATCATAGAATAAGAGCTCATGTTAGAACATTTTCTCATGACTTGAAATACACATACACACATTCAAAGACAAGTAAAGCAAGCAATCATGCATGAGAGAAGATGGAGAGAGCTACCTTGGAGGCAAACACACACTTTTCTTCTTGAATCAAGGCTCCCTTTCTCGGCTTCACACACATAATGGTGTGGGAATGATTTCTCTTGGCCTAAACACAAATTATGGAAGCTAATTAGGTTCATGGAATTAATTCTAAGGCCATACAACTTGTTTAGACTCTAGCTTGACTCATTAACTCCTTTATATTTCTAAGAAAGCACCTAATGAAGCAACACTCATCAAATAAATTCTAGGCTCTATTTTTCCTTTCAAGTATAATTTTTGACTTCTTTTAAACCTCTTGGAGTCATCACACAATTAAAATAAAGAGCCTAACTATGGTTGCTTCTTTGGGTCATATTATGGAACATAAGGCACCAACTCATTCTCTAGACTTACTAAATTTTTTCTAAGGCTTGCCCTTATATTCATTCATCATATATGACTCAAAAATGGGCCTAGAAAAATTTAAAACTCTCCCTAGGTATGCTAACCTCTATTGGCTGAACCTAGGAAGCATTTTGCTCTCCATGGACTTTGCTTTGTTTTCTTGATGAAGGAAGCACATAAGGAGACCTCTAGAGATCTTAGGAGCTCATTTAAACTCTCATTTAGGCATAGAAATCAAGGTATCAAATCAGATTTTACAAGGAACATATGAAACTCTAGACTTTACATCTTGAATTTCTATAGTTATTTGTTAATTCTCTTTACATATTCTTAATCTCCACACCCTTTTTCCAAAGAATCACCCTTGGTTCTACCTAAAAATCAAATCCTCTTAGGTCTTCTTAAGTGGGGTGAAATGGTGGAGAAGAGGAGCAAGGGGTAGCAACCATGGAAGAAGAAATTACCTTGTTTTCTTGCTTTTTCTCACTTGAATCTTGTGTTCTTTGAGCTCTTCTCTTCAAATCCAAATTTTATCCTCAATTTCTCCCTTAAAAATATTTATAAGCTTCATTATAATCATAAAAAATAAAATGTGAATGGAGGAGAAAGGGTTTGGAAGGAGGAAAACATGAAAAACTACTAAAATTCCATAACTTTTTGCTTAAATTTCTCCTCTTCCTCTTGTGTGCCTCATCCTAAGGTTTCTTTCTCTGGTTTAGGGCAAAAACATATGAGGCTACATGAGGGTGAGAGTGGGGCATCACTTATATATATAAGGGAGGAAGAAGAACTTTTCAAAAATTCCTATTTTACCCTTCGTCTTGCCATTTTTGTTTCTAATTTGTTCTAGCTCCTTTTTTAGAATTGTCTTTTTAATTATAAAATTTAGGTTCTCAATTTAGTAAAATGCCTTTGGAATCACTCAAATTGGAGCTAAAACCTATTCGAACGAATCTGTCAAAATTTGGATACATCGACATTGGAAAATGTCCACCAAAGGGGCTTTAGCTATTCCGGGCCTTCCCATGATTTTCAAGACCTCTGAGAATCCTAGGAAGCTCAAAATTTTCATTTAAAAAGCCCTCCTATGTGAATTCTAAAAATTGCTCAAAATTATGAAAATGCCATTATGTTTCGTAAGTTTTCTGTAAAAAATTATTTTTTTATTCTAGCTCCATTTTTCTTTTCATTTGAGCATAGGATTCTCATTTTTAGGAATCTAGAATACTTCACAAATTTTTTGGGACTTTAACTACATCATTTCGAGGGACTTCCTTTTGTATCCAGTGAATTTCGTTCGTTGATGGAGAAACCATACGTTACATTTCTTACGTTTTCTCTCGTTTTCAGAGAACCAGATGTTACACCTACGACACCTATAATTCTCAAATTTCATCCAATATGCTCTAACACTCCATCTAGTAATACTCTAGGGTCACTCTACATTAATTTATGGGACTCTAATGGTATTAATCTACCTGATTTATCCGACATATCTATCATTACCAGTTCAAAATTTAGGGGTTGATTCCTACTCATCAACTATCATGCATCAGCAATTGATGTATCAATGACAGTAAGAAGGATTCATGACTACTAACAATCATTATCCAAATATAAATGTCAATATAGGTTCCATGCATTACTAGTCTGAGTCAACAATTAAGATATTAGATGATTACATTCTCAAATAATAGACCATATCTTAGGACCAACTAAGTTCCATATCATATATATATAAGTGCATACATCAAATTCCAATTTATATAAAGCTTATCTCCTTATTAAGCACATCACAATTCACTAAAACACAAAACTCCTACACTTGGTAATATGATTACATGATGATGCTATACAAAAGAATAACCAAAATTAGCACCTATCCTAAGTTAAATCAACCCAAGTGTAGCATTCCTCATATAAGGCCTAAGCTCATGGATGTTCATCTACTAGCTTCCTTTTATCTTTACCTGAAGGACCTTCACCTGAAGGACCTTCACCTGAAATATTTAGCCCATGAAATAGAGTGAGATACAAATCTCAGTAACCAAAGGCAAATTCCATTCATATATTCCAATTTAATTAACATATGTGCATGAATCAAATAAGCATGAAAAAAATATACTAGCTATATCAGCAAATAAAACAATTAGGCTATCAGTGACTACTATCCCATACTAGTAATCACATTCCACATGTTAAAAGCCATTAACACCGAGAGAGGTCCTTCCACGGTACCAACTTCTAAATGAGTATAACCTAGATTCAATGCATACAAAGGTCTGATCACAACTCGGTGCCCGATGGAAGCACGATACACAAGTGGCAGTCGCACCACAACTCTCCTATAGACTCACAAAGTCCAAATACAATATATATCAGATAACCAACCATTCATTTAACATTCAAAATGTGACGACCCTAGTTTCTAATCTCAATAGTTAAGGTTAAACATGCTATTAATAATTAATGATCAAGGTTTGGGGTTGCACAATCAATTACTTTGCGGAAATATAGAGAAAATTTAAACCTTGATACAACTAGGATCATCAACTAACAACCTTAATGGGATCATGCATAAAAAGGGTTTATACCATCTTAAAAGGGTTATGATTCATCCATTGATCAATTTCAACCCACAAAAACATCCCACCAATGTACTCATACTATTCCCTAACATTAGCCTTACTGAAATTAAGGTTTCTAGGTCTAATATAGGAGTTTGGGGACCTGCGCCGCGACTTGGAACTTTCCCGCCGCGGCTAAGTTGGGTTCTGGGACTCGAAAACCATGTTCTTAACCTTGCGCCGCGGCCTGGAGCTATTGCGCCGCGGCCAAGTTTCTCTCTGGAATGCGAGTTGGATCTGCGCCGCGGCCAACCTATATGGTGCCGCGGCGAGTTTTCCTACTGTAACCTCCCTAATTAATTTCCTCGACTCGCGCCGCGGCGAGACTTCTTGCGCCACGGCGAGGTTACGTTCTATCACCCCCTGGGCGATTATTTTCACTCCGCGCGGCGGCGAGATTTCTCAAGCCGCGGCATCCCTCGCCACTGTCACCCCCTAGGCCGCGGCGAAGCCTTCTTGGCCGCGGCGTGACTCCCTTCTGTAGCTGTTTGCCCCATATTTCGCCCCCTACACTCCATTTCTCTTCTTAGGGACACCCTAAGGTCACTTCCCCTCATTTTATATGGCTCTAATGGCATTTATCTACCTTATTTACTTAGCTATGCTTCCATTACCAACTCAAATCTTATATGCCCATTTCTTTCCTCCAATTACCTTCTATCCGCAAGTTTATAAAGTAGCAACAATAGATTATACATGAACTACCATCAGCCATCCATAAATACTCAATCAATGGGGGTTCCATGCATTAGGGGTTCATATCAATATCTCAAGGGGTTACATTTCCATTGATAAGCCATATTATATGTCAACATAAATTACAGCAGATATCATGAATCCATACAACCGTTACCAAATTAAGATGAGGTCTCACCCCTCAATACATACATCCTCAATAAATTAAATGTGCAAGCCTACACTTGGCAATATAGATACATGATGATGCTATACATTAAGGAATACAAAATTAGCATCTACACTAACTAGTCAGCCTAAGTGTAGCCATCTCCCCATAGGTTGAAGTTTATGAATTTTCATCCACTTGCTTACCCTTATCCTTACCCGAGGAACCTTCACCTGAAATTGTAATCCCACAAAACGAGGTGAGATACACATCTCAGTAACCAAGGTAATTCCATCATATAATCCAGTTTAATTAACATATAAGCAAGAATCAAAATCATCATTCAGATTCATATCAGTCATTTCAGCAAATGAAACAATTAGGCTATCATGATTACTATCCCATACTAGCAATCATATATTTAACATGTTAAAGGCCATTAACACCAGGAGAGGCCCGTCCATGGCACCTACTCCCTATTGAGCACAACCAGGGCTCAGTGCATCTGGGGTTGATCATACCCGGTGCTCGATCGTAGCACATGCACAGGTGGCAGCCGCACCACAGCTCCACCATGGACTAACAAGGTCCAATCATAATACAACAGATAGCCAACCAATTCATTCAGCATTTCAAATCATTCATATACAGCAAATATGAAATTAAAATAGATACATGCATGGAATTAATATAAACCCCGGTTACCTCACTTGCAGACAATTGCAACAGCCACCAAAATTCCCAAATTCGGATTCAAGTATCTCCCACCAGAATTCTCAATGTTTCACCCAAAATCCTAAGCAAATTCGTACCAAATTAATACCCATAATATAAATAAGCTATAGGGGTCTCAACCCATCAAAGAAAGCATCAAAATGAGGGTTTAAACTCATCTAATATCAGCCCTAACCTCAACCTACGAATTTCATCAAGAAAATCCCCAAATAACCACATTTTAGATTTTGGGTAAAGTGAAAATCCTCTAAATGAAAAACTAATTGGACCAAATTAAAGAGAAAGATGAGGGGATTAAGTTGTATAACTATTACCTTGGCCAAATCTTGCTCTAAGTATGAGAAAATGCAGAAATCTTGCCCCAAACCCTAGCCTCCTTCTCAACCTCCGAATTTCACTTTGTGTTTCAGCAAATGGGGGGAAAGTGGCTGAAGCATTAGGGTTTAGATGGGTTTAAGTTGGGTCAAAAGGCTGGGTCATGGGTTGCTCCAAGTCCAAATCCAATTGGGTTTCAGATTTTGCTTATTGGGCCAGTTTTCACTTGTTGGGCTGCAGAATTCTTTTGGGCCAGTTTTCACACATTGGGTTGCTGAAGTTTGATGGGATTTGGGCCTAATTTGAAGGGCTCAAGGGCTTGGGTCTGCACAAGGGTAGTTGGGCCACTTAATTGAGCCTATACAAGAGAAATCTTAGGCCTCTATCTTATTAAATTAGTTTGGGTCTGTCTCTAATTCATTGGGCCTCCATTAGCCTCTTATCATGATTCATTAATTTAGGCCTAGATGAAGTTTCTATCCCAAATAAATTCTTAACCCAGATTGACAATTTATCTCTCTAGAATACCTATTCACTAACTTGCCCAATTATCATCTATTAATTATCCTTAATTAACCTTAATCCATGATTAACACCTTAATTAATTTCGGGGTGTTACACAAAAATCATATATTTGTAGCAAATATAAAATTAAAGTAAACATACATATGCATGGAATTAACAATAACCTCAGTTTCCTCACTTGTAGAGAATTTTTGAAGAGCCAACAAAATGCTACTTTAGCTTATGGACACAAAACCAAACCTAATCATCATTTATATCTACAAACCCATTACTCAAGGAGTTAAACTACAAAGGACTACTTAAAAAATACTTACCTAACTACTACAAGAACCAAACTCCGATTTGGTTGTGCCTACACCGGTAACCTCATAACAACACTCCAAATTATGAGCAAATTCGCATAAAAACAATACCTATATCATAAATCAGCTATAAGGGTCCCAAACTAGTAGAAAATACATTAAAATGAGAAGTTTATACTTACCTAACAACACCGCTAATCTCAACCTTTGAAATTCCACCATGACAATGCTAAACAACAAGTTTCAGATTTTGGGTGTAGGTAAAATTGCTCTAAATGAAAAACTAATTGGGTCAAATTGAAGAGGAAAGAGAGAGAATTAAGTTATACAATAATTACCTTATCTGATTTTGAATCTAGAAATGAGAAATAAGGCCAAGAAGATGATGAAAACCTTAGCCTCCAAGAGACCTTCGAATTTTTGCTTTGTGTCTCTAAATGTTTCTGCAGAAGGGTGGAAGGGCTAAAGTAAAATTAAGGTTTAGATAGGTTATGGGTTAACCTAAGGGCCTAAAATCTAAGTGGGTTCAGTCATACACTTGTTGGGCTATGGGTTATAAGGTTACATGGGTCATATATGAAAGTTAGGCCTACTATAAAAGTCCATTAACATTTGAGTCTGCACAAATAAATATTGGGCCTCTAAGAAATGGGGTTGGATCTCCCTAAGGCTAAGATTAGGCTTATACATTTAACCCAAAATAATAATTAAATTAATTATGAGACCTAATTTAATGTCCCCCTCTCTTAATTAATTTTTCTAATTAAACCCATATTAACAATTTATTCCTCTATAAGTTCCACCTCACCTTTCCACTTACTTAGTTTTACTAATTACCTAGATTAATTCCCTAATTATCATAATTAATCTTAATTTTAGGGTGTTACAACTATGGGTGAAAGAAAGTTTAATTTAATACATTATAAATTAAATTTATCTTAAAACAAATATTTTTTCTACAACCAAGGTAGAGGTTGAATTTTGAGATACATTTTGGGATTGAGATTTTTTTATTAAATTTATAATTTAATCAATAAATTATTAATTTAAAGTTTAAAAAAAACAAAATTTAACTAGTTCAACAATAAACTAGTAAAAAAAGTCTGACTATCAAGTGACCCAAATATATTATAGTCCTATTAGCCTTAAACTTTGGGGCTTTTTATCATTTGCTTTATAAATAGTCTTACCTTTATCAAGAGGCTAGTTGATGACTCTACATATATCATCATATCATTATGCTTTTGAGGTTAATATTTAAAGTGTTTTAGTTGAAGAAACGTCAACCTTAAGTGTTTTTGGTTATCTTTTATTTAGTTTCAGAGAGAGAGAGAGAGAAACCACCTAAAACCTAATCTAATTAGACTTTTTTCATTTTTGCATATTTTGTTCTAATTTTAATTTTGTTAACATTCTTATTTTGTGAACATATTTTTAATTTATTTTACAATCATATTGTATGTACTAACATTTTAATTACATTTTATTTATTTATATATATGTATTATCAATATTATATTCAAGTCCATGAATTAATCATTAATTACTTTCAACTTTTAATATTAGGTAAATTATCCAATTTTATGTCTCAATTTCATTCAAAAAAGAAATAGTTTATACTTGACTTTGTGATATTATATAAGATTACTTTTTTTTTTTAAGGTTAAAGGGTTAATATTAATTTTGGGCTCATAAAATATTCCTTTCATGGAAAAAATAAAAAATGTTTGGTTTTTATCCTTAAACTTACAATTGAAGGCCTAAAATTAAAAAAAAAGAAATAATATATTTTTTAAAACTAACTTACAAACAGAGAAGATCCATCTTGGTTTTAACACGGTAATGTTATATTTATAAAATACTATTTCTTACTATTGTATATCATAATTCTTTTGTCTTTTAAGAAAATAATTATTTAGTAAGAAAATATTATATAATTAATTTCAAAACATTTATCTTTTCATTCTCAACTAAAACTAAGAAAATAATCTTTTTTTCTCTTTCAAAAAAAGGTATGAACAATCCCTTTCTTCCACTTGAGAAATAGAAGGTCCTTTACATTACATCATACTCAAAAAATTAAATTATATAATTTTTTATTTTGATTAAATTATAGTTAATATCTTTTTTGTTTTAAAATTATACTTATTTTTTAAATTATTTTTTATAAAATAACTTTAATCTGAAAATAAAATTACATAATTATTTAACTGTCATATTAAGCATAAAAATACAATTTCATATTAAAACTAAATATCAACTTAATGATTTATACTATTACATTAAAAATAAAATCATAGTCTTGTGCTGCACATAAAATTAATTTTTTAACAACAAAAATGAAACCAAACAATTTTTATAATATGTATTAAAATATAAAAAAAAGCCAAGTTGTTTTTTTTAAAGATTAACTATAAAATTAATGCCTCTTGCAATATAAGAGAATGGTAGCCCCAACCCAAACCAATTTCATTTATATGTTTTTGTAAATAAATTAATAATAGCGAAAAAGTGAAGGAAAAAAGGGTGGTTGAGGCCTCGTGCTTGCATCCTTCAATCGAGGCTTTAACCATTTTTGCTTTCATTGCTTGATGGCTCTTGTGCCTCCTTTTAACTAATTTACACTAAGACAAACCTAAGCTCTAATCAGCTTAGGTCATTCATCTTCTCTTGTCTTGCCTCCTCTCAACTAATTTGCACACTCACCTCTTTCCCTAGATTTCATAGAACCCTAGTCTACATTATGCATTCTTCATCTAAGTAAGAATTTTTTCTTCACCTTACAACATTGTTCTCTTACTCTTCTTGATTTTAGCCTACCCCCACAGTTTTTCTCTCCTCTAACATCTTCCTATTGTCATCAATTGCCACACACCAGTCCGCTAAATTCATTACAAGTTTAGGCTTCCCCTCATTGCCATTTGTGCAACTCTCTGTGGGTGCTAAGAAGCCATTCTTGCTCTTCCAAGCCAAGTGCTCTATAATCCTAATTCTTCCCCTTCTTTGATTGGATTGCATCTTATGTACTGATTTGAGGAAAAAAAGTCCAGTTATATATATTCTAGCCCTAAAACTATAAACAAAGTGGCCATAAATTCAATGTGGGTTTTCATTTGTAGGAAGGAATGAAATTTTATTTTCTAAAATTATTGCACATTTAGCTGTTAGGGCTTAATCAAATGAGGTTGAAAATATAAAATGTGAAACCATGTATTAGTATGAAATTTGAAAGGGCAAAACCAACTTTTGCCATATTTTAAAATAGATTTTTATATTTTAGTTCACCAAGTAAGGGGACTAGGAAGGGGGAGATAATAAAACAAATTACATACCATCTTAATACAAAGGACATTATAAAATAGGAAAAAACTTATGTATCAATTTAAGATTAAATAACATCAATTAAAAGTTTAATGGCTTACTTAGATAAACTTCATCAAGCAAACTGACATCCAAAACACCAAAGATGAAGGTAGATTGAAGTCAAAGGGTCATTTTGAGCTCCAAATACATTTAGTGATAAGTAGCACAAGGCATTAATGTGTTTACATTTTTTCATAATGCATATGCTTCCATATATCATCATGCTTTTAAATGTAAGAATCAAATTTGCACATGGTGATTAAAAAAAATCATCCATATAAACTGCCTTGGTATAAAATTAGTATGAAAGCAAAATTAAGAACATTAACAACCATAAGAGGAAATTTGACAAAATTGCAATCAACTGATACATAACAATAACCCATAAAAATAATAACTCCAAAAGAAAAAAGGAAAAAGATCAAGTCTAAATGATTCAAACATGAAAATAAATCCAAAAGCTTTTAAAATCTATAGAAATAGAGAATGCAACACTAAAACCTAGAAAATTCAATTAAGGAACTAAAGTTGATTTTCGAACCAGAACCAGAATTAGTACCACATACAACAGTCATTTGAACTCTAAAATGATATCATGTGCAACATACTTTCACCACATAAAATAGGATATGTAGACTATTTTAAGCTTCTAAAACAAAGCCAAGAAAATATATGTTTACATGAAATTTTAGCACCTAAGGAACCAAATTTTGTGTTCCAAAATTTGACATTCTTGATTCATTTGATTGTTTCTAAAACGTAGGAGATATTTTGCTTAATAATTTGGTCCATATATCTATGGCAAAGTTAATTTTTCTCACTCCCTTGATCCTTCCAGAAAACCTAAAAACTTCTAAAGACAGCACCCTTATTCATCGGTTCTCCACTTCATTGAAACTTCTAGCTTTACAAATTCTATTACACCTAGAGATCCCATATTTTTATTCCTTTTTTTTTAATGCTAAAGAAATAGTGTTGAATTAGTAGACTCATAATGCACACCCCACCTATCCTTTTTTCAAAACATAGTAGGACTAACACCTTAATTAGTAAATTAGTAATTCTAGGAGAGTGCATCACATACACAAGAGAAAGATGACCTAAGATACCAAAGAACCACCAATCATCTAGAGTAGAAGGTGAACCTTATAAGTATCTAGATACCTATCATATTTATCAAGTGCTAGTCAACATAGTAGAAGCATGATTAGAATAAAAGAAAAAAATTTATGAGGGAAATGACTTTAAATGTTTTTGTCATGCTTTAACATACTGCAGCAACCCTTATTTGTTAACACCATTAATTAGGTTTAATTAGCCCACCCTTTTCTATACAATAAGTTTATTGTTTATTGATTTCTTATAGAAATATATAATTTGACGGCAAGTTGTTACTAGTGAAACCAACATATAATATTATTCATAGGTCCCTTTTCCCTATATATAAATCTTATAGACCATATTCCAAAAGCTCCTTATCCATTTTAATGGCTTATATCCAAGGAAGATGCCAACTGAAGAAAGGGCTTGCCTAATGCATCTAATTGCATAACAAGTGCATTCATTATATAAATCACTTATCCATGTTAACTAGGAAGCTTATTATTAAGTCCCTAATTTTGAGTAACATATTAGTATAGTGAAAAATGCCTTACCATAATATTTTCTCAAAGATCATTGTCCACTACTAGCTTAACATAAAATTAACTTTTAATTTGTAGCCAATTTGAATTAAGTGTAACAGCATTTGTAGAGCTAGAACCCAAGTAACAATTATATTGAGAACCCAATACTCCATTCCCTAATAACAATTATATTAAGAACCTAATACTCCATTCCCCAAGAAGGTTAAGGGTGCATAAATATCATATCGAAAGAGAATCCAAATGGGATAGTCACTTCCTAAGCTTATTATTAGCTTTTGAATTTTTCTTTTCTACTAATATCCTTGCAATGGTGTGATCTTTGTAACACCATATATTTCTAGCTCATTTTATACTATATCTATGTCTCACATCAAGCAATTCATACAAGAGGGAAAAAAATGGCATTATTTTAATGCATTTCTTAGTGTTACGTCACGTATAAAAATTCCATTCGGTGTCACGTGGACCATATGAGCTCATACATGACATTCTCAAATTTAATTACATGAATACAACTCATTTGAGTCATCAAAAGTGGCTTACATTTCAAGGAATTCGAAGAGAAGTATGGAATATGTATACTTATTTTCGGCCAGAATTTGCTCATTTCTGTCACAAACATTGGAAAATCATAACTAATTCTAGCAAAATCGAAATCATACATTTTTGGCCATTCTGAAAAGCTACATATGTCTAATTTAGGCTAAAAATAAGTCCAGATCATAACATCTAACACAGAGGATGTTTGACATACAAAATAGTCCAGAGGTCAGGCATCCACTGATGTTGTCATAGAATTCTACAGCAAATTTCAAAAATATCCAATTAATTCCACAAAAGTCCAATCTATGCAAATGATACCAACCTGAAAAGATGTGTATGTTAACTAAAGGGAAAAAATAACTCCATATTGGTTCAGGCACGCCTAGACCTCAAAATTCAATCAAATAGTAACTGAGGTTAGATGAAGTTCCTGATACTAAACAGATTCTTTGCAAATTCATATCTCCCTCTCTAGAAATCCAAATGAGGTACTTCCAGTTGACATAAGTCATTGGAAATGTAGAGTTTCTTCATCATTTGAGCCCTATATGATAGATTTCATTTTCGGACCTTAGTAAACAGTGACATGATAAAAAATTTGTCAACTTTGAAAATTCATCAAATATTATATAGACCTCCAAAAATTATGTTCTTTAACTTCTCAAAAATCTCTCAATAAGCTCGAATTGCATGCCAAATCTTAGATTAAGAAGAGCTCATTTGGATAAAAAGTGACAAAGGATTCTATTATGGTTAATTTTGGCTCCATATAGGATACCAAAATGTCCAAATGGCTTTCTTTGAATTTTAACACCTTTTGGGCAAGTCTAAAAGCATAATTAGACCATAACATCCAACATAGAGGATGTTTGACATGTGAAATGGTCCAGAGGTTAGGCTATCCACTGATGCTGTTACAAAATTCTGCAGCAAATTTTAAAAATATCTAATTAATTCCATAAAAATCCAATCAATGCAAATGATACCAATCTAAAAAGCTGTGTATGTTAACTAGAGGGAAAAAATAACTCCAGACTGGTTTAGGCATGCCTAGACCTCGAAATTCAATCAAATAGTAACTGAGGTTGGGTAAAGTTCCTGATACTGGACAGATTCTTTAAAAGTTCATATCTCCCTCTCTAGACATCCAAATAAGGTTCTTCAAGCTGGCACAAGTCACTGGGAATGCAAGCCCTATGTGATAGATTTCATTTTCGAACCCAAGTAAACAGTGACATGACCAAAACTAGAAAATTTGCCAACTTTAAAAATTCATTAAATATTCTGTAGACCTCTGAAAATTATGTTTTTTTGCTTTCCAAAAATCTCTCAACAAACTCTAATTACATGCAAAATCTCAAATTAAGAAGAGTTCATTTGGATAAAAAGTAATAAAGGATTCCATTATGATCAATTTTGACTTCATATAGGGTACCAAAATGTCCAAATGGCTTTCCTTGAATTTTGGCACCTTTTGGGTAAGTCTAAAAGTATAATTAGGACTTGTGTGAGCTGCCTAAATGGTCCCAAGCCTCATGCATCTCATTTTAGTCATTTCATCCACACTTATACACACTTGCATCAATTCATTTAAGAAGCTACATGGTCATAACAAGCTCATTTTGCATTCTACCATTCACATGCCATAATCTCTCACTTATGCATGATACATCAACATATTTATACATGTTCATAACTTTATAAGACATATACATTCATGAATTATAACATATGTCCTTCTACTAGCATTAAAGTAACAAAATTTCCACAATTTAATGTCATTCCTTCATCTCTCATATGGTTAGCTCTCATTGTCTTGCTCTTTGAGTCCACCTAGTATGTTAAGACATTGGAGAGGAGGGGATGAGATTCAAAGAATCCCAATGGCTCATCTCCTATTCAATCATACATAATGGATGCAAAACAAGTCTCACAATGTATGCATGGCATATGGACATGTGCAATCATTCAAGAAGCATTCTTAGCCTTTGAAAAAGTCAAACATAGTATACATAGGCTTGCCAAGTAAGTGGATTGGCCTCACCCATTTACTTGTGGATTTTGGACTTGCCTCACCCATTCTTTAAGAGGTTCTTGGACTCAACCATGCTCTTGGGAGTCAACCTCACTTTTGGGAGACTCTTTACTTTGTCTCAACCAATCTTAAGGGTTCTTGGCTCATTCTCATCATGGCTAATGGTTCTTGGCCTCACCACACTCAACAAACTAAGCAAACATCATAGATATCATTTAGAAAACATAATGCATCATCATGGTACCATGGAGTAAGAGCTCATGCTAGAATATCTTTCATGGCTTGAAATACACATACAGACATTCAAAGACAAGTAAAGCAATCATGTGTAACACCATAAATTCTAACTCATTTCATGCTATCTTTATGCTTCTCATTAGACATCTCATAGAAGAATCAAGGAAATAGCATAAAAATAATGAATATTTTCGTGTTGCGTCGTGTATAAAAATTCTATTCGGTGTTGTCTCTGATAGAACTAGGGAAATATTTCTCGTGGAATACATTGAGGAATGCCTCCCATATGATCAAGGAGTTCGCCCTCAGTATCGACTCGGTGCCCTTCTTGTGATGACCCTAATTTCTAAACATTGTAATTAAGGTTAAATACGTGATTAATAATCATAGATTGGGGTTACAAGACATCACAACCAATTACATTATGAAAATATGGGGAAATTTGAACCTTAATGTGATTAGAGTCATCAATCATACAATTACAAGCACTTATGTTCATAAGGGAAAGAAACATTTATTTATAAGCCTTTGATTCTATTACTCATCAATTATAACTCATCCCAATGTCTCTAAATCATCCCTTGAGATTATCATATGAAAAACCAAGATTTCCTAGCCAATATAAAAGTTTCAGGTTGTTCGCTGCGGCCAATTTTCCTTTAACTGCGACCAATTCCTCTCGGTTTCACCCCTCACTTCGTTACTAATTTCGCCCAGTAATAGCCGCGACGAGTTGGACCTTTGCCGCGGCTAACCTACATGGCGCCGCGGAGAAGAAGCCTCCTGAAACTTACCTCGCTCACCTCTCACTATTGGCCGCGGCAAATAACTCACCTTGCCACGGCCAATTCCTCTCTGGGATGCCTAGCTCATTTTTATAAAAGTTCACCGCGACTAATTCCCCATTTTGTCGCGGTGAATTTCCCTCTGGATGACTTTCAGTTTTGCCTCTCATATTTCACCGCGGAATTCCCCCCTTCACCGCTGCCAATTCCTCTCTGGCACTCTCCCTGGGCAACTTCGCCTCTATTGGCCGCGACTAACTCTATTTTAGATGCGGCGAAGTGCCTTCTGATCTTATAACTCTAAAAATCTTGTCTCATACTCTCCACTCTCTCTCTAATATCACCCTAGGATCATTCTATCTTAATTTATGCAATTCTAATGGTAGTTATGTACCTTATTCACCAGCTATTCTACATTACCAATTCAAAACTTAAATGTAAATTTCCTCTCCTCTAACTACCCTATATCAGCAAGTCCATGGAGTAATAGCAACAAAATTCATGCACTATTGATAATTAACATTCGATACCTATTCCGTTAGAGATTTCATGCATCCATGGTTTATATCAATGTCTAATGCATCATGTGATTATAATTCCTAAATGGTAAGCCATATCATAAGTTCAACAAGGATTACGTGTCAGATACTATAAGTTCATATATCCAATACCAAATTAAGATGAGGCCTAACCCCTCAATAAATACATCTTAAGTAATCAAAAATAAGAGCCTACACTTGGCAACATGAATACAAGATGATACTATGTAGTAAGGAATACAAAATTTAGCATCTATACTAAATAAATCAGCCTAAGTGTAGCTTTTTCCCTATATGTTAAAGCTCATGGATTTTCATCCACTTGCTTTCCCTTATCCTTACCCGAAGAACCTTCACCTGAAATATTAATCCCATGAAATAGGGTGAGATATAAATCTCAGTAACCAAGGCAAATTCCATCATACATTCCAATTTAATTAACATATATGCATAATTTCACATAAACATCAGAAACATACCAGTCATATCAGTAAATGAAACAATTAGGCTATCATGATTACTATCCCACACTAACAATAATATTTTCACATGTTAAAGGCCAATAACACCAGGAGAGGCCCGTCCACAGCACCTACTCCCCATTGAGCACAACCAGGGCTCAATGCATTTAGGGTTTGATCATAACCTGATACTCGATCAAAGCACATGCATGGGTGGCAGTCGCACCACAGCTCCACCATGAACTCACAAGGTCTAATCACAACACAATAGATAGCCAACCAATTCATTTAGCATTTCAAATCATTCATATATAATAAATATGAAATTAAAACAGATATATGCATGGAATTAATGTAAACCCCGATTACCTCACTTGTAGACAATTGCAACAGCCACCACAGGTACAAAATCTCCCTATAACCATAGCATCAGAGAATTACTACTCTAATTCATCATTAATAGTTGCAACAAGTACCCAAAGAATTTAAAATGCTAATGACTACCTAAGGAACACTTACCCAGTCACTACAAGTCCCAAATTCGGATTGAAGTGTCCTCTACCAGAAACCTCAATATTTCACCCAAAATCCTAAGTAAATTCGTACAAAATTACTACCCATATGATAAATCAGCTATGGGGGTCTCAAATTAGCAAGGAAAGCATCAAAATGGAGGGTTTATACTTACCTAATGTCAGCCCTAACCTTAATCTACGAATTTCACCAAGAAAATCCCATATAACCACATTTCAGATTTTGGGTATGGTGAAAATACTCCAAATGAAAACTAATCAGGCCAAATTAAAGAGACAGATAACGGGATTAAGTTATATAACTATTACGTTGGCTGAATCTTGCTCTAAATGTGAGAAAATGTGGAATTCTTGCCCCAAACCCTAGCCTTCCTTCACACCTCCGGTTTTCCTTATTGAGTTTCAGCAAAATGAGGAAGTGGCTGAAGTATTTAGGGTTTTAGTTGGGTTAAATATGGGTTATGGGTTGCTCTAAAGATCCAACTCCTAGTGGGCTTCAGATTTGAGCTTTCTTGGGCTAGCTCTTATGCATTAGGCTGCTAAATTTTAATTAGGTTTGGGCTAAGTTTGAAGAGCTCAAGGATTTGGGTTTGCATAAGGGTTATTAGGCCATCATTAGGTGCTTTCTCTTGGGCCAAGTCTTACAATAAAAAGGTTGGTCTGCACATACAATTATTGGGCCTCCATTAGTCTTAACCTTGGCCTACTCAATTTAATTTGGACCTAGATGAAGTTTCTATCCTAATTAAATCTCAAACCCATATTAATAATTTATCTTTCTAAAATCTCCATTCACTTAACTTGCTCAATTATCCCATATTAATTATTCTTAATTAATCTAAATCTATGATTAACACCTTAATTAATTTTGGAGTGTTACACTTCCACCAATAGTCTGCTTCTCTTTGTAGCTGGTATACAGTCATCTTGGCTTTTTGCTCAGACGTGCACTCCATCACCTCAAAGATTTTCTCTAACTACATGATCTAGGCCTTAACTTTATTTGAGTTCATCTCACCATCAAAGGTGAGAGGCTCGAACTTTTTAAACTAGGTAATGATCTTTCTGGTCGAGGGCTGTTGCTGAGCAGGAGGCGTCTGAGCTAGTGGAATTAGGGCAACCATCTATGTGTGTGGCTGTGCATCTGGGTGAGTTGCCCCTGAATGCTCAGGATGATCTTAGTGTGGAGGTGGCTGAGGAGGAGTGGGTGTAGAGCCCTGGCTATCTCTCTCAGCAAGCTATTCCTAAAGTTGCATAATGATGGCCTACTGCTGATCCAAGCGAGCCATGATAGACTGTAAGGCTCCAGCTACTGGATCACTAGGCCTGGTTTCATCAGCATGAGTCTCTCTAGAAGGCTGACCTCTCCTAGTGTTCACCATTGTACTGAAACATCATAACAAACTATAATATGAGACAATGGAACACTTCCAACATTAAACACACTCAATTCATCCGAAAACAAACTCATATGCATCTAGGCAACTCATAAACATAATCCATAACCCACAACAAGAGCTTAAACCTTTGCTCTGATACCAATAAATGTAACACTATAAATTCTAGCTCATTTCATGCTATCTTTATGCTTCCCATTAGACATCTCATGGAAGAATCAAGGAAATAGCATAAAAATAATGAATATTTTCGCGTTGCATCGTGTATAAAAATTTTATTCTATGTCACGTAGACCGTGTGAGCTTATATCATGTATTCTTATATTTAATTACATGAATACAACTCATTTGAATCATAAAATGTGGCGCACAACTCAATAAAATCGAAATGAAACATAAAATATGAAGGTTTATTTTCAGTTAGATTTGGCCCCTTTTCTGTCCAAATTTTGGAAAATCATAACTAATCCTAGAAAAATCAAAATCATACATTCTTAGCCATTATAGAAAGCTATGGATGTCTACATCACAATAAAAATATTTCCAAACCATAACATCCATCACAGGGGGTGTTTGACATCCGAAAAGGTCCAGAGGTCAAACTACCTCCTGATGCTATCATAAATTTCTGCAGCAAACTTTGAAAATATCCAATTAATTTAAAAAAATCCAATCCATAAAAATTATACCAATATGGAAATATGAGGATGTTAGCTCTGGGGGGAAAATATTTCTAGACTAGTTCAGGCAGCCCAGACCTCGAAATTCAATGGAACAATAACTCAGGTTGGCTGAATTCTCTAATACTGGATAGAATTTTCAAAAATTCATATCTCCCTCTCTAGGCATTCAAATGAGGTGCTTCTAGTTGGTACAAGTCACTGTGAATACCTAGTTTCTTTGTATAAAATTTTATGGCAATTAGACCTATGTGACAGATTTCATTTTCATACCAAATGAATAGTGCAGCAGACCAAAACCAAAAAAATTATCAATTTTGAAAATTTATCAAATATTCTGTAGATCTTCAAAAATTATAGTCTTTATCTTTCCAAAAAGCTCTCAATAAGATCTAATTTTATGCTAAATATCAGATTAAGAAGAGCTCATTTGGCTAAAAAGTGATATAGGGTTCTATTATGGTCATTTTTAGCTCCATATGAGATACCAAAGTGACCAAATGGTTTTCCTTTGGTCTTGGAACCTTTTGGGCAAGTCTAAGAGCACATTTAGGACTTGTGTGAGCTACCCAAATGGTCCCAAACCTTATGCATCATATTTTGGCATTTTCATCTATACTTATGCATATTTCTATAAAGCCATTCATGAAGCTATAATGTCATAACATACTCAATTTGCATTCCATCATTCACATAACACATTATTTCATTCCTCCATCACATAATATCATAATTACATATGTTTCAAGGGTCATAGACCATTTACACAATAATATACATCATTAAGCATCATTATGGTTCTAAAAAAAATTAAAGCTAGACATATTAATGTCAATCTTCTTTCTTCAAGGTGGTTGGCTCCCATTACCATGTCCACTTAGTCCACCTAGCATATTAGATCATTGGAGAGAAAAGGATGAGATTCAAAGAATCCCAATTGCTTATCTCCCATTCAATCACATATAATATATGCAAAGCAAGCCTTAAAAATACATGCATCAATAAAATGAAAGTCATGAACATTCAAGAAACAAACTTGGCATGTGAACAAGTCATACAAAACAGTCAAGAGCTCACCAAGTGTTTGGATTGGCCTCACACCTTTCCTCATGGATTTTAGACTTGCCCCACTCATTCTTTAAGAAATTCTTAGACTCAACCATACTCTTGGGAGCCCACTTTACTTTTGGGAGACTCTTTGTTTTGTCTTAACAATCTCAAGGGTTCTTGGTTCATCCTCACCATGATTAAAAGTTCTTAGCCTCCCCACACTCAAACAAATATCATACATTCATTTGGAAACACAATATGTCATCATGAATCATGGCATATAAAATCATGCTAGCATACTTTTCATGGCTTGAAAATATACATACACACATTATAAGATAAGCTAAACACATATACATGCATGAGAGAAGGTGGAGAAAGCTACCTTGTATACAATCACACACTTTTTCCTTGGAATTCAAGCCTCCTCTTTCGGCAACATACCCACAAACTTGTGGAGATGGTTTCTATTAGCCTAGATACAATTTATGGAAGCCAATTAGGTTTATGAAACAAATTCTAAGGCCACACATTTGCTTAGATACTAGGTTGCTCTATAAACCCCATTATAGTCCACAATTGCACCTAATGAAGCAATACCCCTCCAATAATTTCTAGGCTTTATTATTTCCTTTCAAATATGATTCTTGACTCCTTTTAAGCCTCTTGGAGTCATCACACAATTAAAACAAAGGGTCTAACATCATGTTGCTTCTTTAGGTCATAATATGGAACCTAAAACACTAAATCACTTTCTATGAGTTCTAAATTTTTTTCAAGGCCTCCCCTCATTTTCATTCATCAAATATGACTCAAGAATGGCCTTAGAAAAATTTAAAACTCTCCCTAGCTATATGAACTCCCTTTGGCTGAGCCTATGCGTGGTTTAGGGCTCCTTGGAGTTTTTTTTTTGTTTTCTTAAAGGAGGAAGCATGTGGGGAGCATCTTAGGGATCTCAAGAACTCATTTAAACCCTTAATTAAACCTAGGAATCATCACATAAGGTCAGATTTTACTAGGCGTACAAAAAAACCCTAGAATTTACATCTTGAAATCTAATGGTTATTTTGTTGTTTTCTTTGCATATTTTTGTTCTTCTCCCTCAAATACCTAAGATTCATGCTTGATTGGGCTTGAAAATCAGATCCTCCTAGGGTTTCTTATGTGTGTTGTAAAGTCCCACATCGGCTGGAAGGGGCCTGTGCTGAGGGCTTATAAGTGGGAGCGAAGCTCTCCCCACCAAGGCGCGCTTTTGGGCCGAAATAAGAGTAAGCCCAAGGGACAAAACCCCTCCCTTTCCGGGTGAAATGAGAGTAGCCTGACGGGGGACGTAGGGGACAATACCTTGGAGGCTCTGTAAGTTGTTTGGTATCAGAGCAATCCTGGCCCATGTGCGACCCGAGGACGGGTCGGCCCCAAGGGGGGTGGATTGTAAAGTCCCACATCGGCTGGAAGGGGCCTGTGCTGAGGGCTTATAAGTGGGAGCGAAGCTCTCCCTACCAAGGCGCGCTTTTGGGCTGAAATAAGAGTAAGCCCAAGGGACAAAACCCCTCCCTTTCCGGGTGAAATGAGAGTAGCCTGACGGGGGACGTAGGGGACAATACCTTGGAGGCTCTGTAAGTTGTTTGGTATCAGAGCACTCCTGGCCCATGTGCGACCCGAGGACGGGTCGGCCCCAAGGGGGGGTGGATTGTAAAGTCCCACATCGGCTGGAAGGGGCCTGTGCTGAGGGCTTATAAGTGGGAGCGAAGCTCTCCCCACCAAGGCGCGCTTTTGGGCTGAAATAAGAGTAAGCCCAAGGGACAAAACCCCTCCCTTTCCGGGTGAAATGAGAGTATCCTGACGGGGGACGTAGGGGACAATACCTTGGAGGCTCTGTAAGTTGTTTGGTATCAGAGCAATCCTGGTCCATGTGCGACCCGAGGACGGGTCGGCCCCAAGGGGGGTGGATTGTAAAGTCCCACATCGGCTGGAAGGGGCCTGTGCTGAGGGCTTATAAGTGGGAGCGAAGCTGCCCCTTCCAGCCGATGTGGGACTTTACATGTGTCGAATTGGAGAAGAAGAGGAATCAAGAATGGCAACCACAGGATGCAATTTTACCTAGTTTCCTTACTTATTTTGGCTTGAATCTTGCTTTCTCCAAGCTCTTCTCATCAAATCTAAAATTTCCCTTGAATTTCTCCCTTGAATCAGATTTATAAACTCCATTTTAATCAAAGGAAACAAAGGAGAAGGGAGGAGAGGAGGTGTGGATGAAGAAAAGTATGAAAAATCACCATGGAAACATACCTTAAACTTGGATTTTCTTCTCCTTCTTCTTCCTCACTTGTGCGCCTGTCTCCTAGGGTTTTTCTTCTAGTTTGGGACTGAATAATCTGAAGCTAAATGAGGGAGAGTGTGAGGCTCCACCTATATATAGGTATAGGAAAGTGACTTTTTCAAAAATTCTAATTTTGCCCTTCGTTCTTTGTATTTTTGTTTCTCTTTTGTTTTAGCTCTTTTTTTGAGAACCATATCTTTCATTATAAAATTTAGATTCCCAATTAAATAAAATGCCTTTAGAATCACTTAAATTAGAATTGAAACCTTCTCGAACGAATCCATCAAAGTTCAAGTGCACCGACGTTGGAAAACGTTCACTGGAGAGGATTTAACTGTCTCGGGACTTCCCATGGTTTTAAAGGCTTCTGAGAACCCCAGAGAACTCAAAAATTTCATTTAAAAAGCCCTTCTGTGTGAATTCCAAAATTTACTCAAAATTACAAAAATACCATTACATTTTGTAAGGTTTTTGTCAAAATTTGTTTCTTCATTCTAACTCTGTTTTTCTTTCCGTCTAAGACTAGAATTCTCATTTTTAGGAGTCTAGAATGTTACTCAAATTTTTTGGGACCTTAACTAATTCATTTCAGGGGATTTGCTTTGAAAACGTGCCCGTTTACGTCGTTTAACGAAAGCCGAACATTACATCATGCATGAGAGAAGGTGGAGAGAGCTACCTTTGTCACATTTGCATATTTTCTTCCTTTGGACTTAATTCCTCTCCTACGGCCACACACTCACAAGGAGGTGGAGATCATCTCTCTTGGCCTAGATACATTATATGGAAGCCAATTAGGTTCATAGAATTAATTCTAAGGGCACACATCTTCCTTAAGCACTAACTTGATCTAATGACCCCTTTATAGTTCCAAAATGCACCTAATGAAGCAAAAACCATCAAATAAATTCTAAGCTCTATTCTTTTCTTTCAAATATGATTCTTGACTCCTTTTAAACCTCTTAGAGTTATCACATAATAAAAAACAAGAGCCTAACTACATGTTGCTTCTTTAGGTCATAATATGGAATATAAAGTATCAACTCATTCTCTATGGATTCTAAATTTTTTTTTCAAGGCCTCTCCTAATTTTCATTCATCATATATGACTCAAGAATGGGCTTAGAAAAATTTAAAACTCTCCCTAGGTGTCTCATCCTCTTTAAGCTGAGCCTATGTCTCCTTTTTACCTCCATGGAGTTCGCTTTGTGTTCTACATGGAAGATGCATATGGGGAGACTCTTAGGGATCTTAGGAACTCATTTAAACATTTATTTGGGCCTAGGAATAATTATATCAAATCATATTTTCAAGGAAAATCATGAAACCCTAGGTTTGTTATCTTGAAAATCCATTGCCTTTTCTTGAATTTCTTTGCATATTCTTACTTTCTTCTCTTAAATTCATAGAATTCACCCTTGGTTCTCTTTAAAATTCCATCCCTCTAGCATCTACATAAATGGGGTGAAGTATGGAGAAGAAGGAGGAAGGAGTAGCTCCCATAGGATGCAAGATTTATCTTATTTTCTTGCTTTTTCTCACTTAAATTTTTCTTTCTTCAAGATTCTCTCCTCAAATCCGAATTTTTTCCTTAATTTCTCCCTTAAAATAGATTTGTAAACTTCATTTTAATCAAAGGAAACAAAGGAGAATGAAGGAGAGGAGGTTTGGATGGAAGAAAGCATGAAAAACTACCAAAATTCTATACCTTTTTGCTTGAATTTCTCCTCCTCTTCCTCTTCCTCTTGGGCATCACTCTCCCTAAGGTTTTTCTCTAGTTTGAGGCAGAAAAATAATAGGCTGAATGAGGGAGGAGATGAGGCGCCACTTATATATAGGTGGGAGGAAGAAGACTTTTCAAAAATTCTCATTTTGCCTTTTGTTTTTGGTATTTTTGTTTCTAATTCATTTAAGCTTATTTTTTAGAACCATCTTTTCCATTATAAAATTTATGTTTCCAATTTATTAAAATGCCTTTGGAATCACTCAAATCGGAGCTAAAACCTTCCCAAACGAATTTGTCAAAGTTTGGGTACACCGATGTTGGAAAACGTCCACCAGAGGGGCTTTAACTATCCCGAGCCTTTCCACAATTTTTAGGGCCTCTGAGAACCCTGGGGAGCTCAAAATTTTTATTTAAAAAGCCCTCCTATGTGAATTCTAAAAGTTGCTCAAAATTATAAAAATGCCATTACATTTTGTAAGTTTTCCGTAAGAAATTATTTTTTCATTCTAGCTTTGTTTTTCTTTTCATCTGAGCCTAAGATTCTCATTTTTAGGAGTTTAGAATGTTTCCCAAATTTTTTAGGACCTTAACTACATCATTTTGGGGGACTTCTTTTTGTATCCAGTGAAATTCATTTGTTTACGGAGAAACCATACATTACGTTTCTCGTATTTTCTCTTGTTTTTAGAGAATCAGATGTTATAGTCTTCCTTTTGCATTTTGCAAGCTACTATTTAAACTTGAGCTCGAGCTAGCACTTGTAGTTTTGTGGGTTTCAACCTTACTTTTCCCAACTGGTAATTAACTTAAAGCAACCTGCATATCAACATATCAATAATTTAAATGATAAACAACAAATTAGTTGAATGGACTAATAAATGATAAAAATAAGAACAAAACACAACCCTTTTGTATCTAATGAAACTCACCAAATAATAGATAATTCATCAAATGAGAAGTCATGAGCAAAGCTAAGAAAACATATGTATACAATGTAATTTGCTTAGTTTCATGTCTTGAGTCTTGATCAACATGAGTGGATTTTTTCGCCCTAGATTCTAGAATGCTGTAAATATTTTGTGATAATTTTTATTTAGAATATTTATCTACATTTATTATTAATTTATTGATCATCCTTTTTCTAGCAGCTAAATATCTAGGTTGCTCATTTCTTTTAAACAATTTACTTTTGCTGTGTAATTACTATTTACTTTCTCTATCTTGAATCCTTATTAGACACCTGGGGCTTCTTGTTTTTAGAGGCATAAGGTTTACTTGTTCATTTGTGCTAATATTGCATCTTGCCTTAGTAAGTTGCCAACTAATGAGTTTTATGAATCTCACCAAAATGCATTGGCATTTTAGGTCTATTGTAATATATGGGAAATGAAGTCCTTGTATGTTTGATTAAATGTTTTTTATGACCAAAACAACCAAATGAAGAACCAAAAAGTGAAATAAGACTTAGTTTTTGGTTGCTTACAGTTTGGTAGCTAGTCTTGATTCTTTGAGCATATTATAGGCAAATGTAACTCAAGAAGTGATATGAGGAACTTATGCCTCTCCTTGCAATTTCAAAGAATGACATGAGTTACTTTGGTATTAGTTTCAATTTATCTTTTCATTAATTTATGACAAGGGAGAGCTCTATTTTGAGAATCCTATATTGTCCTTCCTTTATAGCATTATAATAACTTCAACCAAGCTTGGATGGTTAGATTTTGAATTGTTGGGCAAGGATCATTATCAGGTCAGTATAGTTGCACTTTTGACAATTTAGAATAGCACTTTAGAATTAGGTTGAGATTGATGAGCATAGATAAAAGTAGCTATATAAGTCTTCCTCTTTTCATTTGAATTGAGATTGCCAAGAATTAACAGAAGTACCTTTTCATATCTTTCATTTTTCATGTGTCTTGAGATTGCTGAGAAATTGATTATGGTAACTTGCTTCGGCATTTGTATATGGAAATTAGATTAAGCATTTGAAGTTAAATAGGTATTTTCTATGTAGTAATATTTATTATAAATTAAAATATATAAATTAAATAGGTAATAATAATGAATGAGAAATAACACAAAATATAATAATAATTAAATAATAATGATGATAATAATAATCATAATTAAATTTTTTATTATAAATTAAATAAAATAAATTAATATCAAATAATAAATTATGTAAAAAAATTAAATTAATAATAATAATAAGAGGAAGAAAATTTTTATTATAAATTAAACTTACTAAATTAATTTTAAATAAATAATAAAAATAAATAGTAAATGATAAAACATATATTAATGATATATTAATAAATAACATTAATGAAAATAATAATAATAATATTTTATTAAAAATTAAATTTATTTAATTAATATTAAATAATAAACATTAAATTATGCAAGTAAAATTAAATAATAATAATAATAATAATAAGATTACTTATCCATAAATTAAATTTATTAATTTAATAATAAATAAATAGTAACAATAAATAAATAATTAATTAATTAATTAATTAATTAATTTTAAATATATAATAATAATGTAATTAAACAACATGAAATAATTGTATAAATTTATTTCATTCAAAAAGGAATGAGAAACAAAAAAGTAATAAGTTAGAGTCCACCTAAACATTATCACTCTTTGTAATTGCTTCCTTTAGTTTATCTAGTCTCTTGCATTGTCACTTTTTGGTTACTTCTTGTCTTATTATCCATTTAATTAAGGTCTTAGTTTGTACTACCAACAAAACCATGTTCTAGCCCATACTCATGTCAAAACCATAATCTTAATGACTAGAACTAATCGCTTATTATGGTTTGTACTAGAACTAAAGTTTGGTTTTAGTTCAAATGTAAAATCTAAAAATAGGGATGGCCTAGTCTAAAGCTCATGATTTGACATAATTATACAATTCTTTACATGTAAAGGTCTTGACTTGTCAATGGCTTAACTTGCAATGATGTTGATTAAAATGTAGGAAGTAGCATAGATGGATAAAAGTTAGATAAAGATCAATAATAGAGTTGATCTAGCATAGACGCAGAGTTGACGAGTTTCTTTAGTGGGCCTTCAATTAGCCAAGGGTGATTAATGCAAGGGCATATGTGTTAAGGAAGGGTTTCAGCTCGAGTTATGTAGTATGGAACTCACGTGGAGAAGTTTATCTTAGTGCTTACAGTCCATTGCATCAAGATAATGGTGAGGTAGGTGATGACACTGATGAAGAAGATCACATTGTTTAGATGCTTCATGATGTGTACAATCGTGTAGATTCAAATGAGGGGAACCGTGGATTAGAAAACCATAAGCCACCTAATAGGTAGGTAAGACAGTTCTTTAACTTGTTGCAAGATGCCCAGACTGACCTCTATCTAAGTTGTAACAAAGTTTCAAAGCTTTCTATTATAGTCAGGCTACTCTACCTTAAGTGCCTTAACCATTGCCATAAGATTTGCTGTTAACCTTATTTGAGGATGTTCTTCCAGAGGGGGCACTAATACCTAACTCCCACTACAAAGAGAAAAAGGTTGTTTAGGAGCTAAGATTGGATTACACCAAGATTGATGCATGTGGGAATGACCGCATCTTATATTGGCAAGAGCATGCCAATGCTTAATCATGTCCTAAATGTAATATATCTTAATGGAGGTCCAATAGTCGTAAAGGAAAAAAAGTCCTTCATAAAGCATTACAACATTTCCTTATAAAGCCTAGGTTATAAAAGCTATACATGTCTCACCACACAACTAAGGAGATGAGGTGGCACGATGAGGAATATATTGATAATGGTGTTTTATGGCATTTAGCTGACTCTATTGCTTGGAAATAATTTAACCAATAGAATCCAAAATTTGTTGGTGATTCAAGAAATGTTCGGTTGGGCTTAGAAAGTGTCAGGTTCCAACCTTAAGGAAATATGAGTGCTAATCATAGTAGTTGGTTAGTTGTGTTATATCCGTAGAATTTGCCACCATGGCAATGCATGAAATACCCATGTTTTATGATAACACTTCTAATTCCAGACCCTAGAAGTCTAGGTGATGACATAGATGTGTATCTCCAACCAATGATTTAAGAGTTGTTTGAATTATGAGAGCAAGGAATAGAAATATATGATGCCTATAAGAAATCTAATTTTAGGTTGTGTGTAGCTTTATTGTAGACAATTAATGACTTCTTCGCATAAAGGAACCTATCTGGATGGTCTACGAAAGGAAAGCTCACATACCCCTATTGCCATAAAGACACATATTCTGTTTTGTTATGAAATAAGTAGTGCTACTTGGGCTATCGTCACTTTCTACCAATCAATCATTCATGCTAATGAAATCGAAGGACATTTGATGGGAAAGTTAAACATAGAGTTGCACCCTTTCCTTTACCAGTGATAAGACCCTTTGCTAATTATAGGCATTGGGTGATGTAACTTTGGGGAAAGGTCAAAAGCGAAAGCATAACCATGTCACCAATGCATTTAATTAAAGGAAGAAAAACATCTTTTTTTGCTTGCCTTATTGGAAAACACTTCGAATTTGACATAACCTTGATGTTATGCACGTTAAGGGAAATGTTTTAGATAATATAATAACCAGTAATCTAGAAATTGAATTGAACCTAATAAATTGAAATAGGATCACCTTAAAGCAAAGCAATTAGAGTCTAAATAAGACTAGAATGTTCATTAGAATAACTAAGAATGTGAATTAGAGCCTAAGGTTAGCCCAAAACCGGAACCAAAATAGCCAAATAGAAAACAACAAAGGCTAGTCGCATTTTAGTAATTTTGGGCAAGTTGTAGAAAACTCAAAGGAAAGATCTTTAAATCGCAAAATTGAGTTTCCTGGGGTTCTCAGAGGCTCAAAAAACCATATGAACCGTTGGAATAGTCAAAACCCATCCGGTTTGAATTTTAGAGTGTCGATTGATCAAAATTTTAACTAAATCATTCGATAAGGTTTTAAATTCAATTTGGATGAAACCAAATCAATTTTATGAATTAGAGTACTTAAATTCTATGATGGAGAAGACAATTCACAAAAAGGAATAGAAATGAGCCCAAATAAAAAGAACCAAGATGATGGACTAAATTATAATTTTGAAAAGTTGTGTAAATGGACCCCTAGGCTTTGTAAAACAAAACCCTCTCTTCTCTAGCTCTCATAATGACTTGCTTCTATTCCAAATAGATTCTAGGGCAGTCTTGAGTGGCACACCAAGCAAGGGAGTAAGGAGAAGAAGATTTAAGGCAAAAAGTGTAAGATTTCCTTACTTTTTCATGTCTTCTCCTTCACCAAACCTCTTCTCCTTTTTCGCCTCTCTTCTCCCATGATTATAATGGTTTATTTAGACATGTTTTAGGGCTGGTCCAATAGAGGAGAAGGAGAATTCGGGAGAGCTCTTGAAAGCACAAGAAAGAGCATTTGAAAAGCTTCCAAATAAGGTAATTCTCTATGGCTAAAGCCTATTCCTCTTTGGCTTTTCTTCTTCTCTACCTTTTGGGACAGAATAAAAGGGAGGTGTTAAAGCCCTTATCTTAACCCAAACTTGATAGCAATAGGGGTTTTGAAGCCTAAGGATTCCAAAGAAGCAATTAGAATTCAAAAAGAACCATTAGAGAACAACTTATGGCTCTTAGGGTTTTGGATGCACTTTGGCAATTATGAAACTTTCTAATGATAAATTAGGTTGTATAAAAGTGTGTATGAGTTCTCAAGACATCTAAGAAGCTTCATCGATGGCAAATTCCTTAAGAAAATGAAGAAAACTCCCTGGGCCCTTGAATGGTGTACATGTCTTGACCAAGATAAGTTTGCGCACCTAGGGAGAGTTTTATTTGATTCCAAAGATAGAAATGGATTAGATATGAATAATAAATACCAAAGGAACTATTGGTTTGAATTTAGAAACTATATTTTGAAAGTTGGAAGTTAGGTTCCCTTTTTAAGACATAAAGAAGTAACTTGAGTTCAGCTCCTTGGAGTGAGTGTGTGATAACTCTAATGAGTTTGAATGGAGTCATATGACTTAGATTGAGTGAAAAATTAGAGCCAAGATGTTGAATTTATGCCATGTATGGAATCATAATAGTGGCATAAACTAGAGATAGCTTGTATAGAGTTTATGTGAAGCTAGAGATAGTTCCATTGATTTATTTATGTTTTCTTTGATATGTCAAGGCCAAGTGAGCCAAGCTTCTCTTAAGTGTGGGTGTGAGGCCGAACCAAGGAGCTAAGAATCAAAGGAGGAAATTGTGTTTCTTGCACCAAGGTAGCTTTATACTCTTTCTTGTATGCATTTCTTGGTTGTATGATTATCATTGAATGCTTGTATGTATGTTTAAATCATAAGACATGCAATTTGCAATTGGTTCGTTGCTATAATGCCATTATGCTTCTTAATTTGTTTTTGAAATGTGAGATTGCTCTTTATAAGTAAGGTTGTGCCAAAAGTCCCTAAGAATGAGTGAGACAAGGCTAAAAGTCTCAAGAATGAGTGAGGCTAAGTCAAAAGTCCCTAGAAAGTGGATAAGGATAATCCAAAAGTCCCAAATAATAGGATAAGGTTAGACCAAAAGTCCCTAAAGCTTGTTCTTGGCTTTGACATATTTATGTGATATGGAAATTATCATTTGAATGACTCTTGGAAGTGTTTGGTACATACTTGTATTCTTTGACATAAATATATGCCTTGTTTGCTTAGTTGAAAGGGTGAAAAAGTTATTGGGATTCTTTGAATCTCACTCTCCCCTATTTTCCATCTACTTTTGTCTAGGTGAAACCCAAGGAAGTAAAAAATGGGAGCCAAAGAGCATGATTTGCAATACTTTGACAATAAAATAGCTTTCTATGTACTTTAGTGTCAAAGTATATATGTATGGATCATTTTTTAGATGTAAACCCTTGATCAATTGTAAAACCATGTAAATACGTTGTATGAACTAAATGTGGAGCCAAATGAATGAGATTGTATAGTTTTGACATTCTTAAGCTATGATATTTATATGTATTTATACAAGTGGAATAGTGGATTTAAGTTTCATGATAATTTGAACCATTTAGAATTCTTCAATATGCTATTTTTATGTTATGGGACATGCTTAAATAGTCATGGATGGTGTGGAAGGTCATTTGGTGCAATTTGACCCTATTATGGTATTAAAAATTGCCATATTCTTGAGCAGAACAAAATGGACAATTTTGTGCTTGAAATTTGGCATAAATATAGGTCTCATCCAAAGCTTTTCACAAATTCAAACAAAACCCAATTTGGAGCTCTAGAGAATTTATTATTTTTTTTAAAAATTGGCTAAATTATGCAGAATCTATTACTATCACTGTTCTTATGATTAGTTTTCTTTTTTATGTCATTTGTAGGCCAAATGAAGTCCAATTCCCATGAAATTTTAAAGTCATAAACTAGACATCCTAAGCTTTCTATAACCATTAAGATCACCTAATTTGGAGCTCTATATAGGGAGATATTAATTTTTGAAATTATGGTACAGCTGTAGGATGCTACCCAGACCTAATGTACTATTTCATTAAATTTCTCTAGTCAAACATAGTTGTTTTCATTTGAAATTTTTATGACAATTAAGGGACATCCGAAGCTTAATAGAATGGTATAATTTGCAAGATTTTTTATTTTTTTATAATTAGTTATAAATTTTTGAATTTCACATCAGAATATAGAATCTAGAAAATCTGCAACTTGAAATTTGAAATCTTGATGTCTGGCTTAAGCCCAAATTGCAAGCTTGAAATTGTGTTGTTTTTAGTTCATTAAGTGTTTTATGGATGGAAGGAAATGTTGGTAAGGCCAAATGGTCCGTATGATTAAAATTGAATTATTTTGACTTATGATAACAAATAATTCCGCTGCTAAAAGTGGTAATTTGATAAAAATAAAACTTTTATGCTACTTGTGCTATAGTTTGGATGATATCTTGATATGGTGTGACAAATAATATTATGTCAACCATCATAGAGTTGGCTGGAAAGACAAAGGATACAGTGAAGAGTCAGTATGACTTAGTTAACATGGGAATTAGGTCAGAATTACACCTAATAAAAGAAGGGAACAAAGTTTCGACTCCAGTTGCTTGCTATGTGATGGTTATACTGAGCAACTTTAAATAAATTAGGTTGAATAAAAATTTGTAGTTAGTGATGCAACCTAGATTGTTTCCCTATGAGTTGGATTCCAATAGCGCGTAAGAAAGTTCTTTAAGTGTGAAAGTCAAGTGAAAACACAAGAATAAGAAGTAATTGGGGGGTTTAATTTCTAGAATTTAGTTGAATTAAAATAAACAACAAAAGTTGAAAACTAATACTAAAGTGATGAAGTCAACTATTAATGTAAAGTAGCTAACCTTGGACTCATCTCTTTGATTTCAATTATCATTGCTCTAATTAGACAGACTTAAGGCTTAGACCTAATTCCTTTTATTTAGTGCATTCATTAAAAAAAAACTTTTCAATTAACCAATTGAGATACAAGTACTTAACCATTTAAAAGTTTGTAATCACAATACTATTAATTGATTAGTACTTGCATATAAGAGTTAGAACACACCTAAATATGAGTTTAAATATTTTTTTAAGTTACTAGACCTTCCATCTAAGAGTCTAAATCACCACTTAAGCTCCTAAAAGTTTCAATTAAACCAATCAAGGATAAACTCCAACATCAATTACACAATAACCATTGCATAATTAAGCTAAAATTTGCAAGTAAAGTAGGTGGAAATACACAATCATTCAAAAAGTAATTCATCAAACACTTAAGGTGCAATAATATATCTCCAATTCTTAAACAAAATTCAAAGGATTAAACCAATCCAAAATAGCCACTATAATCAAGTTTTCATCAACCAAACCTAATTAATAGAATATTAATTGAAGTAACATAAAAAATAGAAGGCTTGAAGTTGAAAGCTCAAATCTTCGTCAAAGTGTTAGCATCCAAGATTAGTCACTAAATGAAATTAAGCTTCCATGTAATGAAAATAATGGAGGAAATTGGAATTGAAAGCCACAAAAATTAGAGCTTTCAAGAAGAGGGAGGAGATGATTTCACGTTTGCCCCGCCCTTCCACATGAATCACTTCTCATGTAGAAAACCCGAGCCTCCTTTTATGCGTGAATATGTGCAGGCCCCCTCCATTCATCTATGCATGTGAGATTAAGTGGATTGCCATATGACTTGGACCTGTGATTGTGTGTGAATATGATACGTAGAATGTGTGCTCCTGTACATGTGAGTGAATGAGAGAATCCACAATGTGTCAACATGGACTAGTGTGTGAGATGGATCTTGTAATAATCGATTTTTTAAGAACTAAATAGAACTTAATAAAATGTTCTAGGATCACCTTAAAGCAAAGTAAATTGAGGATAATTGAGAATAACATATTAATTAAAATATCTAAAAATGTGGTTAAGAGCTTAAAGATAGCTTGGAATTAGAGCCAAAAAGACTAAATGAATTAAGGGATAAATATAATGGCAAAATTATAATTTCAGGAAACTTTTTGAAAACTCAAACGAGGGAGGTTTAAATAATAAAATTGAGTTTATTAGGGTTTTCAAAGGCCTAGAAAGTCATAGAAACTGTCAGAATGATTAAAACCCTTCTAGTGTGCAATCTAGGTCAATAGTTGACCAAATAGTTTGATAGGGTTTTAAATCCAATTAATGTGATACCAAAGGCTTTTAATGAATTATAGGATCGAAATTTTATGATGAAAGAGGCAATTCTCAAGAAGGAGTTTAAATGAGCTCAAATGGAGAAAACAAAGTACATGAGATATAGCTAGAATTTCGAATTGTTATAATTGACCTTCCCCCTCTCTTATATCACGCCACCTCTCTTCCTATGATCTCAACTGACTTATTTCCACTTTGAAATAGAACTAAAACTAGCCTTAAGTGGTGCATAAAAGGAAGTAGAAGAAGGGAGAATACCAAGCTTAAAAGGGTAAAAAATGATGCTCTTTTCATGTTCTTGCCTTTGTAAATATTCATTTCCTCTTTCTCCTCTCTCTTTCTATGATTTTGGAATTTTGAATGGTGGTGTTTTTTGGTTGGTTTAATAGAGGGAAGAAAGAGAATAGAAGAAACTCTAGCAACATAAGAAGCACCATTTGACAATGAATTAGACATGGTATGTTCTTCCATGCAAAACTTGTTTTCTTGGTTCTTTCTTTACTTCTCCAATTTGGCCAAACCAAGGGTAATATGAAAGGAGTTCGATTTTGGCCCAAACTTAACAGGAAATGAGGTTTTGAAGCATGGAAGTTAATATGGAACTAAAAGAATTGAATACAAAGCCATTGGTAGCAAGTTATGGAATCTAGGGCTTTACCTACACCTTAGGAAATATAAAACTTCCTAATGATAATTAGACTTATGTAAGAGTGTAACTGAGTCCATAAGAGATCTATGAAGCTTCATAAGTGCCATTTCCCTAAGAAAATTGATCAAAACTTCATAGGTGCTTTTCCTTGAGCATGTCTCGGCCTAAACCAATATGGAGTACTTAGGGAGAGTTTTCTTTGATTCTAAAGTTAGAAATGGTCTAAATATGAATTATAAACACCAAAGGAACCATTGGTTTGAATTTAGAAGCTATATTTTGAAAGGTGAAAAGTTAGGGTTCTATTATGTATAAAGAAGTAACTTAATGTTAGACTCTTTGAATTGAATTTGTGATGACTTTAATGATTTTAAATAGAGTCATATGACTTATCTTGGGTGAGAAATTAAAGCCAAGATAATGAATTATATGACTTACTTCATTATGCTACTAAATGGAGCCATATGGAAGCCTAAAGCTAAAGTTAGTTTATGTAAGGCTTATGTGAGTCTAAAGATGATTACCTTGAGGTATTTGTGTCATGTTTGATATGTCTAGGCTAAGAAAATAAAGCTTCTCCTAAGTGTGGGTGTCAGGCTGAGAAGAGAAACTAAGAAACCAAAGAGAGAATTTTATACTTCTTGAGTAAAAGTAGCTCTTCATCCATTCTTATATGCTTATATTGGTTGTTTGATTATCATTAATTACTTGTATATGTGTATGAACTATAAATTATGTCTATTGTTATTATTTTGATAATTTGATGCAAATATGTGACATTGAATGCATTTGAAATTTGGAATAGCTCTTAACAGGTGAGGTTGTGCCAAAAGTCTCTTGATTTGGGTGAGGTGAAGCCAAAGTCTTTAATCTGGGTAAGACAAGGCCAAAAGTCTTAAGAATAAGTAAGGCTAAGTCAAAAATCCTTAAAAATGAGTGAGACTAATTCAAAAGTCCCAAACAATTGGGTGAGATTAAACTGAGAGTCCCTAGAGTTTGTTTTTACCTTGATGGATCCATATGATTTATAAATATGATTATATTTGATATTTGCATACCTATTATGCATACTTGCTTTCTTTAACATGAAAATATTCCTATAAGTGTGCTTGAAGGGTGAATGAGCTATTGGGGGATTCATAGAATCTCACTCTTCTCTATATTATTTCTAACCATGTCTAGGAAATTCTCAATAAGTCAAAAATAGATACCAACAAGCATGAATTGCCTTACTTTGACAATAGTTTAGGTTTTTTTGTAATAGGTTGCCCGTGAGAGATTGTATATGATATTTTTGTGCTATAAAAATTTCCTCAAATGTAAAAGCATGGGATTATAATGTAAACATCATTTTTTAATGTAAATGTGCTAAATTGTGCAAGTTGGGTATATGTGTGCCTTAGAAAGTGTATGTATAATGTCAAGTGGAGGAGTGAATTTGACTTGTATAAGGTTTGGGGCATAATAAACCAGTCACATATTCTGTGTTTCATGTTTTTGACATGCTCAAATGGTCACATGAATTGAAGAAGCCCATTTTGAATCAATTGGATCCATATGCGCACATTTTGAGCCAATTTCTACCCCTGAACCAAAATTTAACCAAATGAATGAATTTTTAGGTGAAATTTAGCAAGCATTTAGATCTCATTTATAGTGTTTCACAAAGCTAAAGAATATAATTTTTGGAGCTCTGTATAATTTATTATGATTTTTTAAAAATGATAAATTGTAGAATTTACTGGGTACTATTTATATAGTCAAATATGATTTTTTATGTATTTGAGGGGCCAAATAGACTCCAATACCCATAAAATTTTACAAACCTATAATTGGTATTATAAGCTTTCCATAGCCATAAAGTTTCCATAACCTAAAGTTATGTAACCAAAGATATGCATGCTCAAAGTTTCAGGTTTGATTATGCCTAAAAATCTAATGCAGTTACTATTCCATTGGACTTTTTGTAGCCCAAATGAAATTGTTTTAATCTAAAATTTTTAAAACATGTGGTTCAAGTCTAGAGCTTCCATAAAGTCCTAATTTGCACAAATCAAAGTTTTCTAACTCAAGATATAAATTTTTGAAGTTAGTATTTAAATCAACATGAAATGATACAAATGTGGTAGTTTAGTGCTTATGGCATGAAACCTGAAATTCATGACTCTTTTCATGATTTTTGACATTAAACAAGTTTGTCTAGTTTGGACTTTGAGATTGATATGTTGAAGTTATGAGCTTATGCAAATTTGAGGGAGTTGGACCTTTAATATCAATTTATTCTACTGCCAAAAGTACTAAGAATGAGAAATTGATGTTATAAGCATGTTGTAATGTAAAATATATACTATTTCTTTATGGTATGACAAATCTCCACCATGTACTTTCAGTGCCTTGCATTGCTCTACCCCATGTCTAGAAACCCGTGTGTGTATGAAGCTATCCATGTGCATGTGAGTGAAGAGATGGCTTATGTACTTTTGTGTATCACTGTGTCTCCACGTGAGAATGAGAGCTGTGGAATGTGTTGAATGCATGTGATTTAGTGACATGTGTATATGTTAGTGGAATGTCGTGCCTCCTCATGTGACTTGACAGTAAAGTGTCGTGACTTCATGTATAATTAAGAGATAGCTCCAGAATGAATTATGTGTTATTTAAGAATGGAATGAATGAATTTGATCTACCCATATTAGCTCTCCACTTGAAATATCATGCCAAATCATCCTCTAATTTTCAATTTCCATTTCCTACAAATTAATTAAGAAAAATCTACACAAAGAATAAAAATAAAATATTAAGTAAGAAAAATTTACAAAAATCATTTCAAAAGAATTTTTGCATTAAAACCAAGAATTTTGCAAATTAATTCCTAGAGTGCAAAAAATAGTTGATACAAATCAAATCTTATCCAATTAAATCCATGAAGCCTTAATTCATCATTAAAATTGCCAAATTAAGAGAAATAAAATATGTAAAAAATGACATTTATCACTGTGCATTGTCCCAACAAGAGAAGTTGAAAGTTTATAACTTCCTAACTACTTGAAAAATGCCTAATGCCTTCTCTTCAAACATTTCACTATATGTCAATGTTCGTGAGTGAAAAATCAATGGATTGAAGTCCCACGACCACCATGTTTTGCTATAAGATATATTCCTTATAGTATTCTATGGTTTGTTGCCCAATGAGGTACCTAAGCCTATATTAAAGTTAGGTGAATTCTTTAAGAATTTGTGTTCCAAGTGCCTAACAACCAAAGCTCTTGATTGGCTTCAATACTAAATTGCATGTGCACTGTAGAAATTGGAAATGGTATTCCCATCGGCCTTCTTTAATATCATGATCCACTTCGCTAGCCATTTAACAAAAAAGGTGAAGCTCCATGGGCCCATATAATATAGGTAAATGTACCTTATCGAGAAATAACTTACTACATTATATATCTCTTTTCATAAATTTCATTAATACTCTAGACTAGATTATTTATTCAAATCCTCTTATGTATTTAGTTATTTGTGGACACTGAAAACATATTTTAGCAATAAGGCTTAACTAGAATGTTCAATTGTGAAGGGGTATTTGGTAGATGAATGCCTTACCTTTTGCTCCCATTAGTTGAGAGACATTCCCACCAAGTTTCATAGGCCTCGTAGGAAAAATGATGGACTTATGGGAAAGGATGAAACAACTATCTTTAATAAAAGTGGGCAAGCCCGAGGAGGTAACATTTAACGTCTAGTTTTCATCAAATGATGGAAATGGATATATTTCTAAAGCAAATCCCCCAAAATGAATTAGTTAAGGACCCAAAAAATTTAAGTAGCACTCTAGACTCCTAAAAATAAGAATCCTAGGCTCAAACGGAAAGAAAAATAGAGCTAGAATAAATAAACAAATTTGAACGAAAGGTTGATGAAACGTAATAGCATTTTCATAATTTTGAGCAAATTTTGGAATTCTCATAGGAGAACTTTTTAAATGGGAAAATTGAGTTGCCCAGGGTTCTTAGAGGCCTTGAAAACTATGGGAAGCCCCGGGAAAGTTAAAACTCCTTCGGTGGATGTTTTCCAATGTTGGTTGACCCAAACTTTGACGGATTCAGTCAGGAAGCTTTTAGTTCTGATTTGAGTGATTCCAAAGGCATTGTATTAAATTGAGAACCTAAATTTCATAATGAAAAAGATAGTTCTAAAAAAGGAGATAAAACAAATTAGAAACAAAAATGCCAAGACGAAGGGACAAAATTTAAATTTTTGAAAAGTTATTCATAACCTACCTATAGATATATATAATGCCCTACCTCTTCATTCATTTAGCCAGAGCTAGGGTTTAAGGTGCCCCAAGAGGAGAAGAAAGCGAGGAGAAAAATAAGGAAAAACATATGGATTTTCTTGATTTTTCATGCTTTCTCTTGAGCAAACTCCTTCTCCTCTATCTTCCCTTCTTTCCCATGATTTTTTTGAAGTTCTTAGATCGATTTTGAGGGTAAAACAGAGATAAAAAATTCGGATTTGAGGAGAAGAGGCTAAGCAAAGTGAGAAACAAGCAAGAAAAGCCAAGAAAACAAGGTAAATCTGCATTCCATGGTAGCCACCTCTTATTCCCTTCTTCTCCTTAGTTTGTCCCACTTATAGAGCTTCAAAAAGACATGGATTTTGGGTAGAACCAAGGGCGAACCTTAGGGAATTAAGTGTGGAGAATAAGAATATGCAAAGAGAATTAACAAACAACCATGGAAAATCAAGATAGAAAAGTTAGGGTTTCAAGTGTTCCACCAAAAATATGATTTGATACAATAATTCTTAGGCCTAAATGAGTGTTTGGATGAGCTCCTAAGATCTCTGGAAGGCTTCTCATATGCATCTTCTATCAAGAACACAAAGCAAACTTCCTTGGTATCCTTATGCTCTATAGCCACAACCTAGAGTAGTTAAGGCATCTAGAGGTAGTTTTAATTTGTTCCAAGCTTAGTTTTAAGTCATATATGATGGAAGAAGATGAGAGGAAGCCTTGGAAAAATTTTAGAAACCATAGAAAGTGAGATGGCATCATAGATTCCATAATATGACCTAAGAAAGTAATATATAGTTTGGCTCTTTATTTTAATTGTGTGATAACTCTAAGAGGCTTAAAAGGAGTCAAGAATCATAAATGGAAGGAAAGAATAGAGCCTAGAACTCAATTGATAGATGTTGCTTTATTAGGTGCATTTAGGAACCATAAAGTTAGAGTTCCAAGTAGATAAGTGGCTTTGAGAATGATTCCAAAAGCATAATTGGTTCTTATTTTATATGTCTAGGCCTAGAGAAACAAGTCTCCTATCATTGTGAGTGTGTAGCGGAGGAAAGGAGTATAATTTCAAGAGTGTGTTTATGTGGCAAAGGTAGCCCTTTCCACTTTCTCTCATGCATAGATGAATGTTTGTCTTGTCTTTGAATGTGTGTATGTGTGTTTTAAGCCATGAAAAGTGTTCTAGCATGTACATATGTATTATGATGCCATGATGTGATATTATATTTTCAAATAATGTTTTATATGCTTGCCTTGGTTTTTCTTGAGTGTGGAGAAGCCAAGAACCCTGTAGCCATGGTGAGGATGAGCCAAGAATCTTTGAGAATGGTTAAGACAAAGTCTAGTGTCTCCCAAGTGTAAGACTTGGTTTAAGGCCCTTAAGAAAAAAGGTGAGGCAAGTCTAATAACCTTAAAGAAAATGAGTGAGGCTAATCCACTTACTTGGCAAGCATATGTATGCTTTGTATGACTTGTTCAAATGCCAAGAATGCTTCTTGAGTGATAACACTTTCCATTATGCCATGCATGCATTTTTAAGACTTGAATTGCATTCTTTATGTGTGATTGAAAGGGAGATGAGCTATTGGAATTCTTTGAATCTCATTCCCTCCTCTCTAATGTCTTAACATACTAGGCAAACCAAATGAGTAAGGTAATGGGAGCCACCAAGTTGGAAGATGAAAGCTTGACAACCAAGTGCCTAGTTTTGTCTCTTTTGTAGCCATACAAATGGCATATGACATAATACTAAAATGGAAATGTTGTATCATCATTTGAACATGTGTAATTACTCATATATTTTATGTATGTATGGGGTTTGATGCCAAATGAATGATAATATAGTTTTTGGGTATTAGATGGCAATAGAAAGTGTGTGCATGCTTGTGTATGGCTTAGGGTGAGAGAGTGAGTTTTAGGTTTATTCACCTTTGAGATAAGTTTAGAAAGCCATTTTGGTGCATTCCCACATGCTCAAATGGTAATGGTTGCCTTGGAGCTCAAAATGGACCATTTGGACCCCTTATATGACACAAAATGATCCATTTTGTAACCTAATGTCAAGATCTGATCAAATGAACAAATTTGCTTTTAAGGGTTCTTAGCCTCACCACACTCAAGCAAACCCAAGAACACATCAAAACATAATATGAAACATAATATGTAATCATGAAATCATGACATATAAAATCATGCTAGCATACTTTTCATAGCTTGAAAATATACATACACATACATTCTAAGACAAGTTAAATACACATCCATGCATAAAAGAAGGTGGAGAGAGCTACCTTACTCGCATTTTGCACACTTTTTCCTCAAGTCTTAAATCCTCTCCCTTGACCTCACACACCCAAGAAGGTGGAGATAATTCCTTTTTGTCCTAGACACAATTTATGGAAGCCAATTAGGTTCATGAAATTAATTCTAAGGCCACACAACTTACTTAGACCCTAGGTTAATTTATAAACCTCATTATGGCTCCATAATTGCACCTAATGAAGTAACACCCCTCAAATAAATTCTAGGCTCCATTTTTTCCTTTCAAGTATGATTCTTAACTCCTTTTAGGCCTCTTGGAGCTATCACATAATTAAAACAAAAAGCCTAACAACATGTTACTTCTTTAGGTCATAATATGGAACCTAAAGCACCAATTCACTTTCTATGAGTTTCAAATTTTTTCCAAGGTTTCCTCTCATATTCATTCATCATATATGACTCAAGAATAGCCTTAGAAAAATTTAAAAATCTCCCTAGCTATGAAATCTCATTTTGGCCGAGACTATGGAGCTTAATGGCTTCCTTGGAATTTGCTTGGTTTTCTTAAAAGAGGAAGCATGTGGGGAGCATCTTAGGGATCTTAGGAACTCATTTATACTCTTAATTAGACCTAGGAATCATCACACAAGGTCAGATTTTACAAGGTGCACACAAAACCCTAGATTTGCACCTTGAAATCTAATAGTTTTTTGTTAATTTCCTTTGCATATTCTTAATCTCCACACCCTTTTTCCTTAGATTCATGCTTGGTTTAGCTTAAAAATCAGATCCTCCTATGGTTCCTAGGGTTAGGCAAAATGGAGGAGGAGAGGAACCAAAAGTATCAACCATAGGAAGAGAAATTACCTACTTTCCTTGCTTTTTCTTGCTTGAATCTTGCTTTCTCCAAGCTCCTCTCTTCAAATCCGAAAATTCCCTTGAATTTCTCCCTTGAATAAGATATATAAACTCCATTTTAATCAAAGGAAATAAAAGAGGATGAAGAAGAGGTGGTGTGGATGGAGGAAAGCATAAAAAACTAGTATGGAAACATACCTTAAGCTCGGATTTTCTCCTTCTTTTCTTCTTCCCTTGGTGTTCCACTCTCCTAGGGTTTCTCCTCCAATTTTTAGCAGAACAATCTAAAGCTAAATGAGGGAGAATGTGAGGCACCACCTATTTATAATAGAGGAAGAAACACTTTTTCAAAAATTCTCATTTTGCCCTTCGTTCTTGGCATTTTCGTTTCTCCTTTGTTTTAGCTCCTTTTTAAGAACTATCTTTTTTATTATAAAATTTAGATTCCCAATTTAGTAAAATTCCTTTGGAATCACTCAAATCCGAGCTAAAACCTTCCCAAATGAATCCATCAAAGTTTGGGTACACTGATATTAGAAAACGTCCATCAGAGAGGTTTTAGCTTTATCAAGGCTTTTCATGGTTTTTAGGGCCTTTAAGAACCCCAAAGAACTCAAAATTTTCATTTAAAAAGTCCTCTTGTATAAATTCCAAAATTACGAAAATGCCAATACGTTTCGTAAGTTTTTCGTAAGAAATTGTTTCTTCATTCTAGTTCCATTTTTCTTTCCGTCTGAGCCTGGGATTCTTATTTTTAGGAGTCTAGAATACTTTTTAAATTTTTTGGGATCTTAACTATCTCATTTTGGGGGACTTCCTTTTGTATCCAGCGAGTTTTATTCATCGACGGAGAAACCATATGTTACGTTTTTCACATTTTCTCTCGTTTTTAGAAAATCGGATGTTACATTTCTCCCCCCTAAATAAATTTTGTCTTCAAAATTTAGGGTATGCTTTTCTCTTACTCTTTTCTTATTATGGCTAACTATTCTTTTCTTTCCCTTCTTTTTGGCTCTATATGCTTTCTCAACGATTTCACTTGTTTGAATTTTCTCTTAACTAGGAAATTTTCATACTAACTTTTAATGAGAGCTCTATTACTATAATGTGCTAGCTAATTCTTTTCATAAGGGAAAGAAATTTCTAATTCTGGAGGCCTATCTTGGGAGAACTTACTAATTATATCGGGTTAATGTTAACCTGTTCACAGAGATTAATGTTTCTTTCAGTGGACTTATTTACATATCTTGGCAGGTAACTTATTTCATATCACATCTCCATATCCTCTCTCAATGGCTTCTCATAATATCTCATCATCTTCTTTTATCATTACAGCCATCGGAGGTTTCTATTTATCTGCTTACTTATTTACATGTATCGTCCGCTGTTCATCTCTGCATTCTTTCTTACTAGCTCATCCCATGATTACAATTCACATTTCTTTCCATCATAGGCCTCACATCTCAACTGCTCATTGGGATTACAACTCCCTTAAGGAGTTTTTACTTTTAATGATCCCAGTTTCTCTGTCTACCATTACATCTGTCTTAGTAGGCTAAGACTTTTTCTCACTTACAGTGGCATTTTATAATCCCTTATTTCAACACTGGTAGGCCTAACATACGTGTCTTTACTGGCATCGAAGAGCTACTACCACTAACTATTGCTAAGCTCTGGTGGGATGTTAAGTATTCTCACAGTTTTGCTCACTAGAGGCATACTGTATCACTTACCTCATATAAAAACTACACCTGACCGCTTTCTAAATACATAAGCTAGCATGTTGGGATCTCTCTATCCCTCAGTCAGGGCTCCTATCTGTTAGGTAGTGATTCATCTAGCTCTAACTCTGGAAAGCTAATTTCTTGCTTTCCTCATCCTATATACTATGTTCATCTCTAAAGAGAGCTAGTCAGTAGTTTAACTGTCTGAGTAAAGCCTTCATATCTCTGTGGCAACGATCTACCAAACTCAGGAGATTTGTAGTCTCTGAGACAAAGGCTAGCTAAAACTGTACTAGTTTCTAAGACTAACTGCTCTATAAAACTATCTCAGGCCATCATCTCACCAGAGAACTATCATGCTGTAGCTAGAGCTCTCTATAACTCTGTGAGATCTACTATGATTCTTGGGTCTACTGCGACCTCTCAAAGCCCTACTAGGGTCTATTTCAATCTGCTGTGCTATGCTGGGATCTACTATGATCCATTTCTAGCAGATTTCAAAGCCTAAAATCACTGTATCTGATAGTAAAATACATACTCACTAAGTCCAGTAACCATCACTCATAATAGTTGAGGCTAAACTCAGAGGTACACTGTGCTCTTCGTGCGAAGTGGGTTCTGTGTCATCTAATTCTTTAGGATTCTATCATACTGATACTAAAGAGCATTTTAAATTTTTCACTCATTGCTCCTCATAGGTTTCTCAGATTCCCACTTCAACCCTTTTTGCTTGGGCTTCCTTTTTTCACTCTATTGATTTACTTACTTTACATATGCTTGTTCTAGTCTTCCTTTCATATCCTACAGTTTTCAACTATGCCCACGTTCTGCTTTTAAATGCCTTGGCACTCGGGCATCTCACACTGAGTGTGGTTAACATCTCTGGCAGGAAAGAGGCTATGCACTAGTCCCTATTTATTTCATTTATACATACTATAAGGGACTTAGGCTATGCATAATGAATTTGAACATCCTCTACTAGGGATCCTTTTCTACAAGTTTTTCTCACTATTCTGATATTATTGGAATCCATTTACCTTTCTTTTCTAACTCATCTCATCCTTTAATTAGGATACCTTTTGATTATTGGGACACTTTGGTGATTGATGTCATCGTTTGCTACACACTTAAGTCACATTACTATTACATTGATCAGGTCTAATATTATGTAGCCTCTATTGCAAGCAAACCATAACATCAAACACTAATACATAGGCACCTCATGACTGAGCTCAAAGCCACTATTGCTTGTATATTGTAAGTTTCCTAATAATCTAAAGTATTTCTCTTTTACTTTTCTCTATCTACCCTATTCTCGTAGAGTGCTCAGGGAAAATAGGATTCTTCCTCTATTTCATCCTGAGATTTCTCTGTATTGCCTAGCTATTTTTACTTCGGGCGCTATCATGCTAGAAGGGCATCTATACCAAGGACAGATGTGCTTTCTTAAGTACTCAAGCACATTAACTGAATATTTATTCTCAATCTAATATGTTCTCGGCTTGAACACTATCATATCTTCTCTTTCTACCTTTCTTATCCTCTTACTTAGAAGAAAAGATGTTTTACTACTGGCTGTTTCTATTGCCAGTTCAAGTTTTTTTATGCTTAAGAATACCTGTATTTTCCTGGGGTTCCTCCACTTATTTACTCTCTGTAACATCAAGGGAGTCTATTTTTCGTTCATACTCTTACTCTGCTCTTAGCTAAACCATCCATTGGTAAGAAGGATTCTATTTTATAAAATTCCAGGAATTTCATTCTATGGCTTCAGCTTACACTCTTTCTCTATATAATGCAAGACTCACCTTTTGAGATGGTCTCTAACTTCCTCGAGCTTCTCTGAGGGTACTAAGGCACTAACTGTTTGTCTTAACTTATTTCTACGTTCAGATTAGAGCTAGGCTTTCTCTCTGTTCAGCCTCTTTAGCCTCACCCTAGGAGCACAGTATACTATTTCTAAGGTTCTACTGACCCAATCCAAGACACGTACTCTTAATGTCTGAATTCTATCTTACTGAAAACTTATACTCTACTGGATGCTCTAATCACTCATGTGCCTTAACCCTATATCATTCTCATATTAGAGAGCTCGTCTAACTACTTATCAGACTCTTATCTATTTCCTTTTCTAGGCTTAGCTTACTTATTTAATCATGACTAAAGCGAGGGCATCTTTTCTGTAGATAGTTTCTCAACTCTTCCTCGCTTCTTTTATTACTATACTTTACGACTCAGGGGGGTCTATCTAGGGGAATTTACTAACCACTACTGGGTGGTTTCCTCAGCATCAAGATGTCTCATCTTTTCTTTCTCGATCTAGAGAGAACTTTCACTGAGGCTTTCATTCACATATCTCACCTGGAACGATGTTACCGATCATCTCATCGGACCTATAGCTTACTAACTATCCTTATTCTTTTCTGAGTCTCTATTACTGGTTATTCATACTTACATCTAGGTGTTACCTATGAGGTATACATTTCTAGGCCACTCACTATGTGTCTCACTGCTAGTAGTCTTATCTTACGTTATTTTGAGGCTACATTAATATTTTATTATTTAGTGTCTGACTCGATAGCACTCTAGGTTGGAGTCAATGCCTCATAGGTGGGTCTTAACAACCTCATTATCCCTATATCTAACTTTCTCTATGCTGAGCTCTTTCTCAGTTTCAACTACTTAGCCCATGGATACTAACCTTCTGTGACAATTCGTTACTCTTTTCTCTTTACTTATACTAGGGGTTTTCACTTTTTATAGGTCATCTGACCCCTTATCAACTCCTTTCTTAAGTTGGTTTGAATATGACCAACAAGGCATTTATAGTGCCATTCACCATGGTTAACACATCATTTGTCGCAGCTAATTAGCCTTGGGTTTATCCTAGTTTTCCTGTCTGAGTATTGGCCATGACTAACTTCTTAATTGGCCACGATGAGGAACTCTCTGGATTGCCTCGCTGTTATCTGGAATAATTGGCCGTGGCTAATAGCCTCTGATTGGCTTACTTTTTCAGGGATTAGATTTTCATCTTTAGCTACCAACCTAAGCCTCATAGCTTCTATATCTAGCCCATCATCAAATTAGAAGGTTCTACCTCTTGCTTCATTTATGCATAACTACTTATTATCTCAAGGCTGTCGAGCTCTAGACATTTGGGTGTTGTGGCTAGGAGGCAATTCTTTTTCTCACTTCCCCTCTAAACTAGTCCTGTGCAGTTGCAGTCTCATCTCACGACACGCTGCATCACTACTTGTCTCTGCATTATGCGAGATAACTGGGAATGGCCTGAGTATGACTACCAGGGAGAATTAGGCCTCAAGTACTCTTTCTAGCAAGCCTCTTCATATCAACGAGATCATTTCTCGTCGTTTATATCTAGGGCTTGCCACTGATCCTGGCGAGCTATCATATCTCATCGAGCTCTAACCGTTAGATCCCTTAACTTTGCTCAAGGTATTCTAAAGGCCATTTTTTTTTGGTGTCCACTAACTACACCAAGACCATTCTACAACTTACTTATCATGAATAAAGCCACAAACTACTTTCATACACCCAACATATCTCATATAAGGCTTTAGCCATCCATTCAAGCCTTTTACATAGTCCTACTACTACATTCTCAAGCCAAATCTAATCTGAGAGAGCCTGGAACTTTACTCTGATACCAATAAATATAACACCATAATCTCTAACTCATCTCATGACTTTAAATAGCTCAATATCATGAATTATATAAGCTTCTAATGAAAAAGGCAATAAAATAATGAATATTTTCACATTACGTTGTGTATAAAAATTTCATTCGATGTCACATGGACCATGTGAGCCTATACCATACATTTTCATATTTAATTACATGAATACAACTCATTTGCATCATAAAAATGTGGCCCACAACTCAAGAAAACCGAAATGAGGGATAAAATATAGATGTTTATTTTCTGCTAGATTTGGCTCTTTTCTGACCAAATTTTGAAAAATCATAACTAATTCTAGAGAAATCAAAATCATGTATTCTTAGCCATTCTGGAAAGCTAAGGATGTCTACTTCATACTAAAAATATGTCTAGACTATAACATCCATCACAGAGGACGTTTGACATGTGAAATGGTCCAGAGGTCAGACTACCTCCTGATGCTGTCACAGAACTCTGCAGCAAACTTCAAAAATGTCCAATTAATTTCACAAAAATCCAATCTATGCAAATGATACCAATCTAGAAATTTGTGGATGTTATCTAGAGGGGAAAAATAACTCCAAACCAACTCAAGTAGCCCAGACCTCAGAATGCAATGGAATAGTAATAGAGGTTAGCTAAAATCCTTGATATTTAATTACATGAATACAACTCATTTGCATCGTAAAAATGTGGCCCACAATTCAAGAAAATTGAAATGAAGTATAAAATATGGATATTTATTTTCGGCCAAATTTGGCTCTTTTCTGACCAAATTTGAAAAATCATAACTAATTCTAGAGAAATCGAAATCATACATTCTTAGCCATTATGGAAAGCTAAGGATGTATAATTCATACTAAAAATATGCCCAAACTATAACATCCATCACAGAGGACATTTGACATGTGAAATGGTCCAGAGGTCAGATTGCCTCCTAATGCTATCATAGAATTTTGCAGCAAAGTTCAAAAATATCCAATTAATTTCAAAAAAATCCAATCCATGCAAATGATACCAATCTGAAAATATGTGGATGTTATCTAAAGGGAAAAAATAACTTCAGACCAACTCAGGCAGCCCAAACCTTGAAATGCAATGGAATAGTAACAGAGGTTGGCTAAAATCCCTAATACTAGATAGAATCTTTAAAAATTCATATTTCCCTCTCTATACCTCCAAATGAGATGCTTCTAGTTGGCACAAGTCACTGTGAATGTCTAGTTTCTCTGTATAAAATTTCATGGCAATTAGATATCATTTGTGCCCTGTGTGATGCATTTTATTTTCAGACCAAATGAATAGTGCAGACCAAAGTCAGAAAATTTACCAACTTTGAAAATTCATCAAATATTTAGTAGCCTCCAAAAATTATGTTCTTTAGCTTCCCAAAAAGCTCTAATTTCACATCAAATCTCAAATCAAGAAGAAATCATTTGGCCAAAAAGTGACATAGGGTTCCATTATGGTTAATTTTGGCTCCATATGAGGTACCAAAGTAACCAAATGGCTTACCTTAGGGTTTGCACCTTTTGGGTAAGTCTAAAAGCATAATTAAGACTTGTGTAAGCTGCCAAAATGGTCCCAAACTTCATGCATCTTATTTTGGCCATTTCATCTACACATGTACATAATTCTATCAATCCATTCATGGAGCTAATTTGCCATCATATACTCAATTCACATTTTAGTGGCTACATAGCATATTCTCTCATTCATACATGGCATAATATCATAATTACACATGTTTAAAAGGTCATAGACCATATACATCATGGGATTACATGCTTTGACACAAATATGGCATTAAAGGACCAAAAACTATGCATTAGGTTGTCAAGCTCTCTTCTTCAAGTTAGTTGGCTTCCGTTACCATGTCCACTCGATCCACCTAGCACATTAAATCATTGGAGAGGAGGGAATGAGGTTTAAAGAATTTCAATAGCTCATCTCCCATTCAATCATACATAATGGATGTAAACAAATCTCATAAATCCATGTATGGTCATGTTGACATGTGCAAACATTCAAGAAGCATTTTCATAATTTGAGAATGTCATACATAGCATACAAAGGCTTGCCAAGCAAGTGGATTGGCCTCACCCAATTTCTTGTGAATATTGGGCTTGCCTCACCCATTCTTTAATGCATTCTTAGACTCAACCATACTCTTGGAAACCCACTTTACTTTTGAGAGACTCTTTGCTTTGTCTCAACCAATCTTAAGGGTTCTTAGCTCATCCTCACCATGGCTAAGGGTTCTTGGCCTCACCACACTTAAGCAAACCCAAGCACACATCAAAACATCATATAAAACATAATAAGTAATCATGAAATCATTGCATATAAAATCATGCTAGCATACTTTTCATAGCTTGAAAATACACATACACACACATTCTAAGACAAGTTAAACACACATCCATGCATGAAAGAAGGTGGAGAGAGCTACCTTACTCGCATTTTGCACACTTTTTCCTCAAGTCTTAAATCCTCTCCCTTGACCTCACACACCCAAGAAGGTGGAGATAATTCCTTTTTGTCCTAGACACAATTTATGGAAGCCAATTAGGTTCATGGAATTAATTCTAAGGCCACACAACTTACTTAGACCCTAAGTTGATTTATAAACCTCATTATGGCTCCATAATTGCACCTAATGAAGTAACACCCCTCAAATAAATTCTAGGCTCCATTTTTTCCTTTCAAGTATGATTCTTAACTCCTTTTAGGCCTCTTGGAGCTATCACATAATTAAAACAAAAAGCCTAACAACATGTTACTTCTTTAGGTCATAATATGGAACCTAAAGCACCAATTCACTTTCTATGAGTTTCAAATTTTTTCCAAGGTTTCCTCTCATATTCATTCATCATATATGACTCAAGAATAGCCTTAGAAAAATTTAAAAATCTCCCTAGCTATGAAATCTCATTTTGGCCGAGACTATGGAGCTTAATGGCTTCCTTAGAATTTGCTTGGTTTTCTTAAAAGAGGAAGCATGTGGGGAGCATCTTAGGGATCTTAGGAACTCATTTATACTCTTAATTAGACCTAGGAATCATCACACAAGGTCAGATTTTACAAGGTGCACACAAAACCCTAGATTTGCACCTTGAAATCTAATAGTTTTTTGTTAATTTCCTTTGCATATTCTTAATCTCCACACCCTTTTTCCTTAGATTCATGCTTGGTTTAGCTTAAAAATCAGATCCTCCTATGGTTCCTAGGGTTAGGCAAAATGGAGGAGGAGAGGAACCAAAAGTATCAACCATGGGAAGAGAAATTACCTAATTTCCTTAGTTTTTCTTGCTTAAATCCTGTTTTGTCCAAACTCCTCTCTTCAAATCAAAAAATTCCCTTGAATTTCTCCCTTGAATCAGATTTATAAACTCCATTTTAATCAAAGGAAATAAAGGAGGATGAAGAAGAGGTGGTGTGGATAGAGGAAAGCATGAAAAACTACCATCGAAACATACCCTAAGCTTGGATTTTCTCCTCCTTTTCTTCTTCTCTTGGTGTGCCACTCTCCTAGGGTTTCTCCTGTGATTTTGGGCAAAACAATCTGAAGCTAAATGAGGGAAAGTGTGAGGCGCCACCTATTTATAAGGGAGGAAGAAACACTTTTTCAAAAATTCTCATTTTGCCCTTTGTTCTTTGCATTTTCGTTTCTCCTTTGTTTTAGCTCCTTTTTTAGAACTGTCTTTTCCATTATAAAATTTAGGTTCCTAATTTAGTAAAATACCTTTGAAATCACTCAAATCAGAGCTAAAACTTTCCCAAATGAATCCTTCAAAGTTTAGGTGCACTGACATCGAAAAACGTCCTCCATAGGGGTTTTAGCTGTCTCGGGGTTTTTCATAGTTTTTAGGGCTTCTGAGAACCTTGGAAAACTCAAAAATTTCATTTAGAAAGCCATCCTATGTGAATTCCAAAATTTACTCAAAATTACAAAAATGCCACTACGTTTCGTAAGCTTTTCGTAAGAAATTATTTCTTCATTTTAGCTCCATTTTTTTTTCTATCTGAGCCTAGGATTCTCATTCTTAGGAGTCTAGAATGCTTCCCAAATTTTTTGGGACCTTAACTATCTCATTTCAAGGGACTTCCTTTTGTATCCGGCGAGTTTCGTTCGTTGACGGAGAAATCATACATTACTTTTCTCACGTTTTCTCTCGTTTTCAGAGAATCAGATGTTACATAATGCAATAACTCATCAAGAATAGGAAGGCTTTGTTGTTAAAGACATACAAGGGTTACATGACTGACGAGGAGAGGTACAGGGATGTTAGCACTGAAGATTGGGATTTGCTGATGCAGCACTTTATGTTTGACAAGTTTCAAGTCCTTAGTTCAAACTTTATTACAGTTGTATTATTATTAATTATACGAAGTTTTCTGAGTTTTTACTGCTAACAACACTTTGACTTTATATGCAAGTCATAAATAGTAGAAATAGGACAAAGCAAGTAACATTACATACATATGAGAAATCCATTTGAGGAGTCTTTAGTGAGCATCTCATTGTATTTTAGGAGAAATCCATTTCTACATTTACTAATTCTTCTTTTCATGCTAAGAAGCTTTGAATATTAACATCTAAAAAATTTGTAAAGGGACCTAGAAATAGGGGAGTTGGCAATAGCTGATCAAATATGGAAGGCACAATACACCCATAGAACAAAGGAGGAGGGAGATAATATGGGCAAATCTAAAGTCCCAAGAGATCCATGTAATATTCTCAAATTCATTAACTTCAAAAAACTATTTACTTATGCACCATTTTCCATGTTTTAACTTGTGTCCTACATTAAAATCATATAGTTATGATCTTATTATTTAGCAAAATAGCAAATGAAAAGGCACGTTTGACTAGAGATGAGATACTAGCTATTGTATTAGGGGAGAGATTGGCTTTGTGTGCGGCAAAGGGCATGGGAAGAAACCATTGAGAAAGAGAAGCATGGGCCAATCTGAGGTGGAGCCTAGAGTTTCTTCTATAGTAGAACAAGTGCATGAAAAGATACACTAAGAAATAGAACGAAACCTACAAGAGTAGGGAGCCCAAATGCAAGCATAGATGCAAGTTGAAATTCATGCTCTAATGGATGCCTTCATGGCCACATTCCAATAGGTATCTTATGCACTTCTCTTTTCCTTTCTAATGTTAAAAAACTTAGTGTTATGCTTCCTTTTAGTAGGAAAATATACCTCTAATGAGCAATGTTTCAAGTGGACAAGCTCAATAATTTTGTGAGTAATTAGGAGTTTTAATGATTAAATATCCAACTAACACAAATAATGTATCTTAATTAAGCACCAATTGCCTTTTATATTACTTTCGTGCCTAAAGTTAGATTCAAACTTTTGACATTAATTTGTTTATGGCATAAAAAGTTTTTGAAACATTATGCTTCACTGGATTGGAATGTGGTCTCAATTTATCACATAGGTGATTGCTTTGATAGAGAGAGTCTTAGCATTTACAAAGCAAAATGAAGTGTCTAGATTGAATACTAGTGCCCCTCTCGTGAATTATGAAGATTCAAGTAATTACCAATGCCAACTTATTGCTTTTTTCCTTTTGTTTAGTAATGTCGTAATGCTGTTTTCAATATTGAATAGTGGAGTGTATGAATAAGCTTAAAAAATTATTCATATGGCTCATTCTTGCATTTATACTTGTTGAATAAACTATTGCAGTAATGTATATATGAGACTTGTTAGCAAAGCTTAATTTACTTACTTTTTTCATGCTTATTTCAAAATGTTGGATCATGTATATATGTTATTAAAAATTTAGAAGATTTATTCTTTGCTATTTATAAGATTATAAAATGTATTTTAGAAAATAATTAAAAAATAATATACTTAAAAAAAATTAAAGTAAACTCTTTAGTGACAATTATTAATGCTAATAATAATCGACGTTAGAGACATCTTTAACAATGACACAAAAGAGTCTATGCTAAAAAGGAAACTTTAGTGACAAAAAAATGACTCGCCACTAAAATAAGCATTTAGAGACCACAAAAGTTGGCACTAGATCTACACTATCATTGCCCCTAAAATCTTATTTAGCGTCACCTAAAAATTTTGCCATTAAAAGTGTACATTTAGCAATGACCCACCGCTAAAAGAGTACATTTAGCGACAATAAGGGTCGCCACTAATTCCTCCAAATGCCAACTAAAAGGAATTTTAGTGGCTATAAATGTTGCTGCTCAAACTATATTTAGTGTCAAGGAATACGTCATTACTACAAAATCCATTTAACGATGGCAAATTGTTGTCACCACTCATTGTCCCCCTAATGTAGACTTCTTAAAAGGCCAAATAGAAGGATATTTGCGACGAATAAGTCACCACTAAATCGCTTAAAGCAAAGGTCATCGTTAAAAGGATGCATTTAGCAACCATGACTATATACAAACATCGTCACTAAAAGCCTATTTAGTGTCAAAATATGTTGTCACTGCTAAAACCTTACATTTGGCGACCATATCTCTCATGTCTAAAGTCTTATGTAATATCTACTTTTTATAAATGACCATTCAAAGCTTTTTGTGACAAAATTTGTTACCTTTAAAAGTATTTTTTATGATGACATCAGGTTAGATGAACCTTTGGTGGCAAAGTTTGTTGCTTATAAATGTCGTGACCCCAAAAGTTTAGGGGTATTAATGGCAAAATTACATATATTTAAAGGCGAGTTTTGCCATCGCAAAAAACCTTTTTATCAATGACACTTTTATTGCAGTTAAATTCCTTTAACAATAGCTATTATTATGGTGACTTAACAATGACCTATTTGTCATTGCTAAACATTTTTTACGATGACTATAGGTGTTTAAGTGATGACTTTTGTCACCGTAAAATCTATTTTTTTTGTAGTGAAGCAAGTACTCGAATCTTTCATTGGTATTATAGACAAGTTCTTCTACAAGCTCTATTTCTTATGCACATCAATTAAAACTCAAGCCATTCTTGTTTTTCTTTGGCTTTAAAAATTTTTTTAAGGTCATCCTTGATTGATGTCTAATAATTAATCATCATTAGAAAGTAAGTTGGTCAAACTTAAGACCCACAAGATATGTTTTTCATCTATAGGTTAACTATAGGGTCTTTTATATGTTTAATGTGCATTTGACACAATGAAATGGTGTCTTAAATGGCCAAGTTTATATATATATATAATCATGTAGAGCATGATTTTATTAATTTTTAAAGACTAAAAAAATTCTAAAATACTAATCCATGTGCCTTCATGCACCTAAGAAGCTTTCAGTTTGAACAAATTCTAGAACAATGAAAAAAGAAAATCTAAATTCCACTCTCCTATAATGGTAAGTGAGTTTCATTCACCTATTTTTAAGTGAATTTAAGCTATGGGGTTTGCACTAATAGTCTCCTAACATCTTGCTCTTGTTGTTTGGCTTTTAGAGTGGTAATTGGTGCTAAAGGTGAGCTTCATGTGTAATAACCCTTACTCCTCATCACACTACTTAAGCATAACAATACGTTTAGTAACCTATACTTAACATCTAAGACTAATAATAGTTTACTAAATAGTGAAAATGCAAGGAAATTTGAACTTTTTTAAGAATTAATTACCACTATTCATATGAACTAGAAGGCCTAGACTCAATGGAGATGTAAATTCTCATTTTAGTCTTTAAATGCATTCACAGCGAATTTTAGACATATAGAAACCCATCTAATTATTTATAGACCCTTAGCTATCCTTAACATAGGGAAAACCAAAATCTAGAAGCTAAAAATAGAGGTTTAGGTCGTAAGCCATGACTTGAACAACTTGAATGAACCTTGCCATAGCTAAGTAGGCTACTGGAATCTAAAAACCAAAAGAATGAACTTACGCCACAACCTAAGAATTTGTGTCATAGCCTAACTAGCTACTAGAACTTAAAACTAAATTTTTCTTGACCCTCGCCGCAACTCAAGCTCCCTACGTTGTGGCGAGGTTCTCCCTAGGCATCATTATTTAAAATTCCTCAAGTACCATTGCAACTTAGGATCTCCACATTGTGGCAAGATTTCCTCCTGGACCTCATAGCTCAATTTTTCCCGTCTCTCATCTTAGCAAGACCACCTAGTGCTATGGTGACCTTGTGTACTATAACTTTCCCTAGGTAAAATTCATGACTTGCGCCATGACATTGTTTGATTCTGTAGCACTTTTGGGCAACTTTTTCATTTCATGATGCTATGTGCACAACCTGTGCCATGGCAATCCTTGATTTTTCAAGAGTTCTAGCTATGACTTAGCTAGTTTTGGCCACAACTCAAGGTACCTCTGAACCTAAACTCTCATGTCCATGTCCCAACTCTTTACCACTTTCATAATTTAAGCTCTAATGCCCCCCATGGATAATTTGCATCGCTTTAATGGTTTGTTAGCTCTTACACTCCTCAAACTACTAAGTCTCCCTATTTGGGAACTTATGAATTGATCACACTAAACTACCTTGCCATATATTAACAACTCACTAAATGTAATAGCATAGAGAATTTTATAAGTTCAAATGGAGACTCAAACCACTTTATAAGTTACTTGAGGTTGTTAAAACACTTAGGATAAGTTCTAATGGTCTGATAGGTATATTCTTCCCACAAAACTCCAAAAGAACCTCTAACACTAAACATGATTATGGCACTTCCCTAGTTCCACATATCAGACCCATATGTCAATTAAGAAGACATATCTAACAAACTTATAACACTATATATTTCTAGCTCAGTTCATCATATTCATATGCTTCACATTCATAATATCCATCAAAAAGCAAAAAAGGGGAATTAAATAATGTATTTTCTTGCTTTGCGTCATGTATAAAAAATTCATTCAGTGTCATGTAGAACCTGTGAGCTCATACCATATATTCTCATATTTAATTATGTGAATACAACTCATTTGCATCATAAAATGTGGCTCACAACTCATGGAACTCAAAGGAAAGCTTAGAATATTCATACATAACTTCAGCCAGAATTTGGCTCATTCCTGTCCAAACTTTAGAAAATCATAATTAATTTTAGAAAAATTGAAATCATGCATGCTTGGTCATTCTAGAAAGTTACAGATGCCTATTTCATGCTACAAATATTTCTAGACCATAACATTCATCACAGAGGACATTTGACATCCAAAAATGTCTAAAGGTCAAACTACCCACCGATGCTATCACAGATTTCTACAACAAACTTCAAAAATATCCAATTAATTCCAAAAAATTCCAATCCATATAAATGATATCAATATAGAAAGCTGTGGATGTTAGCTAAAGGGAAAAAATAACTCCAAACTAACTTAGGCACAGCCAGACCTCGAAATCTAATCAAACTGTAACAGAAGTTGGCTGGAATTCCTAATACTAATACTGGACAGGACCTTTGAAAATTCATATCTCCCTCTTCAGACATCCAAATGAAGTGCTTCTCATTTTCACGAGTCACTGTGGACATCTAGTTTCTCTGTATAAAATTTCATGGCAATTAGACATCATTTGAGCCCTGTGTAATAGATTTCATTTTCGAACCAAATAAACAATGCATCAGACCAAAATCAAAAAAAATTTCAACTTTGAAAATTCATCAAATATTCTATAGACCTCCAAAAATTTTGGTCTTTAACTTTTCAAAAAGCTCTCAACAAGATCTAATTGCATGCGAAATCTTAGATCAAGAAGAGCTCATTTGACTAAAAAGTAACATAGGGTTCCATTATGGTTAATTTTGGCTCTATATGAGGTACCAAATTGACCAATTGGCTTTTCTTGGGTTTTGGCACCTTTTAGGAAAGTCTACAAGTATAATTGGGACTTGTGTGAGCTGCCCAAATGATCCCAAACCTCATGCATCTCATTTTGGCCATTTCATCCACACTTATACACAATTGCATCAAACTATCAATGAAGCTAATTTGCCATCATATACTCAATTCACATTCTAATGGCTATATAACATATTCTTTCATTCATACATGATATAATATCATAATTACATATATTCAAGAGGTTATAGGTCATGTACAACCATAGATGATAACATTTGCCACCTTGATAACCTTAAAGAAGCAAATTTCATACATTTTAATGTCATACTCTCATCTCTCAAGTCATTGGCTTCTATCTCCTTGTTCTCTTGGTCCACCTAGCATGTTAGAATATTGGAGAGGAGGGGATGAGATTCAAAGAATCCCAATAGCTCATCTCCCATTCAATCATACATAATGGATGCAAACAAGTCTCATAAATGCATGTATGGTCATGTTGACATATGTAAATATTCAAGAGATATTTTCATCATTTGAGAAAGTCATACATAGTATACAAAGGCTTGCCAAGCAAGTGGATTGGCCCCACCTAATTTTTTGTGGATATTGGACTTGCCTCACCCATTCTTTAGGAGATTCTTGGACTCAACCATACTCTTGAGAGCCCATGTTACTTTTGGGAGGCTCTTTGCTTTGTCTTAACCAATCTCAAAGGTTCTTGACTCATCCTCACCATGCCTACGGGTTCTTGGCTTCACCACACTCAAGCAAACCCAAGCATACATAAAAAATATCATATAAGAGCATATTGTAACATCATGGCACCATCGAATTAAAGTCATGCTAGAACACTTTTCATGGCTTAAAAATACACATACATACATTCAAGACAAGCTAAGCACACATCCATGCATGAGAGAAGGTGGAGAGAGCTACCTTTATCACATTTGCATATTTTCTTCCTTTGGACTTAATTCCTCTCCCATGGTCACACACTCACAAGGAGGTGGAGATCATCTCTCTTGGCATAAATATAATTTATGGAAGCCAATTAGGTTCATGAAATTAATTCTAAGGCCACACACTTGCTTGAACTCTAACTTGATCTATAAACCTCATTATGGTTTCATAATTGTACCTAATGAAGCAACATCCCTCAATTAAATTATAGGCTCCATTCTTTCCTTTCAAATATGATTCTTGACTCCTTTTAAGCCTCTTGGAGTCATCACACTATTAAAACCAAGAGCCTAACTATATGTTACTTCTTTAGGTCTCATTATGGAATATAAAGTGTTAACTCACTTTCTATGGTTTCTAAATTTCTCCCAAGGCTTCCCTTCATATTCATTCATCATATATGACTCAAGAATGAGTTTAGAAAAATTTAAAACTCTCCCTAACTACTTAAATCTACCTAGGCCGAGGCTATGGAACAAATGGAGCTTTTTGGAATTTGCTTTGTTTTCTTAAGGGAGGATGCATATGGGAAGCCTCTTAGGGATCTTAGGAGCTCATTTAAACTCTTATTTAGGCCTAAGAATCATCATACAAAATCAGATTTTACAAGATGCACATGAAACCATAGGTTTTGCATCTTGAAATCTAATGGCTTTTTGTTAATTCCCTTTGCATTTCTTAATCTCCACACCCTTTTTCCTTAGATTCATCCTTGGTTTTACCTAAAAATCAAATCCTCCTAGGGTTCCTTAGGTTAGACAAAATGGAGAAGGAGGGAACCAAAGATGACAACCATAGGAAGAGAAATTACCTTGTTTTCTTGCTTTTTCTCACTTGAATCTTGCTTTCTCCAAGCTTCTCTCTTCAAATCCGAAATTTTCCCTTAATATCTCCCATAAAATAGATTTGAAAACTTCATTTTAATCAAAGGAAACAAAGGAGAATAGAGGATAGGAGGCTTGGATGGAAGAAAGCATAGAAAACTACCAAGAATCCATACCTTTTTCTTGATTTTTCTCTTCCTTTTCTTCCCCTTCTTGTGAGCCTAAGAGTAGATCATATTCTGTATTTTGGGCAGAAATTTCGTGCTTAAGAAAATGGGAGAAGAAAGGAAAAGTGTGTGGGAGCTTCTAGAAACACACTTTTTCAAAAAAATTTAATTTTGTCCTTCCGTAATGGCAATTTTGTTTCGGCTTTGTTTTAGCTCCTTTTTTAGAACCGTCTTTTCCATTATAAAATTTAGGTTCCTAATTTAACAAAATTCCTTTAGAATCACTCAATTTAGAGCTAAAACCTTATCAAACGAATTAGTCAAAGTTTGGGTCAACCAATATTGGAAAACGTCCACCGGAGCGGATTTAACTATCCCGGGGCTTCCCATGGTTTTCATGGCCTCTGAGAACCCTGGGCAACTCAAAAATTTCATTTAAAAAGCCTTCCTATATAAATTTCAAAATTTTCTCAAAATTACAAAAATGCTATTATGTTTCGTAAGCTTTTTGTAAGAAATTATTTCTTTATCCTAACTCCGTTTTTCTTTCTGTCTAAGCCTAGGATTCTCATTTTTAGGAGTCTAAAATGCTTTCTAAATTTTTTAGGACCTTAACTACATCATTTCAGGGGACTTCCTTTTATATCCTGTGAGTTTTGTTCGTTGACAGAGAAACCGTACGTTACGTTTCTCACATTTTCTCTCGTTTTCATAAAACCAGATGTTACAAAACTCAAGGCCAATCTAACAATTTACGTACTACTCGTGCTCATTAAATCAATAAGGTGACTCCACATAACAGTAGTTAGGATGTTCAATCATTTCATAACATAATTATACTCTTAAGTGGATAAGTCATGATTCATCATTAGCAACAACCCATATCAAATCAACATTTGATACATACATCAGAATCCATGTAATTTAGAGTCTAGCCTTCTAATGGTTAAATCTTTGATTACAAAACATCCAAATACCTATACTTGGTAATATTAGTGCATGATAATGCTATAAAAAATAAATTTTAACAAAATAGCATCTATTCCAAGTCAAAATGATCCAAGTGTAAAAATCCTGCACAATGCCTCAATTCAGGAATGTTCATCCACTTGCTTTCCCTTTTCTTTACCCGAGGAACCTTCATCCAAAAATTATTAGCCCATTAAATGGGGTGAGATGTGAATCTTAGTAACCAAAGGGAAAATTCCATACATATGAACACATTAGCCAACATATATGCATTTTACAACAACAAATACTAGAATTATCAATTCAATCACCAAATGAACTAGTTTAGTTACTACTAACTACTATCCTATACTACCAATCACATATAAAATGTTAATAGCCAATAAAAAAGGGAAAGACCCATCCATGGCGCTAACTCCCTATCAAGCACACTCATGACTCTATGCATTCATGAGTCTAATCATAACTTAATGATGGATCGAAGCATAATGCATAGGTGGTAGTCACATCACAACTCCATCAAAGACTCACTCACGATTCTAAAACAATAATTTAAATAGCCAACCAATCATTTAGCATTTCAAAATCATACAAGTGTAGAAAATATATGATTAAAGTGGACATATGCAAGGAATTAAATATTAACCCCAGTTACCTCACTTAATTGCATCAAATCCTAAGTCAAGATAAGTTTCCAACTCCCTAATGATCCTAGTTTACCAAAACCAATTCCTTAGTCAACACCCATTACAAAAATTAGTTACCCACCATTCTAACATCATGAACTATCTAAAAGCCACTTACTTAGACTCCAATGAACCCAAATTCGAACTTGACTCTTCCTACACCAGAAACCTTAATGTCCTTCTCCCGATCCTTAGCATTTTCATGCATTAATAAAACTAAGTATATAAGTCAATCCTTGGGGCCCATTTCTAGCATGAAATACATCAAAATGAAGAGAAGTTGCCTACTTAATAATCCCTCTAACCTCAACCTCTAAAAATTAACAAAAGAACCACTAAAAGAACAAGTTTTAGATTTAGGAATGAGGTGGAAATTCACTAAACTAAAAGCCATTTTAACCAACTTATAAAGGAAAATGAGAGAAACATGTTTTATATATCTCACCTTGGCTAATTCTTCCTCTAAGAGTACAAAATGAAGCCAAACTATGATGAAACCTAGCCTCTACCCAAAGATGTGAAAATGGAGTTCTCCCTTAGCTGAAAAATGATTTGGTATATAGAATAGGGAGGGAGGACTAAGCATTTTAAGGTTTTAGATGGGTTTAAGTTGACCAAAAGGCCTATGACCCACTTGGGTCCAAATTCTAAGTTTCAGGCTTCCAAGGAATGAAATTAGGCCTTCTTAAAACTAAAAATGGACTTCCATAATTAGTTTTTGGCATAAATAAATTGATCATAAGGCCCAAATTAAATGTCCATCTTTCCTTAATTAATTTCTAATCAACCCAACCTATAATTAATCTATTTTTATCTAATAATGGCCAATAATTATTATTGGCTCAAAATGTCTAAAATAAATCTATTTCTTTAGAAATCCTTATTTTCTTTAATCTTTCCAAATCCCCTATAACAATTCTTTAATTGTTCATAATTATTTTTAATTAATTTTGGGGTATTACATCATGCATTGGTTCCGTGAATGGGCATGGCACTTCATCTTCAACATCTAAACATAACTTTTTTTTTTTAGAAATTTTCAAAATTTGTTTAATCAAACTACTAAATTTAAGGCATTATATCTCTTTTGTTTCTTGTCAAAATTAGATGAAATTGGTATCATTAGAAAGCTTGTAGAATGAACTTCTAAGGGTATAAGGCTTGCATATAGTGGTGGTTTAAGGAGAGATTTCTTAGGCTTGAACATTGGGACATTTATTACAATTTCAAAAAATTTAAACTTGAACCCCTTACTTTAAACAACCATATCTTACTAAGTTTTCTTCCAAATCAAACAGAATTGGTAGCATCAAAAAGCTTGTAATAAGGGTTTTCCAATGACATATAGCTTGCACCTAAAATGTTCTACACAGAGAATGTTAGGCCTCAAAATAATGCATCTTGCAACATGATTTTCTACCCTAAAGTTTGTAATTTCTCTCTAATGACTAATCAATTTTCTCCCAAATTTTAACCATATACTCCCTATCATATAAGATTCATATTATAGGGAAATCATAATCTAAGAGCCTCTCCATAAAAACTTGCTAGTTCTAATCAAGAAATTAAAGTCAATTGGACATGTGCTTACTAATAAACAAGTCTAGGCTATCATAAGATTTCTTTTTATTAGTTAGAAACATGTGAAAGTGAAGTTAACCTACAATAAAAGCATCACTACCCATTTAAAGATTAAGGATGAGCACTTGGAGGCTGATATATCTTTTGGACATGCTTATGTGACTGAGACTACTAGAACTTCAAAGTCCAAAGGCAAGAACGGCAACGCTTTCATAAGAAGAAAGGATCTAGCCAACATTTAAAGAGGGCCAAGAAAGAATTTAAGAAGAGAGGCAATTATGGTGGAAAGAAACTTAAGTTAGATAAGGTCAAGTTTTATGCCTATCAAAGGGTAGATCATTTTGCTCATGATTATTTTGAGCAAAATAAGGAAACACCATATAATGAATTTCCTAATTTTATTTATGTTTTTAGTACTTTCTTGATGGCAAAGTTTATTCTTAGTTAACTGAAGACTTAGGGACCATAGACCATATAGCTAAAGTTGAAGATCATTTATGGAATACCATTACCTACTTTTTTCAAAAGCAAATGGCATCATGTAAGGAATAATGCATGGGATGAGAATAGGTAAACTAGTTTGGTGTGAAAGATGAACCATCATCCTACGTAATATTTTATATGCTTTATAGATTTAATAGAACTTAATCTCTATTATATCTCTTTTTAAATTAAGATTTAGTGCTAACTTTCATAACAACCCTATTGACATTTGTAATGGGACAATGTATTAGAATTTTGTTTTCCTTTGTGATGGTTTTATTATGCTTAGTATAATTTATGACAATTCTCATGATGTGTACAAACATGATTGTTTTACCTTATACTTTGCCTCTAATTTAATTTTAAATATGAATGTTTAGCATGTAAGGCTAGGCTATATGAGGCTAAGAAAGAATGAATAGACTAGCAAAAGCAAGGGATCCTAAGATTCATTTCTAGTTTATAGATGTCATTGTGAGAATATTACCTAGTGGATAAAACTATTAGAAAACCATTTGGAAAATGAACTAGGGCTGGATATCGTTGCAACTAATTCATTCCCATATAGTGGTCTAATGAATATAAAGGCAAAACATGAAGCTTAGTGTTTGATTACATTTATTGACAATTATTGTTAATATGATTAAGTCTATTTAATCTCCCATAAGTTAGAAGGTTTGAGTGCTTTAAACATTTTATGAACATGATTAAGAACTAAATGGATGAGAAAGTTAAAGTTTTGGGTCTGACCATGGACATGAACATTTGTTAAAGCAATTCAAAGAACTATGTGAAGAGAAAGGAATCATGTGACAATTCATAATTCCTAACATTCCACAATAAAATGGAATTGTTGACAGGAGTAAAACCTTACTCAAAATGATTAGGTCAATGATAGCTTAAGTAAGTTTACTCATTTCTTATTGGGGTGATGTGCTATGAACTACTATTTTCATACTTAGCCAAGTGTCTTCTAAATCTGTTCCTTCCATACCCTATGAATTACGGATAAATTATAAGCCAAATTTCAGCATTTTAAGATCATAGGAGTTAACTACTTATGTCTATGATATACCTCATAAGCATGAGAATTTAGCCCTAAAGAGTGAAAAGCGTTTCTTTATTAGCTTTTCTTTATTAGATACTCAAAAGATTCAAAATGTTACATTTTTATTGAAAAAGACAAATATGGAGTATAATTGAAATTGAATTAAGAGATACCACATTTTTACATAGTGAATTTCTTAGTAAAAGATGGATTGATAAGGATACATCTCTATATAAGACACATGATTAAGATAATGAGGATTCAATAGTTGTAACTCAACTTGTTAATTCAAGTAGAAGCTTGGTTCAAGATGAAAACATTGCACAGACAACCACATTACATAGGAATAACAAAGAGAGTGTTCTTAAGTGTTGTTTTTTAATTTAAAGACGCAACACTCATAGTTACTCAACAAAATGATGTGAAGTCAAATACAAATTAAAAGGCTTTACTATGCCCTACTAAGGAAAAAGTGAATGAAAGCAATGGAAAAAGAGATGGATTCAATGAGGACAAACCATGTTTAGAACTTGGTTGGCCATCTATCTAGCCGAAAGGCATTAGGAGTAAACGCATTCTCAAAATAAATAGAAAGGAAGATAGATCAATTAAAAGATATAAGACAAGCTTAGTTACCAAAGGGTATACATAATAAGAAGGTATAAACTATGAAAATACCTTTCTCATTTGTTGTATGGTTTAATTCACTTAGGCTAATCCTAGCTATAGTTGGAAGTTTGGACTTGAAATTACATCAAATAAGTGTAAAAACTGCATTTTTAAATGGAGAACTAGATGACGAAATCTTCATAGAACAATCATTAAGTTCCATAAAGAAAGAATAGAGCATAAAGTTAAAGGTTCCAAAGGTCCATTTATAGACTAAATCAATCATTTGGATAATGGTTTTTAAGATTTCATAGGATAGTGATTTCTCATGAGTTTTAAATAATCGACAAAAACCATTGTATTTACATTAAACATTTTAAAAGAAATGCCATCCCTTCATGTGGATGATATACTATTAGTTAAGAATAATTTAGATTCTATTATATCCATTAAAAAGTAACTATCCTTAAATTTTGAGATAAAGGATATGGGTGAGGCAAAGTACATCATTAGAGTTAAGATCTAAAAGAATTGCTTAGAGGAATTATTTTCTCTTTCATAAGAGAACTATATTAAGAAAAATCCTTTAAGCAATTTACTATGAAAAACTGCAAAACGATCAATATCCTTTTAGTATAAAGTGATAGTCTAAGTAATGAGTTATGCCCTTAGAATGAATTTAAATAAATTATTTACTCCAACATTGCTGGTAGTTTAGTGAATGTAATAATGTATACAAGATTGGATAATTGTTGATAATTGTCCAATACAAGACAAATCCAAGTTAAAAGCATTAAAATGCTATCAAAAGAATTCTAAGATATTTGAAAGGCACTATTGACTATGCACTGTGTTATGATAAGATTCTTTAATATGGACTGGGGCAGAGATATAATTGTATGAAAATCTGATTTTAGATATACACTCTTGTTGGATAATAATGTTATATCTTGAAACAGCAACAAGTAAACATGTATAACATTATTTACCATGAAAGCAGAGTTTATTATATGTTCTAGAATGTGTAAGAGGTTATAAGGTTGAAGGCCAAAGTCACTCAAATGTGATAATCAGGTAGCTATATCCAATATTAAAAACCCTAAGTATCATATTAAGACTAAGTACCTAGGCACAAGAATGTGAGAGATGCAACAACACATAAGAGTGTTACTTCACAATATATTTTTATGCATAAAATGTTAGTTGACTCCTTAACAAAACCCATACCTAGAGATGTGCATGGGAAATATGTAAAGTTTCTTGGTATGCATAAAATATAAAATATCATTCCATATGTACAACTTGATAGATAACTAAATAAAATTATCCTATTCTCAATGTTATGCCATAATCATAGATAACATATGCATATTGGTAGTATATTGCATAAGTTAATGAGGTTGGATCTCTCATACGAGCAGCCACCTTTGACACTCATGAAGAGCAAGCAAAGATGAGACATTTATGTTTACTATACAAGGTAGCTAAAGCACCAATGTCGTAAAGAAAGAATGCAAAATAGATATATGTCACCTTAATAAAAGGAAAAAGAAAGTTAAGATAAGATCCAAAAATATAATTATATGGATCAAATTATGGAATCCCACCATCAATAAATCCTATTCCCAAATGCAAATTCTCTTTTAAGTGCCATGGTAGGTACCATGCAAATTCTCTTCTAAATGCAAATTCTCTTTGTATATACTAAGATCTATACAATGTTGATAAATAATGCAAATAGACATATGCTCTTAAGAAATACCATAGCATGTAGTTAATACTGAATGTGCCTAATAACTACAATTGAAAAATAAGTGAATAAATCCCTACTTCATTATTGTCTTTCATTAGTGCTCATTTGACTTTTGATAATATTTCAAAAAGGGTGAGTCAGTATTTCCTACTTTAGCACATATCTCATGGTTATGATAATTCAACTTAAATATTTATTACTAGGACAATAGTTGGTTCTTATCTAACTATGCTAGTATTGAGGCATGCATATTGTGAAGTTATTTTAATAACATCATAAGTGTAGATACTATACATGTAACGTCTCACATCGGCTGGAAGGGGCCTGTGCTGAGGGCTTATAAGTGGGAGCGAAATTCTCCCCACCAAGGCACGCTTGAGCGCAGATCCCTGAATGGCAGATCGGCTCAAGACAAACACCCACCCTTGCCGGTGAAATGAGAGTAATCGAGGGGGGCTGGGAACAATACCTTGGGGAGGGTGTTAGCTTCCGCTGTACTACTCACAAGGCGCGCTTTTGGGCTGAAATAAGAGTAAGACCAAAGGATAAAACCCCTCCCTTCCCGGGTGAAATGAGAGTAGCCTGACGGGAGACGTAGGGGACAATACCTTGGAGGCTCTGTAAGTTGTTTGGTATCAAAGCAATCCTGGCCCATGTGCGACCCGAGGACGGGTCGGCCCCAAGGGCGGTGGATTGTAACGTCCCACATCGGCTGGAAGGGGCCTGTGCTGAGGGCTTATAAGTGGGAGCGAAGCTCTCCCCACCAAGGCGCGTTTGAGCGCAGATCCCTGAATGGCAGATCGGCTCAAGACAAACACCCACCCTTGCCGGTGAAATGAGAGTAACCGAGGGGGGCTGGGAACAATACCTTGGGGAGGGTGTTAGCTTCTGCTGTGCTACTCACAAGGCACGCTTGAGCGCGGATCCCTGAATGGCGGATCAGCTTAAGACAAACACCCACCCTTGCCGATGAAATGAGAGTAACCGAGGGGGGCTGGGAACAATACCTTGGGGAGGGTGTTAGCTTCCGCTGTGCTACTCACAAGGCACGCTTTTGGGCTGAAGTAAGAGTAAGCCCAAGGGACAAAACCCTTCCCTTCCCGGGTGAAATGAGAGTAGCCTGACGAGGGACGTAGGGGACAATACCTTGGAGGCTTTGTAAGTTGTTTAGTATTAGAGCAATCCTGGCCCATGTGCGACCCGAGGACGGGTCGGCCCCAAGGGGGTGGATTGTAACGTCCCACATCGGCTGGAAGGGGCCTGTGCTGAGGGCTTATAAGTGGGAGCAAAGCTCTCCCCACCAAGGCGCACTTGAGCGCGGATCCCTGAATGGCAGATCGGCTCAAGACAAACACCCACCCTTGCTGGTGAAATGAGAGTAACCGAGGGGGGCTGGGAACAATACCTTGGGGAGGGTGTTAGCTTCTGCTGTGCTACTCATAAGGCGCGCTTTTGGGCTAAAATAAGAGTAAGCCCAAGGGACAAAACCCCTCCCTTCCCGAGTGAAATGAGAGTAGTCTGACGGAGGACGTAGGGGACAATACCTTGGAGGCTCTGTAAGTTGTTTGGTATCAGAGCAATCCTGGCCCATGTGCGACCCGAGGACGGGTCGGCCCCAAGGGGGGTGGATTGTAACATCCCACATCGGTTGGAAGGGGCCTGTGCTGAGGGCTTATAAGTGGGAGTGAGCTCTCCCCACTAAGGCGCGCTTGAGCGCGGATCCCTGAATGGCGGATCGGCTCAAGACAAACACGCACCCTTGCCGGTGAAATGAGAGTAACCGAGGGGGGCTGGGAACAATACCTTAGGGAGGGTGTTAGCTTCTGCTGTGCTACTCACAAGGCGCGCTTTTGGGCTGAAATAAGAGTAAGCCCAAGGGACAAAACCCCTTCCTTCCCCGGTGAAATGAGAGTAGCCTGACGGGGGACGTAGGGGACAATACCTTAGAGGCTCAGAGCCTCCAACAATATTGTCCCCATTGCGGCACCTGACACATTGGCCTGGTGGGGTTTTGTCCTGAGCCGATCCGCCATTCAGGGATCCGTGCTCAGACGCATCGCTAGAGTGCACAGCGGAAGCGAGCTCCCACACGATATTGTCCCCAACGCCCCCCTCGGCTACTCTCATTTCACCGGCAAGGGTGGGGTTTTGTCCTGAGCCGATCCGCCATTCAGGGATCCGCACTCAAACATGTCGCTGGAAGGGAGAGCTTCGCTCCCTCTTATACACCCTCCCCAAGGTATTGTTCCCAGCCCCCCTCGGTTACTCTCATTTCACCGGCAAAGGTGGGTGTTTGTCTTGAGCCGATCCGCCATTTAAGGATTCGCACTCAAGCGTGCCTTGGTGGGGAGAGCTTCGCTCCCACTTATAAGCCCTCAGCACAGGCCCCTTCCAGCCGATGTGGGACGTTACAATCTACCCCCTTGGGGCCGACCCGTCCTCGGGTCGTACATGGGCCAGGATTGCTCTGATACCAAACAACTTACAGAGCTGCCAAGGTATTGTCCCCTACGTCCCCCTTTAGGCTACTCTCATTTCACCCGGGAAGGGAAGGGTTTTATCCCTTGGGCTTACTCTTATTTCAGCCCAAAAGCGCGCCTTGTGAGTAGCACAGCAGAAGCTAACACCCTCCCCAAGGTATTGTTCCCAGCCCTCCTCGGTTACTCTCATTTCACCGGCAAAGGTGGGTGTTTATCTTGAGCCGATCCGCCATTCAGGGATCCGCGCTTAAGCGCGCCTTGGTGTTGTCCTGAGCCGATCCACCATTCAGGGAGCTGCGCTCAGACGCGTCGCTAGAGTGCACAGCGGAAGCTAACACCCTCCCCAAGGTATTGTCCCCAACGCCCCCCTCGGCTACTCTCATTGCACCGGCAAGGGTGGGGTTTTGTCCTGAGCCGATCCGCCATTCAGGGATCTGCGCTCAAGCGAGCCTTGGTGGGGAGAGTTTCGCTCCCACTTATAAGCCCTCAGCACAGGCCCCTTCCAGCCGATGTGGGACGTTACAATACATGTATATGAGAAGGCAATCTAAGTAAGATTATACTCAAAAGGGATTAAATTTTCCCTAAATTTTGTATATAGGTAAATGTAAAATATTTGAAGTACACCAGTAAATATGTGGTATATGTCTAAGGGTTATAGTCTTTTATATTAATCATATAATAAGATTTCTGGTATAGGATCTCCTAGAAGCCCTAAACATTAAGGAACTTGCGTAACTATGAAAGGTGCATTTTATATAGTTGTGATACATGACAGAATCATTTTTTATGCTACCAACATTCTTTTCTCTCTCCTAGGCCCACAAATACCCTATTTATGACATGAAAAATAAGGAAAAGATCTCAGTGGAGTGTTGTTGCACTATCAAAGTGAATTTATAACAATCTAAATTACTACTAATGCCCAAGGACCTATAGGAACTATGCAAGATTAAAGATCTGTAGTCTAATGTGGTCAAATGCCTAGGAGATTTATCTTAAGCAATGTCTTCTTCTTTCTCTCCAATTTAATTTCTATTTTTTATATTAATTTAGGATTAGTATATTTAACACAAAAGTATAAATTTCTGTGATGATTTATATTATGATTTTATTATTTGGAATATGCATTTGCTCTTAATGCCTTTGTTATTATTATTCCTTAGATAGATTAATTATCATTATTTAATTTGTTTAGTTAGGAGTTCCTAATTAGTGATGTTAATATTAATTCTGTAATAATATTGCAATTAAGACCATATGATGTTAGGTTCATTTTATCAGCCATGCATATGGAGGATTAATTATGGTTGCATACCATTCATTATTTATAATGAGTGCAACTAGGTTAATTAAAAGTAAAATTTGTCATACCTACTTTGTTTAATTTATTTACATAATTCATAGGCATTAACAATGTTTATTAAGGAGAAACTAAAAGAGACCATAAGAAAGAAGAGAAGAAGGAGGAGAAGAAGTTTGCTAAGGAGAAACCAAGAAAATCTATACCTTTCTCTTGCTTTTTCTTCTCCCTTTCTCTCCTCCCTTGTGCGCCTCACTCTTTTAGTCTGTTCTCTAGTTTAGGGTAGAAATGAAATGAACCAAATGAGGAGAAGAGTGGGGCATGGGGTATATATAGGTAGGTTTTAGGAATTGCTTCCAAAAATTTCATTTATGTCCCTTAAACTTCGCATTTTCGTTTCTAGTTCGTTTTAGCTCCTTTTTTAGAACCGTCTTTTTCATCATAAAATTTAGGTCCTCAATCTTATGAAATGCCTTTAGAATCACTTAAATTAAAGCTGCAACCTTTCTGAAAGAAAGGGTCAAAGTTTAGGTCAACCGACGTTAGAAAATGTATACTATAGGAGTTTTAACTGCCCCAAAGTGTTTCTCATAGTTTTCAGTGCCTCCGAGAACCCTAGAGAACTTAAATTTTTCATTTAAAAAGTCTTCTTATGAATATTCTAAAATTTACCCAAAATTATAAAAATACCATTACGTTACGTAGCTATTTTGTTAAATTTCGTCTAGTTATTTTAGCCTCTGTTTTAGGGCACCTATGGGTTCCTAATTTCATTAATTAATGTCTAAATCATTATTATAATTTTCCTAGGTCTTAACCGATTCATTTCAGACGACTTACTTTTAAAATGCATCTATTTCCATCTTTTTTACAAAAATCGGATATTACAATATTTGATGGCCCCCTTTCATATGGATTGGGCCTTTAATTGGCTCCTTAAGCATCCTCTTTGTGTTGGATGTCACTTTGCATTAATCTTCTATGAAAGACTTTTGACATCTTATCCACTTCATATGGGGATTTCAAACCTTTATCTTTGAACTATATCAATTGCACTTTTCAAAATAAGGCCTTCAAGCATCAATATTTGTGCCTTTTAGGCATTTTTAGCTTACACCTACAACATAAGAGTCCATAATTAGAGTTTTTTTATAATAATTTACATAAATTCTAAAGACAAATCAGCCTCAAAATGGATATAAAATAAGAAATATTAGAAAAAAAAACTTGCCAAGTCCCTATAAATTGATATGCAAATATCTAACTGGGACTTACAAACACTCCAAGAGTTTTTCTGATTTTGTTTCCTCTCATAAGGGATACACCACCTTGCCTTATAAAGCTTACTGAACAAAAAATTGCTCAAATAAACTCCCTTAAAGAATAGATACACAAGCTAAAACTCTAATGACTTAAATGATGGGAGATTATGTAAGTTTTGGCAAGTTGAAGATCACACTATAGCAATTGGTTTTGCCTCAAAATGTGTTTGGAAGGTTATATCAAAAATTATTCGTTATGCACACAAAAGAGCCATTATATATGCTTTTTTTAAAATGTTTTGCAAGGCTAGTTGGTGACTTTTAGGTTGTCACCAATTCAACAGTAGATCAGATTTTGAAAACTTGATTGTTACATTGCTTTTTTATTTTTTTTATTTTTTTTGAAATTCTAGGCTAGTAGTCAACTTGTCCAAGAATACTAGTCAACCTATAGTCTCAGGTTATGAAATAATGACTACTTTAAATACAACAATTAACTCTTGTACAAAATCCCATTTAAATGATCATAAAGTTTTCTTTTGAAAATCAAATATTTCTTTTCACTAGTATCCTTGAAAGATTATTCCTCAAACTTTAGATGACACTTATCCTTATCTTTAAAATAGTGGTCTATGTTCTCAAATTTAGTTAGTTCATTCCCCTTAATTACCATTAAGTGAAGATATTGATTATGGAAAGTCAGAAGAAATATGGTTATCACCCTGATACTTGAAGAACTTCTTGTTACACAAGCTCTTTGTAGGTCTAAAAGAATATCAAGGACACCTAGAAAATATGGTCATTTTTTAAAGAATAACCTTAAGATACATTTCATAGAAGATGGTAATCTTTCATACTACAAGGAGGCAATGTCTACATTGACTTTGGGAAGTGGCTGAGAGCCATGAAATTTGAAATGGAGTCTGTGCACACCAAAAACTTTGGACTTTGGTTGATCCACTAAAAGCTATTGTACTTATAGGTTGTAAATGGGTTTGCAAAAGGAAGACAAGAAGTGATAGACAAGTAAAGACTTATAAAGTTAAAGCTACAAAAGGATATACTTAAAAGTATGGTATGATTATGAGAAAACTTTTTCACCAATATCTATGCTTAAGTCCATTAAGATTTTGCTTGTAATAGCTACATACCATGACTATGAAGCTCGGCAAATGGACATAAAAAAGGCATTCTTAAATGAAAACGTTCAAGAAGAAATATATATGGTATAGCCTAAGGGTTTTACATATAATAATCAAAAGGCATGCAAGTAAAGATCTATTTATGGATTCAATTAAGCTTCCCAAAGTTGGAACATTCATTTTGTTTAAGAAATCAAATTGTTTGGTTTTTTCAAAATGTAGATGAACTGTGTACATATAAGAGGTTTGATGGCACTACAGTTACGTTTCTAGTACTATATGTAAATAACATACTATGCTATGTACAAGACTTGACGTGAGCTATGTTATTAGTGTGTCTAGTAGGTACCAAGCTAATCTAGGTTTGGAACATTAGACAACAATTAAGAATATCCTTAAGTACTTGAGAAGAACTGAGGATATATTCTTGGTATATGGTAAAGGAGAATTAAAGTTAAGGGCTATGCAACTTTAGATTTTATGTCAGATGTTGATGAAAAAAAAATCTTATTATAGACATATATCCATCCTAAATGATGGAGCAGTTTAATTTGCACTATGGCAAGCAGAATACTACTAAAAATTTTACCACTAAAACTAAATATATCTCTACTTCAAAATCTATCAAGGAAGTTATTTGGATTAAGAAGTTCATTGGGGAACTTATTATAGTTCTTAGAATTGTTAACCTAGTTATACTCTACTATGACAACAATAGGGCTATTCCATAAGCCAAGGAGCATTAGCCTCATCAAAAATCCAAACACATAGAATGGTGTTTCCATTTGATTAAAAAGATCCTTGGAAGAGTATATATTAGTATTCAAAAGATAAACACATCAAATAATGTAGCCAACACAATGTTAAGCCTTTAACCTAGAGAAAGTTTAAGAAAAACTTGAAAATATGGGTATTTGATACTTGAATGATTGGCTTTAATGTAAATGGGATATTGCCAGTGTAAGTGCCGTAAAGGCAATCATTGACAATCATCATTTTATTATCGATAAAGTTTTAGCATTAAATCAATATTATTAACAATGTGATATGGCCTTTAAATTAAGAGATAGGGAATATAAGTGATGATTTGACCATATATTCTAAAGGAACCTTGTGCTTATGTTAAAACTTAAACCTTAAACAGTTCCTATTCAATGATTATGATTTAGGATAGTTATAATTTAGTAAGATTAGCACATGGTTATATCTACTCATTCAAATGAGGATAAACTACCCCTAGGTCATTTGGGTAGGTGACAATAAGGTTAGCATGTAGGTACTCATAACAAGTATGAGTGCACTAAAATAACCAGTCAAGAATATCTTATAGAATTTTTGCTAACTTGTCAATAGCTATTCTTAGTTATTATAATACAATTTTCCTTTTACTTAGGTAACCATTGATATCTTATGTATATTATATATTATATTTGATATTATTAGTTTTTGATTCTAGCACTAAGTCAAATTGAAAGTAGTTATTGAATATAATGTCACATGAATGAAGGTATACATACGAGTGCACTAATCAATGATTTATTACTCTTAGTGAAACAGAAAGAGATGCTTTATTTGATAAGAATGAGACTGGACAAAGTCCATGGCCATAATACAAGGAAAAGGAATTAAAAATCATGGTTTTCTAATTTCCTTTTCTTAGTTATCATCCAAAATCATGCATGTCATAAACTTAGAGTTTGATATGTTATCCATGCCTAAATGAGTTCATGGAGAAGCATAGTGTAATAAAGGGATGTGATTGTACATTATGCATTAGCAAGAAAGGTTTAATGATTTGTGAACAAATTCACATCATGTTAAGGTCATGATATATTGCTTGATGGTACTCATAATCTATAAGAACCAAAGAGTTACTTAATTGTAATTCGTCCATTAGAATGGGTTCTAATTAAATTAATTGAAGGGTTCAATTATAAACATAGAATTACAATCTCATTACTAATATAATATAAACCTAAGGGGTCACACACAATACAAGGTAAAACAAGGGGAATTCTAAAGTGTAAATGGGCTAATCAATAATTTGCCTAAATCCTAATAAGATTAGGGTTTGCACTTATTTAAAAGAAGGGGGTAGCATAAAGTGCTAACACTCTCTAGTCACTAATGTCCCTATCAAAAACCCTAAGAGGTGTTCTCTCAAGAAAAAGATTAGTTCTTTAGCATTTTTCTTGGTTTTATCTTGGTGTGGATACACTTAAAGGAAAAACATTTATCTTACCCTCACAAATCATCAAGGAGCTTGTTCTTGGATTCAAAAGAAACGATAAAGAATCAGTTAAGGTTGAAGAAGATGTGATCTATTACTATTTGGTGGAACTATAAGGGCTATCACAACATTCCATGCAAGAAAGATCAGTTTGGAGACTTGAAGTTCATGTTGCTTGGGTTAACCTTGGTATTTACAAATCTAACCTTGTGAATCTGATCAACCACCAAGTAAGTCTCTTTAACCCTCTTTTATGATGATTTACAAAGAGATTATAGGTTAAACAAAGAAAAAAAAATTAATTCCAACTTTCATTCCTTTCTTTAAAATTATTTTAGTTGTGCATTCTTTTTCTTTTATAGAAAAGTTTAATAATTATAAATTTTGCTATCCTACCCATACTACAAGGTTTGTAGAGCCTAGGAATGCCAGGTTCCTTAAAAGTAAGATAATTAGTGGAAGTGATCAATCTCATGCTCCAAATGAAACTCCTACTAGTGATAATAGAACATTAATGGTTCTTTATAACACCCATCCAATTAGGTTGTGTGACGACCCTAACTTCTAATAATCATAATTAAGGTTAAGTACATGATTACTAACCATAAAATTTCAATTAGGGTTGAAATTCATTACAACTAATTATATTCAAAAAATGTTAGGAAATTTGAACGTTAATATTATTAGGGTCATTAATTAGGCAACCACAATTATTCAAAAGTGCAAGTGAATTTAATCTTTAATAAGGAGCCTTTGATTCTCCCATCCATTAATTCCAACTCATAAAAACCTCTTACAAGTGTTTCTAAATCATTCCTTAGTATTACCATAAAAGAAATTAAAGTTTCTAAGTGAATATGAGAAATTGAGCACCATCGCCGCGGCTAAATCCCCTTTCACCGCGGCCAATTATTCTCGGATTCAAGTCCTTACACCTCCATAAATTTCACGCATTTTACCGCGGCCAAATACCCTCTGGAACACCCCCAAACTCGCTTCCCAAACTTAGCCGCGGCTAACATCACCATTCGCCACGGCCAATTTCTCTCTGTTTTCTTCCCTGGCAGGTTCGCTACATTTGGCCGAGGCCAATTAATTGTTGGCCGCGGCCAATTCTTCTCTGTTTCTATTTGGTCTAGGCTAATTAAATGTTGGCCGTGGCCAATTCCCTTCTGTTCTATAACTCCCAAAATTTCATCTCATGCTCTCCAATTCCCCCTCTAGCAACCCTCTAGGCCATTTTAACTTAGTTTGTGAAAATTTAATGTCTTTCTTTCACCTAATCTACTTAACGCATCTATCATTACACATTTAAAATTCAAATGTGGATCCTTAACCCTCTAGCTACCATAAACTAGTGAGTTCATAGATTAATGACAGCAAATGTATTATGGTCACAAGGTGCATGGGGTCAATGCTTAATGTTCATATAAAATCAAATCACTTATCCATTATTAGCCAATTACAATCATAATGTTCAATTCCATGATCATCAAATTACATATACAATCCCTACACTTGGCAACTCATGATGCAATACAGCAATGATACAAAACTAGCAATTTAGTTACAATACATTTTGTCAAAGCTCCCAAACTTATGTGCTACCAAATCATTTAATGATCTTCCATTAATTTTTTCCTTGCCACTAAGAGGTCCGGTCCCTGAAAATATTAGCCCACAACGGGGTGAGATATACAATCTCAGTAACAAAAGGCAATTTCCATATATATGTACAAATCAATCAATCCAAGGCAATCTCATGTCATCAATATCAGAATCATCAATTCAATTGTCAAATGAACTAGTTGAACTACTAATGACTACTGTCCCATACCAGCAATCATACACAACATGTTAATGGCCAATAACACCGGGAGAGGCCGGTCCACGGCACCTACTCCATAATGAGCACAACCAGGGCTCAGTACATCTGGGGTTTGATCACAATCCAGTGCTCGATCAAAGCACATGCATGAGTGGCAGCCGCACCATAGCTCCACCATGGACTCACAAGGTCCAATCACAATAACAATCAAGTAGTCAACCAGTCATTTAACATTTCAAAATTAAGCATGTGTAACAAATAGCAGATTAACATGAGCATATACATGAAATTAGGAAAATAACCCCAGTTACCTCAATGAAGCCAATTACTCTTCCCCTACCTACCATAATAATCAAAATGCATACCAAGCCTATAACAAGTATAATTGTCATCATTTCTAATCACAATTAAATATCCAAAGAGTTGAACTACTAATGACAGACTAGATGTTACTCACCTAATTACCAAGGGATTGAATTTCGAATTCCAACTTTCCCACACCAGAAATTGCCATAGTTCACTCCAATTTCTGGGTAATTTCACATGAAACCAAAGCCCATATCATAGGTCAACTATAGGGGTCTCAAACTAACAGAAAATGCATCAAAATGAGAAGAAGATACTCACTTAATAACACCCATAGCCTCACCTCCAAAAATCCACCATGGAAGCACCAAAATTTGCATTTCAATCATCAAGCCCAGAAAATTCAATTTTCCACCATTATCTCCTTGTAATCTCACACAATAACAGAACCCATTATGATAATACATCCTTAGGGGCATTTTCCAGCAAAGTGATTCACAAAATGGAAGGGAAAAGCTTACCTAATCCTCCCTCTAACCTCCAAGTCCGAAAATCTTACAAGAAATCGCCCAACACCAAATTTCAGATTTGAGAAAAAGATGAAAATGCTAAAACCCAGAAATTAATCGGGCCAAAATGAAGAGGAGGATGAGAGGGTCAAGTTATATATAACTCACCTTGGCTAAATCATCCTTTAGGAGTCAAAAATGGAGCTTCCATGTTGGTAGAACCCTAGCCTCCCTTGAACCTCCGAATTTCCTCTCTTGAGTTTCAGCAAAATGAGGAAGAGGCTGAAGAGTTAGGGTTTTAGTTGGGTTTAAGTTGGGTCTAAGATGGGTCATAGGTTGCTCCAAGGTCCAACTCCTAATGGACTTCATACTTTAGCTTGTTGGGCCAGTTTTTAAGTGTTAGGCTGTAGAATTTTATTGGGCCAGGTTTGAAGAGCTCAAAGATTTGAGTTTGCACAAGGGTTATTGGGCCACTCATAGGAGCCTATGCAAGGTGAATCTTGGGCCTCCATCATATGGAATTAGATTGGGTCTGTACCTAACTCATTGGGCCTCCATTAGCCTCTTCTTATGATTTATTAATTTGGGCCTAGATGAAGTTTCTATCCCAATTAATTCTCAAACCCATATTAATAATTCATCTATCTAAAATCTCCATTCACTTAACTTGCCCAATCATCCCATATTAATTATTCCTAATTAATCTGAATCCATTATTAACACCTTAATTAATTTTTGGGGTGTTACAGGTTGAATATTGAGCATAATGATGTTTCACAAATCTTAGATGATCATGCTAGAAATCAAGAATATCTACATTCAATAGATCTTATAATTTCTAATGAGGCACCTCATAAAAGAGAAGATATAGGCATCCCAAGTGATGACAACATATACTCTTATTGAGCAGCCTCAACTTTCATAATAAATTGAATTAAGGAGATTATTAAGGACAAGGAAACCAACAATCCCAATAAGGCCTTTTGTAATGTTAGTCGTTAGAGGTTGCAAAAGAATATTTATGGAAAGGATGGCTTTAATACCCTAAGCAAGACTAGTTGCAAACCAAATTAAACGATGTGGAAATAATCGAGAAAAATCCAAAAAAGGAAAAAGTTCATATATTGTTTTAATGATTCGATAAATTGTACATAGGTTGTTTATCCAAAATGATGATTAATTGATGTTATAATAGTAGGGTACTTCATATTACATGGCATTTGATATTTTCGTAATCGAATGGTATTTGACAATTCTCAAGCTAATCTTGTCGCTGTGATACAACTGGTTTGGAGAATGCTTATGCAAAATCAGTCGGTGCGGAAAACAGTGGGGGGTTTTGACAGAGATCAACATCGAGGTTGAAGTTCTGGCAATAAAATCTGTTTCAACTCATTTCAGGTTTCTGGATGGTCGGCCCTCTTATGGATGAACCAGGGGAAAAGTCATACGCATAAAAGGAAAGTTATTATCTATATATGGCTTAAGGACGATCTGGTGCGCAAATGGAGATGGGAGGAACACTTAAACATGAATCAGGGCATAATATTGCCATTAAACGCGGTAAGGAAAAGTTTAAATTTTATCATATAGCAGGATGTGGTAAGTAATCCAACCCATTTTTCAATTTGTTTTATACTTCTCTCTTGTAATCACTATAGATAATGAGGGAGAATTATAAATTGGTTCGAGATTTGCAAGTGATAGGAAGGGATTTTCGTACTTTATTAGACCGATTCACTTTTCTTCACAAGTTTTTATGATAGGGTAGCGCAGAGGCGCGGATGCTATCACAATACAGTTATAATCGTATTTTGTAGTCTTTGGTTTTAGCGTAATCTTGAACATGAGGATCAAAAAATAGTAGTGTACCTTTTTTGTGGCCTGAAAAAATAGTGGTATACCTTGCGTTCACTTTTTATCATTAGGCCTTTTTTTTGTGCTTCTTAACCAGCCGTTTTGATGATTTCCGTTTTGCTTTTGGCATTCTGGTGTTACGTTTAGTGGGTCCGAGTACACGCGGAGTGTATCTCTTTCGAGAGAAAATAAAAATGATTAGATATTAAATAAAAAAAAGCTTGTAACAGTACCCATGACAATGAAACTAGGTACAGTATTATGGATTGATAGATTAAATCATGCATGTGTAATTATTAAAAAATATCTGTGGTACATATAGAATAGGCAATGCCAAGTGTCTCCAAGCCTAGCGTTTTGATTTACGTGCTCGAAATGTCCAAACTTCCAGCAAACGTTTACCATGATTAATTGCAATATGCAGAGTTGCTTGTGAGGTTGATGAAATTCAAATTAAGTCGAAGCAACATGCTGTTCGAATTTTTTTATTATCATACTAATTGTTAGAATTAAATATTTATTTTTTATTTTTAAAAATTATAATTATTAGACAAGACGTCATGGTCTTTAACTCACCTTAAAATAAATTACTAGTACTTGAATACAACAACAATAAACCAAGAAAACCTATGCAGCTTGAGTTTTTTTTTTTAAGTATTGGCAAAAGAAAATAAAAGAGTTAAAATCAAGTCAGCTTTGCACCTTTTTTCTTTTTTTACATACATATTCTAGGGCTTTTTTTTTTTTTACATATTATTCAAGTTTGCTCTTTGTTCATCAACAAATCTCATGTGAAATTCCTATGTAAATGAATTAAATTAAATTTTGTTCAATCAGAATTCAATTTTTCATTAGATTAAAATGGAAAAAAAATGTAAATACTCTCTTTAACGTTTAATCATTTACAAAACACTTCAACTTTTGAAATAAAAAAAAAATCATAAATTATCACCTTTCAAGATTTATCATTTAATTTTTCATTAATGTGGTTAACTAATATGTCAAAATATAACACAAATTCAGTTCCATGTTTTGCAAACTTCTGACCTTTGAGTCACTAAAAATTATGTTGGATCTTGACCAGTTTTTCAATGGAATTAGAATTATTTAAAATGAAAAAAAAATTCGCGATTATTATATCATGTTTAAGCTCTTATTTAAAATTTCAGGAATTTAATTTTAGGAATTGTATTCCAATTGAAGGGATTATTTTTCCTTTTCAAAAAATTCTCATAATACATCGTGTTTTATATTTTTATTTAAATAAATAGTTTCCTAAAATAGTTTTTTAAAAAAGAGATATATAGTACTTTACATAGTACTTTACGTGAAATAACTTACATAACAAAGTGGAAGTAGGGTAATGTTTTTAGAATCCCTTTGTGATAAATTAAAAAAAAAAAAGTAAATTATATAAATCTTTTTTAAATTTTATTGAAATTATATAAATTTTTTAATTTTTAAAATATACATAAACCTCTCTTAAAATAAATAAAAAAAAATCGTGCTATACTTTAGTTTAATTTTAAATATAATTAACTTAAATACACTTTTTTTTGGATTAAGTTTAATGAAAAAAATATATTCTTTTTATTTTTATTTGTGCATATTTTAAAAACAAAATTGATTCTTTTTAATTTTTATTTATGTATATTTTTTTGAATTTTTCTAAGGGTATCCCTCTATCCAATAGGAGACTAATTCTTTTTGGGTCGATAAAATAGTCAAGAAATGCTGTTCCCAAATGAGGGTCCCTAAAACTCGGATACTCAATTTTTCCTAGTTTTCAAAAACCACTATAATTATGATCAGCTAATGTTGGGTATTTATGCATATTTAGATATAATATATATTTATATATTTAGGTTAATTGAGAGTATTTTAATAAAAAATTTAAAATTAAACTAAAATATTTTTTAAAATAAAAAAATCTATATAATTTTATTAAAACTAAAAAAAATACTCTGACGCTGACTTGACTAGAAAGCATGGGAAGAGATAAGATCTAAATCCGTATTAGAGAGACTGTTATGGTCTAGACTAGATTATAAAATGTTTGTCATATTACTCTTTCATTATTTTTTATTCAAAATTCAGCAAATTTGATGTTTCAATAAACAGTCATATAAATAATATGTAAGCTAATAGATTATAATTATATTTGTATTAAATTAGTAGATTATTAAATTTAATGTTAAATTTTTTATGTTAATGAAATAAAAGCACTAATAGTATAAATATTTTAATAATTGAGATATTAAATTTAAAAAAAATTATTTACAAAGAAAGATCAAATTAAAAATTTACTTATCTCTCATGAATCAAAGTAAGAGTTTTTTTTTTAATTCTAGATTTATTTAATTGATTGATGTCAATTAATTCAACATACGGGTGTGTTTAATACAAGTGTAAAATTTATGTACCAACAGAGAGAAGATAATAAATTCCTGAAGACTCACGCATTCTCTTCTCTGTCGTTGAAATGTAGACAGGTCCATTCCACGGCCTGTAAGTAAATGAGACTGATTGTCCTTGCATTTGTAGATCATTAACAACTTGCATTGTAATTGCCATGCCTCTTCTTTTTTGAGTTCTCCTTATTGTTTGTTACTATTTACTCAAGTTCATGTACGTTGCAGCTTTCAGTTTGAGGGTCCAGCTATTTATTTTTACAAAATGAATTCTTTTAGGGTACAATTGAAAATAGAAAGATTCAGAATTAACGTTGAAAGATATTTCTAATATTAACTTCATATTCTTAGCCTCTCTCTTCAATTGTACAATATGACTTTTAAGAAATATATATATATATATATATATATATATAGAAGATTTAAACCATCATTTTTATGGCATTTTTTTCAATTCAATTCATTTAAAAAAAAAGAAAAAGAAAAAAGAAAGAAAGACAAGTTGATGATGATGATGATCAAGTGGACATGGAGGAATAAGGCTCAGCTTCGTACAGGTGTCATGTTGTTCCTGCCTTTGCTTACTCATTTTCCATTCTTCTATCTCCTTGAATTTTATTTTCTTTTGCATTCCTTTTTATATAAAGGTATGAGAAGATTACACAATGATAGTTTAGTTATAATTTTGATATATAAACTTTATAAAATATAACATATTGTTTTTATAAAGTATTAAATAGAAACGTTATATATCAATTTAAATTAATATTTAAAAGATGTGATTGTCACGTAATATTATAAGCAAAGATAGAAAGCCCCCAAAAAAAAATCTTTAAACAAAACTTTTAATTTTGTCATAAACAATAGATAGAAAGACTAGATATATTGAACAAAACAAAACAAAACAAGTGAGTACTAAAATTCCCCGAAGTTGTGTTATTTTATTCAAGCTAACCTTGCTATTGTCTATTAAGCAATTTATAAGTGTCGTATAATTAGGTATATGAAAATATATATGATAAATCTTTTCCTTGAAATTTTAGAATGGTCACATTTAACTATGGACTTACAAATTGCCAGCTCCAGGACCACATACATCCGATATAACAGGAAATATATATATATATATATATATATATATATATATATATATATATATATATATATATATATATATATATATATAACCCTTTTTCTCGGGAAAACAAAAATCGAGCTGTTAATTTATTGTTGTTTCCAAGTGACAACTGTCATCGTATGAAAAGAAAGAAAAAGAAAAGTAAAGGTGTGGTGAATGTCTTGTAGTTTTATGGTTATTTATTTCAGAAACTTGCAGACCTTTTCGTGTGGTATGTAATTTACATACAAAGGAGCAAATTTATGCGCATGCGTATAATGTGCCCGCCAAAGGCCAACAATAGAGAAGAAGCCAAAATGCCATATCATTGTTGAATTTCTTGAATTTATAATGAATAAGCATCATGCTCGTATCTTACAAATTAGAAGTTTAAGGAGTAATTATAAATTTATATGTAACATTGTGGACTTAGGTTGGTTTGGCACTATATTTTAGGATCATATCACTTTTTAACTGCATCAAGCTCAGAAGACTTTTAATTGCTTGGTTCTTTTATTAGCCTGAAATGTAGAGAAAATGCTATATAACTGTACCAAAAGAAGAAAAGCAAAAGGATAAGTTTTAATGTGAGGCATCTTTTGTGATTATACTTTGGGACCATATGTACTTCAGCCTCACAAATACACACGTTTTTTTTAATTAGACGATATTTGAGTTAATCAGTACGCATCTCAATTATTAAATTTTTTTTAAATATTTAATCAAAACTCAAGACCATTTACTTGAAGATTAAAAATTCTTTAAAAAGTTAATTAAATTTTATAAATATATTTGCATTAAGATTAGCACTGCATTATGGGCACTTTCATAGTTGAAACTTATAAATTAATACCTTGAATATTGAACAATGAAGAACAAACCGTAAAACATGGAATGGATTAACATATATTTGGAATTTCACATGACAAGGAAAAGAAATAGACTTAGATTATGTTTGGGAGTTCTACAAGAGAATGAAATAGAATAAAAAGGCACAAAGTGACAAATCATGTGTTATTCTATTATTTGAAAGTTTAATTAAAAAAAAGTATTATTAATGTAATCAAACGTCTTATAAATCTTTTTAATATTATCTTATAATTAGGATGTGATTCTAACAAATTTTTAACTAGATAGGAGGTAACTGTAAATGAATCATCTAAGAAACTCCCAATTTTCGAAGAATTAACAAAAAAAATTAGATTTTGAATGATAAGGAAAGCTCATAAGATCCTTCATTTGTCTTTCTATATATTCAATGTAATTTCTTGTCATTTCATCCCTCATCATCCATTCAAACACACTCAAATAGGATTATGTGCTATACAACTGGTGAACGAAAGATCTTTGAAGGGGTTGGCTTTGTTTGGCCATTCCAATCAATAGCCGAAAACTTAGACAAAGTCAAATGCGTATTATGTTAATAGTTGTCTGATGAATAATTGAATATGGTCGTAATTCGTGAATCATGGCGCTGATTATTGTTGTATTAATTTAGTATATTAGTTCAATTTTTCAATTCAAATATCTCATAAATAACAACATCTAATGATTTATAAGGTTCCTTAATGCAAAAAAAAAAAAAAAAATTCTATTAATTTATTACATTTTCATAGATATTTCACGTCCATCGATTTGGATAACACTTTAATTGCATAGGTTTGTGCATACGTTTGAGTTCCTCCCCAACAAGTAAATGAACACAATAAGTTTTTAAACCTGAACGCTTATACATATTTTTTTAATTTATTATCTTTTGGGTTGAAAATGTATTTTATTTTAAACAAACATTTTATAATTTTCATTATACCTTGATATTTTACTAACAATGGTTGGCTCAACAGTAATATTGCTGGGTTCAACTTTTGTCAGTGATCTTTTGTTTGTAAACATTCACTTCATTCAATAATAATAATATTATTAACAAAAAAGGTGTCAACACTTTTAGTAATAATAATGATAATAATAAAGAGTAAATAAATACTGTAGTCCTCCAAAAAATACATCTTATTTCAATTTGGTCCCGTAAAATTTTAACATCTAATATCATTTTTTCAAAGAATACTTTTTTCCTTTTAATTTTGTGTTCACATTAAGCCTCATTAATGACATATTTAAATCAAATAAAATGACATTTATTCATTAATAAAATGATATTAAATTATATAATTAGATCTTATATTTAATTATTTATTATTATATGAATAAAACGTTATATAAAACTTATATTTTATTATTTAATATGGAAATTTTTTATTTATTAATTTGTGAATAGTATTTTATTTGATTTAAATTTTTTTGTTATTAAAATATAAATAATATGATAATATAAGAACTCTTGAGAATTTCTAAAGTAAGATACATTTTGACGGACAGTTATTTGAACAATGCGCATTGATAGAGTCAAGGACAGGTGGCAGCTTCATTACCCTTGCTCCAATGGACGGCCACGATGCAGCGAACTCTAGAGGATCTGCTCGCGGATGTGGTTGTTATGTGCTCATATGATTCTAAAACATGGTATAAGAAAAGCTATTCAAAACTCTGTTTTTCAATTATCCAATTATTCAATGTTACGGTTTAGGGCAAAGTAAACACGTAATGGAGATATTATTTCACATTAGGTCGTGTCATCTATTTTTTGTTAACTATTTGTTGATAGGCCTAACATGATTAAGTACTAATATGAAATACAAAGTACTCTATGAAGGAGTCAGTAAAACTTTAAAATTTTGAGCATTCTGTGACACTTCAGCTGGGATATAGTTGCAGCTACCTCTGGACTTGGAGCTTCTTGTCAGCGAATTGATCGCATGTATGCTTACGTGAAGGATAAGATCCCCACTTAAAATATATTTTATACATATATATACATACATATATATATATATATATATTCGTTGATATTCTTAAACTGTGGACTATACATATCGTGGTTCATAGATTACTGCATTGATCTAATAAAATAATATTAATACATGAATAAAGAAGCTGAAGATGATCCTTATCCATGTCATGTTCCCTATTCTTCCTACATGGTCATCTATATTAGAACATACAACTAACTCTATCTCATGTCACACTCCACCTGTAACATATTACTGAACAGCCTCCCTTATCTCATTCTCTTCAGATAAACCTGGTTGACTATGGGCCACAAAATATACATGAATGAATCACGGGATTTCTATATATATATATATAGGTTAATTAAAAGGTTGAAGACAGAATGATTCAACAATATTATTAATTTTACTTTCATTTTTTGTATTTGAAACGTATATATTCATTATAATTTTATCCGACTTTGTCATCGTAATCTTTAGGGAATTCGTAACGTCTCTCTTGTAGAATTTGAAAGCTATATATATTGCCAATGAATCAATAACCTACATGACACAAGTTTCAATCATTAAAGTGAGATGAGTTAGATCTTAATTTGAATTCGATTTCTACCTCTCATCATGAACACACACACACACACACATATATATATATATATTCTAAAAAGAAGACGGCGTAGACACATATTTGAAATGAAAAACAAAGGAAAATCATGAAAATTGTAACAAATGTTAAAAAAATAAATGTTCGTTTTGTTAATGATATTACTAACTAGTTTTTCTCGATTTCAATTTTTTTTTTTTAGTAAAAACATACCATATTTCATCCTTTAGAATTCCTTTGTTATTTTTTTTCTTGTATTTCAGTAATCGAGGCTGATAAATTATAGATATATCATCTAATAATATATTTGATTTCCGTGACAAGGTATGGCATATAGTATAAAATATCTTTAATATTTAGCTACATATTGCTGGCTATAATGATCATTACTTGTCATTATTAAATAGATCAATCCTATATATATAGGAAAAGAGAAATCGATCAGTGGGGTTAAAATTATTTTCTAGTCAATCACATTGGATCTTAAACTAGTTATTTAATTATGATGTGCAAAAGTCACCGTCGGAATTTATGGGATATTGAAAACATAGAGAAGAGATCATCCCCATAATGCTAATTTTACATGGAGTCATTATATATATATATATATATATACATCAAATCTCGATCTAGTCAAGAACAGTCGTGAATACATGTATTATAAATAAATGCACAAAGAATCGATAATTTAAATTTATGTACAATACAAATAATAGAATATAACAATTGATAAATGTGTAGAAATATATAAGTAACTCGATGTTCTAGGTGTATCAGCATCAATAAATTAAAATTTTCCCCCAATGCTTACGTACAGAATTCAAACTCAAGAGAAGTATTTTTTTAATAGGTATTAAATATTTAAATTCCGACGGCTTCTCCAACGTAGGCGTTGAAAGTGTGTTAGTTTGTTTAATGTTCAGATTGTTATGCGCTGATCTCTAATTAAAGCCACACTTACAAATTGTGCGATTTTGATTTATTGTGTTTTTGTGATTGAATTGAATATATTTCGACACTGACACGTATATAAACGGGTACTGGGCAGTCATTAGTCAACTTCACCACCACCACATGCATTTATCATGTGCCTGATGCAACGTGTCAAAAATCCACCTGCAAATACATAGCTTTTCAAAATCAATATCGTGGGGATAACGTTATTCGTAAGATTGAAAACTGGAAAGACAGCTGCACATTCCGCTCCATGGTAAGTCTGATTCTGTCTAATTACATTGAATTGAATTAAGTTGAGTTGAGTTATTAAAAAAAAAGTTAAATGTGTTGATTAGTTAATTTTAACTTAATTTTATTACTTTAAAAAAATTATTTTATAAAATTTTATATAAAAAATTTATTTTAAAAAATAAAATATAATTTTATAAAAAATTATTTAAAAAATTTTATTAAAATTATTTCATAATTTTTATCAAATATTTCAATCAAAAAAAATTGCCCGACCATTATAGAGAACCAATCCAACCTTACTTGGTTTTAATTTAAATCGAAAGCATTGAGCTAAGCTAATATCTAGCGTAATCTAACTCACTACAAAAATGTTATTAATTTTTTACTACCACTTTTAACTAATATATATATATATATATATATATATAACCATTTACCCATTTGTTCACTAATTTTTAGAAGCTAAACAATAAAACATTAAAAAACAAAACACACACACATGACACATTTACTGTACATTGTCAGAATTTTGACTAATTGAAATTATAATCATAGGATATTATTTAATGTAAATTAATAAAAATTGAGTTAATAAAAATTGCATATTAGACAATTATAAAATTAATAAAAATTATATATTAAATATTTGCATATTTATACATTAAAAAATAATAAAAATTATAATTATAACAATAAAATGAACGTTCAACTACCAATTGGATGGAGAAATTGGTAATTGGAACAAAGTTTTGACTATCAAGTAGTCGAAAACATGTTCTGAGTGCTTTGGTAGTCAAAAAATTATAGGTGGAAAAATAATTTGTTCAATTAGAGTTTTAAATTTTTTTTATAAATGTCTAATATATAACGATAAAATTAGAAAATTTAAAAAACTTATTATAGTTAATATGATTAATATAATATAATAACATTATTAATATAATATAATATAATACTAATTATAGTATACCATAATAAAAGTAATTATGATTAATATGCTATAATCATTAATTTTTATTAATTCAACTTTTATTAATTGATAAAAACTAAGACATTTTTTTTACTATACCGATTGAAATTTGGATGGATTTTATCCAATTGATTAATTTGAAAATTTTAAATCTATTATTTTTATTAATAATAATTATCAATTATTATTTTTTGATTAATAAATAATAGTTAAAGTAAATAATTAATAATATTTTTTAATTGTTACATTATAAATATTTTGTTTTGTTTTCTATTTATATTGTTTTATTATTTGATATTTTCATTTAAAAATATCCATTGCTTTTAACCATTTTATAACCATTTAAAAATAGCTGTTGTTAAAAAAAAAAATTTAACAGATTTATATAAAGCATTTGGAGGTGACATTTTTCACATTCTTTTCCTTCTCTTGTTATCTTCCTCTCTTCCTTGCTTACAATTTCTTTATCTATTCCTTCCTATTCTTGCTTATAACTTCATATTTTTTATGTCAAAATTTTTTCTTTTTAAGTTGTTCTATTTCATATTGGAGTTCCAGATTAAATTAAAATTTTTGCTTCTTGAGGTATGTATAAATAATTTCTAAATAATTTTTTATGGAAGGTTATTAATTATTTAATATTATTATTTATTGATTAATGTTGTCACGATGATAAATTACTACTTGATTATTGTTATGATGATGCAATGGAAAAATAATTTTTGTTTTGATAACATTTTTAAGTTAATATTAAAACAATTAAGATACACATAAATAATTAATTCATAACATTTTTATAAATTATTTTGTTATTGATTTTTTTTTATTATTGATTATTTTTTATGTTGGTACTATAGAGAATTTTTTTATATATATATATATAATACTAGTAAGATAATATTGGCATTGTTTATGATAATTTTTAAAAATAAAAATTCTTGAGAATAGGAGGTAGATGTATAATAGATTGAATATGAAGTAGAAGTATAATAGATTAAATTATGAATGTAAGGGATGTACTAATGAATTTTTACAAAGGATAAAAAAGTTTGTTCTTTTTGCTTGTGAAAAAGAATCTAGTTCAAGAAATGAACGAATTAGATATCCATGTTTTAAACATAAAAATAAAACATATCTTAATACTAATGAGGTAATGGTTGATCTATATAAAAAAAAATGGTTTCAACTTAAATATTAGTATTAAATATGTCATGGTGAGATTAAACTACCCCCAACTAACATACACATTGAAACATCCAGATCTAGATTAATAAATGAATATTATAATTATAGCTATGAAAGAATAATTTTTAATGTAGCTAGTCTTGATTTTAATAATGGAAACTTTGATAAAGTAGATTATTACCAAATGTAGAGGTCCAAAAATTTTATAATTTATTAAATGTATATCAACAATCATAATGGCCAGGTTGCAGTAATTAGTCTGAGTCTGAGCTATCTACATTAAAATTGACAACAATATGTTACAATATAGTTTTAACTTATTTGCAAGTCTTAAGAAATGTAGTTGCCCCCCTAATAATGTCATACTCGATAACTGGTAGCAAACAAAGAAACTATTATCAAAACTTAGATTATTTGCTCAAAAAATTAATGTTTATATTAATGGATGTATATTGTATTGCAAAATTTATATAGACAAGACAATATGTAAATTCTATGGAGTAGCTCAAAATAAAACTAGTAGATTTGGTCGAAAACAAAACTCTAAGAGAATTCCAATAAAATATATATATTATTTATCAATTACGTTAAGATTACAAAGGCTATATCCCTTAATGAGTTATGTTAAACTTATGTGATGGCATTAGAATAATAAAAGACGAAAAAGTATATTGTATCATTTGTCAAATGGATAAACATAGAAACATTTTGATAGAGTACATGCCAATGTTGCTATTGATAATTACTTCTTAAAATCTACCTCATGAATCATGTATGATTGCTCTTTATTTATTTTTTATAGTAATCATTTCTAGATCACAAAATCCTAAGATTAAGATTAAATATCTTCTTGCAGCCACTAATTAATAAGTTAAGATTGTTATGGGAGGAAGGAGTATCACCTTATGACATCTCAACGAAGTAGAATTTTCATATGAGAACATCATTAATATAGATGATAAATGACTTTCTAATATATGAAATGTTGTTAAGTGGAGTATTGTTGAAAAATTAGCTTGACTTTATTATATGGACAATTCAAACGCTTTTAGTCTGAAGTATAAGGGAAAAAACTCCAAGTTCAACATCCATCAATGATTTTTGCTTGTGAATCATGTTTTTAGAAGGAACAAAGTTGTTTTTAGGAAGAATAAAGTTGAAAGTTATCCCCTTCCTTTAAGACTAAATGGGGATGAATTGTCGCAATAGGTGAAGACCCTTCCTAAAATAGTTGATCAAGGATTTTTTTTTTTTCCAAGCTATGGGAAATATCACACCTAGATGAAACAAAGTATATTTTGGGAGCTTTCATATTGGAAAGTTTAGTTGGTTTGGCATAATTTAAATGTCGTGCATATAGAGAAAGATATATTTGACATTATATTTAATACTGTTATAGATGTCAAAAGAAAGACCAATGATAACATGAAAGTTAAGATAGATATAAAGGATTATTGTAGGCGAAAAAACTTTAAGCTACAAGAATTAACTAATCGGAAAGTGGATAAGCAGAAAGCTAAGTTCACCTTAACGCTAGAGCAAAGAGCGACTCTTTGTCGTTGGATAAAAGAATTGAAAATGCCTAACAAGTATTTCTTGACCTTGTCAAGATGTGTAGATTCAAAGGGAAGAAAGTTATTTAGGCTTAAAAGCCATGACTATCATATATTTATGGAACATTTGTTGTCGATTGCTTTTAGTACACTTTCTGAGCAAATCTATAAACCTATAACTTAATTAAGGTTTTTCTTTAGAGAACTATGTTCAATAACTTTAAAGGTAGATAATTTAATGCAAATGGAATGCAATATTCTTATTATTCTTTACAAATTAAAAGGAATATTTCTATCAAGATTCTTTAATTTTATGGAACATTTGCTAGTCCATTTATCATTTGATGCTAGGGTTAGCAGCACAGTCCAATATTGATGGATGTATCCCTTTAAAAATAATTGATATTTCTAATTATTTCTAATTAGGTATGTTGTAATAATTTATAATAGTCTCTAACTACTTGTTATTTGATCATGTATGTTTGTGAATAGATGAAAATGGACAATTAAAAACAAAGCTTGAGTGGAAGGTTTTATTTGTGAGGTGTACTTATCACAAAAGGTATTGCACTTTTGTTTATAATACTTCAAGCCTCATATACCTTCTATGCAAATGAGAGTTGGTTAAAATGATGGTATTGATGAAGCAAAGGCAAGTGAGCCAATTTTATCAATTTTCACTAAAATTGGACATTTACTTGGAAAGTGCTTTACTCATTGTTTAAATGATAAAGAGTTTGATGCCGCTCATCTGCATGTCCTGTTGAATTATGACAAATTCAAACTATATATTGAGTAAAACACAGACTTGTCATTATAAAGTGAAGCATATATTGTGATTAATTATTATGTGTGTCCTAATATTTAAATAGCAATGCATCACTTTTGAAGCAAATTTGAGAAGATTAAATTCAAATATTAGCTTCAAAGAAATTGACTCCACAATTGAGTGTGACTTTGTTCAATAGTTTAAATCTAAAGTAGGTGGAGACATTATTATTTAATTTGTTGATGAGCCATTTACTTGCATAATTATAATGTAATTTTGTTATCAAACAGGTTCTTGAACAAGATGGATTTAGTGACAATGTATACTTAAAGGACTTAGCTTGGGGACCACTTAAACAAGTGCCAACATAGCCCAAATATTTTGTGAATGGATAAAAGTTTTACATTGAATCTTGAAGCATTAGGAAGAAGACAATAAATAGCAGAGTTTGCATAAAAAGAACATGGGATGATGAAGAAAGTGGTGGGATTACAACACCGAGGAGAACATGAAGAAAAAAAATGTAGTTTATTTTATTATAATTGTTTTGATCTCATTATAAATCATGGGATTAAGATATACAAAGAATATAGAATTATTGAAGTTGAACATACTAGAAGGTATGGAAAATTTAATTCATTTGTGTTTGCAAAACAAATTGTTCAAGTCTATTATGTATCACAACCGGTGAGAAATAGAGATAACACAGATTGGTGGATTGTCATAAAAACTAAACCAAGGAGTTTAGCTAATAACAACAACACATCAAAGATTACTTACCAAGGAGATGAGTGGCATGTTAATTCAATAGATAATGAGATATTAAGTGGTTCACTATGAGATAGGAGAGAAATAGATGAGGTAAATTTTCATATAGATTTACAAGTTGAAGATGGGGATGATCAACAAGATGAAGATGAAAATGATGATGTAGATCAATATGCAAATGAAGATAAAAATGAAGATGAGGATGGAAAAAAAGAGTAATTTATATATATATATATATATATAATTTATTGTTTATTCTTATTTATTGTATATTACTTATGTTATTATTTATTACATAAATAATATTATTTATATATGGTATTCTATTTATATTTATATTTATAAATATTACATATTTAAAAAAATTGAAGGTTTCACCCTTCATTGCTTTGTGTGAAGCCTCAAGCTTTGCAATGATAAGTTTTATTATTTACATATCATAATAGATTTTTTTATTATTTATCTATACATTCTCCTTTTCTATTTGAATTGTTATTCAAGAAGCAACAACCCTTTTTATCTCTTTGATTAAATGTCTGGAAAGAGAAAACATGATGTATATTTGTATACTAAAGTACGCAAAGGAGTTTATTTTTGAAAAAAAAAAAGTTAATCAGACCACGCAACAAAACAGATCAAGATTCTTGTTCAATTACATTCTTTATTTATAAATTATGTTAATATCACCCATAGTTTCAAGTTATATAATTACATTCTTTAATCAGGTTCTAGCTAGATAATGATAAGGTTGTTGATTATATTATTGTTGTCATAAAAAAATAATTATGATGGTCCATATAATTGTTGAAAAAAAGTTTGAGTTAGTTATACAATTATAGTTTCCAGAATTTGAAATATATTTGATGTGTCACACAATTGTAATTTTGTGTTAATTTGTTAATCATTAGAAAAATATTTGATGTTTATAGAAATATTATTGTTGATACACGGAAGATCACTTTCAAATAGTTGAGAACTTCAAAGAATGTGTTAAATATCGCTTGAAAAACTAAATTGGTTATGCATGAGATAAAGAAAAAAGGTGTGAATAAATTAAAAAATCTATTTAGAATGAATTATGTGCTATTTGAGACAGTTTAATTTTTCAACAAAGAAGTCAACAAGTGATGATGATGATGATGATGATAACAATAATAATAAAGCCTTAAGTTCCCGTACTAGTTTTTCTCTTCATATGGGAAGCCCTACATCAATTTTAGAGCACGTGGCAAAATTAAGCCAAAAATTAGGCAGAATGTCAACACTCATTAAGATTCACAGCCAAACACGTAAAAGCAGTGTAGATAATAGTTGGATTGATAAAAAATTAGAAGCAATACATGTAAGTGTCATTTTGTATTTATCCTATTATATCTACTTTTGCACAAAGCTTTCATGTATTTGGTTTTTTTTTTTTAAGAAAAGGTTATATTAACCTTAAAAGGTGCAAAGAGAGACAAGCTACTTACTACAATCATTTTTTAACAAATGAAGAATTATCCCTATGGATGAAGACCATTTGACTAAAAATGGTTGGCATAGTATATGGTCTCAAAAGTATTTTACATCTAATAAGTGGGGATCATACTTCTAAATATACATATGTTCTACCACTTAATTTTGAATCATATATAAATGTCATTGAAACTATATACCAGCAAGGGAGGTTACATGAAGGTATTGACCATTTAATGGAGTTTTACAAAACAAAAATGCACATAAATAAAGAATTAATACATAATATGGAACCACAAATTAACACATATCATCTAGAGAACATCAGTCCATGCCAATAGAGATATTATATTTAATTATTATCTTTGTACTTTTTTTTGGTTGAAAATGTTAGTTTCTTTAATTTTTCTTTAATTCTTTTTTGGAAATGACAAGTGAATGTCAGTTTGCTTTGGGAGCTTTTATATTTTTTTTCTTTATTCATGTACTTCAATTAATAAAACTTGAGATGACAATTGATTGAATCTCTCTTGATTACATTGGCTTTTTAAAAAAAAAAAAACATAGAGGTACGTCTTTGTATATATGTTCCAATCCATAACCACGAAGCCTTAGCATCATTCTTGTTTCACTTCTACAAACTATTCTTTCTTCTCCCATATTTAAGAGTATCTATCTTTTTTAATTTCTATGATTTCAACAAATGCCTTGCAACATGTCTTCAAGTAAAGGTCGAGCTCATTCTCAAAATGCTCCTAGTCCAATGCAAGAAGAATCTAATATCTGAGGAACAATTACTAAACAATTGATATAACAAATTGGCAATTCAAGGTTATTATTTAATATATTATTTAATATTAATTTTAAATTTATTATTAATTTAATTAATATATATCTAATGCATCTATTAATCAAAATTCACCTAAATGATAATGATGTTGGTACCTGCATCATCAATATAAATAAAAGTAAATATGAAGGCCCATGGAATTTTTGTTTAGAGGTCCCTAAACCATATTAGCAATTATGATTTCAAAAATTTCCAATGAATTTTCTCCTTATTTATTATATAATTGTGAAATTGTAAGTTTTATATCATTATTAATTGAAATTTCTATTTTTTAGAGATATTACAATTGGATACCTAATAATCATCATTAGATTTGTCTAAGTTAACTATCTAAAAGATATCATTGGTATTGCTAGAAAAGTTTGACAAAAGGCCTACACATATTGGAGAATCCATCGAGAGCAAACTATGTATGGGTTGGGGTAGTGAAGAGTTTTGCATATGAAGTGAGCAAAGAAAGAAAAATAGAGACTTCACTTTTGAGTTTGGTGCATTTCTTCACATAGGAGGGTCTATTTCAATGATAAAGCATGCCAAAAGATTGATAATTAAATTTATTTCTTTCAATAATACTCAATATTATAAATATGTAACTAAGTACTAATATCTTATTTTGTACTTCAAAAGGTGAAAGAATTAAAGAGAAAGCACACAAGTGTTGAGGTTTTTCCTAGAATCCATTGACTGGGGGAGTCAATAGTTTAATAAAAATTTAGAATCTATATATGTAAGTGTGAAATTGTATTTAAGTTTTAAATATATATTAGTTAGAATTTTATAAATGTGATATTTTTTATTATTTCAAGAAGAGTATATGCACTACAAAACTGAATCAGAAAGCAAAGGAAAGATTATAAATGACTTGGATTTGTTCGTGATGATGACTGGTGGAAAGAAAAAGGGGTCCATTTATGGGTTGGGAAATTTGTTCTATAATATAATTGTAAATTCAAGTACAAGTTACAGCAAAAGTCAGGAATACTCCCAAGTATCATTCACTCACTCTTCACGTATAAAAGATTTAATAAGAAATGAATTTATGGAATATGCAAGACAAACTTACAATGCTAAGTTAGAAGAGCAAAGAAAAGTGATACAAGATTTGCAACGACAAATATATGCATGTACAAGTCTTCATCAACAATAGCCTCAAGCTGGCCTAAGTTCGTCACAATAATATCTAGATGGAGATGCATATGGATCAAATCCTTCTTATATTAGATATCAAACAAGAGAGAATAATGATGGAGATAATGAAAAAGATGATAATTCAATTTTGCTTTATTTCCATAATCAATTAATGTAATGTTAATATTTGTATATTATATATATTTTTATTTTTTCCATCATCTTAACATTAAAATTTTAATTGTTATCAATTATTTTTAATAATTTAAATAAAAATTTTATATACAACGTATTATATATATGTATATCAACTTATTATATTATATAATATATATATTTATTTTTCCAATTTCATGCATGCCTATTTTAAAATTTGCATACTTTCCTTAGTTTATAAATTTTCTTTCTTTGTTTGCATTTTGTATTTTTATTTTCTTTTCTATTTTCTCGATTTCATTGTTTTCTATCTATTTTCTTCTGCATTGATATTCCTTCACTTTCAATGTAAATAGTTTCTTAAGTATTATCTTCCATTTTCTAGAGTTCATTATTTTTTGTTATGTTTCTCTTCTATTTTGTCTTCTATCTAAAATTGATTATTTTTTCTTATTAAGTTTCTATTTCAGATATTTGATTTACATTAAAGATTTCTTTTAAGGTAACGATTTATTTTATTTGTTTATTCATAATATTGGTTATAAAGATTTTATTTAATCATGTTTCAATGCGTCATTTTATTTTGATTTATTCTTACATAAGGTAAAGATTTGTTTTAGTTATTTATTTGTAATTGTTTGGAAGGATTTGTTTCTAATAATTTATTATAATTGTATAGATAATTTATATGAGGCAGTTATTGCAAAGAAGAAGGAAAGATTGGTCAATTGGTTATGAACAGAATGAAGAACAATGAAAAGGAAGAATCAATGGAGAAACTAAAGCCAGAAAACCTAGATAAATAAAATGAAGAACAATGAAAAGGAAGAATTAACAGAGAAACTAAAGCTAGAAAATTCCCCCCCCCCACCAAAAAAAAAAAAAAAAGAAACTGAACCCAGAAAATTCAGAAAAAGTGGAAAGCCAGAAGCAGAAATAGAAAATATTATTAATTATAAAACTAATCAAATAAAAAGGGAAACAAATGATATATAATGTAACGTTTAAAAATATTATTAATTATTTACATATACTATTGTTTATCAGTATAAAAAATAATTAGTAATAATTATTATTGATAAAAAAACACAGTTTTAATTTCAAAAATTTATTGTAGTATATTATATTAATTATAATTATATGTTGTTAAAATTTTTAATTCTATTATCTTATTTAAAATTAAAAAAAGGACTGTCGAAACATGTGTTTTGGCTGCATAATGAATGAAATTTATCCATCCAACAAGTAGTAGGAATACGCATTTCAACTTCTTTTTTTTTTTTTCCAATTTTAATTAATTTAAAATTACTTATAAATATATAATATAAGATAAATTTAAAAAATTTAACAAAAAATAATTATGATTAAAATTATTAATATAATATGCTATAATTATTTATTAATATAATATAATATTAGTTATAAAAACTATAAAAAAATATTTATTATTAATATATTTTAATTAACATAGCATGATCATTAATTTTTTTAAATCAAATTTTATTAGAAATATAATTCTTAAATTTTAAAACCCAATTCACCATAAAGCTGCGCAACATCTGATGTAGTGAAAAAATTGTCATTTATACTATTCTCTTACTATATTTTAGTTGGTTAGAATTTGTGACTAACAAAATTCCAATTACTCGTGCGAGTAAAAATTTAATTCTTACTGCTTTCTATCCTTTTCAAACTCTACCTTCAATCACTATTTGATATTATTCTTGTAGTAACTCATAAGCACTCCTGATAATAAGAGTCTAAAATCTCATCTAAAATTCTTTTTTAAGTGGAAAAATCCTTTGGGGGCAAGTGTCAAGATTTTAAAGAGTCTAAATTGGAGTGATGATATTATAAAATGTAATAAGTAATAAATATTAAATAATTACTTAAAATATTAATTTATTTAATAACTGATAACTCTTAAAATTTAATTTAATTTTTTTGAAATTAATGAATATGATTATAATTATAAATGTATTAAAATAGATAAAATATTATTATATATTTAGTCCTGTCTAATAATTATTATGTCATAAATAAATAAAAAGGTGTTATTAAATTTATGCTATCATTATTATTTAAATTCTAGGTTTGAAGACATGGATATATAGTAGAGTCGAATATTCAACGCCAAATTTATTTTAATCTAAAAGAATAAGATCGGTATAATGTAAATTGTCAGTTTGTTAACATTAATTTCATTTCTAATGCTCAATATTCTTTGAAAAGCTATCATTCTTCATCCATATTATTCAAACTCAATTACGTAAAATTAAAATGTTAAGTATATAGTAGATGAAGTTATAGTTTATGAACAATAAATTAAAATTCTCCATTCTTCCCATATTAAAGACTAGCCAAGTTTAATTCAGTCTATTTTAACATAGGAACAACCACCGAAAATACAAAACAGATTTAGGTAGGAAAAAAATTTATGAATGCAAATTAAGTATAGAAAATGAAAACGAATTTAAGATACAAAAATCAAGTAAGGTTTGCTAGCTTGAAATTTTAACCTCACTCTCGCATCCTTTTATATGTCACTGTTGAAATATACGCGATTGACAAAGACAATTTATATAATGATTTGTATGAAATTGTTAACGTATACTCTCTTTTTTTTCCCCTTGATGGGACTTGTTTATTGCAGACAAAACTAAAGTGGGTATAACTAACATCAAAATGTCCTTTGGATGTAAGAAATGAAAAGAAGATGAAACTCGTGCCAACCTAGTTAGAGCAAAGAAATATTGGTCTCAGGCTGCATAATTACTTTATTATCATGAAAATTTTGGTTCTGGGAGATAGTTTCTTTCGTTGTAAAAGAAGCATGAAAATTTAAGAGTCGAGAAATAAGAAAGGAGAAAAAAATATTTTTCCTTTTAAACTCATTCATATATGCAACATATTTTTCTTGTAAATGCACTCCTTATTAATTTATAATCAAAGAGATACTTGGACGATATTTTATTGAACTACTAATTAATAGCTTCCTTAGAAGCAAGTGAGAAATTAACAGAAGATTAATTACAATCATTGAAGAAAAATTTAAGGATCATTGATTGAGCAGAATTCCAAAACTCTGTTTTAATTATATGTGTGTGTATTTATTTAAATTACTTTCTCACATCAAGAGATGCTTAAATTATCTAAAAATTTTTTATTATAAAAATATACAAAAATATTCTTTAAAATTAAAATTTAACTAAGATCTACGTGTATGAATACACATGTGCAGAAGGTGTGTGTGTATTTATTTAAATTACTTTCTTACATTAGGAGATATTTAAATCATATAACAATTTTTTTATTATAAAGATATACATAAATATCCTTTGAAATTAAAATATAACCAGTATACTCTTAAGAATAATGTTTAATTCATTCATTAAAAAGATAACCTATTATGAAACATATGTTTTTAACTTTTATTTTATTGTTATTTAATTTGTGTTAAAGATTATAAATTTTATTTATTCTAAATTTAAAAGTTGACTGTTTTTATATTGGCAAAATATATATTTAATACTTATTATATTATATAAATAATAAATAGAAGGATATTTTAGTCAGAATATATATACATGTAACTCATTATTTGCTATAAGGAAGGTAGGTGTATAGTATATTTTTTATGAATAAATTATATAGATTTTTCTTAAATTTGCAAAAGTCATATAAATTTTCTCTCTATTTTCAATATATTCATGAATTTCTCTTAAAATAAAAAGTAGAACTATACTTTAATTTAATTTTAAATTTGTTTACCAAAATATCATTTATTAATTTAAATACATAATTTTTTATGGAGGGTATTTTAGTTAAGAAATTTAAAATTGGACTAAAATGCATATTTTAAAGATAGAAAAAAAGGTTGTATAATTTCGATAAAATTTAAAAAAGATTTGTATAATTTACTCTTTTTTTATTTTAGGGAAAAAGTATAAAGTTTTAAAGTAAAGATAATTTAGATATTTTTTTAAAAAAATGTAATTTACTTATATATATATATATATATATATATATATGATTACTCATGCACATAAAAGAAAAGGGTAACGGGATAATAATAATAATAATAATAATAATAATAATAACTACTACTACTAATGTCATATTTGATAGAACTGAATTGGAGAAAAGGAAACTAGAAGGGCGAAAGAAAGCTTGATTTTTCCTTTTGAAAGAGTGGAGAAGTCTTCCTTTCTAAAATCCATCAATGTGCCACACTTCATTGCTTTCCATAAAAAATAGGATGGAAAACAACTATTGAGGAGCAAGAGATGAAGAAAAAAGACACATTTGTTTTGCATGGCTGTTACAAGTAATGGGAGGGGGTAATTATGAATAAGTTATTTTAATATATATTATTTTATAGTATTTAATTTAATATATATTATTTTAATAATAACAAATATATTACAATATGTCTATTGTCCGATAATATAATAATTATATTTTAATTATAATTAGAGGTGTTTTGGTTATTTATCTTTTATTTTTATTTTTGTACTATTTTTATTTTATTAAACATTTAAGCAAAAAATATACTTTTTTATTTTATGTTAAATATGAGTTTAAATTACATGATTTTATTCTATTTTTATTTTTATTTTCTTTCTTAATTCTTTAAAAAAAATTTCCACTATACCAAATGCATCTTAAAGGATATGGATTTAAGATTTGGGGCCGATTAAGGGAAAGACTTAGGCCTCATTTGGTAGAGTAATAGAAATAGAAAATAAAACAGATTTCATTGCTTGCTGCGATTGATAGCAAGAAAGCTGGAAGGAAATGGAAGCATGGTGTACTGTGCACTTTCGATTATTGTGGCACAGGTATGGGGGACCTAATTCCTAGATTTGCCTATTTTGCCTCTCAAGTGTGTTGTGCTCCAAATTCATGGCAAAAAAGGGACTGGTTTTTCTTTTTTTTTTTTTCGTTTTCTTTTCTCTACATCAACCAAAAAAGAGGCACATCATGAGCTGAAAATTTTGTAATCTAGAAAAATAATTAATACCACTTTTAGAAGAACAAGGAAAAATAATAAAAAATTGAAAAATAATTATAAAAATAATTAAAAGTAGTTATGTTTTTAAAAAAATAAATAATAAGACCATTATTTGATATTAAAATTGAAACATTTTTTAAAATTATTGCTTTATAAAAATTTTTCTCATGTTGAAATGAAAAAAAAAAATTTATACCAATTAATATGTAGTCAGAAATTTTACATTCACGTAACTTTAAAAATGGTGCTACTTTAAATATTAAATTTTGATTAAAGTATAAAAATTATATTTCACTTTGCGACTAAAGATTGGTTGGTATTAAAAAGTAAAAAAAAAAAAAGAAAGTAAAATTTAATACTAAACATAATAAACTATATAAATAATAAATAATAATTAAAAAAAAATGATTGAACTTTTCATCCGACCAATTGTCATTCAACAATCATTCCATGGCAATGCATAACGTGTGTGTGTATATATATATATTAAAAAATTATATATATGTAATAAATATATTTATATATATTATTTATTTTATACATGAATAATAAATATATAATAAATATATTTTATTATATATATTATATTTAAATATACATTAATAAAATATTAACTTAATATATATTGATATAATATATATGAAATATTAAACTAAATAGTTATTTTAATTATATTAAAATAATAATTTATAAATATAAATAATTATATTCATATATTAAATAAAATAATTATATATTAATTATAATTATCTGGTTCTTAATTTTTTTAAAAAAATTCATCAATTTGATGTGAGAAATGCATCCTTCAAGATACTTTTTTGAAAAATAAAATTTAATTAATGTATAAATTGAATAAAGAATATTTTATTTAAAAAAGTGGTTATACAATATTTATAATAATAGTTCTGCAATTAATTACTTACAATACATATTATTTTGTAATCTAGAAAAATAATTAATACTGGTTTTAAAAGAAATAATAAGAAAAAAAAAAGATTAATTTTAGTAAAAGAAAAATTCATAAAATTTAATATTAAAAATAATAAATTATATAAATAATAATTATTAACTCCAGATAAGAATCAGTCGGATAATGTATAATGCATTTATACATATATATTATATAATACATATATCTATATTTAGATATGTTATTTATTTTAAGTATATAATAAGTATATATGTTAAATTAATACATATTAAAATAATATATGTAAAATATGAAATTATTTTTATATTATTTTTTAATTTAAAGATATTTTTGTCATTTATCTTCACTTATTTTCTATTCTATTATTATTTTTATTTTACTAAATAAATAAAGAAAAATATTTTTATTTTTATTTATATCATATTAAACACAATTAATTTAATTATACATATATTTTAATAATTCCTTTTTATTTTTATAAAAAAAATTTTGTCTATCAATCACAGCCTTAATTGTTGCATTATGTAATGGATGAATGAATCAGTTTAGTTTAAAGACGGGGTGGTTGCCTTATTAATGTAAAGGTTTAACTTTTACCTCCAAACATGCTTTTGGGGTGTTCACCTGGTCCGGAGACCCGGGGGGCTCAGCCCTACTTGTCCAAATCGGGTCGGGCATAAAATTTTTTTTTAAAAAATTTAAGATTAGGGCGGGCCACAAAATCGGGCGGGGCTGGGCATCGGGCTAACCTTTAAGGCTACGTTGGCCAGGCCTGACTCGAAAAATAATTTTTTTTTTAAAAAATATTTATTTATAAATATTTATATCAAAACTTTAATCTTTTTTAAAGATAAAATATAATTTTATAAAAATTTATATAAAAATTTTCTCTTTTAAGTATTATTTTATAATTTTAATAATAAATTTAGGTTGGTCATAAAAGATATATTAGTCTAATTAAGTTTAAAAAATAAAAAAATATTTTTTATAAAGACTTATATCAAAATTTTAATTTTTTAAAGATAAAATATTATTTTATAAAGATTTATATAAATTTTTTCTTTTTTTGAAAATATTTTATAATTTTTATAATAAATAAAAAAAATATTGGCCTGCCCGATTTAGCCCAACTCTGCTCGATATTAAATCGGGCCGAATATCGGGTTTCAATTTTAAAGCCCTAATAAAATCGAATCAGACATTAAATAAGACCAAAACCCTACGCAGTCCGGCCCATGTACACCCCTACGTCACAAAGTAGATTGTTGAAATGTTTCAACATTTAACTTGTTACAAACAAGTATTTATATGTTTTTCTCTCTCCCGAAATGTCATAGACTTATAATCATTACCCCTTTTGTAGGTAATAAGTAGATTTGGTGGAATATTAAAGACTAATTCTATCAATAAATAAATAAATATATACAAATATATGAGACATATTTTTTTAATAAAATTTATTTCTAATTATTTTATTTTTAATTTTTAATAGATTCAATCTATGTAAAATATTCTTTTAGAGAAAATTTAACATAAAAGCCAATTAACAAATTAGTTCTTAAATTATTAAATTTATTTACTTTTAGTTTTTTAAAGAATTTTTAATATCATATACGTTAATTTTCAAAAATCACATAATGCCTATATCTTAATTGTTTTTCAAATGACTCATGACTAGACCTAATCATGGGCTGAGAAATCTGCCCAGCTTGATAGGCATGGCCAAAAAAAAAAATTATATGAGCAAAAAAAAAGCCAAAAAAAAATTTTAAATATAAAAAGGGCAGACCTTGGACTTTTTTTAAATCTCGACTCGAGTCTGTTTATATTATAATTATCTTTTATATATTATTAATAAATAATATTATTAGAACATTTATTTATTACTATAGATATAAGTAAAAAAGAATTATATAACATATATAATTATTATTTTTTTACTTTTACTTATTGTATAATATATTATTAGGAATAAATTATAATTCAAATAAAATAAATTATTAATAGTAATATTATTAAAAAAATTATTATTTTGATAGGTTTTACTATCAAGTTATTTAAATTTTTTTTAATTTTTCATGAGTTATTTAAAATTTAAAATAAGAATAAAAGTATACCTAACAAGTAATAAAATAAATATATATATATATTATTTAAAATTAAAAAAAGATAAAAATGTAAATAAAAAAATTATAAAATAAGCTGGTCCGATACTATTTAAATAGTACCAAGCCTGCTGCAAGCTTAAAAAAATTTGTAAATTTTTTTATGAGTCTGACTCATTTTTAAACAGTTCAACCTATGATTAAGTTTACTCACGACTGATTCATATAGTACGGATAGAAGTAACTAGAAAAGTTTATCTTTTGTTGAACTCCCATTTGTTAAAGATTTTTTTTTAATGCATCCTCTTTTATTCTTGTTGAACCCTTTAAGGGTCGTTTTTGTGTTGATATTTGATCATTATTTTGAATGATATTATAGAGAGTTTGGATCCTCTATTATGTTCTCTCTGCTATTGTGTTATTATCATAGAAAAGGAATGTGTTTTAATTTTTTTTTTAATTTTAAAATAAACCTACTCAACTTTCCATTCCTTCCTAACAACATAACAGCAAAACAATATAACAAAAGATGATCCATATTCTGTTATGCAAAGAGGTCGAACTGCCGCAATGTTGAATTTCTTCAATATTTATGTAAAATAATATATTATTATTATTATACATAAACTATAAAATATCTAATAATTTATATATTATATAAAATATATTATTTTAAACATCTTGTTATTTTAATTTTATTTTTTAAAATAAATAATATTAAACCCATATATTGACATGATATATGAAATTAATTAAAAATAAAAAACTCAACTTTTGAAAAAAAAAAAAATCAACCCTCCGTAGCAAAATAAAAATATCTTTTATTTGTGCAGAGTTTTGAAATTTTAAATTTTAAGATAGTTGATGTATTCTTATCTCACAAACAGAGACACCCCCTTGTACGGTTAACCCAAACTCTTGTGACACGTGCTCCCTCCTCCTCTTCGTCTTCATTACTCATAAAATTATAATAGAATGAGCTGGAGGGGGATTCCGTGTGTGGAAATCGAGCTGTATTTGAAATCCCCTCCCTCTCTCCCTCTGTCTTTACCTATAAATACCTGCTTCTTCAACTCCTTCTCTAACACTAACATGGATTTCACTACCATCTTTCTCATGTTTACTTCCTTTCTTTTCCTTTTCTTTTTTCTCTTCAAATCCTTCTTCTACAACTACAGCCTCCCTAAATTGCCTCTCCCACCTGGCGCCTTGGGTTGGCCTTACATCGGTGAAACCTTCCAACTTTACTCTGAAGACCCAAACTTCTTCTTTGCCTCCAAAATCAAGAGGTTCTTATTTTTTACCCATTTCTTTCAAACTAGTAAACTTTTTCTTCTTCTAATGCTCTTCTTGTCTTGGCTTGTGTTTCTATGTTCTCACAGGTACGGCTCTATCTTCAAGTCCCACATTCTGGGTTGTCCTTGTGTGATGATTTCTAGCCCTGAAGCTGTGAAATTTGTGCTCAACAAAGCTCAACTCTTCAAGTCAACATTCCCAGCAAGCAAAGAGAGGATGCTGGGAAAGCAAGCTATCTTCTTTCACCAAGGCCAGTACCATGCTAAACTTAGAAGACTTGTTCTTCGTACTTTCATGCCTGAAGCTATCAAAAACATCATCCCTGGCATCGAATCCATCGCCAAAGATTGCCTCCATTCTTGGGAAGGCCAATTGATCACCACTTTCCTCGAAATGAAGACGGTGAGTGACCCTAACACAAAAACATAAACAGAGCAGAACAGAGCTACATGCATATATCCTTTATTTAGCTTCCCCTGTTTATCCTATGGGGATTCGAATTCGGATGTTTCAGTTTTAGCGACAACTTTTGTGCCACTAAGTTAATGAGTTTTCTTTGTTTGCTTCAGTTCACCTTCAATGTGGCTCTGCTTTCGATTTTCGGAAAAGACGAAGTGTTGTACAGAGAGGATCTGAAACGATGCTACTACATTCTCGAAAAAGGGTACAACTCAATGCCCATAAACCTTCCAGGGACACTGTTTCACAAGGCAATGAAAGCGAGGAAAGAGCTGGCTCAGATCTTGGCCCAAATCCTGTCAAAGAGGAGGCAAATGAAGAAAGATGAGAAGGACTTGCTGGGTTCATTCATGGAGGAGAAAGCTGGACTCACCGACAAGCAGATAGCAGATAACATCATTGGCGTCATCTTTGCTGCTCGGGACACCACAGCCAGTGTGCTTACGTGGATCGTCAAGCACCTTGGTGAACATCCCTCTGTCCTAGGAGCACTCACAGTAAGTATCTCGCAAATAGGCCTTTCATAGGAATGGATATGGAGTTGTCGGAGAGGAGAGCGTAGAATTAAAAAAAATATATATTAGAAGCTGTTTTGGTCTTATATTTTTAATTTATTTTTCTAATTAATTGCATTTTATGCATTTATTTTCTAAATTAGAGGAGAGTATCTTGGGTCCTACAAATTTTTAATTTGGAAAAGTAGTTTGGTTCCCTGACCTTTTTAAAAAAATTGTTAAAACCCTTTTGCTTTTGCTTGTCTTGTGACTTTACAGGAGGAGCAAGAGTCCATATTAAAGAGCAAGGAGGAAAGTGGAGAGGGGAAGGCTCTGACTTGGGAAGATACCAAGAAGATGCCATTAACTTCAAGGGTTATTCAGGAGACTCTAAGAGTTGCCTCAATTTTGTCCTTCACTTTCAGAGAAGCAGTGGAAGATGTTGAATATGAAGGTCAATATTCAATAACCAAACCTGATATTATATGATTTTTCCCACAAAATCCTTTTATGTTGTGAATTTTGCTTTTATATATATATATATATATATATATATATATATATATATATATCTTTTGTGTTGGGAACTTGATTTCTTCAGGGTATCTGATACCAAAAGGGTGGAAAGTTCTACCACTTTTCAGAAACATACACCACAGTCCAGAGAACTTCAAAGAGCCAGAGAAGTTTGATCCTTCCAGATTTGAGGTAATTAATTATTTTCTGTGAAGGAAACTTGTTCAACTCATTCCCTTGGTTATTTTTGTTGCCATCCATACATGATTGGTGATTACAAAATTTTTTTTCTCTCGCCAGATTGCTCCAAAACCCAATACTTTTCTGCCATTTGGCAATGGGATCCATGCATGTCCTGGGAATGAACTAGCTAAGTTGGAGATTTTCGTGCTTCTCCACCACCTGACCACAAAGTACAGGTTGGTGAACCTCCCTACTTATGCCAAGACTCACTTTTAGAAAATGTTCTGCTCTACAATGGATCGTTTACAACATTGAACGCGTTTGAACAGGAAAAGACTAGAAGTCTTAGACATTAAAAATTATTTTTAATGTTGGCCCAAACCTTCAGTCCCTCTCTAATAGTATGTTGTCAATTTCTTCCTAAATTATTGAGGGGTTGGACAAGTTTTGCCCCATACCACTTGTATATACTATAAACAAGTAGGATTCTATGTGCGTGTATATATATATATATATATATATATATATATATCCTTTAAATTTTTTCCAAGTGAAATGTTTCTCATTGTTGATAATATTTTGGGTGCAGGTGGTCTGTGGTGGGTGCACAAAATGGGATTCAATATGGTCCTTTTGCTCTTCCCCAAAATGGGTTGCCCATCAGATTATATTCCAAGAAATAGATACCATTAGGTCAGAACAACTTTCGAAATATGGAAAGAAATGGCTTCAAATAATCTCCCAAATTAGTTTCCATCTTTGGAGAAAATAATGAAGATGAGGAAACAAAATTAAGGGAGAATGACCCTTTAATATTCATTTGGGGCGATAGATACCCTAGAAGTGTTCTTTTAGCACTAGCATACATACAAGAAAGGCAATTGTACAGAGGAGGATAGTATTAAGTTCTTTTCATTCTTCAATTTTTCTTTTTCTTTTTATTTTCAAATAAGTAAAGGAAAAGCCCTCAAAAGATTGGATTGATGTATTCTAACCCAACTAGTTCTTGTAGCCATAAAAATGCAGCAAGGCAAAAATTGAAAAAGAAAAAGTTGAAGATTGAAAAATATTTGATTCCCTAAAGTTGATAGCGTGATTTTTTATTTATTTATTTATTATAGTTGTATTTTATATATAAGAAATGAGATAAATTTTATGCTGTGTTTAGATGGGAAAAAAGAAAAGTAGGGGGAGAAAAAAGTGGAGATGAAGGGGAGAGAAGAGAAAATTAAGAAAAAAATATTTTTTTTTTCGTACGTTTAGATGAAGGGAAGGAAGATAGGAGATAAAAAGATATGTTAATTTGGCATATACATATATTTTTTAAAAAGTAAGAATAATAAAAGAAATAAAAATTAATTTAACAAAATATTTAAATTATAAAAAAATTATTTTTCAATAAAAAATTTATTAAAAAATACATATTTAAAATTAAAAAATATATATTTTATATTAATTAAATTTTATTTTTTAAAAAATTATATATAAATTATTATTTTAATATCATAAATATTAATATTTATTTTAAAATTTTATAAATAGTGTTAATTAATTAAATTTATATATAACATTTTTTTAATTATATATATAATTTTTTGGTTTTAATATTAAAAATTATTATTTTAAAAAATATATTTAATATTAATTAATTTTGCAATAAAATTAATAATTATAATATTAATTAATTAATTAAAATATTAAAAAAATTTGTTAAATATATATACTTTTTTATTTAATCCTACAACACGTGATTATTTTCTCTTTCAAATCTCTCTATCTTTAAGAAAAAAAAATTGATAGGATCTATTGTATTTTTTTTTCTCTTTTTTTTTAATTTTCTTTTCAAGTCAAACAAAAAAAAATATCTTTTTTTTTTCCTTCTTTTCTTTTCTTCTCAGTTTTCTCTCTATCCGAACGAACGCACTGTTAATGTTAGTCACAGCACTGCTGAAAGGATTCGTCAGGATTAAACGTGGTTCCCATCCTTCAAACACGCAGTCATAAATGATTGAAAACTTGACTATGGCGTTGGCCATATTTCAAATCAATCAAACTCACCTTTCGTGATATTTAAACGTATGTCATTTCAAGCATGTCAATGTTATCCTGTTTCTAAATCCTTTAAACAGTTGTAAGCTTTTCCCCATCGTTAATGTTTTCTTCCTAGTTACTGATCGTATTATTATATAAAAGCTGAACGTTACGAGTTCAACTAATAATAATTCTTAACGATATTTTGAATATTTATGATCAAATAGAATCATTAACGAACAGAACAAAAAATTCACAAAAGGACCCCAAAAAAAAAATCCTATTGTGTGATCAATAACATTAGGGCAAATTATTGTATTGACAAGCACAATTATTGCCATTCTTTTTTTCTTTTGGTGAAGAGCCTTTATGTTCTTTTCTATTGTCATTCAATTCTATCTAAGCTTTGCTTTATATATGGTCCCTATTTCGTTTAAACTAAAAAATAAAATAAAAATTAGTATAAGAACTGTAGTCTTAGCAACAAGAAATAAAACACTAAATAAACTTTTAACTGTAGAAAGGTATAAAATAGGATACATATCTTTCTTCCTTGTGGTGTGGTGTTTTGTAGGGATGTTAATGTTTGGATTGGTTTGATTTGGTCATTTTAACTAATTAAAACTGATCTAATTGAATGAGTAGAAATCTCATTCAATCAATTTTGTCATTTTGAACAAAATCAAATTAGATAATTCTAACCTTAGTTGGTTTGGATTGAATTGGATGGTTGGTTTTGAGAAAAAAATTATTTAAATATTTAAAAAATTTAGTGCCAAATATTATTCAATGTCAACCATAAAAGCAGACATTTTCAACAATAAAGTTTATATTAAGAGTATTTTAACACAACTTTAAACATATTCTAATCATAAACAAGTCAAAATTTAAAATAAAAGTAAAGTTCATCAAATAAAAATGTAATATAATATAAAATTGATAAATTACAATTCGATTTAGTTGATATTGAGTATTTACTATTTTTATGCAACAGCCAAAACTAACTCTGTCAATTGTGACTAAATTCTATCTAATTTATCCAACTAATTAGTTGACTTTGGTCGGATCGGATTGGTTAAAAGTAGAGTGGTTCTAATTGACCACTCTAATTCATGAATATAAATTATTAAATAAAAATTATTAATTATTTTTATAACTTTTAAAATAATTATGCTACTACTTAATGTTTTGCACTTTCCACCTTCTGCATCTTTTAAAAGTTGCTATGTCAAAGCACCCACATGCCTAGTATCAAATATATATTTCATTGGAATTAACTTCAAAATACAAAAGGAAAAAAGTCCATCAATGCGATTACTTTTTCAAGAAATAATTTGCTTGGGAACTACAGTTTTGTTGGAATTTTAGGAATTAAACTAAATTGATTGAATTTTTTATTCAAACCTTGAATATAAAATCTAAATAACTATTTTTCATTTTGTATTTTGATTTCGCCTTGTTGAAAAATAGGTCACTCCTAATAGGTTGTTCTATGAACCAAACCCAAAAAATCTAGTAGAGAAAATTAATTAATAATTAATTAGTTAATTGTTGTCTATTATATTTGAATTTTGATATTCAAATAAATGGGTTGTTAATTTTTATTATTATTTGAATTTTATTTTTGAAAATTAAAATTCAAAATAGAAGGAGTAGTTATTAGATAACAGTAGGTGTGGTTAGAAGTGAATCTTTGATTGTGTGTGTGAGTGAGAGAGCCCTCTCTTTCTCTCTCTCTCTCTCTCTCTCTCTCTCTCTCTCTCTCTTCCATGTAACCTAGAAGAAAAGAAACATAGAGAAAAGAAAATTCTAATTATGGTGCCATTTATCATGAAAAGGAGATTGGAGTCCACTAATGATTTCCTTTCAAACTGCATGGGGCAGAGATTCAAGCAAGATCTAATTTCACTGCATCTAAGTAAGCACCTAGATCTATTTCAATATGTATATATTTTTTTCATTGGTATCAAAGCTTGGTTGGCTTGAAATCTCTACTCTCATATAATTTTATATGCCTTTTATAGTATTAATTTTGTGCATATTGCTATGAGTACTATATGAAATGCATGAAATCAGAAATAGGACCTTCAAACACTCTTTAATGGTATAATCTATTAGCGACTACTTAGGCCACGAATCTCACACTAAATGAAGCCTATGTCATAGTGATTATATGGTAGAGAAATGGTGGAAAGAGGATTAACCATTAGAGAGAAATCTAAACTTAAAAAGTTATAAAAAATGATTTTTAAATTTACAATTTTTTAGATTTGGTGTTCTCACCACAAACAATGACTTGATACAAATTATATACGGTTGGAAAGTTTGTTGAATAAACTTTCAAATGCTACTAGATTTGTCCAAAATGGATTTAAATTAAGTGAGTTATGATCATTTGAAGTTGGGGGTTCGAATATGGTTTTCTAGAAATTGTGGCTAACCAACCAAATTTTTAGGCCTACAATTTCTTGCTCAAGCCATGATTTTATGCATTCTGTATATCATTGGAAAGATCTTCTTGCAAACTTTCCAATGACTTTTAATTTACCCAATTTACACAAGAAATGAGTGGGTTATGGCTTCCCAAATATGGCCTCCCAAAATTGAAATTTTTAGACTTTTTGCAACTTGAATTTTTTAGAGGTTGAAGAAAATGATGGAGCCCCACTCTCTCTTAAAGGGCAAGTAGCTCACCTCTAAGGCTTTTGGACTTGAAATCGGTACCAATGAAAAGAGGAAGAGAAAAGGAAGACATTAGTGGTACTTTCATCCCTGGAAACCACCCTTAAGGCAATGCGTGTAACTTATGTGCCACTCTAGGCATGTGGGTTTCTAATTTTTTTTTTTTCAATTTCTAGCCATTTTTTTGAAACATCCACATTCTTTGAACACGTGAGGGCATGTGGGGTGTCCTTTTTAGGTATTTTTGTTTCTAAATATCTCCTAAATCATGCTCAACATGGTGATGTATGGTTTGGCTATGTTTGAATATGTTTTGATACCATTCAAACACATGAGACACTTAGGAGACCTTTTAGACTAACCAAAAGATAAAAATCATTTCTTGTGGATTTTAAGTTTGATCAACATACTCCTAGATAATGTTTAGTAAACATTAATAATTAATGACGGTAGAGAAAAATTGGAAAACCAAAATAAAACAAGGAGTGATCCTTCAATTTGTGTGCATCAAAGACAATGCTTACTACAAAATATTGTGTTGTCACGAATGTTGATGAATCACTTTAATTTTTATTTTTTTAATAAAAAATAAAAAGAATGCTTTAGGTATAGTGCACATAAATAGAGAATTAATTGTAAAATATTAATCAAACATGTGAAGCATATTTTCTGAAATATGTTGTAGTAACCCTTATAATTAGAAATAGACTTGTCATGGCTAAAGACAACTAGAAATATACCTATAATGGCTGGAGAGAAAATATTTTGGGAAGATAAATATCTTTAGAAAGAGGTTTTAGTGTGTTTTTAATACTAACACAATTTATGAGTGCATTGTTTAAAGAAATTAAAAAATAAACAAGAAGAAAAATACTCTATTAAGTAAGAGTTTTTGGATTAGCAAACTTGAGCTCATTTGAGAACTGAATTTAATAAATTAATAAGGAAATGTGAGAAATACTCTATTGAGTGGGAATTCTTAGTTTAAGAGCCTAAAACTCATCTAAAAACTATAGCTTAAACAATATCTGCAAATGAATTAGATAACAAGATAACGATATTTTTAGGATATATGAGATGGAAGTATAACAAATATAAACTTTTAATCATGAACTTGATAATATCATTATTACTTTAGTTGAATTTTATTGTAAATATAAACGTAACATTCTGTATATGTAAGAATTAGATTATGATTATGATTGTTAAAAATATCATTGCGTAACTTGATAAGAGAGATAAGCTAGATAATGTCAATTAGGAAATTTGATACCATAAGGTTTTTACATCATATAAAAGAAATAGGATACTAAAAAATCATTGAACAATATTATATAGGAGTTAAACATAAAAATATAACTCAACAAAGGAAAGATCTAGAAATTTTTTATTAAAAAGAAAAGAATAGTATTATTAGCATGTTATTGTTAAGTAACATGGCTAACAACCTTATATGTAAATATGAGTCATATATGATTATTCAAGTCATCAGGATAGCTCTTAAGGACAAATTTGGTTATAAAACTATGACCAAACTAAGAAGATTGATGGTTATGGAATTGAAGTCAGTTGATCATATCCTTATTGATGAGTGGTAAATTTAAGCCATTATAAGATCTCTACCTATAAGTTGAGAACATATTAAAGTGAATTTGATCCATAAAAAGGATAACATAATTTATATGATATTACTTATCATGCAAAACTTGGAGTCGAGCACTTGGAAGCTATTAAAGGCCCTGGAAATGCTTAAATGACTGAGATTGCCATGACTTTAAAGTTTAAGTATAAGAAGGATAATACTTTCATATTAAGAAAAGATTTAGCCAACATTTTAAAAAGGCCAATAAAGAAATAAATTAAGAAGAAAGACAAACATGGTGAAAAGAAGTTTGACACTGTAAAGGTCAAGTATCATACTATCAAAGAGTAGGTCACTTTATTCATGATTATATTAAGCAAAATGAGTTAAATGTGACAAATCATGTAGCTAAGGATCAGGAAACCTTTGCAAAATATTGTTGGCTACTTTTTAAAAGCAAATGAGTTTATATAAGATGGAATGTAAGAATTGAAGTAAAAAGGGACTGAAACATATAAAATTATTTTTTGCATGGAGGATGAAATCTTATCCTACATAGTGCTTTATACATTTCAAAGATCTAGCAAAATTTAACGTTTATTATTTCTCTTCTTAATATGAGATTGCAATGTTGATTTTCCATGTTAACTCCATTAAACATTAGAAAAAAGACAAGAATGTGATTTTACTTTCCTATATGATGGTGTTATTGTATTAAGCACAAGTATAAATGTAAACACTTCACCTAATACTCTACTTCTAATTTAGTTTTGGATATCAATGATTGATATGTTAGGCTAATTCTTATATATAAAAAGAGAATGAATATACTAACAAAAATAAAAGATGATAGGATCCATTTCTATTTTAGAAATGCTACTATAAGAAAGTTGTCTAATGGGTAAAGCTAATTAAAAAACCATCTAGAAAAAAAAACTAAAACCTAAAGTCTATTGCAATTAATTCATTATTATATATGTAGTTCAAAGAAAGTCAAAGCAAAACAATTATTCGCAATATGGTCAAGTTCATTTGATCTCCTATAAGTCAAGAGTACTCACATACTTTAGACAATAGAAGAATATGGTTGAAAATCAAATAGCTAACAAAATTAAAGCTTTGATTTGTAGCTAAGGATGCGAATATTTGTCAAATTAATTCAGTGAGTTATATGATGAGAAAGAATCATGAGAAAAGTGACAATTCCTTAACATCTTATAGCAAATGAAGATGTTAAGAGTGAAAATAAAAACCTTACTCGAAATGGTTAAGATTAATGATAGTTCAAGTAACCTTACTAATTTGGAGTAATGAGTTATAAGTTGATGCTTTCAAACTTCATCGAATACCTTTTAAGTCAATTACTTCCATACCCTATGATCTGGGGACATAATAATAAGCTATCTTTTAAATCATCATAAGTCCATTGGATCATTTATTTATGTTCATGATAATTCTCATGCCCATGAGAATTAGATACAAAGAGTAAGAAATGTATCTTTATTAGATACTTAGAACAATTAAAAAGGGTATATCTTCATTGAAAAAAATGAAAACGGAAGTATAACTGAAAGTGAGATAAGGAAAACCATATTTAAAGAATGAATTTCCTAGTAGAAAAAGATAGACTAGTATTTATCTCTTTATAGATATAGTTAATAAAGACAACTAGTTGTGCCTCAACCTGTTAATCTAAGTGGGAGTTTGTTGTAAGATGAAAATATTGCACAGATAACTTTATTATTTTAGAATAACCATAAAAGTATGCCTGAATATCATTTTGAGATCGAAGGGATAACACTTAGAGGTAGTCTATCAAATACTGAAGAGCAGAACACAATTCAAAAGGTTTAATCATATTCTATTAAAGGAAATTGGATGAGCAATAGCATATGAGATAAACCTGATGAGGATAAACTATGTCAAGGACATTGTTTGACTATCTATCTGATTGAAAGGGCCGTTAAGAACAAAAGGCTCTTAAGATAAAGAAAAGGATATATAGATTAATTAAAAGATAAAAGACATGCTTAGTTGATAAGGGGTATATACAACAGAAAGGTATATATTATGTGAAATACCTTCTCGTTTATTGTATAATTTAATTCAATTAGATTAGTCCTAATTATATATATAAGTTTAGATTTGGAACCATATCAAATAAATGTGAAAAACCACTTTCTCTAATGAAGAAATGGATGAATAAAATACATGGAACAACCAGTAGGTCTTATGGAAAAGGAATGGAACAAAAGGTTTATAGACTCTAAAGGTCCACTAAAACAATCATCTAGATAGTAATATTTAAAATTTTATCAAGTAGTGAGCTCGTACAAATTTCAAATTATTAATAAAAACCACTATATTTGCATTAAGTAGTTTGAGAGAGATTTGTAATATTATCCTTTGTGTGGATAATACGCGATTAGCTGGGATTAATCAAGATTCTTTAATGGTTCTTAAAGAATAGTTATCCTTAAAATTTTTGAGATGAAGGATATAGTTATCCTTAGAACAGAGTATATCCTTGGAATTAAGATTTAAGGGGATTGCTTGGAAGAATTCATTGCTCTACCACAAGAAAATTACAATTAGAAAATTCTTGAGTAGTTTAATATAAAAGATTGTAAATCCATTAATATTCCTATAGTAAAAGTGATAGTCTAAGCCATGAAATATACCCTCAAATTGAATTTACATTGAAAAATTATGTAAAAAGTCCTTTATTCCAATATTGTTGGATATTATAGATAATGATGTATAGAAGGTTGGACATTTATGAGTGATTAACTTTGTGTACTAGTAATAGCTAAATTTTGATCAATAGTATCAGAATGTTTTTAAGAGAGTCATCATATACTTGTAAGGTATGTCAAACTATGCATTGTATTGTTAGAGTATATAATTATATTTTTAAAAATACTCTAAATGTGAATTGGAGATGAGATCTAGACATGTGAAAAATAACTTATGGATATATACTCTTGCTAAATGGAGATATGATATCTTAGAGCAACAAGAGGTAGATATATATAATGTTATTTACCATAAAAGCAAAGTTTACTATATGTTTTACGATAGTACAAGAGGTTATATGGCTAAAGAGAATTGTGGAATACTTGGAAATTATTGGTGGGATGTTAAGCCCATTATTAACCAATAGTGATAGACAAAAAGCCATAACCTACACTACAGTTTTTAAGTAACATAATGAGAGTAAACACATAAACATAATAATGAGAGAAATCAATAGCATAAAAAGGTGTTATCTTGGAATATGTCTATGAATAAGATGTTAATTGATCCACTGTGAAGACCTATATCTAGAGACGTACATAAGGAAGATTTGAAGTCTCTTAGCAAGCATAAAACATAGAGTATCACATTACATATATAGCTCAAGTATTGACTAAATATATAAGTTATGCCATAATCATAGGTAACATATACATAATAATAATATGTCGTATAGGTTAATAAGATTGGCTCTTCCATATAAGCAATTGCCTTTGGCACTTATGAAGAGCCAGCAAAGATGAAACATAATTATGTTCACCATATGGAGGTAGTGAAAGCGCCACTATGGAATAGGAAAAAAAAAACAAAATATAGATATGTCACCTCGACAAAAGGGGAGAAAAAAAAGGTCAAGATGAGATTCAAACACACACACACACACACACACATAAATCAAATTATTGATTCTTATTATCTATAATACCTGTAAGCAGATGAAAGGTGAGCGAAATGATAGAATTTGAGTTAGGTATTATGTGTTTGTAGACTAAGGTCTGTATGGTATTGATAAATAAATCAAATTATCATATGTTTTTATGAAATGAGATAAACACTATAACATGCAATTTATACCACGTGTACTTAACTACAATTAGAAAACAAGTGAATAGATTATGTGAGTCCCACAAAGGATAAAATCTTTTCATAGTTTCCCTTATGACTTTGATAATATCATAGAAAAATGAGTCAGTGTATATTATTTTAGCATACATCTTATGGTCATAGTAATTTAATCTACAGGAGTATGTTAAAAAAGCAACTAATTCTAATCTAAGTGGTATGTGAGAGAAAGGAATATCATGTGAGATATATATAACTATGCTAATATCATAAGTATGCTCGTTATGAAGTTTTGGTAACTTCATAATTATGGATACTATGCATATAACAAAAGGCAATCTAAGTAAATTTAAGTTCAAAAGGGATTCGATTTGTCGTAAGTATAAAATATGATGTATATAGATAAATCTAAGGCATTAGAGGCACACAAAAAAGCATTTGAAGTATATCTAATGGATATGTCTATTATGTTAGTCCCATAAGGGATTTCTAATATAAGAGCTCCTAATGATTATGCTTGAGTAGTCATGGTAGAGCACTTAATATTAAAGTACAAAAGAAGTGAAGAGTTAGAGTTTTGTGTTGATCATCACATCATATGCAGGAAGATATTAAAAAATTGAGCATTTTTTTATAGGTTGACCCATGACCCAGACGTAATAGAGAAAACTAATTAACTAATTATTTATTTATTTATTATATTTGAAATTTAAAATTCTAATAAATGGGTTGTCAATTTTTATTATCACTTGAATTTTGATTTTTGAAAATTAATATTTAAAATAAATTAGGGAGTAGTTATCAAATAATAGAAGGAGATTTGGTAGGAAAGTGGAAGAGATTTTGTGGTTAGAAGTGAATCCCTGTCATGTGTAAGAGTGTGAGACCCCCTCTCTCTTTTTTGTAATCCAAAAGAGATGAAACACAGACAAAAGAAAATCCTCTCTAACTATGGTGTCATCTCTTCTAAAGTACAAAGGGCAGAGCTCCAAGCAAGATCTAATTTTGCTACATTTAGGTAAGTACCTAGATCTATTTTGGTATGTATATTTCCCTTCATTCCCAAATAAAATGATGATATATATATATTAATAAAGAGGTTCTTGTATGAGTGAATTACAAGTTCAGTACATCTACAGTGGTTCAACCTTGTTTATATTTCCCCCAACTTTATTTTTGCAAAATTTGTTCCTTAATTTTTATTCATTATAAGTTTATATTAAGCAGAATCAAAATTAGGAACTTAAGAGTCTATTTAGTTCCCTTGTTTTTTATTTTTATTTTCAATGAAAACAAAAAATATGACTGAAAGTGTGTTTTAGTGCTTCAGAGAAAATGCTTTTTGAAAACATTTTTTAAAACAGGTTGAAAACACAAGGCATGATTGTAGTTTTCAGTGTTTACATATAATGACAGATTATATATATATATATATATTGTAAATTTTCACAAAAGTAAATATTTCTATTATTTTTTAACCATATGAACATGATCATTTGTTGTTGATCAAACTAAGAAATTAAGTAAAACTTTCTGATCATGTTAAGTCAATTTGATTTAAAATGAACAAATATTTAACTTCACATGACAATTGGAATTTTTAAATATAAAAAAGTACAAATAAAAATAAATTTTAAAAATTGAAAATAAAGAATAAAAATAGAAAATGCACCTTAAATTTCTACAAGTAGTTCATGAAATAAATCAACAACCATCCTTGTACCTCTAGATGTAATTGAATGCTAGAATTCAAATAATCAAGATGAACAATTAAACCAAACACCAATATACGCAACTAATTGAGTGATGAGAAGAGAAATAGAAGAGAAGACACAAAAGTTATCTTGGTTGGCCAATTTGGCCTACATCTACACTGATGACAATTTTATTATAATGAACCTTTAGAAAAATATAAGAGAACTTCGCAATATCTCTATATTAAGATATGAAAATTCTTTTCCTTCTTATGCACTCGCCTTAGGTTTTCCCTTATATAGAGAATCTCCTCATTTTACTAAAATACCTAAACCCTTACATAGTACCAAACCTTTAGGAAATATCTTAGTCATAAAAAATAGCCAATCTTAAAGTTTTCTAAAATTTGTCGCAATTGTTGTGGCCATAATGTCTCTCACCATGGCTAAACTGGTTCTTGTCACGGTTAGAATGCTCAAGTCTGCACTTGAGTTTTCAACATTTTTCTTATTGCAGCCAAACTTCTCATCATGTCATTGTTTCTATTAAAGTCCTTCTTCACCTTTATGTTATTCTTTTAAGATTTTGAGTCACTTTTCAAAATATCCATCTTACACGATGAAAAATCACCTCCTTTGAAGATTGATCTTGGAGACCTAGCACCTCTACCTAAAGCCTCAACTTCCTTTAACCGAGGAGAGACTTAGAGTAGATTCAATATGTGTTTCAACCTTTCCAACAATTGTACCTTAGTCAATACACATGTGCTTTGAATTAGGGATTGCTTGAGTTGAACTTGATTCTACTTAGCAAGAGGACAAAATCTATAGAAATTAACGCTACACTACTTAACGTCTCTCAACAATTTCCTTATGTGAAGTTCTCCCATTGTGTTTGACTTTGAAGACAATGTAGATGTTTTCCTAACAACCATCCTATTATTTAGCCTGTAGAGATTGTTCTTCATCTTATTCCACTTCATTATTATCAAAGCTCTCTTGGTAATCCTATGAACTTTACTACTACCCATTGTCAAAAAACCATACCCAGTCTTTTGTAATTAGCTTAGTGAAATTAGATTCTTCTTTAACTTTGGAATGTGCTTGACATGCTCTAGAAACTTGAGCACTCCACCATGCATCCTAATAAAAATTGACTAATTAAATCCCCACCACCCTATAAGAGTGTCCATTGCTGAGTACAACTAAACACACATCACACAACTTGTAAGAACCAAACCATTCCTTGTGAGGCGTGTAATAGGAAGAATACACTTAATACAAAGTCCATGCAAGGCTATGGTTCCTTTTGTATGTTATCGAAGCCACCAAAATATTTTCTTTTTCTTCTTTAGAAATTTTGACCATTGTACTAGCTAAATTAGGATAATTATTCCTCACCACCTTACCATTCAACAACAAATAGCCTCTTTTCCAGTTGCCTTCTAGTCATTTATCAATTTTACATTAAAACGCAACAAAATTATTATTACCAAACATTCACTTTTATGTTTACTAATTTTTAAAAATTAAAACTAAATAAGCCAATAATTTAGAGAATATTAATAAAAAATAACTCAAAATCTAAATTTTAGCTTATTATCTACTAAGCATATCTCTCGACTGATCTACACATACCAGTTTTCATGTTATACTTTTTCGAATCTGTTTCACTGCTTTCAAGTTCTACATCATTTTCAAGCAATCCAACCCCAAAATACCAGCTCATTGAATCTCCAGTTTTGTCATATTTCCTTTCTGTATCAATTTTTTCTCCTGCGTCCCTTTCAAAAGGGTAACTGTTCAGATATTAACAATCTGAAACAGTCTCTGTAATCAATGTGTTTTAACAGGGACGAAGAATTCCTGGCTATAATTTAGCTTTAAATCATATGGAAAAGGGGGTTTTCCTCAGGGCCTGCACATGGCCACGTTACGGATGAAGTGGTCAAATGTCAATCACATGTCCTTTTCCAGAGGAAATCATTCATATATACAAGAATGGAAAAAAACTGTTCCTATTTGGATTTTGTCATAAATTCTAACCTCTTAGCCGAAGTTGCTGACTGAGTGCTCTGCATGATCTCCCATGACTAGAGGCCCAAGTGTCTCTCCCTCGTGTTCTTATACTTTGCTGTCAATTAATTAAGATGTCCATAGATCTGCGCAAGCTATATTTCAAATCCGTGACAGCTATGCTTCATTTTAATTTGTCTAAATTTATGAATTATCAATGATTCAAAAATAAAATTTTATCTTATTTGATATTTAAATAAATTGCATAAATATTCTTTTTATTTTTAAAATATTTATGTTAGTTTAATTTTAATTTTTTACTAAAATATTATATATTAATCTAAATACATATTAAATATTTTTTTCTTTTTACAAGAATTATATTTTTTTGTTAAAAAATATGCGTTTAATTTAATAGAGAATATTTTTTTAAAAAATTAAAATTCAACTAAAGGGGCATAATTTTTTATTTAATGAAAAGTTTATGTATATTTTAAAAAGAAAAAATTATATAATTTTAATAAAACTTAGAAGAAGTCTGTATAATTTATTATATTTCATATTTCATATGATGTCATATGATATTTATTATATATTCTTTTTATTACAATTATATCGTATCATATTATATATATATATATATATATATAATTTGCAAGAATAAATGTTCATGGACAAACAGTGTACCAAGATCTTTCTTTGCTTTTGAACTAAGGTGTCAAATGAATTAGAGAAACTAACAGTTCTTTTTTTTTTTTTTTTCATATTTCACTACCCATAGGTCGGCTTCGTGCAGATAGATGTTTGCCGGGGGAGATTGGTGCTCCTGAGGTGAGATCTTTCCTTGCAATTGAGATGTAGTTATGGCTAGGGAATTGGTTTTCAATTCATCCACGTACAAGTTTGAAATGTTTTTCATTGAAGTTCCCGACTAGGTATCTGTTGGTTATAGAATTAATTTATATTAGCATTGAATGTCAAAACAACCTATTCCCTGGATCAAAATAATTGGTGTTTTAAGTAATTACACAAAAATTAAGTAAGTTCTTAAATAACTTGAATTGTAAAAAATTATGACAATATTTGATTAAAATATCTTTTTATTGAAATATGAAAAATATTAAATCCTCTTTTTCTTATTAATTCTCTAACCATCTCTTCATTTACCAACACACTTTCTCTCCTCTCATTAAGGAAAAATAGTAAAAAAAAAAAAAATTCATTAATACTATCCTGAAATTTTAAAACAATGATTATTTTGAAACAAAAGTAACCAACTGTCGAGACAATTAATTTAGTGAAATTATGAAAAAGATTATGGATTTAAAATCCTGGATCTTTGAAATAGTTTCGAATTTTTTCACAAGAAAATGTTGTATGAATTACGCCAAGTTGAATATATAGTTATTTGAATGTCAAAAAACCAAAAAACAAAAAACAAAAAAGAAAGAAAGAACGAAAGAAATAAGATGAAAGTGATTTTATTTTCACTTGTTATGTTGACGACTATTTTATGATTCAAAATCACAACTAAATATTTCATTATCTGATGAATTGTGTATATTGAGAAGCTAGTTTCTATCAGTCTATAACAAATATAAAAACAAATTTCTAATGTCCAGATTTAATAACTATGCTTACTCACATGAGAAAGAAAAATTCATGATTTAATAAATTCTGAATTTCATAGGAGCCTATTTTCAACAAATTGTTTTGAGACGACAGTACCTAAAACAGTGCTTTCCATGTTACATCTCTCAGTTCAAATGAGGATGAAAGATGTATACAGAATTATCATATGCAGGCTAAATTCTTGGCTAAAATTGATTCTCTAAAAAGAGGTATAATTAATCACACTAAAAAGTGTGTGCGTGTAACCTATTTTTATTTTTATTTTTATTTTTTTTAATGATTGGTTAAATCTGTTTAAATCATGTTAAGAGTTTTATTTTTTTTGTTTTCGTATGAACCGTGTGTGTTTTTGTAAGCTTACGCGCTGATGACGAAATGAAGAAGATAAAGGAGGAAAGGTTGCTGGAGGGATGGTCCTGAAATATGGAGAAATTAAGGGTATGTTTGGTATACTGTATAAGATTTGATAGTATAAGTTAATACAATAAATTATGAATTTATCACTTGTTTGGTGCATATAATGTATTGTATAAACTTATACATTATATCTCTCTTATATATTAAAATGGTGTATAACTTAATCATGCCTTGGGGGGTAGGATTAGACCTGATTAGACTTTAATATATAAAACATTATTAATACTTTCTTATTTTAAATGATTAGGCCGAATCGGGTTTAATTAATACTTAGTTAATATTGGGTTAGTTGAGTCATTTTTTAATTTTTTGTAAAAATTATAAAGTTATAAAATGACCCTAAAAAATAAAATTTTCATATAAGTTCTTATGAAATAATTTTTTATAAAAATTATAAAATGATCCTAAAAAATAAAATATTTATATAAGTCTCTATAAAATTACATTTTACCACTAAAAAATTTTTATGTAAGTCCCTATAAAATAATTTTAAAAAAATTGATAGGATTGGGATAAATTACGCAAAAATTAATTTAGTATCGAATTCAATCTAATTGGTTTAGTATGAGATTAGCATAGATTGGTTTCTTAAACTCATTAAGTCATTTTTTAAAATATTTGGTAAAAATTATAAATTAATTCTTAAAAAATAAAAATTTCATATAAGTCCTTAAAAATTATATTTTATTCTTAAAAAAATAAAATTTTTATTATGTTAGCTGAAATTGACTAATATGACCAACTCAACTTAATATACTTAATTATTTTTCAATTATTTAACTTAATATGACTCTACGAGAGTAAATCACCATATAACTGTGCATTATGTGTAGCCCTATTCACCTATCGTTTTTTTTAAGTTAAAATAACACAATAAATTTATATAAATATAATATATTTTATGAGTAAAAGATATTTTTGTTAAAATAGTTGATTTTTGTCATATCTAGTATTATATAGTGTATTATTAAATAAATAATAATATTATCTTATATAATATATTATCTTATATAATTTCATATCAAATATTATATAATTTTAAAATTTTATCAGATTTTATCCTATACATCGTACCAAACGGCCCAGGGAAGAAAAGCTTGCACCATCTTTAAACATCGGAAGGATGGTCCTGATTCCTGAATGAATGAATAGTGATGGACTCTGATATAGAATGAATGGTGGACTCTGCTTTGCACACAATGTAATAATTGCCAATAAGGCGTGGTATAGCCGCAACACTGTTATATGGAATCTCTTTAGCAGTCTGCGCATGATGAGGAGACAAAGATGTGAAGAAAACAATAGACCCGCATAGGCTTCCACTTCCACTACTACAACTAGAATATCAAAACTTTATCAAAGCCGTACATAAGTATTTCTCTAGTTTCAAAATGAATCCCGTATGGTATTGTATAATACAGCTAGAAAGAGAAAATATGCAATTAGAAAGAAAAAGAATGAAAAGCTTTTAATGTTAAAAACTTCTTTTTTCAACTTCTAATGTTAAAAATTACTTAGTTTCATATCTTTTTATTTATTTCTTTTCTATTGTATGTCATGCATTTACCTTCTAAGACTATGTTTAATTCATAGTATTGTGAACGTAATCCGTTTATATAACTCGTATATTTATTATATTCTTATATTTATTATTCTATTTATCAAATCACTTTTTTAAAAATATAGATAAAATAATCATTCCTTATCTCACTTACTCCCATCTATTTACATTTTATATTTTTTTTAATTATTATATCCTCCAACCAAATAGAGTATAAATGTAAAAGTCCTAGATTGCTCTAGCTCTCTGTCCTGTTTATAATGAATATACTTTTCATTTTGTTTCTTTGGCCTTGGGGCTATTGGGATTTGGATATTGAAGAATTTCAATATTCAACTGTTGAGGAACTCAGGTTCCCGTCCTACCATGTTTCTGAATCAATGTCCCAGCTAAAGATGAATGACAAACGGATTGAACCCTGATCAACTTGGCCTTATCTTTGCCATTGCTTTTACCAATATTGAACATAAGTTGGCACTATTTGGTATGTGTCAGGTTCAACATATTTCCCTGGCGATCTATATATAAGCACGCAATAAAAGTACATCATGTCATTGCATTTCAAATAATGAGTTAGAAATCCATCATATCATACACTGGCATAATCACAAAAGCTCAACATGCCATCGCACCACAAAGAAGACCAAATGTCAATGTCACATAAGTTAAGGTTTACATAGGCCATACTCAGTAACACTAAGATTAACAGAGCTTTTCACTACACTAAAAATCACAGATAGCACATGACCCTAATGATACTATACACAGGGATTTATCTGCTAAGATTGCCTTACCAAGACTAAAATCTTAAGCTTTGGAACAACACGCATGAATGCATGGGGAAATGATACCCCAGAAGATGAACTTCGATGATATAACAGGAGAACATCTACTAAAGAGGTTACATATCATGGATCTCTTCACATCTATTGGCCCCGTAAGTTAAATTCCTGCTCCTGAACTGCTATTAAGCATATATGCAAAAAATGAAATGAAATGAACCACCATATGTCAGCCAAAGACAAGCTCCAAAATATTAAAATTTTGAGCAATTGATTGGCTTAAAATATAAGTCCAAAAAATTCACACCTTCTCAATAGCATCTGATGCACCAGACAAAACTTGTCTGCCTTCTCTAAGGAGTTGCAACTGTGTGCGAACCACACGATTATGTTCCTCTCCCTGACAAATGGAACAGTGATTAAAGCAATGGGCTGAGACCAAAAGACAAGAAAATGACAGCCAGAACTTAGGACCTGAGCCAGATCTAAAATTTTTAAGACCAGTTATTGTTTTTGTGGCCTGGCTTAGTTCATTTTTTTCCAAGTTTACGATATGACCTACCCAGCTCTATAAAAACCTTTGCTTAGATACTCGTGTTTTATTGTGAAACTTAGTGATTTGAATAAAGCAAGCCTTTGGAGATGTGATTGCCTTTATAACACTTAACTCCAGGTAGAGGACTCTTGGCCAAGGCTAGAACGTTTTATGTTGTAGCATAACTCAGCATTAGGGCCACCATATCCAAAAATCAACCTCAATTATGAAGTGAACATTTGTCTCTGGTGTTCAAACATCCAAGAAAAAGAAGAAGAAACTTTGGCTATCCCACTTTCAAATTTATAAAAGAAAGTCCTCTTTGGGAAATTAGGGGAGAGGTGAAAACACAGGCAAAAGGAAACAGAAAAGGCAATGATCCCCACAAAGTCAAAAAGAACCGCAAAGCGAGGAAAGAGCATTTTATCCATTTAGGCGGGATGAGATGGGGGTAAATAAGCAGATAGTAAAAATTGATAAAATGTTTGATATAAAAAAATTGAAAACATTCAGTTCCTGCAACCAATCACCAATGGTCACAACTGTTCATTCTCTATTCAGTTTCAGCACACAATTTGTTGAGCAATTGAGGATGCAATAATGCCATATAGCACACTAACCAATTGTATAATATGCATCAAGTGTTGGATTTCGTTCTTCTTTGCTGTAGACAGATCCTCAGCAACATCCATTACAGTACTCCTGCAATTGTGTCAAAGCTCCTTTATTGAGTTCTAATAATCAACAGATTGTAATGGCAAAAAATAATATAAGAAGAAGGAAGTTTAATAATAGCTTACATAGATAATCAGCACAAGTCCCAAAGTAAAAACTACGAAGGCAAAACTTTATCTAAATAGTAGATAGATAAAAATGAGAGAATAACTACAGAGAAACTTATAGGGTTTGAGATCATTTTTTACTTAAGCTACGCTTACTGTTGCTTTGAAGGCTAAAATGGATTGGTTCTTTCAAACAGAACAATCTCATGTTAACAGTGATACTAAATACTTTTAACAAACCACTTAACATGATCTTATCAATCTTGATTCAACTATACATACATGTATTGCTGACAAAATCAGATAATACCTACTTATTTGAGAACAAAAAATCCAGCTCTTGTTCTTCCACAATTTCCTCTACAGCATCAAGAGTTGCTCCCACCTACATAAGAGAAGAACATGACAGACTAACTAGGATTGAATAAGCGTGCATGTATGCCTGTATACATACAGTAAGACTGTAAGAATGTCATGATTTAACCGTCCAGAGTCTAATTATCACATGTGAGCACCAATCCTTGGAATATCAAATTCATCCACCATAACTACAGTACTTTGTAACAGTGAACTGACCTGTTTTCTGTGCATCAAGATTTACCAAGAATTATAATAAATTTAAAGGCATGAATTTGCACTTCATACTTCTATAAAACCATTTGAAAGTGCACATGCAACAAAATTTCCAAGAGTGATAACTTTGATGTGAAAAGCCTAACCCAATCGCATAATGTACGTGCTACACAACTGTGATACAACTTGCACATAAAGAAAAAAAATTTACACAACAAAGACAAAAGTCAAGTAATACCTGTGTTTCAAGACAGATTGACTCGAACTCAGCCTGTAAAAATTGATTTGACACATCATTTGGATTTCAGACTTGTAAGATAAAAACAACAAATTAACATAGTCATGAACTGCTAAGGTGCTTCAAAAAGCCACTTAAGTTGTCTTTCACGGCACACACTGTACAGATGATGTTCTTAAAAAGTTTAAGATTTATTTTATCAGCAACTGCAGTATAATGCTGCTAATAAACTGATTTGAGAATAGTGGACTTTCATGCGTTGGGTTGTGGGCTTATAACTTACAAGCTAGTATTATGTGTAATCCAGTGTATATATAATTACACTAACAGGAGCCACTCTGTAATAAATTTTTACATGTGTTAACAGCTGTACATATTTATAACAAATCAAGGGCCCAATCTCGTTCTTTTGTAAACAAAGATTAAGAACAAAATTTTTAATTCAGACAAATATATAGAACAATTTTGAAAGAGCATTGTCAATTTCAGAGATTTTTTTTTTTAACAGCGTTTAAACTTAGAGATAACACCACCAGAAACAGTTTGATTTCAAAAGTTTTCCACTATATCTGAAAGATTTGCTAGACAGGACTCATAGTTCATTCTGAAATGGAGAATTGCGTCTTCAACATTCAATATGTGCCATCTAAAAGACATTTGATCAAAATAATTCAGTTGCAATGACCAATCAACCATAGAAGACAGATCAGTGTTTAGTTTATAAATCAATAGCCTCTTAAATGAGTTTAAAAAGTCATAGAGATGAAATGTATCAAGTCCAGAGATAGAAACAAAGGAAAGGAAAAGCATAAAAGATAATCACATAACTGCACTCAATTCTTCCATTAGAATCCCATTACTTTAAAAGAGATGGAATAGAATCTATAATTGACATAATTACCAACGTCAGCAGTCATAACAAACATACCTCGATATTTTCATGCAAAGAAGTAATGACCTGAAAAGTTTGATACCATGAAAAGAATTAGCCAACAGATAAATCAACTTTAAGCATCTCTAGACATATCATTTTTTAACATATAAAAAAAAGGAATTTAAGAGTATTTGGATGATAAAAGAGGAATGAGAGATATAATTCTCTTGATAAGTTAACATAAAAATACTAAGTACAAATGAATATCTTCCAGCACCTTAAATTTCATATCAGAATATATGCCTGTTAGTAATCACACCTAAGGCTTTTTTCACATGTGAAAAAGGTTTCTTAAGATTGTTTCCTGTTGATAAAAATTATCTTCTAATCTATTTAATATTAAGTGGATGATGAATATAAATAGATGATTTCTGACCACAAGGTAGCACCTTGAACTTTCCAAGATTTACACGGAGATAGATTGTCAATACACATTTCTATCTGAATATAAGTCTAAGGCACTCATTGAAATCCTGCAGAATGACTGCCCAATTTCAAAATAAATAATTGATTGAGAAAACTAGAGAAAAAAACATGATGACCAATGTCAAACTCCAAGTATAATTTTGAGATATATTTCTATGAATTAAATTAATATCCAGATATTATACCTGAAGATAGAGGCGATGGAGCCATTCTTTTTCAGCAGTTGTGAATCTCTGAAAAGCTTTGTAAAATTCCTTTGAATCCAGGCAGCAGCATTATATCAATATATAATCATTTTGGTTCTTGATGATTTATGTAATTGAGATTTGAGAGTATGTGTCTGTGTGTGTTGTACAAGCTATACACTCAGACCACTCCCTCTGAACATAATGCAAGTATCAATGTAATTACAGACTTATAGTTGAGCATTCAAACAGTAAAATAATTAGGAAAGTAAGCTTCCAAAAGTACCTGAGTATCTCACCTAGTTACAAACTTACACGGGTCATGCTGGGCTAGATTTCTATGATAAAACAGAAGACAAGGGTGATACTACACGATAAATATTTCTAAAACCTGGCACAGAAAAATAAAAAAGTGGAGTGCTTAATTCAATTGTTATATGACTTGCCAAGTTATCTTCTTTATTGCATATCTGAGTGGATATTACTCCAGAAATCATGCTTTAGGGCTTGCACATGACTTGCCAATCAAGTTGCATCCACATTTATTGTTCAAATTTCCAATTTCTCTATATCCAAGAACATGACTTCAATTTTCGTTTGGCCTAGCTTACAGTTGGCAATGTCGTCTAGTACCTTCAAAGAACGACTTATACAAATCATCAACTTTCCACTACGGTAGTTGCAAGACTGGAACATCAGGTGTGCATACCATTGACGGTGACAGTGCATGCAACTATCAACAATCACAAAGAGCATCAGTATGGCAATAAGCCCCAAAATAAAGAGTTTTATACCCGTTTTATTCTTTGAGGATATAAGCAATGATACAAACCAGTTTGCATCTCAATTGGGAATTATTCGGCATTCTTAATAACTTGGAAGTAGACAATTTCACAGTTAAAAAAAAATTTCATACCATTATTCCACTTTCAATTTCTTACAGGCCCCGATTGAAACCCAATACCCAAAAGTATAGCAGAGAATGGAATTACGAACGTATAGAAATTGAGGGGGTAAAGAAAGCAGGATTACCCACCTCCTTTAAGCAGGCAGTAAGCAAAGAACGCAGAGCAAACTTGAAGGACTTCTTCAAATCGAAGTACCTGGACCCTATCCCAGTAGAAGCTGATGCATTGCCTGCAAGCCCAAGCTTTTTCTCCATGGATTCAGAATCAGAAACTGAACAGTCTCTTACATCAACGACGACGCCTCTTGAAATAAGGTATGAAGAACAATTAGACCCAGAATAGATTAAATAGGCCAAAACGGAATAAGAAGCCCTAGCTGAAGTTCACGCCCCTCGCACCAGATCAGACGCCGGGAAATGCGAAGCCGAAGGGGCAGTTCGCTTTATTTTGATTTATCGACTTGGAGGCAAAATTTAGGGCCTCACGGGTCGGGTTGTTGGTGACCAGAACTACAGTGGACCGGTTATAAATGGTACCCGGTTCACTGTTAAATGGGTGGCCCCACCGTAAATTTAAAAAGTGTAAGAGCATGCTTTTCTTATTTGGATCATTGTCAAGTTGGTCCCAAAAATTTATTTTACATCAATTTTGTCTGGTATGTTTGCTAAAATTCTCAAGACTATCATAAATGTTAATTCTATTAATTAAATTAATAGAAATTAATGATATATGTATGTAAATTAATGATCATTACAATATATTAAAATTGATTATATATTGTATATAGATACTACACTATTTAATCTTATAATCCTATCCCTTAAATGATGTCATTTATATTTTTCTATCCCTAACACTCAATTATTGAACAAACAATGATCTTTCAAGCCAAAAATTAAAGTTGATAAAGTCCCTAATAAAAAATTTAAGATTTGACTTGAGCATAAACAATGACAAGTTATCTTCTTCTTCTTTTTTTTGGTTATTTTTATTAATGGAGCTAACTTTTAGAATAATATTAAAAATTTTGATGAGTATATAGAACAAAACTAATACAAAATAAATAGGACAAAATTGACAATAGTCCTAAATTTTTTATAGAAAAAAGATTTTAAAAAAATCTATTATACAATGAGCAACGAAGCTTAGTAGAGTAAGGAAAATTAGTAGCAAGAACCAGAAGCAATCTGTGAGGAAGAGTTTTCATAAAACCATAAGCAAATTACTTTTTTGGTTTATAAAATAAAAATTAGCACTTAGGGTACAATTAGAGTAAGGAAAACAGAATAAGAAAAAAGAAAGCTTATTTTTGATATTTTTAAATTTAAATTTAACTTTTTCTAATATATTTGGAATAAAGAAAATAAGTAAAAAAATAAATCAAGTTAAAATTTTACTCCTCTTCATTTTTTTCCTCCATCCCCCTCATCTACCCATACGCTTCTTCACTCAAGGCTGGGGAGAAGAGATAATTATCGTGCAATTGGAATTCAAAATTTGCAAATCTGATTTGATAAAGCTGTGCGATACGAGGAACAATTAATTAAACAATATATTAGTTTAATTAAGTTGTAGTTGTCAAACAATATGCTAAGTAATATACTAGTATTAGTAGTTTTATGGTATCAAATATATATGAAAAAAAATAAGACTAATTCAATCAATAACATACTGTACAGTATGATGATTTAGTGTATATATAATACATTACCAAAATGATAATCTTCACCTGCAAAAAAAGTAACATTAAATCAGTTAGCATTACAACAACAATAATAATCCAGAAAATACCATGTTCAATAGGAACTAAATAGAAAATAATGTTTTTATAATCAATGCCTAACATAGATTAAATGCTTCTTTGTACATAACATCAACAGTGTTTTTTAATGCATTGTCTTTTTTTGTCAAATATCAAAATCTTCAATTCGTTCCTGCTTCGCATTCTTGAAGTTGTTTCAGATAATTATCCATGAGAGAAAAGATATAGTACGAAGCTTGAGAGCGATTAACCTTACCTTTATTAATAGTAATAGAAAAAAAAAAGCATGTTGTAAAAAAAAAAAAAAAAAGAAGAAGAAGAAGTATTCGCTTGAATGTAAAATATTGAAAACTTCTTTGTCTATGACAGGAATGCTTCCCGACGAATTAATGTAGTAACCCATTATGAATATTTTGAACACCCCTATTTGGAACTTTAAAAACTGCCGCATATGATTATCTAATGATTGAATACTGGACTTGACCAAAGATTGTTAAACAAAATTTTAGATTCAAATTAGTCAATAATATACACGTATAAATTCTGCTTATTATTAAATTAAATTATTAAAGAGAAGAAGTAATGTAAATAGTCTTATTTTATATTTATATAAATTTTTTTTAAAACATTAGCTAGCGACAATAATTTTTTTCCACGACAATTTCTTTTTTTAATCCTAATACTAATCTAACCACGATACCATTTGAAAATTGTGACTTTTTAAAAAAAACAAAATCTTATACATTAATTGATTTTATATTTATTGATATTATACTTTAATTTCTTTAAAATCTATATAATATGTATAAGTTCTAGTTGAATCATGCAATTTTGATCAATACAATTTAATCTTTATAGAGTGGATCAAAATAATATTTTCAATTTATAATATCAACTAATTATGACAGTCATATTAATTATGTTATAAAAAAAGGTTCTTAAAATCATAAATGTCGACAATATATATACTAACAAAAAGTGTGCATGTATATAACAAACGTTCGCCTAGGTTGCATGTTCATTCAATTCACTAGCATAATCTTAGTTTGAAATGGTTAATAAATTTTCACTTGTACAAAATTTGTAATATGGCCCAAAAAACCTTCAAGTTCATTAAGTATTACTCTTGTTGCAAGACATACTTGATTATTTCATTGTCAAATTAACAAACAACAACAAATCCTTTTTTACTAAATGAGGTCGGTTATATGGATCACACATACTATAAAGTTCTATCGTGAATCATATCTTTAGACAAATCATTTAAGTTTAAATTATTTTTAATGGTTTTACCTATAATTTTTTTAGATCTTTCTCTACCTCTAATTATTAGACTATCCTCTATCTAATTTACCCTTTTTATTGAGACATTTGTAGGTCTTCAAGGCATGATTTTATAATCTTTTTTCCAATAGCTACAATTTCAAATTTCTTTCTAATGAATTCATTTATAATTATATCTTTTATGATGTGTCTATTCATCTAATACAACATTCTCATCTCTACAATATTAAACTTATTCTCTTGTTGGTTTTTTAGTACCCAATACTTAATTACATATAACATTACGAGTCTTAAAGCTGTGGGATAAAATTTACTCTTAAACTTGAATAGTATTCTTCTATCATAAATAAGACATGAAACATTCCTCCATTTCATTGATCCTACTTAAATCTTATACTTTATATCTTCCTCTATTTTCTTATCATATCGTATGATGGACTCAAGATACTTAAATAGTGTAACTTGTAGTATAGTATATTTTTCAATTTTTATTTTTATGCTAAAATTAGTGTGCCTCTTGCTAAACTTACATTTTATATATTTATTTTATTTCTACTTAAATGGAATTCGTATGCTTTCAAAGTTAGTCTCCTCCACATCTCTAACTTTTTATTTATTTTCTTTCTTGACTCTTTAACTAGGATTATATTATCTATAAAAAGTATGCATTGTAACATCGAATCTTGAATATATTTAGTGATTATATCCAAAAGTAAAGTAAAAAGATAAAACTTAAAGTTAAACGCTAATGCAAGCTAATAGTTATAAAAAAAATCTTTTGTCAACCTACCTTTTGTTTTCACACTAATTGTAAATAACATTTGCTTACAATTAGTTTACAAGTCTGCTCAACTTTTGGCTAGTTACGCTAATTGCTAGTAATCGAATTATTTCTACAACAGCTTATCTTCCCATTACACGTACCTTTTCTAGTGACAATAGATTTAATGATAAGAACAAATTATCTCTTGGTCATAGCCAACGTTTGAATGGCAACTCACTAAATGTGAAAGTCAACATCAAGCATAAGAGGTTGAAACAGTATATTATAGAACCTTATAGCATTTAGTTCACTATATATTTAGACACCCATTAATCATCAAATGAAGGCACAATTTAACAAAGAGAATGAACCATTACTCAAGTTGTCTATGTAGATTTTAACATTCCCTTAAACCAACATGTCGTAAAGGGAAATGCTTAAAGACTTCTCACATAATTTATGAAATTCAATGAATGAGAGTGGAATTAATCAAAGGAGAGATAACTATTTACAATTTGAGATGATTAAAAAAGAGAGTTGATTGTGGTGCTCATTTCAAACTAACTTTGTAAAGAGCAACTAGACGAACGACCCAAAAAAGAGAAAAAAGAGGTAGCTTCATGCTTTTACTTGCATTTCTCAATAATAGCGAAATTGATTTGATTGCCAGTGTTTTTTGTTACACCCTTACTTTAGGTGTTATGTACTTTACTTAATATATTTGAAGGGTGAAGATATGGTAGGATTTTGACCATTATCTAATTAAAATTTCTTGATTTATCATTTGGCTATTTTGTAATTAAAACATCATTAAGAAACTACATGATATTCAATTGACCACATACAATATGTAGTCAATTTCATATTTCAAATATTCATACATTACTTTTGATAGCATTACTCATAGGAATATTAGAGGTAATATTAAAGATACAGTGACTCCTATATATGTTAGACACCTGGGCATACTTTGCTGTCACATCATTATTATTACAAACATCCAATATGATAGCTATGTCTTGTCTACCTTCACTTCATAACTATTTGAATCCATCACATCAATCTACTATCAACATAGCATCATCTAAATAGAGATCCTTGTTTGAACACATTACCAAGCATGGCAAGAATTTATATTTTTAGTAAGAATACCGTTAGTTTTGAAAACTAGTAATGGTCCAACATCTATGTGTGTAAAAAAATTTATCTCTTTTGTACCCTCAGTTTGTGGCATATAAGCACAATGAATATATTATATCATATCACATATAGACAGAGGGACATAAAAATAAAAGGACTTACAACATATAGGGATACATACAGACAAAAGAAATATATATATATATATATATATAGCAATTACTTTCAAACTGTATCATTTACATGTTGAAGTAACATGCATTCAGATATAATAGCAAACATAGTTGGCTTAATACCATTTATCTTTAACCAAATTGCATAAGGTCATGCTTTAAGCAATACTAGTTCAACTTGATCCTTTCATAGCATGAAACGACAAGTTTAGTTCATCATATTTGCATATCTTATATACTTGATACAGTATGCTTAATTATTGCATATATAAAACTTTAACATACTTCAATGTATTCATGGTAAGTTAAGGTACTTGTATTATATTACTGTGCATACCCTTTGAAAGAGATGTAGATAATCCTATTTTAAAAGTGCTATTTATAAGAAAAACTATTTCCTAAGTACCATACCAAGCATCCCATACTACTTGATACATACTTACACCCTTAAAATCATAGAGAATCCACCAAGTATCCCATACTATTTGGTGTGAGGTCTAGGTTTTGAGTGCCATGAAGGAGGCAAACCACTATCCTTAGTTATCATAATCATTGGAACTTATCATTACTTTCATAGAGAGGAGTAAACATTGCTGGGGCATTTCATAAACCTTGGCCTAAAAGTTGAAACTTAAAGTCACATGAGGGTCTTCTAACCTCTTGTGACTCCTTTATCATAGCCTTATCTCTTAAAGAATAGGATTTTAACATGGGAAAGACTATAACCCTCAAAACTCTATTCCTATATGATCATATTCCTCTATTTTTTATAGACAATTTCTAATACTATCTTTGCTAATGAAGACCACCTCTTATTATTATTTGTTTTCTTGAGAACTTTATTTCTTAGAGACTATTTTCAAAATTAGGATCAAAGAATATCTTCTCCTAAAAATCATCTCTTATTAAGGTTCTATTCCTTGAGAACTCTATTTCCATCCTAAATTCACCTTTTGTCTCTTGGGCTATATCTTAAATATTATGGAATTTTGTGCAAAATGGATGTCATGCAATCAAAACTATACAAACAACCTAGAGTACAATTATATGGTCAAATATATAATATGCTAATGGAAATCATAACAACAAATTAAGATGCAAGATCACTAATAATCCTTAAATAATTTGAATTGCTATATTCTAGATTATCTAGGTCATATTTCTTGGTCAACGTCATATTCTCTAGACAACACATCATCAACAAATAGAATTATAAGTTCATGGATAAATAGGTTAATACATAATTTATATAATCCTATATTTAACATAATATAGATAACCTATATTCATATCAAAAGTGATTAAAATATCACAAGTTATGCAAAACACTAAGTTTAGTTCGTGACACTATAATTATTGATAGTTTGAACAAATTTTAATGAAACTTTTTTTTGATTATGTTGTCTTTTAATATCTTCCATGTCTTACAAGTCCATGTCATATTACTCCATAACTAAGGCCATTTATGCATGGTAATAGTTTGAAGTAATGTCATCCATGTATAAGAATTAAAGTTAAGGTATTCTATTACTAAGGTCATCTATGCATGGGAATAGTTCATAGTTCAATCATCCATATATAGGTCATTATCATTTGCTAGTTTGCATAGGTCATAAGGCGAGATATCACTTAACTTAGGTTCTTTAGGTTCCAAAAGAATTTATATAGGCAATCATGTATTTCAACATATAATAACAACTAAACATTTATACAAAATGCATTAACAACTAAGTATCCCCATTATGTGAGATTTTACCTTAAACATCCTAAGAAAAATCCATTACTTTCACTTATTAGGAGGTTACATGGCCTGTGTGAGTTCACACAGCCTATATATGTATTTTTAGAGCTTATTCTGCATGAAAAATGCAAAGGAATTTCATAACGTTAATTTAGTTACACAGTTGAGCCATGTAACTCAGGTGGCAGGCTGTGTGGTAAAACATAACTAGGCTTCTACTTGTAGCACTATAACACAGCTCGTGTTGCAGTCCTTATTTTGTAAAACATATTTTTTAACCATGGTTTTATGCTCTTCTACCATTTCCTCTTATGCAACCTAAGAAAACATGATTATTTATCACTTAAGCCACCTTAAAAACAAGCCAACACTTAAGTAGATCATGAAAGTTTATACTCCCAAAACTTAAGATGAAGTTTCTAATTCCATGAGTCTTTAACTTCTCCTATGATTTCTTATGAAAGTATGGCAAATCATGATAGCTTCAATGGAAAGAGGTGATGCACCTAGATAAGGCATAGAGCTACTTATGTGTCCTTAACAAAAGGGCATGTTCATACCTTAGTCTCTTCCTTAAGTTTCTTCTCCTTCTTCACCTTTTTCTGCAACTTTCTCTCTTGCTCCCTATCTTGCAACATCTTTACTTTCTCAAGCTTTCCCTTTCTCTCTTATATTTTTTAAATATCAAGATGAAAGTATAGAGTTTTGGACAAGAGAACAAGGAGTTTAGGGTGTCTTGGTTTAGTTTTTCTCTTCCTTTCTCGTTTCATGCATCTTTCTATTTTCTTTTGTTTTCTCTTTAGCTCTTTCTCTTTAAGCTTTCTAATAGTAGTATGGTGGTGTGTAGCTTTATTGGAGCCTCTCTCTTGTTCCCACATTTTCTCTCTTTATTACCTTCCTGGAGAAGCCATTTAAGAGTCTGTAGTCCAAAATTGGTTTTGACTATATATAGGCAACCTCCCACATTTTTGGATATATCACAATCTAAATTTTCTTTAATTAAAATTATATTTTGGCTTTGAGGAAAACTTTAATTTAGTACTAGGGAAAATTGTATTTTAATTCTTGTTAAAATTATGCTCTGAACCTTAAATTTTTAATAGTTATATGTTGACCCCAAAATTTTACCTAAATACTTTAACCTTAACAATTTTCCTATATTTTTAAGGCTTGAATGGTCTAGGAAATTTATAAATTTCTCAGTTGAGTAATTATTATGTAATTTTTTTATCATTTAATCATTTCATAAAATAACTCTTAATATTTCCTATTAAATTCCTAATTGGTCCAATAAAATGCTATTATATTCCTAATAAATTCTTTAATTTTTCTCGTACTTGAAATTTAAGAAATTCTTATATTATCTTACAAAATTAATAACCAAGCATTTAATATTATTTATTTCACTTTATACTAATTATATTAATTATATTAATTTAATTACATAGCTAATTTTGGAGATGTTGCATTTCTCAAACTTTTGTACTTGTATATCTTAACCAAGATTTACACATTATTAGGAGATGCTATAACAACCGGGAAAAAGGAAAAGAAAAGGAAAAGAAAGGAAGTAGAAAGCTGAAAATTTTCGAAGTCTAGAAAATGTGCTAAGTCTTCTTGCAATAGCGAGAAATGGTCTCGCTGTCGCGAGAATGACTTCTCGCAATAGCGAATGAGGTTCTAGCTATAGCGAGTGCGGGCAGCAGTCCATACAAAAATCAGGGGGCAGCTCGCTGTAGCGTACGCCATAGCGAGAGTGAGGTCTGGAACTAACGTGAGTTCGCCATAGCGAAGGTCAAATCTCGCCATAGCGAAGGGAACTGATACGAGCTCGCCGTAGCAAAGATTACACCTCGCCATAGCGAAGCCAAATAACACGAGCTTGCTATAGCGAAGGTTAATTTTCGCCGTAGCGAGGGTCAGTCTGGAAGAGAGTAAAAGGCGAGAATTAGACTTCATTAAACGCCCAAACTCAATTCTTCTCTCATTTCTGCCCTAGACTTTGACCCAAAGAGAGAAAAGAGGCGTGGAGAGTGAGAGAGACCAAGAGAAGGAGAAAGAGCAAGGGAAAGGTAAGGAAACTTCTCCCATTTTTTCTTAGAACTCTGATCCCTTCTCTTTGCCCTCTCTTTCTGCGGTTTTGTTTGTGAAAATGGTTGGATTTTGGGCATGGGTCAGAAGAGGGAAAGTGGAAAACACCTTTGAATATTTGTGTTTTCTTTGAAAATGTTGTTTCCACTACCATGGGAGCTTGAGAGAGAGAAAGAGTTGATGGTATTCTAGAGAGAGAGAGGGAACCTCTAGGTTCTGGTATGTTAGGAGAGTTTGATCTGAATGATTACATTCTAAGAGAGTAATTGCATGCTTTTGTGTATCTAGGCTCGAGAGAAACACCTCCATCAAGGTGTGAGTGTGAACCTAAGAAGGGAGAAGAGAAATTGAAAGGGAAGGCTTGTGTTGGCTGGTAAGGTAGCTCTCTCTTCCCACTCTTTCTTGTTGCATTCTTGGTTGTAAGAGTCATTGTATGTTTATGTATATGCTTGTTGTGTGGAATATGCCATATGCTATTGCTTTGATACATTGATGCTAATGTGCTTGTGTGATGAAATGTGAGAATTGCTCGGGTGAGGTAGTGTCGAGAGTCCCTTGAGATGGGTAAGGTGAAGCCGAAAGTCCCTTGAGATAGGTGAGACAAGGCCAAAAGTCTCAAACGAGTGAGGCCAAGTCAAAAGTCCTTAAACTCGGATGAGGCCATCCAAAAGTTTCTAGACTCGGGTGAGGGTAGACCAAAAGTCCCTAGAGCCCATCTTTGGCATTGTTGTGATTTTCATAGCATGTACAACGTGTGTTGGATGTTTGAGAATGGCTAAATGCTTATTCACATGCTTTGACTTGTTATATGCCTTGATTGTTTACTTGATTGAGTGCATGAGCTACTGAGATTCCCTGAATCTCACCCCTTCCCCTCCCAACTAAATATGCTAGGTGGAGCTCAAGGAGAACCGAGCACACACCAAGGAGCCTCGAAGCATGCTTAGCTAGATATTAGCTTATTTTGGATATTTTGATGTATGTTGATGTAAAGAGGTGCCAAAATGAGTATGCACCTTCTATTTTTGAGATGTAAAGGTTGTAACAAGTGTAAATGTATAGAAAGATGATGTATGAACTATGTTTATAGCCAAAGTAATGGAAATGAGGGTTTTGCCCCTTTTGATGAATGAATGAGATAGTGTATTTTTAGCCGTAGCATAGTGAATTTGGAATGTATATTGATTTGGACCACATGGACATGTTATATAGACTATTGTTATGCTTTCAAACTTGTCCATGAGTGGTTAGAGTGTGTGAGAGGCTATTTGGACCCGTTTTGGACCTCTTGGGTGCCAAAACTGGTATTTTTGAGAGCTCCATCAAAGTATGACCGGATGAGCTCCTCTTGCCATGGAATTTGGCGTGCCTCTAGAGTTTGTAGAAAGCTTCCCAAGAAGCTAAAGTGGGTAATTTTTGGAGGACTAGAGAATATTTGGTGAATTGTTGAATTTGGGAAAAATCCATGGTTTGGTCAAGTACTGTTCCTATAGGTCAGAAATGAAAACTATGTCATACATAGACCAAACGGTCGCCAATTGTCATGAAATTTTATACACATAAACTAGAAAACCAAAGTGCCCTGTAACAACTAGAATCACCTAAATTGGAGGTCTGTATAGGGAGATTGAACCTTCTGAAGTTCTATATCAGCAACAGGGAGCTCTCCTGACCCCCGTCACTGTTCTATCGATTTTCGGGGTGTAAGGGCTACTGAACTGATCTGAACTTATTTTTCTCCTTTAGTAGACATCTGTAGCTTTCCAAATTGGTATAGTGTGCCTAGATTGGATTTTTGTGAATTTAATTATGAATTTCCAAATTTCATGACAGCAACCTGGGCCAGAAACAGTGACAGTCGAACCTCTTTCCCATTTTTGATGTCAAACATGGTCCAAATGCTGAGATTTTGATTGGGAATGATTGTTTTTGTAAAGTTAACACTTAGAACTTTCCAGAAAGCTAAAGTTTACTAGATTCCCAATTTTGTACAATTAGTTATGATTTTCCAAAGTTAAAGCCAAAATAAGACTTTTGGGTACAAGTGAGAAAAGTGCATTTTCTGGTTTTTGGCTCCATACCTGTGGCTTATGGCTTTTTTTATGCTATGTATGAGTTGTATAAGTGGTGTGTAAGTAGAAAATGTGTATGATGGGTTCACAGGACCCACAGGGCAGATAATGAGTGTAAGAAACCCCGTTTCCTAGCATAAAAATGCCACGGACTAGTGTTGATTCTTTGGAAATCATATGAAACCAAGCCTAGTGAGAGGCTAGATAGCGGTAGTAGATTAAGGTGTTACAGATGCTAATACCTTCATTCAAACAGTATATAGATGCATATGGAAATGCAATGAAAATGCATATTAAAGAATATACTTGGAAGGAGGTTAATAGGTATATGGGCAAAAAAAAAAAAAAATTAAAACAATGTATACTAACACTTGCAATATTGCAATTCACTTGAAACAAGAAAAGTAGTAACTAAATCAACCAACAAGCTGATCTATAAGCTAAGAACCATTTGACTAAGAGAAGTAACAATAAAAGCCAAGTAGGATAGTAAGAATTTCACAATAACAAGATTAATTAGTGTATTTAGTAGAAGAAACTAGGAACACAATTTCAGTTAATTATAAATGAAGCATAAAATCATTTAACTATAAATGACTACTAACAAAAATTCATGTATTAAACAAAATCTATCTAACAAAGCAATGTAGTAAACTAAAGATAGAAGGGAATACAATGAAAATACAAATTGTGCTCACTAATATTGATTACATTGTGACTTAGGTCTAGTCCCTTTGCTTCATAATGGATTTTTTTAATACTCAATCACTATTCAATGTACAAAAGATGGTTTTCCCATGATCACCAACACTGTCTTAGGTTTCTTGCTCACTAATATTGATTACAAATCACAATGGTTTTCCTTTACCCACAACTAGTTCTCTTTAGACTTCACTCTCTAGAAGAGAATTATAAAAAGTAAGAGAATGTTTAGGAACCCTTAATAACAAGGGATTACAATATGGCTCATTGATATGCTCTTAAAAGCTAATAAAACTAGGTGTTAGGTTTATTCTACTAATTTTCCTAAGTGTTTGTTGTGAGCACAATTTTTAGAATTGTTCTTGGCAACTCTTATTTGCTTTTATACTAAAATGAGTCTCCTTTCATATGAATGCAGAAACTAGTCATTAGAATGTAACTTCATTGACCTTGCTTCATTAATCCATGCTTTAGTGTGCTAAAAATATGCATAATTTTTGCCTAAAAAAAGGCCTTGTAGGCATGTAGCCATTGTAAAAGTCATGTTGCTGCTCCTTTCCTTTTATGGATTTCTAGCCATTGGTAAGCTTGATTAATGCAGCTTCATTTTCTAACATTGGCTTCATCTTCACAACTTTAATGCAGTGCATCAATGAGAATATGAACATGGGAATCTTAATTCTTGCCTTGCTAATTTTGTCCTAAGATTTCTTTTGATTCTTCAAATGGAAACTAGTTGGTGTAGCCTCTTAATAAGAAAACAACTGTTTAGTTTCACTATAGTATTTTATAGCCATGTTTTTTCACTTGATTTAAGCTTCCTCATTGTAACACCATAATTCTAAGACTCATCTCATATCATATGTAGGCTTATTTCCATGAAGCATAAGGATTTCTCAAGGAAAAGTCATAGAAAAATACAAATAAATCACCTTGTGTAGCGGATAAATTTTTCATTCAGTGTCCCATGGACCATATGGACTCATCTATCTCATTTTCATATTTAATTACACATATACAACTTATAACTATCTCAAGAAGTGGCCTAGAACTTGTACAAGTGGATGGAATAGATAAAATTCAAGAGTGCAGCCTCGGATTGATTTTCTAGGTTACTATCACAAACTTTGAAAAATCAGAACTAATTCTAAAAAAATCAATCATACATGCTTTATCATTCTAGAAAGATACAGATGTATACTCTTTGCTAAAAATATGTCCAGATCACGAAAAGGGTTGCTAGCCATTGGAAATTGATAGAACAATACCAAAGGTTGACTATAATTATTGGTACTATCCTCCAATTTAAAAAATTCATATCTCCCTAGTCAAAGGTCCAATTGGGGTGATCTTGATGGCTATGAAAAGCTTATCATGTATAGTTTATTCTTATAAAATTTCATGAGTATTGGATATCATTTGAATCTTGAATGACAAGGCCCAATTTTCTGACCATATGAACAATGTTTGTATTAGTTTAGCAGAAAAATGTCAACTTTGAAAAATCATAATAAATTCTAAAAAGCTCCAAATAATTTGGTCCTTAGCTTCCAAAAAATCTCTAAATAAGATATATATGTGTGCCAAATTTCATGGGTAAATTCGTTCATTTGGTCAGATCTTAACATTGGGTTCCAAAATGGCTCATTTTGTGTTATATAAGGGGTCCAAATGGTCCTTTTTGAGTTCTAAGATAACCATGACCACTTGAGCACTTGGAAATACACCAAAATGACATTCTAAACTTGTCTCAAAGGTGTATAAACCAAGAAATTGAAAACTCACTCTCTCACTCTATACCATACATAAGAATATACAAGTCTAGTCTTGCTATTCAATATCCAAAATGCACTATATCATACACATGACATTAAATCTCATTTGTATATGATACATTTGCATAATTACATATGTACATAAGGTCATAGGACATATAAAATAATGGATTCAACATTTGCCACTCATATGGCCATAAAGAAGTAAAATCTAGGCACTTTGTTGTCATACTTTCATCTTTCAACTTGATGGCTTCCATTACCTTGTTCACATGGTCCACCTAGCATGTTAGGACATTGGAAAGGAGGGAATGAGATTTAAAGAGTCCTAATAGCTCATCTCCCTTTCAATCGCACATAAAGAATGCAAAACAAGTTTTAAAAATACATGCATGAGCATCATGAAGGGCATGATCATTCAAGAAGCATTTTTGGCACTTGAACAAGTCATACAAAGCATACATAGACTTGCTAAGTAAGTGGACTAGCCTCACCTATTCTCTTATAGATTTTAGACTTGCCTCATGCATTTTCTCTAAGAGGTTTTGACTCAACCTCATTCTTGGGAGACTCTTTACTTTGTTTCAACTAATTTTAAGGGTTCTTGGCTCATCCTTACCATGGCTAAGGGTTCTTAGCTTCACCACACTCAAGTAAGCCTAAGCAAACATACTAGGCATTATTTGAAAATATATTACAACATCATGGTACCATAGAACAAAAGCATATGCAAGAACACTTTTCATGACTTAAAACACATATACACACATTTAAAGACAAGGTAAGCACATATTCATGCATGAGAGAAAATAGAGAGAGCCACCTTTGTTGCAACCACACACTTTTTCTCTTAGAAATGCTCTCCCTTCCTTGGCCTCACACACACAAAGGTGTGGGATTTGTTTCTCTTGGCCTAAACACAATATATGGAAACCAATTAAGTTCTTGGAGTTATTTCTAAGGCCATACATCTTCCTTAAACACTACTTAGTCTAGTGATCCCTTTTGTGGTTTCAAAATGAACCTAATGAAACAACATCTATCAAATGAGTTTTAGACTCTATTCTTTCCTTTCATTTATGATTCTTGACACCTTTTAAGCTTCTTGGAGTTATCACATAATTAAAACAAGGAGCCAAACTAAGTGTTTCTTCTTTAGGTTATATTATGGAACCCATGATACCAATTCTTTCTCTAGGCCTTTTAAATTTTTCCCAAGATTTTCTTTCATCTTCACTCATTATATATAACTCAAAAATGAGTTTGGAAAATTTTAAAACTATCCCTAGGTACATAGAACCCTCTTAGTTGAGCCATGCTCCTTTCTTGGCATCCATGGAATTTGCTTTGTTTTCTTAGTAGAAGATGCATATGGGGAGCCTTCTAGGGATCTTAGGAGTTCATCCAAACACTCATTTAGGCCTAGGAATTATTGTATTAAATCAGAATTTACAAGGGGCACTTAAAACCTTAACTTTGCTATCTTGATTTTAATGGTTATTTTGTTATTTCCTTTGCATATTCTTGTTCTCCTCCCTCATTTTCCTATGATTCATCCTTGTTTTAGCTAGAAATCTAACCCTTCTTGGCTGGTCTTACATAGGGTGAAACATGCAAGAGGAAGAACAAGAAACATCAAGCTTGAAGATGGCAAAAATACCTTGATTTTCTTCGGTTCTCTTGGCTTGATCTTCACTTGGTTAGCTTCTCCTCTTGATTTTCGAAAATTCCCCCTAGGTATAACCTCAAAACAGACCCAAATGCTTCAATAAAACCATAAGAAAGAAGGAAAGATGAAGGAGAAGGAACTTGCTAAAGAGAAACTAAGAAAATCCATGAAAAACTATACTTTTTCCTTGCTTTTTCTCTTCCCTTTCTTCTCTTCCTTGTGTGCCTCACTCCCTTGGTTCTTTCTTTGGTTTAGGGTAGAAATAAAATGAGCTAAGTGAAGGGAAGAGTGGGGCGTGGTCTTATATATAGGTAGATTTAAGAAGTTATTTCCAAAAATTTCAATTTTGTCCTTCAATCTTGGCATTTTCGTATCCGGCTTGTTTTAGCTCCTTTTTGAGAACTATTTTCTCCATCATAAAATTTAGGTCCTCAATTTTATAAAATGCCTTGGAATCACTTAAATTGGAGCTAAAATCTTCCCGAACAAAAATGTTAAAATTTAGGTCAACCGACATTAGAAAACGTGCATTGGAGGGGTTTTAACTGTCATGGGACTTCCCATGATTTTCAAGGCCTCTAAGAATCTCAAAGAACTCAAATCTAACATTTAAAAAGCCCTCCTATGAGAATTCCAAAATTTACTCGAAATTACAAAAATACCATTACGTTTTGTAACTATTTCGTTAATTTCTATCTGGTCATTTTAGCCTTTATTTTAGGATACCTCTGACCTCCTAAATTTATTATTTAATGTCTAAATTATTATTCTAAATTTTTTTGGATCTTAATCAATTTATTTCAGAGGACTTACTTTGAAAACATATCTGTTTCTGTCGTTTTAACGAAAATTGGACATTACACTCATTATGCATTTTGGCTTCATTTTAATTACATAACTTGACTTTTGGAATATAATTCCTTGATTTGATAATAAGCTCTTTAATTCTATTTGTTTCCTTTTATAGGTGGTCTTGTAATCATTTATTAATGTTTGATTTGGTATTCATTTCTTTCTTGTTTTGCTTTCATGTAATCTTTATATAAAAGGAAAGATTCAATGTGATCAAATTAACATTTAACATGTTTTAATTTCATCACAAGAAAACAAAAAGTTAGAGACAAAAATCAGAGATGAAACATTTCTTATCTCTAACTCATGGCATTCTTATCTAAAATCCATCTTAGAATGGTTATTTTTCTTAAAAAAAAACTAAAATTAAGGATGAAAATTTCCCTTTCAAATTCTATCTCAAATATGTTGTGAAAATAAATTTTTATAAAAAAAATTGAAATTAGAGATGGAATTTTCTATTTCTAATTTTGTCGCAAAATATATATTATTTTTTTGGAAAAGAAATTTCATATTAGAGACAACTTTGCATTTCAAAATTTTGAAATTAAAGAAGAATTTTTTTGTCTCTAATTTCATCTTTGAATTTTATTTTTTAAAAAAATACCAAGATTAGTAATGGATTTTAAGGATGGAATTTTATATCTTAAAAATATGAAACTAGAGACAGAACTTTTCATCTTTAATTCCATATCATAATGATTATTCTTTTTTTGAGGGGGGGGGGGAATCTAAGGTTAAAGATGGATTTGGGGATGGAATTTTTTGTCCCAAAATTTTAAAATTAGAGATGAAATTTTTTGTCCCTAATTTCATCTCAGAATTATTTTTAATTGAAAAAAAATAAGATTATAGATGGATTTGGGGATGAAATTTTCCATATTAGAATTTTAAAATCAGAGATGGATTTAGATACAAAATTTCCCATTTCAAAATATTTGTATCTAATTTCATCTCTAATACTGTCTTAGAATAATTTTTTGTGAAAAATAAATAGTCACAATAATTTGTTCCAAAAATATTCTTTTAACTTCTCCTAAATAACAAATACCAAAGAATTATACTCTTAACAACAAACCCTAAAACATAACAAATCTATCACATAACTTCTAATCATGATTGTGTTAATGGGGTAATTAGCCATAAGTAGTTGGATCAACCTAAGTCAATCTAACTTGCTTTTAAAAGGCCTATAAGATGAGCATGGCTACCATTTATTGGGCCTCATACAAGAAACTGACATAGCAAGTTGCTTAAATAACTATGAACTAGATGACTTCATGCATAACAAGCCATCTTGATTAGATGGCTTCCATGACTCATTATATAACTTGACTTAATTGTCATCATTAGTTTACTACCCAAGAAGTTTATCAATAAAAACCTTAACAACCTCACTAGAAGGAGGATTCATTCATGCACAGATGAGTATCACAAGACCAACATGCTCACACACATCATTCTCTTAGCTCTGCCTCATTAAGCCTATAAGAGACGTGTTCTTTTCTTTTATCTTGTCATTATTCTATTTTTCTATAGACCCTTAAATACAAGTATGGGCAAAATAGGCAAGTATATGTAATATTATGTTAGTTATACAATGTTGGTTTAAATTCATTCAAGTCGAATAAAACTTATGATTTTAGTTATAATTATACTAAAACCATTAAGTTTAAACCAAATTTTATAATAAATGAAGACATAATTCATTTTTATTCTTATAAGAATTTAGGTTGAGTAGTCAATTTTTTAAATACATATTAATTTTTGAATAGAGATGTGGTATTTTTAAAATTTAATTGTAGAATAGGAATAAAAGGTGGAATTTCTTTTTTGAAATTAGAGCCAAAATTTTTTCATCTTTAATTTCATCTTAAATATATTGTGAAAAAATTTTTAAGAAAAAGGAAATTTTGAAATTAGAGATGAATTTTTTTTTTTGTCTCTAATTTTGCTTTAGAATAATGGTTTTTTTTTTCTAGAAAAGAAAACTAATATTAAAGATAGATTTAGAAACAAAACTTTTCATCCTAAAATTTTGGAATTAGACATGGAATTTTTCCATCTCAAATTCCATCTTAATTAAGTGAAAATAACATCATTTTTTACTTTCCCTTAGTGATAGAAAATTCCAACCCAAATTCCATGTGTAACATAAAAACAACATCATTTATTTAAAAATTTAAAGATAAAATTATAAGCTCAATTGCATTATTTGCCAATGTGGTAATTTTTCCTTGAAATTCACTTTACCCCTTGACACTTCTTCTTTCTTACAATAACCTAAGTCTAACAAAAAAAATGAGATTATGGGTCCAAGAGCATGAGGAGATTTCTCTATGTCCTTGTTTTGTGTTTGCTCCTTTAGAAATTTGTTTTTCTGTAATGAGTTCAAAGCACACTACAAGTTCCTTAAGCAATTCCTTTCTCTAAGCCCTTTCATTCTTAGGTTCCTGGTTCAATTTGTCTACTAGGCTGCTTCTTCAAGGCTACAATGAGTTCTTATCTTACTTTTTGTTTTTTCAAATGAAATAGAAATTTTATTTTTAGTATTCTTGTAAGGTTTGTTATATGCCTTAATGTTGTAGAAGTAGAGCTATAATAGAGGTCTTGATTAGGAAATATATATTATAAGTGGGCAATGACAAATTTATTATGTGCTAGTGCTAACTACTATTTGATTGTTATGTGTTTGAATGAGTTAATTTGGTTTTAGGCATATTTAATAATTTTGGTTATATTATTGCTTGTACCTTACTTTGGCATCTTGGTATATATAAAATGGTTATAAGGTTGGTTGTTAGCATCTTGAAACCTTTTTCTTTCTAGTTTTAATTTAAAGCCAACTATAATATCCAAGATTTTAGAAAATTTTTTAAGTTTGCTAGCTATAGCCAGGATCCCTATTAGCTATAGCGAATGTACATGTTTGCTACAGTGAGTTTCCAATTAGCTACAATGAAGGTGCTGGTTTGCCATAGCAAGAATGTAACTCGCTATAATGAGTTTGTGCATCCCATGCAAAATCCAAAGAGTTTCTTGTAATAGCACGCTCCATAGCTAGAACAGGGGCTTGAAACTAATAAGTGCTCGCCATAGCGAGGGATATTTCCCGCTATAGCGAGACTTATTTTGGAAAAAGTGTGAAAAAGTGAAAATTTTCTTTTTAAAGGACCCAGAAGCCTCTTAACCCCTCTAACCGACATATTTCTTCATCCAAAACCAGAGAAGAGGGATGGAGAGAGAAGGAGTATAATATTTAATTCTTTGAAAACGAGAGAAAACGCTAAAAACGTAGCGTGCGGTTTCTTCTTAAAAGCACAAAATTCATTGGATACAAAAGGAAATCTCCTAGATAGAGTGATTTGAGGTCTAATAAAATTAGAATAATATTTTAGATCTCAAATAATGGCGATTCAAGGCTAGAGGTGCCTTGAAACTGGAGGCAGAATAGCCAGACATATTTTAATGAAAATGCAATGAAATGTAATGGTATTGTCGTAATTTTTAGCAATTTTTACAATACTCACAGGAGAACTTTTTAAATGAAAAATTTGAGTTCTTTGTGGCTCTTAAAGGCCTTGAAAATCATAGAAAGCCTCGGGACAGTTAAAGCCCCTCTGGTAGACATTTTCTAACGGCAGTGAGCCTAAACTTTGACTGATTCGTTTGGGAAGGTTTTAGCTTCAAATTGAGTGATTCCAAAGGCATTTTATAAGATTGAGGACCTAAATTTTATGACAAAAAATATAGTTCTAAAAAAGGAGCTAAAACGAATTAGAAATAAAAATGCCAATAACAGAGGGCAAAATTAGAATTTTTGAAAAAGAAGCTTCAAGAAACTCCTTTTAATTACATGCCCTTCTTCTCTCCCTCTTAGAGCCAACTTTATTTTTGCCCAAGAAAAGAAGTGAGAGCAAGGGAAATAGGTGCACAAGAGGAGGCAAGAGGAAGAGGAAAAATAAGGCAAGAAAGGTATGAAAATCTTGGTTTTTCAAGCACTTTCCTTCACTAAACTTCTCCTCCTCCTTCCCCTCTTCCTTTCTATGGTTTTATTAAGGTTTTTGGTACTATTTTTAGGTTAGACCAGATGGGAAAAATTCGGATTTGAGGAGGAGAGCTAGAAGAAAAGGAAAGCATTCAAGAAAAGCTTGAATTCAAGGTGAAATTCCTAGTTTCCATGCTTCACTTTTCTTGTTCTTCTTGTGTGCATTTTGTTCTCCTTATAGCCAGCCAAAGGGAGAGTGTTTTTGGGCAGAACCAAGAATGAATCATGTGAATTAAGGTGTTGGTATTTAGAATATGCAAAGAAAATTAAGTAAAAGCCATTGATTTTTAAGATAGGAAAGTTAGGGTTTCATCGGTTCTCTTGAAATCCTGATTTGATATAGTAATTCTTAGGCTTAAATGAGTGTTTGGATGAGCTCCTAAGATCCTTATAAGGCTCCTCATATGCATCTTCCATAAAAAAAACAAAGTAAATCTATTTGGTGCTTCTTTGAAGCCTAGCCTTGGCCTAAGCTAAATGGAGCACCTAGGGATAGTTTTAATTTATTCCAAACTTATTTTTGAGTCATATATGATGGAAGAAAATGAGAGGAAGCCTTGAAAAAATTTTAGAAGCCATGGATAGGAGATGGTATCATAGGTTCCATATTATGGCTTAAAGAAGCAACACCTAGCTAGGTTCCTTGATTTGATTATGTGATGACTCCAATAAGCTTAAAAGGAGTCAAGAATCATATATAAGTGAAGAGAATGGAGAAAAGATCATGTTTCCATAGGGTTGCTTCATTAAGTGCATTATGGAACCATAAAGGAGCCATATGAACTACCTAACTTTTCTAATGAATGTGTAGCTCTAGAAATTAGTTCAAGAGTGTAATTGGCTTTCATATGATATGTCTAGGTCAAGAGAAACAAGCTCCACCTTATTGTGTGTGTGTGGCCAAGGAAGAGAAGTCCAATTCAAGAGGAAAAGTTTGCATTTGTAATAGTGGTAGCTTTCTCCTCTTTCTCTTATGCATGGATGAATGTTTGCTTTGTCTTTGAATGTGTGTATGTATGTTTTAAGCTATGAAGAAATGCTCTAGCATGATTTCATATGCTAGATGATGTTTTATACATTTAAATGATGCCTTATGACATTGCTTTGGTTTACTTAAGTGTGGTGAAGCCAAGAACTCACTAGTTATGGTGAAGATGAGCTAAGAACCCTTGAAAATGGTTGGGACAAAGTCTAGAGCCTCCCAAGAGTAAGGCTTAGTTCAAGGCCTTTAAGAAAAAGGGTGAGGCAAGTCCAAAATTCTTGAAGAAATGGGTGAGGCTAATCCACTTACTTGGCAAGCCTATGTATGCTATGTATAACTTTTTAAAATGCCAAGAAAGCTTTTTGAATGATCACATGTTCCATAATAGTCATTCATGCACTTTTAGATATAGATTTGCATTCTTTATGTGTGATTGAAAGGGAGAAGAGCTATTGGGATTCCTAGAATCTCATCCCTTCCTCCCCACATGTTTAACATGTCTAGGTGGACCAAGTAAACCAAAGAATGGAAGCCATCAAGCTTAGAAGAAGAAGATTGACACCCAAGTGTGTGAAAGTGCCAATTTGTAGCCATATGAGTAGCACATGATGTAATCCTCTATTGTATATGCTATATAACCTCATAAACATATGTAAATATGCAAATGTATCATATACAAATAATATTTAATGTTATATATATGATATAGTGCATTTTGGACATTGGAGGGTAAGACTTGACTTGTATATTCTTGCATATGGCATGGGGTGAGAGAGTGAGTTTTTAATTTCTAGGTTTATACCCTTTAAGACAAGTTTAGTAGACCATTTTGGTACTTTTTCACGTGCTCAAGTGGCCATGGTTGCCTTAGAAACTAAAATGGGCTATTTGAACCCCTTATGAGAAATAAAAGTTACTATTTTGCTACCTAATGTCAAAATCTAACCAAATGAACGAATTTACCCATGAAATTCAGCATATATATAGGTCTCATTTAGAGATTTTTGGAAAGCCAAAGACTAAATTATTTGGAACTCTATGGAATTAATTATAAATTTTCAAAGTTGGCATTTTTCTACAGAACTGATGTAGACATTATTCATATGGTTAGTTGCTTGGGCTATGTCATTAAAGAGTAAAATGGTATCCAATACTTATGAAATTTTATAGGCATAAACTATACATAATAAGCTTTTCATGGCCATTAAGATTACCTCAATTGGATGTTTGAGTAGAGAGATATGAATTTTTAAAGTTTGAGGATAGTACTAGTAATGACAGGCTATCTCTAGTACTATTTCATCAATTTTTGGTGGCTAGCAGCCTCTGTTGTGGTTTGTATTTTTTTTTAGCTAAAGTAGAAATTTTTGAATTTCTAGAATAGTAAAGTATGCTTAATTTTGATTTTTCTAAAATTAGTTATGATTTTTTAAAGTTTATGATAAGAATCTGGAATTTTAGTCCAAGGCTGCACACCTTTTTTGTATGTATCCACTTCCTTTGCTTGGGTTCTAGGCCACTTCTTGAGCTTGTTATGAGTTGTATTTGTGTATTTAAATATGAGAATGAGATAGATGAGTCCATATAGCCCACGAGACATGGAGTGAAAAATTTATGCATGACGTAACACAAATTAATGGATTATTTCAATGGCCTTTCTTTGAGAATATTATGTAATTCATGAGAATGAGCCTACAAATGGTATGAGATGAGCTTAGTAAATATGGTGTTATAGGGAGACCAAGAGGAGCCAAGAAAGAAGGGAGAACATCAAGGAAAAAGGTGAGAAAATTGTAAGAATTCATGGTTTCTTCTTTTAGAAAATCAGTTCCTCTCTCTTTCCAAAGTTTTAGGTGCTCATATGGTTCTATTTTGGGCTTAATTTAGAGGAGGAAGTGTAAGGATTTAAGGAGAAGATTTAAGCAAAGGAAGAACCTCTTGGAAAGAGCTTGATTCAAGGTCACTTCTTTCCATTTTGGTGCATCTTCTTCCCTTGCTTCTTCTTGAGTGTTTCAGCCAAGAATAGAACCATGAGAGGGAAGGAAAGTTTCTGACTTAAAGCAAGTATAAAACCATTAATTTAGGCCATGAGGAGTTGAAATATGCCAAGAAATTATAAGAGAAATCAATGAATTTCAAGTTAGGGATATGTAGAGCTCTTGAAGGTAATGTGAAACTAATTTGATTTATAAATCCCCTAACATATTTAAGTGTTTGTTTAAATTCCTAAGACCCCTAGGAAGCTTCCCAAGTGTCCCTTCCATCAAGGAAACATTAGAAGCTCCATGGACTCCAAATGCTTTTCATGGTCTAACCTAGAGCACTTGAGAGGGGTATTGAGTGTTTTAATTAGTTCTAAACTTGGTTTGGGATCATGTGTGATGGAAGAAGATGAGAGGAACCCTTGGAAAAACTTTAGAAGCCATAGATTGAAAGTTGGGTCAATAGGTTCCATAATATAACCTATAGAAGCAAATGGACCTAGGCTCTTGGAATTGAGTGTTTAATGACTTCAAGGAGTCTACATAGAACCAAGAGGCCTAGATATGGGAAGTAAATGAAGCTAACAACTTGAATTATGGCAGTTGCTTCATTAGGCCACTGATAGAGCTATTGTGGAACCAATAAACTAAGTATGCTTCTTAAGTGTATATTTGATGCTTTGGCTTGTTCCAAGAGAGTAATTGAGTGCTTTTTGTTATGTCTAAGCCAAGGAACTCAAGCTCCATCTAGTTGTGGTTGTGAGACCGAGAAGGGAAAAGAGAAATCAAAAGGGAAGACTTATGTTGGCTTGCAAGGTAGCTCTTCACTCTTTTTTGTTGCATTCTTGAATGTATGATGGCCATTGTATGCTTGTGTATACACTTTATTGTGAGACATGCTATTTGATATTGTCTTGTTGCATTGGTATCAATATGCTTATATTTTGGGTTGTGAAAATTACTCTTAAAGGGTAAGGTGGTGCTAAAAGTCTCTTGTAATAGGTGAGAGTAATGGGTGAGACAAGGCCAAAAGTCTCATGGATGAGTGAAGCTAAGTCAAAAGTCCCTAGACTAAGGGTAAAGCCAATCCAAAAGTTTCCAAAATAGGGTGAGGCTAGACCAAAAGTCCCTAGAGCTTATTCTTGATATTGATATGATTTTCATGGCATACAAATCATGTGTTGAATAATTTTTAATGGTTGATGCCTACTTGCATACTTTGACATATTTATATGCCTTGATTACTTTCTTGAATGAGTGTATGAGCTATTGAGATTCTATGAATTTCACCCCTTTCCCTCTCCCATCTCATATTGTCTAAGTGGAGCTCAAGAGCCAAAGATTGGAGGCCATGAAGCATAAATGGTCATTTCTTGACACTTTGGCATAATTATATATAATTTTGAGTATAGGAAAGTCAAAGTATTTATGTACATATTATTTTTGAGTTATAACAATTAGAGCAAATGTAAAAGCATGTATGGATGATGTAAAAACCATATTTGGTACCAAATCAATGTAAATATAAGATTTGGACCTTGGATGCTTTGTAAATGCCAGTGTATTCTTGCATGTGGAATAGCCAAATTGATATGTATGATAGTTTAGACCACTTGGGCAATTCATATATGATGTATTACTACTTTCAAACTTGCCCAAGGTGTGCTAGAATATGTATGAGGCCATTTGAAACTACTTTGAACCATATAAGTTGCCAAATTTGCCAATTTCAAGACCTATGTCAAGGTTTGACCAAATGACCTTTTCTTGGTTAAAACTTTGCATGCTTATAGGTCTTGTCTAGAGCTTTTTGAGAAGCTAAAGTACATATTATTTGGAGCTTTAGAGAATTTTTGGTGAATTTTTAAAGTTGGAAAATTTTGATAGAAATGACATTGTTACTATGCAAATGGTCAGTAGCTTCACCTCTGTCACACGTCGGTCAAATGGTGTCCAATGGCTATGAAATTTTACAGGGAAAAACTAGACATTCACAGTGTACTGGAAGCACCTCAATTGGAGGTTTGCAGAGGGAGAAATGATTTTCTAAAGTTCTAAGTCAGTATCAAGGATGCCAACGAACTTTGGCTATTGTTCCATTAGTTTTCAAGGTCTAAAGGCTATTGAATTGTTCTAGACTTATTTTTTTCCTCTAGTTAACATCTGTAGATTTCTAAATTCGTATAGTTTGCTGAGATTGGATTTTTGTGAAATTAGTTATGAATTTTTGAAATTCATATCAGTAAACTGTATTAGAAACGTTGAGTAGTTTGACTCTTTGAGCTTTTCCGTTGTCAAACATGGTCCAAATGATGTTATTTTAGCTTGGAATTATTTTTAGCATAAATTGAACATCCAAAGCTTTCCAGTCTTGATTTTTATTTTTTTAGAATTAATTATAATTTTCTAAAGTTGGGGTCAAAAACTTGAATTCTGGACCCGTGAGAAAAATGTGATGTTTCTGGGTTTTAGTCTCATATCCGTGGTTTATGGATTGTTTTATGATATGTTTGAGTTATATAAATGGAGTTTGAGTAGAGAATGTAAGTGATGGGTTCATGGGACCCATAGGACAAAGTATGAACGTTTAAACCCCGATATAATGCATTAAAATGCCACGATTTTAGTCCTTTGGAAATTATATGGAATCAAGCTTAAATGATGGATAATCGAGGTTAATACATTATGGTGTTACACCAACAAAATAAAAAAGTAAGATATCAACAACATAGTAGCACATTCGATTAAAGAGATTTTTTCCCCTAGTAATAGCTTTGGGATTTTTATTAAAATTACTTTGGGATTTTCCCCATTAGTATATTTCCCAATTGTGGATTCGGTTTGCTCTTGCATATAAGTTCTAGGTAAAATTCTAAATAGCTCTGCTTGCTCTATTCTAGTTTAATAGGAGTTTGTCTAAGTAGGGAAACTTTTGGGTTTGTTACTTGTTGATGTTGACATTAACTTCTTCTAGAATGATTGGCATATGATCAAATACACTTTGAATTTTTAGTTTTGCAAAGCATTGACGATTTAGATAGGTTAGTTGTTTAATTATGTTAAAAAAGGTAGAGTTTGAGAACTAAGGACCTATGTATATATATTTTTAAAATCATTTTGTCACTTTATTATCTATTGTTAAAGATCACATGTTTTTTTTAGCACATGTTTCTTTTGTTTTTTGTTTTTTAAATGTAGGAATAGTTATTGCCTTAGAGTCAACTTGCCTAATTTGTTTCTACTGCAAATCTTACTGATTGAAGGAGTTTAATTTTCTTTTATTGTTTGGGTGTAATCATGGGATTGAGAGGGATCTAGTCTCAACTATTTCCCTTATTTATGTATTATTTTTAGACTCAATGGAATAAGAAAAATTAGAATAACAAATTCTAAGTTTATTATTATTTTGTTTCTTTATATATCTATTCTTAGTTGTTAATTTGAGTCAATTGTTTTCCTTGTATGGTAATGATAATTGACATTCTTTTATGGCTTCCATATCTTTGACATTCATTTCCTTAACTATAAGATTTTCCTAAATTTTTAATGCCTCTTAACATCATGGAATATGTAAATAAGTTAAAGTTAAATTTCAACATTAATGTTAAGATACTTACTTAATTATTGGGTGTGTGTTTGTAACATCTAGAAATTTATTAATTAAAATAATGGAGAATTAAGTATTTAATTTGGGAAAAATAAATAATTATTATAGAAATTTTAGAATAAATTATTTGAAACTATAATTTTGGGCATTTTGAGACAAATATAATTTTTGGCTACTCTAAACTAAAATAAATTTAATAGTGGATTTGGGCTTGATTAAAAAAATTAATTAAGAGAAGGTTAACATTTAATTTTTGGACCCTAGGATTTATTCATTTATACCAAGAACCATTTTTATAAAGGCCCAACTTGAGTTAACTAGACCTAACCCATTTAATCATGGCCCAACACCTAGGAAATGGACCCAATTGAACTATAGGCTTTTAGGTTAGCCCATTTTCCCTAAAACCCTAAAATTTCTATAGCCTTTTACCCCTTATTCTATAAGACACACAAGAGACTTAAAAGGAAAAATTCATATATGTAAGAGGAGGCTAGGGTTTCTTCCCATTTTGCTACTGATTTACACTCTTAGAGGGAGATTTAAGCCAATGTGAGTTATATAAAAGTTAATCCTCTCATTTTCCTCTACATTTTCATTTAATTATTTTTGTGTTTGGTGAAATTTCATCTTATCTCAAAATTTGAAAGTAGGTGTTGGTTGTTTTTTGCATGATTTTCGAAGGTTATGGATAGAGGAACCATTGGATAAGTATTTTCTCTTCATTTTGATGTATTTTATGCTAAAATTGGCCCAAAGGATTGACTTATATATTGGTTCTACTAATATATTAAAATACCAACAATTTGGAGTAGGACATTGCATTTTTTGGTGTTAAAAGGCTGAAATGTGAATTTGGAATTTATTGGGAACTAGGTAAGTGATTCTTAGGTAATTCTTGATGCTAGAAATAAATGAGTAGCTAATTTTTGTAATGGATGATGACTAAGAATTTGGTTTTGGTAATTTAGGATCTCTAAAGGGTTGGTAATTGACCTTGGCTTCTAAGAAAATTAACATAACTAAGGTAACCGAGGATTTTCTAATTCCATATGTATGTACATTGTAATATGATATTTGTTGCATATATCTATGTTTTCTATGCTAAATGATTAGTTGGCTACTTGTTTGTTTTAAATCATGAGCTGTCCATAGTGGGGCTATAACCATGCTACTACTCGTGCATTATGCCGTGATCATGTATTATGTTATGATTAGACTCAATGGAATGTACTAAGCCGTGAGCATGCTCAATAGGGAGTTGACATTATGGATATGGCTTTCCCTCTATTTTTGGCCATTAATATGTTGTATATGATAGTAGTTATTGGTAGTCCAACTAATTCATGTGCTAAATATATTGATGCTTCTGGCATTTTTTTGTATAAATAACATTTATGTTAATTATTTTGCATATATGTAAGAAATTTTTATTTGATTTTTGAGATTTATATCTTACCTCATTTCCTAAGGTAAAAATTTTCAAGTGAAGGCTCCTTAACTAAAGAAAAAGGAAAGCAAGTGATTGACCACCCTTAGATTTAGGTCTTGTGTGGAGTTTCTGCACTTGAACAATTTTAACTTAGTGTAAATGTTATTTTTTTTGTAATCTAACTTGTATAATATCATGATGCATTCATTTTTGCCAAGTGTAGGTATTTTGATGTTTTGTACCTAAGGATATAATCATTAGGAAGTTAGACCTTAATTTACATAGAATTTGATGTATTTATCTAATGTTGATCAAACATGGATTTCTGTGAATGTATGATGTTGAAATGCTAATAATGGATGATGTTATGCTATTATACGAATGCTTAGCCTAAATTCTTATGTATGAAGGTTTTTACTATTATTTATGCCTTGTGTGTGGGTTTAAGGTGTGTCATAGCCATATTTTACACCTAAGAATACTTTAGCAATTTGAGGATAGGAATAAGTTTATTTGGTCTATCGAAACTTGTCCAAAGTGATCTGAGGTCAGTTGGTAAAAAATTACATATTTTGATATTATTACGAGAGGTTTTAGGTACCCCTTCGCTGTCACAACTAGTGAATTTCTGATATATAGTAAGATTAATTGGCATGATCAATCTGTAAGTCTCCAAATGATGAAAGCAAGGAAGTTGAGGCATATAGGAGATTTTATACCATTAAAACTATGTTTTCTAGTCATAAAAGGACGTTAGAATTTAGTTAAAAGGACTGCCTTCTTGGTTAGGATGTGTATTTATGAGTTAGAAATCAAGAAGAGTCCAAATTGCAACCAAAAGAGTTATAGAATTGAGTATAGCTGCGATAGGTGTGTTTTGTCATAGTGTAAACTAAAAGTCTTAGTCTAGGAGTTTTACAGAACCGAGTCGCACTACAGTGTAGCATGTTTCGTCATGGCATAATTCGAGATTTTTGCCCAGTAAAGTTACAATATGCAAGTTTGCTGTGATGCTAGGTAGCCTCATCACAATGAGACTTGGGGGATTTGTCAACAATTAGGTCTTGGAGGAACCTCACTATGGCATGGGCATTTGAGTCATGGCGAAGATTAGGAATTTTGTAAGTTTCAGTGCTAGACTTGCACTTAGCCATGGCATAGAGCCTTTAGATTGTGACATAAGTACAAAATTTTAGTTCCAAAGTTATAAAGTCGAATAAAGTTGCAATAGAAAGTGTCTAGGTCCTAATATGGCTGCATTTAGGTGCTTTTAGGAGTTACAATAGCCAACATAGCTACAACTAAGTCCTTCCAAGTCACGACCTAAGTCCCTATACCCAATTTTAGCCATTAGATCCTAGTTTTCACTAAATAATGAAGAGTAATGACTTGTAAACTAACATATTGGTGTTTTATGCTTCTAGAACCATTTGGGAATGAGCTTAAAGTCTTAAATGAAGAATTAAATTTCTTATAGACACTCATCTTCTTGCTTATCTGAATGGTGATTATTAATGCTTAAAATGTTCAAATTTCCTTGTATTTTCACCCGTTACTAAATTATTATTGGTATTAAACTTCAAGTACTAGTGATTTAGTGTATAATTATGCTTAATTAGACTAATTAGGAGTTAAGGTTGTTATAGTGTCTCCTTACATTGTAGTTTGAACTAGGAATCTTTCATTCCTCATACCAAACCACCTGAGGGAACAATAAAGAAAGAAGAAACAAGAAGAAAAACTAATCAAGAAAATAAAGCCTGCTTATCCTATTGCATTATATGAAAGACACTTTGATATGATGATAGAAACCAACTAGAAAACTTAAGAAAATGTTTGTAATATAGTGTGATAACTAAGAAAATAGCAACAAAAGATCGATTGAAATAGAGTAGCTCTTATAAAACAAAAAACATATTAGTAAAACATAGAAAATAATGAACTAGAAATATTAAAATATGCAAGAAATAAATGATAGTGCTAGGCCTTTAAGATGCTAGCTATCTACGAAATCCACTCTATAAGATGCTAAATTTTAGGTTTAATTTGTATTGAGAAGTTCTCCTCCTTTGAATATACAATCTAGTGTTGTTAAGATGTTTGCTTCTTTGCCTTCTTCACACTTTTCCTCCACTAAAGGAAATGTTATGCTTTTAATCCCTTTTTACAAACTTACTTTTAGACATCATAGTTGTGCCAAAAAATTGAAGATGGTTGTACTATAGGATAGTCCTTGTCAGGTAGGAGTTACATATGAGTTTTTAAAGGTGTTGATGATTTGATTGACCATACCTATTAATTGTCAACATTTTCGTTCAAGCGTAAGTTAGGTGTTCATGTGTGAAGTGTGAATGCAAGAAACATTTAGTTCTTAATGATGTGAAGGAGCAGCTTTATAGGAATGGGTTTAGGCTTGACTACTATCGAGGACTTGTCATGGGAAAGCATTACCTGAGTGTTTCCCCATGGTGTATCTTATGCCAAGTAAATAATTTGTTTCCCATGGGCTATTGGGGAATAGTTTAACCAATTTGAGACCATGGTGATGGATGTAGTTGAACCAAGTGTTAGGGATAACTATTAGCAAATGGTGGATGAGTCAACAAATCTTGATGTTTAAACGTTTTATAACATGTTGTTTGCAACATAGGCCTCTTTGTGAGAGGGTTGTATTAGTCACTACAAACTTTTTGTAACTGTAAGGATGCTTATCATTAAGGCAAACTATAACATGCTTAAGCAATGTTATAACAAATGTAACACCCCAAAAATTAATTAAGGTGTTAATCATGGATTAATATTAATTAAGAATAATTAATATGGGATGATTGGGCAAGTTGAGTAAATAGGGATTTTAGATAGATAAATTATTAATATGGGCTTGAGAATCAATTGAGATAGAAGCTTCACCTAGGCCCAAATTAATGAAATGTGATAAGAGACTAATGGAGGCCTAATGAGTTTGGGGCAGACCCAAACTAATTTAATGAGATAGAGGCCCAAGATTTATCTTGTATAGGCTCAATTAAGTGGCCCAATAACCCTTGTGCAGACCCAAGCCCTTGAGCCCTTCAAATTGGGCCCAAACACTATTAAACTTCAGCAACCTAATGTATAAAACTGGCCCAATGAAATTCTGCAGCCCAACAATTGAAAACTGGCCCAATAAGCAAAATCTGAAAACCCAATTGGGTTTGAACTTGGAGCAACCCATGACCCAGCCCCTTGACCCAACTTAAACCCATCTAAAACCCTAATACTTCAGCCACTTATCCCATTTGCTGAAACTCAAAAGTGAAATTCGGAGGTGGAGAAGGAGGCTAGGGTTGGGGGCAAGAATTCTGCATTTTCACACACTTAGAGCAAGATTCAGCCAAGGTAATAGTTATACAACTTAATCCCCTCATCTTTCTCTTTAATTTGATCCGATTAGTTTTTCATTTGGAGTAATTTCATCATACCCAAAATCTGAAATGTGGGTGTTTGGGAATTTCCTTGAGAAAATTCGTAGGTTGAGGTTGGGGTTGGTATTAGGTGAGTTTAAACCCCCATTTTGATGCATTTTCTGTTAGTTTGAGACCCCTATAGTTGACCTATGATATGGGCTTTGGTTTCATGTGAAATTACCCAGAAATTGGAGTGAACTATGGAAATTTCTGGTGTGGGGAAGTTGGAATCCAAAGTTAAATCCCTTAGTAATTAGGTGAGTAACCTCTAGTCTGTTATTAGTAGTTCAACTCTTTGAATATTTGATTGTGATCAGAAATGATGATAATGATGCTTGTTATAGGCTTGGTGTGCATTTGGATTATTATGGTAGTTAGGGAAAGAGTAATTGGCTTCGTTGAGGTAACTGGGTTATTTTCCTAATTCCATGTATATGCTCATGTTAATCTGCTATTTGTTACACATGCTTGATTTTGAAATATTAAATGATTGGTTGACTACTTGATTGTTATTGTGATTGGACCTTGTGAGTCCATGGTGGAGCTGTGGTGCGGCTGCCACTCGTGCATGTGCTACGATCGAGCACCGGGTTATGATCAAACCCCAGATGCACTGAGCCCTGGTTGTGCTCATGATGGAATAGGTGCCGTGAACGGGCCTCTCCCAGTGTTATTGGCCATTAACATGTTATGTATGATTGCTGGTATGGGACAGTAGTCATTGGTAGCTCAACTAGTTCATTTGCCAATTGAATTGATGATTCTGATATTGATGACATGAGATTGTCTTGGATTGATTGACTTGTACATATATATGGAAATTTCCTTTTGTTACTGAGATTGTATATCTCACCCCGTTGTGGGCTAACATTTTCAGGGATCGGACCTCTTAGTGGCAAGGAGAAAATTAACGAGAGCCTATTAAATGGTTTGGTAGCATATAGGTCTGGGAGCTTTGACAAAATGTATTATAATTAAATTGTTAGTTTGTATCATTGCTGCATTGCATCATGAGTTGCCAAGTATAGGGATTGTATATGTAATTTGATTATCATGGAATTGAACCTTATGACTGTAATTGGCTAATAATGGAAAGTGTATCTAATGTTAAATATTAACGGTGCATGATTGGTGTTGTTATTATTCCATAAACTTGCTGACAGGAGGTAATTAGAGGAAAGAAATGGGCATATAAGTTTTGAATTGGTAATGGAAGCATAGCTAAATAAATAAGGTAGATAAATGCCATTAGAGCCATATAAAATGAGGGCAGGTGACCTTAGGGTGTCCCTAAGAAGAGAAATGGAGTGTAGGGGGCGAAATATAGTGAAAACAGCTACAGAAGGGAGTCACGTCGCGGCCAAGAAGGCTTCGCCGCGGCCTAGGGAGTGATAGTGGCGAGGGACGCCGCGGCTTGAGAAATCTCGCCGTGGCGCGGAGTGAAAATAATCGCCCAGGGGGTGACAGAACGTAACCTCGCCGCGGCGCGAGTCGAGGAAATTAATTAGGGAGGTTACAGTAGCAAAACTCGCCGTGGCGCCACATAGGTTGGCCACGGCGCAGATCTAACTCGCCGCGAGAAAATTCCAGAGAGCAACTTGGCCGCGGCGCAAGTTTAAAAACTTGGTTTTCGAGCTCCAGAACCTAGCTTAGCCGTGGCGGGGAAGTTCCAGGTCGCGGCGCAGGTCCCCAAACTTCTATATTTGACCTAGAAACCCTAATTTCAGTAAGGCTAATGTAAGGGAGTAGCATGGGGACATTGGTGGGATGTTTTGTGGGTTGGAATTGATTAATGGATGAATCCTAAGCCTTAATGATGGTACAAACCCCTTTTATACATGTTTCTGTTATGGTTGTTAGTTGATGATCCTAGTAGTATCAAGGTTTACATTTCCCCTATATTTTCTTAATGTAATTAATTGCAACGACTCCAGACCTTGATCATTATTTATTAATCATGTATTTAACTATAATTACCGATGTTAGAATTTAGGGTCGTCACAACAAAATCATGGAATTCATGAGGAGACAATGCTGTTTGATAATCAAATGCTTGCAAACTTGTATAGAACAAAGAAGATGGTGCCACAATTGGGTCTTAGTTATATAAAGATCATTGTTGTGTCAATGAGTGCGTGCTATATTACAAGGAAGATTTGAATGAAACCTATTATAATTTTTATGGGTTTGCTAGGTATATAACAAGAAGGACTATTCATGGGAGGTGCAAGGAGGTTGCAAAAAAGTAACTATGGTTCTTACCATTGATTCTAAGACTTTTGAGATTATTTACTTTTGAAATGAGAGCTGAGGGAATGAGGTGGCACTATGAAAATTATTAAGGTATTATGTATTATCCCATCCCTTTAATGGAGAAGTGTGGAGAGTTTTTTTTATCAAACCTATCTTGACTTTGTTGCTATTTTAAGGAATGTGAGGCTTAGGCTATATGTTGGTGGCTTTATACCATATAGTCAATTTGGGAAAAAATATTCTTGTTGGCCTATGATTATCACCCTATATAATCTTCCACTTGGGATGTGCATGAAATGGGAATACAAGTTGTAACACCATATTTAACTAGCCTTCCTTATCTATATCCTAGCTTCCTTTCATTAATCTCATAAGGTTTCCAAGAAAATGGTATTAAAATATTCAATTATTTTTGCATTATGTCATGGATAAAATTTTCCTTTTGTGTCTAGTGGACCATATGAATTTATCCATTTCATTTTCCTATTTAATTACACACATATAACTCAAAACCATCTCAAAATGTGGCCCACAACTCAAGCTCATAACATATATACACAAAATAATAGAAGGTTACCTCAGGTTCATGTGCCAAGTTTCTATCATGAACTTTGAAAAGTTATAACTAATTCTAAAAAAATCAAAATCAAGCACACTATAGCATTCTGGAAAGTTACAAATATCTACTTTATACTCAAAATAAGTTGAGACCAATGTAGTAGTAGTAAGCCACTAGAAATTGATGGAAAAGTATCCAAACTCATATGGTGCTACTAGTACTATCACATAATTTCAAAAATTTATATCTCTCTACTTAGACATCCAATATAGGTGATCTCAGTGGCTATAAAAATTATATCATGTATAGTATATGTATATAACATTTCATGAGTATTGGACACCATTTGACCCTCAAATGATATAGGAGAAGAAATTGACCATATGAACAGTAACCATACCAAAATAGTTAAAATTTGGCAACTTTGAAAATTCATAATTAATTCCATAGAGCTCCAAATATCTGGCTTTAGCTTTCTTAAAAAGCTTTGGATAAGATCTATATGCATGCCAAATTTCATAAGGAAATTCGTTTATTTGGTCAGATTGAGCTATAAGGTTCCAAAATGGCATTTTTTGTGCTTCTTAAGGGTTATAAAGGGTCCAAATTTACTCCCAAGGCTTTCATGGCTACTTGAATAGGTGAGAAAGCACTAAAATGGCCTATTAAACTTGTCTTAAAGGTGTACAAACCCAGATTTCACAAACTCACTCTTCCACCCCAAGATATACACAAGAACATACAAGCCTCATCTTGCCATTCAATGTCAAAATCATGTAATATCATTTATATAACTTTAGTTCTCATACATATACAATATATCCATACCTTTACAAGTATTCATGAGCTCTTACATCATATAAAACATTGGATTACATCTTATACCATTCATATGGCTACAAAATGGACAATTTACATAATTTTCTATCAATCTCTTTCTTTTATACTTGGTGGCTCCCATTTCTTAGCTTACTTGGTCCACCTGGACATGTTAGACAATGGGGAGAAAGGAATGAGATTCTAAGAATCCTTTTCAACCATACATAAAGGATGCCAATACAAGTCTAAAAATGCATGTATGGATATCATGGAGTCCATAATCATACATAAAACATTTCTTACACTCAAGAAGTCACATAAAATATACTCTTTGGGGATTTGGACTTGCTTTACCTATTTTCTTAAGGGACTTTTGACTAAGCCTCACTCTTTAGAGACTTTTGACTTTGTATCACCTATTCTTGGGGACTTTTGGCTCATCTTCACCCTAATTAAGGGACTTTTGGCTTTACCACACTCAAGCAAACTAAAACATATTCATAAAGCATCATTCAATTGAATAACAAAGCATCATGGTACCATGGCATATAGATACATGTTAAAACATCTTTCATAGCTTAAAACATGCACACACACATTCAAGACAAGATAAACACCCACTCATGTATGAGAGAAAGAAGAGAGAGCTACCTTAAAGCAAGAGTTCAACACATTTTCCTTTAGATATTCCTCCCCTTTTTCAGCCACACACTTGCAATGAGATGGGGCTTGGTTCTCCTGGCCTAAACACATTAAATAGGATACAATCACATCATGAAAGTAAGCTCTAGCATTACTCACTCATGGAATCTCACTTTATTCTATGGTTGCATAATGGTGTCATATAAGACCTAATGAAGCAAGTGCTAGAATTCAAGGTCTTGGCTCCATTTTCTCCTTCCATCTAGGTCTCTTGACCCTATTTAAACCTTTTGAAGTTATCACAATTTCATTCCCAAGAGCCTAGAGCTGAGTTGCTTCCTTAAGCCTTATTATGGAGCATACACTTCCATCATACAAACCAAGACTTCTAAAATTTTTCCAAGCCTTTGTTTGATGTTCTCTTATCATGTTTAGTTCCTGCCTACCCTTAGAAAATTTTAAAACTCTCCATAGGCACAAAAACCAAGCTTGGCCAAGACATATGCTAGGTTTTAGACCCATGGAGGTAGCTTTGTTTTCTTGAAGGAAATGACACATGTGAGGATTTCTATGAATCTCAAGAACCCATATACATTCATAGACAATTAGAAATATCACTAGAAAGCTTTATACATACTGAGGTGCAAAGAAAACCTTAGGTTTTGGAAGCTTGAAAACTAATGGTTCTTTTTGGAATTTCTTTGCATCTACTTGTTCCTCACCCTTAAAAACCTAGGTTTCATGCTTGGTTTGGGTCAGATTTTGCTCCCTCTTACTTGTTCTACATAAGGCCGAAAATCAATCATATTGGAGCAAGAAGAAAGAAGCAAGGAAAACCATGAAAATACCTTGATTCCTTAGCCTTTTCAAGAGCTTTCTCCCTTACCTTCCTTCCTCCTTGTAATTTCAAACTTCTCCCCTCTAAATAAGGCTCAAAATAGATCCAAATCATGTATCAAAATCATGGAAAGAAAGAGGAGAAGAAGGAGAGCAAGTTCAATGAAGGAAGGAGCAAGAAATTCTTTGATTTTCCTTACCTTTCCTTAAGTTTTCCTCCTCCCTTAAAGCTCCCTCTTGTGTGCCACTTTTTGCAAAACTTCTCCCTGGTTTTGGATAGAATTTAGGTCAGCCAAATGTTAGGGAGAAGTGGGGCGCCACCTATATATAGCTAGGGATTCTTAAGGAGTTTTTTTTTTAAATGCCAGTTTTGTCCCTCATTCTCAGCTTTTTTGTTTAAGGCTCATTTCAATTCATTTTTCAAAATTGTCTTTTCCATCATAAAATTTAGGTTCTTTAACCTATAAATAGCTTTTGAAATTACTCAAATCGGGTCTAAAACCTTCCTAAATGAAAGGGTTTCAGGATCATCAATGTTCTAAAACGTAAATCGGAGAGGTCTTAACTGTTTTAAGGGTTCCTATATTTTTTAGGGCCTCTAAAAACTCAATTTTTTTCATTTAAAGATCCTTCCTTTGAGCTTTCTCAAAAGTACCCGAAATTATGAAAATGCCACTATATTTTCATTGAATTTCGTCTAGTTATTTTGACTCCATTTTCAGGACACCTCTGACCTTAGGTCCTCATTATTTGAGATATAGATTATCACTCTAATTTTATTAGATCTCAAATCATTCTATCTAGGGGACTTCCTTTTGTATCCAGTGAATTAAGTATGTTTACAGAGAAATCGGGTATTACATTGCTCACGTTTACGGAGGTACCGAATGTTACACAAGTTCTTGTCATCAATTATCCTTGGACCAAGCAATTTAAAAAGCAAAATAAATGTTTATTTGTAGCCATTGATAGATGAATTAAAATTATTATGGAGCAAAGATGTGCCAATATATGATATCACATTAAAACAAAACTTCCAAATGCACGCTGAACTTATGTGGACAATCATGACTTCCCAATGTATGACATGTTATTTCGTTAGATGACTATTGGGAAATTATCATGCCTTATTTGTATGGAGAATTCAAAGGCATTTACTCTCAAATATTACCAAAAAACATCATTCTTTAACTATCATCGATAGTTTTTGTCAATGAGTCACTTATATAGAAGAAATAAAAATTATTTCCTTAAGAACAAAGAAGAGAAATCACCACCTCCCTTGCGGGTAGATGGCAAGCAAGTTTAGGAAAAAAGTGTGCAATGTGCCCAAGGTCATTAAGTGTGGACAAGTTGTACAAATTGAAGGGTAATGGGTTATACATAATTGGAAAAAACAAAGTATATTTTAAGAGTTTCCATACTAGAAAACAAAGCTCATTCGACACAATCTTGATGTGATGTACATTGAGAAGAATGTGTTTGACAATATGTTTTACACTATAATGGACACCAAAGGAAGAATGAAAGATAATGCAAAGGTTAGGATGGATGTCTAAGAATATTGTCAATGTAGAATTAGAACTGATCAGCTATAGGGGTAAACTTTCAAAACCTAAGTCATAGTATACCTTTAATGCTGAACAAGAATGAGTTGTTTGTCAATGGGTAAAGAACTAAAAGCTCCCTGATGGGTAGCATCTAATCTTGCTTGATGCATGGAACTAAACAAGGTAAAGTTATATGACCTAAAGAGTCAAAATTGTCATGTGTTCATAAAGCACTCGATTTTATTACCTTAAATGATTTACCCAAAGTTGCTTGGAATCCTTTAACTAAGCTCATTTAGTTCTTCAAAGAAATTTATTCCATTACCATAACAATGGGTCAATTGGCGTTGTTAGAGCAAAACATGAGCATGAAATTCTACAAATTGGAGGAGATCTTCTTCCTAAGATTCTTTAACTCAATGGAGCACCTACCTATACATCTAACATATGAAGTTAAGGTTGGTAGGCTAGTTCAATATCAATGAATGTATTCCTTTAAGAGGTAATGAAAACTATTGTGTATTATAACTAGATCAACATATAATAAATATAGATAACTTCACCTATCATTTCTTTTTAACTCCATGCCTTGAAGATGAGAGTTAAGAATAAAACTCATTTGGAAGTCTCAATAGGCAAGACCTATATAACTAAGGAGACTACTACTTTTTACTCACATTACTTTGAGCCACATGTCAACTAAAAAAAATGAGAGTTCCATGACATGATAATGATAAGGAATCACTCCTACTAACAATTTTAATTTTTTAGCCATCTAGGTCTGTCATCTAGAAAATGCAGGTCTTATTTCCTAAATAAATGTGAAGTGGCTATTGCCATAAAATACATTCTTTCAAATTACGATGAAGTGCAACCTTATCTAAGGTGTTATCCTATCAAGAAACAATATTGAAGGCCATATCATTTGATTGGCATAACACTAACACAACCTTTTAATGAAGCTTATTTATGGAGTCTTTAAATGGCTCCACCCTTTAAATTACTAATGTCCAAGTAGATCAATGGATCAAATCTAAGTTCCCTTTATAGTTTTAAGAACACATAAGAAGTTTATAGCTCACATGTTGTGATTTATAATTGGATTAAAAAATTCACACACAAAATTGAAAATTTCTATTATATAGACTTAGAACCTTGCTAACAATGTGAAGGATCCATTTATACAAGACGTTGCTTGGGGTCCAAAGAGAATAGTACAAACATGGTCTATTTATTTTGTTATTGGGTACAAGTTCCATGCAGATGTGGAACCCTCATAAGTCCATGGTAAATAGTGGTGTCTGCATATAGGGAATTACTCATGAATAATTACAAAGTGACCACTATGGCATTCTACAAGAGGTTATCCTACTAAAGTATTTAAGGGTACTAGTGAAGTGGATTGCGTTATTCAATTTTAAGTGGTTTGATCTAACCCTTAACTATCGTATGAGGATTTATTAATAGTATGGGATTGGTTGAGGTTCAATCATTAGAGAGGTACAACAAGTATGATCAATTTATTTTCACACAACAAGCAAAGTAGGTGTATTATACACCTTATCTTGCAAGTTGTGACAAGGTTGATTTGTTGATCATCATTAAAATTAAGGTTAGGAGCATAATCAATGCTCCTATAACAAAAATTGATGTTGGTGTGCAACACCTTAAATAATAATAATGATGATGGTGGTAACAACAACAACAACAACTAAGTAATTAATTACCCAATTGTAAATAAAGTATGGCAGAAACCTAGAAAAGAGTCCTCAAATATCTAAAAATACTAGTAAATTTAAACTTCTAAAACTACAAGTTCACTATTTAATAATTACTAGTTTATCACCTCGATTTCAATTCACTTGGAGTTAACTTCAAATGTTGTATGAAGATAAGGCTACCCTATTCTCACTTAGTAAAAGTAGTTTTTAAATGAGGACAACTTGGTTTAGGGTTACTCTAAATGGCTAGGCTTTTTATGAATGAATTTTCATTAAGTAAATAAAGGATCATAAAACATCGTACTTACTCTAACAAGGTAAAAAACCTTGAAGTTGCTTAATTTAACACCTCCTTTAGGCCTAGTTAACCCCTTTAATGTCTTTTTTAAAGACATATTAAGTGTAAGTTGAATCTCTAAACCATATTCATCAATAGCATATGGGTAAACAAGTTCCAAGAATTTGTCTTAGAGATTTATAAATAAAGTTAAGATTTGAAATAGGTGAGTCATAACTTAATTCATCTTTGGAACCTACTTAAAATGCTAAAATGTGATTTGCACTATGACATGGAAAAATTATGTCACAATTTGAATCATGTTTGGCCAAATTTTACATCAAAATATGATTTGCATAATGACTTAGAAATTTTGCATTGCAACCTAAGTCACTTATGACCAAAATTTTAACTCCCAACTCTTTTTAGGTCATGACATGGAAAAATTAAGTCATGACTCAATTACCTATTGTCGACACTAACCAAAATGGGAAGAGATACTAGGTTGCTACCATTCCACATTTGATACTAGAGTCTCTTAAGAATACAACCAAGATTTTTATAAGGGATTCTCCATCTAAGGCATCATCTAATCACCCTTAATGGCTCAAATAGTCAAGGAGGGAAAGGATGCTTTACTTAGGGTCATTTGGAAAATTTAACTTCCTCAAATGGTTCCTTGATCTCCTTAGCTTACCATCACCTTCTAAAATCTTGGTATATACTAAAATTTGTTGTCTAAGGTATAATCAATCTTAGATACAATATGGTAGCTAAGCTTTTAAAGGACTAGCTAAAACCAAGCTACAAGACCACTTTTTGCTATTAAACTTAATTGTAATAGCAACTAAGCCCTTTATGATAGCAAAATGAGAGAAAATTAGCCATAAGTGACATATGTAATGGCCCTAACTCCTAATTATGACAATTAAGCTTAATTTTATGATTAATGATCATAGATCAAGGTCTAATGTTGATACAAATAGCTATTTAGGTAAAATGTGAGGAAATTTGAACTTTATTATCATTGAGAAATTATTAGTCAAAGAACGAAGCAATTTAAGCCTACAAGTAATTTAAGTTATCAACTAAAACCTCTGATTCATTTTGTCATTGATTCCATACTTACACAATGCTCTTCTAATTGTTTCCAAGTCATTACATATCATTAACCTCAAAAAAATTAAGTTTTAGAGGCTAAAAATAAGAGTTTAATGTCTTAAGCCACGACTTAGACATCCCCATCATAGCTAAGTTGGTTATTGGAATCTAAAAACAAAGTTTATGGACTTATGCTGTGACTTGGTATACTTGCGCTACTACTTAAGTGACTATTGGAGCTTAAAATCAAAGATATATGAATGGCGTTGTGACTCAGGCCTTCTTGTTGTGGTGAAGTTACCTTATGAATCCTACTGTTTAACCTTACTTGATCCACGCCGTGATAAACCTTCCTTGCACTGTGACAAGGTGAGCTACGGGGACACTATTCTTGCTCTCCTCAATTCTCGTCGTGATAAGTCCTACTCACGCCCTGGCGAGTTTGTTCTTTAGTACCCTTGAAAGCTAAAATTTTTGTGTTGTGTCATAACTCAAACTCGTGAGTCGCAATGCTCCTTGCTGCAAGATGACTCTTGGACACGACTTATGTAGTTTTGGATACGACATAACTCTCCTTTGGTCATATACTCTTATGTTCATGCTCTTTAGCCATTTTGCACTAACTCTAGATAAATTTTAATGACACCTTAGTAACTTACATGGTTTTTCTAGACTTTCTAACTCCTAAATAACTTGATTCATACTCCACATTGTTCATATGCTTAAAGGGGATCATAACAACTAATCACTACTATACATCAGCATATTATAATAGCATCAGGTACTTAAGTTATTCACAAAACCATTCAAATGCATTTACATGTATATATATGATAACTCAATTATTCTCTATATTTTTACCCATTAATTTTGGACTTTTTGTTCATGAATTGATAATACTTTGAGCTTTAATTGGATATTATTTAGTTTAGAAAATAAATTCCCATCTTTTGGAATTTTATTGAATAAATTAGGATTTTAATTATTTTATTTTATTTTATTTTAGATGATGATTTCATTTTATGGGCTTTGATTTGTTATTTCTTTTTCTTTTTATTTAGGGAAATTTCATGGAAAAACAAAGGCTACATGGGCTTTTTCATTCACATGTAGATGCAGGGGTTATTCCACGTGGAAAAATGAGATAAGGGTATACATGATTGAAGAAAGAGGACAATAGAGGAGGGGATACATGGCTTAATCTTTACAGCTGGATATTCATATTCATCCAAGTCATATACATGGGCTCACATCCACGTCTAGCCTACCCACTATAAACAAACACATCCATGGCTCTTACATACACTCTCATAATCACACACGAAGGCACTCTATTGGGTTAATACACAGGCATGGAGACACGGGTCAGCCGTTATACTTCACATGCACTGTAACAACTAGAAAAAGAAAAGAAAAAGAAAGAAGAAAGTTGAAAATTTTTGAAATCCTGAAATTTTTCTAAGTCTGCTAGCTATAACGAGATATAGCCTCACTATAGCGAATGTACCTGTTTATTATAGCGATAAATGGTCTAGCTATAGCGAATGTACCTGTTTGCTATAGCGAGAATGCTTCTAGCTATAACAAGTACAGGCATACCATATAAAAACTAAGGAGCTGCTCATTGTAGCACGTGCCATAGCGAAAATAGGGGTTTGGGACTGATACGTGCTCGCCGTAGCGAAGGTTAATTTTCGCTATAGCGAGGGTTAGTTTGGAAAAGCGTAAAAAAGGAGAATTTAACTTCTTAAAGCGTCCAAATTCATCCTTTCTTTTTTAATTGGCCTAGGCTTCGACCAAAAGAGAGAAAAGGGGCGTAGAGAGAGAGAGAGACCAAGAGAAGGAAGGAAGAACAAAGAAAAGATAAGAAAGCTTGAGATTTCCCTCTTTTTTCTTCTTAGAATCTTGTTCTTCTCTCTTTGTCCTCTCTTTTTATGGTTTTGGTTATTAAATTGGTTGGATTTTAGGTTTGAGTCAAAAGAGGGAAAGTGGAAAACCACTCTTAAAGAAGGCTAGAACTCATATATCTTCACTTCTTCTTCTTTGCTTTCCTTGAGTATGTTAGTTCTACCAACTTGAGAGCTTGAGAAAAAAGAAGAGTTAGTGATATATGCTTTGTAGGGTTTGTTAAAGAATCCCCTAGCTTTGTGAATAATCCCATACTCTTTATTGTGTCTAGGCTCAAGAGAAGCACCTCCATCTAGTTATGATTGTGAAACCAAGAAGGGAGAAGAGAAATTGAAAGGGAAGGCTTGTGTTGACTTATAAGGTAACTCTCCACTCTTTCTTGTTGCATTCTTGGATGTAATAGTCATTGTATGCTTGTGTATATGCTTATTATGTGAGACATGCCATATGTTATTGCCTTGATGCATTGGTACCAATATGCTTATGTGTTGAATTGTGAAAATTGCTCGGGTGAGGTAATGTCAAAAGTCCCTTGTGATGGGTGAGATAGAGCCGAAAGTCCCTGAGGATGGGTGAGACAAGGTCAAAAGTCTCATAATTGAGTGAGGCTAAGTCAAAAGTCCCTAAACCAAGGGTGAGGGCATCCAAAAGTCCCTAAAATCGGGTGAGGCTAGGCCAAAAGTCCCTAGAGCTCATTCTTGGCATTGATATGGTTTTCATGGTATGTAAATCATGTGTTGTATGATTGTGAATGGTTAGATGCCTATTTGCATGCTTTGACTTGTTTATATACCTTGATTGCTTCCTTGAATGAGTGCATAAGCTATTGAGATTCCATAAATCTCACTGATGTTACCTTAGTTGCTTAGGCACTCAATTAAACTAAGATTGATTTAATGCAGTATAGATCAACCCTAGGTCATTCTTCCCAATGAGCAATTTAGGGGTTAATTGGATTGAGTTTAGGTGATTATTTGATATTTAAAAAGTGTATGCAAATGGGGGGTTTGAGATTGAGAAATTTAAATTCAACTAAAGGAGAAAAAAAAAACAAAACAAGTAATTAAACTAGAATACTCTAAATTAAAATAAAAATGGTTGTGAAAATGCAAAGAACTAATAAGGAGGCAACCAAGGTTTTGCAAGGGGATTTCGGCTCTCATTACTCACCAAAGATTGATTGAGACCAAGGGAAGTAATTAAACAATAGACCAATGAATCTAATTAACTTAATCTGAGGATAGGAAACCCTAAGCTCAAATGCCCATCACTTGACTTAACTAGGAAACCCATAGCTAATTCAAGCAAATTGCAAGTAATTAAGCCAATTAAACTTCATTAAATCTTTCAAGAATTAGATTCAATTAATTCTGGAATTTTTAGTTTCAATTACCTAATTGAACAATTAAGCAATTATACTACCCAATTCAACAATCAATCAGCGCAAGAGACCAAGATATGCAATTAAAATCATAACATTAATCAAATTAACGCAAGAGAACTCACATCAATCTAATCAACATTATAAGGTCTAAAAACTAAAATTCCAGCAACCACAAAACAGAATTTCAGTCCCAAATAACACCAATTCCAATTACAATTCAAGATAAAATTATTATCCAACTTAAAACTAGGTCTCAACATTAAATCCACATAGAAATTTTTAAAACTAGAAAATCTCTAAGTTCTTGAAATTGAAATAGGAAAAGGTAGGAAAAATAAACTCCCCAATGGTCTTCAATCCATTTAAAATTTAGAGTTCAAACCATCTTCCTCCTTGCTCCACCTTGGTGCCATCCCTTTAATTAAGCTTCCATGAATTTAGTTTCTCTAAACTCCTTCAACAATTCTGACATGAAGATATGGTCAAGGAGAATAGAGATGGATGGTGATAATTTAGCTGGGAGGGAGACGTGCTAGACAGAGGAAAGAAACTGGATGATGGTGCTCTGCCTCCAATGTCTCTGCGTGAAGTCCAGGTGCTGAAGAAGAGTGGATAAATGAAGCTGCTCCAGACGTTTACTCCCTTCAAGCTTGAAAAGAAGAAGAAGTAGTAGCTCCTTCCTCTACGTCTTGGGTCTGGCGTCCCTCTGTTGCCCAGAAAGTGAATGAATAATGAATGAAAATGCTCTTCGTCCCTCTGCCTGGTGTCTTTGCTGCTGACGCGTCAGTCCAGAAAAACACAAGGAATCAATTAAGAAGAAGCTCCAGCTGCCTCTGCTCGTCCAGCGTCTCTCGTGCAAAGAACCAGTGAAGAATAATCAATCCAGTAGCCTCCACTTCTAAGTCTTTTCGACGCTGAGTGTGTAGTCTCCCCCACTGTTTCAGCGTCCTCCTGTGCAGTTCACTCTTCACTCCCAACGTCTTCCAGAACCAGAAGCCAGCTCCCTCCTCCAGCTTTTCGGCGCTGTGTGCAGAGGCAAGAAGAATTCAATCAATGCAACAGTAGCCTCTCTCCCATTTCGGCGTCCTCCAGCTCCTGAATGCTGACTCCTCACAAAACAAAAAAAACAAAGAAATGAAAACCTAATTTTATTTTTACAAAAATGCCATCAAGCTAAATAATAAGAATAACAATAATTCTACTCTATTTTTTCCTTTAATCTATTTTTAATTTCAATTCATTTGCCCAAAAATTCTGCACAAAATTAATAAACATTTTAAAGATTGAAAATATTTAATCCCTCAAAAAATATGGAAAATAAAGTATTAGCAATTTAAATCCAAAAATTCTCCTATTAATTCAAAATTATTTTATTTTCCAAAATTGACCAAAAATTCAAATATTATATAATAAATCCATTTAAGCTCAAATTAATCATTAAAAATAATAATAAATGTGGATAAAAATATATGAAAATTAGCACTTATCACTCACCCCCTTCTCTCTCCCATCTTAACATGTTAGGTGGAGCTCAAGGAGATTCAAGTGCACACCAAGGAGCCTAGTTGAGCATGTTTAGACAGTTGTTTGTTTATTTTAGTTCTTTTGATGTAAAAAGGTGCCAAAATGAATATGCACCTATTATTTTTGAGATGTAAATATTGAAGCAAGTGTAAATGTATGGAAAAATGATGTATAAACTATGTAGAGAGCCAAAGTAATGAAAATGTAGAATTTGCCCCTTTTATGGATTGTATGTAATAGTGCATTTTAGCCTGTAGCATAGTGAGATTGAAATATATGATGATTTGGACCACTTGGACATTTCATATATACTATGTTTATGCTTTAAAACTTGTCCATGAGATGCGAGAACATGTGAGAGGCCATTTGGACCCACTTTGAATCGTTTTGGGTATCAAAATCGCTAAATTTGTGAGCTCCATCAAAGTATGACCAAATGAGCTCTTCTTGATATGAAATTTAGCATGCCTTTAGAGTTTGTAGAGAGCTTCTTGGGAAGCTAAAGTGATTAATATTTGGAGGTCTAGGGAATATTTGATGAATTTTTTAAGTTAGGAAATTTTGATGGTTTTGGTCATGATATTGTGCAACTAGACAAAAAATGAATCCATATCATTCATAGACCAAATGGTGTCAAATTGTCATAAAATATTATAGGTATAAAGTAGACATCCACAGTGACCTATATCAACTAGAATCACCTCAATCGGAGATCTGTAGAGAGAGAACTAACTTTCTGAAGTTCTGTGTCAGCATTAGGGAAGCCATCCAACCTTTGTTATTGTTCCATCAGTTTTCGAGGTCTAAAGGCTGCTGAACTAACTTGAACTTATTTTTTTCCTCTATTTAACATCTGTAGCTTTCCAAGTTGGTATAGTTTTCCCAGATTGGATTTTTTGGAATTAGTTATGAATTTTAGAAGTTCATGACAGCAAGCTGCACCAGTATCAGGGATAGCGGGACCTCTGTCTCTTTTTCGATGTCAAACATGGTCCAAACACTGAGATTGTGGTTGGAAATTATTTTTAGTGTAACGTTAACACCTAGATATTTCGAGAAAGCTATGGTTTTCTTAATTCTCATTTTTCTAGAATTAGTTATGATTTTCCAAAGTTAGAGCCAAAAATCTGACTTTTGGGCCCATGTGAGAAATTGAATTTTCTTGGTTTTTAGCTTCATATTCATGGTTGATGGATTTTTTTTATGCTATATATGAGTCGTATAAATGGAGTTTAAGTAGAAAATATGAATGATGGGTTCACAGGACCCACAGGGTAAAATATGAATGTTTGAACCCCGTTTTATAGCATGAAAATGCCACGGTTTTGTACTTGTTTTGTGGAAATCATATGGAATCGAGCTAAGAGGGAGACTAGTTGGAGTTAATATATTATGGTGTTACATGCACCAGTTCACTTCACGTCACACAAAGAGCTCACATGGCTTCCTCATCCATCCATGCAGCTCACAAACACTCATGGGCTTTAACCAGAACACAAGGCTATCTCATACTCTTACCACATACTACATCCACTCACTCACTCCATGCCTCACATTTTCATCTATGTAACTAATAGACACATGCATGCACGTTGCCATGGGTTTCGCCACTTATGGGACAGCACACACAAGACACGTGATTGAGGAGGCACACAAACATGTCCAATAGTACATTCTCCATTCATTCAAGTTAATACATAGTGCTCCTTCACATCCTCTTCCTCATACATACACATAGTAACTTATAGGAGTCCCACGTATGCACAAAACCATGCACATAACACATCCTCAAGGGTTGGGCAAAATAGTAGTAGGAACCTTTACTTTAAGAAGCATGCAGTAGACACAAATGGATTCACATAGACAGAAACAAAAAGAAAGGGAAATGGGAGCTAAGAATGAAGAGAAGAATAAGCTGGGAATTTGGCTCGAGTTGGAGGGTCCAAGATGTGAGGAAGGAGAAGAACCTAACATGGGAATGATTCAAGAAGCCATGGATTTATTAGAAAAGAGGTTTAGAAGTAGTAAAATGTGGAAGCAACAAATGAAGACCATTTACATATAGCACATGTTAATAAGGCACGACTAAAGCACGTGAAGGGATAAAAAAAAAAGAGTATGTGAGAAGCACGTGATTTAATAAGAGACTTGAGCCATCCATCACACACATCCACTCACACTTCATCTCATCCATTCATTCACGTTATTCCATCCATGACCTACGTATCCATTCCATACAACTCATTTTCAATCATCCACGAATCATCCATTCACAATTCATTGATTCACGCTCCATCCACTCTTCCATTGCCATAACTCATCCACATATTTTCACTCCACCATTCTCCACTCCATGAACCACTAATTCCCTCTTATGGCTAGCTTAGATGAAGAACTTGGATTGAAGCTTGAATCTAAGGAGATTATCAAAGGGATTGGGCTGAGTTTTCTATTTTATTTTTCCTCTCTTTCTAGCATTTTCCTTATTCATGTATTTGCTTGGTTAAGCTTGTAATGAATTAGGATTAGTGTTATTTGTAATTAGTGGCTGGTTAGACATCAATTAGGAGAGTATTTGAATGATTAATGGATTGAATTAAGTGCTAAATTTTCATTTTCCTACAATTGTCCATGTATGTAGTCAAGGTATTTGATGAAATGCATGTAAGAAATTGAGTACTTGAATGTCTAATTTAAGATCTCTTTAGAGTTTAATTGGTTAATTAAACCTCTTAAGATGATAATTCAAAGGCTAAATTGATTGATTATTCACTCAATTTAAGTGTTCATTGATCCTAATAACAAGAGTTAATGATTAGATGTGGAGTTGAGATTTTAATTCAATATTAATTTGTTAATCTCTTGACTCTTGTGTGGTAACTCAAGATACATTGCCATGAACACAAATAAGGACTCTTAGACCAAAGCCAATGATAATTGAATTAGGATAAGGATAGTGGATACCAAGGGAACCATCCAAAGCTAGTCATATGTCTATTATTCACCTCTTAGTTCATGCATTTAGGAAGTAGTTATGAATTTTAATTCATTCCAATTTTAGTTAGTTTAATTAGATTAAAACCCCCTTAATTAGGTAGCTTTTAGATTTTCTTTTACACCTAGAAAACTCAATTAAACATTAAAATCTATTTCTAAGGGAAATAATCTAAGTTGCACCCTATATTACAAATCTTACTCAACTTAGTTTATTTGAGGTTGCTCGACACAATCATCAAATTTGGCACTGTTGGTGGGGAAATTGGATTCTCAATTAATTGAAAAGGTTTTCTAGGTATTTTTGCTCTATTTTTTCTATGTTTTTGTGTAGTGTTTGATGACCCTAACTTCTAATCCTGGTAATTATGATTAAATACATTATTAATAAATAATGATCAAGGTTTGGAGTCGTTACAATTAATTACATTAAGAAAATATAGGAAAATTTGAACCTTGATGTTATTAGGGTCATCAACTAAACAACCATAAATGGGAGAATGTATAAAAGGAATTGCACTATCATCAGGGGTTTGTGATTTATCCATCCATCAGTTTCAACACATAAAAATTACCCACAAGTGTTCCTATATCATTTCCTAACATTACCATTGAAGAAATTAGGGTTTCTAGGCTAAAGGTAGGAGTTTGGGGACCTATGCCGTGACTTGAAACATCCCCGCCGCGGCTAAGTTAGGTACTGGAGCTCAAAAACTAAGTTTTTCACTTTGCGCCGCGGCTAAGTTGCTCTCGGGAATCATTGGGTAATTTTCTCAAATTTCACTGCGGCCAACCTACGTGGCGCCGAGGCAAAAATGCCTCCTGGAGCTACTATTTGAAGTCCCACAATTCTCGCCTTGGTGGAACATACTTGCGCTACGGTGAGTTTTGCTACTGTACTCTCCTTAACTAATTTCCTTAACTTGCGCCGCGATAGGACCTATTACGCCGCGACGAGGTTTCATTCTGTCACCCTCCTATGTGATTTTTTTCACACTACACCGCGGTGATATTTCTCAAGCCGCGGTGTCCCTTGCTACTATCACTCTTCAGGCTGCGGCAAGGCCTTCCTAGCCACAGCATGACTCCCTCTTGGAACTATGTCTCTCACGTCTCGTCCCATGCACTCCAATTCTCTTCTTAGGAACACCCTAGGACCACTTCCTCCCATCTTATATGACTCTAATGGTATTTATCTACCTTATTTACCTAACTATTCTACCATTACCAATTCAAAACTCAAGTACTAATTCTCACTCACCTAACCACCCCATGTAAGCCATCTTATGGATTAATGACAGCAAAGATTCATGCACTATTAACAATTAACATCCCCTACGCATTCCGTTAGAGATTTCATACATCAATGATCCATATCAATATCTAATATATCACATAATCATGTTTCCAATAGTATACCATACCATAAATTCAGTAAAATTCATACATCAGATACTATAGGTTCATACAACCTAAACTGAGCTATTTTGAGACTTAACTCTTTAATAAATATATTCCAACTAATCAAAATATAAACTCCTACACTTGGCAACATGAATATAGGATGATATTATACAATAGGGAATACAAAATTTAGCATCTATACTAAATAAATCAGCCTAAGTATAGCCTTCTCCCCACATGTTGGAGCTCATAGATTTTCATCGACTTGCTTCCCCTTATCCTTACCCAAAGAACCTTCACATGAAATATTAATCCCATGAAACGGGGTGAGATACGAATCTCAGTAATCAAGGAAATTTCCATTCATTATATCCAATTTAATTAACATATATACATGAATCAAAATCAACATCAGAATCATATCAGTCATATCAGTAAATGAAACAATTAGGCTATCATGATTACTATCCCATACTAGCAATCATATTGTCACATGTTAAAGGCCAATAATACTGGGAGAGGTCCATCCACTACACTTACTCCCCATTGAGCACAACCAGGACTCAGTGCATCTAGGGTTTGATCATAACCCGGTGCCCAATCGAAGTACATGCACCGGTAGCAGTTGCACCACAGCTCCACTAGGGACTCATAAGGTCCAATCATAATACGATAGATAGCCAACCAATTCATTCAGCATTTTAAATCATTCATATACAACAAATATAAAATTAAAACAGATATATGCATGGAATTAGTATAAACCCCGGTTACCTCACTTGTAGACAAATTTACAACAGCCACCAATGGTACAAAAATCCTCCTATAACTATAGCATCAGAAAATTACTACTTTAATTCATTATTTACAGTAGCAACAAGTACCGAAAGAATTTAAAATGCTAATGACCACCTAGGGGACAGTTACCCAATTCCACCAAACCAAATTCAGATTTTGTTTAGCCTACCCCAGAAACCTCAAAATAACACCTTAAGTTCTGACTAAATTCGCATAAAAACAATACCCATATCATAAATTAGCCATAGGGGTCCCAAACCAGCAGAAATACCTCAAAGAGAAGAGTTTATACTTACCTAATATCAGCCCTAGCCTTAACCTACGAATTTTACCAAGAAAATCCTAAACAACCACATTTTAGATTTTGGGTATGGTGAAAATACTCCAAATGAAAAACTAATCAAGGCCAAAATGAAGAGAAATATGAGAGGATTAAGTTATATAACTATTACCTTGGATGAATCTTGCCCTAGAAGTGGTAAAATATGGAAATATGCTAAGAAGCCTAGCCTCTCCTTTGGACCTCTGAATTTTTGTGTGTGTCTCTTGTGGTTCTGCAAAGAGGGGGTGGCTAGGTTAGTTTTTAGAGTTTAAGTTAGGTCAAATATGGGTTATGGGCTACTCTAAAGATCCAACTCCTAATGAGTTTTAGATTTTAGCTTTGTTGGGCCAGCTTTCATGTATTGGGTTGCTGAAATTCAATTGGGCCAAACCAAGTTTGAAGGCTCATTTGATTTAGGTCTGCTCAAGGGTTATTGGGCCAATTACATGGGCTTATGCAACTTGAGTCTTGGATCTCTAATTCATTAAATTAAATTGGGCTATCACTAGATGCTACCTCTTAGGCCAAGCATCACAATAAAAGGTTGGGTCTGCACCTAAAATTATTAGGCATCCATTAGTCCCTAATCTTGATTTCTTACATTAATTTAGGCCAAGATAAAGTTTCTATCCCAATTAATTCTCAACTCATATTATTAATTGATCTCTCAAAATTTTCATTCACTTAACTTACCTGATTATTCCATACTAATTATTCTTAATTAACCCAAATCACGATTAGCACCTTAATTAATTTTGAGGTGTTACATAGTGTTTGCTCTATTTTAAACTTAGTTTTTGGACATTTCAGTGTTACGCATCAATTGTTTTGCTTGTTGGAATTTTTATTTGACGTGCTTAGAAAATTCTAAAACTTTGTTTTCTAAGGTTTTTGGGTGTTTTGAGCAAAAATAATAGCAAAGCTATTTAGTGCACCATTTTAAGGCCAAATTCCAATGTTTAAGGCCCTTTTCTAATTTTTTTCATATTTTCTCACATTTTTTAGGATTTTTTAAAATTTTCTGGATTTAATTTCTTTATTTTTGTGAGTTTATTTTGTATGATTATCCTCTATTTTGGAGTTTTTTTTATTGTTAGGTAGTTGTTAGCTTTATTTGATTTTTATTTCCTTGAATTAGAGTTAATAATAGTATAGTTTGTTAGTGATTTCTTTTGTGCTGAATCTAATTGGTCTTCTCATATTCTTTACTTTAAATGGATCCCTATTATATGTCTAATCAAGGTGTCTATAATTCTTGTGCAAATGATAGAATTCTTTAAAAGATAGATGAAGTTATATCAATGCTTCATGGCATACTTGAGCAACAAAGATAAGCATAACAATACCAACAGCCATGTTACCAACTTTACCACCATCCATATGAGGCTCACCCTAGTTACATTAAGCCATACCACAATTTCCATGTGCAAGAGCTAGAGTATCATGCCTACAACTATCATGAGGGATATATGCAACAAGAACCCCAGTGGGAACCAAGTTAGGAAGAGAGAAGAGGTAACTAGATGCTTTTAATCTTCAACTCCAACAGGTGAATGATCAGTTGCATCTTCAAAACCAATAGATGATGGATAACCTCATAAAGGATTTAGGAGTTCAAATGAATCAATCCACCTCAAGTTCTATGGAATTGAAAGAAGAGCAAATCAGAAGAGAATGTATAGAGGAGGAAGAGTCTTATTCATTGGGTAATATGCTTCCATCTTTTAATACATTTCATTTTATTAGAAATAACTTTAGTTTGCATGATAGCACTGTGACTACCAATGCACATGATGGTCTTGATTTTGAATTGTATGATGATGATGTAGATGAGGAAATTATTATTGAATCCCCTGATATGTTTGATTGTGGTAATACATTGAACAAAAATAATACAATTGTTGATGTTCATGAATCCTTGTGTAATGATACACTTGATTTTTATACCCTTAGCTGTGACCATAGTGATAATTTCATTTCTGAACCAATTGATGATGATCCTATTGAGTCTAAAGGAGTAGATAAGTGTGGGAGTGACTTAGCATGTGATGACATGAATGATGAAATAGTAGATGTAGCATGTGATAAGGATATGGATAGTACAATTGTTAAGTAGATTGTTGTTGATGATTCAAACTCTACTCTCAAATGCTTATGTGATGATTTGCATACATGTCCCGCATGTGTTGAGATAAATGAGTTTTTGAGGTCTGATAATTCTATTGAATCCATAGATTCTTGTGTTTGCACTGAAACTATTAATGAGATTGATTCTTCTGATCATACTAGTGTTGATACTGAAAATCCTATTGATACTTATGCTATTGTTGACACTAGTGAGAGATTGGATTTTGTTGTTGATCATTGTATAAAATCTTGTGAGTCTACTGATATTTCTGTGGTCAGGAAAGATATCGTTTCTTTTGTTGAAAGTTCTGAATAGGTTATAAAATTGGTGAGCTAGTTCCCAACAATCAACAAACTCTCCCAATTGAGATGAAGTAACTGCCAGATACCTTAAAGAATTTTCACTTGAAAGACTGTGAGAAATTCAAGTGGCTGGCTATAGGGATCATACACTTATGAGGGACCTACTTTTTGATACATGCATTCATCCATTGAGTAATAAGCATGTGAGCAGAGGAAATGGGCAAAACCCGTGATAGAATAAAGGGGAGGACCTACAATTAAAGGGAAGGCAAAACATGTAGGGGAGGATGTGATGAGAGAAGCTCAAGCTAAAGAAGAGAACCATGTGAGGGAGAGTAAATGAGAGCATGTGAGAAGGAAAAGGGAGCATGGGCACGTGGTTTAATAAAGGCTTAGGTAGAATTAATCTATTCATCATTTGTAATATTCTGTCCTCTGAAAACAAGAGGAAACGTCAGAAAAGTAATGTACAGTTTCTCCGTAAACGAATGAAATTCACCAGATACAAAAGGAAGTCCCCCAAGATGATGTAGTTAAGGTCCTAAAAAATTTGGGAAGCATTCTAGACTCTTAAAAATGAGAATCTTAGGCTCAAATGGAAAGAAAAATTGAGTTAGAATGAAGAAATAATTTCTTACGAAAAGCCTACAAAATGTAATGGCATTTTTGTAATTTTGAGTAATTTTTGGAATTCACAGAGGAGGGCTTTTTGAGTTTTAAGTTTTTCAGGGTTCTCTGAGGCCCTAAAAACCATGGAAACCCTCAGGTCAGTTAAAACCCCTTCGGTGGATGTTTTCTAATGTTGGTTGACCCAAACTTTGATTGACTCATTTGGGAAGGTTTTACCTCCAATTTGAGTGATTCCAAAGGTATTTTACTAAATTGGAAACTACAGTTTATAATAGAAAAGACAATTCCAAAAAAGGAGCTAAAACGAAGGAGAATTGAAAATGCAAAGTATGAAGCGCAAAATGAGAATTTTTGAAAAGTGTAACTTCCTCCCACCTATACATATGATGCACCCTTCTTCTCCCTTCATGTTGCATGACCAAGTTCTGCTCAAAATCAGAGGAAAACCCTAAGAAGAGTGGTGCACAAGTGGAAGGAAAAGAGGAAGATAAATCAAAGGCTTAAGATATAGAAATTAGTAGTTTTTCATACTTTTTCTCTTCCAAACCTCTTCTCCTCCATTCTCATTAGTTTCCTATGATTATAATGAAGTTTATAAATCTATTTTAAGGGAGACATTGAGGGGAAAATTCGGATTTGAAGAGAGGAGCTCAAAGAACACAAGATTCAAGTGAGAAAAAACAAGAAAACAAGGTAATTTCTCTTCCTATGGTTGTCATCATTGGTTCCTTTCTCCACCATTTCGCCCCACTTGAGAAAAACCTAGGAGGAGATGATTTTTAGGCAGAACCAAGCATGAATCTAAGGAAAAAGGGTGTGGAGAATAAGAATATGCAAAGAAAACTATGAAATAGGCATTAGGATTCAAGATGTAAAACCTAGGGTTTCTAGTGCACCTTTCAAATTCTGAATTTATGTGATGCTTCCTAGGTTTAATTTAAAGTATAAATGAGTTTTTGAGACACCTAAGATGCTCCCCATAAGCTTCCTCCTTCAAGAAAATAAAAAAACCTCCATATGGCCCAAATGATGTCTATGTCTCGGCCAAAGAAGGTTTGAGTAGTGGGGGAGAGTTTTAAAATTTTCTAAGATCATTCTTGAGTCATATTTAATTAATGAAAATGAAGGGAGGCCTTGGAAAAAATTTAAAACTCATAGAAAGTGATTTGGTGTCTTAGGTTCCATATTATGACCTAAAGAAGCAACATGATGCTAGGCCCTTTGTTTTAATGGTGTGATGACTCCAAGAGGCTTAAAATGAGTCAAAAATCATATTTGATAGGAAAGAATGAGGTCTAGAAGTCATTTGATGGGTGTTGCTTCATTAGGTGCATTTATGGACCATAATGAGGGTTATAGAACAATCTAGGGTTTAAGCAAATTGTGTAGCCTTAGAATGTATTTCATAAACCTAATTGGCTCCTATAAATTGTATCTAGGCCAAGACAAACCATCTCCACCAATTTGTGGGTGTGTGGCAAAAAGAGGAGACTTGAATCCAAAGGAAAAAGTGTATAATTGTGTGCAAGGTAGCTCTCTCCACTTTCTCTCATGCATGGATGTGTGTTTAGCTTGCTTTAGAATATGTGTATGTGTATTTTCAAGCTATGAAAAGTGTGCTAGCATGCCTTTATATGCTATAATTCTTGATGCCTTGTTATGTTTCTAAATGAGTACATGATGTTTGTTTGAGTTTGCTTGAGTGTGGAGAGGCCAAGAACTCTTCCCTTTAGTGAGGATGAGCCAAGAACCCTTAAGCTTGGTTAAGACAAAATAAAGAGTCTCCCAAAAGCAAAGTGGGCTCCCAAGAGTATGGTTGAATCGAAAGCTCTCAAAGAATGGGTAAGACAAGTCCAAAATCTATGAGGAAAAGTGTGAGGCCAATCCAAACACTTAGTGAGCTCTTCAATGTCTTGTATGATTTGTTCATATGTCAAGTTTGCTTTTAAAATGTCCATGACTTCCATTTTCTCCATGCATGCATTTGTAAAGCTTGCTTTACAAATATTATATATGATTGAATGGGTGATGAGCTATTGGGATTATTTGAATCTCATCCCCTCCTCTCCAATGATCTAACATGCTAGGTAGACCAAGTAGCTATGGTGAAAGGAGCCAACAACAATGAAAGAGGAAGATTGATAAGCTTATGCCTAGCTTTATCCATTTTAGAACCATAATTATGTTTCATGATGTGTATGATGCTGTAAATGGTCCATAACCCTTAAGACATGTATAAAATGCTATTATGTGATGTTTATATCTATGGACATGATGTATGAGCTTTGGCATATATTTTGAGTATGAGATGCCAAATTACACAATGTGAAAGCATGATGGAAATGTGCATAAGTGTGGGTTGAATAGCCAAAATGAGATGCATGAGTTTTGGGACCATTTGGGCAGCTTATACAAGTCTTAAACATGCTTTTAGACTTGCCCAAAAGGTGCCAACACTAAAGGAAATCCATTTGGCAATCTTGGTACCCTATATAGAGCCAAAATTGACCATAATGGAACCCTATATCACTTTTTAGCCAAATGAGTTAGTATTGGTCTGAAATTTGGCAAATAATTAGGTCTCATTGAGATCGTTTTGGGAAGTTAAAGATTATAATTTTTGAAGGTCTACAGAATATTTGATGATTTTTCAAATTTGGCAATTTTCATGGTTTCTGGTTTGCTGCACTATTCATGTAGTCCGAATTTGCATTCTATCACACAAGACTCAAATGATGTCCAATTGCCATAAAATTTTATACAGACAAACTAGACAATCATAGTGACTCATACCAACTAGAAGCACCTCATTTGGAGGTTTAAAGAGGAAAATATGAATTTTTAAAATTTCTATCCAGTATCAATAAATTTGCTCGACCAGAAGTACCGTTCCATTGAATTCTGAGGTTAAGCTTAATGAACTGGTCTAGAGATATTTTTCCTCTCTATTTAACATCTGCAGCTTTTCAAATTGGTATCATTTTCATAGATTAGATTTTTTTGGAATTAATTGGATTTTTTCAAAATTTTTTACAAAATTCTATGACAGTTCCAAAATTCAGTCGGACCTTTAGACAATTTTGGATGTCAAACATCCTCTGTGATACATGTTATGATTTATACATATTTTTAGTATAAATTAAACATCCTAAGAGTTCTAGAATGACTAAGATTGTCTATTTTCTATTTATTTATATTTAGTTATGATTTTTCAAACTTTGGTTAGAAAGTGAAGCAATTCTGGCCGAGAATGAAACTCCATGTTCTATGCTCTATTACAGTTTTCATGAATTGTGGGCATAATTTTATGATAGAAAAGAGTTGTATTGATGTAATTAAATATGTGAAAGTATAGTATGTGCCCATATGGCCATGGAACTCTGAAAGAAAAATTTATACATAGCACAATGCAAGGAAATGCCTTATTTTAATGCCATCTTCTCTTATTCTTGTATAATTCACGGCATGAGACTTAGGAGTAGTATAAAACAAAGCTAGAAATTTATGGTGCTATATTTATTGGTATCAGAGTAAAGTTCTAGGCTCTCTTGGATTGGATTTGGCTTGAAGATGTAGCAATAGGGCTATGTAAAAGGCTTGAATTGATAGGTAGAGCTTTAGATGAGACATTTTGGGTGTGTGAAGATAGTCTGTGGCTTTATTCATAATAAGTGAGTTGTAGAATGGTCTTAGTATAGTTAGTGGACACCAAGAAAGAGTAGACTCTAGAGTAGCTTGAGTAAAGGCAATCTTGAGCAGAGTTAAGTGATCCTACGGCTAGAGCTTGATGAGATGTAATAGCTCACCGGGATCAATGGCAAGCTCTAGACATAAACGATGAAAAATGATTTTGTTGATATGAAGAGGCTTGCTAGAGAGAGTATATGAGGTCTAATTCTTCCTAGTAGTCATACTTAGGCCATTCTGGGATGTCCTGCTTAATGCAAAGACAAATAATAATGTAGCGCGGTGTGAAATAAGACTGTGGTAGCACAGTACCAGTTTAGAGGGAAATGAGAAGGAGAGTTACCCTTAGCCATGACACCTGAATGTTTAGATAAGTATTAGAGCCCAAAAAGCTAATCCTCTCAGGCCAGAAGTTTGAGTTACAAACTACACCTTTTAGAGCCCTGACAGCCCAGAGGTAACAGCTAGCTATGTACGAATGAAGCAAGAGGTGGAATCCTCTAGCTTGATGATGGGCTAGATATAGAGGTAATGGGGCTCGGGTCAGTAGTTAAAGATGAAAATCCAATCCATGAAGAAGCAAGCCAATCAGAGTTCCTTGCCATGGCCAATACTCAGATAGGAAAATTAGAGGGAACCCGAGGCTAATTAGCTGTGGCGAATGATGTGTTAGCCGCAGCGAAAGGGCACCATGAATGCCTTGTTGGTCATATTCAGGCCAATTTAAGAAAGGAGTTGATAAGGGGTTAGACAATCCATAGAGAGTGAGAACCCCTAGTATAAATAGAGAAGAGAGTAGTAAATAGTCACAAAAGGTTAGTAAGAAGTCCATGGGCCTAGTAGTTAAGACTGAAAAAGAGCTCAACACAGAGGAAGTTAGACATAGGGATGATGAGGTTGTTGAGACCCACCTTTAAGGCGTTATTTCTAACCTAGGGTATTACCCAGTGAGACACTAAAGGATAAAATGGTAGTGTAGTCTCGAAACAATGTAAGATAAAACTACTAGCAATAAGGCACAAAATGAGTGGCCTAGGAAGGTGTACCCCATAGGTAACACCTAAAGGTAAATATGAGTAGCCCAGTAACTAAGGTTCAGAAGAGAATGAAGATAGTTAGTAAGCTACAGGTCCAATAAGTGACTAACCTAGGCTGAGTATAAGCTAAAGCCTGGGAAAGTGACCAATAGCATCATTCCAGGTGAGATATGTGAATCAAAGGTTTAATAAGAGTTCTCCCTGGATCGAAAAAAGAAGGATGAGACATCCTTATGTTGGGGAAACCACCTAGTAATGGTTAGCAAATTCCCTTAGATAGACCCCCTGAGTCATAAAGTATAATAATAAAGGAAGAGAGAAAGAGTTAAAAAAAATAGCTATAGAAAAGATACCCTCGCTTTAGTCATGATTAAATGAGTAAGCTAAACTAGAAAGATAAAGAGATAGGGGTCTGAAAATTTGTCAAACAATCTCCCTAATATAAGAATGATATGGAGTTAAGGCACATGAGTGATTAGAGCACCCAGTAGAGCATGAACTTCAGTAAGGTAGAATCCAAACATTAAGAGTATGTGTTTGGATTGAGTTAGCAGAACCTTAGAAATAGTATACTATGCTCCTAGGGATGAGGCTAAAGAGACTAAACAAAGAGAAAGCCCAACTCTGATCCAAACATAGAAAGAAGCTAAGATAGACAATTAATGCCTTAGTACCCTTAAGGAAGCTCGAAAGAGCTAGAGACTGCCTAAGAAGGTGAGCCTCGTTTTATGTAGAGAAAAAGTATAAGTCGAGAGTGCCATAGAAGGAAATTCCTGGGATTATATGATATAAAATTCTTTTTACCAAGGGATAGTTTAGCTAAGAGCAGAGTAAGAGTATGAGTGAAAAGTAAACCCCGTTGATATTATAAAGAATGAATAAATGGAGGAACCATAAGCAAATGCAGGTGCTCTTAGGCGTAAAGAAATCTGAACTGGCAATAGAAACAGCCAATAGTAGAATATCCTTTTTACCTAAGTAAGAGGATAAGAAAGGTAGAAAGAAAAGATGTGACAGTGTTCAAGCCGAGGACACATTAGATTGAAAATAAATATTCAGTTAATGTGCTTGAGTACTTAAGAAAGCACACTTGTCCTTAGCATAAATACCCTTCTAGCATGATACTACCCGAAGTAAAAATAACCAGGCAATACAAAGAGATCTCGGGATGTAGTAGAGGAAGAATCCTACTTTCCCCGAGTACTTTATGAAAATAGGGCAGATAGAGAAAAGTAAGAAATGGATACTTTAGATTATTGAGAAACTTGTAATAGATAGGCGATAGTGGATTTAAGCTCAGCCATGAAGCGCTTGTGTATTAGTGTTTAATGTTATGGTTTGCTTGCAACAATGGTTACATGATATTGAGTCTAGCCAACCCAGTAGTAATGTGACTTGATGACATCAATCACCAAAGTGTCCCAATAATCGAAAAGTATCCTAGTTAAAGAACGAGATAAGTCTAAAAAGAAATGTAAATGGATTCTAGTAATATTAGAATAATGAGAAAAGTATGCAGAAAGGAATCCCTAGTAGAAAATGTTCAAGTTCAGTATGCATAGCCCGAGTCCCTTATAGTATATGTAAATAAAATGAATAGGGACCAGTGTATAGCTTCTCTCGTGCCAGAGATGCTCACCACACTTAATGTGTGAGATGCCCTAGTGCCAAGGCACTTAACAATAGAACAAGGGCATAGTGAGAACTACAGGATATGAGAGGAGGGATAAAATGAGTATATGTAAGTAAGTAAATTAATAGAGTAAGAAAAGAAAGCCCAAGTGAAAAAGGGACTGAAGTGGGAATCTGAGGATCCTATGAGGAGCGATGAATGAAATTTTAAAACACTCCCTAGTATTAGTATGACAAGACCCTAGAGAATGAGATGACATAGAACCCACTTCACACAAAGAGCATGATGTACTTCTGAGTTTAGCCTCAGCTATTATGAGTGAGGTAATTGGACATAGTGAGCATGTATTCTACTATAAGATATAGTGATCTTAGGCTTTGACGTCTCCCAGAGATGGATCGTAGTAGATCCCAACATAGTACAACGGTTTGCAATAGACCCTAGCGGGGCTTTGAGAGGTCACAGTAGACCTAGAAGTCACAGTAGATCCTACAGAATTACAGAGAGCCCTAGCCACAGCATGATAGATCTCTAGTAGAGATGATAGCCTGAGATAGTTTTACAGAATAGTTAGTCTCAGAAACCAGTACAGTTTCAGTTAGCTTTTGTCTCAGAAACTAAAGATCTCCTGAGTCTGGTAGACCATTGCCACAGAGATATGAAGGCTTTACTCAGATAGTTAGACCACTGACTAGCTCTCTCTAGATATGAGCACAGTGTATATGATCAAGAAAGCAAGAAATAAGCTTTCTAGAGTTAAAGCCAGATGAGCCACTACCTAGTAGATAGTAGCCTTGACCAAGGGATAGAAAGATTCCTGTATGCTAGCTTATGTATTTAGCAAGGGGTCGGTACAGTTTTTATATGAGGTGAGTGGTACAGTATATCTCCAATAAGCAAAATTGTGAAAATAGCTAGCATCCCATCAAAGCCCAGCAGTAGTCAGTGGTAGTAGCTCTTCAGTGCCAGTATGAGATATATGTTGGGCCAATCAATATTGAATTGAGGGATTATAAAATGCCATTATAAGTGAGTAAAGAAAGTGAGAAAAATCTCAGCCTATCAAGACAGATGCAATAGTAAATAGAGAAGTTGGGATCATTAAAAGTAGAAACTTCTCAAAGGAGTTGTAATCCCAGTAAGTAATTGAGATGTGATGACTGTGACAGAAAGAATGTGAATTGTAATCACAGGATGAGCTAATAAAAAAGAATGCAAAGATAAACAGTGGACAAAATATGTAAATAAGCAGACAAATAGAAACCTCCGATGGCTCTAATAATTAGAAAAGATGATGAGATGTTATAAGTAGCCATTCAGAGAGGATACAAGAGACGTGATGTGAAATAAATTACCTTCCGAGATGTGTAAATGAATCCACTGAAAGAAACTTTAATCCTGTGAGCGGGTTAACATTAACCCGACATGATTAGTAAGCTCTCTCAGGATAGGCCTCTAGAGTCAGAAATTTCTTTCCCTTATGAAAAGAACTAGTTAGTATTTGAGAGTAATAGAGCCCTTATTAAGAGCTAGTATAAAAGTTCCCTAGCAAAGAGAAAATTTAAAAGAACAAAATCACTTAGCAAGCATATAAAGCTAGGAAGAAGGGAAAAAAAAGAGTAGTTGGCCAGAAAAGAAAAGAGTAAGAGGAAAGCATACCCCAAATTTTGAAGACAAAATTTATTAAGGGGAGAGAAATGTAATATTCGATCCTCTGAAAATGAGAGAAAACGTGAGAAATGTAACGTACAGTTTCTTCGTAAACAAATGAAATTCAACGGATACAAAAGGAAGTCTCCCAAGATAATGTAGTTAAGGTCCCCAAAAATTTGGGAAGCATTCTAGACTCCTAAAAATGAGAATCCCAGGCTCAGATGGAAAGAAAAATGGAGCTAGAATGAAGAAACAATTTCTTATGAAAAGCCTACAAAATGTAATGGTATTTTTGTAATTTTAAGTAATTTTTAGAATTCACACACGAGGACTTTTTAAATGAAATTTTTGAGCTCTCTGGGGTTTTCAGAGGCCCTGAAAACCATGGAAGCCCGCGGGACAGTTAAAACCCCTCCCGTGGACGTTTTCTAATGTCAATTGACCTAAACTTTGACTGATTTGTTCAGGAAGGTTTTACCTCCAATTTGAGTGATTCCAAAAGTATTTTACTAAATTGGGAATCTAAATTTTATAATAGAAAAGATGGTTCTAAAAAAGGAGCTAAAATGAAGGAGAAACGAAAATGCAAAGTATGAAGCGCAAAATGGGAATTTTTGAAGTGTAACTTCCTCCCACCTATACATATGATGCACCCTTCTTCTCCCTTCATGTTGCATGACCAAGTTCTGTCCAAAACTAGAGGAAAACCCTAGGGAGAGTGGTGCACAAGAGGAAGGCAAAGAGGAGGAGAAATCAAAGGCTTAATGTATAGAAATTAGTAGTTTTTCATGCTTTTTCTTTTCCAAACCTCTTCTCCTCCATTATCCTTTGTTTCCTATGATTATAATGAAGTTTATAAATCTATTTTAAGGGTGACATTAAGGGGAAAATTCGGATTTGAAGAAAGGAGCTCAAAGAACACAAGATTCAAGTGAGAAAAAGCAAGAAAACAAGGTAATTTCTCTTTCTATGGTTGTCATCGTTGGTTCCTTTCTCCACCATTTCGCCCCACTTGAGAAAAACCCAGGAGGAGATGATTTTTATGCAGAACCAAGCATGAATCTAAGGAAAAAGGGTGTGGAGAATAAGAATATGCAAAGAAAACTATGAAATAGGCATTAGGATTCAAGATGCAAAATTTAGGGTTTCTAGTGCACCTTTCAAATTTTGAATTTATGTGATGCTTCCTAGGTTTAATTTAGAGTATAAATGAGTTCTTGAGACACCTAAGATGCTCCCCACAAGCTTCCTCCTTCAAGAAAATAAAGAAACCTCCATATGGCCCAAATGATGTCTATGTCTCAGCCAAAGAAGGTTTGAGTAGTTGGAGAGAGTTTTAAATTTTTCTAAGGCCATTCTTGAGTCATATTTAATGAATGAAAATGAAGGGAAACCTTGGAAAAAATTTAAAACTCATAGAAAGTGATTTGGTGTCTTAGGTTTCATATTATGACCTAAAGAAGCAACATGATGCTAGGCCCTTTGTTTTAATGGTGTGATGACTCCAAAAGTCTTAAAAGGAGTCAAAAATCATATTTGAAAAGAAAGAATAAGGCCTAGAAGTCATTTGAGGGGTGTTGTTTTATTAAGTGTATTTATGGACCATAATAAGGGTTATAGAGCAATCTAGGGTTTAAGCAAATTGTGTAGCCTTAAAATATATTTCAAGAACCTAATTGGCTCCCATAAATTGTATCTAGGCCAAGAGAAACTATCTCCACTAATTTGTGGGTGTGTGGCCAAAAGAGGAGGCTTGAATCCAAAAGAAAAAGTGTATAATTGTGTGCAAGGTAACTCTCTCCACTTTCTTTCATACATGGATGTATATTTAGCTTGCTTTAGAATATGTGTATGTGTATTTTCAAGCTATGAAAAGTGTGCTAGCATGCCTTTATATGCTATGATTCTTGATGCCATATTATATTTCTAAATGAGTACATGATGTTTGTTTAAGTTTGCTTGAGTATGGAGAGGCCAAAAACTCTTTCCTTTGGTGAGGATGAGCCAAGAACCCTTGAGCTTAGTTGAGACAAAGTAAAGAGTCTCCCAAAAGCAAAGTGGGCTCCTAAGAGTATTGTTAAGTCCAAAGCTCTCAAAGAATAGGTGAGGCAAGTCCAAAATCCATGAGGAGAAGTGTGAAGCCAATCCAAACACTTAGTGAGCTCTTCAATGTCTTGTATGATTTGTTCATATGTCAAGTTTGCTTTTAAAATGTCCATGACTTCTATTTTCTCCATGCATGCATTTGTAAAGCTTGCTTTGCACATATTATGTGTGATTGAGTGGGAGATAAGCTATTGGGATTCTTTGAATCTCATCCCCTCTTCTCCAATGATCTAACATGCTAGGTGGACCAAGTAGTTATGGTGAAGGGAGCCAACAACAATGAAAAAGGAAGATTGACAAGCTTATGCCTAGCTTTATCCATTTTAAAACCATAATTATGTTTCATGATGTGTATGATGTTGTAAATGGTCCATAACCCTTGAGACATGTATAAATATGCTTTTATGTGATGTTTATATCTATGGATATGATGTATGAGCTTTAGCATATATTTTGAGTATGAATGCCAAATTATGCAATGTGAAAGCATGATGGAAATGTGCATAAGTATGGGTTGAATAGTCAAAATGAGATGCATGAGGTTTGGAACCATTTGGGCAGCTCAAACAAGTCTTAAACATGCTTTTATATTTGCCCAAAAGGTACCAACACCAAGGGAAATCCATTTGGCAATCTTGGTACCCTATATGAAGCCAAAATTGACTATAATGGAACCCTATATCACTTTTTGGCCAAATGAGGTAGTCTTGGTCTGAAATTTGGAATATAATTAGGTCTCATTGAGAGATTTTTGGAAAGATAAAGATTATAATTTTTGGAGGTCTACAGAATATTTGATGACTTTTCAAAGTTGGCAATTTTTATGGTTTCTGGTTTGCTGCACTACTCATTTAGTCCAAATTTGCATTTTGTCACACGAGGCTCAAATGATGTCCAATTGCCATGAAATTTTATACAAAGAAAGTAGACAATTACAGTGACTTATACCAACTAGAACCACCTCATTTGGAGGTCTAGAAAGGGAAATATGAATTTTTAAACTTTCTATCCAGTATCAGTAAATTTGCCTGACCAAAAGTATTGTTCTATTGAATTTCGAGGTTTGGGCTTGATGAACTAGTTTGGAGATATTTTTTCTCTCTATTTAAAATCTTCAACTTTCTAGATTGGTATCATTTTCATAGATTGGATTTTTGTGGAATTAAGTGGATATTTTTCAAATTTTTTGCAAAATTCTGTGACAGTTCCAGAATTTAGTCAGACCTTTAGACAATTTTGGATGTCAAACATCCTCTGTGATGTATGTTATGATTTAGACATATTTTTAGTGTGAAGTAGCCATCCTAAAAGTTCTAGAATGACCAATATTGCATGTTTTCAATTCTTCTAGATTTAGTTATGATTTTCCAAACTTTTGTTAGAAAGTGGAGCAATTCTGGCCGAAATGAAACTCCATTTTCTATGCTCTATTTGGGTTTCCATGAATTGTGGGCATTATTTTGTGATGGAACAGAGTTGTATTGATGTAATTAAATATGAAAAAGTATAGTATATGCCCATATGGCCATGGAACTCCAAAAGAAAAATTTATACATAGCGCAATACAAGGAAATGCCTTATCTTAATACCATCTTCTCTTATTCTTGTGTAATTTATGGCATGAGACTTAGAAGTAGTATAAAACAAAGCTATAAATTTATGGTGTTACATCATTCACGTATCCAAGGAAGGATCCAGATCACGTCACCTATCATTCATTCATTCACCAACACTCTATTCCTCCATATTGTTATGGCTCTTCCATCTTCATCTTCTTCCATTATTCTCCACTCCATGAAGCATTAATCCATAATTGTGGATAGCTTGGATGCAAATCTTGGATTGAAGCTTGAAGTCATAGAGATTGTTAAGGGATTGGGCTAAGATTCCTATTTTATTTTTTTCTCTCTTTCTACATCAATTTTTGTTCTTGAACTTACTTGGTTGAGCTTGTAATTGACTAAGGTTGGTGTTGTTTATAATTAGTGGCTGGTTAGACATCAATTAGGAGAGTATTTAAATGATTAATGAATTGAATTAAGTGCTGAATTTTTATTTCCTACAATTGTCCATGTATGTAGGTAAGGTGTTTGATGAAATACATATGAGAAATTGAGTGCTTGAATGTTTAATTTAAGGTCTCATTGGAATTTAATTGGTTAATTGAATATCCTATGGTGATAATTTAAAGGCTAATTTGATTGATTAATCACTCAATTCAAGTGTTTATTGATCCTAATGATAAGAGTTAATGATTAGATACGGAGTTGAGGTTTCAATTCAATATTAATTTGTTTATCTCTTGAATCTTGTGTGGAAACTCAAGATACATTGCCATGAATATAAATAGGGACTCTTAAACCAAAGCCAATGATAATTGAATTAGGATAAGGATAGTTGATACCAAGAGAATCATCCAAAGCTAGTCATATGTCTATTATTCACTTTTTAGTTTATGCATTTAGGTAGTAGTTAGGAATTTTAATTCATTTTAATTTTAGTTAGTTTAATTATATCAAAACCCCTTTAATTAGATAGCTTTTAGATTTTCTTTTACATTTAGAAAACTCAATTGAACATTGAAATCTATTTTCAAAGGAAATGATCTAAGTTGCACCCTATATTACAAATCTTACTTAACCTAATTTATTTGAGGTTGCTCAATGTAATGTTTGGTTTTCGTTAAATAACAGAAACAGGCATGTTTTCAAAGTAAGTCCCCTGAAATGAATTAGTTAAGGTCCCAAAAAATTTGAATAACATTCTAGACTCCTAAAAATGAGAATCCTAGCCTCAGTTGGAAGGAAAAACGGAGCTAAAATAAAGAAACAAATTTTGACAGAAATCTTACGAAACGTAATGGTATTTTCGTAATTTTGAGCAAATTTTGAAACTCACATAGGAAGGCTTTTTAAATAAAAATTTTGAGTTTTTCAGGGTTCTCAGAGACCCTGAAAACCATGGAAAGCCCCGGGATAGTTAAATCCCCTCCAGTGGACATTTTCCAACGTCGGTGCACCTGAACTTTAACCGATTTGTTCGAGAAGGTTTTAGCTCCGATTTGAGTGATTCCAAAGGCATTTTACTAAATTGGGAACCTAAATTTTATAATGGAAAATATGGTTCTAAAAAAGGAGATAAAACAAAAGAGAAACAAAAATGCAAAGAACGAAGGGCAAAATAAGAATTTTTGAAAAAGTCACTTTCCTACCCCTATATATAAGTGGCGCCCCACTTTCTCCCCCATTTGGAATTAGAAATTTTTGCCTAATTTTAGAGGAGAGAGCTAGGGTTTTGGGCGCACAAGAGAGGAAGAAGAAGGAGGAAGAAATCAAGCTTGAAGGTATGTTTCTATGGGAGTTTTTCATGCTTTTCTTCATCCACACCCCCTCTCCTCCCTTCTCCTTTGTTTCCTTTGATTAAAATGGAGTTTATAAATCTGATCCAAGGGAGAAATTTAAGGGAATTTTTGGATTTGAAGAGAGGAGCTTGGAGAAAGTAAGAAAAAGCAAGGAAACTAGGTAATTTCTCTTCCTATGGTTGATATCTTCATCCTCCCTTCTTCTCCATTTCGCCTAACCCTAGGAATTATAGGAGGATCTAATTTTTAAGTCAAACCAAGGATAAATCTAAAGAAAAATGGTGTGGAGATTAAGAATATGCAAAGAGAATTAACAAAAAATAATTAGATTTCAAGATGCAAATTCTAGGGTTTTGTGTGCATCTTCCCAAATCTAATTTTATATGATGATTCCTAGGTCAAATTAAGAGTTTAAATAAGTTTCTAAGATCCCTAAGATGCTCCCCACATGCTTCCTCCTTCAAGAAAACAAAGAGAATTCTAAGGAGGCCAAAAAGTGGCTATGTCAAGGCCAAGCATGGATGGAGTAGCTAGGGAGAGTTTTAAATTTTTCTAAACCCAATTTTGTATCATATATGATGAATGAAAATGAGAGGAGGTCTTAAAAAAAATTTAGAACTCATAGAAAGTAAGTTGGTGCTTTAAGTTTCATATTATAACCTAAAGAAGCAACATATAGTTAGGCTCTTTATTTTGATAGTGTGATGACTCCAAGAGGCTTACAAGGAGTCAAGAATCATATTTGGAAGGAAAGAATAGAGCCTAAAATTTATTTAAGGGGTGTTACTTCATTAGGTGCATTTATGGACCATAATGGGATTTATAGAACAACCTAGTGTCTAAACAAGTTGTGTGACCTTAGAAATTGTTTTATAAACCTAATTGGCTTCCATAAATTATGTCTAGGCCAAGAGAAAGCATCTCCACAAGTTTGTGCATGTGTGGCCGAAGCAAGGGAGGGAATTTCAAAAGAAAATGTGTGTGATTGTGTGCAAGGTAGCTCTCTCCACTTTCTCTCATGCATGGATGTGTGTTTAGCTTGTCTTAGAATATGTGTATGTGTATTTTCAAGTCATGAAAGTATGCTAGCATGATTTTATATACCATGACTTGATGATGACATATTATGCTTTCAAATGATGTTATAATATTTGTTTGAGTTTGCTTGAGTATGGAGAGGCTAAGAACTCTTAACCATGGTGAGGATGAGCCAAGAACTCTTAAGATTGGTTAAGACAAAGCAAAGAGTCTCCAAAAAGCAAAATGGACTCCTAAAAGTATGGTTGAGTCTAAGAATCTCTTAAAGAATGGGTGAGACAAATCCAAAATCCATAAGGAAAAGGGTGAGGCCAATCCAAACACTTGGTGAGCTCTTGAATGTCTTGTATGACTTGTTCATATGCCAAGCTTGCTTCTTGAATGTTCATGGCTTCCATGATATCCATGCATGCATTTTCAAGATTTGCTTTGTATATATTATGTATGATTGAATGGAAGATGAGCTATTAGGATTCTTTGAATCTCATTCCCTCCTCTCAAATGATTTCACATGCTAGGTGGACCAAGTAGATAAGGTAATGGAAGCCAACCACCTTGAAGGAAAGAGTTTAATAACAAAATTCCAAGTTTTTGGTTCTTAAGGCCATAATTATATTAAATGATGTAATTCAATGATGTATGTGTTCTATGACCCTTGGGACATATGTAATTATGATATTATATGGTGTAAGAATAAAAGAATGTGTTACGTGAATGATGGAATGTAATTTGAGTATGTTATGGCATTATAGTTGCATGAATGGTTTTATGGAAATATGTATATGTGTGGATGAAATGGCCAAAATGAGATGCATGGAGTTTGGAACCATTTGGGTAGCCTACACAAGTCTTAATCATGCTTTTAGACTTACCCAAAAGGTGTCAAACCCTAAGGAAAGTCATTTGGTCATATGGAGCCAAAAATGACCACAACGGAACCCTATGTCATTTTTTGGTCAAACGAGCTCTTCTTGATCTGAGATTTGGCATGAAATTAGATCTTGTTGAGAGATTTTTTTAAAGTTAAAGAACATAATTTTTGGAGGTTTACAGAATATTTGGCCAATTTTCAAAGTTGGCAAATTTTCTGATTTTGGTCTGCTACACTATTCATCTAGTATGAAAATGTAATATGTCACATAGGGCTTAAATGATGTCCAATTTTCATAAAATTTTATACACAGAAACTAGATATTTACAGTGACTTGTGCCAATTAGAAGCACCTTATTTGGAGGTCTACAAAGGGAGATATGAATTTTTAAAAAATCTGTCCAGTATCAGTAGTTTTATCTAACCTTAGTTATTGTTCCATTGAATTCTAATGTTTGGACTGTCTGAGCTGGTCTAGAGTTATTTTTTTCCTCTAGCTAACATCCATAGCTTTCTATATTGGTATTATTTACATGAATTGGACTTTTTTGGAATTAATTGGATATTTTCAAAATTTACTGTAAAAATCTATGACAACACCAGGAGACAGTTTAACCTCTAAACCTTTTCAGATGTCAAACATCCTCCGTGATGGATGTTGTGGTCTAAAGATATTTTTAGTATGAATTAGACATTTGTAGCTTTCTAGAATAGCCAAGAATAAATTATTTCTATTTTTTTTAGAATTAGTTATGAATTTTCAAAGTTTGGTCAGAAAAAGGGAAAATTCTAGCCGAAATTTAATATGTATGTTTTAGACTTCCCTTTGTGATTCTTGAGTCGTAGGCCACATTTTATGATACAAATGAACTGTATTTATGTAATTAAATATGAGAATGTATAGTATGAGCTCACACAGTCTATGTGACACCAAATGAAATTTTTATATACGACGCAATGCGAAAATATTCATTATTTTATTGCGTTTTTCATTGGAAGCTTACATGATTCATAATATTGAGCTATTTAAAGGTATGAGATGAGCTAAAAATTATGGTGTTACACTCAACACAACTGTTAATATACACATATCAACAAAGCTTCCATACCATGCCATTATGAATATTCATTCATTGCATAGCACAATTACACTCTTAAAGGACAAGTCATACTTCTATATTAGCAAAGTCCCATATCAGATTATAAGTGAGTACATACATCTTGTTTCAACTACTACAAGGTCTATTCTCCTATTAGTTACAACCTTGACTACAAAACATCAAAATTCCTACACTTAGCAATATGAATACATGATGATACCATACAAAATGGACCACAAAATTTAGCATATATTCTAAGTCGGGTTAGCCCAAGTGTAGGGTTTCCTACACATGGCCTTATCTCATGAATATTCATCTACTTGCTTTCCTTTATCCTTACTCGAAGAGCCTTTATTTGAAATTATTAGCCCATAAAACAGGGTGAGATATGAATCTTAGTAACCAAGAGGAAAATTTCATTCATATATACCAAATTAATCAACATATGTGCAGTTTAATCAATTAAGCATAAGAAGATCTATTATATCAGCAAATGAAATAGTTGAACAACTAGTGACTACTATCCTATACTAGTAATCACATATAACATGTTAAAAACTAATAATACTGGGAGAGGCCTATCCAAAGCACCACATGTAACACCATAATATATTAACTCCATCTAGCCTCCCTCTGGGCTCGATTCCAGATGATTTCCAAAGAATCAGTACCAACCGTGGCATTTTCATGCTATAAAACAGGATTTCATACACTCATCTCCTGCCCCGTGAGTCCTGTGAATCCATCATTCACATTCTCTACTCACACTCCATTTATACAACTCATACATAGTACAAAACAAGCCATAAGCCACGGGAATGGAGCCAAAAACTGAAAAAAAAAATACAATTTCTCACATGGGCCCAAAAGTCAGATTTTTGGCTCTAACTTTGGAAAATCATAACTAATTATAGAAAAATGGAAATCTAGCAAACCATAGCTTTCTAGAAAGCTCTAAGTGTTAAATTTACACTAAAAATACTTCCCAACCACAATCTCAGCGTTTAGACCATGTTTGACATCAAAAATGGGACAGAGGTCCGGCTGTCCCTGTTTCTGGTGCAGCTTACTGTCATGAAATTCGAAAATTCATAACTAAATCCACAAACATCCAATCCAGGAAAACTACACCAGTTTGAAAAGCTACAGATGTCAAATAGAGGAAAAAAATAAGTTTAGATCAGTTTAGGAGGCCTTAGACCTCGAAAACCGATGGAACATTAACGAAGGTCAGGTGGCTCCCCTGATGCTGATATAGAACTTCAGATGGTTCATTCTCTCTCTACAGACCTCCGATTAAGGTGATTCCAATTCGTATAGACCACTATGGGTGTTTAGTTTATGCCTATAAAATTTCATGACATTTTGACTCCATTTGGTCTATGAATGACATAGGTTTCTTTTCGGACCTATGGTAATAGTACATGACCAAACCATCAAATTTTTCCCAATTTCAACAATTTGTCAAATATTCTCTAGACCTCCAAATATTACCCACTTTAGCTTTCCAAGAAACTCTCTACAAACTCTAGAGGCATGCCAAATTTCATAGCAAGACGAGCTCGTTTAGTCATACTTTGATGGAGCTCACAAATTTGGCAGTTTTGGCACCCAAAATGGTTCAAATGGGTCCAAATGGCCTCCCACATGTTCCAACAACTCATGAACAAGTTTAAAAGCATGAAAATAGTCTACATAACATGTCCAAGTGGTCCAAATTATCATACATTTCAAACTCACTATGCTACGAGCCAAAATACACTATCACATGCAAGCCACAAAAAGGGCAAAACCCACATTTGCATTACTTTGGCTATCTACATAGTTTATACATCATGTTTCCTTACATTTACACTTGATACAACATTTACATCTCAAAAATAGAAGGTGCATATTCATTTTTAGCACCTCTTTACATCAAAAGAGTCAAAATAAACTAAAATTCATCTACAATTCTCCTAGGCTCCTTGGTGTGCACTTGATTCTCCTTGAGCTCCACCTAGCATATAAAGATGGGAGAGGGAAGGGGTGAGATTCATGGAATCTCAGTAGCTCATGCACTCATTAAAGAAAGCAATCAAGGCATATAACAAGTCAAAGCATGTAAATAAGCTTCTAACCATTCACAATCATACAATACATGTTGTACATGCCACGAAAATCACAACAATGCCACAAGTAAGCTCTAGGGACTTTTAGTCTAGCCTCACCCGAGTTTAGGGACTTTTGACTTGGCCTCACTCAATTATGAGACTTTTGGCCTTGTCTCACCCATTTCAAGGGACTTTCGGCTCTACCTCACTCATCTCAAGGGACTTTCGGCACTATCTCACCCGAGCAATTCTCACAATCCAACACACAAGCACATTGCTACCAATGCATCAAAACAATAACATATGGCATATCTCATACAATAAGCATACACAAGCATACAATGACCATTACATCTAAGAATGTAACAAGAAAGAGTGGAGAGAGAGCTACCTTATGAGCCAACACAAGCTTTTCCCTTCAATTCCTCTTCTCCCTTCTCGGTTTCACACTCACACCTTGATGGAGGTGCTTCTCTTGAGCCTAGACACAACAAAGAGCATGGATTACTCTCTCATAACTTAGCAACTCTTAGGAGTTCTTCAGAGTAAACCTTGCTAACATATAAGAACCTAGGGTTGTCTCTCTCTCTCTAGAATGTCACCAGCTCTTCCTCTCTCTCAAGCTCTCATGGTAGTAGAATCAACATATTCAAGAAAAATAAGGAAGTTCAAGAGTGTTTTTCCACTTTCCCTCTTCTGACCCATGCCTAAAACCCCACTAATTTCACAAGCAAAACCATAGAAAAAGAGGGCAAAGAGAGGAGATCAAGATTTTAAGAAGAAAAGAGAGAAGCTTGCTTACCTTTCCTTTGTTCTTCCTCCTTCTCTTGGTCTCTCTCACTCTCCATGCCTCTTTTCTTTCCTTGGGTCGAAGTCTAGGGCAAATAAGAGAGAAAGAATGAATTTGGTCATTTAGAGAAGTCAAATTCTCGCTTTTTACGCTCTTTCGGACTAACCCTCGATATAGCGAAAATTAACCTTCGCTACGGCGAGCTCGTATCAGTTACCTTCATTATGGCGAGGTTTAACCTTCGCTACGATGAGCACGTATCAGTTCCAGACCCCCGCTTTCGCTATGGTGCACGTTACGGCAAGCAGCTCCCTGATTTTTGTATGGGATGCCCGCACTCGCTATAGCTAGAAGCATTTTCACTATAGCTAACAACTATTCTCGCTATAACTAGACCATTTCTCGCTATAGCGAACAGGTACCTTCGCTATAGCTAGGCCTTTTCTCGCTATTGCGAGAAAACTTAGAAAATTTTCTAAATTTCGAAAATTTTCAACTTTCTTCTTTCTTTTCCTTTTCTTTTTCCGGTTGTTACACCACAACCTGGGCTCAATACATTCAGGGGTCTAATCGAAACACAATACACAAGTGGCAGTTGCACCACAGATCCACTATGGAGTCACACAAGGTCTAAACATATAATTCAAGTAGCCATAGAATCATTTAACATTCAAAATCATACATGTACAGCAAATATAAGATTAAAGTGAGCATACGGAAGGAATTAAAATTAACCTCGATTACCTCATTTAATTAAGTCTAGTCTTGAAGCCAAAGATAAATTTTCGCACTCTATAAGCCAAAGATAAATTTTCGCACTCTAGAGATTCCTAAATCAAATCAAGCATGTTCTGGTGCTAATTACAACATAAATCAACTATTATAGGATCCAATCATTACAAACTATTTAGAAAACACTTACCTAGCCACCAAGAGGCTTTAAGTTCAAATTTGGTTTTTCTCACACTAGAAACTCAAAAAATCACTTCAATTTCTGGGTAATTTTGCACAAAATCAAAGCTCATACCATAAATCAGCTATAGAGGTCTCTATCCCATAGAAAACACATCAAAATAGAGAGAAGATATTTACCTAACAACCCTCCTAACCTCAACCTCCAAAAATCCACCATAAAGGCATTAAACAACAAATTTTAGATTTGGGTTTAAGGTGAAAATACTCCAAACGAAATATTAATTAGGCCAAATTGAAAAAGAAAGAAGAGAGGATTAAGTTTCATATAGATTATTTTGACTAAATCTTGCTCTAGAGGGAGAAATGGAGTTAAAATGTCGATAAAAACCTTAGCATCTCCTCAAGGTGAGAAATTAACTTTGCTTCTGCAGAACCCAATATTGTGTTCTCAACAAATAGGTATGGTTGCTAAACCCTTAGGATTTTAGGTTAGAAATGGATTGACCCATCAGCCTAAGGTCCAATTAGGTTTATTCCTAGTTGTTAGGCCAAATGTTTGGTAGGTTAGGTTATAGAACATTTAAGGTTGGGATGAAAGGTACTAACCCATAGGCCCAAAATCTACTTGGGTTCAAATGTGAACTTATTAGGCTAATTGATTGATGAGTTTATGGAGGTCTTAGGCTGACTTAAGGGTCCATGTCTCACTTGGGTCCATTTCTTGAGTTTTGGGCTTTTAAGATTTAGGTTAGGCAATGCTAAGTGGGTTCCTTTAGGCTCAGCCTTTTAAGATGAAATTGGGTCTCTATAAATCTTTATCCTTGATATGTCTAAATTAATTATGAGCTTAAATTAAACTTCTAATCCAATTGAATTTTAAATCTACATTAATGGTTTATTTCTCCATAAATCTTTATTTCTCATAATTTACCTAATTATCCTCATGGTAATTCTTTAATTAACTATAATTACTCTTAATAAATTTTGGGGTATTACAACATATCCCGAACTTCCATCTCATACTCCAAATGCATAAAAACACTCCCAACTTCTTTCAACCATTTAAACATATTTTTCTAGTCCTAGAGGACCCAACCTAAGTAAGGATTCCCTAAAAAAAGAAAAAAGAGTAGGCCAAACCCCTTTTATGCAGTCACAAGTACCACTTTTATTTTATGATAGCAAAATCACCACAACTAGAATTCAAGATTTAACTACAATCAATTTATCAACTTCATGTCATTAATCCCAATTCCAAGATAAATAAGCCTAATAGTTGGAAAGAAGAACATCCATATAGCTAATTTCATTCCATAAGTAAGCCACGTACACAAAGGGATGCACTGTGCCAAAATAGTCAAAGATCATCCTAAGGGCTAGGTTAGTTCCGAATTACATACAACGAAATATCCTATACTTGGCAAGTCATGATACAACTAGATGCTATACAAAATTCATTTTACTTACAATATCCTCATCATTTACATTTAACATAAAATAAAGCAAAATATTAAGCCTACTCAAGGCTATGTATTAGGGGTGGCTTTTCGGTGACTTCTCCATGCTATTACAAAAGGATCCTTCACCTAATAAGTTAGCCCATAATCAAGGTGAGATATAAAATCTCAATAACTAGGAAAAAAAGGTACAATCATATAATATAGAATAGCCAACATAATGCTTACATGGAGGAAGATCATAAAAGAGCACTGCATGCATAAGTTCAATGAGAAAGTTTGACAAAAAATTATTACAATCTCATACTAGCAATCATATACTCAAACTAATATTGGTCAACAATTTAGGAAGGATACTTAGATTTAAACTTCACTAAGTGTGTTGATTCATGAAAATCACTATCTAGATGTGTTTTCATGTTTGTTGGCAAAATCATATCTTAGAGGAGTGTGAAATAGATATTAACTGCTATTTCTTCTGTGAGGGCTGAGTTCATATGTTGTTCTGAAGCCACCTCACATATAGTTGGAGTTTTATTTTTGAGCTTAGAATTGTAGATTCCAATTCTAAGCCTTTAAGATGTACTATGGCAACTCACATGTAATTTTTTTTTTTTTGGCTAAAAACAACAAGAATGGAAGCCAAAATAAACACTTAGACATTAAGTAATGTCTTTAGCCATTTAGGAATGTGTTAAGGAAACTAAAATTATCATCGAATACATTAATACTGAATTGATGATTGATAATTTCTTAACAAAGGGCATGCCACCAATGAGTTTCAAGGATCATGTTGTAAGGATAGGACTTGGTTCCATAATGGGACTTTAGTGTATGAATTTTTTTTCATTATGATAAAACTCATTCATTTTTTTGCAATGTATTCTTATCTTGGTGTAAATATTTATTTCTAAAAATAATAGCCATTATTGGACCCAAAATAAGCATAAGTTTTTTTTTTGGATGTTATGGTATGATTTAGGAAATAAATGCATAGTGATACATGGATGAAGTGGGACTTATCACCATAATTAGTTTATTTAGTTTTATTTCTTAAGCATAAAAATTCCACAAATCTTGGATGTTATCTAGAGTAGGATATATAAACCATGTGGGAAAATGTTAGCTACTAGAATAACCTTATCCAATACTATATCATTATCTAGATTTAAGTTCTATTAACCTTATCATTATATGGATTAATGTTTGATTAACCTTATTCTATACTAGATGAGGAATATATTAAAGAGAATAAAGTTATCATCAAACACATCAATATTGAGTTGATAATTGATAATCCCTTAACAAAAAGTATGCCACCAATGAGTTTTAAGGATTATGTATAAAAAAATGGGACTTTGTTCCATGATAGGACTTTGATGTATGGATTTTTTCAATATGATGAAACACTTCTTCATTTTTGGAATTGTTTTCTCATCTTGATGTACACATTTATTTGTTTAAAAAAATAACCATTATTGGACCCAAAATAAGTATAAGATTTATTCATCAAGTTATGGTGTGCTTTAGCAAATAAATGCACAATGATATATGGACCAAGTAAGACTTACCATCATAATTCATGTATTTAGTCTTCTTTCTTAAGCATAAAATATCCATAAATATTGGGGGTCATCATAAGTAAGATGTATAGACCAAGTAATGTTAGTTGTTGGAATAACCTTATACAGTACGTTATAATTATTTGGATTAATGTTATATTAACTTTATCATTATATGGACTGATGATAGATTAACCTCATTCTACACTAGATCATTATCTGGAACAACTTTCCCTTATATGTTCTATATATTTTGGATCTCCCCTTTCGGAAATAGATAACCATCTTAAGCTTCAAGATAACATTTCTTTTACGAAAGAAATGTTACTCCAACTCACTTACAAATAGGAAGGGTCCCTAAGCTCGAAAATACACTTCAAAACATATCTCATACACCATCTAAAGTGTTTCTGAGTTCGAAGCCTAGTGTTGAAGGTTATTGTTCTTCCAGTATTTCTCATTTCTAGCCTGATTTTACATTTTACATGTATTCTAGATGTATAGTATATCTCACAATGAGATCAAACCAGAATCCTCTTCTATAGAAAAATATTTCTTCCTCCTCCTTCCGACAGAAAAACCAGATATTGCAAGAAGCATATAAACCGGCAGGCAATAGAAATGATGAAAGAGATTGGGGGTTACCATATAGCCTCAAGTTTGCCAATAAGTCCGGCAACGATGGAAAAAACTTGCCTGTGCCGTTGGTCATATTAATTTGTCTTAAGCAGCTCCACAAGTGAAAGGTGACACGCCACCACGATAGTCTGGGCATAGTTTTCCTTCTAATAGCATCCGCAGAAACTTGTCTCCTACTGTAAGCAGAAAAGAGGAAAAAAAAAATTAGAAATAAGGGAGAAGAGAGGAGAGAAGGGAGAAGACGAAAGGGAATGATCAAAAGTTTCTTACCTATAGCATTTTGATTCGGCCATTTAGTTAATTTCTTCGAACGGTTAAGAGTCACGACTAGAATCCCATCGACGACTTCGCGCATGGCTTTCCTAAGGTGGCAGCGGTAGTTAGCAGAGACAAGGCAAACAACGCAGAGAAAGACAGAGAAGACGAAGAAAGATGGTGGGGCTTGGAGTTCGAGATTGAAAGGATGCATAAATCTGTGGAGGAAGGTTCTTTCCTCTCCCACGAATAAAGAGGCCTAGGACCATTCGGCTTAGTCTTGACGGAGCTTGGAGGAGTCAAAATTTTTGTTGCGTCAAAGATTTCTATATGAGGAGTAGATTTTTTCAAGTCATTAGAAAAGGCTCGAAGGGCTCAATTAATTTGATTATGGGTCATTTCTGGAGGTAATATTAATTGATGCGTGTTTTTAATACGGTCCTGTAGAAAAATGGCTTGCCAATGAAGTCTTATGAAACTGAACAAATCTAAAATGGTTTGAATTTGAAATTTAAATTTCTAGTTAACATATTTGTTGACATGTGTAAAACAGATTTGTTGATACGTGTAGAGCATATTTTAATGATGAGTCTAGTAAACTGCCGGAGATCATGGTTAAAAAAATTGAATCTAACAAGCTCGTTGGGCTGGGAAAACAGTGAATTGGCTATAATTCTCATTCAATTGACTCTGAAAATTAGGTGGATAAATAAAAATTAATAAAAAATTTGTATTGAACCGATTTTTTTGGTCAAAAATTGTTAAAATCAAGTGATTTGGTATTCAATCAATCAAAAATTAATTTTTACTTTTTTGTTTAGATCAAAATTTTTATATTCTACAATAAAAATTTATGATATTTATTAGACTTTACCCAATTTATATTATATAGATTTGTTATTATATGTAAATATTTTATCTAATTTTTATATTTTAAAATATTTATATTTATTTTAAATGTTATTTTATGATATATGTATAAAAATATTATATATATATATAGTTTTTTATATTTTTTATATTTTTTTAAAAATAATTTAATTCTTATTCAATTACAATTAAAGCATTGAACCAAGTCACTCTTTATTCTAATTTAATAATCTATCTAATTTTTAAAAATTTGCTAGAGATGTTGGAATTTTTATGTGTGATTGAATTGCAGTTGCGAAGACCTATTAATTTGATATTTATGCTCCATTAAATACCAAGACGGAAGAGCTTTGATATACGATATGAATTGCCTTCTGGAAACAAAAATTTTTGGTTGAATTTGCTTTGCAAACTTGACTTGGACTTTGGAACCTAAGGGACTTCTTTTGGAGTGGACTGGGGGACTTGGTTTGTGGGGTTGCTTTAGGCCTTCCCTCCATCCATTCTGGCTTCTTGAAAAATGAAAATTAATAATAAAAGCTTAACCTGCAAATTGTATATGTTAGGTCGTATAACGCGTGAATTATATAAGCCAGGTAATTTTGATCAATGTTAAATGAGTTTGTGGAAAGCTAAGTCAATTTAATTTTATGATGAGTTGAACCTGTTTTGATAGTTTTAGACAAAAACTATCTTAAATGAAGATATGAAAGCCTATATAAAGCCTAGCTATATTTGTGTCCATTAATTTTATTAAAAAATTTTGACCAAAAACATCAAAGTTTTGTTATAAATAATAGAATAAATTATATTTTTGACCTTAAAAGGATTACAAATTCTTAATTTTATTCTCCAAAATGTATAACGCTCAATTTCATCACTTAATAATTTCTTTTTCTAATAAATTTGGCTCCTCTAAAATTTTAACTGAGTGAATATAATTAATAAAATGCTAAAGTGATTATTAAAGTAATGAAATGACCATTCTCAATGTCCTAAAATCCCAAAAATGAAACACTACAATTACCAAATTCATAGATGTTTTCTAAATTACACTTTACATTTTTTTTTTAAACTTTTCTGGACATTAACGCTTCATTGCATAGCAACCACATAAGCATTCTGTATGACTATGTTGGCAACTTTTAAAAATTCTCGTTAGTTCAACAATCGAAAGGTCCAAATTGATTCAGCAACTTAGATGGCAGATGCAGCCAAGTAATTCATCTTCTTTTGAGAAAGTGAACGACTTTATTTTGCATGGTATGAGCAAGTGGAATGTGCAATACGTAGAGTAGATTTATTTTCCCTTCCCTCCGTTGAACCAAATGGAGCCTAAAGCTATTATATATTGATTGATGAGTATTACCTTTTTTATTACAAGTGAGATCAATCAACTAATCATCTGTTTATTGCATGTTGTTTTGCAAGGAAAAGACATTATTATTATTATTATTATTATAAACAACAAGTTGTCTTAGCAAACCAAACACAAAGTCGTTATATCAGTCTCACTTGGCAGGGTGTTGTTTGGGAAATAGTCGTCGATGGATAAGTATTGTCATCAAAAGATACGAATCCTATTCGAAACTCTTCATTATAATGTAAAATTTGTGACTCAACAAGTCATTGAAACTCTACGTTAGTCTCCGATTCAAATTTTATGTTTTTCTAGATCTCGATACTGAATTCTTTAAGGATGTCAGTAATTGCCCAAGGATCAATTATATAAGGATATTCTAGTATTGTTAAAGTTACAGGATATATTTAATATCAGAGCATACACATTTGGATATTAACTCATTTTTTAATTGGTCTAACTAGTTTCTTAGGAGTCCAGATGTTTTCTTTACAGTATCCAAAAAAAAGAAGAAAAAAAGAAAAAAGACCAAATTGATTGGGGGACGAAATTAAGAATATTGCAGGCAAAATTTGACAGTATCGGATCATCTAAAGATTTTAAGAACAGTTCACCCGCCTATAATACTCTTATTTATTTATAATAAAATTTAATCTAAGGTTATGCATATTTTTATGTCAAACTAGGGGGAAATTGGCTAACTCAAAAACATATGAACCAACAAGTATTTAGTATTCCGTCTGGTACTCGTAATCGTCAGACATGAATGAATAAGTTAGAAGCCGAAAATATTATCTGTATATTGAAATTAGAACCAAGACGAACACATAAGCCCGATTAAATACACTGGCTTTCAGCTTTCAAAAGCATGTAAGTTTCAATATTTACAATGTAGTGCCTTCATATGCCATCCTCAAATTAATTCAATCGCAGCATGCAACAGAAGAAATGCAGTGCAGCCAATCAGGATTTGATATCAAGGAATATATGAATTTACCCTCATTATCACACTAGAGTTCTCAGAATACAAATTTCATACATCAAACTGATATTGAACGCAGCATGAAGCTCCTCAGCGTCGGAAAATTTATTATCTGGGACAGACAGGAAAATGCACGAAGCTTTGAAAAAGTGAAGGAAATGGAAAGCACACCTCTGTATTAACAACAACGACTCCTGAGAAGTGTTCCTTCAGAGTCCAGAGAGGGAAAAACCTGGCTGCAATGAGGATAACCTCATGTGCATTGGCTAGGCTGCAACTGAGTGGATTCTGCCATCATATTCATTCCTGGAAGTTGAATAAGCCCATTTCTCGGGTCCCTGCGATCGTTCATGTCTGAACATAATTTTTCTATTATTCAATTTGCACGTCAGATATCCAATTGTTTCAGGAAACTCCAGAACCAGCAAGCTGCAACGCAATCAATCCCGAGTCCCCACACATCATGAATAAAAACTGCCCTTGTAACAAGATTAGCCAATCAAGTCTTTGAATAGGTTGGGATTCTGATTTGATGGGGTAACAGCCATCCGCCTCACTAATGCATCATTCTCCAAAGAATCTCTGGGGTTTGAACCCTTCACAGGTTGCAATGAAGATGTCACAATTGTTTCTCCAGGAGTGGCCCTGACCTCAACATTTGACAACTCAGATAGGAGATTTACATCAACACCACTTACAGGGACAGAATAGCCACCAACGCCACTCTGCCCACTCACAGTTGTCTCTGCATAGAGTGACATAATATCAGGCGCTTTTGAAGCGGCGCCTGCACTGTTATTTGTTGTCGAACTAAAGCTTGGGTCAATAAGTCCTTCCAATTGCTTGAATGGGTCCACAGAGGGAGAAGCAGTAGTGACAGTTGGTTCGCCCAAGTCAAGCAAATCTGGAGGAGGAGGCTGATCAACTGCAGCCTTGGATCCCTGAGATCTGTCTGCAGCATTACTTGCCTTTGGAACCGTTTGGCTAGCTGATGATCTTTTCTCAGGTTTAGTTGAACCACCAAATAATGAAGCAGCAAGCTTCTGCTTTTCTGGAGGAATTTCGACCAGTGTCTTTCTTAAATCATAACTATCACGTGCTTTTGAGTTTACAGCACTTGCACCATCCACCTGTATCACCCCATTCGAAGCTTTTTGGGAAGTAGAATTAGAGGTGGATGATGTTGGAGATGAAAAAGTTGGCCTACCCCACTTCTTCTGAACACCATCAAGCCGTAGCTTAAGTTCTGATTGTCCTGCCTCTGATGCTGATGCCACTGATGAGATCTGGTGGGTCTCCCTAGAATACAATGCCTCAGGAACTGGAACAAGGTCTGTTGAAGCTGCAAGTGAAACTGGAGTAGCTATCAAGGAGATTGGAGGCTTTGGAAGTTCGTATGCCTCAAATCTAAGACCATGCTGTGAAGATTCATTCTGTTCTTGGCCTTTGATGTTGCTCATGTTCCCCATTCCAATGCGCACATCCTCGGGAATATAGGGCTGAGCACCCCTTTCTAGAGACTGCTGGACATAACTATTGAGGAATGAAAGGTTCTTGTCAACCTGTGTTAGAAGATTCAGTAAGTCAATAAGCTTGGATCACAAAAACAGGAATGTCGATGTGGTAATATGCACTGTTATCACGCACATCACAATTACTATTTAATGAAAAAGAGGATATGAATGTGCGTATAATAAAATTTTAAACTGCTATGCAGTGAAAGATGTCAACAAGCATTCGGGTGAAAAGTTCTTCTCAGAAGAGGGAGAAAAATTAATCCAGGGAAGATCAACAAATTGTAATTTATCAACAAATTGTAATTTAGATGTTTGGAACTGACTAACATGGAGAACGAAGCAGAACAGGGGCTGAAAATATATTACTAGAAAAAAAAATGAAACAAAACAGAACAAAAAAACAAATGAACAAATACAGGCAGACAAGCATACTATGCAATGCAACTATAAAATAGTTATTAATCGATTGACTGACAGTCACTTAGCCATATCAACTTTCCTCCAGTCTTTCATCCCTAAAGATTTATGATAACCAAGGAATTCTGGTTTTAGGTGACCATCTCATCTAGGCAAGCATTCTGATTTTCCTATAAGTAAATCAACACACAAACACAAGGCAGTCTCACCCTTACCCTTAACAACTGTACTTTAGAGGAATAAGGCATCGCCTAGTGTAACTAGCATCTTTTGACCAAGCATTAAGTTAACTAAATTCCCAGATAATCAATTCCCCAATACAGGTTTATATTGATTATCTGTTTTGAAACTGACCCTTAAATCTTGGAATAATATGAATGCCTACTCCTCCTGAAATGCAATTTATTAAAGATGCAAGGCCTTGTACCACAATTTTTTCTTGCACCAACACCAGAAAATGTCCAAAGTACTATAAATGAATATGGATAGAACATTATATCTCAAACTGATACAAGAAGACTCTAGGTTTAACAACCTCAATGTCTTCACAACTTGAATCTCGTGGCATTATTGTGTCAATAGCATGTGCTTCCAAACCAATAAAAGCTTGCAATTCATAAGCACGTTGCTGCAAATCTGTAGAGTGAGACACTAATAATTCTTCAACCAAAGATAGGCACTGCAAGAAGACATAAAAGAGTAACTCATCTTAGCATTATTGAATTTAAATTTCAGCATGAAGTTTTAGTGTGGGAAACAGGAAATTATTTTTTATGAACAGCCTAGACACCTGCAAAATGACATTCTAAACTAGTCTAGCACTTTGAGGGTCTCAAAAAAAAAACCTTGGAAATTGATATTTATAACAATATATAGCCTGAGAAAGAAATGTTTCCAAGAAACTCATAAAAACATGATATGATATTAAAAGATTTAATCACATTTCTCAGTTTAATTCTATTTTATAAACTTATCAACCAGAAAAAATAAAAATAAAAATTTCGGATCAAAATGGTAACAAGAATAACAAGTTAGCAACATCATTCATGCAGCAAGCAATGCCTTAGAAGGACTTCTAAAAGGCAATATTATTGGGGTGATATTTTGTATGATGACAAAGATTGAGGTATTGCAATGTACATGAAGTAGGACAATACGGCACAGTAAGGGAAAGGGAGAGAGATTTTGGGGGGAGTTTAGAGAGAGAAAGGGGAAGGATCAAAACTCCATAATAATGTCAATCGTATTCAGGTCTGATAAATCAAGCACAAAGCAGTACTTAAATAAACAAACCCAACTTACTTGATAACTACTATCCTAAATGACTGATAATCCCAAATAATTGCGATTGATAAAATACCCTTATAAGCTATATCCCCATCAATACATTATGAATGCTGGTCAAAAATTAGACTATTCTCAAGATATAATCACTACTTGAATCACAGAAAGCTTAGATTATTCTCAAGATATAATCACTACTTCAATCACAAAAAGCCCAAAAGATAGCAAAGATACAGGATCCTTTTCAGCATATACCTCAGGTAGCATATCCAGATTCTTTCCTGCTGCTATTTCAAATGCGTAAACTTTCATCAATGCTGAAATTGCATATGCCTTCACATGAGCAACAAGTTAGTCCCAATAAAAAATTATGCATGCAGGAAATTTGAATACAATGACAATGATGTATAGCAGAGCAAGACACAGAGTGGGGCTCATAAAACAATTAACGTAAACCTCCATAGTTGAATGAGATAGCAAAGTTTAGGCAGGTAAGATGTGAGCATAAACAAGTAATGCTAGAAATCCATGATATAGAATTATGGAACAACATTGCAAGGATTACTTTAGTTTCCAATGTAAAAGCCTCTAAAACCTATGCCAACGCATCCCATAGCACCCTTAATTGGAATCAAGTTATCAAATAAATAGAAAAATCATTATAACACTTGCACACACTTTCCTAGTAAAAGAACTAGCTGAAACATACAAGTGAAATTAATACAGCATGAATCATCTAGACTAACAGCTTACTGCATGGAAAAACTTATTGCTGCTCACACAATTCAATTCATTAGAGCAATTATAAAACATAGTGCTTGTCCAGGCATGTATTTTTTCTTGTCCCATAATAATGCCAAACAAGAATTGTCCACTCATGTCACCAGTTCACTACATATTATACATTAATACAGACAATGAGAAACAAATATTTGCATAATATAGGAAGCAAACTGAAGTAACTGATCCTTGAGAATGTGAACTAATAGGATTGGACAGAAAGAGAGAATCAAGGGAAGGAGCGGGGTGGGGCAGGGCAGAGAAAACATATAAACAAACCATCCAATGACAATTAAAGTCTCCTTAAATTTTTTTTTTTTCAGTTTAGGAAAAAAACAAAAAAGCATTTTGACCTTTTCCTGCTTTCACTATTGGTAAGAAATTAGCTTCATACAAATACCTTAACAGTTTCATCATTAGAATATGCCTCTGCCATGTCACATAACTTTCCAGTAACATAGGAAGCAGAATACTTTCCATCGGCTGTGCCATATTCACCCAGAACCCAACAAATGACCTGAAATCAGTATTTAACATCATGCTAAGGAACAAGTCTAATTTCTTTGCAAAGTAAAACGAGTGGGGAAACACAAAACCTAAGTGGGATAAAAAGTACTTGAAGAAACACAGATGGAAGCTTTGGCTCTCCAATCAACTGCAAATATGACTCAACCTGCACCTCAGAAAACAGCTTCCATTAATAACTTATGTATGCATATGCATCCTCTGTAGCAGGCATATTAAATAAACCAGTGCAATTATCCAAATAACATACAGCCGACAATCTCAATTGACTATCTGCAGCAGCATCATCCTCTCCAAACCCTTCGGCAATCAATCGCATTAAATTATGTGCCACCTTTATATTCACAAGATCTCCAGCATGCTCAAAAACTTTATTCATGGTCTGTGTGAGCAATATACCCGCAATCATTAATTATCAATGAAGATATGTGAAAATGGAGAAACGCAAAATTAAGAACCTAAATGCAATAATTCTCATCACCTGTATAAACCAATGATTACTTGGTGCAAATTGCTCAGCAAGCTCCACACATTGAGATGCTATATAGGTTTTATAATGATCATCGCTAATGCTAATCATGTAATCAATCATGCGTTCAACAATTACTTCCACATTGGAGGACTTTGTCATTTTGTACAGCAGTTCAAATGTTCTTCGCTTCAGAGTATCATCAGGGTCCTGCACCACACACATTGAAATTTAATCAGAATTGCAAAGCAGTGTGACGATAAGAAATTATCCAGAGATAACTGATCAAATTGAAAGAGATTTTAGAATTTCTTTGAGATTCAAAACTAACATAAGATAAACTCAGCCACATCCAACATCTTATTCCTAGCAGATTCAACATGACAGAAGGAGAAACAAACAAATGATAATCTAAAGGACAATAACTAAATGATTTCAATACCCAAATGAATACTTAAACATGTTCAACTTAACACATGAACAATTAAGAATATCCTCACCTCTAAGCAATCAATGACAGCCAGTTGATGTTGCTCTGCAATGTGCGGACTTAACTTTATTAGCCGACCAAGAGCATCAATGCCCATGTACTTGAGATTATGACTGTCATTCTGGCCACATAAAAATATCACATATGTAATACATGACATCCAAATGCAATAACATGCATGGTAAAATCTCCAAACAGGATTCACTAAAACAAACCTTCAAAAATCTTGCTATAACGTTTGCAGCAGCTTCTAATAACTTGGGATTGGGATGTATTGAAGAGACACAGCATATGCACTCATAGAGAACAGCATTTCCTATATTACTTGATGAATCGCTCTTTTTAATTATATCACCAATAACAGTATACATGTTTTCACTAGCTTGCTTGTCACCACTTCCCAGCAATGCCAGGATTTTCAGCAACCTAATCTGCATATTCCAAACAAGGTTGCCTATTAGAAGTAAACGACATTTTAGCTAAGGAGTAAAGAGAAACAGAAAAATAAGCAGATGCAAACAAAGCAGAACAACAACATGGTCCATTCTGTTGCTTTTTGTGAGTCCGAGAAAGCAAACTGCAAGATTTCAAGACTTAGATGGTATTCTTATACTTATATAATACACATATTTGTGATGAGTAGATAGAATGAACCAAATATGAACCTGAATAAATGGAGCGGGCATCTGATGATAATCATGGCTCTTTGGCAATCTGCGTTCAACTACTTGTTTAAGAATGCTCACAAAGCTGATGACAAGATCCTTATAAGAATTAACGTCAATCGTCATAAGATCAAAAAGAGGGCATAACGCGGCACCCATTACCCCGGGATCGTTATCACACAATCTCTTGCGGAAATTGGAAACCAAATGGGACACGGAAGAAGGTGATTTCTGGTAGAAACGATGAAGGGCCATGACAGCCTTCTTCCTGACGGCCTCTTTGGAATGACCCAACAGCTCAATCACCTGCGGCAGCACCGCTGGGATAGTCTCTTCATTGATCAATCTACAAACAGCATTAAGGGCAGCACAGACGACCAAATAATTATCGGACTTGAGGTCCTTCTGGATGGTATTGACTATGAGGATGATCAAGTCGTGATATTCGTTCAAGAAAAGGGTGACAGCCAAATACCCAGTTCGTTTAAGGAGGAGATTGTCGTCGTGGGTCATCTTAACAGAGTGGATGTAGCCGAAGGAGGCATCATGACCCAGCATCTCCACATAAACAAGGCGAATGATATATTCTTTCATCTTGCGCTTGGGAATGTCAGGCTCAATGATACGACGCTTGAGTGTTTCGATCTCATGAAGGACGATTCTGTCTTCCTCGGCCTTGGATCGAGCTTCGCCAATGGACTTGACCAGATCAAGGAACTCCTTGGATTGGCCGAACCCGCCCTGAGAGCCCATGGCGAGCTCCCTACCGATTGTCCTCAATTGCTCCAGCTTTGCTTCTTGTTATTTTATACAATTATTAATCGGCGTATGGTTCCAATTCAGAATCTAAAGCATTACTTTTAGTGTCTGAGAGAAACCAAACAGAAGCTACGAGAGTGTCGAAGTGAAGTCGAGAAATCAAAGGGAAATCTGATGCACTTCAAGAGATAGAGAGAGAAGGGAAGGAAGATGAAACAGACAACGAAGAGTTGAAGAAAAGAAAGCGTTCGTGATGTGAGAGGGAGGGTGAAGAGAAGTGAAGACAGCACATGGCGAACAATAGAGCCACTACCAGGTGTCGGAGTCTCAAAGAAGCACGGCGTAATACAAACACTGCCTTCGCTGCTGAAAATAACATTAAAATAAAATAAAAATAATACATTCCTTTTACAGTAAAAATTGATGGAATTGTAATTGTAATTTTATTTTATTTAATGAATTTAAATTTAAAACTTTGCAAAGTTTGATGTGAAATAAATTAGAAACGCAATGTCCAATCAAATTTAGTATATATTAAAAAATTGTAAATGCTATTTTATTATACTAAAGAAAAATATATTAGAAAAAAACTAAAACAATATGTCGTTCTGAAATCAAGCGAGATATTATTGTCGCTCAATTTGTTCTGAACTATAGATAGAAATACATAACTGAAGCAATCTGAGACTCGAGCTGCCACCTGCAACTGACTCGGAAGGTCGTGCAAAGGTCGTAGGAAATAACAATGACTGTGTTTGAACAAGATGATGTGTAATGGGTAATTATGTGAATTGGAAATTAATTGCTGTTGGCCTATAAATCTGATTGCATTACGTATGGATTCCAAAACTGTTGCTGTTGTAGACTACCTCTTGGTATTTTTCCGAGTTAATTTGGGAAGAATTGCTCATCCAAACCATCTCATAAGAACAAATTAAAGAATGCACTTAAAAGGGTAGAATAGATGCTTTTACAATAAAAATTAATAATTGAAGCGAACCTGCTAAAAAATCAAAAACCTTATAGATCAACTAAGATCTTGTCAATAGGATTTTTTAAAGGATAATTGAGAAACAAATATCAAAGAGATAAAATAGCACTTTGTTGATAAGATTTTAGTACAGTGTCTGAAACATAATAAGAAGTAAAGGAAGGAAAACGTTTGATATATCATAGTTTGATTCTTAAGATCTACATCAAGTTCCTTTAATATATAACAAGATATTTTCATTATGTTAAATCAGAGTACACAACAAAGACATTAGGTTTCGAAGATCACCTAGAACTTTTACAAAGCTCAACAATTTACACACCCAGCTTTATATTTCTTTCTCACATTTACTACAATATTCAAGAACTTTTACAACTACAACTAAGTCAAGATGAATCGCACAGTATAGACTCTTATTAGTTAAATGAACTAAACACTTAACAATAACTAGAGAATATAAAAGATTGTGAATGGAAGACTAGTTCTCTCTTGAATTTCTTGACAATGTTCAATGTCTTTGTTTAGAAACTACTACTTCTTATATACACAAAAAACTAGCTATTGGAAATCTTTTTTAGATTTGACCATTGAAGGACCATGGTATAAGTGTAGCCAAGAAGTAGCTAAATGATTCAGAGGAGCTTTAATATGTTGGGTAGTCATTCAGCAAAGAGTTTCTTTCATATTTTCTACTTTTAGCCAACACGTCCAGGGAGTGATGTGGACCCCATAGAAACCCATTCTAGGAACCCCAAATGACACGAATCAGTGATTGAAATTTGGCATATAACACAAGAACAAGCAAATAGATAGATCTGGACAACAAGCAACAAAAAGTAAAGAAAGGAACGAAGAAGAAGAAGAAGAGATGTTGGTCAATGGAATTGAACCATAAGAGAACCCATATCTTAGAACCATAATCCGAGACGCTACAAAGGAAACCACTCTTTTGATAAGTCAAAGATTTTTTCCAACATACAAAGGCCACAAGAGAAACCTCACAAGTCAGAAAAGATTATGAAAAGATAATTCATTCAATCTGCCAATTCTTGGAGTACAAGTGGACCTTATATAGGGATTTGAAAAATAAAACCCTAAATATAGAATAACTTCTAGGTGGCGCCTTTTACATGGCGAGAAAAATAAAAAAAATTTAAGTCTGGACAAATTCACCAAGAATGGCGCCTAATAAAGCTAAAAATCTGAAACAGAAATAATCAAATTAAAACAAAGTAAAACTAAGACAATTTTGTGGAAAATAGTTGGGCTCCTTCAATTAGACTCCTTTTAGGCTTGGGCCAGCATCTTGTAGATATGAAATAATCTTCATGCGATTTTGTTCCTTTTGGGCTTCATATTCAGCTAAGACTATGGGCTCCAAGTCCATTAGTTTTTGGATCACTCCATTTAAGGCCTCTTTCATACCTTTGGCTCTTGATCTTGTGCATGGGCCTCCCATACCTTATAATGGGTCTTTAGTAGGCCATCTTTTAGAGTCATGTCCAGCTCTTTTGTTTCCAAGTTCTTGATTTTGTTTAAGCTCTTTCAAGTCTCCTAGTTCACCTCCATCATTTCTTCCCTCCTAAAAAGGATTCGTCCTTGAATCTGCAATATCAAAAAGAGAAAGGTCAACCACATTAAAAGTTGCGCGTACATTCCCATAAGAACTAGGTAAATCAATTTTATATGCATTATCATTTATTCTTTCTAACACTTGGAAAGGACCATCGCCTCTTGGGTGTAATTTGGACTTCCTTTGTTCAGGAAACCTTTCTTTCCTGAAATGAACCCACACCCAATCTCTTGGTTCAAAGATAACATTCCTTCGGCCTTTATTAGCATGTTGAGCATATTGCTCATTCTTGTGTTCAATATTCGTCTTAACCTTAGCATGAAGATCCTGCACAAACTTAGCTTTCTTTGCACTATCAAGGTTAGCAAACTCATTACAAGGCAAAGGAAGTAAATCCAAGGGATTCAAAGGATTAAAACCATATACAATCTCAAAAGGAGAAAACTCAGTTGTAGAATGTAAGGCACGATTATATGCAAATTCAATATGAGGCAAACACTTTTCCCAATTTTTTAAATTTTTTTGAATTACAACACGCAATAAGGAAGAAAGTGTTCGATTCACCACTTCGGTTTGTCCATCAATTTGAGGATGTGCAACGGTAGAAAACACAAGCTTTGTACCTAGCTTAGCCCACAAAAGTTTTCCAAAAGTGACTAATAAATTTAACATCACAGTCACTCACAATAGATCGAGGCAGACCATGTAATCTAACAATCTCCTTGAAAAACAAATCAGAAATATGGACAGCATCATTTGTTTTTGAGCAAGCAATGAAATGAGCCGTTTTACTAAATAGATCAACAACAATAAATATGCTATCCTTTCCACTAGATGTTCTAGGCAATCCAAGCACAAAATCCATTGAAATATCTACCCAAGGATGAGAAGGGACAGGTAAGGGAGTATACAAGCCATGTAGTTGCACTTTAGATTTAGCGTACTTGCATACAATGCACCTTTTACACACAGCAATCACATCCCTATGCATATGAGGCTAATAAAAATGTTCTTTCAACATGGATAAAGTCTTTTCTATGCCAAAGTGCCCCATCATACCACCTTCATGAGATTCTTTAACCAAAAGCTCATGCATAGAACAAACAGGCACACACAATTTATTTCCTTTAAATAAAAAACCATCAAATCTAAAGAAATCATAAGCACCATGTTTTTCACACAACTTCCAAGTTTCAGCAAAGTCAGTGTCACATTCATACATGCTTTTGAAAGATTCAAAACCAATCAACCTAGCTTGTATAAATGTAATGAGACTATACCTTCTAGACAAAGCATCAACCACAACATTTTCTTTCCCCTTTTTATGTTTAAGCACATAAGGAAATGAATCAATGAATTCAAGCCACACAGCATGCCTCTTATTTAACTTATCTTGGGTTTTTAGGTATTGAAGACTCTTATGATCAGAATGTAAAACAAATTCCTTAGACCATAAATAATGTTGCCAATGTTCAAGAGTTCTTTTTAAAGCATACAATTCCTTGTCATACGTTGAATAATTCAAACAAGCACCACTAAGCTTCTCACTAAAGTAAGCAATAGGCCTAAACTCTTGCATCAAAACAGCACCAATACCAATTCCAGAGGCATCACATTCAACTTCAAAAACTTTAGAGAAATTAGGAAGAATAAGTAGAGGGGCATTGGTCAATTTATCTTTCAAAGTGTTAAAAGCAGCCTCTTGTGCCTCACCCTATTTAAAGATAACATTTTTCTTTATTAGCTCATTTAAAGGTGCAGCAAGGGTTGAGAAGTCCTTTACAAAACGTCGGTAAAAACTTGCAAGTCCATGGAAACTCCTCACCTCACTAACATTCTTAAGTGTTGGCCATTCCCGAATTGCCTTCACCTTTTCTTCATCCACCCGGAGGCCATCAGTACCTACAACAAAACCAAGGAAAACAATAGAATCTAAGCAGAAAGAGCATTTCTCTAAATTTGCAAAGAGTTTATTTTCTCTTAAAATAACAAACACAGAATGCAACTGCGTAACATGCTCTTTTAGATTCTTAGAAAACACAAGAATGTCATCAAAATACACAACAACAAACTTTCTTATATAAGGGCGAAATACATGATTTATTAAGCTCATGAATGTACTAGGAGCATTAGTTAAGTCAAAGGGCATAACAAGCCATTCATACAAAGCAAACTTAGTATTAAATGCAGTCTTCCACTCATTACCCTCTTTCATCCTAATTTGATGATAACCACTCCTAAGATCTATTTTTTAAAACAAGCACCATGCAACTCATCAAGCATGTCATTAAGTCTAGGAATGGGATATCTATATTTAACTGTGATTTTGTTGATGGCTCGGCAATCCACACACATCCTCCATTTGCCATCCTTCTTGGGCACAAGTATTATCGGAACAGCACATGGACTAAGGCTTTCTCTCACAAACCCTTTTTTCATGAGTTCCTCCACTTGCCTTTAAATTTCCTTAGTCTTTTCTGGATTTGCCCTATAAGCAGGTTGGTTAGGAAGAGATGCTCCAGGAATAAAGTCAATCCTATGTTCAATGCCTCTTATAGGAGGCAATACATCCAGTACCTCTTTCGGAAACAAGTCTTTATATTCCTGCAACAAACTCAAAACACTAGAAGAAAGAGATTCATCAAGGTCACTAAGGGTTAGATAAACATCTTTATACAAGACTACAAAAGATGTCTCACTACATAAAGCCCTCTTAATCTCTTCTCTACTGGAAAATAATGTTACTTTCTTTTCTTCACTCTCTTGACTTTTCTTTTCAGTAGCTCTCTTTGTAACACCCCAAAATTAATTAAGGTGCTAATCATAGAATTGGGTTAATTAAGAATAATTAATATGGAATAATCGGGTAAGTTAAGTGAATGGTAATTTTGAGAGATAAATTAATAATGTAAGTTGAGAATTAATTAGGATAGAAACTTCATCTAGGCCCAAATTAATGTAGGAGATCATGATAAGAGGCTAATGGAGGCCCAATAAGTTAGGTGCAAACCTAATATAATTTAATGAATTAAAGGCCCAAGACCTAACTTGCATAAGCCTATGTAATTGGCCCAATAACCCTTGAGCAGATCCAAATCAAATGAGCCTTCAAAACTAGGTCTGGCCCAATGAAATTCTACAGCCCAACACCTTAAAACTGGCCCAACAAAGCTAAAGTCTAAAGCCCATTTAGAGTTGGATCTTGGAACAGCCCATAACCCATAGGAGACCCAACTTAAACCCAACTAAAACCCTAAACACCTCAGCCTCTTCCCCATTTTGTTGAAACACAAGAAGGAATTTCGGAGGTTTGAAAGGAGGCTAGGGTTTGGGGCAAGAAATTCATCATTTCCCACTTCTAAAGCAAGATTCAGCCAAGGTAATAGTTATATAACTTAATCCTCTCATCTTTCTCTTTAATTTGAACTAATTAATGTTCCAATTAGAGCACTTTCACCCACACCCAAAATCTGAAACTTGCCATTTGGTGTTTTTATGGTGAAAATTCGTAAGTTGAGGCTAGGGCTGATATTAGGTAAGTATAAACTCTTTTTTTTTTAGATATTTCTATTAGTTTGAGACCCCAATGATTGGATTATAGTATGGGTATTAATTTGGTATGAATTTGCTTAGGATTTTGGGTGAAATATTGAAGTTTCTGGTGGAGGACATTTCAATCCGAATTTAGGGACTTGTAGTAGCTGAGTAAATGTTCCCTAGGTGGTCATTAGCATTTTAAATTCTTTGGGTACTTGTTGCTACTGTAAATGATGAATCAAAGTAGTAATTCTCTGATGCTATGGTTATAGAGAAATTTTTGTACTATTGGTGGCTGTTGCAAATTTATCTACAAGTGAAGTAATCAGGGTTTACACTAATTTTATGCATATATCTGTTTTAATTTCATATTTGCTGTATATGAATGAATTAAAATACTGAATAAATTGGTTAGCTATCTATCATATTGTGATTGGACCTTGTGAGTCCCTGGTGGAGCTGTGGTGCGGCTGCCACCCGTGCATATGCTTCGATCGAGCATGGGATTATGATCAAACCCCAGATACACTTGTGCTCAATGGAGAGTAGGTGCTGTGGGCGGGCCTCTCCCAGTGTTATTGGCCTTTAATATGTAGAAATATGATTGCTAGTATGGGATAATAATCATAATAGCTTAACTATTTCATTTACTGATGTGACTGATATGATTCTGATGTTGATTTTGATTCGTGCATATATGTTAATTAAACTGGATTATATGATGGAATTACCTTGGTTACTGAGATTCGTATCTCACCCCGTTTCATGGGATTAATATTTCAGGTGAAGGTTCATTAGGTAAAGAGTGGATGAAAATCTATGAGCTCCAACATGTGGGGAGAAGGCTACACTTAGGCTGATTTATTTAGTATAGATGCTAAATTTTGTGTTCCTTTTTGTATAGCATCTTCATGTAATCATGTTGCCAAGTGTAGGCTTTTATATTTTGATTACTTATGATGTATTTATTGAGGAGTTAGGCCTAATCATAACTTGATATTAGATGTATGAATCTCATAACACCTTATGTATGAATTTTACTGAATTTCTGGTATGGTATACTGTTGAAAATATAATTATGTGATGTATTAGATATTGATATGAATTATGGATGTATGAAACCTTTAACAGAATGTGTATCGAATGTTAATTATCAATAGTGCATAAATTTTTGTTTTTGTTACTCCATGGTCTTGCTGATATAAGGTAGTTGGAGGAGTGGAAATTTATATTTGAATTCTGAATTTGTAATGGTAGAATAGCTAGGTGAATAGGGTAGATAAATACCATTAGAGTCATATAAAATGGGTGGAAATGGCCTTAAGGTGTTCCTAAGAAGAGAATTGGAGTGCATGTGACGAAATGTAAGAGATATAGCTACAGGAGGGAGTCACACCGCGACTAGGAAGGCCTTACTGTGGCCTGAAGAGTGACAGTGGTGAAGGATACCGCGGCGAGGTGATAGAATGAAACCTCGCGACAGCGCAATAGGTTCTGCCACGGCGTAAGTCGAGAAAATTAGTTAAGGAGAGTACAGTAGCAAAACTCACCGCGGCGCAAGTGTATTCCGCCAAGGCGAGAATCGTGGGACTTCAAACAGTAGCTCCAGGAGGAATCTCCACCGCAGCGCCACATAGGTTGGCTGCGGCGCAAATCCAACTCGCCGTGGCTATCGCTGCGACGAAATTCGAGAAAATTACCTAATGATTCCTGAGAGCAACTTAGCCGCGGTGCTGAAAGTTAAGGCCACGGGGCAAAGTGAAAAACTTAGTTTTCGAGCTCTATGAGCTAACTTAGCCGCGGCAGAAAAGTTTCAGGTCACGGCATAGGTCCCCAAACTCTCCTTTAGCCTAGAAACCCCAATTTCTTCAATGGTAATGCTAGGAAATGATATAGGAATGCTTGTGGATGGTTTTTGTGTGTTGAAACCAATGGATGGATTAATCACAAACCCCTAAGGATAGTGCAATTCCTTTTATGCATTCTCTCATTTACGGTTGTTTAGTTGATAACCTTAATAAAATCAAGGTTCAAATTTTCCTATATTTTCTTAATGTAATTAATTACAACAACTCCAAACCTTGATCATTATTTATTAATCGTGTATTTAACCATAATTACCGAGATTAGAAGTTAGGGTCGTCACACTCTTTCCTTTTCTCTCCATCTCACCTTTTTTTCTTTCTTTCTTATGCACTTTCTTTTCTCTCTCTTAGCTTGCATTCTTGAGTAATTCGCTTTTGATCTTCATATGCCTGCAAGGGTTTGAGAGGGGTTAGCATAATGGTTTTCTTTTTAAACTTAAGAGAATACCTGTTAGTATAACCATCATACTTAACTTTCCTATCAAATTGCCAAGGTCTACCCAATAACAAGTGTCCAGAATACATAGGAGCTATATCACACAAAACCTTATTATGGTAACTTTCTATGGAAAATGCTACAACAACTTGTTTAGTAATTTTAACATCCCTATTATCATTGAACCATAACAAATTATAAGGAGTGGGATGTTTTCTAGTTGGCAAACCTAGCTTTTCAACTAACAAGGTACTAGCAACATTAGTGCAGCTCCCATTATCAATGATAAGGCTATATACCTTGTTGTTAACAAAACACCTAGTGGAAAGATATGCTCTCATTGTTCTTTTTCAAACTCCTCTTTAGGTTGAATGCTAAGAGCACACCTTGACACTAGAGCCTCACCAATCATAGCTTCAGCTACCTCCACATCAGATTCATCACCTCCATTGGAGCTTAACTCAGCTTTCACATCTTCATCACCACTACTTTCACTAGTAACAACACTATTCTCAAGTAAAATCATAGTCCTTTTATTTGGACATTGTGAAGCAATGTGACTAAAACCTTAACATTTAAAGCATTTAATTTTAGAAGAACTAGAAGAAGATTTAGGTTTAGATTTACCTTTAGAAGTAGGTGTTTACATCTTCAACTTATTCTCCTCTTTAGGCTTGGTCTCTCCCTTAAACTTGAAAGAGGACTTGAAGTCTTTGTTGGAACTAGCATGTGATTTCAATTTCTATTTTGTCTTAAAATGCTTCTCCACGTTAATGGCTTTACGCAACAACTCCTCCATATCAAGGTAGTTTTACAATTCAACTTCTGTAGCAATTTCAGGGTCTAAGCCACCAAGAAATCTTGCTATTGTAACTTCTGAATCTTCCTCAATGTCGGCTTTGATCATGGCAATTTGCATTTGCTAAAAATATTCTTCCACACTCATAGATCCTTGTTTGATTTTGTGGAGCCTCTTGTGCACATCCCTATAGTAATAGGTAGGGACAAATCTCTTCCTCATGAGAGCCTTCATTTCTGGCCAAGATCGAATTGGACCCTCTCCAGAATGCCTCCTACTAGTGGTTAATAGATCCCACCATAGGCTTGCATAATCTATGAACTCCAAAGCAGCTAATTTTATTTTACTTTCCTCTAAAAAAGATTGGCAGTCAAATAAAAACTCAACTTTTCTTTCCCATTCAAGATATACATAAGGATCATCTTTCCTTTGAAAGGAAGGGATTTTCATTTTGATGTTACTAAAGGCATCTTTCTTTTGAGGGGGAGCTCTCTTAACTCTTTCATGTTGGCTTTCCTCCTTAAAATCAAATTCATCTCCCCCTAGAACAATGTTTTTACCACGCCTTGCCTTGCTATTGGAAAAAGAAGAATCCATTTGATCCAACCTAGTATTTAGCCTCTTGAATTGTTCTTGAACAGATTTGATGAACAATTTAAGGTCAACTTGGTTATCCTCACTTTCACACATGATTGTCACCTGAAATGTTAGTGAATAGCAAGAAAAAGGACCTGACTACTCCCTCACGTGTTTCACTCTAAATGATGCAAATTCACTCGTGTTTCACACTTGGAATGGCTTTTATAATGATGAAAACACTCTTGCCTTTTTTCTCTCAACTTGCTTCCTATAATGTACTAAATTAAATCCAACAAATCAAAAGAAGCAGGAATTAGAATCCAAGATGCAAAGTTCTCAAAGAGACAACAAAAGTCCAATATTTTAAAGAAAAATCGTAAGTGTAGCCAATAGACAATACAACAAGTGACTAGGAAAGGAAATCAAGACAATGAATTTATGGAACAAATGGTGTGTGGCAGATTATGAGAGATCAAATGGTTAAATGATTAATTATCAAGAGGAAAGAATGGAAAGAAAATTGGAATCTGAAATCAGTAATGAAGCAATCAAAAATTTGAAATTTAGAATAAGGTGAATGAATGCAAATTTCCTTTTATGAATTGTGCACAATATGACATTTAATTACCAGATCAACTCAAGGAATAAAAAATGGTAATTCCAAGAATAGATGATCTTTAGCAATTACAATTCAAGTCAACAATTCAAAACTTACAATTTCCAGCACAACTTTCTTCTTCACAGATTCTGACTTCTTTTTTTTTTGTTTGGCAACGTTTCCTTCTTTTCCCCTTTTTTTTCACTGTAATATACTCTTTTTTTTTTAATCTCAAAGGTACTGAAATTTACAAACAAAACACAAGATTTCTAAAAGATCATAATGACATGCATGAAAGAAATAGCTATAACTTGCTCTAGATAAATCGGATTGACATGATTCCAAAATGAGCAGAAAGAAGAGATCTTGAGACACAAGAAAGACCTATTAAACATCCAAAAACACGAAGGAAAACACCAAAAATAGCCACACGAAAAATGAGGATAAACAAAAACTAATCAGACGAAATAAGGGAAAAGAACAAGGAAAAAGTGGATGAAACCAACCTCAACCAATGCTCTGATACTAGATGATGTGAGACCCCATAGAAACTCGTTCTAGGAACCCCAAATGACATGGATTAGTGATCGAAATTTGGCATGCAACACAAGAACAAAAAAATAGACAGATCTGGACAACAAGCAACAAAGAACCAAGAAAGGAACGAAGAAGAAGAAGAAGAAGAAGAGGAGATGTTGGTCAATGAAATTGAACCCTAAGAGAACCTGTCTCTTAGAACCCTAATCTGGGACGCCACAAAGGAAACCGCTCCTTTGATAAGTCAAAGATTTTCTCCAGCACACAAAGGCCACAAGAGAAACCTCACAAGTCAGAAAAGATTTTGAAAAGATAATTCATTCAATTAGCCAATTCTTGGAGTACAAGTGGACCTTATATAGGCATTTGAAAAATAAAATCCTAAACATAGAATAACTCCTAGGTGGTGCCTTTTACATGGTGGGAAAAATAAAAGAAATTTAAGTCTGGACAAATTCGCCAAGAATGGAGCCTAATAAAGCTAAAAATCTGAAACAAAAATAATCAAATTAAAACAAAGTAAAATTAAGACAATTTTGTGGAAAATGGCTGGGCTCCTTCAATTAGGCTCCTTTTGGGCTTGGGCTAGCATCTTGTAGATATGAAATAATCTTCATGCCATTTTGTTCCTTTTGGGCTTCATATTCAGCTAAGACTATGGGCTCCAAGTCCATTATTTTTTGGATCACTCCATTCAATGCCTCTTTTATAGCTTTGGCTCTTGATCTTGTGCATGGGCCTCCCATACCTTGCAATGGGTCTTTAGTTGGCCATCTTTTAGAGTCATATCCAGCTCTTTTGTTTCCAATTTCTTGATTTTGTTCAAGCTCTTTCCAGTCTCCTAGCTCACCTCCATTAAGGAGGAGGAAAGCAAGCATAGAATTTAAGTTGTCTTGTCTTATTTATACTCTTGATGAATTATCAGAAATAGAAGAGTTGACTTTATAAAACAAATCAGAGACAAAGATAGCTTTTAACTTTTCAGCAAGCAAACAAAATAGAACAAAGTTCTCAAAAGCTTTACATGCTTTTTGCAGGTTACATAAAAAGCAACAAAAATGAATTGCTGAGTAGGCTTTTATCTGAATTGGGTTTTTAGAATCATCAAACATAAGAGGGTTAAAAGGCCATTAGGCCAACACAACTGAGTCGAACTTTCATAAATTTAGGTCCCTTGCAGTGACTTCTTCTATAGCCAATGTAATGAAAAACTTAGACTATTTAGATTAATTTGAATGGATCAGACTTATTTATTTTTTGAAAATTTTCAAAATATAAATATTTTTATAAAATACATAACACAGAATAAAATTATTTTTTCAATTGTAAGTTTCAAAAACAATAATGTTTTAACTTAAAAAAATAAAAAGAAAAATTGAACATATCAAATCTTAATTTGAACAGTGTAGATTTTATTAGAAAAAAACTGGAAAAATGATAAGGAAAATTATCTGAATTCAACTTTCGTCCCAATTACCTTCAAGAATATCAACTACCAATGATTTCCTATCAAATAACCTAGCTATAGATTGAAATTGGGATTGTTTATTTGTTGTGTCTTTTTTTCCGTTACAAGATCCTTATATTGGAAGTGTAGTCTAGGAATCATCCGCAATGCAAAATCTGGTGAACAATTTTTGTCCTCAAATATTCTGCGATTCCAACAATGCTAGATTGCATACAAAATGATAATATGAAGGTTATATATCAATAACTCATTTGTTGGTTTTATCATGATTTCTTTGACCCACTTTTGGGTTGAGAACAATATATTCAAGGGATTAAGCTAATCAATTTGTATTCTTAAGGGTGACCCAAACCATATATTCTAGCAAAAGCACAAGTCAAGAAAATGTGATTTCCGGACATCCACTTATTGACAGAATGGGCAAATGATATCAATTGGCAAGTGATGATTGTGAAGCACCATAGTTGTTGGTACTGCATTTCTTATTAGCTTCCATAAGAAAACTAAAATTCTAGGGGAAGCTTAAGGCCTATTTGATTTTGTTTTTGTTTTATTATTTTTAAAACAGATGTTTTCTAGAACAAATTTTGAGAACAAAAAAATTTAAAAATTTATTTGAATCATTATTCTAAAAAGTAGTTATTTTCTATTTTTTTTCCTAATTCTACAGAATAAAAGTTACAAAACATTTAAAAAATGTTTTGATTTTTCTATTTCCAAAAACAAAATTCTATTTTTTTTTTGTTTTACAAAATACTTCATTAAAAACACATTATCAAACAAATTTTTTTTTTATTTTTAAAAATAAAAAACTGTTATGAAAACAAGAAATCAAACAGGCCTTAATCTTTTGAATTTTATCCTAATGACTAAAACATGCATGTGAATTATAGATGAAGTATCAATCTGCTATATCCATTAGCAACTTGATACTTTCTTTACATACTTTCCTAAAGAATTATCTGCCCCCACTAAAGAATCTCTTTGTCTCAGGAGATAAAATGAAGTCCTAGTTATTTTTTGTCCCTGTTCTTGCAAGTATAATTGTTTTAATAGCTAAATATTTCATTTGCCTTCTTTATGTGGAATAAGATCACATATAGTCTGAATATAGAGGTTGAAGCATTTGTTTGCATGAGCCACCAAAGCTGGTTACTTAGCAAAATATTTGTTCCTTCTTTACCCGTCATTGAAGGTTATTACACACAATTGGACTTGAATTTCTAATTCCTTACCAAGTGCATGTCAAGGTTGATTGTTAATTAAGTCTTTCACTCAATAAATCTTGATAATATTTAGGCATTATCACTTTAGCAAATAGTGACTCTATATCATAAAAAACCAATCTCCAAACATGTTTAGCTAGTAAAACTTGATTGAATTTCCAAGTTTATTTAAAACCTAAACCACCCTTTGAAATAAAGCGACATACCTCTATTTTAATAAGTGTAATCTTGGTTTAGATTCACTATATTCCCAAAAGAAATTAACAAATTTTATATCTATTTCATTACAGTATTTTTTAGGGAGTACAAAATAAGACATTGGATAGGTTAACATTGAATTCATAGGGTGGTTATGCCTACTTGGGATAGCATATTTGACTTCCATATCTATAATTTTTTATCAATCTTTTCAACTACTTCCTTTTACATTTGAGTTTTGCTCTTACCCATATTTACATGTGTGCCTAAATATTTCCCAATGCTTGATTTGAACCTAACGCCAAAAATTTCGACTAATTCTTTTTTCTTTCTATGATTGACACAATGACTAGAAACTATGATTAATTTTGTCAAGTTAACACGTTGTCTTGACATTTTGACCATACTGAGATAAAATGTTTTGTCTGATTGCACATGGATTCAAAGGCTTTGAAGAATAACAAAGTATCATCAACATACATTAAATGTCATATAAGTTGCAAATTTTAAGCAATTACTTGACCAATCTTTATTTTATTTAGCTGTATGAATCATACAAGATGGTACATTAGATACTATTGGAAAAAAGATAAGGAAATAGTGGATCATCTTACCTCAATCCATGTTTGGGATTGAAAAGTATCTATTTGATGGCCATTCACCAGTACTTGATAGGAAACTGTGGTGACATAGGGCATTATTAATTGAATCCACTTTGGTGGAAAGTTCATTTTCCTCAAAACTAGTTTTAAAAATGACTACGAAACCTTGTTGTATGCTTTTGCAATGTCCAATTTATAAGCACAACACCTCATCTTATTGGCCTTTGCTTTCTTTAGCTTACATAGCAATTCTATGGCTAAAATAATATTATCTAAGACTAATTTTTTTGATAGAAATGCAATTTGATTAGGAGTGATAATATCTCTTAGCATTTTTTTTAGTTTATTGCTAAGTATTTTTGAAATTGACTTATAAATGATATTGCAAAGAGTAATAGGTCTACTGGGGCACCAATTTTGGCAGGACGGTTCCCTGGCCTACCGGATTGGCCGATTCCTATTAGGATAGTAAATCGTTGTATGTAATTTCATTTTTCCAAATTACAATATAGAACCGTAATATTATATATATATATATATATATATATAGTAACTGACAAGATAATAAGACAATTATATATATATATATATATATATGTATATATCTTTTTTTCTTGTTTTGCTCAGTGATAAATTCAATATGTCGTGTAACTTACCAATATCATTCATCCAATCTAAGGATAAGATGCCCTTCAATTTAAAAAACGAATATAGATCACACAAGAGATGCACGTGTTTATCATTTGAATAGTTAAGACTAGAAAACAAAAATTTGGCCCACCACTCCCAAAAAAACAAAAAAGAAAATTTTCCCGACTTTGTCCTGTTTATTAAAAGATTCTAACATTTTCTTAAAATAAAAAATATAAATTGATAATAAAAGTACTTTTCTAAAGATAGTAAAGTGATAAAAGATTTAAATGGTTTGTAAAATAATTTTTTATTAATTTAATTTCAACAATAATTCATACCGAAATTCTTTGGTCCTAAAATCACTACCACTTTATAAGATAATTTAAGATTCCATTTTTTTTAATGACAAAGAAAAACCAAAGGCAACTAGAAAACAGTATTATATATATGATCCTAAACTATACAACCAAACTTAGCTTTGCATTGCTGATGAAGATGACGCTGAATATCATCAAGAATTACCACAGCTTGGTAGAAAACAAAAATCTTCGCACCAACCGCAAAATGTCATCTCGGAAATGATGTAAAGAAGCCGTCAGAGAAGAAGATCTAGATAAAAGCTTATAGTGTGACTGTAAAAACAAACAACCGCAAAAGTGAATTATAAGTATGACTGTACATAGATAGAGTTGAATAGGATATCAAGTCGGCTTGATATTTTGCCTGATTGAGATATCAAGTTTGTTTTTATATCTATGACTCGACCCGACTTGAATAAGTCCGATTCTAGAGCAGTTTAGGGTGGGTTAGGATGGCCTAAATTTTTTTTTAATAAATTAATACTTGTAATATAAAAATATCTTTTTACAAATTGATAAATATATATTTTAAAATAATAAATTTTTAGAACCTTATATTTTTATTCGTAATAAAAAAATAGTCTAATATTGTCAAACAAAATATAAACTATACTAGCATAATTAACTTTAAGTAAATATGTATATCTTCATTATTTAACAAAAAAAATACCAGTAAGTATACACATTAATGATAAAAATAATTATGAAGTAAGAAAGGTTTGCGTAGATAATAAAAACTGTAATATGTAGAGAAAATCAGACGAAATAAGAATTATATATATATATATATATAAGATGGTAAAATATTAATAATTACAAAAAAGTAACTATTAGGGTAGATTAAGTAGAATATGCTTCACTTATGGCCCGACTCGACTTAATATAATTTTATTTAAAATTCTGTCTATTTATATTTTTTGCCTGCCTCAACCTAACCCAATTAGATAGGATTAAGACAAGCCCTTAAAGCATATCGGGTTAATGAACACCCTAATTCTGAAGATGCACAACCATCTGTTGATAAAGAATGAAGAGCAAAGTATGTCTAACTGCATTGACAAAAGCCCTGGTTCGTGATTGGTGCAAATGATCCACCCCAATCCATTTCCAAAATATAGTATGACCAAACCAGGACGTAATCAAAACCTGATGCTTCTTTTGTTAAGAGTAGCAAACCAAAACACTCTCTGCCAATTGTCAAAATTGGATATATATCCACGCTGTCTAGGTGACACTGCCTTAGGTGAACGAGTTATAATTTGCGACAATTGTGGACAGCATTACGATATTGCTGTAATAAGCTGTTAATCGTATGCAGTGTATAGTCTGGACCAATATCTACACCTTCAAATAACTAACAATTTCTAGACAACCATATTACACACATAAAGAGCATAAAATTATGGACGCTGTACTCCTCAACTTGATGCTTATCTGCATGCATTTGAAGTAACTGTGTTCAACCAAGTAGAAATATCCAATGGACCAATTTGATCAAAACTACTTTTGCAAAAGTACAATTTTAAAAAAATATGGTTTATTGTCGCATCGGTCAACAAACATAAGGGACAAGTTTGATAGACAAGTATAGGATAAATATCAATATAAATATATTTTATTTATATAATTTATATAATGTTTATTATATTATTATTATTATTTTATTTATTAAATTATTATTTTAACTATTAAATTACTATTTTAGAAGTAAAAATAAAAAATTATTTTTTATTTTACTTATTATTTTTTATATTTTATGTATTTTTATATTTTTTTAACTAAACAGCTGTAAGAGTGACTATCCTAAGAGTGCATTGTATAATAATTTCTAGCCAAACAAAATAATACGGACTGGTAAACAAATTTTCCAAAAGGTAACCCAGGCCAAAAACAAAGATTGCAAATTGGAGACAAAATTAGTTGCCAAGATCCTATAGATCAGCCGCGATATACTTACTAGATGAGATACCTGTCCATATAAGTTTATCCAATTGAAGTTGCACTAAATATGGCACATAAAGTTGTGAAAGTGCAGTAAAATTTCAATGCAAAATAAGGTCATCTACATTGTTACATAATAAAGATGATCCTGACTGCGTTGGTCATCATAAATAGTGATTAAGAAGAATATAATTTCGATCTCTTATTTCCATTCAAGATATTTACGATTCCATTTGGGGATAGTAATACTTTTTAAAAATTGTTATAAATGATGTGAAAAATTTGTTTTAAGAAAGGATAAAAATCATGTTTGGTAAAAATTTTATGAAAATCACTTTTAGAAGTAGAATTGATTGATAAAGTGTTTGATACTAATTTTCAAAAGTTGTTACGATTTATAGAATGACAATTGTGGCTATATTCTAGAATTTTTTCTTTTTCAATATGAAAAATTGAAGAAAAAATGAGTTATATCAAACTATTAAAAATATATATATTAGTTGAATGTAAAATTGAAATAAATGATAAAGGATGAAAATTAAGAACTCATCAAGCTAGCAACTATGAAACTAATAACAAAAATTAAATTGAAATAATCTTATTTTATGATAAGAAGCAAAGAAACACGTGAGATTTGTATATCTTGTATGTGTGAAAAGATAGCAGTACTTTGTGTTTTGATAAGAAATTAATAAAAATATGACAAGAAAAACAAAACTGAAAAAAAAAAAAGATATATAAAGGCAACAATATAAATCATAGTAACGATTCGTAATAAGGATATATCTGGGACTTGGTTAAAATAAGGTTCTTTTAGATATCTTAAAATTACAACAGTTAAAGTTGCTTTTAAAAGCATTCCTACGATATTTTTTAAAAAAGCCACTGTGACTTTTAAAAAGCACCAAAAGAAGCAGTATTAAAAAATTTTAACAAAACATAAATTTGTGACTTTTACTATCAAAAAACATAAGAAGCAAAAGGGCACAGCAATTCTAAACGAGTCCTAAGTTTAGATTTCCTTACTAATAACCAATACAAGTGAATTAAAAATCGGATTCACTAGTTAAACTGGAAACTGGCTGAGCACACGGTCTAGAAAGCCATAAAAAATTATTTGGATAGTCAGATCGTTTTGGATTGACAGAAACCAGTGTGAATCAATAAAACCAAAATTAGATTGATACCCAAGTGAAAAAAAAATGAGAAAATCGGCCTAGTTTCTTTTAGAGAAATTTTTTAATTTTTTTAGCATTGAGACACCCCATAGGAGCCTTGGACCTTTATAACTTGGGTTACCCAGTAATATTCTAAAGGTTAAAACTTGCTAATAAACTCCAATTAAAAAAAAAATGAGCATGGGTGACATAAAAGTAGGGTGAACAGGAAAGACCTAGCCTCATCTCATTTTTCTTTCCCCGTTAATGGAAGCCAGCAGCGGCAGCAGAGCAGAACAGTGAAGACCCATGTAAATTGCAACATTAGCAGGTACCATTTCTATTTTCGCTTTACGCATGGAGTTTAATTGTCTCTTTTTTCCATTTTCGCATTTCTCCTCCATATGAGTGTATATAGGAAGCTTTACAAAATACTTTGCATGTTGGTAACGAATATTTGGGGATCAATTAGATTATAAACAACCCCCAAAGAAGGAAATTTAATTATTATTTGTGTAATAAAACATAATATATATTATATGTTTATAATGTCGTCCAATTTAATCACTGGTTAAATTGGCTAAACCTATTGACACATGATTTGACAATTTCTCTGACTCAATCTCGAATCATTTTTAAAATGATGGCAAATATATTAACGTATTGGCAATAAGTGTGAAGAATGTGACTCCCAAATGATGTGACGTTTGTACAAAATGACAAATTCAATTAACGTGCATTATAAAACTAGTCACACAAACAACATTTTTTTAGGAGACTCATTTTATTTAAATAAATAATTAAATAAAGTTAATAAAAAGTAGTCAAGTAGTAAACATATTTTTCTAGTACACTTATTTCTATGTCCAGTTGTTTTTGTATTTGATAGATAAATCAAAATTCTATCCTTTATCCTAGAAAATCTAAGTTAAATAGAAGGTAGGTTTTGATGAGTTTGGTGGGTGGGGTGCGTTTAAGGAAAGAGAAGTAATTGCCGATCCTAGAGGTACTTTTTATTATGATCCTCCTAAACTGTCAAAAATCTTCAATCTTTGGCCATTAATAGTTTAATACCAAGTATTTTGGTCATTTAGTATAGAAAAGGAGAATTACAAGTCCAGAAAGAGAATGGGGGATGGGAATATGACTTGCAACAGATTCAAGATTTAGCTCATAATTTTTTTCTCTATCCTCTATATGAATGAGGAAAATATAAATCCAAATCTTGCATCTTACAAGAATACTGCAAAATATTTCTACTCCCTATGCTAACTAAGAGCCAGATAGCTAGTTCAAAAAAAAAAAAAGATTATTGGTTCAAAAGTTAAGATAGCTATTAATAAATCTTATTTTGATATATTTTTCTAAAGTTTTTCTCAGAACTTATCATGGTTTTTCCAATGTTTTGAGGCTTAAATACATCTAATTTTGCTTATTTTTAGATTTTTTGGTGATTGGATGTGACTAACGTCTAATTCTACTTTTTCTCCTAAAAGAGGAACTAAATTGAAAGATTTTATGCAATTGAATTTTACTTATATATTCCCTATTTATGTGGCCAAATTTTGTTTAGTTTAAATTTCATTTAGTTGTTTTGTTCTTTGTTTTGTAGAACTTAGGTGTAAATAAATGAGGAAATCAAGCATGATAGTAAAAAGATCAAAATCCAAGGGCTAAAGTACAAAAATATAGAGTTCTAGACATGCCTCACATTGACTGCGATGGGTTCCACATTGGTCACAATGTCCAGGAGCTTTATCAGTCACAACCTACTGAATGTCGCATGGCTAGATGAAATGTAAAGCAAAAAGAAAGAAGAGACAAAGACCTAGAGAGGTCTAAAATTTCAAGAGATAAGCCTAGAATTTAGTATTGTATATATGACTATATAAATTATATTTTAATGTAATATAATGGTAACATGTGTAAAAGTGATAGATCATGATTGTATGACGAATGGATGTATATAGAAGACCTTGGAACGTGATTTTACATATTGAAACCCATTGATTTACATGTATATTTGCAAGAGGGATAGTGGTTTTTAGGCGTAAAACAAATTTTATGTGATAAACCATTCATAATTGATGTATGTATGAATTGAAATTTGTTGCTATCAAGAAGTTGCATAATAGAGCTCATTCGATGAATATCGAAACTAAAATTTTGACCATTTACATAGCAAAATGTCTCTTTGCCCTTAACTATTTTAATGACCAAATCTGGGGTTAAATTTTGGTGAGCATCTAAATGACATTTAAAGCTTTCTATAAAGCCAAAGTTCATAATTTTTAGAGTTATATAGAATATTTGGCAAATTTCTGAAATTGGTCCCAAAAAGTTGATATGGCTGGTATTGTTCATTCTAGACTAATTCTAGTTTTTGCATGTTTTAAGGAACCAATGGATTCAATTTGACTTGAAATTTTTATAATATAAAGTTTATATCATAAGCTTTAAAGTGATATATAATTTGCTTTAATTAAAATTGTATAGTTTAAGTTATGAATTTTGGAATTTTATGCTTTATTATGTGATTTATGGGTAAAGTGAACAAATGACTTCTTTTATATGATTGAGCTTTATGTTAAATTGGATGGAACCAAATACTTGAACATGAATTTGTGAGTTGGAATTGTGGAAAACTATTTTTAGGCATCAAGAGTTAATTTGGTGCATTTAATATTTGAATTTTTGCTACAAATGACTATGCAATGCATTCTTTTACCTAAATGGACATCTAATTATATTAAGTGAATGAGATACAATAAGGTATAAAACGTAGCCTTTGAAATTTGAATAAAGTCTTCATTTTGATGCTTCTAAAACTAATACTTCTCACCATTGAATATTGGTAAGAATGGTTGTGAGGAAGATGAAATAGCATTTGTTGCTAATTTTTGGAACAAGCTCACTCTTTCTTATGTTTCACTCCTTTACGTGTTTCACAATCAATCGCCTAGTCAAATGTCTAGCTAAGCTTTGATACCAAAATGTTGAGTTATGAAAATTGAAGATTTAAATATGCAAAGAAATAAAGGAGAAATATTAGTGAACGAAATTCACTGCATAATTTATTGGTTAAACTAACATGACTTTATATAGACTTATAAGAGAAGTCCAAGTCCACTTTGACATGTTTATCCATAACTTCACTGAGTTTAGAAATTTTTTTAGGTACACTTGGAGTATGATGCACTTAAAAAAAATTAAGGGTCAGAATTAAATTTGTATAAGTGGAGTTTATGCGTAGTATAAGTGGGGTCTACATATAAAGTAAATCTTAACCACTGAGTATATAAATAACGTGGCGTACCAAGTGTATGTAAGAATTACTCCTAAGTCTATGATATGACCCCACTAAAGGAAAAAAGTGCATTAAAATAAATATCAACACTAACATGCCAACTAATTACAAACTAAGTGAATAGGAGTAAATCAACCAATTTAAAAATAAAAATAATTCTAATAAGTTTATTAAAAATTTGAATAATTATTTCTACACATCAATGAAATTTTATTTCTTCTTTACTTGGTAGTAAGCTTTATTTGTCAATCTAATTAAGCGAAATTTTAATATGTTTAAATTTATTTATTTAAAATAAATCTAAATGAATGTGGATTCAAATTTAAATCAAATTAAAAAATGTAAGTAGTATTGTTTATGCTAGTGAGAAATTGGAAAATAACTATATGCTCATATAAAACTACTAAAAAAACTATTAATCTAGAAATGGGAGATAAAAAATGGACTTTTCCATTCCGGGCAGGAAGGAAATGTACAAATAAAAGGTTTCTTTCATGTAAGTGAGAAGGAAAAAAAAAAAAAAAAAGAACATGCTCACATTGCTTTGGACATTCATTGGACAAGGAACCCCATTTATGAATATGCTTTGCGATTTTGCAGTGTTTGGGCGCATTTCATAGTTGAGAAAGTTGAAGCAGTCATGGAACCTACAGAAACCAGAGCCAAAATAGCTGAACCAACAAAAATCCCTCCTTTTACCAGGTAGCACTCGCCGTTTAACCATCCCCTTCCGTACTTCTGTTCTCTGCTCATGCTTATGGCTATCATCAATACTTGTGTTGCAAAAACACAGCTAAGCCTGCCAAAACATGACCAATGTGATTCTTTTTTAGTATAAATTTCAAACTCAAAGCCACATCATTTACAAAAATTGAGACTAGGGACGAAAATAGAAAAATGGTAAGGAGGACCAAAATTTCAAAAGATAGATTAGACCAAGTTTTGGTTCGTTGGAGACTTCAAAAAATGCAAATTAAAATTTTTATAAGGATAAGAGTATTATATACATATATAATATTTCAGAATTTTTTTTGTGACTACTAAGTTCATATATATAGATACCCTCATGTGATCTAATTTATTAAAAATCAAAATATGTCCAATTGAGTGGGCGGCAATTGTCCCTATTTTGTACTAGGTAGGTTTGTCCCTGAGACTAGACCAACAGTCCAAAGTTATTATAGTTTTTGTGTTGAAAAATTTTAATTTTCGTCCTTGAAAAATAAATGCCTCAATTGTTTGGTTTTTGTATTCTATTTTTACACAATATAATTTTTGAAAGCCTTTAAATATGTGCATATATCTTACTCTTACTCTACTCTTGACTCAAATTAATAAGTAAGCAATTAAAATCTTTAAAAAACTGAATCGTGTAAAAATAAAATTCACACACTAAGTAATTAAGGTATATATCTTTTTACTATGTTGAAGGAGTGCATATATAGGTGGCCTTATTTTCTATAAACAAAGATTAATAAGTAACGAGTAAAACATTTTTAAAAATAAAATCATACAAAGATAAAATTTATATTACATATCTTTTAGACATTAAAAAGTAAGTTTAAAAAATTATTATAATTTAAGATTCCAAGTTCAAGATATTTATATAAAAATTTAAATTTTAAAATTATTCTAAAAGACTTCAAAATAAAAAACTTTAACTTAAGATCTTTGATTAAAATTTTTTCATTCAATTTAAATTTTCAGTTTTATAATCTTTTAAAAATAATTTTAAAAATAAATAATTTTTAATATAAATATTTTAAACTTAGATCTTACATTTTAATTTTTTTTAACTTTTATTTTTTTTAACTAAGTGGTCTTCCTAAAAAGTGATTCAACCTTGCCAACCAGTGGCCGATAATTGTGGGCCACATCGTACGCTTTTTTCTAAAATGATCTGGCCTTCTTTATTTATTCTAACATATTGTCAAAATCCAAGACGAAGCATATGTGGAAAAAAAAAATCCAATTTGACAACCAGTCGATGGCGGTGACTCAACTTTTTAAAACTTCAATGCAGAAATCAAATATTTGTTTCTTTTTTTAGAGGCAATAACTAGGCAATCTGATTTCTCTCCTCTATCTGTAAATGTCGATATGAAATAACAAGTAGCAAATAGATATGCAAAAGATTGACAACCTACCAAGAGATCAAAATCAGAACCTTTGCAGAAACAGGTATCTTAAATTGGACATTTGCTCTGCATCCTGAAGAATGCTTGAAAAATATGAAATTTCCCAAAAGCTGGGCTAAAGCCAAGCAAGCCAAAGCTGCAATACCCAACCCATATGACGGGCTTAATGGTGCATGACACAGTCTTCCACTCCATCTAAGGTCATCTTGCTGCAAAAACAAACAAAGCAGAACAACCACTTTTAGAAAGATAAGAAGAATCTCTTAACTGCATAACTCAGTTGATAACTTCAAAAACAATACACCCACCTTATTCCTCTGCAACTCAGCGACTATACATAAGACGAAGGAAATTAGACAAAAGAAGAGGGAGAAGTCGAATAAGATTACAGGAAATTTGCATCTAGGGGGAGGATTTTCCATGGTGGGTTTGTTTTTTGTTGTTTCTGTGAAGAAACTTGAGAGGAAGATCAGAATTGGGAAGCTTCTCAAGGAAATTAAGGATGACTTTGGTTCCCCAAAGGAGTTGGTCATCCCCTTCTTCCCTGAGCTCCTCCTTCCTCTGTGGTGTTTGCGACTTGCCTTCAAAGAATTTTTTCATTGCTTTCGAGCACATACCAATATACCATTTCTTAACTGTAGGTAGTTGACGGTTTCGGAAATACTCGTCTCTACTGAAATTATCAAGTCTCAAATGGAGCTGATAAACTCCTTCAATGGTGTTTGCCAGCATGGACATCCACTTTCAAATTTAAATGGTCAATTTTGTGCATTGATGCTTAAACAGAGTGTTCCACTTTCTCCCCTTATCTTCATTAGCAATAATAACATATTTTTTAAAGATAAAATTTTAAATATTTATTATCATATTTTTTTAAAAGAAGATTGGATTTTTTTTTATAATTTATTATCACATAATTAAACATTTTAAAAATATCATTCAATCATATTTTTATTTAAAAATATTTGATAGTAAAAATTTAAAACTACTTTATCTAAGTTTGAAAGCATTTTTAATTCAATCTTGAAGGGGAGGTTTCTATCGGTTCACGTTCGTGCGTCGCAGAATCACATAAGAAAAGTCTAGTTTTGCATTCTCTTTCTCCGAGTGGAATTGGGTGGGGTCATTGACCTTGAAGTGAAAGGAAATGGGATTTTTTTTTTGTTTTCTTTTTTTAAGAGGAATCTCAAGTCAAGGAAATAATTTAGTGATTGTCTTTATCCCCTTGATAGCTTTGAGCTTTGAGATCCGATGCCAGTGAAAGGCGTGTGAGCTTAGAAGAAATATCAACGGCATCTATTTCTCCATTTAAGTTCCGTTAATCAAGCAATCCACTGATATCCAATTACCTCATTTGAGGATTTGACTTGAATTTGTTTGATCGTTGAACTCCAATCGCCAAAGTACCTCTGAGCCGGCTGCTGGATATGAAATATTTTTCGATTAATTAATGTTGTTTCCATCTTTTTCAGATTTCACATTTGAGCAATTAATAAGTATGCGCATGGGTCCAACACGAATATTATAGATTGCATTCTTCCCAGTTCGTGATGGTTTCTCGACCCTTTCTCTTTCTGCCCCTCCCGGGAAAGAAATTGATCACATTTTGGTTTTTGATACGATCCCAGGGAGTAACTATTCGTCCAAGTCAATCCATTAGAGCCATTTCTAATATTAATAATGGCACTACTCAGCGTTCAACGGAATCAGAGAGGGATATTTTCTGAAAATGCTCTCCCAATTAGGATCAGTTGCCTTACATGTTTTTGTGATTTCATGAGGAAAATAGGAAAAAGAAAAAGCGATAGTCTACAATAAATTCGTTCATCGGGAAAATAATGTTTTGTTTTTTGCTCGCAAAATTATTTGCCTTAAACATTATGATTTACTTTTAATTGTGATTTTGGGATATAGTTGTTCTTTTGACATATTAGATAACTGTGTTTTTGATCAAGTATGCTTGGAGTGATCTCATATGTTTTGATGGGAACTGGGAAGTGTTATATACTGCTACTCTTTTTGCATTAGTGAACACAACCTTAAAATATATGGTAATCTTACATTGCTCTTTTTTCTGAAACACTGTTATTTTGACAAGGTCTTCTGCTAAATGGTATCAGTACCATTGAAGTTACAAAAGCATCAGAAGGTTTTTCTTTTCTCGTTTTTTTTTTCCCTCTCTTTTCATCTGCTTCTTTTCCTTCTAAGAACTTCAAGTGCAGATTGTGCTGTACAATAAGCAATAGCCTGAATAGTGACCATTGGATTCACACCCAAAGCCGTAGGGAATACACTTGCATCGGCCACATAAAGGCCCTCTACTTCCCATGTTTCTCCCATCTCGTTAACCACCGAGTCCTTTGGATTAGTACCCATCCTACAGCTCCCCATCTGATGTGCTGAACATAATGGGGTGGAAAGGTCTGTTAATGGCCTTGAACTTTCCTCCTTCACAAACTTCTCAAATTCATGATAGCTCACCTCCTTTACATTTAAGGTTTTTCCCTTACAATGATGGGTACCAATTTCTTCAGCTCCAGCTGCTGCAAGAATTCTCAGTACTTTCTCTAGTCCTTTCTGTAAATTCTCCTCATCCACATCTTTCAGCTGATAGCTGATAGAGTTTGGTGAATGCACAACCCCTGATCCTTGATCTCTTGCCAGTGCAAATATATGGGCTGTTCTTGAGAACTTGCGCATTCGATCTTTTATATCAGTTCCAGAAATCCATGGCATTAGAATTGAGAACATACCGGGATGCAATGCTGGCGTTTGTATCACAACACCATATCCAGAATTCTCGAAGTCTGCAACAACAGTAGACATTGCTGTCATAATCCCTCCTTCATAGCTCTTCTTTTGTTCCTCTGGCCAAGCCTCAGATGAAGGTGTATCTGGAAAATAGCCCCAAGCCATTGCCACTGGATGAAGATGCAAGTGTCTCCCTATATTTTCATTCTTTAGGCCACTTCTTTTGAGCAATGCTGGAGTACCGAGTGCACCACACGCTACAATAGTGACCTTGGCCTCCACCACACAAATGTCTTTAGCTCCCTTGTATTCATATTCAAGTGCTACTCCATGTGATATCTTCTTGTCTGTACCTTTCTTCTTCTTGTGTAAAACTTTTATTGCCTCACAACCGGGAAGAATTGCTCCATTACCTGATTTCACCAAGTCCACCAGCCATGTTTCTGATGTGCCCTTCTTCTTCCCATCCTTGCAGCCCATACAACACCAGCCACAGTAATGATCTGGTGGAGAATTCCGAGGAATATTACTCACAGGGTAATCCATTTCTTGACACCCTCTTCTTAAGATGGTATTATTGAATCCTTCATCTTTGATCTCTGATTGGACTCCCATTTTCTCACAAATAACATTCATGGCTTCTTTGTATAGCTTACTTTTGAATAATTCTAGCTCATGGGGATCACACCACTCCTTGCAAACATGCTGGGGGGTTTCAATGCAGGCTGACCAGTTGATTGTAGACCCTCCACCGACAGTGGAACCTGCTAGTACTAAAACACCCATATCGTCAGTGGCAATTAAACCATTGGAGAGGTACATTTGATCCATGGTTGGTCCTTCTAGAAGGGAAAGGTTGTTCCTAGCTGAATAGTTTCCTTTCTCTAAGACTAGAACTTTGTAACCAGCTTTTGCCAGAACTCCAGCTACCACACCACCCCCTGAGCCCGAGCCAACTACCACTGCATCACATTGGATAACTAAAGAAGGAGATGATAAGCTGGCATCTTTAGTTTTTTGACGAATAACAGAGACTGCGAATCCAAAACGTCGTAGAGCATCTGTAGTGATGTCTCGAGGGTAATCTAGGTGGATAAGACCTTTATAAAGAGGTCCAATGACCTCTTCAGCATCATATTCATCATCATCATCTTTTTGTTCATGTCCTCCTCCTTTTGATGCTGCATGTAAAAAATGCTTCTTTAATTGGGCTCTGAACTCTGGGTCAGGTCCTTTATATCCTATTGCTTTCCATGATGGGTTGTCTTCTGCTTCATCTAACTGAAAATGAAGTGACCTGTCATGAGTAAAAGGTTCCAAGCAAGCAGAAAAAACATATATATTTGATAGCTTAATAAATATTGTGTGGTAGCCAATCTATTGAATATATGTCTAATTAATGTGATTACTGCCGAGCAAACTATTCTAAACTGTCATTTTTGAGATCATTAAATGCTTGATGCCCTAAAGTATAGCTTCCTTGAGATGGTTTGCACTTGCGTCATCTCATTATAACTGCCCTGGGCAAGAAACGATTTGTTTAGGTAGCCTCATAAAAAGAGGGCCTTGTTCTGATCTGAACCTAGTTTGAGACCTGTTTAATTTGTTGAATGCTATGGTGGCTTGGGTTTGTGCTAATGTGGGACAATGTTCAAGCTTTTAAGGGTTCGAGCATTTGCTTCTGTTTTACCCTCCTATATTCTGGTTCATTGTTGGGTGGATATAAGTTGATTTGGTTTGGTACAGGACGGCGAAGCGAAGCAGGGAAGTTAGTTCAGTTGCATAGTGTGGCATAAAGGCAGACATGCCTGGAGGGCAAGGAAAGATGTCATGTGGGAATTGGAATATGAGCGATTGTGCTTTGACTGAATTTGGGCTAAACTTGTGTTTCATTCGTTAACCTTGTTAATGAAAAAATGGTTAACACATAGTGACTACTGTTATTTATGCTACTTGTTTTGGACCTCTCGGTCACTTATATTAAAACCATGGCTTAACCAGGAGGCAATATATAACATTGAAATCGATATAGTGATAAAAGAAGATTATAAAGTAAAATGAATTAAAGACAAATAAAGGTAGAATATTAATTAGAACCTCAAAAATAGGCTTATGGAATCACTAATGGAGCAAGAACAAAGCCAAAGTGGGTAAATAGAGTAAAATGATATATCAGTGGCAAAATCGTAATTGAACAAAATCTTAAAAATTCAAAGAAAAAAGTTTTAAATGTCAAAATTAAAACTTTTTAAAATTTTCAAAGATCTTGAAAACCATAAATATCATTAAAACAATTAAATCTCTAATAGCATACAGTTTAGGATTTTAATTTACTATATTTTGATCAAAATTTTTTACATAGTTTTAAATGCCAAAAATTTCAAAATAGATATTTTTAATAAATTTGAGAGCCTAAATTTTAATATGAAAAAGACAACTTTTTAAAAAAACACAAAATGAGCCAAAACAGAGGATTCAAAGTGGAAGGGACATTAAAAAGAGAGAAAGAGAGAGGAAAAAGGAAATTAAAAAGGTAAGTTTATGTGCCAAATTTTATGTTTTGTTAGTTAGAAACCTCCTCCTCTTCAAGTCCTTTCTAATAATGGTTTTGGTATTTTGAAAGGAGAATTTTGGTGGCTGACCACTTGAATAAAAAGAGGAGATCTAAGGAAGCCAGTGTTACCACAAGAAACTACAAGAAGAGAGAGCCTTCAAATGAGGAATGTATCAAGCTAAAAAATTTGCTCTTCTTTGAGTCCAATGATCCTCTATAGTTCAGCCCAGAGAGAGAGAGAGAGAGAGAGAGAGAGAGAGAGAGAGAGAGAGAGAGAGAGAGAGAGAGAGAGAGAGAGAGAGAGAGAGAGAGAGAGAGAGAGAGGAGGAGGCTTAAGCTTCATGAAAATTTGATTGAACCAAGGGTTTCGAAGAGAGAAGAGTAAGATTATGCAAAAAGAGGGGGGAAAAACCATACGAAGCCATAGGGATCAAGTTAGGGTACCTAGGGTTCCAATTGCACCATGGAAGATATAGAACTCTAGAAAAATATTTTGAACAATTTAAGAACAAACTTGAATTAAAAAAGAGTTAAAGATAATCATATCTATCAAAATCCCCATGAGTATGACAAAACACCAAGTGTAGTGTGTGTATGTGCATGTCTTGACCAAGCTCAAGATGAGACACCTAAGGGATTGTTTCATGGATTATAAGGTTTTAAGAGATCTAAATATAAGTACTAAATATATTAATTTAGAAATCTTATTTTAAAAAGTGAAATTTTAAGATTCAAATAGAGTCTAAACAAGTAATTTGAGCTAAACTTGTCTAAGTTTGCATATGATAACCCAATGGGTTCTATTACAGTTATATAACTCATATCAAGTGAGATATTATAGTTTAGAAATTTAAATATAAGAGTTAACATTCAAGAGGCCTAAATTAGCTTAAATTTACATGTTAAGCTCCAATAAATCTATGAAGCGATGGAATGCATTAAAATGAATTCTAATGAGTTGCGTGTATTCAAATTGATGTATTTAGGTCAATCTAAAACAATTCCTTCCTTGTGTATGTGAATCAAGAGCAAGGTGAAAAAGAAAAGCATCAAGTGGTTAGTGGTGCATTAGAGTTCCTATATCTATAAGGTAGCTATCTCTTTTCTATCTTACATGCATTATAACAAGTTAAAGATGGTATTTTTTTAAATTTTTTGTAGACATCTAATTTGTATAAATTAAAATTATATAATTAAAGTTATAAGTTTTTTAAATTTGGTCCATATTATATCAAGGGAAGTAAAAAATGACTATATGGCTCTCCTTTGTAAATGGAGTTTCTCTTAAAATCAAGTAGGTTAGAACAAATGTGTTCATGGGATTTATCGATTAAAATGGCAAAAAAATTTAATTTGGACTTAGACTCATTGGTCATAGAGAAGGACTAAAATCAGTTGCCAAAAGTTTTGTTATGGATATATTTTTATTGCGTTAGAGAGAAAATGATATAAGTTTAATTATATGAAGTATGATATGACACATTACTGCAGAACCATACTAGGACAACGCCTTAAAGACATTTATTTGTTTATAGAACATTTTTAGTGTTATTTTGGCATTTTTAACCTTACTGGGCAACTAGTACTAGGTTGGAGTCAGAAGACGCAATTACCGCCTTCTGCGTGTTTTCTGAACTGTTTGGAAAAGGAAGATGTAGATTTTAGCGGATTGGAGGCTAAGCGAATGAGTTTCCTCACCATTGGTCTTCCTTTTCTTGGGCTATCTAATTACTGACTAATGCTACCTACATACGTAGTACTAAGGATTTTGTTCTATTCACAACCCTACAAAACTATGTGAAACTAAGAGAACTAGAATCACAAGTTTTAGTGGATCTACCTGAATGAGTACCGATATCTGTTTTAAAGCATGAAACATGGCTTCACCCTGTGACCAATGTGGATGGAGAGTGTCCCTATATTTTTCGTGGTAAAATTGGAGTTAATCAGTGAAGTTGAGGGTGTTCTAATCGCGGTCCGGTCTACAGAGGCTTTGGATCTTAGTTGTAGTGTGCCATTTTGAAGTTACACAACGGGCCCTTTTAATTTTAGTTTGTTACTGTGACCCCCGAGCCTGCTTTCTTTATCTCTGGCTGAGACCCATATCTGCTGCTACCAAAAGAGCCTACACAATAACTACGCAGAGACACTGACAAACATATGGGTCCCACTGCTAATTTGCTAACCTTTAGGATTTTTTTAGTTCTATATGTGCACGTGAAGATGCACATATACTATGTATACATTTTATTAGGAGATAAAAAATACAGAAAAGAAAAGCGTTAAGAGACTTATCTAAGAAGAGTCGTTAATCTGCCAAAAATTATAAAATGAATTGATTTGTTCATCGAGATCAAAAATGAAATTAGCCCAATATTTGTAGAACAACTAAATCTATACCGAACGCTAGATTTTTTTTTTTTTTTTTTCTGGCCAAATAATCGAATGGGAATCCTATCACTATCCCACCCACCTTGAGGGATTGTCCATTAAAGTTCATATTAATTGCGTCCCTTGTAGGACAGTGTTGCCTTCCGGAAGGGATTGGGTGGAGAGTCTGCGATATTCAAATTGGTACAGGCAAGAAGATTACTACTCTTTTTTGAGGTGACGCAACGCTCATTTTGGGTTTATCTATAGGAAAAATTTCGGTTCATATTTATATAGAAATATGTTAAATCTTAAAATTATTATAAAACATTTTATGATAAAAAATTTTAAGTTACGGTCTTAAATTATAATTGTTTTATACAATTTAATTTTTTTTTGTCTTAATATTTTTTAAAATAATTTTAAAATTTAAAATCTTTTAATATAAATATATCTAACTCACTGTAATTTTTTCTTATCTACATATCACCTTTTTTTAAGTTTCAAAACTTTTCAATTTTGAAAACTAGTCAAAGAAAATATTCATTTCACCAATATTTTCTCCATCCATCTGTCAGATACGATCAATATAGACAATTATATATGAAATTGTACTATGACACACGTATTCATGGATATTTTAACATATCAGATATTTTTTTCCCTTTTAAGTATATCTGGGTTGAAGAAATAAAAGAAAGAGAAATTTAAATTTAAATATTTTTTAATATTTAAAATATTTAAATTAAATTATTGTTCATCTTCCTCAATCCAAACATACTAAAACTAATTAAATCTCCAACATTAACGCAATTCACTTAACCTCAAGTTGTAAAGCAATCGTTCTTGATCAAGTGCCTCAAAATTCGAATTGTGATAGTAAGGAATTAATTAATATTGCATATTTTACTTAAAAGCCGACAATATCCTGTTAATAAAAATTTTAATTTCTTCAGAGAAGGTAGGGTGGGCCCCTCGTATATCAATGCCAAGCTTATTATGTTCGCCTTTCGCATGGAGAAAGAATCCGCCCTCATCAATTTTCTTTTAATTATAAGAGAGAAAAAGAAAAGTCAGTGAGATTTATAAAGTACACTACACTTTCTTATTTCCTTTTCTGGATTTGAATATTTTCAATTTTTTGTTAATTTGAAGAGAAAAAGACTGATGTGTTTCATCCACATATACTATCTCCCTTTCACTCTTCAAAATAATAAAAAATTGAAAAGAGAGAATTTCTTCTTTTTTTTTCCTCTCTTTCATAATTGATAAAAAATTGAAGTGAGCCGAAATTGAGAGGACGTTGCTCCTTTCGCATGAATAATGACAATTTAATTATTGGTTCTGAAGGTGAAAGGAATATGTACCTGAGTGAAGAAAACGAGGAGCGTGAGAAGCTTGAGGGTCTTGAAGAGCATCCTGAGGAGGAGAAAGTAACTGAGAGACCAAGAGAGCACGATGCGTTGGCGTTTGTGGAGAGAGAGATTGGGAAAGCTGTGGAAGTAAGGGAAGTGAGGGGACATGCTCTTTCCGCCGCAAAGCATCAGAGTCCCGAACCATGTAGACAGCAGCCACAGCGACAGCCTCAGCAGCCACGTTTTTGGGTGTTTCAGCCTCTCACTTATGACTCCCCCAAGCTACATATATTTCACAAATTACCAACAACCATATATAACAAAAATTAATAATAAAATAAAAAAATATATAACAAATTATAAACAAATCTGCTTTTTTTAATTACTTTTCTACTAAATTATAAATTTTATAATTTTTCTTACCTTAATTTTGATTTTTTAGTTTTAAAAAAAGGTTTATGTATGATGCAATAATAATAATAATAATAATAATAATAATAATAGAGAGTTAACTATAATAATTTTTTTTAAGAGATGTTTAAATTACACATTTCCTTTCTATATTATAAAGGTGTACATAAACATTTCAAAAGCTAAAATTTAACTAAAATATCTTACAAAATAATATTGATTCTTTTATAAAAATATAGCTTTTAATTTTGTAAACTTTTACTTCAATGACATTTTTTACAATAAAAAATACATTTAATTTATTCCAAATGTAAAAAACTAACTATTTTTAGAGTGTTTAAATACATATTTAATATTTATTATATTATATAAATAATTAATATATCTAGATGTAGTTATAGCTTATTTTTATTATAAGAGAAGTTATGAGTATAGTACATATTTTGATTTTGCGAAAAAGAGTGTAAATTTTTATAATTAAAAAAAAGCATATAATTAGAACATTTCTAAAGGAAGCCGATCGACGGTAATTTACTCTAATATATATTACGGTCACAAGTTGTATACATTTAATATAAAATCTTTCAATTTTTTAAAACAAATTTAGACAAAAAAATGTTAGTAATTGACGAATTTACATGGAAAAAGACGAAAAAAAAAGCATTTTATTTATATACACACACACACATGTGTGCGTGAGAGAGAGAGAGAGAGAGAGAGAGAGAGAGAGCAAATTAAAAAAAAAAATTTGTTGCTTTTCTCTGTAAAAAGAGGAAACCAACATTTCACAAACTATCCTTGGCTTGTTTCTTATTCCATCTCTCCATAGCACGAAGAGAATAAGAAAACACAATTTTTTGGCCGTGGGGACCAAGAAAAAGTTATAAAATTTGTTGGTAGCAAATGTCATGTAAAGCATGCATAATGAAAAAGCTATCAAGTACGTCTAAATACAGAAATGGGAAAAAGAGAGAAAAAGAGGGTTGAGGAAACCCTACACGCTCAGGTGTTCCGGCCATGGAAGCCGAAGTGCGGTAGAAGGCGGCGACAGAGTCATTGCCGGCGGTGACGGAAGGTAAGAAAGTGTCGCAGAGAGCGGTGAGGGATTTCATTTGGCGATTAGAAAGAGAATTGGTGAGGGTTTGGCGTTTGTGTGTATGATCATCCCTAGCCACAAGAAGAGTGTGTGTGTCAATACTAGCAAGCTCAATCACTGTTTCATCTTTTGCCCCATTCATGGCTTCCACCTCCAACTCCAACCTAAAGCTTCCCTCTCTAAAGCTTCCCCTCTTATTCTCCATGTTTTCTTTTCAAATAGCTATATCAAAGTGCAAAACCTGGCGCGGTTTATATAATACTACCAAACTTTAACAGATGACTCATATATGGAAAAATTGTAAAATTAAAAATAAAGGAAAATGACATGGCCAGCATTTAGAAAAACAATTTGAGAGAAAGTGATAAGAAATGATTTTGGAGTTCTGATAACCACCGACCGGGGGGTCTTGGAGTAATTTGAATCTTTTAAAGTACAAAATTGTAAAGTGAATGATGGTGAAGTGAGAATACGTATCAGATTTATTTATTTATTTTATATTTTTTATGAACTTTAAAAAAATTAAAATGGCAAATGATAACTAAAAAGGGGGTGGAGGTTGGGTCCAATAGAGGAAAAGTCTTAAATGTAACGAATAACAGTGCGCATTAACTCACTCCATATCTGCCACCATTAATTTGAGGCGTTTGATGATTAATCATTTTCTAAATGAAATAATATATGGCAGATACAGTGCGGAATAGGGCATCAGGTTTGATTTGGTTTTTTTTTTGACCAATATTAAATCCAATAAGTTTGTTTTGTAAAATAAAAAATCTATTGGGTTTAAGGCTATAATTCATTTAATTCGATTTAGTTTTGAGTTTGATTTAGTTTGGATCATACTCAATAATTAGACTTTTTTTTTTTTGCAAATATCTGTATAATAATAAAAACTTAAATAGGCGAACTCATGGTCATCATCAACTTATATATATATATATATATATGCACTTCCACTCACCTAATACTAGATCATTTTTACTGTCAACTAAGTACAAAAATAGTTAATAATATACATATAGAAATTAGGTCTAATTTTTCAATAGTTAATTCATGTGAACTTAAATTTTTTTTTTTCATGAACAACTTTAAATTTTAATAAGTAGGTATATCATATTCATATATCTATCTCTAATTATATTTAGGATCTTTAATCATATTGCGCAATTCACTATATTAAAATTTAAGATAAGCTGAACATTAATAGTGAAATAATCATTTGTCACATTGTAAAAATTAGTAACTTTTTTACGATTTAATCATTGAAACTGTTTTAAATATATTGAAGAATAGATATTATGTACGGATGGTTACAGTTTGCAAACTTGCAATATAAATCTTCTGTGGTTTTGGTTCTGTAGGAAAATTTTTTTTTTTTTGGAACTGTTTTGCTGATGCTGTTTGAAGCTGTTTGCCAACATTGAGGCTGTTCCGCTTATGCTCTATAAGAAAAAAAAAATTATAAAAACAGTTTTGTTTAGTTTAGTTTAATTAAAACTAAACTATATCGAATTTTTTTTGCTCTAAATTAATTTAATTCGATTGGTTTGATTTTAAACAACCCAATACTAAATCATTTTATTGGTTTGGATTTGTCGAATCTAGTGATGGCCCAAGGCTATTCCCATTTTGCTTATAGATTAATTAGTCAAACACGGCCGAAAGGTTCGAATTCGAATGTAATATATATATATATATATATATATTAGTAATTATAATTTTTTTAAAAAATATTATGTACAATAAATCTACGGTCTTGCCGGTGAAAAAAATATTAGTCTTAACCCTCTCGGAGAAATTTTTTAGTGTAATGACAAAGACTATTTAAGATATCCATTTGTTTACCATTTCGGGTTTTAGAGGAGAATAATAAGTTGTCACTACAAACAAAATATACATGCCTAAACTTGAGTGCCATATAATTTATTACCTCTTCACCCATTATTGTAATTTGTAACTTGTTAGTGATATTTATCGCAAGCAGCAGAAGGGCAATTGGTTGCAGACTGCAGACTCTGCGGTTTCAGACATTTTGGGGGCTGTTTGGCATTTTTTAAAATAATATTTATTATATTCTTAAAATTATTATTCAATAATTTATATCTCTTTTGATTATATTTTTAAAATTAAGGTACAATGATTATTTTTAATTTATTTAATTTATTTATTATTTCTATTTTCATATCTAATATGTTACGTACCAAATAATTTACTTTTCTTCTTTTTTTTTTTAATTTTTTTGACAAATGTTTCAGATACAATGTCAATACAAAGAGGAACATATAAAATAGTTTATTATCAACACCTAGTCAGGCAAACAGTTAATAATGTTGTATATATTTGTTAGCTATTAAAATTGAAATTGAGAGCTGTTACTAATGGTTAGAATTAGTTAAGGAAGTCAATTAAGAAAAGCTAGCTGAAAGAACAATCGATAACCTAGACAACGATTACTAGGCGTAGAAGCAATAGAATAAGTTTCTTTAATAATTTTAATCAAAATCATGTGAAACAGAAAAATTGATAAAATTCTTTTGCTATGCAAGTGAGGATGCTAACCCCAACAATTATGAATTCTATGCGCTTAGTGACATCTTAATCTGATCTATGGGATGCGTGAAGAACCAACGAAGAGAGAGAAAAAAAAAAGAGATTAAGAGTTGTTAGTAATGGTTAGAAATCTGGTTAGTCGCGAAAGTCAATCAAGAAAAGCTAGCCGAAAAAACAATTGATAGTCGAGACAACAAAAATTTCTATGTGCCTAGTGAAAGAATAGAGAAAGTTTCCATAATAATTTGGTTAGTTAAGGAAGTCAATTAAGAAAAGTTAGCTGAAAGAACAGTCGATGACCTAGACAACGATTACTAGGTGTAGACCCACGCAGTTGAAAGAATAGAGAAAATTTCTCTAATAAGTTTGATCAAAATCGCATAGGACACAAAATTTGACAAAAATATTTTGCTATGCAAGTAAGTATCCTAACCCCAACAATTTTGAATTCTATGTGCTTAGTGATATCTTAATCTGATCTATGGGATGCAAGAAAGAACCAGAGAAGAGGAAGAAGAAAAAAAAAAAAAGATTAAGGAGAGAAAATAATCAAAGAAAGAAAAAGAAACAGAAAAAGATTGATTTGGCAAATCGAGGTATAGTGTCTGGCTTATTGCTTCTAAGTCAGCAGTTTATGTAGGCCTCAAAAGCCACAAGTAATGTAATGTCATGAAGTTCCTTTTTTTTTTTAAAATAACGGTATTAAGTTCTTTTAAAAATTTTGAAAATTATATCTAATTAAAATGAACCTTTTTAAATAAAAATAATACCCGAGTAAAACTTTTGAGTACTAAATGAGAACTTTTTCTTTTTATCATAGTTACATATATTGAAGAAGTTAATGAGCTAGAATACTCACATGTCTAATTAATCTGAATCTAAAAAGTTAAAATTAATCTCATGTGATTTATACTATATGAACCAATAAAATTTTGAACGCATATTTTGCATGATTTATTTGCCTCAGTAAAAGTATCATTAATTAACATTGTTGTCTAAGTAAAACGAAAATGTCTTGTAAATTCGCTACACTTACTAATTACTGAGATTCTTCATCATCATCATCATCATCATCTTTTTTTGTTAAGAAAACATGCTTTGAGCAGTGAGGCAATTAAATTGGAGCATTATTATCAGTCACTATAGTTTTCGTTGGGCGTTACGTCCCGTAATAAATGTTTGAACTCTTTAAGTTCGTGTTCTCCAAACTGCTCCACGTTTTCACAATTTCACACGCCATCTCTCTTCATCACCACGTCTGCCCTACAGCACAATATCTCTTTTAAAGTTAAAGAAATTAAGATTCATTTTTGCATTTTCTCCTCTTATTAATTACTAGCTGTATTTATTGAGCACCAGACAATATTTGATGATATGATATGCAAATTGCTCAGAGTGCAAATAATAAATATATCATAATACGAGAGAGCCTTCTTTGCATGACAAGCACAAATTTATATTTATAACTATCTTTATTTTTGGTTAGTAATGTATACTTATATTTATCTTCGTATATAGTTGTGTTTTTCTTTTTCGTATTTAAAAGGGGAAGTTTCTAAAATTTTTAATTGCCGGGGTTATTATAATTGAAAAATTAATTTGTTCTTCATCGGAGATATTGTTTTTCTGTCGATGCCAAGTTATTTGTCAATTGCTGCGGTCTTTCTAAAGGTAGCATTGGGAAAAGAACAGCTCGAAGGCTCAAACATTTGAACTTTTCACTCAAATTGTCCAAAACTCGAATTTTTTATAGAATAGTTGGCCGACATTTTTTAATCTACCAGAATAAGCCATATCTGCATGTCTCAAATGTCTTATTCTTATTAATTTGACAGGCAGACCTATAAATTATATATATATATATATATATATATATATATATATATATATATATATATATTCTTGTGAAGAGGTGAGATGTCAGTCGACAAATGCTCATTAATTTTATATTGTGTATATGTGTGTGTGTGTGTGTATATATATATATATATATACCTTTTCATACGAGTGAAAGAATCAAGAACGGAGAAAAATAAGAAACGTGGAGAGAGTGAAACAACATCTAACATTTCTTAGAGAAAAATAAAATAAAGGGTCAAAGACATGATTGAGGAGTGAAAATAAAATAACTAGAAGATAAAGGAAAGAGCAAAAGAGATGACAATCAAAACATCAATGTCACTCTTTTATTTTAAGGATTAAAACTGGTCTCATCTGAGGTATTTTTCCATCCATAATGATTAAATTGGTGGGAATTTATTGACCATTCAAATGTCTTGGATAAAAAAGATAAGTGTTGCATTTCTTCGAAGATATACAAATTAGGATAATAAAATAGAATTGACCAAATTTCATTTTCCTTCTTTTTTAAAAAAATAGATTTCAAACTAAATTAAGAAACATATCCATTTGCTCCCTCATCATCTGATCTGATGAGAATTCAAAATATCATATAAATTCGCCGCCATATATAAACCATGGTTCAATTAATCTTATTGCTTATTTAGGTGTTCTTTCCTCTGAATTAAGCCCTCTACTTGTCCACCATTTCTTTCACGTCCACCCAATTAGATCCAGTATTATGCATTGTATGTGTACAATTTGCCAAACTGGGTATTACTTTCGGTGCCTACTAATTTGGCATTATTTAGTTTATATGATATTGTATTCGTATTGAGTATTATAAAGTACAAAGATGGTCACAATCCAAAGGATCTGTAAAGTCTAAATTCTTGAAACCTGATCTTATTATGTACATTATATGTATGTAGGTGTGTGTGCATATATATACACACAAAAAAAAAAAAATTGTTTTAGTTGCGCTTTAAAGGATTTTGTTTTGGTTCTACAAACCATAATAAAATCATCTGTAGAGATTAGTCTAAATGGGGTTTACAGTAACCACAGGGACTACAGCAACTAAACTATGGTTTAATTGTGATTTACTAACCACAATTAAACTCTTGGTTTAACTGTAGTTTGGTGTAACTATATTTAAACTAATGGTTTAGTTGCAATTACACCAAATTGTGGTTCAATGTTGCAAGTGTCTTAGCTGCAATTTAAATTGCATTAAATTAATTCCTTTTGTTTTTTAATATAGTAGCTTATAAATCAACTAACTTGTTTATAAAAACATTTTTACAAACCTGTGTAGACATTTAATCACAATTTAGCATTGAAATTAAATCACAATAGCAATTCAAACAAATTCAATGACAATTTATTATTGAAATTCAAATATATTCATTTATAATCAAAGTTCAAATACAATCAAATTGCTAAAGTAATTATCCTTCTTACATGAGTTTGGTGACTAAGCTGCAATTCTAGGGTTTCTAGTATCTTGACCACTTAGTCTTTCAATATAAAAGTAAAATGAATAAGTAACAAAGTAAAGACTATATAAAATAACATTCATTCATATAATTTAAGTAAAATGAAATGGTGTGCAATATTACTATAGGAACGTCAATACTGGAGGAGGAACGCCACAACTCTATTCATCTATTTTTCTTGTGATCTAAGTTCCTACAACTCATAATGCAACTGTGCATAAGAAGGCTCGGAATGTGGAACCCTTCTATGGAAGTGGGCAAAATGGCCAAACACCTAGGAAGTCAACCAAGGTGCTCTTGGCTTCTTAAAACCAAGGCTAATGAATCCTGGCATGAGATCTCTTAAGAAGAAGATCCCTAAGGTTAATGCTCTGACACCTTCTCAAGCAAATTTAAGCAAAATAAAAAACAATACAACATTTTTGCAATGTATCTATTCAACTACATTGAGAGTTAGCACTTTATTCCTACATACTTCATAAATTTACAATGATTGCTCTAGCTTCCTTTTTATTAGAGTTCCATCTTTTCTTTTTTGTGTGGTAGTCCATGTAACACCTTAATTTCCAATGAAGCTAAAATGCATAATTAAACCTTTAATCATTTGTAATTATTGCATAATTAAATAATAAACCCTAACGTTACCAAAATTAAAGGTAAATTAAAGCTTTAAAACAATTTGCTTCACCCATGCTCATATAATTATCATTGAGTTTTATTCTAGTAAATTTAAATTCATTACTTAAGAGTTTATAATATTACTAACTAGCTAGAAAATCTCCCACGTGCTATCAATAACATCCCTCCTACAAAAATAACACTCAACCTAGAAAGCAAATAAAAATGTTTGGAGGTAAAACAAAAATCAAATTAACACTTAACCTAACTCACTTGAAAATAAAAGGGAAATTTAAACCTTTTAGAAGCCATAGCACTCAAATTTTAAAAGATAATCCACCACACTCTTCTTTTAAATAAGTGACCATGTTAATAAGCACACACTAAGGGAAACTTATAGAAATCACCTAATTGAAAGTCTCCAAAAATACTACAAATAAACTCCTACAAAGTGAGCAACAAAACCCATCCGAACATGCCTAGAAGTTGCCTCCAAACAATATTGAACACAACCTAGCCATGTCCAAGCACTACCCTATTGTGACTTGGCCATGTTCAAGGTTGTTTGCTTTACATGAGCTACACACGGCCATGTTGTTCCACACTATAGCAACTTAACCTCTTAGCTAGTATGCCATGGTCTCATTGTCCTTCTCAATACATTTACATATGTATTGAAGTACAAATATAAATAGTACATACACTTGGCCATAAAAATAATGAATATTTAATTGTATTTAATCGCGTTACATAAGGCCTCATTGTCTCATTTTATGCTCCATGGACCATGTGCATTCATCCATATCATTTTCTATTCAAAACACATTCACACAAGTTATACATATCATATTTGATCTCATTCATTTTGGGTTTGAAGCTACATCACACAAAAGCCATGGTTTGCTCTTGGGTTCAAATTTCAATTTTTTGATACAAAGTTTGAAAATTCATAATTAATTTTTGAAAAATTAAAATCTAGCAAAAAATACTGTTAGAGAAAGCTATGGATGTCTAATTTTGACTAAAAATAAGTCTAGACCAATGCAGTAGCATTAAGCTATTGGAAATCGATGGAACAATAACATAGGTTAGGCTATATTACTAGTATTATCATGAAACTTCAAAAATTCATATCTCCCTTTACAGAACCCCAAATTAGGTAATCTTGGTGGCTATGGAAAGCTTATGGTATCTAGTTTATGCTTGTAAAATTTCATGAGCATTGGACTTCATGCCCATGTGTAACATAGAGAAGAAAAATAACCAAACGAACAGTAACCATAGCATTTTTGCATAATCTGGCCAACTTTGAAAAATCATAATAAATTCTTTAGAATTCCAAATTGAGTGTTATTTGCTCTATGAAAAGCTTTAGATGAGACCTACTTATTGGCCAAATTTCATGGAAAGAATCATTCATTTGGTCATACTTTGGTTCAGCTCACCAAATGGTCAAAATTGAAGCAAAAAATGGGACTTTAGGACACCAAAAGCTCTTCTTAAATTTCCACAACCACTTGGGCAAGTATAAAAGCATAAATACCATATATAAAAGAATGCCAAATGATCCAAATCCTTATAAAGCTCAATTTTACCTTGCCACTTGCATATATACACAAGAACATCATATCACAAAATGGCAAAGGAGTGGCAAAATCTCACATTCTCATTCATCTAGCTTCCACATGGATACATACACCATATATACATATATTAGAACATGCTCAAGGGTTTATATCATATATATATCTCATGGTTACATAGTTTGACATCAAAATGCAATAAACAAGCCATTTCTCCATGTCTCTTGTCCAAGTCTTGCCTTTCATAGTGTTGGTCACCATTTCTTGGTCCTCTTGGTTCATCTAGACATGGTTAGGCATATGGGGAGAAGAGTGAGATTCAAAGAATAACAATAGCTCTTAACTCTTTTAGACATATATAATGGATGCATTTACAAGTCAAAAAATGTATGCATGGCAATTTAGCTACTAGTAAGTATACATAAAACATTTTCCATGTTCAAGAAGGTCACACATGACATATATAGGCTTTCAAAGGCATTGGTTTAGCCTCACCCACTTTCTTTGGGACTTTTGGACTTGCCTCATCCACTTTCAAGGGACTTTTGACTAAGCCTTGCTCTTCTTGAGACTTTTGGCTTGGTCTTACCTAATTCTAGGGACTTTTAGCTCATCTTCACCCTTACTAAAGGACTTTTTCCATTACCATACTCATTCAAGCCAAAACATATTCATAAAACACAATTTAAGACCATCATGGTACCATGGCATGTAGGGTATAGCTAGAAACATTTCTCATGCATAAACATACATACAAGCATTCAAAGATAAGCAAACACTTAAGCCATGCATGAGAGAAAGGTTAGAGAGCTACCTTGAAGGAAGAACACAATACTTTTCTCTTGAACTCTTCTTCCCCTTTCTTAGCCAAGCCTTGCAATTAGGTGGCCCTTGGTTCTCTTGGTCTAGACACATCAAAAGAGACATACATCATGCATGAGAACAAGCTCTAGCCTTATGAAATTTCAATGGAGTCTTACTTTGTCCTAAGACACAATTATGGCTCCATAAAGGACCTAATGAAATAACTATGAGAATCGATGATCTTGGCTCTCATTTCTCATTCATTCTAGGTCTTTTGACTTGATTTAGACTCCTTGAAGTTATTACACATTTATTTTAAGGAGCATAGCTATAAGTTGCTTCTTAATGTCTCATTATGGAACCTACACCTCCATTTTACATTCCAAGGCTTTTAAATTTTTTTCAAGGCTTCCTTTGAGGTCCTTCCATCATATCTAATCCCATTCTAAGCTTTGAACAAATTAAAACACTCCTTAAGTGCCTTGACCTCACTTGGCTGAGACTATGGAGTTTGCTTCATTTCATTTAGGGAAAAGGCATATGTGAGGCTTCCTAGGTGTCTTGAGAACTCATTTATACTCTTAAATTTTAGGACCTTAACTAATTCATTTCAAGAGACTTGCTTTGAAAACGTATTTGTTTCTGTCGTTTTGACAGAAATCAGACATTACAATTTTCCCCCTTGAAAAATTTTGTCCTCAAAATTCAGATGACATACCTCATGGAAAGAGCTCTAAATGCTTCTTTCTCATCTCTTTCTCTAGCTCTTAGGTAGCTTCTTTGAGAGATAACCCCTTCTAAACCACTTTCACTAACAGTATCATCTTATTCCATAACTGCTTGAGTCTAACATCCATGATCCGATCTAGTGATACTATATATGATAGATAATCTTGTAACTATACATTTTCATACTCTATGACATGTGAGGGGTCGGGCTAGTACTTTTTAAGCTAGGATACGTGGAATACATTGTGTATTTAGCTCAGGTTTGAGGGAAGGGCAACTTTGTAAGTCATAGGTCTTACTTTATCAAGAATCTAGAATGAACCTATGTATTTTGGATTGAGCTTTTTACTTTTAATAGACTGACCTATCCCTATGACTAGAGACACTCTAATAAAAATATGGTTTCCAACCTCAAACTTTAAAGGCCATTTGCATCTATATGTGTAACTTTTCTGTCTACTCTGGGCCTTTAGCAGTTTCTTCCTTATGGTCTCAATTTGTCTAAAAGTTTGGTCCACTAGTTCTGGGCCTATCAGGCTTCATTCTCCTAACTTAACCCAACACATCGGAGACCTACACTTCCTCCCATACAACGCCTTATACGGTGCCATCTGTATACTTGCATGATAGCTATTATTATAGGCAAACTCAGCTAGAGGCAAGTATGTATCCCAGTTTTCTTTCATTTCTAAGACATACGCACTCAACATGTCCTCTAAGGTTGGATGGTTCTCTCCGTCTATCTGTCTAGCTGAGGGTAATAGGCTGTGCTAAATCTAAGTTTAGCACCTAGAGCATCTTGTAATGATCTCCAGAAATTCGAAGTGAATTTGGGATCTCTATCTAACATTATGCTTCTAGGCATACCATGCAATCTAACTATCTCCTGGATGTACAGCTGGGCTTTCATGGCTAAAAGGTATGTTGATTTTGTTAATCTATCCACTATTACCCATATGGCATCATGCTTCGATGATATCCTAGGCAAACCTATGATAAAATCCATAGCTACATTATCCTATTTCCACTCCGAGATGTTTAAAGGTTGAAGTAACCCAGCTGGTTTCTGGTGTTCTATTTTAACTCTCTGACATACTAGACAGCAGGAAACATATTCTACTATATCTATTTTCATTTCAGGCCACCAAAACATTTTCTTTAAATCATGATACATTTTATTACTGCCTGGATGAATGTTGTGCTTACTTTTATGTGCATCATCTAATATTTTCTTTCTGATTTTTGTATTTCTAGGCACATACAACCTATTCCTGTACCTCACTATGTCATCCTTAGACAAATTGAACTCTTGAATGCTACCTTGGGCTATCTGGCATCTAATCTTATGTACATGGTCATCTGTTCGCTGGGCTTCTCTTATCTGATCCTTCAAGTCATTTTCTATTCGGGTTTTCTCATTAACAACTTTCTTAAATGCACCTCACACGAGAGACTCATATCTCTGAACCTCTTAATCAACTCCTACCCTTGGATCATCATACAGGCCATATGTATGGATTTCTTACTCAGGGCATCAGCTACCACATTAGTCTTACCAGGATGGTATTTTAATGTGAAATCATAATCTTTCAAAAATTCTAACCATCTCTGTTGTCTCATATTCAATTCTTTCTATTCAAATAAATATTTAAGGCTTTTGTGGTCGTTGTAAATTTCTATAGCTGCCCCATATAAGTACAACAACAACAACAACAACAAAGCCTTTTCCCACTAAGTGGAGTCGGCTACATGGATCAATCGACGTCATAAACCCCTATCATAAATCATAATTTGCGACAAACCATTTAACTTTAAATCTCTCTTAATAATTTCTCCTATAGTTTTTCTTAGTCTTCCTTTACCTCTAATTATTGGAATATTCTCCATCTCATCTACTCTCCTAACTAAGGCTTCTATAAGTCTCCTCCTCGCATGACCAAACCACCTAAGTCTCGATTCTACAATCTTTTCTATAATATGTGCGACTTTCACCTTCTCTCTAATGCATTCATTTCTAATCCTATCTTGTCTAGTGTGTCCACTCATCCACTGTAACATTATCATCTCTGCAACATTAAACTTATTTTCTTGTTGACTTTTTATTGCCCAACACTCAGTTCCATACAACATTGCAGGTCTTATAACTATATAGTAGAATTTACCCTTAAGTTTGAGTGGTACTTTTCTATCACAAATAACACCTGAAACACTCCTCCATTTCATCCACCCCACTTGAATCCTATGTTTTACATCTTCTTCTATTTCCCCGTTATATTATATGATGGATCCAAGATACTTAAATCGTGTGAATTGTGGTAGGATATGTTCTCCAATTTTTACTTCTACGCTAGAAGTGGTGTGCCTTTTACTAAACTTACACTCCATATACTCCATTTTACTTCTACTTAAACAAAATCCATGAGCTTCCAAACTTAGTCTCCACCTCTCCAACTTCTCATTCATTTCCTCTCTCAACTCTCCAACTAGAACAATATCATCTACAAAAAGCATGCACTGTGGCACTGGCTCTTTGATATGTTCAGTAAGCACATCCAAGACTAAAGTAAAAAGATAAGGGCTCAGAGTTGACGCTTGATGTAGACCAATAGTTATAAAAAAATCTTCTGTAAGTTTACCTTTTGTTACTATGCTAGTTGTAACCTTATCATACATGTCTTGGATTGCTCGAATATAAACTATACGAACTCCTTTTTTCTCCAAAGCTTTCCATAGAACTTCTCTTGGCACTCTATCATATGCTTTTTTTAAATCAATAAACACAATGTGTAAATCTCTTTGATTCTCCCTATATCTCTTCATTAATCTTCACAACATATAAGTAGTGTCTCCATATTTTCAAAGCAAATACCACTGGAGCTAGTTCTAAGTTATGTGTGGGGTAATTTTCTTCATGGGGTTTTAATTGTCTAGAGGCATAAGCTACCACTCTGCCTTTCTGCATAAGCACACATCCTAATCCTTTCTTAGAGGCATCACTATAGACTACAAAAGTTTCTCTAGGGTTAGGAAGTACTAAAACTGGGGTTGTGGTTAACTTATGTTTCAACTCTTGAAAACTTGTCTTATGCTTTTCATCCTACATAAATGGTACATTCTTTCTAGTGAGCTTGGTTAGTGGCATTACTATTTGAGAAAAGCCCTGAATGAACCTCCTATAATAACCTGCTAAACTTAGGAAGCTCCTGATCTTTGTCACTATCCTAGTTCTTTCCCACTGTAACACTGCCTCTACTTTATGGGGATCCACTGCAACCCCTACTTGGGAGATCACATGGCCTAGGAATTGAACTTCAGTGAGCCAAAACTCACATTTACTAAGTTTAGCATACAACTATTTCTTTCTCAGAGTCTCCAAGGCTAATCTCAGATATTGCTCATGTTCTTCTCTACTTTTAGAATAGATGAAAATGTTATCTATGAAGATAACTACAAATTTATCTAAGTATGGTTTGAATACTTTGTTCATGTAATCCATAAACACTACAAGTGCATTTGTCAACCCAAAGGGCATAACTAAAAATTTATAATGCTCGTATCTAGTTCTAAATGCTATCCTGGGAATATCCTCAGCCTTAATTCTAAGCTGGTGATATCTTGATCTGAGGTGTATCTTAGAAAATACAGACGCTCCTACTAATTAATTTAAGATGTCATTTATATGGGGGAAAGGGTATTTATTCTGTGGCTACAATCTAGTGTGGCATTATTTATAAACATCTAGTTCATGCCAATGATTAAATTAATATCAATAAGGGGTATACAAATCAAATCGAGTGTGGTATGGTAATGATTAAATTGGACCACACAATTCAAGCAAGCATGAGAGGTAATGGCTCGGTTTCTTGTAGGGGTAGATACATGTAAATCATATGGTAGTGTATGTATACTCAGACCCAATCTCCTAGCACAGTCACATGATATGAAAGAGTAGTTAGCACACAAATCAAATAATGCAGTTATAAAAAAATCATTTATTCTAATAATACCTTGGATCAGACTCGGGGATCGGCTAGCCTTCTGCTATGACAGGGCAAAGATTGTGCCCTGGGTCTGAGGTCTGGGAGAAGGAGCCATCTCCCTTTACTGAAAGTATTGCTGAGGAGCTGTGTGTAGTCCCTGGCTATGTGTCCTGGCCTACCACATCTATAACACACAATCTGCCATGCATAACATGGTCTGTTTGCATGGTTCCTACTGTAACATCCGGTTCTATGAAAACAAGAGAAAACTTGAGAAACGTAATGTACGATTTCTCCATAAACAAATGAAACTCACTAGATACAAAAAGGAAGTCCCCTGAAATGAGATAGTTAAGGTCCCAAAAAATTTGGGAAGCATTCTAGACTTCTAAAAATGAGAATCTCAGGCTCAGACGGAAAGAAAAATGGAGCTAGAATGAAGAAACGATTTCTTACAAAAAGTATACGAAACGTAATGGCATTTTTGTAATTTTGAGCAAATTTTGAAATTTACACAAGACGGCTTTTTAAATAAAAATTTTGAGTTCTCTAGGGTTCAAAGGCTCTAAAAACCATGGAATGCCCTGGGACAGTTAAATCCCCTCCGGTGGACGTTTTCCAACGTCGGTGTGCCCAAACGTTGACCGATTCATTCGAAAAGATTTTAGCTCCAATTTGAGTGATTCCAAAGAAATTTTACTAAATTGGGAACCTAATTTTATAATGGAAAATACAGTTCTAAAAAAGGAGCTAAAATGAAGGAGAAACAAAAATGCAAAGAACGAAGGATAAAATGGAAATTTTTGAAAAAGTGCTTATTCCTCCCTTATATATAGGTGGCACCCCGCTTTCTCCCCCATTTGGAATAAAAAATTTTTGCATAATTTCAAAAGAGAGGCCTAGGGTTTTGGGCACTCCAAGAGAAAAGAAGGAGAGGAAATTCCAAGCTACAGGTATGTTTTTGTGGTTGTTTTTCATGCTTTCTTCCATCCACACCACTTCTCCTTCATTCTCCTTGGTTTCCTTTGATTAAAATGAAGTTTATAAATCTGATTCAAGGGAGAAATTCAAGGGAAATTTCGGATTTGAAGAGAGGAGCTTGGAGAAAGCAAGATTCAAGCCAAATTAAGCAAGGAAACAAGGTAAAATTGCATCCTATAGTTGATGTTTTCCATCACCCTTCTTCTCCATTTTTCCTAACCCTAGGAGCTATAAGAGGATCTGATTTTTAAGCCCAATCAAGCATGAATCTTAGGTATTTGATGGAGAAGAACAAGAATATGCAAAGAAAACAACAAACTAGCTATTAGAATTCAAGATGCAAAACTTAGGGTTTCAAGTGCACCTTCCAAAATCTGAGTTTGTATGATAACTCCTAAGCCTAAATAAGAGTTTAAATGATCTCTTAAGATTCCTAAAAGTCTCCCCATATGCTTCTCCCCTTGAGAAAACTAAACCATGCATAGGCTCAGCCAAAGGGAGTTCATATAGCAAGGGAGAGTTTTAAATCTTTTGAAGACCATTCTTGAGTCATGTTTGATGAATGAAAATGAGGGAAGGCCTTGGAAAAAATTTAGAACTCATAGAAAGTGATTTGGTGCCTTAGGTTCTATATTATGACCTAAAGAAGTAACATGATGTTAGGCTCTTTGTTTTAATTGTGTGATGACTTTAAGAGGCTTAAAAGGAATCAAGAATCATATTTGATACAAAAGAATGGAGCCTAGAAGTTATTTGAGGGGTGTTACTTCATTAGGTGCATTTATGGATCATAATAGGATTTATAGAGCAATCTGGGGATTAAGCAAGTTGTGTGGCCTTAGAATTTGTTTCATGAACCTAATTGGCTTCCATAAATTGTATCTAGGCCAAGAGAAACCCTCTGCCCAAGTTTGCAGGTGTGTGGCCAAAAGAGGAGGCATGAAATCCAAGGAAAGTGTGCGTGATTTTGTGCAAGGTAGCTCTCTCCACCTTCTCTCATGCATGGATGTGTGTTTAGCTTGTCTTAGAATGTGTGTAGGTGTATTTTCAAGCCATAAAAAGTATACTAACATGATTTTATATGCCATGATTTCATGATGACATATTATGTTTTCAAATGAATGTATGATGTTTGCTTGAGTTTGCTTAAGTGTGGAGAGGACAAGAACTCTTAACCATGGTGAGGATGAGCTAAGAACCCTTGAGATTGGTTGAGACAAAGCAAAGAGAAGCAAAGTGGACTCCTAAGAATATAGTTGAGTCTAAGAATCTTTTAAAGAATGGGTGAGGCAAATCCAAAATCCATGAGAAAAAGTGTGAGGCCAATCCAAACACTTGGTGAGCTCTTGAATGTCTTGTATGACCTACTCACATGCTAAGCTTGCTTTTTGAATGTTCATGACTTCCATTTTATCCATACATGCATTTCCAAGACTTGCTTTGCATATATTATGTATAATTGAATGGGAGATGAGCTATTGGGATTCTTTGAATCTCATTCCCTCCTCTCCAATGATCTCACATGCTAGGTGGACCAAGTAGACAAGGTAATGGAGGCCACCCAACTTGAAGGAAAGAGTTTGACATCAAAGTATTTGAGTTTTGTCACTTTAAGGCCATATTTATGTCAAATATTGTAATCCAATGATGTATATGGCCTAGGACCTTTTAGACATGTATATGATCATATGTGATGTATAAATGAATGGACATGATGTATGAACCTTAGAACATAATTTGAGTATGTAATGCCAAGGTATGCATTTTGGAAAGTTTGATGTAATGTGTATATGTGTGGATGAAAATGCCAAAATGAGATGCATGAGGTTTGGGACCATTTGGGCAGCTTACAAAAGTCCTAAATGTGCTTTTAGACTTGCCCAAAGGGTGCTAAGACCAAAGGAAAACCATTTGGTCACTTTGGTACCCCATATGTAGCTAAAAATAATCATAATGGAACCCTACGTCACTTTTTAGCCAAATGAGCTCTTCTTGATTTGAGATTTGGCAAACATTTAGAGCTTTTTGAGAGCTTTTTGGGAAGCTAAGGACCATAATTTTTAGAGGTCTACAAAATATTTGATGATTTTTCAAAGTTAGCAATTTTTCTGATTTTGGTCTGCTACACTATTCATTTGGTCCGAAAATGAATTTATCATACGAGGGGCAAATGATGTCCAATTGACACGAAATTTTATATAAAGAAATTAGACATTCATAGTGACTTGTGCCAATTGGAACACCTCATTTGGAGGTCTAGAGAGGGAGATATGAATTTTTGAACATTCTGTCCAGTATCAAGACCCTTACCTGACCTGAGTTATTGTTCTATGAAATTTTGAGGTTTGGGCTGCCTAAGTTAGTCTGGAAATATTTTTTCCCTCTAGTTGAAATCCACAGATTTCTATATTGGTATTATTTTTATGGATTGGATTTTTGTGAGATTAATTGGACGTCTTCAAAATTTGTTGCAGAATCTGTGACAGCATCAAGAGGCAGCTTGACCTCTAAACCTTTTCAGATGTCAAACGCCCTCTGTGATGAATGTTATAGTCTAGGCATATTTTTAGTGTGAAGTAGACATACATAAATTTCCATAATGGGCCAAGATTATATGATTTTAATTTTTTTAAAATTAGTTATGATTTTCCAAAGTTTGGTCAGAAAAAGGGGCAAATTTGATCAAAAATGCACTTAAGTAATTTGAGCTCTTCTTTGATTTATATGAGATGTGGGCATGATTTTATGATGCAAAAGAGTTGTATTGATGTATTTAAATATGAAAACATATAGTATGAGCTCACACGATCCACATGACACTAATTACATTTTTTTAATGCGACGCAATGCAAAGAAACCCATTATTTTTATTCCCTTTTTCATATGCTCTCATGGAATTGATGATGTGAAGCTTATGAATATTATGAAATGAACTAGAATTTATGGTGTTACACCTGCCACACTGGGGACAAGTTGTAGGCATAGAATTGCCTCTACTGGACTAAGTTCTACTTCTTTTGCCTCTTCTATTCCATTGACTCCTTCCACTTTTCCTACTCATAGCTATGGCCTGTGTTTCCTATCTAGGTCTCTTGGCCTCAGGAGGGGTGGTCTGGCACTAGAGGTAGGCTACATAGTTTTGAGGTTTGCTTCTGTCACTCTGCATATTTCAACTAGGGTATTAAAGTTCCTGATTCTTTATGGAACTACCCTGTCTTTGATTTCTAGAAGCAAAACCTTCTCTAATTTATCTGCTCTTTAGCGTTCATCATTATGCATCTGTAAATGTGAAGAATATCTAGAGAGCTCTATAAATTTAGCCATGTACCAGTCCACAGACATCCCCTCTGTCTATCTTAGGAGTACAAACTTTAACTCCTTCTCATCTCTAATAGAGCTAGGGAAATATCTCTCATAAAAAGCCTAGAGGAATGCCTCCCAAGTAATCGGAAGGTTCCTCACCCTCAAAATAGGCTCAGTGCCCCTCCATTAGTAGTCTGCTTCCTTCTCTAGCTAAAAAATAGCCATAGTGGCTTTTTACTCAGATGTACACTCTATCACCCGAAAGATCTTCTCTAATTGCATAATCTAGGTCTCAGCTTTCTCTATATTCATCTCACCATCAAAGGTAGGAGGCCTAAATTTCCTGAACTGAGTAATATTTGTCTAGTAGAAGGTTACTCTAAGGCTGGAGGTGTTAGAGCTAGTGGAGTAGAAGCAACCATTTGGCTGCAGATTTGAGTGAGTCACCCTTGAATGCTCGAGACAATTTGTGTAATGTCTAATTTTCGTTAAACGATGGAAATGAGTGCATTTTCAACACAAGTCCCCCGAAAATGAATTAGTTAAGGCCATGAAAAATTTAAGTAGCATTCTAGGCTCCTAAAAATGAGAATCATAGGCTCAAACGAAAAGAAAGATGGAGCTAGAATGAAGAAACAAAATTTAACGAAAGACTTATGAAATATAATGGCATTTTTGTAATTTTGAGCAAATTTTGGAATTCACATAGGAGGATTTTTTAAATGGAAGTTTTGAGTTCTCTGGGATTTTCAGAGGCCTTGAAAACCATGGGAAGCCCCGGGACAATTAAAACCCCTCTAGTAGAAGTTTTCCAATGACGGTGGACCCGAATTTTGATAGATTCGTTCGGAAAGTTTTTAGCTCCAATTTGAATGATTCCAAAGGCATTTTACTAAATTGAGAACCTAAATTTTATAATGAAAAAGATAGTTCTAAAAAAGGAGCTAAAACATACCAGAAACAAAAATGCTAAGACAGAAGGGCAAAATTAGGATTTTTGAAAATTTTTTCTTAAACCCCACCTATATATATAAGGCGCCCCACCTTCTGTAACACCGTAACTTCTAACTCATTTCATGCCATTTATAAGCTTTGTATTATTAATCCCACAAGAGCAAAGGAGAAAGGGGATGAAAATAATAGACTTTTTCTGCGTTGCGCTACACCAAAAAATTCAATTCAATGTCGCGAGGATCGTGTGAGCTCATACTATATTTTCTCATATTTAATTTCATTATTACAACTCATTTGCATCACAAAAACATGCCTACAACCCATGGAAACCGAAATGGAGCTCAAAATAAACAAGCATATTTTCGGCCAGGTTTGTTCCATTTTCTGACCTAACTTTGGAAAATCATAACTAAATCTACAAACTTCGAAATCATGCAATCTTGGTCATTCTGGAAATCTTAGAATGTCTACTTCACAATAAAAATATGTCCAGGTTACAAAATTTATCACACAAGATGTTTGACATTCAAAATGCTACAGAGGTCGCTGGCTACCTGGGCTGGTTCTCAGTTTACTGATACCAACTTCTAAAATTCATAACTAATTCTATAAAAATAGAAATCACACCCATTCAGTCATTATGGAAATATAAAAATGTTAAATTAATACTAAAAATAATTCCAGAATGAAATCAATACGTTTAGACATCTGGAACGGATGGAACAGTAACTGAGCTCCTGGGATGCTACTGATACTGACAGTCAACTTCAAACATGCATAACTCTCTGTTCAGACCTCCAAATGATGTGATCTTAGTGGCCACAGAAATATTATGACTTCTAGTTTATTCATATAAAATTTCACAAGCATTGGACACCATTTGGCCATTAGGTGACACAAAACAAAAAACTGCCAGTATGAACAGTACCCATACCAGAATCTATGAAAAATCCCAACTTTGAAAATTTATAAAATATTCCCTAGAACTCAGAAAATTATGATCTTTAGCTTCACAGAAAGCTCTCAATGGGATATAATTTCGTACAAAATTTTAGGGTAAGAATAACTCATTTGGCTAAAAAGTGACATAGGGTTCTATTATGGTCAAATTTGGCTCCATATGAGGTACCAAATTTGCCAAATGGCCTTCCCTTGGTTGTGGCACCTTTTGGGTAAGTCTAAAAGCACATTTGATACTTGTGTGAGTTGCCCAAATGGTCCCAAACCTCATACATCTCATTTTGGCCATTCAACCCACATTTATACACATATTCATCAAACTTTAAACTTGCATACTATGACATTACATACTCAAAACATGTGCTAGTGGTCATTTATCATTTCCATACATCTAAACATCACATAATAGGATCTTCACATATGTCTCAACATTCATAGTACATATACAACATCATATACATGATAAACCATCATTATGGTTCCAAAATGACTAAAACCAAGGCATAAATTTGTCAATCTCCTTCCTTTAGGGTTGTTGGCTCCCATTAGCATATCCACTTGGTTCACCTAGCATGTTAGATCATTGGAGAGGAGGGGATGAGATTCAAAGAATCCCAATAACTCATCTCCCGTTCAATCATACATAATATGTGCAAGGCAAGTTTCATAAATGCATGCATGGAGGAGATAGAAATCATAGACATTTTAAAAGCAACCTTAGCATGTGAATCAATCATACAAGACATTCAAGAGCTCACTAAGTGTTTGGATTGGCCTCACACTTCTCCTCATGGATTTTGGACTTGCCTCACCCATTCTTTGAGCACTTTGGACTCAACCATACTCTTGGGAGCCCACTTTGCTTTTGGGAGACTCTTTACTTTATCTCAACCATGCTCAAGGGTTCTTGGCTCATCCTCACCCAAGGGAAGAGTTCTTGGCCTCTCCACACTCAAGCAAACTCATACAAACATCATGTAATCATTTGAAAACATAACATGGCATCAAGCATCATGGCATATAAAGGCATACTAGCATACTTTTCAAAACTTGAAAATACACATACACACATTCTAAAACAAGCTAAACACACATCCATGCATGAGAGAAGGTGGAGAGAGCTACCTTGTATACAAGCACACACTTTTTCCTTAACTTTCAAGCCTCCTCTTTTGGCCACGCACCCATAATTTGGTGGAGGTAGTTTCTCTTGGCCTAGACACAAATTATGGCAGCCAATTAAGTTCATGAACCACACTCTAAGGCTAACCCTAGAATTTGCATCTTGAAATCTAATGGCTTTTTGATAATTCTTTTTGCATATTCTTAATCTCCACACCCTTTTTCCTTAGATTCATGTTTGGTTCTACCTAAAAATCATCTCCTCCTAGGGTTTTCTCAAGTGGGGCGAAATGGTGGAGAAGGGGACCAAAAATGGCAACCATAGGAAGAGAAATTACCTTGTTTTCTTGCTTTTTCTCACTTGAATCTTGTGTTCTTTGAGCTCTTCTCTTCAATATGGGCACTTTTTGAAAAAACACATAGGAGGGATTTTTAAATGAAAGTTTTAAGTTCTTCGAGGTTCTCAGAGGCTCTAAAAATTATGGAAAGCCCTAGGATAGCTAAAGCCCCTTCGGTGGACGTTTTCCAACGTTAGTGTGCCTAAACTTTGACGGATTCGTTCGGAAAGGTTTTAGCTCCAATTTGAGTGATTTCAAAGACATTTTACTTGATTGGGAACCTAAATTTTATAATGGAAAAGACGATTTTAGAAAAGGAGCTAAAACGAAGGAGAAATGAAAATACAAAGTATGAAGGGCAAAATGGGAATTTTTGAAAAGTGTAACTTATTCCCACCTATATATATGATGCACCCTTCTCCTCCCTTGATTATGCACGACCATCTTCTGCCTAAAACCAGAAGAAAACCCTAGGAGATGAGACTCACAAGAAGGGGAAGAAAAGAAAGAGAAATCAAAGGCTTAATGAGAGAGCCCTCATTAAGAGCTAGCAATGAAAATTCCCTGGCTGAGAGAAAACTTAAACAAGCAAAACCAAAGAGAAAAACATATGGAGCTAGGAAGAAGGGAAAGAAAGGAATAGTTAGCCAAAATATAAAAGAGAAAGAGAAAGTGTACCCCTAAATTTCGAGGACGAAATTTATTTAAGGGGGGAGAAATGTAATATCCGGTCCCTCCATAAACGTGAGAAAACGCAATGTTCAGTTTCTCCGTAAACGTCAGAAATAGGCCAAATATAAAAGGAAGTCCTTGAAATAGAAGGAATTGGGGCCAACTAAAATTATGATAAAATTGTAAATATTAGAAAATGAGAAATTTGAGCCTGAGTTGCCCAGAAATCAAGGCCAGAGTGATTCAAAAAATTTGCAAAAAGGCTAGTGATATAGAGTACATGCTAGTTCTTCTCATGAAAGAAAGAAATTTCTAACTCTAGAGGCCTATCCTGGGAGAGCTTACTAATCACATCGGGTTAGTCTTAACCCGTCGTAGGAGTTATCGTTCTTTTCAGTAGACTCGCTTACATATCTTGGGAGGTAACTTATTTCATATCAAATCTCCTGTACTGTCTCCTAATGGCTTCTCATAAGGTCTCATCATCTTTTTCTAATCATTAGAGCCATCGGAGGTTTCTGTCTGTCTATTTATTTATTTACATATTTCGTCCACTTTTCATCTCCCTGTTCTTCTTACTAGCTCATCCCATGATTATAATTCACATTTCTTTCTAGCATAGGCCTCACATCTTAGTTACTTACTGGGATTACAACTCCTTTGAGGAGTTTCTGCTTGTAATGATCCCAGTTTCTTATAGGCCAGGACTTTTCTCATTTTCTTTACTCACTTGTAGTGGCATTTTGTAGTCCCTCATGTCAACACTAAGAGGCCAAACTTGATGTCTCATACTGGCACTGAAGAGCTACTACCACTGACTACTGTTGGGCTCTGATGGGATGCTAGCTATTCTCACAGTTTTGCTCACTAGAGACATACTGTACCATTTACCTTATATAAGAACTGTACTTGACCCCTTTCTGAATACATAAGCTATCATATGGGGATCTCTCTATCCCTCGGTCAAGGCTACTGTCTGCTAGGTAGTGGTTCATTTGGCCCTAACTTTGGAAAGCTTATTTCTTGCTTTTCTCATCCCATATACTATGCTCATTTTTAAAGAGAGCTAGTCAGTGGTCTAACTATCTGAGTAAAGCCTTCATATCTCTATAGCAATGGTCTACTAGACTTAGGAGGTCTGTAGTCTCTGAGACAAAGGCTAGCTAAAACTATACTAGTTTTTGAGACTAACTACTCTGTAAAACTATCTCAGGCTGTCATCTTTACCAGAGATCTATCATGTTGTGGCTAGGGCTCTCTGTAACTCTGTGAGATCTACTGTGACCCCTAGGTCTACTGCAACCTCTCAAAGCCTTGCTAGGGTCTACTACAACCCACTGTGCTATGCTGGGATCTACTGCGATCCATCTCTGGGAGACGTCAAAGCCTAAGATTACTCTATCTGACAGTAAAATACATGCTCACTAAGTCCAATTACCATCGCTCATAATAGCTGAGGCTAAACTCAAAAGTACATCATGCTCTTCATGCGAAGTGGGTTCTATGTTATCTCATTTTCTAGGATCCCGTCATACTAATACAGAAAGAAAGCCCAAGTGAAAAAAGGGACTGAAGTGGGAATCTAAGGATCTTATAAGGAGCGATAAATGAAAATTAAAATGCTTGTATGATAATTTCTAGGCCTAATTAAGAGTTTAAATGAGCTCCTAAGATCCCTAAGATGCTCCCCACATGCTTCCTCCTTCAAGAAAACAAAAAGATTTTCAAGGAGGCCAAAAAGGGGCATAGTCTCAGGCAAGCAAGGTTGGGGTAGCTAGGGAGAGTTTTAAATTTTGCTAAGGCCATTCTTGAGTCATATGTGATGAATAAAAGTGAAGGGAGGCCTTGGAAAAAGTTTAGAACTCATGGAAAGTGATTTGGTGTCTTAGGTTCCATAATATGACCTAAAGAAGCAATATGGTGCTAAGCCTTTTGTTTTGATGATGTGAGGATTCCAAGAGGTTTAAAAGGAGTCAAAAATCATATTTGAAAAGAAATAATGAGGCTTAAAAATCATTTGAGGGGTGTTGCTTTATTAGGCGCCAATATGGACTAACCTATAGAGCAATCTAGTATTTCATTAAGTTGTATAGCCTTATGCCATAGTATGCAAGTTTAAAGTTTGATGAATATGTGTATAAATGTGGGTTGAATGGCCAAAATGAGATGCATGAGGTTTGGGACCATTTGGGCAACTCACACAAGTCTTAAATGTGCTTTTAGACTTGCCCAAAAGGTTCCACAACCAAGGGAAGGCCATTTGGCAAATTTGGTACCTCATATGGAGCCAAATTTGACCATAATGGAACCCTATGTCACTTTTTGGCCAAATGAGTTAGTCTTGCCCTGAAATTTGGCATGCAATTAGGTCTCATTGAGAGCTTTCTGTGACACTATGTTATATTTTCAAATGATTACATGATGTATGTATGAGTTTGCTTGAGTGTGGAGAGACCAAGAACTCTTCCCTTGGGTGAGGATGAGCTAAGAACCCTTGAGCTTGGTTGAGACAAAGTAAAGAGTCTCCCAAAAGCAAAGTGGGCTCCCAAGAGTATGGTTGAGTCCAAAGTGCTCAAAGAATGGATGAGGCAAGTCCAAAATCCATGAGGAGAAGTGTGAGGCCAATCCAAACACTTAGTGAGCTCTTGAATGTCTTGTATGATTGATTCACATGCCAATGTTGCTTTTAAAATGTCTATGATTTCTATCTCCTCCATGCATGCATTTATGAAACTTGCCTTGCACATATTATGTATGATTGAATGGGAGATGAGCTATTGGTATTCTTTGAATCTCATCCCCTCCTCTCCAATGATCTAACATGCTAGGTGAACTAAGTGGATATGCTAATGGGAGCCAACAACCCTAAAGGAAGGAGATTGACAAACTTATGTCTTGGTTTTAGCCATTTTGGAACCATAATGATGGTTTATCATGTATATGATGTTGTATACATCCCCTCTAAACTGGTCCTGTGTAGCCATAATCTCATCTTATGCCATGTTGCATCGCTACTTCTCTCTGCATTAAGCAGGACATCTCGGAATGGCCTGAGTATGATTACCAGGGAGAATTAGGCCTCACATACTCTCTCTAGCAAGCCTCTTCCTATCAACAAGATCATTCTCATCGTTCATATCTCAGGCTTGCCACTGATCTTGGTGAGCTATCATATCTCATCAAGCTCTAACCGTCAGATCTGTCAACCCTGCTCAAACTTAACTTTGCTCAAGCTGCTCTAAAGGCTACTCTTTCCTGGTGTCCATTACTACTCTAAGACCATCCTATAACTTTCTCATTATGAACAAAGCCACAACCATCCTCACACACCTAACATGTCTCATACAAGGCTTTACCTATCCATTCAAGCCTTTTACATAGCCCTATTACAACATCCTCAAGCCAAATACAACCCATGAAAATCGAAATGGAGCTCAAAATAAACAAGAATATTTTCGGCCAGGTTTGTTCCATTTTTTGACCTAATTTTGGAAAATCATAACTAAATCTAAAAAATTTGAAATCATAAAATCTTGGTTATTCTAGAAAGCTTAGGATGTCTACTTCATACTAAAAATACGTCTAGGTCACAACATTCATCACACAAGACTCTTAACATCTAAAATTCTACAGAGGTCGCTGGCTGCCTGGGCTGTTGTTCAGTTTATTGATACCAATTTCTAAAATTCATAACTAATTCTATAAAAATCTAAATCACAACCATTTAGTCATTCTAGAAAGCTACAAATGTTAAATTGATACTAAAAATAATTCCAGAATGAAATCAATACGTTTAGACATTTGGAACTGATGGAACAGTAACTGAGCTCCTGGGGTGCTACTGATACTGACAGTCAACTTCAAATATGCATAACTCTCTGATCAGACCTCCAAATAAGGTGATCTTGGTGGCCACAGAAATATTATGGCTTCTAGTTTATGAATATAAAACTTCACAAGCATTGGACATCATTTGGCCATTAGGTGACGCAAAACAAAAAACTGCCAGTATGAATAGTACCCATACCAGAATGCATGAAAAATCTCAACTTTGAAAATTCATAAAATATTTCCTAGACCTCCAAAAATTATGATCTTTAGCTTCACCTAAATTTTATAATGGAAAAGACGATTTTAAAAAGGAGCTAAAACGAAGGAGAAATGAAAATGCAAAGTATGAAGGGCAAAATGGAAATTTTTGAAAAGTGTAACTTATTCCCACCTATATATATGATGCACCCTTCTCGTACCTTGATTATGCACGACCATCTGCTGCCTAAAACCAGAAGAAAACCCTAGGAGATGAGACTCACAAGAAGGGGAAGAAAAGGAAGAGAAATTAAAGGCTTAAGGTATGGACATTAGTAGTTTTTCATGCTCTTTCTCTTCCAAACCTCTTCTCCTCCATTCTCCTTTGTTTCCTATGATTATATTTAAAATTTTATCATAATTTTAGTTGGCCCCAATTCCTTCTATTTCAAGGACTTCCTTTTATATTTGGCCCATTTCTGACGTTTACGGAGAAACTGAACATTGCGTTTCTCACGTTTATGGAGGGACTGGATGTTGCACCTTCTCACTCACTTAGCCACATAGATTTCTGCCTTAAATCAGAGGAAGAACCCTAAGAGTGAGGCGCACCAAAAGGAGGAGAAAGGAAGGAGAAATACAAGGTAGAAAGGTATGAATTTCTTGGTTTTTTTTTCATGTTTTCTCTTTAGCAAACCTCTCCTTCTCCATTCCCCTTTCTTTCCTATGGTTTTATTTAAGTTTATGGATCTATTTTGAGGGACGAACAGAGGGTAAAATTCAGATTTGAAAAGAGAACGCCAAAGAAAGGAAGAATCAAGCAAGAAAATAAGGAAAAACAAGGTAAAACTTCCATCCCATGGTAGCTATTTCTTCTTCCCCTTCTTCCTTGGTTCATCCCACTCAAGAAGCTACAAGAGGGCTTAGATTTTAGAGAAAACCAAGGGTGAATCTTAGGAATTTAAGGGAGGAGAATAAGAATATGCAAGGAAAATAATTAAAGAACCATTAGATTACAAGATAGAAAACCTAGGGTTTCAAGTATTTCTTGTAAAATCTGATTTGATACCTTAATTTCTAGGCCTAAATGAATGTTTAAATAAGCTCTTAAGATCTCTAGAAGTCTCCCCATGTTCATCCTCCATCAAGAAAATAAAGCAAACTTCCATGGAGGCCGAATGGTACATAGTCTTAGGCAAAAGGGGTTGAGGGACCTAGGGATAGTTTTAATTTGTTCCAAACCCATTTTTGAGTCATATATGATGAGTGAAGATGAGGAGAAGCCTTGGAAAAAATTTATAAACCATAGAAAGTGAGATGGCCTTATATGTTCCATAATATGATCTAAGGAAGCAACATGTAGTTAGGCTCTTTGTTTTAATTGTGTGATGACTCCAAGAGGCTTAAAAGGAGTCAAGAATCATAAATGAAAGGAAATAATGGAGCCTAGAACTCATTTGATGGGTGTTACTTCATTAGGTACACTTTTAGAACCATAAAAGGGTCATTAGATCAAGTTAGTATTTAAGAAAGATGTATGGTTTTAGAAATGATTCCATGAACCTAATTGGCTTCCATAAATTGTGTTTAGGCCAAGAGAACCCAATTCCACACCCTTGTGTGTGTGAGGCCAAGGAAGGAAGCATTGTTTCAAGAAGAAAAGTGTGTGGTTGCACCAAAGGTAGCTCTCTCCACTCTTCTCTCATGCATGAATGTGTGCTTGCCTTGTCTTTGAATGTGCGTATGTGTGTTTTAAGCCATGAAAAGTGTTCTAGCATAATTTCATATGCCATGGTACCATGATAGTGCATTATGTTTTCAAATGATGTTTAACATGTTTGCTTTGGTTTGTTTGAGTGTGGAGAAACTAAAAACCCTTAGCCATGGTGAGGATGAGCCAAGAAACCTTAGAAATGGTTGAGATAAAGCAAAGCGTCTCCTAAGAGTGAGGCTGAGCCAAAACCTCTTAGAGAAAATAGGTGAGGCAAGTCCAAAATCCATAAGTGAATGGGTAAGACTAATCCATTTAAGCCTATGTATGCTATGTATGACTTGTTCAAATGCCAAGGATGTTTCTTGAATGCTTACACATTTTAATATGCCCATGTATGCATTTTCAAGACTTGTTTTGCATACTTTATATGTGATTGAAAGGGAGATGACCTATTGAGATTCTTTGAATCTCATCCCCTCCTCTCTAATGCCTTAACATCTAGGTGGACCAAGTAAACAAGGCAATGGAAGCCAACAAGTTGGAAGATGAAAGTTTGACAACACAGTTCCTTGATTTTACTTCTTTATGGCCATATAAGTGGCAAATGTTGTAATCTATTATTGTATATGACCTATGATCACATGACCATATGTAATTATGCTAATGTATGATATACAAATGAGATTTAATGTTATATGTATAGTGTAGTACATTTTGAGTGTGGAATGGCAAGACTAGCATTATGTAATCTTGTGTATGGCATGGTGTGAAAAAGTGAATTTCCAAATTCTAGGTTTTTTCACCTTTGAGACAAGTTTATAATATCATTTAGGTGCATTCCCACATGCTCAAACGGTCATGGTTGCCTTGGAGCTCAAATTAGACCATTTGGACCCTTTGTAGAGCTTGAAAATAACCATTTTACAACCTAATGTCAAGATCTGATCAAATAAATGAATTTGCCCTTGAAATTTGGCACACATATAGATCTTATCTAGAGCCTTTTAGGAAGTAAAGGACCAAATTATTTGGAACTCTGTGGAATTAATTATGATTTTTCAAACTTGACATTTTTACGTTGAACTGATACAGGTACTTTTCATATGGTTAGAAACTTGGGCTACATCATTTATGGGTCAAATGATATTCAATGTTACAGACATAAACTAGACATGATAATATTTCTATGGCCATTGAGATCATCCCAATTGGACCTCTGAGCATAGAGATATGAACTTTTAAAGTTAGAGGTCAGTACTAGGGATGATAGTCAACCTGTAGTACTATTCCATCAATTTTCAATGACTAGCAGACCCTTCTGAGGTCTGGACATATTTTTAGAATAAAGTAGACATCTGTAGCTTTTTGGAATGATAAATAATGCATGATTTTAATTTTTCTAAAATTATTTATGAATTTTCAAAGTTTGTGATAGAAGGTTGGAAATTCTAGTTGAGGTTGCACTATGGTATTTTGTGTGTTCCATCCACTTGCACGAGTTTGAGACCACTTTCTTGGATGGTTTTAAGTTATATTAGTGTAATTAAATATGAGAATGAGTTTAATGAGTTCATATGGTCCACAGGACACTGAATAAAAACATAAAAGTACTCATTATTTTAATGTCATTTTCCTTGCTTTTTAATGAAACACATAGTATGAGACATGAAGGTAGCATGAGACATGCTAAAGAGTTATGGTGTTACAATCTGAATGCTGTGGTGGTGATAAACATGATTTTTATATATTTTATTCTTTTCAACTTAAGCATTTTAATGTCCAAATATGGCTTTAGAGGTTTAATTAAGTGGAATTTGATTTTAATTGGCCATTTTTCACATTTTAGGAATTAATTTGCAAATGATTGGTTTTTAATGCTTAAATTTCTTTTAGAATAATTCTAAAAATATTTCCACTTAATAGATTTCATTCTTTTTGTGCAGATTTTGTGTGCAATGGAAATTCAAAGAAGTGAAAGCCACATGATTGAATCAAAGGGGCCAAAAAGTTGAATATGGAGGCTTCATATGTTTCATGGAGTCTTAGAAAATAAAATTTGAAAATGGGAAATGAGTGGCAAAAGAATAACACATATAGAAGCATTTCACTCACATACTTTCACACTTAACAAACATTGCACGTAGACAACTCACTCATATGAAGAAGCACGTGAATAGCACTTCACCATGGTCTCTCTACATAGGCAACTTCTCCACATCACCCACTCACACTTTCTCTTCCATTCACATGCACCACTCCTTCATTCATATAGCATATGCCCAGTAGCTCCTTTGTTCTCATGTGGAAGACACACACACATGCATGAGTAAGCTATAGTTTAAGTAAGGATTCATCTCTAAGGGAAGAAGTTGGAAAACAAAGTAAGCTATAGGTTTGGGAAGTCCATAAGAGGTGAAAGATGGGTCAGCCACTTCACTTCTAGTAGCTCTAACACATTAGGAAGCCATGCATGTTCATTCATTCCATTCATCTCACATGCACTCATGCAGCAGCTTACCACGGGTCCAGTTCATGTTAAACAAATGCACACAAGCTTCCATGTCACACACACATCAACTTGCATGGAAAGAAGCATGGATGATGCCTTGTTTTAGTGAAAAGTATAGAGCAACAACACATTGAGGCAGCCACACTAACACTTGCCTAGCCATGCACTCCATTTTCTAGCACAAACTCATGTTGAAACACACACTAGCTCACTTGCACACACACTTGAGCAACAGGTGAACAATAAATAAAGGAAGCTCCAAAACAGAACGTGTTCTCATGTCTTTTACAGGAAGAAGCTTCACATATGTCACTCACACAAGAAGCAACACGTAGCAACTCATTTCTTGCATTTACTAGAAGAAAAAAACAAGGAAACATGAAGCATAGAGCCACAGGTTAAAGGTGAAGAATATGAAGAAGAGACACACTCGAATGCAAAACACGTGGGGCAGCAGCGAAAATAGAGGGAAGCTACGTGGAAAAGCTACTGAAATAGAGAAGAAGCTTATTAAAAGCCACGAGTTTAACGTAGTAGCTGCATGAAACTTGGGTTGTAAACGAAAGCAATAGGAAATGAAATACATGAGGAAGAAAACACGAAGGAGTAGCTCCAAGGACGTGAATAGAAGCAAAACATGTGATGAAGATGCCATGAGATCATGAAGCTGAGTTGGAAAAGAAGCATGGGTAGTATAACACCATAATTGAATAGCTTCTCTTATACCATTACTAGGTTCCATTCCATGAAGCACATGAGATCTCAAGGAAAAAGGCATTAAAATATTCAAGTTTCTTTGCATTGTGTATTGGATAAAATTTTCATTCGACATCCAGTGGGCTATGTGAGCTTATGTATCACATTCTCTCTCATATTTAATTATATAGATACAACTCATATCCATCACCAAAATGGTCTAGAGCTCATGCAAGGCAAGGAAATGCATAAAATTCATAGTTTCCATTTTGGCCAGAATTTCCCCACTTCTATCACAAAAATTGGAAATTCATAACTAATTCTAGAAAATTCAAAACCATGCATTCTTTGCCATTTTGGAAAGATACACATATCTACTCTATACTAAAAATATGTCGTTTAATATTTGAAAAGGTGCAGAGGTCAGACTGGCTACTGGTACTGATAGAGGTTTCTACTACAAATTTAAAAAATGTCCAATTAATTCCACAAAAATCCAATTCATGCAAATAATACTAATCTAGAAAGCTATAGATGTTAGCTAGAGGAAAAATTTACTCTAAATCAGTCCAAGCATATCCAGACCTCGAGAACCAATCAAACAATACCTGAGGTCTATTTGAACACTTATTACTGGGTAGAAATTTTAAAAATTCATATCTCTCTCTTTAGACATCCAAATGGGGTGCTTCTAGTTGACATAAGTCACTGGGAGTGTTTGGTTTCTCCCTATAAAATTTTATGGCAATTGGACATCATTTGCCCTTAAGTGATAGAATTCATTTTCGGGCCTAAGTGAACAGTACCATGAATCAAAATCAAAATTTTTTCCAACTTTAAAAATTTATCAAATATTCTATAGACCTCTAAAAATTCTACACTTTAGCTTCCCAGAAAGCTCTAAGTGCATGCCAAATCTCAGATCAAGAAGAGCTCATTTGGACAAAAAGTAGTATAGGTTTCCAATATGGTAAATTTTGCTCCATATTTGATACCAAATGTGTCCAAATGACTTCCCTTAATGTTTGGCACCTCTTGAACAAGTTTAAAAGCATGAACATGACTAGTATGAACTGCCCAAGTGGTTCCAAATCTCATACATCTTAATTTGGCCATTCCATTTCCATTTATACATGCAATTCCATAATGCAGCTTTGCCATTACATGTCCAAAATGTATATTTTCATACATATAACCTTAGCTCTCATTTACACGATACATTAGCATAATTATATATTTTCATAACATCATAGGACATCAAAACCATTGCTTACAATATTTTCTATTCATATGGCCTTAAAGTAGCAAAATTTAAACACTTTCTTGTCATAATCTCATCTTCCAAGGTGTGGGCTTCCATTGACTTGTCCATTTTGTCCACCTAGCATGTCAGAATATTGGAGAGGAGCAAATGAGATTTAAAAAATCCCAATAACTCATCTCCCTTTCAATCACAGATAAAGTATGCAACCAAGTCTTACAAATGTATGTATAAGTATCATAAAGTGTGCGATCATTCAAGAGACATTTTAAACACTTGAGCAAGTCATATATAGTATACAAAGGCTTGGCAAGTAAGTGGATTGGCCTTACCCAATCATTTGTGGATTTTAGACTTGCCTCACCCATTCTTTAAGAGGTTCTTGGACTCAACTTTACGCTTAGGAGTCAACCTCACTTTTGGGAGACTCTTTACTTTGTCTTAACCCACTCTAAGGGTTCTTGACTCATCCTCACCATGGCTAAAAGGTTCTTGGCTTCTCCACACTTAAGCAAACAAAGACAAGCATATAAAACATAATTTAAATGCATAAAACATCATCATGGTATCATAAAATAAAAGCTCATACTAAAATACTTTTCATAGCTCAAAATATATATACACACATTCAAAGACAATGTAAGCACACATCTAAAGATAATGTAAGCACACATCCGTGCATGAGAGAAGGTGGAGAGAGCTACCTTGCTTGAATTTACATACTTTTTCCTTGAGTCTTGAATCCTCTCCCTTAACCTCACACACCTAAGAAGGTGGAGATCATTTCTCTTGGCCTAAACACAATTCATGGAAACTAATTAGGTTCATGGAATTAATTCTAAGGCCATATAACTTCCTTAATCACTAACTTGACTTATAAACCCCTTTATGGTTCTAAGAATGCACTTAATGAAGCAACATTTGGAAAACATCATCTTGGCTCCATTTTCTCCATCTATTTATGATTCTTGACTCTATTTAAACCTCTTGGAGTTGTCACACAATCAATTTTAGGAGCCTAGCTAAGTGTTGCTTCTTTAAGCCATATTATAGAACATATAAGGCCATCTCACTATTTATGGTTTCTAAAATTTTTTTAAGGCTTCCTCTCATACTCTCCCATCATACATGATGCAAAACTAAGTTTGGAAGGAATTAAAACACTCTCTAGGTGTATGAACCCTCCTTGGCTAAGGCTATGCTTCCATATGGCACCAATAGAGTTTTTTTAATTTCTTTGATGGGAGAAGCATATGGAAGGCTCTCTTGGTATCTTAGGAACTCATATATACTCTTGATAACTTAAATTACTATTAGGAAGCTTCATCTTAGCCTTGGTGCAACCAAATCCCTAAATTCCATGACTAGCATTCTAAAGCTCTATTTTCAATTCTAGTTGTATATTCTTAATCCTCACACTCCATAACCTTTGGTTCTATCAAGAATACATAAGAAAGTTGTTCCTCTCTCTAAGAGCTCTCTAATGGTGGTTTTCTTTTCTTGAAAACTTAAAGATTCAGGTCTAACCTAAGCAAAAAAGAAACTCCTTTCAAGAAATCAATCAGTGAAAAATAATCTACGTGAAGAAAGCTCCATTTTAAGGTAAGCCTTCACTTAAAACACTTGTAAAATCTTATATTTCTAAGCCATTTAAGCTTAGGTCTAGAGAGAGAAAGTAAAGAGAAGAGGCAAGATGAAACAGGGCCGTTTACTTACCTAAACAGAAGCTTAAACTTCTCTCTCTCCCCTCTTAATGTCACACCATTACTGCCCATTTTTCCACAAATGGAAGCTTGGCAAAGGTGATGAGGTGTAATCTTACTTAAGAAGTCTCTTTTACAATTTTTCAAAATGATCATTTTGTCCCTACGTGCCTATTTGCTCCTTTAGGCTTATTTTAACTCCTTTTTGAGAACCATCTTATCCATCATAAAATTTAGGTCCTCTAATTCATAAAATACCTTTAGAATTACTCAAATTGGAGCCAAAACCTTCTCGAATGAATTAGTCAAAGTTTGAGTTAACTGATGTTGGAAAATGTCCATCGGAGGGGCTTTTGTTGTCCTGGGACTTCCCATGGTTTTCAGGGCCTTTGAGAACCCTAAAAAACTCAAAAATTTCATTTAAAAAGCCCTCTTCTGAGAATTCCAAAATTTACTCAAAATAACAAAAATGCCCTTACGTTTCATCAATCTTTCGTTACATTTTGTTTCTTTATTCTAGCTCAATTTTTCTTTTTGTTTAAGCTTGAGATTCTTATTTTTAAGAGTACAGAATGCTTTCTAAATTTTTCAGGACCTTAACTAAGTCATTTCGGGGGACTTACTTTTGTATTCGATGAATTTTATTCGTTTACGGAGAAACCGTACGTTATATTTCTCACATTTTCTCTCGTTTTTGAAGAACCAGATATTACAGGCAGAATGTGGAGTTGACATGTGTAGAGCATGCTATTGTAATGAAGAAAGCTCAGATGGAAACGATGCAAAGGAAGCACGTGATTAGGGGGCTGCAGCTGGGGGGGGCAGAATCATACACCATTCCATCGAATAAAAATAGATCATTGATGCCATTCCATTCATCTTTTCCATACCCCATCCATGCAGTAGCTTCTTCTCCATTTTCCCATCGTCATCTCCTCCACCATGAAGCATTAATTCTCCCTTTTGTGGCTAGCTAGGAGGAAGACCCTTGGAGATGCTTGAATCCATGGATTAGAAAGGGATTTTTGGGCTAAGATTTTCCTAATTTTCTACACTTTTCCTTTTTCTTGTACATGCTTGGTTGAGATGTATTTGATTGGGAATTTGTGTTGTTTGCAATTAGTGACTAGTTAGACACTAATTAGGATACTTTTAGAGTGATTGATTGATTAATTAAGTACTGGATTTTCATTATTCTCCAATTTCCCCATGTATGCCATCAAGGTGTTCGATGAAATGTATGAGTGAAATTGTGTGCTTGATTGTTTGATTTGAGGATTCCTTGGAGTTTGATGGTTAATTAAATATCTTAGGGTGATAATTCAGAGGCTAATTGATTAATTAATCAATCAAATTCAAGTATTCATTACTCCTAAAGGTAAGAATTAATGATGCAGTGTAGAATTGAGGTTTGAATTCAATATTATCTTGTTAATTTCTTGAATTTTGAATGGTAATTCAAGATCATTTTCCATAGACACAATTAGGGACTCTTGGACCAGAATCAATGATAATTAGATTAGGATAAGGATAGTGGATACCAAGTGATGAATCCAAAGCTAGTCATAAGACCATTAATTGCCTTATTAGTTCATGCAATTAGGTAGTAATTAGGAGTTTTAATTCAATTTCATTTTACTTTATTTAAGTAGATCAAACCTCTCTTAATTTAGGTAGTTCTAGGATCTTTTAACACTTAAAAACCCAATTAAACATTGAATTTCATTTTTAAGGGTGATGACCTAGGTTGGGCCACTAATTATAAAATTTAATCCAACCTAGTTTTATTTTAAGGGTTGCGCGACATGACCATCAGGTGGCTATGGAGGAGGAGGTGTAGGGCCCTGACTATCTCTCTCAGTAAACTGTGTGATCACAGCCTGCTGCTGATCAGCTACTATATCACTAAGCTCATCTCTATCATCTACATGAGCCTTTCTATAAGGCCTACCTCTTCTAGTGTTCACCATAGCTCTGAAACATTATAACAAACTTTAGCATTAACAGGAAACACACTCACCACCATCACACTTAGTTCATCTAGAAATAACTCATATATATAAAGGCAACTTATATGCATAAGCCACAACCCACATCAAGAGCCTGAACCTGTACTCTAATACCAATAAAGTGTAACACTATAATTCTCTAGCTCATCTCACATTGCTTCTAGATTTATTTCCATGGATTACATAGAGTTTTCAAGAAGCATAATGAAAATAAATCAATAAAAGTAGCGTTATGTCATGTATAAATTTTTCATTCGATATCTCATGGATCATATGAACTCATTCAACTCATTCTCATATTTAATTACAAAATTAAAACTTATAACTATCTCAAGAAGTGGCCTAGAACTCATGCAAGTGGATGATATACATGAAATTCAAGAATGCAGCCTCGGATTGAATTTCCAAGTTATTGTCATAAATTTTGAAAAATTATAACTAATTATTGAAAAATTGAAATCATGGACACTATACCATTTTGGAAAGCTACAGATGTATACTTTATGCTAAAAATAATTTCAGACCATAACTAGGACTTCTAGCTACTGAAAATTGGTGGAACAGTACTAGAGGTCACCTATCGCTACTAGTATTGTCCTCCAAATTCAAAAATTCATATCTACCTGCTCAGAGGTCCAATTGGGGTGATCTCAGTGGCCATGGAAATTTCATTATGTCTATTTTATGTTCACAAAGGTGCATCAGCATTGGACATGATTTGTTCCTCAAATGACATAGCCCAATCTACTGACCAAATAAATAGTGTCTGCATTAGTTCGATAAAAAAATGCCAACTTTGAAAACTCATAATTAATTACATAGAGCTCCAAATAATCTGTAATTGTATTTTCAAAAATCTCTAGATGCAATCTGTATTCATGCCAAATTTCATTGGTAAATTCGTTCATTTGGTTAGATTTTGACATTAGGTTGCATAATAGTCATTTTTGTGTCTCATAAGGGGTCCAAATGGTCTATTTTAGCTTCTAAGGCAACCATAGCCACTTGAGCATGTAGAAAAGCACCAAAATGGTCTAATAAACATGTCTCAAAGGTGCATGAACCCAAAAATTAAAAACTCACTCTCTCACCCCATGTCATAGACAAGAATACATACACTTGAAATTGCCGTTCATTTCCTAAAACATACATTACCATTCATTTGGCACCAAAACTCATACATATATCATATATTTAGGTAATTACACATGTTCAAATGATTATACAACAATTCCATCATAGGATTACATCATATGCCATTTGTATGGCTATAAAAGAAGTAAAACTAGGCACTTTGTTGTCAATATCTCATCTCCCAACTTAGTGGCTTCCATTACCTTGTTCATTTGGTCCACCTAGCATGTTAAGACATTGGAGAGGAGAGAATGAGATTCAAAGAATCCCAATAGCTCATCTCCCTTTTAATCACACATAAAGAATGCAATTACGTCTTAAAAAATGTATGCATGAGTATATTAAAAAGTGTAATCATTCAAGAAGCATTCTTGGCATTTGAACAACTCATACAAAGTATACATAAGTTTGCCAAGTAAGTGGATTAACCTCACCCATTCTCTTTAAGGTTATTGGATTTGCCTCACCCTTTTCCTTAAAGGCCTTGAACTAAGCCTTACTCTTGGGAGACTCTAGACTTTGTCTTAACCATTCTCAAAGGTTCTTGGCTCATCCTCACCATGGCTAGTGGGTTCTTGGCTTCACCACACTCAAGCAAACCAAAGAAGTTATACTAAACATCATTTGAAGACATAATACAACATCATGGTACCATGGGATATAGGCATATGCTAGAACACTTTTCATGGCTTAAATACACATACACACATTTAAAGACAAGGTAAGTACACATTCATGCATGAGAGAAAGTGGAGAGAGCTACCTTTGTTACACTTGCAAACCTTTCCCTTGAATCTTGAATCCTCTCCCTTGGCCTCACACATACAAGGGTGTGGGGTTTGTTTCTCTTGGCCTAAACACAATATATGGAAGCCAATTAAGTTCTTGGAATCATTTCTAAAGCTATACATCTTCCTTAAATACTAACTTGGTTTAATAGCCCTTTTTATGGTTCCAAAGTGCACCTAATGAAACAACATCCATTAATTGGGTTCTAGGCTCCATTCTTTCCTTTCATTTATGATTCTTGACTTGTTTTAAGCATCTTGGAGTCATCACATAATTAAAATAAGGAGCCTAACTACATGTTGCTGCTTTAGATCATATTATGGAACCTATAATGCTATCTCACTTTCTATGGTTTCTAAAATTTTTCCAAGGCTTCCTCTCATCTTGTTCCATCATATATGACTAAAAAATAAGCTTGGAATAAATTCAAACTTCCCCTAGGTGCTTCAAGTCCTTTAGGGTGAGGCTATGCTCTTTAAGGCTACTCTTGGAGTTTTTTTTTGTTTTCTTGATGGAAGATGCATGTGAAGAGCCTTCTAGGGATATTAGGAGCTCATTCACACACTCACTTAGATCTAGGATTCATTGTATCAATTCAGAATTTGTAAGGGACACTTGAAGTCCTAGGTTTTCTATCTTGAAATCTAATAGCTAGTTTGTTATTTCCCTTGCATAGTCTTATTCTCCATACTTAATTCCCTAAGGTTCACCCTTGGTTTTGCCTAAAATCCATATCCTCTTGAAGTTCCCTAGGTGGGATGAACCAAGGAGAAGAAGGGAACAAGAGATAGCTATCATGGAATGAAGATTTACCTTGTTTTTCCATAGTTTCTTAGATGATTCTTCCTTTCCTTGGCCTCCTCTCCTCAATTCCAAAAATTCCACCTTTTTTCTGCTCTCAAAACAAATCCAAGAACTTTTACTAAAGAAGGGAAGGTGGAGGAGAAGGAGTTTACTAAAGAGAAAGCATGAAAAACCAAGAAAATTCATACCTTTTTTCTTGTTTTTCTCCTCCCTTTCTTCTCCTTCTTGTGTGCCTTAAACCTTAGCTCTCTTCTCTAGTTTAGGGCAAAAACAAAAGTGGCTAAATGAAGGAGGAGGTAGGGCATGGGCTATATATAGCTAGGTTAGGAAGAAATTTTCAAAAATTTTGATTTTGTCCCTTCGTCTTGGCATTTTTATTTCTAGTTTATTTTAGTTCCTTTTTGAAAATTGTCTTTTCTATCATGAAATTTAGTCCTTAATTTTATGAAATGCCTTTGGAATCACTCAAATCAGAGCTAAAACCTTTCCGAACAAATTTGTCAAAGTTTGGGTCAATTGACGTTGGAAAATATCTACCAGAGGGGTTTTAACTGTTCCAGGGCTTCCCATGATTTTCATGGCCTCTGAGAGCCCTGGAGAACTCAAAAATCTCATTTAAAAAGCTCTCCTATGAGAATTCTAAAATTTTTTTAAAATTACAAAAATGTCATTACGTGTCGTCAACATTTCATTACAATTCGTTTCTTTAGTCTAGCTCTATTTTTCTTTCTGTTTGAACCTAGAATTCTCGTTTTAAAGAGCCTAGAATGCCTCTTAAAATTTTTGGGATCTTAACTAATTCATTTCAAGGAACTTACTTTGAAAATATATCTATTTTCGTCATTTTGACGAGAATCGAACATTACATAGGAGGGCACTGGTTGTTAAAACTCCAGCTATTGCCAGAGACCTAATTACAAACAGGGCTCAACATGCATAATAATTTGATACCACGTTGACATTTCTAACTCAAGGTGTCAATGAGGTTTACACTACACTTATGGATTAGTAAAGAATAGAAAACAAGCTTAAAGTGTTGGCTTTTATATTTAGATAGTTAGCACTTGGACAAAGGTAACCACAACAAATTCCTCCTCCATTATATGGTATCTATTCCTTAGATATGCATACCATTGATCAATGCCCCTAATTGCAAGACAACATTAAATCATGTGTTGGCATTTTTCTTAGTATACTTTGTAGCAGCAATAGCAAAATAGATATGATCCTTTTGTAGCCACCTATAATTATATATAGAGGGATTATCCAAATCTAATGCATGGGAATAACGCTAATCAACACTAGCGGCAACCAAAATTCAATGTTGTAGGCCTGAGTAACTAACAACCTATGCAGCAAATGCCTAAACTAGAGCCAAGCCCAAAGGATATAGTTAAGCAACTAGCAACAAACAGTCTTTAATTTCAACAAAGAATAGAAAAAACAATTCAAAATTTAGAGATGCAGATTAGCTGGCTTGCAACAAATATTAATGAATTAAGGAGTCAAGGTTCTGGTCAATTACCTTCTCAAGCCATCACCAATCTAAGAGGAAATGTCAGTGCTATAACTTTGTGAAATGGTAAAGAAGTGAGTGGACCAGCCCTTCCTTAATCAAAATTTATGCAACAAAGATAAAGTAGCTTAGAATAGCCCCTTTCAATCTAAAATTTTATGTAGCCAAGTAAAAACACCTCAGAGAAGAAAGAGACTTCTACATATAGTAGACCCTTTCAATTCTTAAATAAAGTGATGTGACTAAGTCTAAGAAAATTGCTATAGTTAACTTGGATAAGGAGATCATGGAGACATTTAGGAAGGTTGAAGTAAACATACCCCTCTTGGAGGCAATTAAGTAAATTCCAAAGTATTTAAAGTTTCTAAATGAGCTATGCACTCATAAGAGGAAGTTGAAGGGTTATAAGAAAGTAAGCATGGGCAAAAACATGTTAGCATTAATCCAACTAACTATGCCTACCAAATGCAAAGATACTGGGACATTCACCATTCTATACATAATAGGAAATGTGCAGTTTAACAATTCTATGTTAGATTCAGGTCTTTTAATTAATGGGATACCTAAATTTGTTTATTCTTCTTTGCAGATTGGAGAGTTGAAGCCAACTGGGGTGGTGGTGATTCAACTAGCAAATATGAGCACAACATACTCTGCAGGAATCCTTGAAGATGTTCTAGGAAGGTCAAAAAATTTGATTTTTCCTACTAGCTTTTATGTTTTGAATCTGGAGGCATATGGATATGCACAATGATTTTAGGTAGAACTTTCTTGAAAATTGCAAAAACTATAATTAATGTGCATGATGGTACTCTTTCAATGGAGTTTGGTGGCAATTTGGTTCATTTTAACATCTAAAACATCCTATAGAAGAACTTTATACTTTGCAAGTTAACATGATAAATGTATAAGTTGATGATGTTTATGATGATATGGTTTCTAAGATCTTAGATATTGCTAAATTTATAGATACTATTCAATGCTCAAATTGTAATGATAAAATAAACAAATGTGTTGCATGCTCTAAAATTGATGACTATTTAAATTCCCCTGAGTCTGTTAATAGCATTAAAAAAGCCAATTTTGTTACCTTTTTGGATTCTCATGTGCTTTTAAGAAATAATGTTTCTTTTGTTGAGAATAGTGAACAGGTGAATGGTGTTGTAAACTTGAATCCAAATAAGTTGGTGCCTTCTATACAGCAACCACCTACACTTGAGCTCAAGCACCTACACTGGTGCCTTCCATGCTTGTCTAAATTGTCCTATCCGTGTTTGTGAACAAGATTTCATTGTTAACCCTATCTGTTTGCCTATGACTGATCTTACTATCATTTTGGGAATGGATTGGCTATTTGTTAACCATGTCACCCTTGATTACCATAAGAAGACTATTTTCATTCCTCCAAAGATCTCTGTTGATTCTTATGGAAAAGAAGATCATTTAATGAATTTAGAAATTTCCTTTTTGAATTCATCAGAGGTCAAAATAAAGATAACTTAAATTCCTATGTTCTATGAGTTTCCTAAAGTTTTTCCAAATGAAATTCCAGGTTTGCCCCTTAAGAGAGAGATAGAATTTTCCATTGACCTTATACCTGGAGCAAGACAAATTTCCATCACTTCTTATAGGATGTCACCTCTTGAATTACAAGAACTGAAAGGTCAAATCAATGATCTATTAGAAAAGAAATTTATTAGGCCAAGTGTTTCACCTTAGGGAACACTAGTGTTATTTGTAGCCAAGAAAGATGGAAGCCTTAGGTTATGCACAGCCTATAGAATAAGGTAACCATCAAGAACAAATGCCCTTTCCCAAGAATAGATGACTTGATTGATCAACTTAGATGAGATTTTGTATTTTCCAAGATAGACTTAAGATCTGGACACCATCAAGTTCGGGTAAAGGAAGAAAATATTCCTAAGATTGCTTTTAGGACTAGATATGATCATTATGAGTTCTTGGTAATACCATTTGGACTCACTAATGCACTTGTAGTGTTTATCAACTACATGAAGAGGATTTTCCAAATTTTCCTAGATCAGTTTGTGGTAGTATTTATAGATGATATCTTGGTTTATTCTAAAAGTATGGAAGAACATAAAGAACACTTAAGAATGGTTTTGCAAATCCTTAAAGAAAAATAATTGTATGCTAAACTAGAAAAGTGGAAATTTTGGCTGTCTGAAGTGAAATTTTTAGGCCATGTGATCTCTAGTCAAGGTGTGTCAGTTGACCCTAGCAAAGTAGAAATGGTGCTTAAATGGGAAAGAACAAAGACTATCACTAAAATTAGAAGTTTCTTAGGTTTGGCTGGATATTATCATAGATTTGTAAAAGGATTCTCTCAAATAGCTTCACCCTTCACCAAGTTGACGAGGAAAGGAAGTCCTTTTGTTTAGGCCATTGAGTGTGAGTAGAGTTTCCAAAGTTTGAAAGAAAAGTTAACCTCTACTCTAGTACTAACCATACCTAATCCTTTAGGAACCTTTAAGGCATACAGTGATGTGTCAAAAAAAGGATTACAATGTGTGTTAATGCAAGATGAGATAGTAATGGCCTATGTTTCTAGGTAATTGAGACCTCATGAAGAAAATTATCTTACTCATGACCAAGAATTAGCAGTTGTAGTGTTTTCCTTGAAAATTGTCACACTATAATATTTCTAGCATCCAAATCCCTTATCTAAGTGAGATTACACAAATTATCAAAGGAATTCTAAGAAAAATGTATTAAAATAATGAATTTAATTGCATTACGCCAAGGTTAAAAATTTAAAATTTTGATTTGTAGACCTCAAAAACTTACCAAAAACATTCTCTAATTATTTTTCATTCATAAAAATCATAAACATCTTAAAACTTCACATAAATCACGGACCAGGAGCTAAAAATCATAAATTCTCAAGTTTTGGCTTGGGTTCCATGATGGTAGATTTCTGAGGCAACTTTGAAAAATCATAACTAAATCTAAAAGACTGAAAATCAAGCAAACCATAGCTTTATAGAAATTTATAGATGTTAAATTATGCTAAAAATAATTTCCAGTAACAAAAATCTCATATGGACCATGTTTAATAATAGAAAAGGCACAAAGGTAAGACTCTCCAGAATTACTAATATAGCTTACTAATATAAACTTTGAAAATTCATAATTAATTCTAAAAAAAATCCAATTTGTGTAAAATGTACCAATTTCAAAAGGTGTGGATGTTAGATACAGGGGAAAAATAGTTCTAGATCAATCCAAGAGCATTCAGACCTCAAAAATTGATGGAACAATGATGAAGGTGTGACTATGCACCCAGAACAGAACAGAAACTTTAAAAATTCATATTTCCTTCTCTAGACATCTAAATGGGGTTCTTCTTATTGGCACAAGTCAATAGGAAGGTGTAACATCTCTAAAATTAGGATTTTCTAATTATTTAGTATTTTATGTAATGAATCTATTAAGCTTTAATAAAAAGAATTTGAATGAAATAGCTTCGTATATGAGAAGTATAAGCTGAATAGGACTCATGAGAATTTTTGAGATTTTAGGGGGTCCAGGGGCAAAATTGTTATTTTTCATCTGGATGAACTTTGATAATTTTCTAGAAGGAAGGGAAATAAATAATCCCAGAAACTCCTTCAGGGTTTCAGCTATTCTTATTTCTACAGTTGTTACAACTTCTTTTTCTATTTAGCTCATGGCTACAGATCGGGCTTACCTGATCTCGGACCGGATCCCGCCTGGCCATCCGGACAATGTGTCGTCATTGGACCCGTCTCATCAAACTGAGTTTAACCATGGGTCACGGATTTATGAGATTCTTGCCCAATCTTTTTATAATTGTGCCTAAAGCCATGAATAGAGGGTCAAACTAGAATTCCCTAAACTTTTGGGCAATTTATACATTTTTCCTGGCATATAATTTTTCTTTGCATTTTAGTCCTTGGCTCCTTCATACTTGACTTCGGAGACTCTTCGGGACCCTTTTTTAATCCCCTTAACTCATCAGTATTAAGGGAGTAAATAATATTTAAATATATGGTTGGAGACATTAAACAGAACCCATATAGGGCCAAATAATATTAAAATATAGTAGAGAACTTAGAAAATGCAGATTAAATAAGATATTATGGAAAACTTAGGAAAACAGTAGCAATTTTGTAAGTCTAACCGGGGAAGAGCTGATGTGGCACTAGGAAGCTGGGAAGATGCTGATGTGAAGCCATGTAGAAAAGAGAGAGATGATGAGGCGCCATGTGTGAAGAAGAAGCTGGAAGTTGGAAGAGAATTTTGGAAATTGCACGAGCTACGGAGTGATTACACAGGCTTGTGTCAGCAAATCTTAGAAATCTCACACATTATGAAAAAGTTATTGCTGACTTCAGCATGACATAGACGCTGACTTAAGCAGCATTAAATATAACCTTATCTTCACACTTTACAAAAAAGTAACCAGGGTAATCCAATGGTTAATATTCGTCTGTAAAACATGATACGATCTAAACCATTGATGCAATCTAATAGCTTAGATTTCTTCACCTTTTTTAAGATCAAACAACCACCTTTGATCTAATCTAAAGGCCTGCATTTTATCTCTTATTTCAAGGTTAAATCTTGACCATCCATGTAATTTAAAGGCCAAGATCATCCACCTTAAAGTTAATTAAATCTTACCCATTCATAGCTAGTATATATATGAACCACACACACACTTTCATGCCATTCTCACACACAAAATACACACCAAAATTTGGCCAAGGAAAAGAGAAGGAGAAGGAGAGGGAGCTCGACCTAAGGAAGAAGAGAAGGGAGAAGGGAGAAGGGAGAAGGAAGAGAGAAGGAAAAGCCACTGGGGAAAATCTAACATTGTGGAGCTAAGGTAACATAGATAGCCTTTCTTCTTCTTGGTTTTTCTTCTATTTTTCTCCAAGAATTCTTCTCTTCTCTTTCCTTTTAAATTTCCTACATGGCATGAGGAGATGGGAAATTTTTTTGTTTCCATGAATTCTAGCCAAGAAAAGATGGAGAAATCATATATATGGCTTATGGATTCATGTGATTCAAGAAAATTCCTATTCTTGGCAATCTTTCTACAAATCAAGAAGCTTTGTATTTCAAGATGCCATGAGAGAAATTGAAGAGAAAATAAAGGGGGAAGTGATGGAAGAAAGCCTAAGGAGGAGGAAGATTAATACAACTTTGATTTTCATGAAGAAATTAGCAAGGAACCCTAAAATCTTAACTTGAGAAAATTTCAGAATACATATGAAATATCTAAAAATTGATTAAGGGCTTTTGTTTATCATCTTTGAATATGTATGTGTGGCTATTTGGTGACATGAAAATGAAGCAAAATCATATGCCTTCTTTAATGCATAGGTCCGGCCAACACATATACATATACTTAGGGAAGAGTTTTCTTAAATCCAACTAAATTAGGTTAGTCTACCTGAAAAATAAGGCTTATAGTGAAATTTTGGTGAATTATGGATCATTGTATAAAAAGTCAAATTTTTTAGAAAAAGTGTTGACCAAGATGTTCCTAAATTTCTCATGATCTTATTTAACATATTCTGGATGATTGTTATGGCCTAAGATGTTCTATGTGCTGCTTGGATTATGTTGATATTTATTTTGTGGACTTTGGAGCCCATTTAAGATAATTGGAAAATTATGCAGTATTATGTCAAGAATAGAATATATGGTAACATGTGTTCTGAAATCACACTGTTTGCTATACTGATATATTATCTGATTTCTTGACATGGACGATATGTTGTGTACTGTCTGATTATATGAGCATGGGTTATTTGGTAAAGAACTGGCCAATATACAGGGAGGACAGGGGGTGAGCCCAAAGAACTGGCCAATATATAGGGTGGATAGGGGGTGAGCCCTATGTATGTGCCAGAGTTGACTATTGGGTAGCTGCTGTTGTGTTGGATGTCTAATCTCAAAGATACTTATCTAAACCATTAATTTTCAAACTCCAGTACACAGTCATGCTACCGAGATTATTTACGCATAGAGTTGTGCAAGGCAGTCCTTTCCCAAATATACCTATATGCCTTGATCAAATGATGGCTTGGATGACATATTATTGTGATATTTTATATGACTTTCCTTGGGTACCCACTGGGGGATGCCTTAGTAAAGGAAGCAGGGATGAGCCTATTATGTCATAGCAGTGCAACATAATCTGGGTATTGAGCCTGCCGAAGCCAGTGCAACATGATTTGGGTATTGAGCCTGGCGGTGTCCAAGGCCTAATGGTCAAGAGAGAAAAAAATATATTATTTGTGACATTTTCTATATTCTATATATGCAGAAATCTCATGAATGCCTTGCCACTACTAGGTATCAATTATGTTGAGACAATTCTTGTGTTCATCCATGTCTTATCTTTAGATGTAATATGCCTGTTCACTTTGCTATTTCATAATCATGTTAGATATTGCTAACAGGTATATCTCTTTGTTTATATTGTTTGGTAAATTAACTGTCTTGCTGTTAAATTACTTACTGTCTATTAAAATTTCTACTTAACTCTTCTTCATGGATATTATGTGGTATTTATCCTGTCTATGTTACTGAGAAAATTATTTCTCACTCTATTATGGTTTATATTTTTTTAGATGCCAATTTATCAAGTGACCTTAGATCTCCAGGCAGAGTGGATCCAGTTCCCACTCTGGGGATGGGTCTTTGCATCCATAATATATGCATCATATTATGTGATGATGTCGTTCGTGCTGTGCCGATGTAATTTGTGTCCCTATGAGAGCTAGAGTCCCACACATTCCTAGTGGGTGGAGTTGACCCTCCTGCTCCTCCGTTTGCATGAACAAAGACCCAGTCACTAATACTGACCCTTTTGTTATCTGGGGACTTTTTTTTTGAATGGTTATAGGATAGATTTCCTTTTGATGTGATGTGAATTGGATGACCTTGTTCCCTTATGAGGGAACTCTTAAACTAGTTTGTATAAATTACAGTGTATTTATGTTATTGTCGTAGTCCGCTATTCCATTAATTAGATTCTATTGTGAAAGAATAATTACCATAGAAAAAGTAATTAAACTTAAATAAGGAACTCCTAAAAAATATATAGCTAAGGGATGGTAGTTAGAAGAGGCGTTACAGAAGGTCTAGTTTCTCCTTGTAAAATTTCACAGCAATTGCACATCGTTTGCCCTATGAATGACAGAGATCAAAATTTAGGCCATATGAATAGTATTAGGGCCAAAACTAGAAAAATTGCCAACTTCAAAAAAAATTTGTAGACCTCCAAATATTACCCACTTTAGCTTTCAAAAAAGCTCTTAACAAGACCTAGATGCATGCCAAATTTCAACCCAAGAAGAGCTCATTTAGACCATTTGTGCCATAACTCACCATTATGGTCATTTTTGCAACATATAAGGTATCAACTCGGTCCATATGGCTTTCCATGGTATTTGGCACCTCTTGGGCAAGTTTGAAAGCATGAATACAACTGGTATGAACTGTCCAAATGGTCCTAAACCTTATACATCTCATTTTGGTTATTTCACATCCGAGAATACACAATGGATCATAAGCCATCAAGTGCCAAAATTTCTCATTTACATTGATTTTGTGCTACATATGGTCCATACATCATTCATATATAATATTACATTTTCTTAATAGTTTACAATTTAAAAATAATATGTACAAGTTCACTTTAACATTACATTACAACAAAGCCTACATATTGGTCAAAGCATAGCTTCTTAAGACCCTTGGCTTGCATTTCTTGGTTTTTGAACACCACCTAGACATATCAAGATGAAGGAGGGGAGGGCAGTGAGATTCATGGAATCTCAATAGCTCATACACTCATTCATAGCATACATACATCAAAGGCACAAGTATGGAGAATAGCACAACCATAAAGTATGCAAAGTCACAATTCTATGCCACCAATTCACATTTTATTCAAGTTATGCTCTAGGGACTTTTAGTTTTATCTCATCCCATTTCTAAGACTTTTGGATTTGCCTCACCTTTGGTCTAAAGACTTTTGACTTAGCCTTACCCATCCAAAAGACTTTTAGGATTGTCTCACCCATGCCTTGAGAATTTTGGCATCTCCTCACCTTTATTAAGGGACTTTTGGCATCACCTCACCCTTATGAGCCATTTTAAAAATCAATGACATTCAAGACAACACGTTGGTACCAATGCAATCTCAAGACATCAAGTTCTCAAATCACAAGAGCACACATAAGCATACAATGACATATATATAACCAAGAATGCAAAGAGAATGAGGTGGAGAGCTACCTTGAACTTATGCAAGCTTTTCTCGGTCTTTCTCCTTCTCCTTTTTGGTTCCACAAGCACACCTAGGTGGATTAGGATTCTCTTGACCTAAACATCATAAATAACACACAATTACACTCTTGAAACAAGCTAAGGCACTACACATACTCTTAAGAGCACATTTGATTCCATAGGTCACATAATGGTTCCATAAATAGCCTATTTAAACAACCCTTATAATTTAAGTTCTAGGCTCCATTCTTTTTTCATTTTTTGGCTTTTTGACTCATTCAAGGTCCTTGAAGCCATCATCTACTCACTTACACAAGCCTAGATGCATGTTGCTTCACAAGGCTCCATTATGGAAGCCATTGCCCTATCTCTTAATCCAAGGCTTCTAAATTTTTTCCAAGGATTCCTCCAATCTTCTACCATCATATAGAGTCCCAAACCAAGGCTAAAACAAATTAAAACAGTCCCTAACCTCTTACACTAGCCTAGGCTGAGACACCCTTCAAGGAAAAGTTTCATGGAGCTTTTGATTTTTCCTTGATGAGAAAGGTCTTAGAAGCTCAATTAAACACTTACATAGCCTAGGAAATACATGTACTAAATCAATTTTTATAAAACCCTAAAAATCTCTACACTTTTCCAAATCAATTTCCATTAGTTTTTCTTGCAAATTCTTGGCATATTCCACTTCTCCATGGTCTAAAACCCTAGTTCCTCTCTTATTTTTGCACAGAAAAAGTTCCCACTATATGGTTCTGGTTTAGGCTGAAAAGTGCACAAGGAAGAAGCAAGAGAAAGAAGTAACCAAAACAAGATATTACTTGGATTCCTAGCTCTCTTTTGATGTTTCTTCCTTTTCTTGAATGCTCCCCTAAATTTTTGAACTCTTCCCCTGTATTTTGGCCTTATAACAGAACCATTTCATTTAATAAAACCATGGAAAGAAAGTTTGAAGGAGAGAAACAAGATTGGAAGAAGAAGGAACATGAAAATTTATGAAATTCTTTATCTTTTTCTTGCTTTTCTCCCTCCTTTCTCTCCTCCTCTTATGCACTTAAGAGAGCTTCTTCTTTTGCTATTTTTTTGGGCAGAGGAAGTCGACCTAAATGAGAGGGAAAAAAAGGGTGTAAAGTGTGTGGAACATTCAAGAAGTAACTTTTTCCAAAAATTCCAATTTCATCCTTTCGTAATGGCAATTTCGTTTTAGCTCCTTTTCAAGAACCATCTTTTTCATTATAAAATTTAAATTTCTAATTTAATAAAATACCTATGGAATCACTCAATTTGGAGCTAAAACCTTCTTGAATGAATCCATTAAAGTTTAAGTTAACCGTCATTGAAAAATGCACACCAAAGGGGCTTTATGTAATATCTGGTTCTTTGAAAATGAGAGAAAATGTGAGAAACGTAATGTTTAGTTTCTTTATAAATGTACAAAACTCATCAAATACAAAGGGAAGTCCCTCAGATAGAGTGATTTGAGGTTCCAAAAAATTTATGTAGCATTCTAGACTCCTAAAAATGAGAATTCTAGGCTCAGACGGAAAGAAAAATAGAGCTAGAATGAAAAAATGAATTTGAACGAAAAGGCAACAAAATGTAATGGCAGTTTGTAATTTTGGGAAAATTTTAGAATTCTCATAAGAGGGCTTTTTAAATGAAAGTTTTGAGTTCTCCAAGGTTCTCAGAGGCCCTGAAAACTATGGAAAGCCTCGGGATAGTTAAAGCCCTTCTGATAGATGTTTTCTAACGGCGGTGAGCCTGAACTTTGACGAATTCGTTTGGGAAGGTTTTAACTCCGGTTTGAGTGATTCCAAAGGCATTTTATAAATTGGGAACCTAAATTTCATAATGGAAAAGATAGTGCTTAAAAAGGAGCTAAAACAAACTTGAAACGAAAATGCCAAGACGAAGGGGCAAAATTAGAATTTTTGAAAAGTGTTTCTTAAACCTACCTATATATATGAGGTGCCCCATCTCCTCCTTCATTTGGCCATAATTGTTTCTACCCTAAACTAGAGGAGAGAGCTAGGTTTTGAGGCACACCAAGAGGGGGAGAAAGGAAGGAGAAAAGTATGGTTAAAAAAGTAGGGATTTACTAGTTTTTCATGTTTTCTCTTAAGCAAACCTCTTCTTCTCCATTTTCCCTTCTTTCTTATAGTTTTATTGAATTTTTTGGATTTTTTTTAGGGAAGAGCAGAGGGGAAAATTTGGATTTGAAGAGAGGAGACCAAGGAAAGGAAGAAACCAGCAAGAAATTAAGGAAAAATAAGGTAAAATCTCCATCCCATGGTAGCTTCTTTCCTTTCTTCCTTGGTTCGTCCAGCATATGGAGCTCCAAGAAGGCATGGATTTTAGGCAAAACCAAGGGTGAATCCTAGGAAATTGGGTGTAGAGAATGAGAATATTAAAATAAAAATAAAAATAAAGAACTATTAGTTTTCAAGATACCAAAGTTAGGGTTTCAAGTGCTCTACTAAAAAACTGACTTGATGTAATTGTTCCTAGGCCTAAATAAGTTTTTGGATGAGCTCTTGAGATCCCTAGAAGGCTCTTCATGCATCTTCCATCAATAAAATAAAGCAAACTCACTTGGTATCTCCTTAGTCCATAACCACGGCCTAGAGAGGTTAGAGCACTAAGGGGTAGTTTTAATTTGTTCCAAGCTTATTTTTAAGTCATATATGATGGAAGAGGATGAGAGAAAGCATTGGAAAAATTTTAGAAGCCATGGATAGTAAGATGGTATCATAGGTTCCATATTATGGCTTAAAGAAGCAACACCTGGCTAGGCTCCTTGATTTGATTGTGTGATGACTCCAAGAGGTTTAAGTGGAGTTAAAAATTATAAATAAAGGAAGAGAATGGAGCCAAGATGATGTTTCTTAAGATTGCTTCATTAAGTGCATTATAAAACTATAAAAGAGCCATATGAGTTGCCTAGCTTTTCTAGTGAATGTATGGCTTTAGAAATTGCTTCAAGAATATAATTGGTTTCCATATGATGTGTCTAGGTCAAGAGAAATAATCTCTACCTTCTTGTGAGTGTGTGGCTGAGAGAGGGAGCATAACTCCAAGAGAAAAAGTGTGCTTATGTGGCAAAGGTAGCTCTCTCCACTTTCTCTCATGCATGAATATGTGTTTACTTTGTCTTTGAATATGTGTATGTGTGTTTTAAGCTATGAAAAGTGTTCTAACATGATTTCTATAATGTCCCACATCAGGTAGGAGACCCTGGGGCTAAGGCCTTATAAGCGGGAGCAAAGCTCTCCCTACCAGCAGCGCGCTTTTGGGTGTGACCGATTGCGGTGCCCAAGGGACAAAACCTCGGCCACGTGGATACTACAGGGTGCCATAAATAGGGACAATACTACTGGAGGCTCTATAGGGAATTGGTATCAGAGCTGGCCTAGTCGTATGTGCAACCCGAGGACGGGTTGGCCCCAAAAGGGGTGGAATGTAATGTCCCACATCGGGTAGGAGACCCTGGGGCTAAGGCCTTATAAGCGGGAGCGAAGCTCTCCTCACCAGCAGTGCGCTTTTAGGTGTGACCGATTACGGTGCCCAAGGGACAAAACCCCAGCCACGTGGATACCATGGGGTGCCGTAAATAAGGACAATACTCAAGCTCTCAAGTTGGTAGAACTAACATACTCAAGGAAAGCAAAGAAGAAGAAGTGAAGATACATGAGTTCTAGCCTTCTTTAAGAGTGGTTTTCCACTTTCCCTCTTTTGACCCATTCCTAAAACCCAACTAATTTAACAACCAAAACTATAGAAAGAGAGGGCAAAGAGAGAAGAACAAGATTCTAAGAAGAAAAGAGAGGGAAATCTCAAGCTTGCTTACCTTTTCTTTGTTCTTCCTTCCTTCTCTTGGTCTCTTTCTCTCTCCACGCCCCTTTTCTCTCCTTTGGTCGAAGCTTAGCTCAGTTAAAAGAGAAGGAATGGATTGGGACATTTTAAGAAGTCAAATTCTCCTTTTTTACACTTTTTTAGACTAACCTTCACTATAGCGAAAATTAACCTTCGCTACGACAAGCACGTATCAGTCCCAGACCCCTATTTTCGCTATGGCCCGCGCTATGGTGAGCAGCTCCCTGGTTTTTGTATGGGATGCCCACACTCGCTATAGCTAGAAGTATTCTCGTTATAGCGAATAGGTACACTCGCTATAGCTAGGCCATTTCTCGCTATAGCTAGCAGACTTAGAAAATTTCAGGACTTTGAAAATTTTTAACTTTCTTCTTTCTTTTTCTTTTCTTTTTTTGGTTGTTACATTTCTACCCCTCTTAAAAGAAATTTTATCCTCAAAATTTAAAGACATACCTCAAGGGAATAACTCTGGATATTTTTGCCTCATTTCATCCTAATTCCTCACAGAGCCTCCAACAGTATTGTCCCTATTTACGGCACCCCGTGGTATCCACGTGGCTGGGGTTTTGTCCCTTAGGCATCGCAATCTGTCACACCCAAAAGCATGCTGCTGGTGGAGAGAGCTTCGCTCCCACTTATAAGACCTTAGCCCCAGGGTCTCCTTCCCAATGTGGGACATTACATTCTACCCCCTTTGGGGCCAACCCGTCCTCGGGTTACACATATGACTAGGCCGGCTCTGATACCAAAAATGTAACACCATAATGTATTAACTCCAACTAATCTACCTCTTCTCTCGATTATTCCCCATAGAGCCTCCAGCAGTATTATCCCCATTTATGGCACCCCGTGGTATCCATGTGGCTGGGGTTTTGTCCCTTGGGCATCGCAATCGGTCATACCCAAAAGCGCACTGCTGGTGGTGAGAGCTTCGCTCCCACTTATAAGGCCTTATCCCAGGGTCTCCTACCCGATGTGGGACATTATATTCCACCCCCCTTGGGGCCAACCCGTCCTTGGGTTGCATATACGACTAGGCTGGCTCTGATACCAATTCCCCACAGAGCCTTTAGCAGTATTGTCCCCATTTACGGCACCCCGTGGTATCCACGTTGCTGGGGTTTTGTCCCTTGGGCACCGCAATCGGTCACACCCAAAAACGTGTTGCTGGTGGGGAGAGCTTTGCTCCCGCTTATAAGGCCTTAGCCCTAGGGTCTCCTACCTGATGTGGGACATTACAATTTCATATGCCATGGTACCATGATGATGTTTTATACATTCAAATGATATTTTATATGCTTGCTTTGGTTTGCTTGAGTATGAAGAAGCTAAGAACCCTCTAGCCACGGTGAGGATGAGCCAAGAACCCTTAAAATTGGTTGAAACAAAATAAAGAGTCTCCTAAGAGTGAGGTTAGCTGCCAAGAGTGAGGTTAAGTCAAAACTTCTTAGAGAAAATGGGTGAGGCAAGTCCAAAATCCATAAGAGAATGGGTAAGGCTAATCCATTTACTAGGCAAGCCTATGTGTTCCATTTATGACTTATTTAAGTGCCAAGAATGCTTCTTGAATGATCATACACTTCATGATGCTTATGCATGCATTTTCAAGACTTGTATTGCATTCTTTATATGTGATTGCAATGGAGATGAGCTATTGGGATTCTTTGAATCTCATTCCCTCCTTTCCAATGTCTTAACATGCTAGGTGGACCACATGAGCAAGGTAATGGAAGCCATCAAGTTGGAAGATGAGAGTTTGACATGAAAATGCCTAGTTTTATCTCTTTTGTAGCCATACACATGGCATATGATGTAATCCTATGATGGAATTATTATGTAATCATTTGAACATGTGTAAATACTTATATATATGATGTATGAATGAGAATTAATGCCACATGCATGATATAACATGATTTAAGTATGGAATGGCAAGACCAGACATATGTATTCTTGTGTATATCATGAGATAAATGAGTAAATTTGAGAAATCTTGGTTTGTGCACCTTTAGGACAAGTTTAAAATGTCATTTTCATATAATCCCATGTGCTCAAGTGGTTATAGTTGCCTCGGAGCTCAAAATAGACCATTTGGACCCTTTGTAAGACTTAAAAATGACCATTTCACAACTTAATGTCAAGATTTGACCAAATGAACGAATTTGCCTATGAAATTTAGCACACATATAGAAATTGTCTAGAGCTTTTTAAGAAGCCAAAGACCAGATTATTTGGAGCTCTATGGAATTAACCATGAATTCCCAAAGTTAGTAATTTTTTGTTAAACTAATGTAACATTGGGCTGTGTCACTTGTGGATCAAATGATGTCCAATACTCATGAAATTTTATAAGTATAAACTAGACATGATAAGCTTTTCATGGACACCAAGATTGCCCTAATTGGACCTTTGAATAGAGAGATATGAATTTTTGAAGTCAGAGGATAGTACCAATAATGACAGTCGACCTCTGGTACTATTCCATCAATTTTCGATGGCTAGCAGCCTCTGTTGTGAGTCTGGATTTATTTTTAACATAAAGTAGACATCTGTAGATTTCTAGAATAGTATAGTGTGCTTGATTTCAATTTTTTTAAAATTATTTATAATTTTTCAAAATTCAGGCACAAAATCTAGAAATTCTACCCGAGGCTACACATTATGTTTTTGAGTATATCATCCATTTACACGAGTTCTAGGCCACTTCTTGAGTTTGTTATGAGTTGTATTTGTGTATTTAATTGTGAAAATGAAATGGTTGAGTTCATATGGCTCACAAAATGTAACACCTTAATCTACCACCGCTATCTAGCCTCTCACTGGGCGCGGTTCCATATGATTTCCTAAGAACCAATACCAATCCGTGGCATTTTCATGCTATGAAACGGGGTTTCATATACTTCTCTTCTGTCCCGTGGGTCCTGTGAACCCATCATTCCTATTCTCTACTCACATTCCATTTATACAACTCATACATAGCATAAAACAAGCCATAAGCCACGGGTATAGAGCCAAAAACCAGAAAAATGCATTTTTCTCACTTGTGCCCAAAAGTCATATTTTGGCTCTAACTTTGGAAAATCATAACTAATTATAGAAATATTAGAATCTAGTAAGCTTTAGCTCTCTAGAAATCTCTAAGTGTTAACTTCACATTAAAAATAATTCTCAATCTTATTCTCAGCGTTTAGACCATGTTTGACATCGAAAATGGGAAGGAGGTCCGGCTGTCACTGTTTCTGGCCCAGTTTACTGTCATGAGCTTCGAAAATCCATAACTAAATCCAAAAAAATCCAATCTGGGCACAATATACCAATTTGGAAAGCTACAGATGTCTACTAGAGGAGAAAAATAAGTCTAGATCAGTTTAGTAGCCCCTACACCCCGAGAATCGATGGAACAGTAACGGGGGTTAGGTGGGCTCCCTGATGCTGATACAGAACTTTAGACGGTTCAATCTCTCTCTACAGACCTCAGGTGATTCTAGTTGGTACAAGTCATTGTGGTTGCCTAGTTTATGTGTATAAAAGTTCATAACATTTGGACTCCATTTGGTCCATAAATGACAAAGTTTTCAATTCTGACCAACTACACAGTGCCATGACCAATTCATGAAAATTTCCTAATTTCAACAATTCACCAAATATTCTCTAGACCTCCAAATATTACCCATTTTAGCTTCCCAAGAAGCTCTCTACAAACTCTAGAGGTATGCCAAATTTCATGGCAAGAAGAGCTCATCCAGTCATACTTTGACGTAGCTCTCAAAAATACCGGTTTTGACACCCAAAAGGTCCAAAACGGGTCCAAATGACCTCTCACATGTTCTAGCAACTCATGGACAAGTTTAAAAGCATAACAATAGTATATATAACATGTCCATGTGGTCCGAATCAACATACATTCCAAATTCACTATGCTACAGCAAAAAATACACTATCTTATTCATTCATAAAAAGGGGCAAAACCCTCATTTCCATTGATTTGACTATCAACATAGTTTATACATCATCTTTTCATACATATACACTTGCTATAATAGTTACATCTCAAAAATAGTGGGTGCATATTCATTGTGGCACCACTTTACATCAAAATATCCAAAACAAGCTAATATCTAACTACACATGCTTCTAGGCTCCTTGGTGTGCACTCGGTTCTCCTTGAGCTCCACCTAGCATATTAAGTTGGGAGGGGAAGGGGTGAGATTCAGGGAATCTCAGTAGCTCATGTACTCATTCAAGTAAACAATCAAGGCATATAACAAGTCAAAGCATGTGAATAAACATTTAGCCATTCTCAAACATCTAACACATGTTGTACATGCTATGGAAATCACAACAATGCCAAAAATGGGCTCCAGGGACTTTTGGTCTAGCCTCACCCGAGTTTAGGGACTTTTGGATGGCCTCACCTGAGTTTAGGGACTTTTGACTTGGTCTCACTCGGTTATGAGACTTTTGGCCTTGTCTCACCCATCTCAAGAGACTTTCGGCTTTACCTCACCCATCTTAAGGGACTTTCGGCACTACCTCACCCGAGCAATTCTCACAATTCAACACACAAGCATATTGGCATCAATGCATCAAAGCAATAGCATATGGCATATTTCACATAACAAGCATATACATAAACATACAATGACTATTACATCCAAGAATGCAACAAGAAAGAGTGGGAAGAGAGAGCTACCTTATCAGCCAACACAAGCCTTCCCTTTCACTTTCTCTTCTCCCTTCTTAATTTCACACTCACACCTTGATGAAGGTGCTTCACTTGAACCTAGGCACAATCAAGAACAAGGAATTACTCTCTTAGAATATAATCTTTAGAGCAAACCTTCTAACATACCAGAACCTAGAGGTTCTGTCTCTCTCTCTAGAATGCCATTAACTCTTCCTCTCTCTCAAGCTCTTAAAGTAGTGGAAACAACATTTTTAAGGAAAAAATAAAGATTCAAAGGTGTTTTCCACTTTCCCTCTTCTGACCCATGCCCAAAATCCAACCATTTTCACAAACAAAACCATAGAAAGAGAGGGCAAAGAGAGGAGATCAGAAATCTAAGAAGAAATGGGAGGAACTTGCTTACCTTTCCCTTGCTCTTCCTCCTTCTCTTGGTTTCTCTCACTCTCCACACCTTTTTCTCTCCTTGGGTCGAAGTCTAGGGCAAAAATGAGAGAAGGAATGAGTTTGAGCGTTTAATGAAGTCATTTTCTCGCTCTTTACTCTCTTCCGGACTGACCCTCGCTACGGCGAAAATTAACCTTCGCTATAGCGAGCTCGTGTTATCTGGCTTCACTATGGCGAGGTGTAACCTTCGCTACGGTGAGCTCGTATCAGTTTCCTTCGTTATGGCGAGATTTGACCTTCGCTATGGCGAACTCGCGTTAGTTCCAGACCTCACTCTCGCTATGGCGTACGCTACAGCGAGCTGCCCCCTGGTTTTTATATGGACTGCTGTCTGCACTCGCTATAACTAAAATCACGTTCGCTATGGCGAGAAGGCACTCTCGCGGCAGCGAGACCATTTCTCGCTATTGCGAGAAGACTTAGCAAGAATTCTGGGTTTCGAAAATTTCCAGCTTTCTACTTTCTTTCTTTTCCTTTTCTTTTCTTTTTCCCGGTTGTTACACAGAACACCAAATGAAAAAATTACCCATGACATAATACAATTTAATTGTATTTTTCTATGACTTTTTCTTGAGGAATTCATGTGCTTCATGGAAATAAGCCTACATATGATATGAGATGAGTCATAAAATCATGGTGTTACACTTTAACTGTCTCAGAGCTTTCTATAGTTTTCAAGGCCTCTAAGAACCTTAGCCAACTCAAATGTTTCATTTAAAAAGCCCTATTGTGATTTTTTCCAAAAATTGCACATATTTACGAAAATGCCACTACATTTCATCAATTTTGTAACAATTTTGTTTCACCATCCTAACTTCATTTTTCCTTCTGTCTAAGCATAAGGTTATTATTTTTAGGAGCCTAGGACACTACCCAAATTTTTTAGGACATTATCTAGCTCATTACCAGGGACTTGCTTTTATATAGCTCATTTCATTGTTTTACGGAATTTACCGTTCATTACATTTTCCACCCCCCGTAAAATAAATTTCATCCTTGAAATCTAAATATGTATCTTAGGGAAATAACTCTGGATATTTCTATCTCATTTCATCCTCCAGCTCCTAGGTTGCCTCCTCAAATGTCAAACCCTTCCAGACCACTTTTACCAGAGGAATGTTCTTATTTCTTAACTGTTGCAGCTTAGTATCCATAATTATCTCTGGTTTCACTACATAGGAAAGATTTTTTTGCAATTGAATATGCTCATATTCTATGATATATGAGGGGTCTAGTAAGTACTTTTTCAATTGGGAGACATGAAAAACATTATGGATTTGGGCTAGGTTATGAGGTGAGGCTATCCCTTAGGCCACGTGTCCAATTTTCTCAAGAATTTCAAATGGACCAATATACCTAGGACTGAGCTTTCTTACTTTCTTAAACTGACCTACCCCAGTCATTAGAGACACTCAGATGAATACATGGTCTCCAATCTTAAATTCTAACAATCTCCTTCTCCCGTTGACATAACTTTTCTACCTATTTTGAGCCATAAGAAGCTTCTTTCTAATCATTTCTATTTGCTGGTAGTCTAGTATACTATCTTAAATCCTATCAAACTCCTTTCACCTAGCTTAACCTAACATAAAGGGTATCTACATTTTCTCCTATATAAAGCTTCATAAAGGGTCATTTGAATACTGGAATGGTAGCTATTGTTATATGCAAATTCTACTAATGGTAGGTATGCATCCCAATTACCCCTCATCTCCAACACACATGCCCTCAACATGTCTTCCAGGGTCTTGATGGTTGTCTTAGTCTGACCATCTATTTGAGGGTGATAGGCAGTACTAAAACACAACCTGGTCCCTAAGGCATGCTGTAATGACCTCTAGAAGTTTGATGTGAACTTGAGATTTCTATCTAATACTATGCTACTAGGTACTATGTGAAGTCACGCTAGCTCTTTTATGTACAACTGGGCTAATTTATCTAATGTATAGGTAGCCCTAATAGCTAGGAAGTGCAAAGACTTGGTTAATCTATATACAATCACCCAGATAGCATCATGTCCAGAGGATGTTCTGGGTAACTCCATAATGAAATCTATAACTATACTATCTCATTTTCACTCCAAGATATCTAGGGGTTGCAATAACCCAGTGGCTCTTTGATGCTTTATCTTAATCCTCTGGCAAACAAGACATCTCGCCACATAATCTGTGACATCATTTTTCATTCATGGCCACCAGAATATTCTTTTCAAGTCCTAATACATCTTGGTGGCACTTGGGTGGATAGTATATTTACTTTTATGTGCCTTTTCTAGAATTTTCTCTCTCAATCATTACTACTAGGCATATAAATTCTATTCCTGTATACTATCACACTATCCTCAGATATCTAGAAATCTGAGGTTCTACCCTGGGTAATCTCACTCCTGATCTATCTCAGGAACTCATCCTTTCTCAGGGCATCTAAGATTTGGGTTCTCAATTTATTCTCAATCCGGGTCTCACTCAGATATAATCTACTCGACACCACCTGGCAAGAGAGGTTAAAATTTCTAAACTTTTATAGGAGCTCTTGCTCCTTGATCATCATATAGGTTGCGTGGATGGATTTCCTACTTAAGGCATCGGCCACAACATTGGCCTTACCTGGATCATATTTCAATGTGTAATTATAATCTTTCAAGAATTCCATCCATCTCCTTTGTCTTATGTTAAGTTCCTTTTAATTAAACAGGTATTTCAGACTTTGGTGGTCGTTATAAATTTCTATACTTGAACCATACAAATAGTGCCTCCAAATAAGAGCAAAAATGACTACAGCTAAGTCTAAGTCATGTGGGATAATTCTTCTTATGAGGCTTCAATTGCTTAGAGGCATATGCCACTACCCTGCCCTGCTGCATCAGCACACATCCTAACCCTCTCCTTGAGGCATCATTATAAACCACAAATGGTAAACTAGGGTCAGGAATAATTAGTACAGGGGCAGTGATCAATCGGAGTTTTAACTCTTAAAAGCTCCTCTCACTTCTATCATCCCACACAAAAGGTGTATCCTTCTGAGTCAGGCTTGTAAGTGGCAAGGCCATCTGAGAAAAGCCCAGAATAAATCATCTATAATATCCTACCAAACCAAGGAAACTCCCAACCTCGGTGATAATTATAACACCATAACTTCTAGCTCATCTTATCATTGATATACATGCTTCACATCATTATGTTCATGAAGGTGTAAGGAAAAAGGGAAAAATAATGAATTTCTTTGCATTGTGTAGTATTTAAAAATTTCATTCGGTGTCACATAAACCATGTGAGCTCATACTATACATTCTCATATTTAATTACATTGATGCAACTCATTTGCATAAAAAAATCATGCCTACAATTCATGGAAACCTAAATGAAGCATGAAATGGGCTTGTTTAATTTTGGCCAGATTTGGCCTCTTTTCTGGCCAAACTTTGAAAAATAATAACTAATTCTAAAAAAATTGCAATCATACAATCTTGGTCATTCTTGGAAGCTGTGGATGTCTAATTCACACTAAAAATATGCCAGACCATAACATTCATCACAGAGGGTGTTTGACATCCAAAATAGTCCGAAGGTCAGACTACATCCTGGAACTGATACAGAATTTTATAGAAAATATTGAAAATGTCCCATTAATTCCACAAAAATCCAATTCATGTAATTGATACCAATCAAGAAAGCTGTGGATGTTAGATGGAGAGGAAAAATATCTCCAGACTAGTTCATCAAGCCCAACTCTCGAAATTTAATGGAACAATACTTTTGGTTGGGCAAAATTACTGATATTGGATAGAATGTTCAAAAATTCATATCTCCCTCTCTAGACCTCCAAATCAGGTGCTTCTAGTTGGCATGAGTCATTGTGAATGTTTAATTTCTTTGTATAAAATTTCGTAGAAATTAGACATCATTTGAGCCTCGTGTGACAAAATTCAAATTTAGACCACATGAATAGTGCAGCAAACCAAAACCATAAAAATTGCCAACTTTGAAAAATCATCAAATATTTTTTAGACCTCTAAAAATTATGATCTTTAGCTTCCCAAAAGGCTCTCAATGAGAGCTATTTGCATGCTAAATCTTAGATCAAGACTAACTCATTTGGCCTAAAAGTGACATAGGGTTCTATTATGGTCAATTTTGGCTCCATATGAGGTACCAAAATTGCCAAATGGCGTTCCCTTAGTTGTGGCACCTTTTGGGCAAGTTTAAAAGCATATTTAAGACTTGTGTAAGCTGCCTAAATCATCCCAAACCTCATACATCTCAGTTTTACCATTCAACCCACACTTATACACATTTCCATCAAACTCTCAAGTTGCATACTTTGGCATTACATACTTAAAATATATGCTAGAGGTCATACATCATATCCATATATTTAAACATCACATAATATCATATTTACATATGTATCAAGGGTCATAGACCATTTACAATATCATATACATCATGAAGTATCATTATGGTTCCAAAAAGAATAAAACTAGCATATGGTTGTCAATCTTCCTTCTTCATTGTTGTTGGCTCCCATTACTTAGTCCACCTAGCATGTTAGAGCATTGGAGAAGAGGGGATGAGATTCAAAGAATCCCAATAGCTCATCTCCCATTCAATCATACATAATATGTGCAAAGCAAGCCTTACAAATGCATGCATGGGGAAAATGGAAGTCATGGACATTTAAAAAGCAAGCTTGACATATGAATAAATCATACAAGACATTCAAGAGTTCACCAAGTGTTAGGATTGGCCTCACACTTCCCCTCATGGATTTTGGACTTGCCTCACCCATTCTTTGAGAGCTTTGGACTCAACCATACTCTTGGGAGCCCACTTTGCTTTTGGGAGACTTTTTACTATGTATCAACCAATCTCAAGGGTTCTTGGCTCTTTCTCACCATGGCTAAGAGTTCTTGACCTCTCCACTCTCAAGCAAACTCAAGCAAACATCAAAGCATCATTTGAAACATAATATGTCATCATGAAATCATGACATATAAAATCATGCTAGCATATTTTTTGTGGCTTTAAAATACACATACACCCATTATAAGACAAGCTAAACACACATCCATGCATGAGAGAAGGTGGAGAGAGCTACCTTGCACATAATCACACACTTTTTCTCTTGAAAATCCCTCCCTTGCTTCTGCCACACACCCTCAAAAGTGTGGGGAAGGTTTCTCTTAGCCTAAATACAATTTATGGAAGCCAATTAGGTTCATGAAATAATTTCTAAGGTCACACAACTAGCTTAGACACTAGGTTGTTCTATAAACCCCATTATGGTCTATAAATGCACCTAATGAAGTAACACCCCTCAAATAAATTCTAGGCTCCATTCTTTCCTTACAAATATGATTCTTAACTCCTTTTAAGCCTCTTGGAATCATCACACCATTAAAAAAAAGAGCCTAACTATATGTTGCTTCTTTAGGTCATAATATGGAACCTAAAGCACTAACTCACTTTCTATGGGTTCTAAATTTTTCCTAAGACCTCTCCTCATTTTCATTCATCATATATGACTCAAGAATGGGCTTAGAAAAATTTAAAACTCTTCCTCGCTAGGAGAACCCATCTAGGCCGAGGCTATGAAGCATATTGGGTTCCATAGAGCTTTCTTTGTTTTCTCATGGGAAGATGCATGTGGGGAGCCTCTTAGGGATCTTGGGAGCTCATTTAAACTATTATTTAGGCCTAGGAATCATCAAATAAAATCAAAATTTACAAGGTGCAATTGAAACCCTAGAATTTGCATCTTGAAATCTAATGGTTTTTTGTTAATTTCTTTTTCATAATCTTAATCTCCACACCCCTTTTCCTTAGATTCATGCTTGGTTCTGCCTAAAAGTCATCTCCTCTTAGGTTTTTCTCAAGTAGGGGGAAATGGTGGAGAAGGGAACCAAAGATGACAACTATAGGAAGAGAAATTACCTTGTTTTCTTGCTTTTTCTCACTTGAATCTTATGTTCTTTGAGCTCCTTTCTTCAACTCCAAATTTTCCTCTCAATTTCTCCTTTAAAATAGATCCATATACTTCATTATAATCACAGGAAATAAAGGAGAATGAAGAAGAAGAGGTTTGAAAGAGAAAGAGCATGAAAAACCATGAAAATCCATACCTTTCTACCTTGAATTTCTCCTCCTTTTCTTCCTCCTCTTGTGCACCTCATCCCCTAGGGTTTTCCTCTGGTTTTGGGTAGAAGTTGGTCGTGCAACATGAAGGGAGAAGAAGGGTGCATCATATAGGTGGGAGGAAGTTAGACTTTTCAAAAATTTCTATTTTGCCCTTCGTTCTTGGCATTTTCGTTTCTCCTTTGTTTTAGCTCCTTTTTTAGAACCATCTTTTCCTTTATGAAATTTAGGTTCCTAATTTAGTAAAATTCCTCTAGAATCACTCAAATTGGAGCTAAAACCTTTCCAAACAAATTAGTCAAAGTTTGGGTCAATTAACATTAGAAAACATCCACTAGAGGGGATTTTAACTATCATGGGGCTTTCCAGGATTTTTAGGGCCTCTGAGAACCTTGAAAAACTTAAAACTTTCATTTAAAAAGTCCTCCTATGTGAATTCCAAAATATGCTTAAAATTATGAAAATACCATTATGTTTCGTAAGCTTTTTGTAAGAAATTGTTTCTTTATTCTAGCTTCGTTTTTCTTTCCGTCTGAGCCTAGGATTCTCATATTTAGGAGTCTAGAATGCTTCCCAAATTTTTTGGACCTTAACTACTTCATTTAAGGGGACTTCCTTTTATATTCAGTGAGTTCCATTTGTTGACGGAGAAATTGTACATTACGTTTCTCACGTTTTCTCTCATTTTCAGAGGACTGGATATTACAATAATCCTAGGTCTATCCCACTGTAGCACAGCCTCAACTTTATGGGAATCTATTGTGACCTCATCTCATGATATCACATGACCTAAGAATTTTACCTTGGTTAGCCAAAATTCACATTTACTTAGTTTGGCATACAATCTCTTACTTATCAGAGTCTCTGGGACTAATCTCAAATGTCTTTCATACTTCTCAAAAGATTTGGAGTACACTAGGATGTCATCAATAAAGACCACAACAAATTTATCTAAATACAGTTTGAATACCCTGTTCCTATAATCTATGAACATAGTGGGTGCATTTGTCAGCCCAAATGGCATCATAAGGAACTCATAATGCCCGTATCTAGTCCTGAAGGCTATCTTTAGGACGTCTTCAGCTTTCACTTTTAGTTAGTGGTACCGAGATCTATGGTCTATTTTAGAAAATATAGATGCCCCAACTAACTGATCTAATAGGTCATCTATTCTTGGGAGAGGATATTTATTCTTAATGGTAACATTATTCAATTCTTTATAATCTATACATAATCTCAAGCTACCATCTTTCTTTTTTACAAATAATACTGGAGCTCCCCAAGGTGAACATTAGGGCATATGAACCCTTTTTCTAACAACTCCTCTATTTGCTTTTTCAACTCAGCAAGCTCAGTGGGACCTATCCTGTAAGGAGTTGTAGACACCGATCCAGCCCCAGGCACTATATCTATAGGAAACACTATCTCTCTCTCTGGAGGTAGACCATTAAAATTAAAATTCTTAGGGAAAACCTTTGGGAATTCCTTAACTATTAGGATCTCCTCTATCCCTTCCTCTACCTTAGCCTAAAGAGAGAAAAAGACTAGAAACCTCTGACATCTATGCTGTAAATATCTCTCAACTTAAGTAATAGTCATAAAAGGATAACTTGGCCCCTATCCTAGATATCGTCCCACATAAAGGTACAGATATGATTCGATGTTCACAAGCAAGAACAACATTAGTAGCAGTCATCCAGTTTGTAATGACCTTAACTTCTAATAATCATAATTAAGGTTAAGTACGTGATTACCAACCATAAAATTTCAATTAGGTTGAAAGTCATTATAACTAATTATATTCGAAAAATGTTAGGAAATTTAAACCTTAATGTTATTAGGGTCATTAATTAGACAACCATAATTATTCAAAAGTGCAAGTGAATTTAATCATTAATAAGGAGCCTTTGATTCTCCCATCCATTAATTCAAACTTATAAAAACCTCTTACAAGTGTTTCTAAATCATTCCTTAGTATTACCATAAAAGAAATTAAAGTTTCTAGGTGAATATGAGCAATTGAGCACCTTCGCCGCGGCTAAATCCCCTTTCGCCGTAGCTAATTACTCTTGGATTCAAGTTCTTACACCTCCATAAATTTCACGCATTTCACCGCGGCCAAATACCCTCTGGAACACCCCCAAACTTGCATCCCAGACTTAGCTGTGGCTAACGTCACTATTCGCCACGGCCAATTCCTCTCTGTTTTCTTTCTTGGCAGGTTCACCACATTTAGCCGAGGCCAATTAAATGTTAGCCGCGGCCAATTCCCTTCTGTTCCTATAACTCCTAAGATTTCATCTCATGCTCTCTAATTTCCCTCCAATATCACTCTAGGGCCATTCTACCTTAATTTATGCAACCCTAGTGGTAATTATGTACCTTAATTACCTAACTAATCTATCATTACCCATTTATCATTTAGATGTGGATTTTCCTACTCATCTATGGGATTTTATGTCAGCAAATTATAAATCTCCCATAATGGTCATTCAATCATACTTTCATTGGGTATTTCTTGCATTAATAGTCAAGTCTATAAGGAACATATCATGGGATTACATTCTATGTTAACAAAATATAACTTCTACACTTAGCAATTCATGATGCAATGCAACAATGGTACAAAACTTGTAAACTAGTTACATTACAATTTGACAAGGCTCTCAAACCTATGTGCTACCAAACCATTTAACAAGCTCTCGTTAATTTTCTCCTTGCCACTAAGAGGTCCAATCTCTGAAAATGTTAGCCCATAACGGGGTGAGATATACAATCTCAGTAACAAAAGGAAAATTTCCATATATATGTACAAGTCAATCAATCTAATGCAATTTCATGTCATCAATACCAGAATCATAAATTCAATTTGCAAATGAACTAATTGAACTACCAATAACTACTATCCCATATCAGCAATCATACATAACATGTTAATGGCTAATAACATCGGGAGAGGTCCGTCCACAGCACCAACTCCATAATGAGCACAACCAGGGCTCAGTGCATCGGGGTCTGATTATAACCCAGTGCTTGATCGAAGCACATGCACGGGTGGCAGCCGCACCACAGCTCCACCATGGACTCACAAGGTCCAATTACAATAACAATTAAGTAGTCAACCAGACATTTAGCATTTCAAAATCAAGCATGTATAACAAATAGCAGATTAACATGAGCATATACATGGAATTAGAAAAATAACCCCAGTTACCTCATTGAAGCCAATTACTCTTACCCTAGCTACTATAATAATCCAAATGCACACCAAGCCTATAATAAGCATAATTATCATCATTTCTAATCACAATCAAATATCCAAAGAGTTGAACTACTAATGACAGACTAGAGGTTACTCACCTAATTACTAAGGGATTTAATTTCGGGTTCCAACTTTCCCACACCAGAAATTGCCATAGTTCACTCCAATTTCTGGGTAATTTCACATGAAACCAAAGCCCATATCATAGGTCAATTATAGGGGTCTCAAACTAATAGAAAATGCATTAAAATGGGAAGGAGATACTCATTTAACAACACCCATAGCCTTAACTCCGAAAATCCACCATAGAAGCACCAAAATTCGCATTTCAATCATCAAGCCCAGAAAATTCAGTTTTCCACCATTATCTCCTTATAATCTCACACAATAACAGAATCCATTATGATAATCCATCCTTAGGGGCATTTTCCAGCAAAGTAGTACACAAAATGGAAGGGAAATGCTTACCTAATCATCCCTCTAACCTCCAACTCCGAAAATCTTGCAAGGAATCACCCAACACCAAGTTTTAGATTTGAGAAGAAGATGAAAATGCTCAAAACCAGAAATTAATTGGACCAAAATGAAGAGGAGGATGAGAGGGTCAAGTTATATATAACTCACCTTGGCTAAATCATCCTCTAGAAGTGAGAAATGGTGGAGGAATGCAGAAAACCCTAGCCTCCTCTCTTCCTATGCGAAAATGGAGTTATCCTTTGCCTAAGATTAAGTTGGTCTGCAGAATAGAGGGTAAGGGGCTGAGTAAGTTAGGGTTTTAGATGGGTTTGGTTCAACCCTAAAGCCCAAAATCCACTTAGGTTCAGATGTGTGCTTTTTGGGCCTTTGTTTGGTGAGGTGGGTGACGGGCTCGTCGTGCAATCCTCAAAATAAAACTAGGTTGAACTAAATATGCAATATAGGGAACAACCTAAGTCATCTCCCTTGGAAATGGAGTTCAATGTTCAATTGAGTTCTCTAAATGTTAAAAGATCCTAAAAACTATCTAATTTGGGGGTTTTGGTTGAATTAAACTAACCTAAAACTAAATTGAATCAAAATTCCTAAATTCTACCTAATTGGATGAATTGTGGGTGGAGAATGGTCTTGTGACTAGCTTTGGATTCATCTCTTGGTATCCACTATCCTTATCCTAATCCAATTATGATTAATTCTGACCCAAGAGTTCTTAATTGTATTCATTAGCAAATGATCTTGAATAACCATTCAAGATTCAAGAAATTAGCAAGTTAATGTTGAATTGAGACCTCAATCCTACACCAAATCATTAATTCTTGCCTTTAGGATCGATGAACATTTAAATTGAATGATTAATTGATTGATTAGCTACTGAATTAACACCTTAGGATGTTTAATTAACTAACCAAACTCCTAAGAATCCTTAAATCAACAATTAAGTATATCAATTCTCACAAGCATTTCATCAAACACCTTGATTGCACACTTGGAAAATTGTAGGAAAATGAAAATCCAGCACTTAATTCATACAATTTATCAGCCAATATCTCTCCTAATTAATGTCTAACCAGCCATCAATCATGAACTACATCAATTTCAATCACTTACATACTCAACCAAGCATATAAAATAATAAAAATTGATGTAGAAAGAGAGAAAAATAAAATGAAATTTTTAGCCAGAATTCTGATTCCAAATCTTGGATTCAAGCTTCCACTAAGAGCTTCCTCCTAGCTAGCCTCAAGGATGAATCAAAGCTTCATTCAATGGATGGAGATGGAGGAATGGAGTGTAGTGTGTTCTAGAGTGGACGACGGAAGGGCGAAGTGGAATGGGTGAAGGCGTCGTGAAAAAATGGAGTGTGTGACGTCGTGAATGAGCGTGGAAAATGAGTGATTGAGGCGTGTATAATAAAATGAATTGTCGATGGTTGATTTCGTGGAATGAATGGTTGAGATGAATGCATTATTCACGTGCTGCTTCATGTGCTTCATTTATTCTTTTTCCACGTGCTCAGCTTCTCATTCCTTCATTGCCCGAATGTATTTTTTTCTTCTTTGATTATGTGAGTGTGGACCCCACTTGAAGCTAAATAAAATATTCCAATTCATGCAAGCTTCCCACTTTTCATGTAGCTCTCTCCTTACAGTCTGTTTCTGGTTCCCACGTAACTCAACTCTCTCACGTTGCTTCATTCTTTTCGCGTTTTACTCTAGCTTTTCCACATCATGTTTCCCAGCTCATTCAAGCTTCTCTAATCCGAGGCAATGTGCTAGACGAGTGCATGAGTGTGAGTTGAAGCTGCAGCTCATAACTTCGTGTTTTCTCACTTCTGCATGCAAATTCCTCATTGTTCTTCTCTGTTCAGCTACTGCACTTCCTCTTTACTTCTGTTCACAACCTCGTAAGACTCAACTCTATTCTTTAGCTGCTGTACGAGTAAATGGTTCTGCATCCAGCTCATGCAAGCCTTGCTTCGTGTTTTCCTCATACACAGCTTCTCCTTAGCATTTCGCATGTTCTGGACAGCCCACGTCAGCTCCTCTATTTCTGCCCAGCGTTGCTCTTCCAGCCCTGTTCCCACGTCTTTTCTTTTCTTTAGCTTGCAGCGTTGGAACCCGAAGCTTCTTCCTCTAGCTCATACGAGCTTCTTAATGTGAGATCATAACTTTCCTTCACTAAACGTAGCTTCTTCTCGAATCCAGACCCCACGAGAACCTCTGTTCTGCTTGAGCTCGTGAGCTGCTGCCATTTCATGTTGATTCTTCTTTTCTTTACTGCTGGATGCTTCCTTGCCCAAGCCTCCTTCTCTTCTTCAAAACAAATGCTCATTTAAGCTCCAAATTCATATTAAAATTCTGCACAAAAGAGTGGGAAAAATCAAATAGACATATTCACAAAAATTATTTAAGATAAAATGAGCATTAAAAACCAAATTTTTGCAAATTAACTCCTAAAATATAGAAATGGCTATTAAAATGAAATCTTATCTAATTAAAGTCTTAAAGCTATATTTGGAACTAAAATGTGTAAGTTTAGGAGGATAAAAATAGATAAAATATATGTTTATCAGTGGGCTGCAGAACATTTTAAGTTTAAGTGAAGTATGCTGACCCAATGGCCCAATTCCTTGTAGGTTTAGATTTTTATGCTTGTTGGGCCTTATCTCATAAGTTGGGCTGAATCTCATAAGTTGGGTTTTAGAGTTGTAGTTAGGTTAGGCCAAATTTCAAGAGCCAATCTAATTTAGGTCTGCATAATGTGTGTTGGGCCAACTCACATAAATTGGGTATTGAGCCCCTATTCTACTAAATCAAATTAAGCAATTGCTAGGCAATTTCTCTTGCCCCAAGCCTTATGATAAGGAGTTAGGCTTACACCCAAAAATTATTGGGCCTTTATAAATCCTTATCCATGACTTATTCAAATTAAATTTTGGGCCCCAATTAGGGTTTAACCCAAATGAAATCTTAAACCTATATTATGAACTTATTTCTCTATAAATTTTCATTCATAAAGCTTGCCCAATTATTTCATGATAATTATTCTTAATTAGTCTAAATACATTATTAATTCCTTAATTAATTTCGGGGTGTTATATAGTTCATGTCAACAATCAAATCAATGTCATGGAAAGGCATACAAATCAAATCAATGGTAGTATGGCAGTGGTTGAACTATACAGTGACATTCAAGCAAGTATGGGAAGTAACAACATTGCCTCCAGTAGGTGTAGTGACAGATAAATCAAATGGTAAAGTATGACAGGCTAGACCCAAATGTCTCACACAGTATAGGATATAAATGAGTGACTAGCACCTGAATCAAATATAATAATCACTGGAAAACCATTCACTATGAGCATACCTTGGATCAAACTAGGTGACACACTGGGTTCCTGCTGAGAAAGGGTAAACACCTTGCCCTAGGTCTGTGCCCTAGGAGGCACTGAATCTGCCTAGGGGCAATTCCTGGCAATATGCCCCGGCTTTCCACACTTATAACATGTCACTACAGACTGCTGTGTGGATGGCTGAATCCGAGGGGGCTATGCTTTCTTGCCTTTTGTGGCCTCCAGTTCCATTGCATCTTGCCCTTCTTCTTACTGGTAGGTGCAAAGTTGGCACCCTCTTCTGGTCTCGACCTCTTTAACTTCGGAACCCTTTTTTGACTGAAAACCATAGTAGCAGGCATAGTGTCTCTCAAATTATTTTCAATTACCTTGCTGATCTCCACAAAGGTATTAAAGTTCTGGATCCTCTATGAAGTCACCCTATCTCTGATTAAGGGCTTCAATATGGTCTCAAACTACTCATACCTCTAGGGCTCGTCATCATATCTCTAGAGGTAGGATGAGTACTGAGACAACTCTATAAATTTGGCCATATATTGATCTATCATCATCTTGTCAGTTTACTTCAGCCCCATGAACTGCATCTCTTTCTGTTTCCTCACTAAACTGAAAAAATATTTCCCATAAAATTCCACTAGGAAATTCTCCTAGGTAATTTGCAAATTCTTAGTCTCCATTAGAGACTTCATACTATGCCACCATCTATCAACTTCTTTCTATAACATGAAGGTAGTAAGCTGAGCTTTCTGCTCTGAGGTGCAGTCTATCATTGTAAAAATTTTCTCTATTTCCATTACCCAGGCCTTCACCTTGTTCGCATCTAACTCCCCATTAAATACAATTAGGTTTTTCTTTCTGAATTGGTTCAAGTATTTCTAAATTAATGGCAGAGTTTGAACTGGCTCTTGGGGAGGTGGGGGTGGAACACCGGAAGTGGAAGGCTAAGGCTGAGGTAGAGGGGCCTCTCTTCTAACTTTTTCCTATAACACCATGCATTTCTAGCCTTGCCTCATGTCACCTCTAAGTCTCATACCATGACTTACACTAGAAAGTGGGAAAATAGCATTAAAATAGTACACTCCTCTTAGGGTTTTCTCAAGTGGGGTGAAATGGTGGAGAAGGGAACCAAAGATGACAACCATAAGAAGAGAAATTACTTTGTTTTCTTGCTTTTTCTCACTTGAATCTTGTGTTTTTGAGCTCCTCTCTTCAAGTCCAAATTTTCCCTTAATATCTCCCTTAAAATAGATTTATAAACTTCATTAAATGCCTTTAGAATCACTCAATTTTGAGCTAAACCTTATCGAATGAATCGGTCAAAGTTCGAGTCAACTGATGTTAGAAAACGTCCACCGGAGGGGATTTAACTGTTCTGGGCCTTCTTATGGTTTTTAGGGCCTCTGAATACCTTGGGAAACTCAAAACTTTCATTTAAAAAGCCCTCTTGTGTCAATTCCAAAATTTTCTCAAAATTACGAAAATGCCATTCGTTTTGTAAGTTTTTTGTAAGAAATTATTTCTTCATTCAAACTCTATTTTTCTTTGCTGTATGAGCATGGGATTCTCATTTTTAGGAGTCTAAAATACTTCCTAAATTTTTTGGGACCTTAACTACATCATTTTGGAGGACTTCCTTTTGTATCCAATGAATTTCATTTGATTACGGAGAAACCATACGCTACGTTTCTCACGTTTTCTCTGGTTTTTGGAGAATCAGATATTACACTTCCTGCCTAGCCAAAGAGTTCTGTAGCTGCATAATCATCTCCTACTGCTACTATAAAACCCACTGTTGCTGGGTTATCACATCCTCATATCTATCGTGCCATACCATAACAGCTCGTAAAGGGTCCCTGGATTAAACTTTTAAGTCCATACTAGTTTGCCTCTACCTCTGCCTCTTCTAGCTTCAACCATTTAACTTGAAAAAGAGTCACAATCTTAGCTCACAATTACAATTTAAGCACATATACATAGCTATTCTACCACTTCCAAGGTAATTCACACCCAATCACAAGCCAAATACACCACTTAAGAGCTAAACACTGAGCAAAAGTGCCTGAACCTTTGCTCTGATACCAATAAATATCACACCATAATATTTCTAGCATCTAATTCCCTTATCTAAGTAGGATTACACAAATTATTAAAGGAATTCTAAGAAAAATGCATTAAAATAATGAATTTAATTACGTTACGTCAGAGTTAAAAATTCAAATTTTTGATCTGTGGACCTCAGAAACTTACCAACTATATTCTCTAATTATTTTCCATTTATACAAATCATAAACATATCAAAAATTCACATAAACCATGGACCAAGAGCTAAAAATAACAAATTCTCACGTGTTGCCTCGGCTTCCATGATGGTAGATTTCTAAAGCGAATTTGAAAAATTATAACTAAGTCTAGAAAACTTAAAATTAAGCACACCATAGCTTTCTAGAAAGCTCTAGATGTTAAATTTACACTAAAAATAATTCCTAGACACTAAAATCTCATATGGACCATATTTAATAATAGAAAAGGCATAAAGGTAGGACTGTGTAGAATTATTGATATAACTTACTGATATAGACTTTGAACATTCACAATTAATTTCACTAAAATCTAATTCTTGCAAAATATACTAATTTGGAAAGATGTGGATTTTAGATAGAGGGAAAAAATAGTTCTAGATCAATCCAAGGGTATTCGGACCTAAAAAATTGATAGAACAATGATGAAGGTCTAATTATGCGCCTAGAACAAAATAGAAATTTCAAAAATTCATATCTCCCTCTCTAGACATTTAAATAGGGTGCTTCTAGTTGGCATAGGTCATTAGAATGGTCTAGTTCCTCCATGTAAAACTTCATAGCAATTGGACATCATTTGCCTTATGAATGATAGAGATCAAAACTCAAACCATATAAATAGTACTAGGGCCAAAACTAGAAAAATTGCCAACTTCAAAAATTCGCCAAAAATTTTGTAGACCTCCAAATATTACATACTTTAACTTCCCAGAAAGATCATAACAAGACATAGATGCATGCCAAATGTTAAACCAATAAGAGCTCATTTAAACCATTTGTGTTATAGCTCACCATTATGGTCATTTTTGCACCATATAAGGTATCAACTTGGTCCATATGGCTCTCCATGGTATTTGGCACCTCTTGGGCAAGTTTGAAAGTATGAATACAACTAGTATGAACTGCCTAAATGGTCTCAAACCTCATACATTTCATTTTGGTCATTCCCCATCCAAGAATACACAATGGATCATAAACCATCAAGTGGCAAAATTTCTCATTTACATTGATTTTGTGCTACATATGGTCTATACATCATTCATATATAATATTACATTTGGTCAATAGTTTACAACTCAAAAATAATATGTACAAGTTCACTTTGACATTCCATTACAACTAAGTCTACATATTGGTCAAAGCATAGCTTCTTAAGACCCTTGGTTTGCATTTCTTGGTTCTTGAACACCACCTACACATATTAAGATGAAGGAAGGGAAGGGAGTGAGATTCATGGAATCTCAATAGCTCACACACCCATTCACATACACATTTATGGGATACATACATCAAAGGCACAAGTATGGAGAATAGCATAACTATAAAGTATGCAAAGTCATAATTCCATGCCACTAATTCACATTTAATTCAATATTATGCTCTAGGGCCTTTTGGTTTTGCCTTACCCCATTTCTAGGACTTTTTGATTTGCCTCACCCTTGGCCTAAGGACTTTTGACTTGGCCTCACCGATCCAAGAGACTTTTGGCCTTGTCTCATACCTTGAGACTTTTGACATCTCCTCACCTTCATTAAGGGACTTTTGGCATCACCTCACCCTTATGAGCCATTTTCACAATCAATGACATTCAAGACAACACACTAGTGCCAATGCAATCTCAAGACATCAAGTGACATGTTTTCAAATCACAAGAGCACACACAAGCATACAATGACATATATACAACCAAGAATGCAAAGAGAATGAGGTAAAGGGCTACTTTGAACTTATGCAAGCTTTTCTTAGTCTTTCTCCTTCCCTTTTTTGGTCCCACAAGTACACCTAGGTGGATTAGGATCCTCTTGACTTAAACATCATAAATAGCATACAATTACATTCTTGAAATAAGCCAAGGCACTACATATACTCTTAACAGCACAATTGGTTCCATAGGTCTCATAATGGTTCCATAAATGGCCTATTGAAACAACTCTTATATTTCAAGTTCTAGGCTCCATTATTTTTTCATTTCTAGGCTTCTTGACCTTATTCAAGGTCCTTGAAGCCATCATCTACTCATTTACAAAAGCTTAGATGCATGTTGCTTCACAAGACTCTATTATGGAAGCCATTACCTTATCTCTTAATCCAAGGCTTCTAAAATTTTTCCCAAGGGTTCCTCCAATCTTCTACCATCATATAGAGTCCCAAACCAAGGCTAAAACAAATTAAAACAGTCCCTAACCTCTCACACTAGCCTAGACCGAGACACCCTTCAAGGAAGAGTTTCATAGAGCTTTTGATTTTTCCTTGATAGGAAAGCCATTTAGGAGGCTTTCTAAATGTCTTAGGAGCTTAATTAAATACTTACATAGCCTAGGAAATACATATACTAAATCAATTTTTACAAAACCCTAAAGAGCTCTACACTTTTCTAAATCAATTTCCATTGGTTTTTCTTTCAAATTCTTGCATATTCCACTTCTCTATGGTCTAAAATTCCAGTTCCTCTCTTGTTTCTGGATAAAAAACTTTCCCCTTATATGGTTTTAGTTTAGGGCGAAAAGTGCACAAGGAAGAAGCAAGAGAAGGAAGCAACCAAAATAAGATATTACCTTAGATTCCTAGCTCCCTTTTGATGTTTCTTCCTTTGCTTAACTGCTCCCTTAAATTTTTGAACTCTCCCCCTCTATTTTGGCCTTAAAATAGGACCATTTAATTTAATAAAACCATGGAAAGAAAGCTTGGAAGGAGAGAAACAAGATTGGAAGAAGAAGGAACATGAAAATTCATGAAATTCCTTATCTTTTTGTTGCTTTTCTCCCTCCTTTCTCTCCTCCTCTTGTGCACCTAAGAGAGCTTCTTCTTTTTCTAATTTTTTGTGCAGAGGAGGTCGACCTAAATGAGAGGAAAAAAAGAGTGTGAAGTGTGTGGAACATTCAAGAAGCAACTTTTTCCAAAAATTACAATTTTATCCTTTCGTAATGGCAATTTCGTTTTAGATATGTTTTAGCTCCTTTTTTAGAACTGTCTTTTCTATTATAAAATTTAGATTTATAATTTAATGAAATGCCTTTGGAATCACTCAATTTGAAGTTAAAACCTTTTTGAATGAATCCGTCAAAATTTGGGTTCACCATATTGAAAAACATACATTAGAGGGGCTTTAACTGTCCCAGAGCTTTCAATGGTTTTCAGGGCCTTTGAGAACCCTGGGCATCTCAAATTTTTCATTGATAAAGCCCTCCTATGAGTTTTTCCAAAATTTGTACATATTTACAAAAATGCCAGTACATTTCGTCAATTTTGTAACAATTTCGTTTCACCATCCTAGCTCTATTTTTCCTTCTGTCTGAGCCTAGGATTATTATTTTTAGAAGCCTAGGACACTATCCAAATTTTTTGGGACATCATCTAGCTCATTATAGGGGACTTGCTTTTATATAGCTCATTTCATTATTTTACGAAATTTACTATTTGTTATAAAAATTTTGAGATATTACCTATATGAGGCGACTTTTCAAGTCTTTAATGACCATAAAAGCCTTAAGTACTTATTTGAACAAAAATAACTCAACATAAGGTAGATAAGGTGGATGGAATTTTTGAAAGACTATGACTTTGAGTTGAAATATCATCCAAGGCCAACTTACTCGCAAATGCTCTAAATAGGAAGTCTTTGCATGTATCATCCTTAATGGTAAGAGAGATGAATTTGATAGAGCAAATTTGATATTTACTTACTTTTCTCATCAAGTCACCTAAGGCTTATAGGGTGAATAGGCTTGAAATTCCTTGTGATTTGAGGAATCAGATTATAAAAGCCCAAGAATCTGACTTGACCTTACAAGCTCAAAATGGACAACTTGGATTCTACAAAGATGAGGATGGAACCATAATGTTCCAAGGTAGATTGTGTGTGCTTAATAGAGAATTAAGGAAATTAATTTTAGAAAATGCTCACAAAAGCAGATATACCATTCATCCTAGATCCACGAAGATGTATCATGATCTTAAGAAATTATATTGGTGGCTAAGAATGAAGAAAGAAATAGTTGAATTTGTATCCAGGTGTCTCGTGTGTTAGAAAGTGAAAATAGAACTCCAGAAACCTTTAGGATTGCTACAACCTTTAGAAATCCCTGAATGGAAATGGGATAGTATATCCATGGATTTTATGATAGGATTATCTAGAACTTAATTAGAACATGATGCCATTTAGGTCATTGTAGATAGGCTAACCAAATCAGCTCACTTCTTACCTATAAAGACTACCTTTGATTCACTTCTCAATTTTGGAACTCTTTTCAAATTACTTTTGGGACTAGATTATGCCTTAATACAACTTATCATCCTTAGACTGATGAACAAACTGAGAGAACTAGTCAAATCTTAGAGGATATGCTTAGAGCTTGTGTGATAAAACAAAAGGGAAATTAGGATAGGTACTTATCATTAGCAGAGTTTGCTTATAACAACAATTACCATTCTAACATTAGCATGGCTCCTTATGAAGCTCTGTATGGATGTAAATGTAGATCCCCTTTATGTTGGTATAAAGTTAGGGAAAGGTATTTATTAGGACCTAAGTTAGCTCAACAAACCACATATCAAATTAAGAAAATCAAGGAGAAATTTCTTATAGCCCAAAGTAGGCAAAGGAGTTACTTTGATCAAAGAAGAAAACCTCTGGAATTCAATGAAAGAGACCATGTCTTTCTTAAAGTTACTCTTACCATTGGCATGGGCAAAGCTACTCGAACCAAAAAGTTGAATCCTCGATATATTGAATCCTTGATATATTAGTCCTTACCAAATTCTCAAAAGAAGTGGTTCAGTAGCTTATCAACTAGCCTTACCACCTCACCTGTCTAACCTTCATGATGTTTTCCATGTATCCCAATTAAGGAAGTATATTCCTAATCCTTCACATGTCTTAGATAATGAATTAGTACAACTTTGAAAGAATTTAACATACATGGTAAAACCAATACCAATTTTGGACATTGACTAGAAATAGTTAAGGAATAAGATAATTCCTATAGTGAAAGTGGCATGGTAGAAGAGATGTGACAAAAGTAAGAATTATTTAATTAAGGTACATATTCCAAATTTTGAGGTCAAAATTTTTAAAAGGGACAAGAAATGTAACATCCTTAAAAATTAGAATTTTTTAATTATTTAGTATTTTATAAAATAAATTTACTAAGTTTAAATAAGATGAATTTGAATAAAATAACTTCATATATGAAAAGTACAAGATGAGTAAGACCCATAAAAAATTGAGATTTTAGGGGGGTCCATGGGTAAAATCATCATTTATTACTTGGATAAACTTTGATAATTTTTTTTAGAAGAATGAAGAGTCAAGAATTAGCCCAATATATATCAATAGTTAGGACATAATGTGCAAAAAGTTATAAAATTCATTCTATAAAATTCTAAAATCGTTAGAGCCAGAAAATGGCCCTAAATGATTAAGAGCTTATACGAAGACAAACTAAACCCCAAAGCTTGAGTTAACTGTCTCAGGAGATTCTGTGTAGAAAGATCTATTTGATGGTGGTGATAGAATCTAAAGATGTGGAGTTAAGATGGAGATATATGTGAAAAGCAAACAACGATTCTTGTCTATTATGTTATTACTAGGGGCAAAATGGTCATTTAGATCCTAAAATAATAAAATATTAAGAAAATAAATAATAATAAAATATATAATTAAAGACATTAAATGGGACTTATATAGACCCAAATAATGTTAAAATATAGTGGAGAACCTAGAGAACGCAAGTTGAATAAAATATTATGGAGAATTTATGAAAAGATATATTAGTGAAACGGCCTCATTTTTGTAAATTCTAACTGAGGAAGTGCTAACATGGTACCATGAGCAAGGAAAGTACTAACGTGGTGCCATAAGTTGGGAAAAATGGTGATGTGATGCCATGTGTAAGAAATTTTTGGAAACTACACGAACTACTAAGCGATGACATAGGCTTATGTTAGCAAATCTTAATAAATTTTATGTTTTACAAAAAAGTTACTGCTAATGTCAGGATGACATAGACATTGACTCAAGTAGTAATAAATGCAAAGATTACTTTCGCAAAAAATAAGGAAAGTAATCATGATTAAAATTAAAATATTATTAAATCTAACGGCTATTATTCTTCCATAAAATCATATGTGACCTCAACTATTGATGCAATCTAATGGCTTAGATTTTTGTACTTTTTAAGAACAAATCACAACTCTTGATCTAATCTAAAGGCTCACATTTAATCTCTCATTTCAAGGCTTAATCTTAACCATCCATTTGATCTAAGGGCTAAGATCTTTCATCTTAAAAGTTATTTAATCCTAACCATCCATTTGGAAATAAAACTTACAAGAACATACGCACATACATTCACACTACACACACACACCCATTCAACCATAACAAGGAAGAAAGGAAGAAGAAGACTCATGGCCAAGGGAGAAGGAAAAGAAAGGAGGAAGAAGCTACCGAGGGAAAGAAACACTGTGGATTTTAAAGATAACATAGATAAACTCTCTTCTTTTTAGTTTTTTCTTCTATTTTCTTCCATGAATCTTCTCTTCTCTTCTTCTTCATGTTTTAGCCATAGCAAGAACAAAGGAGGAATTCTGTTGTTTCCATGAATCCAAGCTAAGAAAAGATGGAGAAATCATATATAAGGCTTATGGATTCATGTGATTCAAGAAAATCCCTATCCTTGGCAATTTTCCTACAAATTATGGAACTTGGAATTTCAATAAGTCATGGAAGACATTGAAGAGAAAATGAATGGGAGAAAGCCTAAAGAAGAGATAGATTAATATAATCTTGATTTTCATGAATATTTTGGCAAGAAACATGTAATACCTTTATCTTCTAGCTTTTCCTTTACATTACAATACTTAGTTTCACATACTCACATGGAAAATAATCCATTTAATAGCATCAACTTGCATTACGCAAGGCTTCATTAAGTCATTTTATGCTTCATGGACCATATAAGCTCATCAATATCATTTCCATCCATAACATGTCCATCACATTTTATCTCAAAATGCTTGTATTTGGAACCATACACATCATATCAGAATTTTTAATTTCAGGTTGACAGTGGTAGTTTTCTAATATAAACTTTGAAAATTCATAACTAATTTTAGAAAAATCAAAATCATATGTATAATAGCTTTCAGGAAAGCTCTAAATGTTAACTAATGAATAAAAATAATTCCATACCAAAGTAATGCATTTAAGCTGAGTTAAACAATGGAACAATAACTTAGTTTGAATCAGGACCTAAAAATTCAAAAAAATTATATCTTACTCTATAGAGCTCCAAATGAGGTGATCTTAGTGGCTATGGAAAGCTTACGGTATCTAGTTTATTCTTGTAAAATTTCATAAGTATTAGATCTAATACCATATTTATTTGACTCATCTCATACCATTCTAGCTTGCCTTTCCTCACTCTAGCACACTTACTCAAGAAAAAGCAATAAAATAATAGATTATTTTGCGTTACATCACAGATAAATTTTTCATATCATGACTTGTGGATTATATGAACTCATCCATATCATTCTCATATTGAAATACACAAATACAAATTAGAACCATCTTAAGAAGTGGCCAAAAACTCGAGCTTATGGACCATATACACAAAAATTGCATGTGCAGCCTCAAGTTAGTGTGCTCGCTTTTTGTCATGAATTTTGAAAAATCATAACTAATTCTAGAAAAATTAAAATCAAGCACACTATACCATTCTGGAAAGCTACACATGTCTAATTTGTGCTAAAAATAAATGCAGACCAAACAGAGACATCTAGCTATTGGAAATTGATGGAAGAGTAACCAAGGTTTCCTAGCACTACTGGTACTATTACATAACTTCAAAAATTCATATCTTCCTACTCAAACATCCAATTGGGTGCTCTCAGTGGCCATAGGAAGCTTGTCATGTAGTTTATGCTTGTAAAATTTCATGATCATTGGACACCATTTGGCTTTCGAATGACACAGGAGAAGAAACTGACCATATGAACAGTAACTATACTATAATAGCTTAAATTTGGCAACTTTGAAAAATCATAATTAATTCCACAGAGATTTAAATAATCTAGTCTTTGGCTTCCCAAAAAGCTTTGAATAAGATCTATATGTATGCCAAATTTCATGGGCAAATTTGTTCATTTAGTCAAATATTGACATTGAGTTCCAAAATAGTCATTTTTTTGTCTTCAATAGGTCTCAAATGGTCCAAAACAACTTCTAAGACATCCATGGCCACTTGAGCACATGGGAAAGCTCTAAAATGGTCCCCTAACAAGTCTTAAAGGTGTACAAACCTAGATTTCACAAACTCTCTCTCTCACCCTAAGGTATACACAAGAATACATAAGCTAGTTCTTGCCATTCAATGTCTAAATCATGCAATATCATACATATGGCATCAAATCTCATTCATACATCAAATATTCATGCAATTACTATGTTCATAAGTTCATACATTATATACAATATTGGATTACATCATATTCTATTCATATAGCTACAAAATGAACATTTCCACACACTTTGTTGTTAATCTCCTTCCTTTATGCTTGGTGGCTTCCATTTCTTGGCTCGCTTGGTCCACCTAGTCATGTTAAGCAAATGGGGAGGAAGGGATGAGATTCTGAGAATCCCAATAGCTCTTTCCCCTTTCAACCATACATAAAGAATGCAATCCAAGTCTAAAAATGCATGCATAGATATCATAGAACATGTAATCATTCATGGAATATTTCTAGCATTCAACAAGTCATATGAAACATATATAGGCTTACCAAGCAAGTGGTTTAGGCTCACCCATTCTCTTTAGGGATTTTGGACTTATCTCACTCATATTCTAAAAGGGCTTTTGACAAAGCCTTACTCTTGGGAGACCTTTAGCTTTGTCTCCGCCATTCTTAAGAGTTTTTGGCTCATCCTTACCATGGCTAGAGGACTTTTGGCTTCACCACACTCAAGCAAACTAAAGCAATTTCACAAAACATCATTTGAATGCATAACATAGCATCATGGTACCATGGCATTTAAACACTTGCTAAAACATTTTTCATGGCTCAAAACATACATATAAACATTCAAAGACAAGATAAACATCCACTCACGCATGAGAGAAAGAAGAGAGAACTACCTTTGTTATAACAACACACTTTTTTCCTTGAACTTGGATCCTCTTCCATAGCCACACACTCATAAGAAGGTAGGGCTTGTTTCCTTTAGCCTAGACACATAATATGGAAGCCAATTACACTCTTGGAACAATTTCTAAAGCTACATATTCATTATAAAAGTTAGATGGCTCTTATGGCTCTTTTATGATTCCATAATGCACCTAATAAAACAACCTTAGGAAAAAATTATCTTAGCTCTATTCTTTCCATCCATCTAAGGTTCTTGACTCCATTTAAGCCTCTTGGAGTCATCACACAATTAATTTAAGGAGCCTAGCTAGGTATTGCTTCTTTAAGCCATAATATAAAACCTATAACTACATCTCACTATCCATGGCTTCTAAAATTTTTCTAAGGCTTCCTCTCATCCTCTCCCATCATATATGACTCAAAATCAAGCTTGGAATAAATTAAAAATACCCTTTGGTACCCCAACCTCTCTAGGCTGTGGCTATGTATCAAGGAGGCACCAAGTGAGTTTGTTTTGTTTTCTTGATGGGAGATGCTTGCGAGGAGCTTCTTAGGGATCTCTAGATCTCATTCATACACTCATTTTAACCTAGGAACACTTGCATCAAAATAGAATTTTAAAGGAACACTTAAAACTTTAAGTTTGCTATCTTGAAATCTAATGGTTGTTTGATTGTTTCCTTTACATATTCTTGTTTTTCTTCCTCATTTTCCTAAGATTCACTCTTAGCTTGGCTAGAAATTTAACTACTTAGGATTGGTCTTATATAGGGTGAAAATCACAAAAGGAAGAACAAGAGAAATCAGGCTTGAATCATGTTAAATTACCTTGGTTTCTTGGCTTTCCTTGCTTGGCTTCACCTCTAAAAATTTGAAATATCCCCCTTTGTTCTGGACTCAAACAGAACCAAATATCTCACTAAATCCATAGGAAGAGAGATGGAAAGGAAAGGAAGAAGTTTTCTAAAGGAAGAATAAGAATTTCTATGAGTTTCTCACCTTTTTCTTGGCTTTTCTCCTCATCTTTTCCCAAGTTCTTGTATGCCTCCCTCTCCTATGTTTTCTCTAGTTTTTGGAGAGAAATGAAGTCAATGGGGAAAGGAGAAGAAGTGGCGTGAAACATAAAGAAGTTTCAAGAGGCAATTTGTGTAACACCATAATTTCTAACTCATCTCATGCCTTTAAATGACTCAATATCATGAATCATGTAAGCTTTCAATGAAAAAGGCAATAAAATAATAAATATTTTCATGTTGTGTCGTGTATAGAAATTCCATTCAGCATCACGTAAGCCGTCCAAGGTCATACCATACATTATCATATTTAATTACATGAATACGACTCATTTGCATAATAAAATATGGTCCACAACTCAAGAAAACCGAAATGAAGCATAAAATATGGATGTTGATTTTCGGCCAGATTTGGCTCTTTTTTTACCAAATTTTGAAAAATCATAATTAATTCTAGAAAACTCAAAATCATGCATTCTTAGCCATTCTGAAAAGCTACGGATGTATACTTTGTACTAAAAAATATTTCTAGACCATAACATCTATCACAGAGGATGTTTGACATGCAAAATAGTCCAAAGGTCAAACTACCTTCTAATACTATCACAGATTTATGTAGCAAACTTTGAAAATATCCAATTAATTTCACAAAAATCCAATCCATACAAATGATACCAATTTGAAAAGCTGTGGATGTTAGCTAGAGGGAAAAAATAGTTCTAGACCAGTTCAGGCAACCTAGGCCTCGAAATTCGATGGAATTATAACTGAGGTTGGGTAAAACTCTTAATACTGGATAGAATGTTCAAAAATTCATATCTCTCTCTCTAGACCTCCAAATGAGGTGCTTCTAGTTGACACAAGTCACTATGAATGTCTAGTTCTTTTTTCATAAAAATTCATGGCAATTGGACATCATTTGAGCCTTGTGTGATAGATTCCATTTTCAGACCAAATGAATAGTATAGCAGACCAAAATAAAAAAAATTGCCAACTTTGAAAATTCATCAAATATTCTGTAGACCTCCAAAAATTATGTTCTTTAGCTTCCCAAAACACTCTCAACAAGCTCTAATTTCATGCCAATCTCAAATTAAGAAGAGCTTATTTGGCCAAAAAGTGACATAGGGTCAATTATGGTTAATTTTGGCTCTAAATGAGGTACCAAAGTAATCAAATGGCTTTTCCTAGGGTTTGGTATCTTTTGGCAAAGTCTAAAAGCATGATTAAGACTTGTGTAAGCTACCCAAAGGGTCCCGAACCTCATACATCTCATTTTGGTCATTTCATCCACACATATCCATACTTCCATAAAGCCATTCATGGAGTTGCCTTGCCATAGTATACTCAATTTACATTCCATCATTCATATAACACATTCTTTCATTTCTACATCATATAATATCATAATTACACATGTTTCAAGGGTCATAGATCATTTACAACAATAATATACATCATTAAGTATCATTATGGCTTTAAAAAGGCAAAAGCTAGGCATATTGGTGTTAAGCTCTCTTCTTCAAGGTGTTGGCTTCCATTACCTTATCCACTTGGTCCACCTAGCATGTGAGATCATTAGAGAGGAGGGAATGAGATTCAAAGAATCCCAATAGCTCATCTCCCATTTAATCATACATAATGGATGCAAACAAGTCTTATAAATACATGTCTAGTCATATTGACATGTGCAAATATTCAAGAGATATTTTCATCATTTTAGAAAGTCATACATAGCATACAAAGACTTACCAAGCAAGTAGATTGGCTTGACCCAATTTCTTGTGGATATTGGACTTGCCTCACCCATTCTTTAATGCATTCTTGGACTCAACCATGCTCTTGGGAGCCCACTTTACTTTTGGGAGACTCTTTGCTTTGTCTCAACTAATCTTAAGGGTTCTTAGCTCATCCTCACCATGGCTAAGGGTTTTTGGCCTCACCACACTCAAGCAAACCCAAGCACACATTATAAACATCATATAAGACATAATATGTCATTATAAAACCATGGCATAGGAAATCATGCTATCATACTTTTCATGGCTTGAAAATACACATACACACATTCTAAGACAAGCTAAGCATACATCCATGCATGAGAGAAGGTGGAGAGAGCTACCTTGCACATAATCACACACTTTTTCTCTTAAAATGCCCTCCCTTGCTTCGGCTACACACCCACAAAAGTGTGGGGAAGGTTTTTCTTGGCCTTAACACAATTTATGGAAGCTAATTAGGTTTTTGAAATAATTTCTAAGGTCACACAACTTGCTTGGACACTGGGTTGTTCTATAAACCCCATTATGGTCTATAAATGCACCTAATGAAGCAACACCCCTCAAATAAATTCTAGGCTCCATTCTTTCCTTTCAAATATGATTCTTGACTTCTTTTAAGCCTCTTGGAGTTATCACACAATAAAAACCAAGAGCCTAACAACATGTTACTTCTTTAGGCCATAATATGGAACCTAAAGCATCAAATCACTTTTATGGGTTTTAAATTTTTTCCAAGGCCTCCCCTCATTTTCATTCATCATATATAACTCAATAATGGTCTTAGAAAAATTTAAAACTCTCCCTAGCTAACCCAACCTTGTTTGGCCGAGACTTTAGAGCTTATTGAGCTTCATGGAATTTGCTTAGTTTCTTGAAGGAGGAAGCATGTGGGGAGCATCTTAGGGATCTTAGGTGTAAGACCATAACTTCTAGCTCATTTCATGCCATCTATAAGTTTTGTATTATCAATCCCACAAGAGCATATGAAAAAGGGGATGAAAATAATAAACTTTTTTACATTGCACTATATCTAAAAATTTTCAATCGGTGTCACATGAACCGTGTGAGCTCATGTTATGTATTCTCATATTTAATTCCATCATTGTAACTCATTTACATCACAAAAACATGCCTACAATTTATGGAAACCGAAATAGAGCTCAAGTATATTTTTGGCCAGATTTGCTCCATTTTCTGAGCTAACTTTGAAAATCATAACTAAATCTAGAAAATTCAAAATCATGAAATCTTGGTCATTCTGAAAATCTTAGGATGTCTACTTCATAGTAAAAATATGCTCAGGGCACAAAATTGATCACACAGGACGTTTGACATCCAAAAACTTACAGAGGTCGCTGGCTGCCTGGGCTACTATTTAGTTTACTAATACAAATTTCTGAAATTCATAACTAATTCTATAAAAATTGAAATTACACAAATTTAGTCATTATAGAAAGCTACAAATGTTAAATTAATGATAAAAATAATTGTAGAATGAAATAGATACATTTAGCTATTGGAATCCTATGGAACAGTAAATGAACTCCTGAGGCACCACTGTTACTGACAGCCAACTTTAAAAATGCATAACTCTTTGCTCATACCTCTAAATGAGGTGATCTCAGTGGTCACAGAAAGCTTATGACTTTTAATTTATTCATATAAAATGTCACAAGCATTGGACACTATTTGGCCATTAGGTGACAAAAAACACAAAACTGCCAGTCTGAACAGTGTCCATACTAGAAATAATAGGAAATCCCAACTTTGAAAATTCATCAAATATTCTCTAAACCTCTGAAAATTATGTTCTTTAGCTTTCTAAAAAGCTTTCAATGAGACCTAATTGCATTGCTAAATTTTAGAGCAAGACTAACTCATTTGGCTAAAAAGTGACATAGGATTCCATTACGGTCAATTTTGGCTCCATATTGGGTACCAAAATTGCCAAATGGATTACCTTTTGGGCAAGTTTAAAAGCTTATTTGAGACTTGTGTGAGCTGGACAAATGGTCCCAAACCTCATGCATCTCATTTTGGCCATTCAACCCACATTTATACACATATTCATCAAACTTTACATTCTCATACCATGGCATTACATACTCAAAACATGGGCTAGTGGTCATATACGGTAATCATACATCTCAACATCACATACTAGTATATTTACACATGTTTCCACGTTCAAAGTACATATACATCATTATATATATGATGGACCATCATTATGGTTCCAAAATACACAAAATAATAAATAAGCTTGTCAATTGTCCCTCTTCAAGGTTGTTAGCTCCTTTCACCATAATTGCTTGGTCCACCTAGCATGTTAGATCATTGGAGAGGAGGGGATGAGATTCAAAGAATCCCAATAGCTCATCTCCCATTTAATCATACATAATATGTGTAAAGCAAGCTTTTTAAATGCATGTATGGAGAAAATGGAAATCATGGACATTTTTAACACAAGCTTGGCATGTGAGCACATCATATAAAGTATTCAAGAGTTCACCAAGTGCTTGGATTAGCCTCACACTTCTCCTCATGGATTTTGGATTTGCCTCACCCATTCTTTAAGAACTTTGGACTCAACCATACTCTTGGGAGCCCACTTTGCTTTTGGGAGACTCTTTACTTTGTCTCAACTAAGCTCAAGGGTTCTTGGCTCATCCTCACTAAAGGGAAGAGTTCTTGGCCTCTCCACAATCAAGCAAACTCATACAAACATCATGTAGTCAATTGAAAACATAACATGGCATCAAGTATCATGGCATATAAAGGCATACTAGCATACTTTTCAAAGCTTGAAGATACACATATAGACATTCTAAAATAAGCTAAACACACATCTATGCATCAGAGAAGGTGGAGAGAGCTACCTTGTATACAAGCACACACTTTTTCCTTAACTTTCAAGCCTCCCCTTTTGGCCACACACTCACAATTTGGTGGAGATAGTTTCTCTTGGTCTAGATACAAATTATGGGAGCCAATTAAGTTCATGAACCATACTCTAAGGCTACACAACTTAATGAAACACTAGATTGCTCTATAGGTTCCATTATGGTCCATATTGGCACCTAATGAAGCAACACCCCTCAAATGAGTTCTAAGCCTCATTTGTTCTTCTCAAATATGATTCTTGACTCCTTTTAAGCCTCTTGGAGTCATCATATCATTAAAAGAAAATGCCTAGCACCATGTTTCTTCTTTAGGTCATATTATGGAACCTAAGACACCAAATCACTTTCCATGAGTTCTAAATTTTTTCCAAGGCCTCCCCTTATTTTCATTCATCAAATATGACTCAAGAATGGCCTTAGAAAAATTTAAAACTCTCCTCCACACCTAGAACTCTTCTTGGCCGAGACATGCCTAGGTTTAGGGCTTCTTGGAGTTGTCTTTGTTTTCTTGAAGGAGGAAGCTTGTGGGGAGCATCTTTGGTGTCTCAAAAACTCAGTTAAACTCTTACTTAGACCTAGGAAGCATCATACAAATTCAAAAATTGGAAGGTGCACTTGAAACCCTAAGTTTTACATCTTGATTTTTAATGCCTATTTCTTAGTTTTCTTTGTATATTCTTATTCCTCTCCATCAAATACCTAAGAAGTATCCTTAGTTTGGTTAAAAATCTAACTCTTTAGGTCTGTCTAAGTCTAGGTCAAAATGCTCAAGAGAAGGGAGGAAGAAGACCAAGTGGAAGAATTGCAAAATACCTTATTTTCCTTGAATTTCCTTACTTGTTCTTGCTTTCCTTGGCCTCCTCACTTGAATTTCAAACTTTCCCCCCTGTTCTCCCTTCAAAACAGCCCTCAAAACTTCAGAAAAAATCATGGGGAAGAAGAGAAAAAAAGAGGATAAGAAATTGGTGGAGAAAAAGCATGAAAACATACATAAAAACCTACCTTTTCCTTGGAATTTCTTCTCCTTCTCCTTCTCTCTTGGTGCGCCCAAAACCCTAGCTCTCCCTTATGAAATTATGAAAAATTTTCTGATTCCAAATGGGGAGGAAAGTCGGGTGCCACCTACATATAGGGAGGAGAAAGTGACTTTTTCAAAAATTTCAATTTTTCCCTTCATACTTTGCATTTTCGTTTCTCCTTCGTTTTAGCTCCTTTTTGAGAATTGTCTCTTGCATTATAAAATTTAGATGCCTAATTAAGAAAAATAGCTTTGGAATCACTCAAGTCAGAGCTAAAACCTTTCTGAATGAATAGGTCAAATTTCAGGTTAATTTACATTGGAAAAATTATACTGGAGGGTCTTTACCGGTCCCGGAGCTTCCCATGGTTTTCAGGGCCTCTGAGAACCTTGGAAAACTCAAAACTTTCATTTAAAAAGCCCTTCTGTATGTTTTCCAAAGAGCCCACTTATATTTTTCGAATCACCCCGACCCCGATTTTTGGGCAACTCAAGGCTCAAATCCTCATTTTCTAATATTTAAAATTTTATCATAATGTTAGTTGGCCCCAATTCCTTCTATTTCAGGGACTTTCTTTTGTATCTGGCCCATTTCTGTCATTTACAGAGAAACTGCACATTGCGTTTCTCATGTTTACAGAAGGGCCGGATGTTACATTAGGAGCTCATTTAAACTCTTATTTAGGCCTAGGAATCATCATACAAAATCAGATTTTACAAGGTGCAATTGAAACCCTAGAACTTGCATCTTGAAATCTAATAGTTTTTTGTTAATTCTCTTTGCATATTCTTAATCTCTACATCCTTTTTCCTTAGAATCACCCTTGGTCCTACCTAAAAATTAACTCCTTTTAAGTCTTCTCAAGTGGGGCGAAATGGTGCAGGTGGGGAGCAAGGGTAGCTACTATAGAAGAAGAAAATACCTTGTTTTCATAGCTTTTCTCACTTGAATCTTGTGTTCTTTGAGCTCCTCTCTTCAAATCCGAATTTTCCCCCAATTTCTCCCTTAAAACAAAATTTTAAACTTCATCTTCATCAAGGGAAACAAAGGAGAATGAAGGAGAGGAGGTTTGGATGAGAAACAGTATGAAAAACTACTAAATTTCCATACCTTAAGCCTTTGATTTCTCCTCCTCTTTGCCTTCCTCTTGTGCGCCACTCTCCCTAAGTTTTTCCTCTAGTTTTGGGCAGAACTTGGTCATGCATAATGAAGGGAGAAGAAGGGTGCATCATATATATAGGTGGGAGGAAGTTACACTTTTTAAAAATTCTCATTTTGCCTTTCGTTCTTAGCATTTTCGTTTCTCCTTCATTTTAGCTCCTTTTTTAGAACCGTCTTTTCCATTATGAAATTTAGTTTTCCAATTTAGTAAAATTCCTTTGGAATAACTCAAATTAGAGCTAAAGCCTTCCCAAACAAATCAGTCAAAGTTTGGGTCAATTAACATTAGAAAATGTCCATTGGAAGAATTTTAACTGTCCCAGGGGTCTCCATGGTTTTTAGGGCTTCTGAGAACCCCAGAGAACTCAAAATTTTCATTTAAAAAGCCCTCCTGTGTGAATTCCAAAATTTGCTTAAAATTACAAAAATACCATTATGTTTCGTAAGCTTTTTGTAAGAAATTGGTTCTTCATTCTAGCTCCATTTTTCTTTCCGTCTGAGCCTAAAATTCTCATTTTTAGAAGTCTAAAATGCTTCCCAAATTTTTTGGGACCTTAACTATCTCATTTCAGGAGACTTCCTTTTGTATTCAGTGAATTTCGTTTGTTTACGGAGAAATCGTATGTTACGTTTCTCACGTTTTCTCTAGTTTTCAAAGAACCGGATATTACAATTTGTTTTAAAAAATTTCATTTATGTCCCTTAATCTTAGAATTTTTGTTTTCAGTTTGTTTTAGCTCCTTTTTTAGAACCATCTTTTCCATCATAAAATTTAGGTTCTCAATCTTATAAAATGCCTTTGGAATCACTCAAATTAGGGGTAAAATCTTTCTGAACAAAAAAGGTCAAAGTTCGGGTCAACTGACATTAGAAAACATACATTGGAGGGGTTTTAACTGTCCTAGGGTCCCCATAGTTTTTAAGGCCCCTGAGAACTTCGTGAAACTCATTTTTTTTGTTTAAAAATCCCTCCTATGAGTTTTTCAAAATGTGCCTAAAATTGCGAAAATGTCACTATATTTTCATTGAATTTTGGTATGGTCATTTTGGCTCTATTTTCAGGGTACCTATGATCTTGGATCCTTATTATTAGAGGTCTAGATTATCACTTTAATTTTATTGGACCTTAAATTATTCTATCTGGGGGACTTCCTTTTGTATCCAATGAATTACATACGTTTGCGGAGAAACAGCATTACGTTTCTCACATTTATAGTGATACCAGATGTTATATTGGACTTCATTTGACTCACAAGGGACATAAAAATATAAACTAACAATATGAACAGTAACCATACCATTTCTGCATAATTTGGCCAACTTTGAAAAATCATAATAAATTCTCTAAAGCTCCAAAATAAGTACTTTTTAGCTTTGTAAAAAGCTCTAGATGAGACCTACTTCTTGGCCAAATTTCATGCAAAATCTCATCTATTTGGTTAGACTTCATATCAGCTCAAGAATTGGTCAATTTTGAAGTCCAAAATGGGATGCTAAGACACCAAATGGCCTTCTTATGGTTCTATAGCCACTTAGGCATGTCTAAAAGCACCATTACAGCCTATGGAAGCATGCCAAATGGTTCAAATCATCATGGAGCTCAATCTCACCATGCCACTCACATTTATACACATGCATACATAGCCTCATGGGTGGCAAAAACTTAAATATTCATTCATATGGTTCCAAAATAGGTACATACATCATGTTTACATACTTTTGAACATGCTCAATGGTCTACATTACATATACATCATATGGGTATAATTCTTGACATCAAAGTGCTATTAAAATGCCTATTTCTCTACTCCTTTGTCAAAGTCTTGCTTTTTAAGGGGTTTGGCCTCCATTTCTTAGTCTACTTGGTTCACCTAGACATGATTAGGCATATAGAGGGGAAGAGTGAGATTTAAAGAATCTCAATAGTTTTTTACCCTTTCAAATATACATAATAGGTGTAATTTCAAGTCAAAGAATGCATGCATGTCATTTAGGCTTCTTATGAACATACATAAAACATTTTCTTTGTCATGTGAAGTTGTACATATCAAACATAAGCTCTCAAGGGCATTAATCAAGCCTCACCTAACTTTCTAAGGACTTTTGGATTTGCATCACCTATTTTCAAGGGACTTTTGACTAAGCCTCACTCTTCTTGAGACTTTTGACTTTGTCTCACTAAATCCTAGGGACTTTTAGCTTATCCTCACCCATAGTAAGGGGCTTTTGGCTTAACCATACCCATTCAAGCCACATTTCATACATAAACACATTTCAAGAAACATAATGGTACCATAACATATAGTCAAAGGATAGAAACATTTCCCATAGTACAAATATACACACAAGCACTCAATGACAAGAAAACAACCAAGCTATGCATGTGAGAAATGTTAGAAAGCTACCTTGATGTAAAATCACAACACTTTTTTCTTAAACTCTTCTTCCCGTTTTTGGCCAAGCTCATGCAATTAGGTGGCACTTGATTCTCTTGGCCTAAAAATATCAAATGGGACACAATTAAATCATTGGAACAATTTTTAGCTTTATGCAAGCTCTATGCATGGCTACTTTCTCATATGACTACATAATGGCTCCATACAAGACACAATGAAGCAACTATTGGAATTCATTATCTTGGCTCCATTGTTTCCTTCAATCTAAGTTTCTTGACTCTATTTAGACTCCTTAGAGCCATCACAATTTCATTTCAAGGAGCCTATACCTTAGTTGCTTCTTTATGTCTTAAAATGAAGCCTACACCTCCATCTCACAAACCAAGGTTTCTAAATTCATTCCAAGGCTTCCTTTAATGTTCATCTATCATATTTGGTCCCTTTCTAGCCTTAGAAAGATTTAAAACTCTCCCTAGTTAGCCAAACCTCTCTTGGCCAAGACACCCCCTATAAGAAGGACCCATGGAGTTTACTTCATTTTCTTTAGGAGGTTGCCATATGTGAGGCTTCCTAGGTGTCTTAAGAACTCATTCATACTCTTAGACAACTTAAATTATCATTGGAAAGCTCCATATTGGCCAAGGTACACCAAAATCCCTAACTTTGTTAACTTACATTTTAATGCTTCTTCTTCAATTTCAATGGCATCTTCTTATTCCTCACACTCTAGAACCCTTAATCCTATTTTTGTTTGGATAGAATTCCTTCCCTCTTGATTAAGCTCAAGGTTGGCTGAAACTTCAAAGAAGGAGAACAAGCAAGAAAAGCCAAGGAAGTTACCTTATTTCAAGACCTTTTCAAAAGCCCTTTCTATTGTTTCAAACTTCTCCTTGAAATTTTGAGTTCTCTCCTTCAAACCAGCCACAAATTAGTCCTAATTAAGTCATCGAAACCATAGGAAAAAAGAAGAGAAGGAGGAAAACAAGTTTGGTGAAGGAAGGTGCATGAAAAACCAAAAATTTCCTTACTTTTTTGTGAGTCTTTCCTCCTTTCTTGACTCCTCTCTTGTATGCCCTCCATAGCTATCTCACTTTTTTTTTTTAGACAAAACTAAAGTCGGTTAAAGGGAGAGGAGAAGAAGCACGACATATACAAGGCAAGCTTTCTAAAATTGTCCTTTAAAAATTCCCATATCTCCTTTTCTTGACTCTTGCTATTTAGGCTCATTTTAGCTTCTTTTTGAAAATTTTCTTTTCTATCATAAAATTTGAGTTCTCTAACTTATAAAATGCCTTTGGTTTCACCCAAATTGGATTTAAAATTTTTCTAAATGAAAAAGGTCAAAGTTCGGGTCAACCGTCATTCTAAAACATAAACCAAAGGGGTTTTAACTATTTTAGGGGTTCCTATAGTTTTTAGAGCTTCTAAGAACCTTAGAAAACGCACTTTTCCCATTTAAAAATCCCTCATTTGAGTTTTCTAAAAAGTGCCCAAAATTATGAAAATGCCACTACATTTTCATTAAATTTTGTTCGGTTATTATGGTTTCGTTTTCAGGGTACCTCTGGCCTTAGGTTCTCATTATTTGAGGTCTAAAATATTAATCTAATTTTATTTGATCTTAAATCATTCTATTCGGAAAACTTGCCTTGATATCTGGTGAGTTTTGCACATTTACAAAGAAATTGGATGTTACAAAACACTTGAATTTCATTTTAGTAAAAGTATGGAAAATACATGGAATTTCTAGAAATCGGTTGAGGGTTTTTGTTTATCTCCCTTAAATATGTATGTATGGCTATCTGGTGACATGTAAATGAAGTAAAATCACACACACTCCTTAGTACATAAGTTCAGCTAAGACCATTAGAGACACCTGGGGAAGAGTTTTCTAAAATCCAACTATATTAGGTTAATCTATACTAAAAATAAGGCCTATGGTGAAATTTTGGTGAATTATGAAACACTATATAAAAAGTAAACTTTTTGAGAAAAATGTTGACCAAGAGCTTCTTAAAATTTTACTTATGTTATTTGATGTGTTTTGGATGATTTATGTAGTCTAATATGTTCTATATGCTATCTAGATTATGATTATATTTATTTTGTAAATTTTGGAGCCCATTTGTGATAGTTAGAAATTTAAAAAGCATTATGTCAAGAATAGAATATACGGTAAAATATGTTTTGGATTGTGCTGCTTACTGTACTAATATACTGCTTACTATTTGATTTCATGAATATAGGTTGTTTAGTATAGGATTGGCCAATATATATATATATATACATATATTATAGAAAAGTTGCCTTATTCAGGGGATGAACCTTATGTGTGCTGGAGTTAGCCACTAGATAGCTGTTGTTGTGTTGAATGTTTAATTTTGATTAAGAAAGATATTTAAAAATAACTAAAATTAATTAGGACTGGTGAAGGCCATTCGAATATTTTGGACCTATGTTGGACTTACTAGGCTTTATTGAGCCTTTCCTATACCTGAATAAACCTTTTATGGTAATACTGGACTTTATTCTATATCTTGTCATTGAACCCTGATTCGTAGACTATTTTGGATATCGAATGGGCCTTAGGAAAAATCTTAGAAGAGTGAAAAGATAATTT